>CM060944.1:143708340-146108340 GCA_030765085.1 Allium cepa | reverse complement strand
GCAGCCCGAAGCCTATCTAAAGCCATGCCAAGACCCCATGAAGAACCTCAATCAAATAGGGAAAAGAATCCCCCAAAGTCATTTGCTGCCCAAGGGTTTAGCCGACTCGAGATGTCTTTCAGTTGACTATGCCTAGTCGACTGAACCCAATTCCCCCAACCTTCTATTTTAGTTTCCCCTCGAGACTAATTTTCACACACATTCAATGGACTAAATTTCATCCTCAGTTGGCTAAAATTGTTAGGTTCCAAGCGATGAGCCAGGGGCAAGGAGCGATCTCCTAAATGGTCGTTGATTCACGTGTCGTTTCCTTTGACTCTTCACTCGATGAGCCTCCTTGCTCCTAGAGCTTGCCTCTACTCCATCGGATCTCAATCGGGGTTTATTTGATAACATTTTGGATATGGTTCCTTAAGTGTATGAAAACCGATATCGATACTAAAATCCACTCTTTGCAAGAGTATAGTTCAATGGCTATTATAGTGACTTAGCCTCCTCTAACATGCCAAAATGACACACCTAGCCTCCTTACCTTGAATGTAGCTTACACGCTTGTTAATACAATCATTTGAGCATGCACATGCATACACGTTCATGTAAACACACATTAAATAACAAGTCAGATTTTAAACTTCACCTGAGCGATTACTCGACATGGTGTACTCTCATGCAACTTAGCACACCCGATGGTAGCTATAACTACGTGAAATGCCCGCAACGAACTTGTATTCAATAATATATATCTATATAATCAAACAATTACATACATACGTAAATAAAAACACATACAAAAATTCTAACTACAATTCACACATCTTTTTTATTGTTATATTCCTTAAATACACGTATATGTATACTTTCCTATACTCATATATACATACGAATATTTGAATAATTAATTCATTTATTGCTAATCAAATCTTACTTTTATTTATGAAATCTTTTCAAAATTTTATAAATTCTTACATCTATTTTATAAAATATATCATTAGCTCATACATCACTTTTAAACCTTTAAATACTTAATTATCTCACTTGAAATTAAGTATACTTCATATTACTATTTTATAAAATCTCATTTCCATTTTATAAAATCTATGCTTCATTCATAAAATCATATAACCATTTTATAAATACTAATTAAGCTTCATTTGCTATTTTATAAAATATCATATCATTTTACAAAACACCTTATTTACTTGTAAAAACCATTCCTCTACTTAAACAATATTTATAGATACTAATTAAGCTTCATTAACTTTCTGATCACTTTGATAATAAGTGTAGAGTTCAAAACTTACTTAATTAGCTTACTAAGTTTTCTAAATCCTTTTCAATTAGTTTTATTATCACTAATTAATGACACACACTTAGATATATGATGTAATTAGTCTCTAGTCTGTACTACATCACATGTAGTTATTCAATTAATCTAAAGTCAAATTCTTAGGTTACTAAGTATTTTCAAAAATCATTATTAAGGTAATACTTAATGAGTTAACATAAGCATGTTTATAACACAACATAAACCTAAATCAACTCAAACAATTTCCAAACCACTTTATATAATTGTATAATCATCAATAAACAAAAATATAAAGTGTAATATATAAATTAGTAAGGAGAATCATCCCACTCACCTCGCTTTTCCTTGAACCAAGCTCTAACCACCAAAACCCACTTTTTAGCTCTCTTTAAATCAAAGATGGAGCTTCAAATCACAGCATCATGTTAATCTGTTGATGGGTTTTGTAGAGAATAGGAAATATATTTACTGACCCAGTAAGGATCAGAAATGATCGTTTGTGGGATGCCAAAGCGACAGATGATGTTTCTGACTATGAAATTGATCACTTTTTTAATGGTAATCACGGCTAGTGGCTTCACTTTAGCGAACTTCGTAAAGTAGTCAACGTCAACGATATCGTGCTTCACGGCACCTTAAGACATTGGCAGCACAACAATAATATATATTCCCTACACTGCAAATGACCAGGACTGACCATTTGCATATCTTACCACCGGTCAACTTGGTGGGCGGAGAGGCTTCAACATGTTGGGCCTTAAAAAAGGCTCAGAAGTTATAATGACCCACCTTTTCGATCCTCGAAAGTCGGCACTTAATACATCCACGGTATTCGAACGTCGAGATTCAAGTGGGGGAGAGGTAGAAGGTAAAAAGAAGAAGATTTTTTTTAGGGAAAACAGAATCTCACAGCAGTACGACAACATATAGTATAACAAAGACAGTAAAAGCCATCACTCTAAAATACATGGTATTAGAGTTAAAAACGAACATCATTAGCCTAGACAGTTATAACTTCCTTACCTTACGATTGCTGATGGTATATATAATAATACAACGGAAGCTAGTAATACCACAGCAGGTGAACTTCCAGCTCTGACTATGCGTTTCAAGTCCCATCAAGGTTAACTCGAAAAATATATTGGGTCTGATCCAAGCATTATAGTAAAATAATACTCAGATCAGTCTAGAAAACCAGTGTGAGAAAACTCAAAAAAAAATATTTAACATATAATAATTATATGAGACCATTCTACTAAACATGGAACGGATTTTACCTTACAGGGACAACATCCATAGATGAAAGAATGGAAATAAGTCAAAATAAAATCAGACTTTAAAGAATGGAGACAAATAATTAAATATCGAGAAGAGCTCTAGGCACTTCTCGATGCAATCAAGAAATCGATTCAAAGATTTAAATAAAATAAGGAAAAGGGAATTTCCCAACAATGACTAGGAGGATGCGCCACTTTACCGAAAGTGTACCTCTGGAATATACTTAAGAACTACGATGTCTCTTAGAAACCTCCAAGTCGAACCCCGACAACCTTACCGAGAATCCAAGTAGTTCGCATCTCCGTGTGCGTACAACCAAAACCAATCTAGAGTAGATGTGGCAATACGCTAATGATAGTAACCCCACAAAGCATGGCCGCTTACTCATTTTTTTAGTCATTTTTGAATAAGGGTATTAAATCTATAACATCTCACCTTTTTGGACAGTTTAAGAAGATACAAGTGTCGACTCAAACCATACAAAAGGGCAGATTGTTGTTGGGTTAAATAGGAAATAGGGAAAGAAACAAAACAAAACAGAATCTCACAGCGGAATGACAAAATATAATAATTAAATAACAGTTCATGAACCTATTTATAAAACATTTGATTATACTTATACAACAAAGTATCAGGGTTACACATATCAGAGATACATAAATAATAATGCAGTGGAATAGTATGATGAAGTGGAATAATATAGTAAATAGTAGTAGTACACATCTTTGTCTTCGTCCTTCGGAATATGTCTTCAAATCCTGAAATGCTCGGGCTCACCTAAGCGAATTGAAAAGACAAAACACTCAAGTCATAACTAAAAGACCTTATATAAGTTAAATCAACGGCAAATATGCGTGTGACGGCGTTCGAGATGTTTACGGGGTTTGACATCTCCTATCCAGTGCCTAACGTGAGTATAGTAACTTAAGAGATGTTCGGGATTCACATCTCCTAAGGATCTGTTAAACAATCTACTATGTAGTAATATGCTATTATAATAATGTCTAAAGTAAAGTTTACTATTTAAAAATAGCGTTAAGGCTTTACATTTTCTATCTTGACACATTTTTGGATGCAATAGTCTACATAGTACCGTAACTCCAGGTAAACTGGAGCCACCAGAGGATACCCCATTGGTACGACATAAAACAAACTCGTAAAAGGCGCGCTAAGGTAGGTGACAAGGCACAACTAGGCAATGCCAAGGTAGATATACCAATTACGCATCCGGACTGTTGGTAACGCATAGCCGCAACTACTGCCCAACTTGAAACACACTTCGGAGTAAAATCGAAGGGTGGCCACCAAATAAATCAAAAGTTAGAATATAATATCGATGGAATGTGTCCGATCGGAGGTGCTACCTCACTTGGCCCAGAATCGCTCCTGTTTTAGCCACCTCATGCTAACTCATGGGAGTTTGGTCCATGTAAATATACCTTTAGGATCGTCGCCACTATACTACTTCATTATGGAATCTCCACCGCATACACAATTGTCAAAGTGGTTTTCGGTATTGGCAGAGAGTATGACAACATCCGTTCCAGGACTCTTTGACAATCAATCTCTTATTACACACCAAATGGTTCTTTTACATTTCCAAAATCATTTCATAATTGATGTCAAAATATAATATTCAATTTAAACCATATCACATTTGAAATCATTACTTACTTTCGAAATCATATTCGCCTTTCAAATCATAGTACAATAATTTTATTTCCTTTCAAAGTCAAATTCGCAATTTATATCAAAATATCGTATTCTCAAAACTATATCACTTTCGAATCATTATCGTTGCCATAATCATGATTTCTTTCAAAAATCATACTTCCAAAATAAGAAAAATCTATACTCCAAAATCATCATATTTAGTTAGTTATGACTTTTAAATCCCAACTTAGGTTATAACATCATTAACTATATTCACTTTAAAAATCGAGAAATTCAAATATAATCCCATCCATTTTACTTGGTTTGGAATTTGGAAGAAAATAGTTTAAATAGTTATAAATTATTTATATAGATTTAAAATATATTAAATATAATTAAAATAGATTAAATAGCTTTAAAATAGATTAATTAGATTTAAAATAAATTAAAATAGTCTAACTAGTTTTGAAATAAATTAAATTCGTTTAAAACATATTAAAATAATTCATATAGTTAATATTAGTTAAATAGTTTAATAAATTTGAAATCTTAATAATTAGAAAATTTTAAAATAATATATTTTTAAAACAGTTTATATTAAAATATGAGTTTGAAATTAATATCAAATTAAACTAATCATTTCATTTCAACATATTTGGACCATTTCAAATTTCCAAATCGACAAACCAAATTTCAATAAATCATCGGATTTCATGTCGTTTCAATCCATATTCAAATATCAATACGGATTACTCCAATTTTAAAATATTTCAAAGTTATTTTCAAACAAATTTAATAACTCAATTTCGATAGAATTTCATTTATACATAAAAGTTTAACTTTAAACTTCCGATTTAATTTCTTAAACAAATTCCTTTTTAAACCAATTCGCGTTTCAACACAAAACTTGATTTTTCTATAATACTTCTATTTATATAAATCAAATTTTATTTCAAAACATCAATTGATTAAATTCAAAAATTTAAGGATTTTAAAATCATTTAATTTAACCAATCCGGTGTATGTATATAATTTTCTACCCTAGGGTCAAGTGATATGGACATTTATCATTTCAATCCGCAATTTAAACATTTTACGGTTGTATATCATTTCAAACAGCAATCTCAAAATAAATAAAAGTCCATAACAAACTTGAAGTTTATAACGGTATGAAATACAATATCCATTCAACCAACATCAATAATCAACATCCATCACAATCATCATCCAAATCAATCAATAAATATCAATATAGAACTGATAATCAATAACAGGTATTTAACTGGCAATTTATATTTAATAATAAATTAAATAACGATTTAATTCAAATAAATTCAAATTAACTGAGATGATGATTAAAATATACCAAACAGTCATAAATAAATTCCTAATCACATCATAAATTAAATTTAACGAACATAAGAAATTTTAGAAGTTGTGAGTGGGGTAAAACACTAACCTTTGAATTTAAATCGAATTTATATATTCAATTTAATTCTAAAATTTGAACGGTCTTAGAATTCGTCCAAACCATTGTCAAAATGTCCGGAATTCCAATACGATTCTAGCGGAGAAAACCGTGCGTGAATCGGACTTCGTGTGCAGAAGTTATAGGTATTAGAACATATAAATTTCAAATTAAATAAAGAAAAAGAAAAAAGAAAAAAAAAGCCTACCCAACCAGACTAGACCACGTCACCCATATGAAAATCACCCGCCCTCATCTAGCCTCAGCCGCCATCGTTCAGCATCGAACAAATGCCGCGACCAACGCCTAGGGCTAGATCCAGAACCACTGCCTGACTCCCCATCCCCAGTCACCGTTATGGCCAGCGCACACGCCCCTGGGCCCCTCACGACGGTGCCGTTGCTGCACAGTTCAAGCGTCGATTGTTACGATTCTGGCCATCTCTGAGGCTAAAGAAGCCATGGATGAATTCGGTTCGACGACCCCTACACGACTATACTTTCTGATCTGTACGAAGATGACAATCCACCGTCAAAACCAATAACCCAAATACGAATGGCCATTGGTAAATGGCTGATTTGTGGTCAACCCATGATCCGAATTGAAAAAAAATCACAGATTTGGATTGCGCTCTCCGATAGCTTCAAATCGATATACTATATGATATAGTTTGAGGAGTCTGAATTTTTTATCTTGTTTTGAAATAGAATTTGAGAGTTTGGGAATTGGAATTTGTTTCTGCCATTGGAAAAGAGGAGCTATAGAGAAATGTACGTACAGAAATAAGAAATAAAAAGGTTGCTGGGGTTTATAACCGGATATATATAGGTAGATTGGAATAGGAACAAATGGATCGAATCAGTTTGAAAGTTGAACGATAAACGACCCGAAAAGCCCATTCTGTCTCCGAAACGAAATTAGGTCAACCCATATATCGAAATAGATGTTTTTGATGATTTTAAATTCAATGGAACAGATTTCAAGTCCTAATTCTATCGTATGAAGAAGTTATGATAAATGGCTTATTTCAAATTGATTTTAGCTGATTTCAATTAAACTAATTTCTAGGCGTTTCTAGTCTGTGCGATCAAACGACAAGTCCAATCGCTACGTAACTTAATATCCTACAATAATTCACTGTTACAGATCCGATAAAACTAGTTTCATCGAAATCTGAGTCAGTGGCCAAAATGGCTATTTTACCATTAATTAAATAAATTAATATTAAATTAATTAAGGGGACTTTTTCAGTTTAAATTTTAAAAAAAATTTCACTTCTATCATTTTTGGTTTCTTGATCATTTACAATAATTTAAACAAATTTAGATGTCAATTTAAAGTTGATTAATTCATCAATTTCAGTGTTAAATTTCAAATTCATTAAATTCAGAAATTGTAAATTGAAATTCCAAAAATCCATTTATTAAACTTTAAACCTTGTTATTCAAGTCTTTATTATGATAGGGATATGACTAACATTGGTTTATATCTGAGTACATTAATATTTCCTAATTTCATCTTAATATCCACTAACATAATATTTAAATAATAAATTTCATCAAATTGCAATTAATCCAATTATTATAGTTTTAAATTCCCAGTAAATTAATTTGACTTAATTTCAATCTTTTTATTAAGTCCACTGTTACTCTATAAACCTAGTTAACCTTTAAATTATTAATTACCTTTGATATCCCACAATAAATCAATGCATACATTAATACAACAAATATTATAATTCCTTACATAATACTGATCTTAACCATTAATCATATATTATCTCATTATTTAACTCATATTTACATTCATTTCCTTACATTCAATTTATAACTAATTTATAACATTTACATTATTTCATTTATTAGAATTTCGTTCAAACTGTTAATAATTAACTTGAATTATCATTTGTTACTTCATTTCAGTATCCACTTCATTATTAAATTATAGATTTTTTTTTCTTTCAAATTTAATTACCAAAATCTTACTAAATCAACAATTTAAATCATTGAAAATTTACGGGTCGTTACACTCTCTCCCACTCAAAACTTTTCGTCCCCGAAAAGAAAAAATGAAGCGGAAATAAGGAATTAAGTAATCAATATATATATCATTCAAAATATTAAATTTTGTAAACAACTAATTTACATAATAAAATAATTTAAATAAAATATATCAGTTTATAACAATTAAATCTTTTGTACTCAAATTAATAGAGTTTGGAAAACATTTCATAACACTTTCTAAGTGTGACGATCCAGAATTTTTAACAATTTAAATTTATATAGTTAATTGATTTTAAATATTCAGAGGTTAATATTAAACTTGAATTTCAAATCTCAATATTTATTTGATAATTAAATCATTGAATTATATAGTTTAAATATTGAATTTAATAAATTGAAATTGGGTAAATTGTTGAATCATAAATTTCTAAGTCTGTTTTAAAATATTTGAAGGCTTATAAAACCTATAATGACGATACTGGAGATAATAGAATGGTTGAAATTTAATTTAAAGGTAATTTGTTCGATTTTAATAATATATCGTTTAAATCGATATTTAAACAATAGCCTTCCGAGGCACAGTCTCGGAATTCGATGAAATCAGTTCCATTGGATCCGTAGTAGTTAGTTATTATCGGATTTCAATTTTTGTAGCAATCGGAGTTGTCGTTTGACCCTGGCGGCTCAAAACGTTTCGAATTATTTAAATCGATTTAATTTAAATTTGGTCGTTTATTTTCGTAACTCGTGCATACGATCGAGTTAGCCTCCGAAACGCATTCCATTGTGTTCGGGACGCGGGTAAAACCCTATATCGCCTAACGACGCTCCTTAAGAAGAGTTCAATAATTTAAGTAGCGTTTAACGAGACGTTTTGAATGATTTATAATATAATAGAGGTTAAAGCCAAATAGTAAAAGATATTTCTAATCATACAAGATATTTTTTGTAGTCAACAAGCGTACGCTGGAAGCTATGGCCCCAAATCGATATTTGTTTCCCGTCTTCCTCTTTCATCTTTAAAACAGAAGCCTGATCGAAGAAAAAAAAAAGAGGTCCATGGCCGTTTGATAATTCAGTTCTCTCTCCCTTATAGATATTTCCTCTATTTTCAAAAACCCGATTCCTATATTTTCAATAAAATTATTTTTCAAATGTTTTACTGGGTATTGAAAACGGGTTTACCAAGTACTTATAGATTTTCAGTCCAACGCCTGATCAACGTATGACTGAATTTCTGTAAGAACAAGGATGGACTGGTTGAGACATCGAGTTATAAGAAATATTTTTATAGAAAGCTATTTTAATTGTATTACCTGAATTTAAAGGCATTTCTAAATTTAAAAATAAAGAGGGAATCCAAACTGAAATTATAAAATAAAACTGAACTCAGGAAAATTTAATGAAGTGATTTTTGTAAATTAAGTTGGAGGGAAGCTAATCAGCTAAATAAATTATTTGATAGAATGAGTTAATAAAATTTAACTCGATTGAATGAAATGGATTGTAAGTTGATAATGGGTTTGGAAATGAATTCGAATTTTAAATAGGATTCAACTTAGATTTGATAATGAATTAAATAAGAGGAGATATTGTAAAATAAAAATAAAATAGAGTTGGGTTGAAAAATGTGATGGTTTGACTTGCAAATAAAATTCAAGTGATTTGAATAATATTTAACGTAATTTGCAAGTAAATTTGATATAATGGAAGTGTTGTCGAATGAATTGAAAGTGGATTATAATAGAAATGGTTTGGGTTGCAAACGAAACCCAAGTGAATAGAAATAAATTGAGAATGGCCCTGTATTAATAAAAGAAATTCAAAAATGAATTAAGTAAAATAAAATTTAAAATGGGTTAATGGAATTAAATAATAAATGGATGAAGTCTGCTTGAATAGAAATTAAATTAAAGTTTTAATTGGACTTGGGTTATCGGAATTAACTTAAGTTTAAAATTTATAAGAGTTTGGCTTCGGGCAAAAATGGAATATTATAAAAAGTTTGGGTTGGATTTATTTTTAGGAAATGAGTATTAGTGTAAGCATTGAATGTTGTCAAGCCCTTGAAATAATTTTTTTTAAATGAAAACAATGCGGAGATGAAATGAAATGCATATGTATGGTTGGAGAATAAATTAGAAATGAAACGGAATTAAATACATGATGAGTTGAAATTAATTTGAAGTATTTATAAACTAAAATAGACACTCTACTAAGCAAATATCGCCGAATTTGCATAAAATGAAACAGATGGGCTAACTGAATTAAATGGAATTTGATGCGATGAGAATCAAATTGAATGGAAGTAAACTTAAATTAATGTTGGAATAAACTAAAGTAAATTCACTTAAGTTTAAAAGTTATGGAAGTTTGGCTTCGAATAAGAGTGAAAGCCCATTAAATAAAGCTTGGATTGAATTAATTTGGGAATGGCTAGTAGTATACAAGAATGGTATGTGTCGAGCCAAATAAAATGATTGTGAATAAATTAAAATGGAATTGAAGTAAATAAAATTGAGTTGGAATCAATTTTAATAGGTTATAAAACTTAAGTAATTATTTATTCACATGGATGTTATCAAATTGCGTAGAAATAATTGTTGTTTAACGGAAATTGGATTTAATTAAATTTTATGCATTAGTGGAAGCAAATATAATTGATTTTTGAGTTAATTGAAGTGAATATGAGTTTGTTTTTCTTAAAAATAAATTGAATGTGAACAATTGCATTGTAAACCATTAGAATTGAATGTAATGGCATATAAATTTGGTTGAAAGCAATTGGATTAGCTTTAAATTATATAAATCGCTTATGGTAAGCGTTTGGTGTTTGTTGTTTTTGAAATGCTTGTGTTTAGCCATTGAAAGTAAGTGAAATGCTAATAGAAAGATAAAATTAAATATTAGAAATCGAAATAAAATTGAATTCATATGAAAAGGGAACAACAAAATTGAATAGCAGTATATGTGAAAATCTATATATGAGAATGTATAAAATGATTTGTAAGGTTGCGATTGGATATTGTTGCTAAGTGAGATATGCAGGTATTAAAGAGAAAAGAAAATTGGATTTGATTCCAAAAGATAAATGTGAATTGCCCGACATAAAGGTATGTATTTAAAATTCTGTATGAAATTGGATTGGGTTTTTTGTGACGCCCCACCTCTATACCCACGCTAGCCAAGAACACTACAGTGTAGTGCTGTCAACTAGCACGGAGAATAATGCTGCTGAGGAGCGACCATCCGTGTAATTGCTTTGCCCGAGCACCGATATGTCAGATAGTATAACATGCATTTAATTTCAAGAGGAAATCCGACGTACCGATACAAACACAAAGCTACTACACAGTGGTTATAATAATCTTCAGAAACAAATATAGAAACAAACATAACACAAATCAGTCGCAGATAATTCATATCACAAAGGCGGAATAAGATATGAATATTACACATAAAAGTGTTCATCGGAGTAGTGGTCAAAAAGATCCATAATAATACAAAAGGATAGCAACACGTGCTATACAAAAGAATACAACTATGAGTCCATATCTCAAGTGTATACAACAAAAACTGCTAATCTAAGTAGTTAACCAAAAGTCGGGATGATAGTCCGATAAGGAGACAAGCAGAAGCACCTGTAAAATTTCAGTCTGACCCGAGTATTATTTAAGAAGAAAATAATAAACGGGTCAGTCTAGCTATAAATATCAGATGAGATGATATAGAATAAGAGATATGACTAAACGTATAATAATCACAATGCCAAGCTGTGATAAATAAATAATTGAAAAATCAATAAGAGATTAATCAATATCACAAAGATCTTCTCAAAGATAAAAATGAATGTCATACTCCTAATTTCCTTCACCGAGCCACAATAAATGACATATAGATCAATGCCAATCGTAAAAGTTGGTGAAACATAAATTCCAGAATTCAACACACGAAATCCAGAAATCACAAGAAAAGGATGGCCAAGACATTGATGTAGTGCAAACGGTACATCCAATGAATCATAAAGCAAAGGCATTGATGTAGTGCAAACGGTACATCCAATGTATCAAATGCAAAGACATTGATGTAGTGCAAACGGTACATCCAATGTATCAAAAGCAAAGACATTGATGTAGTGCAAACGGTACATCCAATGTATCAAAAGCAAAGACATTGATGCAGTGCAAACGGTACATCCAATGTATCAAAAGCAAAGGCATTGATGCAGTGCAAACGGTACATCCAATGTATCAAAAGCAAAGACATTGATGTAGTTCAAACGGTACATCCAATGTATCAAAAGCAAAGACATTGATGTAGTGCAAACGGTACATCCAGTGTATCAAATAATTCGGAGCATCGACGTCGTACAGCGTGATGCCCGATGAACCGAATCAAAAGGGACATCGCACAATGCTGGTCTAAAACATAAAATGATCGTCACGATCACCGATAAGTGTCAATTACAATAAGCTAGTAAATATATGAGCTTAGCTTCATGTCCCATAACCACTAGCTTAAGTTAAATATTTACGAACAAATTGTAGATCTCCACTAGAAAATTGTCACAAGAGATTCAATCGAACAAGTCCAAGAATTAACCGACGAAGTAAACGCAAGCGTTTCATACCACTTGTTTTACTAAGTCCTTTTATTAGATTTCTCATACGAGTGAGGTAAAGGTTTGTATATACTAATAGATTAGAAGTCGGTTTGAGAAAACGAGCTTTGTAATAAAATAGTGTTGAAATCATTTGAAGAAAGAGTTTTGATATTTACTACTAGTATAGAAAACCTTTATATTTTTAAAGTGACAAATCACAAAGAAGATTGTAAGAACAATCAATCAGTAAAATTCACATTCGAAGACGTGAATAAAATCCAAAGAAACCGATAAAGAATCCATCGAAATGGATATTCAAAAATCCCTAAAAAGGAGTCATCAAAGTCATAATAAATGATAACAACAAATAGTATCATCACGAATCGATTTAAATTGGAATTCTCAAGCAAATAGTCAAATAGGCAAAATAGTGCTGATTCAGACGTCTGAAATCAAGGATTCAGACGTCTGAATCTGGAAAATAAATATTTTCCAAAGACAGAATTCAGACGTCTGAATCCTTGGATCCAGACGTCTGAAATAGGCACTTTTTAGCCTATTTCCTTTCTGGTTCCAAATGAACCAATTCAGACGTCTAAAACCATATATTCAGATGTCTGAATCTGGGAATAGAAATCTTTCCAGAACAATATTCAGACGTCTGAATATTACGTTTCAGACGTCTGAATGAAGGGTTCAGGGCATTCCCTGAAACTAGGCCAAAAATGGCCAAACGAATATCGGAAACGATCGAACGAGCAAATGGCAATGACTAAGGAATTACGTCGAACGACAACCCAGCCTAAACGGCTCTTCGATACGCCTCAAATATCAATGTCCAAATATCCATAATAGGGTTTTCATAAATTAGACCAAAACACCAAAAATTGGAATATACACGAAATCAATCCAAACCAAAATCAATTGCACATGAATAAGTGTTAGGAATTCATACCTAACAATCGAAGATAATTATAGACAAAGATGTGAGATAAAAATCTCACCTTTTAACCCAAATTAATGAAGGAGAAGCTTTAAAAACAAGCTAAGATCAATTCCTCTTCAATAACACTCAAGAAGCTTCAATCTAAGCTTAAAAGAGAAACATTACCTAAATTAGGTTTAGGAATTTTCTGAAATCAAAGAGAGAATGAGTTGGAGAAGAAGAAGGAGATGCTTACCAATGGGTTCACTTGAGTTTGGAGCAAGACGATGGATTTGCTAATGGAAACTAGGGCTTAGGATTTCCTAATTCTTTTTCTCTTCCCCCATTTTTGATGAAGCTTGAATGTATTAGGAAATTATGAAGTAATGACGAGAAGGGGTTGAGCTGAGCTAATAAGGGTGCAGTCCAAACCAAAGTCATAAGCGGGAAAAAGTAGCAAAAATGAACTATCTCCAAACATATCGAAGCTTATACTCAAAAAGGTCGCAAACATCACTTTGAACTCAATGGGGGTGGTCTCGAGTCCCAATTCGACTGTTTGCAAAAAGTAAGTTTTCGGACTAAAATCCGACGAACGATGAAATATTTAAATAAAATATTTAAATATACAATTGATAAATATGCGGGTTGTTACAGACTCCCCTCCTTAAAGAAATTGCGTCCTTGCAATACTTAAGAAGAAAATAAGAAGTAACAACCATAGAAGCATATTACCACAAAAGAAAATTTCAAATTGGAAGTTATCCATAAGGAGCATGAAAGAGTTAGCCTAAACGGGATCGCTCGATGAATTTCCAGGATTCCCAAGAGCAATCCTTAGGATCTGGGAACCATTGAACTTTCACAAGAAGAACATCTTTATTCCGAAGGCGCTCAACCTCCGAAGCAATGATGCAAATGGAATGTTGCTCATAGGTCAAACCCGGTGAAACTTCAATTTCTTCAATAACACCGGGCTCAAGAATAAAAATAGGAAACCTAAAGTCATTTCCATAGTTAAAAGACGCAGAAAACGTCAAGAATAGCAGAAAATTGAGCTAGTGCATCGGCGTAATACAAAAATGGTACGCCCGAGAAATGAGGACTCGAATAATTTGGAACACCGACGTAGTACAAAAATGGTACGTCCAATGAACTGATAAACCGGAACAACGATGTAGTATAATAATGGTACATCCATTGATCCAGATAAGACGGAACATCGATGCAGTATAATAACAGTACATCCGATGAACCGAACACCATAAAAGAACATCGGACGCTAGTCCGTAAAAGAAATGAGATGAAACTCAATAAATCGAAGTACATCAAAACGCCCGATGAACTTGATAAAAAGAAAATTCCATTCCGACAACATCAAAGAATCAACAACTTGTTGCCTACGACAAAACGCGTTGGCAACACGATTTCCCTTCCAGGAATAAAAAGAATATCAGGATCATAAGATGTCAGGAACTCGAGTCAACATGGAGTTCCATATGAGAAAATAATTATTCCAAAGATTTATGATCGGGGTAGAGAACAGATTTCTCATCCAAAAATGATGATGCCAAACTCTAAAAGCGAAAACAATAGTCGCGAGCACTAGATCATGAGTGGCATACCTAGTCTCAATCGGCTTTTAATGATTTAGAAGCACAAGTGATAGCGTGTTATCTGATGTAAGAGAACGACATCCAAACCAATACGATAAGCATTGGTACAAAAGATAAAGTCTTGGTTCCCCCTCGGGAATCACAAGAACAAGAGTATCGAAAAGAAAGAATTTCTTTTAAATAATCTTCTTTCCTGAAAAGTTAAAACTTTCAAAATTACATTTATCATTATGTAATAATCTTTCTAGAAAAATTTACTATTTTCAAGTCAATATACTGTGTCTGATTGTCTCATCAAAGCGTTTAGGAAATTCCTATCGATAACGTTGATCAAGCGCATCGACCAAAATTCTTAAAACACTAAATGGGCAATACAATCACAAAATCGTATTCTATAGGATAAGTAAGTTTCTTAAAAACTTCTAAGAATATTCTTTGTTCGTTTTAAGAACAAAAATCCGGTTATACTTCTAAATAAATCTTATGAAAAAGATTTTGCAAAATTTTAAATTGCTATTTTCATCCAAAAATCAATAAATAAAAGAATGGTCTCATCGAAATATTCATAGAATATTTGATATATAAAATGGATGAAATAAGCTGGACAAATTGAATGACAAAATAAGTCATTCATTAGAATCATAACGAGTGCGAAGTGCGTAAGTGGAATGCTAACTCACGCGACTCGTAGCCAAATGAAAATCGGTGGCAAGGTCAAACTGAAAAGACCTTAGCACCACACAAAAGATTACTTAGGTGATAATCCTAAGACAAGCTCAAAAATACCGGAAAAGTTTCACAAATTATTTAGATAAGAGAAACAACACTTTCCTTATAAGTGGGCTTAAGGAATAAAATGATTCCACCAAAAATGTGAAATCGGAATCACAAAGAAAAATTAAAAAGCTGCTTAACAGATAGAAAATGTTGAAGATGAATAGTCCACTCGAAAAATAGGATATGGGCTTCACAATGATTAAGCCAATCCTTACAAAAATCAATTCCGAAGCCTGAGTAAAAATATCGGCTCGGAAAGAAAAATCACATAAAATAGTTTCGACATCAATAGAAAGCAAATTGAGTGTTGCGGATCAACCACCCGGATTCGCAGCTCTCAAAGAAGTCATCAAGCCCAAAATATTCAAAGAAAAGAATCTACAAGTTCGTTTGATATAAAAACAATGAGATGAACCCATATCAAAAAGAACTCAAATAGAAAGTTCACGAAATAAAACAATGCCATCAAGGATTGAATGAAAATACCTTGACCAAGAGAAGAGTTGCCAGGGGCTTGCAGCTTTCCTTCTCTCTTGCTTGGAAGCTTAGGACACGAAGATAAAAGATGACCCGAACCTTTGCAATAACGACAAAAGAGGGGTTTCGGGCACTCCCTTGCATGGTGGTCTGTGGAACCACAATTGTAGCATCGTCCACGACTAGAGGTAGGAACTTTTGCTACCAGAGTTTGTTGCTTCCCTTTCTTATTAGAATCGGCGCCTTTGAATTTGATAGGCCTCTTCAAGTTATTGTCGAAGTTCTGTTGGGCACGCACAACTTCAACATCACCTTCATTATCGGCCTCTTCAAGACGAAGAGCGATATCAATAAGCTGATCAAATGAAACCTCAAGTTTCAGAAGTAATGGCTTCTTAAGATTCTTATTCAAGCCATAAACAAATCTCTGATTTTTCTTCAATGGGGTATTAATGTACTCAACCTCGTATTTGGACAGAGATTCGAAGGATGCGACATAGTCTGTCACAGAAGATTTACCTTGAACAAGGTCTATGAAACGCCGGGCTAAAGTTACCTTTTCAGCTTCCGGCACAAACTTAAGTTCGAATCGTTCCCGGAATTGCTCCCAAGTAAGATCCGCTTCGATAATTTCCGAAGTCAAGAGCTCATACCAATCTAATGCTCTTTCTTGGAGCATGCTTAGAGCCACTTGGACTCGATGTAGATCAACAAGGTTCATGCGAGAAAAGATGCGATCGCATGATTTGAGCCAAGCCTGAATTTCTATAACACTCTCGGATCCTTTGAATGGCCTTCCACCCAAATCGGTGTAGTCTCTGCACAAGCGTGCAAAACCGGATCTAGGATGAGTGGGCTCTGGAATGGGTCCAGCTGCTTGAGCGTTCTTTACTAGATCAAGAAGTTGCTGGGCAGACATGAATACTCCATCCTGAGGAGTAGCACTAAATTGACCGGCGCTGGGACGGCCTGGTCTAACCATTTCTCTTCTTTAAGAAAGAAAGAAAGAAAGAAGAGAAAAGGTTATTCTCAAAATAAATATCAAGCAATCTTGATAGATAAAACAAGGAATCATAAAAGAAAGTAGGATAGAACGGTACGAACACCCGAATAAAATCCTAAAGCACGACTCCTAAGATGGACTTAGGACGATGATCCTTGTTATAATATTCCATATTGTTCTGAAGTTTGGCTCTGATACCAAGTTGTGACGCCCCACCTCTATACCCACGCTAGCCAAGAACAGTACAGTGTAATGCTGTCAACTAGCACGGAGAATAAGGCTGTTGAGGAGCGACCATCCATGTAATTGCTTTGCGCGAGCACCGATATGTCAGATAGTATAACATGCATTTAATTTCAAGAGGAAATCCGACGTACCGATACAAACACAAAGCTACTACACAGTGGCTATATTAATCTTCAGAAACAAATATAGAAATAAACATAACACAAATCAGTCGCAGATAATTCATATCATAAAGGCGGAATAAGATATGAATATTACACATAAAAGTGTTCATCAGAGTAGTGGCCAAAAAGATCCATAATAATACAAAAGGATAGCAACACGTGCTATACAAAAGAATACAACTATGAGTCCATATCTCAAGTGTATACAACAAAAACTGCTAATCTAAGTAGTTAACCAAAAGTCGGGATGATAGTCCGATAAGGAGACAAGCAGAAGCACCTGTAAAATCTCAGTCTGACCCGAGTATTATTTAAGAAGAAAATAATAAACGGGTCAGTCTAGCTATAAATATCAGATGAGATGATATAGAATAAGAGATATGACTAAACGTATAATAATCACAATGCCAAGCTGTGATAAATAAATAATTGAAAAATCAATAAGAGATTAATCAATATCACAAAGATCTTCTCAAAGATAAAAATGAATGTCATACTCCTAATTTCCTTCATCGAGCTACAATAAATGACATATAGATCAATGCCAATCGTAAAAGTTGGTGAAACATAAATTCCAGAATTCAATGCACGAAATCCAGAAATCACAAGAAAAGGATGGCCAAGACATTGATGTAGTGCAAACGGTACATCCAATGAATCATAAAGCAAAGGCATTGATGTAGTGCAAACGGTACATCCAATGTATCAAAAGCAAAGACATTGATGTAGTGCAAACGGTACATCCAATGTATCAAAAGCAAAGGCATTGATGTAGTGCAAACGGTACATCCAATGTATCAAAAGAAAAGACATTGATGTAGTGCAAACGGTACATCCAATGTATCAAAAGCAAAGACATTGATGTAGTGCAAACGGTACATCCAATGTATCAAATAATTCGGAGCATCGACGTCGTACAGCGTGACGCCCGATGAACCGAATCAAAAGGGACATCGCACAATGCTAGTCTAAAACTTAAAATGATCGTCATGATCACCGAGAAGTGTCAATTACAATAAGCTAGTAAATATATGAGCTTAGCTTCATGTCCCATAACCACTAGCTGAACTTAAATATTTACGAACAAATTGTAGATCTCCACTAGAAAATTGTCACAAGAGATTCAATCGAACAAGTCCAAGAATTAACCGACAAAGTAAACGCAAGCGTTTCATACCACTTGTTTTACTAAGTCGTTTAATTAGATTTCTCATACGAGTGAGGTAAAGGTTTGTATATACTAATAGATTAGAAGTCGGTTTGAGAAAACGAGCTTTGTAATAAAATAGTGTTGAAATCATTTGAAGAAAGAGTTTTGATATTTACTACTAGTATAGAAAACCTTTATATTTTTAAAGTGACAAATCACAAAGAAGATTGTAAGAACAATCAATCAGTAAAATTCACATTCGAAGACGTGAATAAAATCCAAAGAAACCGATAAAGAATCCATCGAAATGGATATTCAAAAATCCCTAAAAAGGAGTCATCAAAGTCATAATAAATGATAACAACAAATAGGATCATCACGAATCGATTTAAATTGGAATTCTCAAGCAAATAGTCAAATAGGCAAAATAGTGCTGATTCAGACGTCTGAAATCAAGGATTCAGACGTCTGAATCTGGAAAATAAATATTTTCCAAAGACAGAATTCAGACGTCTGAATCCTGGATCCATACGTCTGAAATAGGCACTTTTTAGCCTATTTCCTTTCTGGTTCCAAATGAACCAATTCAGACGTCTGAAACCATATATTCAGACGTCTGAATCTGGGAATAGAAATCTTCCCAGAACAATATTCAGACGTCTGAATATTACGTTTCAGACGTCTGAATGAAGGGTTCAGGGCATTCCCTGAACCTAGGCCAAAAATGGCCAAACGAATATCGGAAACGATCGAACGAGCAAATGGCAATGACTAAGGAATTACGTCGAACGACAACCCAGCCTAAACGGCTCTTCGATACGCCTCAAATATCAATGTCCAAATATCCATAATAGGGTTTTCATAAATTAGACCAAAACACCAAAAATTGGAATATACACGAAATCAATCCAAACCAAAATCAATTGCACATGAATAAGTGTTAGGAATTCATACCTAACAATCGAAAATAATTATAGACAAAGATGTGAGATAAAAATCTCACCTTTGAACCCAAATTAATGAAGGAGAAGCTTTAAAAACAAGCTAAGATCAATTCCTCTTCAATAACAACTCAAGAAGCTTCAATCTAAGCTTAAAAGAGAAACATTTCCTAAATTAGGTTTAGGAATTTTCTGAAATCAAAGAGAGAATGAGTTGGAGAAGAAGAAGGAGATGCTTACCAATGGGTTCACTTGAGTTTGGAGCAAGAAGATGGATTTGCTAATGGAAACTAGGGCTTAGGATTTCCTAATTCTTTTTCTCTTCACCCATTTTTGATGAAGCTTGAATGTATTAGGAAATTATGAAGTAATGAAGAGAAGGGGTTGAGCTGAGCTAATAAGGGTGCAGTCCAAACCAAAGTCATAAGCGGGATAAAGTAGCAAAAATCAACTATCTCCAAACATATCGAAGCTTATACTCAAAAAGATCGCAAACATCACTTTGAACTCAATGGGGGTGGTCTCGAGTCCCAATTCGACTGTTTGCAAAAAGTAAGTTTTCGGACTAAAATTCGACGAATGATGAAATATTTAAATAAAATATTTAAATATACAATTGATAAATATGCGGGTTGTTACATTTTTGATGTAGCCACTTGGCTTTTGTTTTCTTTTTGGTATTTGGGAGCCCGTAGAGGCCTTTTGTAGTTGTACCGAGCTAGCCGCGCAAAGGAGACGCTGGCAAAATTTTCTGGGAAAATTTAGAGAGTTAGAAAAGTTTTGATAATTCGACAATTGGTTTTAAAATCGAAGTTTAAATGATTGAGAAGTGGGTATTGTTTAATACTATAGAAGGTTTTGGGAAGTTGGTTAAGGTGATGGTGGGTCTTTAATAAAGAATAGTTGGTAAGATGTTGACTTGTGAGTTTTGGGAATAGTAAACGGGTATCGGACCATTCTTCCTAACTAGTAATTTTAGGGACGAAATTCTTTTAAGGGGGGAGGAATGTGACGATCCAGAATTTTTAACAATTTAAATTTAAATAGTTAATTGATTTTAAATATTCAGAGGTTAATTTTAAACTTGAATTTCAAATCTCAATATTTATTTGATAATTAAATCATTGAATTATATAGTTTAAATATTGAATTTAATAAATTGAAATTGGGTAAATTGTTGAATCATAAATTTCTAAGTCTGTTTTAAAATAATTTGAAGGCTTATAAAACCTATAATGATGATACTGGAAATAATAGAATGGTTGAAATTTAATTTAAAGGTAATTTGTTCGATTTTAATAATATGTCGTTTAAATCGATATTTAAACAAAGCCTTCCGAGGCACAGTCTCGGAATTCGACGAAATTAGTTCTATTGGATCCGTAGTAGTTAGTTATTATCGGATTTTAATTTTTGTAGCAATCGGAGTTGTCGTTTGACCCTGACGGCTCAAAACGCTTCGAATTATTAAAATCGATTTAATTTAAATTTGGTCGTTTATTTTCGTAACTCGCGCATACGATCGAGTTAGCCTCCGAAACGCATTCCATTGTGTTCGGGACATGGGTAAAACCCTATAATCGCCTAACGGCGCTCCTTAAGAAGAGTTCAATAATTTAAGTAGCGTTTAACGAGACGTTTTGAATGATTTATAATATAATAGAGGTTAAAGCCAAATAGTAAAAGATATTTCTAATCATACAAGATATTTTTTTGTAGTCAACAAGCGTACGCTGGAAGCTATGGCCCCAAATCGATATTTGTTTCCCGTCTTCCTCTTTCATCTTTAAAACAGAAGCCTGATCGAAGAAAAAAAAAAAAAGAGGTCCATGGCCGTTTGATAATTCAGTTCTCTCTCCCTTTTATTTCAATTCAAACACACAAAAAAAAATGGAGATTGAAACCAGGCCAGTGCTCTGTTCCATGGCCTTAATCGCGAATTCCAGATTCCAAAAAAAAAAATGTCGCAACCAAACTCGAGATTTAGGGCAGAGGAAAACGCATCGCCTGGCGTACGCGTGGGCGCCTCAGCTCGCGATGATAGGGCGCACGAAGGTCGGAGGTGGGGTTTGCTAGCTGTCTGATGTCGCGACTTGTTTTGGACTGCTAGGGTATGTCGGTCGTGACAGGGGACTGCGGTGGTGGGTTGTGCTCACACGATGGTTGTCATTGGAAGGTGGGGCGTCTGGTCGCATGGTGAGTCAAGTGCTAGGCTGGGCAGTGGTTCGTGTCGAGGTGAGTATTTCCTGCTCACTTTCTTTCCTTGTGAGTTGTATACGAGTATGTGTGTAAATTGAGTTAATTTAACTAATGTACTTGCGATTAGATATATGGTCAGGAATTCGACTTGGCAAATTTGAATTCAAACTAGAATCTAAATAATCAAATTGTACACACTTACGGGTTTCTATTTATAACTATTGTACAGGTTGATTTTTAATGAAATATATGGGTAAGATACGTTAAAATTTACACAAGTACAAGTTGAACCAGTTTCCATTGTACAGGTTTTTAACTAGAAAGGGAGTTTGGTCAGGAGTAAAAGTAAGTAAATGGGTGAATAAGCTTCTTAGGTTAATATCAACAAGTTTTCAATATATAGTTTTAAATGATCGGAATCCAATTGTATTGAATGGATATTTATATGTGGGACCTACAAATTATGTCTCTACCTATTTTAAAAATATGAGAACGTGTTGTAAATAGAAAGTAAAGACAAGGATATTGAATTTTAAGCCCTAAGTGATTTGTATAATTAATCCCAATTCGAGCCGTTTAGAGTTAATTAATTTATATAAGTAATTAAAGGGTGGCTAACTGCGGAATGTAATAAATTAAGGGTTGAACTAATTAATTAAGGACTAAGTTAATTAATGAAGTTTAATTAATTTAAAATAATCGATGGATGGTTTGGTAGGTAATTACTAAATGTATTTAATGAGATATAATTACTTTGTGAAATTAATCACGAGATAAATTAAAATGATTAATTAAGGGATAATTTATTTATTTAATAAAGTAAATAAAAGATAGCTAATCATCGGTGGAGAAAAATTAAGAATGACATATATATTTGTGTTTTAATTAATGATTAATTATATTAATACCATTAATTTTGATTAAAAATGTAAATGAGAAATCATTAATCTATGAAATCAATAATGTAAATAGAGATTGATTAGTTAAGAAAATAAATAAATACAAGTGACTTATGAGCAGTTAATTAATTTAAATATTTATGGACTAATGAAATTAAAATAGTTAATTAATTCCTGAGGCAATCAAGATTTCTGAATGATTTGGGGGCCAAGAACAATTAATATCGTGAAATGAATTAAAGGTAATTACTTGAACGTAATCGAAGAATAATTAATTCAGGTTGAATAATGCTGATGAATGTTGAAGGGATAACTGAATTATTTGATTTGGAATTAATTAATATAATATGAAGGAATCTAAGTGAATGTGGTTCGAAATTCAATTGGAATCAATTGAATTGATTTGTATGCGGTTAAGTTTTGTTTATGGATGAGGGAATGGTATTGGATGATTTGAATGAGTTGAAATCTCGGGTATGAAATGTGATGTATTTCATTTGAATAACTTGGGTAGGATGATTTGAGTTTCGGAGAGACCGGGATCGGGTATTAGGAAATACCCGAAACCACTTCGGTTTAAAAATAAACTGATGTGTGGATCAATAGACTGGAATGAAATGATTTAAGTGAAATGGATTATTTTCTCTAAGTTTTGGTACTTAGAAATTGATGTGAGGAATAAGAGTTGTCTATAATCAATTGTGAATTTGTTAAATTGATATAAGTTACCCGGGTTTATATTAGTAGATTGACTTGGTATTCCATGTTAGTTGGGTTTACTCACGCTGGTTTCCAGCCTGACCCGGGTGTTACTTTGGTGTAATGCTCGGGTCAGACTGAGTATTACAGATTTTCAGGTAAGTACGTTTTGGAGCTCAGAAGGCGAGCTGGATGGCAGGAGCGTATAAAATATTTCCGCTGTATTTATATTATTGTTCATTTGAGACGTGATAATTGTAAATATTCAGTAACTGTATATAATGTGAAACTCTGATGTATATTAAGTGTAATGGATAGATATAGTATTCTTTTGTAAACTGTATTTATTGATTATTATATTTTATCCGCTGCGAATGTGAGATGTTGGTGTTTTTGATCTTCTTCTTCTTCTTCTATCTCTTTCTTTTTCATAACTATCTGGAATTTTCGGGTTCGAAAATTTCGGGTTGTTACACTAAGTCCAAAATTTACGAAAAATTTCGACAGAGTCTCCTCTGTACGGAGAGGTCTGGATGAAGTAATAATATAAATTAAACAATATATATCACATAATTTTCAAAATAATATATCCCAACAGCGGGAAAAATAATATAATATCGCCGAAAAACCGTAATTGAAGAACGCACCTATTTGTCGGGCAAATAACGCTTAATTGTGAAACCAATAGCAGTAACAGTTGCTTTCATAACCTGTATTTCACTTATATAGTCCAAAAAAAGTTAATAATTATATAAAATGAAATATTTAATGTTGTTTCAACCACTAACAAACAATCAATATAAAACTACAATCACTTGCAATCATAGCATACAAACATCACATGAAATCAAAACAAATCAATTATCCATCCATATCAGCCAAAACAAATAGTTTGTTCGGGATTAGACATTTTTAAATTGCATAGAATGACAAATAGTGATTAAGTATACCATTTATTCAACAGTCTTAGATAAAATCAATAGGTTATTCATACATCCAAACAATTAGAAGCATCATTTCCCAAACAATCTATAAACCAAACAATAATTTACAATGTATTTGAGTTATCCTTATTAAATTACTTTCATAACATTTAGAGTTTTTAGTAATAATTTTTTTCATACAAGGATTATTTATTTAACTTACACTTATCACTTACAAAATTTTATTCCCATTCATTCATCCAGTGTTTATTTCATTTATTACTTACAAAAATTCATTTTTATTTATTCACCTTTAGTTGTACATAGCTTCAAACATTAACTTAAGTTTATAGTCTTTAACTTATAGTATTAATCTTTCTACTTATTTTTATAATAAATAACTTTAACATTTACTTAAGTTTATAATTCATTTACATATAGTTTTCATATTCAAATCAATTTCTTAGCATATCAATTCATTTACTTAAGTTTATAATCATCTACTTACAATACTTACTTTCTATTACATTTTATTATAGTACATTTCAATTATAACCTAAGTTTATAACAACTATAACATCATATTCTTGTTTATAAAAGAATTTCATTGAATACTTTCATTACTTTAAGTTTTACTTGTATAATATTCTATTACATTTTCTTAATAAACATTACAACTTTTAATAATTGGTAAGTCATATATATATGCTTTTAAGAATGCAATTGAAAGTTACACAAGTTTATCTCATTTCTTTTATTTAGTTTAATGCTCAATAATCATATACTTTGTTTTATAGGTTAAAAATTTCAACCTTCTTATATTTTCATTTATAGCCTAGCATTTAATTTTTATTTCATTTAGAGGTTCTAGTTATTAATTACTTACATTCCATTTCATTACAATAATTGAAACTATTAATTGATAGAAACTTAAGAACTAAATACCAGGTTCCATTTGAAATCATTTTAAAAATGATAGATAAATGTATATACTTACAACTTATATATCCAATTATATTTAAAACAATTTAAAATTTATATTTATCTATCAAAATAAAGCTGCAGTAAAACTATTACAGTGGCCTTCCCACTTTGAAACTCGAAAATGGATGTCGATGATGCATGCACTCATCATCGAAATTATTTTCCAACGACAGAGAGGGGAGTATAGAACTTATTTCTTTCCAAAATTTCCTTAAAGCAATTCTTTCAAATTATATTGAAAAATTTATATAAGAAAATACTTCTAATAATAATATTATTATACTCCAAAATCATTCAAAAGAATTTTTTTCCAAAATCCCGAAACATAAATTCTAGATGTCCAATTTTCATTTATTTTATTTTCAAATCTTATTCCCAACCAATACTTATAAATTTCACTACCTAACGATCAACATATTACAACCAAATATATCATTTATAGAATTTATTATTTTATATATAAAATTATACAATAGGAAAAATTATTTCATTTACCTATATTTTGAAATAAATATTGTGTCGGTTTGTCCTATTAAGTGTTTAAAAGCCCCTATCGATGTCATAGCGTCCTATGCACCAACCAGAATTTATAAATACAAAATAAAACTAATTAACACAATATAAAAACCATTCTAACAAATACGCTCTCTCATATATATACTCTCAATGACTCATCATAGGGTATTACTACCCTATTAGTAAAAAGTCAGACCCCATAAAGCTAAGGTTTTCGCTAAACCAAATCTCTGATATCAACTGTAACATCCCACCTTTTTGAACAGTTTAAGCAGACATATGTGCCAGCTTAAACCATACAAAAGGGCAGATTGTTATTGGGGTAAATAGGAAAAAGAGAAAGAAACAAAAAAAAACAGAATCTCACAGCGGAATGACAAAATATAATAATCAAATAAAAGTTCATGAACCTGTTTACAAAAAATTTGATTATACTTATTCAACAAAGTATCAGGGTTATACATATCAGAGATAAGTAAATAGTAATGCAGCAGAATAGTATTGATGCAGTGGAATAATATATTAAATAGTAATAGTACACTTCTTCGTCTTCATCCTCTGGAATAAGTCTTCAAATCCTGAAATGCTCATGCTGAACCGAGCGAATTGTAAAAGACGAAACACTCGAGTCAGAGCTAAAAGATATTATGTAAGTCAAATCAATGGTAAATATGCATGTGACGGCGTCAGAGATGTTTACGGGGTTTGACATCTCCTATCCAATGTCTAAAGTGAGTGCAGCAACTTAAGTGATGTTCGGGATTCATATCTTCTAAGGATCCGTTAAACTATCTACTATGTAGTAATACGCTACTATAATAATGTCTAAAGTAAAGTATACTATTAAAAATAGCGTAAGGCTTTACATTTTCCACCTTAACACATTTTTGGGTGCCAATAGTCTATACAGTACTGTAACTCCCCGTAAACCGGAGCTGCCAGAGGATAACCCATAGGTACGACATAAAACAAACTCATAGAAGGCGCGCTAGGGTAGGTGACATGGTATAACTAAGCAATGCTAGGGTAGATATACCAATTATGCATCCGGACTGTTGGTAACACATAGCCGCAACTACCGCCCAACCCGAAACACACTCCCGAGTAAAATCGAAGGGTGGCCACCAAATAAATCAAAGTCGGAATATAGTATCGATTGGATGTGTCCGATTGGAGGGGCTACCTCACTTGGCCCGGAATTGCTCCTGTTTTAGCCACCTTATGCTAACTCACGGGAGATAGGTCCACATAAATATACCATTAGGATCGTCGCCACCTCCTACTTCATTCTGCAATCTCCACTGCATACACAGTTGTCAAAGTGGTTTTCGGTATTGACAGAGAGTATGACAACATCTGGTCCTGGTCTCTTCGACAACCAATCGCTTATTACACACCAGATAGTTCTTTAACATTTCCGAAATCATTTCATACTTTGATATCAAAATATCATATTCAATTCAAATCATATCACTTTCGAAATCATATTCGCCTTTGAAATCATAGTTCGATAATTTTGTTTGCTTTCAAAGTCAAATTCTCAATTTATATCAAAATATCGTATTCTTAAAACTATACCACTTTCAAATCATTATCGTTTCCAAAATCATGATTTCTTTCAAAAATCATACTTCCAAAATAAGAAAAATCCTTACTCCAAAATCATCATATTCAATTAGTTATAACTTTTAAATCCCAATTTAGGTTATGACATCATTTACTATACTCACTTTAAAAATCGAGAAATTTGAATATAATCCCATCCATTTTACTTGGTTTGTAAATTGAAAGAAAATAATTTAAACAGTTATAAATAATTTACATAGATTTAAAATAGATTAAATATAACTAAAATGGATTAAATATAATTAAAATAGATTAAATAGCTTTAAAATAGATTAATTAGATTTAAAATAAATTAAAATAGTCTAATTAGTTTAAAATAAATTAAAGTGGTTTAAAATAGATTAAATAATTCATATTGTTAATATTAGTTAAATAGTTTAATAAATTTAAAAATCATAATAATTAGAAACATTTTAAAACAATATATTTTTTAAACAGTTTATATAAAATATGAGTTTGAAATTAATATCAAATTAAACTGTTGATTTCATTTCAACATATTTGGACCATTTTAGATTTCCAAATCGACACACCAAATTTCAATAAACTATCGAATTTCATGTCATTTCAACCCATATTCAAATTATCAATACGGATTACTCCAATTTAAAATATTTCCAAGTTATTTTCAAACAAATTCAATAACTCAATTTTGATAGAATTTCATTTATGCATAAAAGTTTAACTTTAAACTTCCGATTTAATTTCTTAAAGAAATTCCTTTTTGAACCAATTCACATTTCAACACAAAACTTCATTTTTCTATAATACTTCAATTTAGATAAATAAAATTTTTATTTCAAAACTTCAATTGATTAAATTCAAAAATTTACGGATTTTAAAATCATTTAATTTAAACAATCCGGTGTTCGTATATAATTTTCTACCCTAGGGTCAAGTGATACAGATATTTATCATTTTAATCCGCAATTTAAACATTTTACGGTTGTATATAATTTCAAACCGCAATCTCGAAATAAATAAAAATCCATAACGAACTTGCAGTATATAATGGTATAAAATAAAACATCCATTCAACCAACATCAACAATCAACACCATCAATTATCATCCAAATCAATCAACAAATATCAATATATAACTGATAATCAATAACAAGTATTTAAATAGCAATCTATGTTTAATAATAAATTAAATACCGATTTAGTTCAAATAAATTCAAATTAACTGAGATGATGATTAAAATATACCAAACAGTCATAAATAAATTTCTAACCACGTCATAAATTAAATTTAACGAGCATGAGAAATTTTAGAAGTTGTGAGTAGGTTAAGACACTCACTTTTGAATTTAAATCTAATTTAAATTCAATTTAAGGCCAAATTTTAAACGGTCTCAAAATTCATCCAAACGAATATCAAAATGTCCGAAATTCCAATACGATACTAGCAGAGAAAACCGCAAATGAATCAAACCTTGTGTGCAGAAGTTATGGGTATTAGAACATATAAATTTCAAATTAAATAAAGAAAAAGAAAAAAGAAAAAAACCCTACCCAACCAGACTAGACCACGTCACCCATACGAACATCACCCGCTCTCGTCTAGCCCTAGCCGCCATCGTTCATCACCGAACAAACGCCGCAACCAACGCCTACGGCCAGATCCAGAACCACCGCTTGACTCCCCAATCGTCGTTATGGCCAGCACGCACATTCCCCTGGGCGACTCACGATGGTGCCGTTGCCGCACAATTCAAGCGTAGATTGTCGTGATTCTGGCCATCTCCGAGGCTAAAGAAGATCATGCATGAACTCGATTCGACAACCCCTACACGACTGTACTTTCCGATCTGTGCAAAGATGACAATCCACCGTCAAAACCAACAACCTAAATACGAATGGCCGTGGGTAAATGGTTGATTTCAGGTCAACCCGTGATCCACCTCGAAAAACAAATCATAGATTTGGGCTGCGCTCTCCGAGAGCTTCGAATCGATATGCAATATGATATTGTTTGAGGAGTTTGAATTTTGGATTTTGTTTCGAATTAGAATTTGAGAGTTTGGGAATTGGAATTTTTTTCTGCCATTGGAAAAGAGGAGCCACAAAGAAATGTATGTACAGAAATAAGAATAGAAAGGCTGATAGGGCTTATAATCGGATATATATAGGCAGATCAGGAATAGGAACAAATGGATCGAATCGGTTTGAAAGTTGAACGATAAATGACCCGAAAAGCCCATTCTGTCTTCGAAATGAAATTGGGTCGATCCGTATATTAAAATAGATGTTTTTTATGATTTTAAATTCAATGGAATAGGTTTCAAGTCCTAATTCCATCGTATGAAGAAATTATGATAAAAAAAACTTATTTCAAATTGATTTCAATTAAACTAATTTCTAGGCATTTCGCGTCCGTACGATCAAACGACAAGTCCGGTCACTACGAAACTTAAAAGCCTACAATAATTCACTGTTATGGATCCGTTGAAACTAGTTTCGTTGAAATACGAGTCAGTGCAATTTTTCCATCAACTAAATAAATTAATATTAAATTAATTAATCACCTTTTCAATTTAAATTTTAAAAAAAAATCAACTTCTATCATTTTTGGTTTCTTAATCATTTACAATAATTTAAACAAATTTAGATGTCAGTTTAAAGTTGATTAATTCATCAATTTTAGTGTTAAATTTCAATTTCATTAAATTTAGAAATTATAAATTAAAATTACAAAAATCCATTTATTAAATTTGAAACCTTGTTATTCAAGTATTTATTGTGATAAGGATATGACTAACATTGGTATATATCTGAGTACGTTAATATTTCCCAATTTCATCTTAATTTCCATTAACGTAATATTTAAATATTTAATTTCACTAAATTGCAATTAATCCAATTTATAGTTTTAAATTCCCAATAAATTAATTTGATTCAATTTCAATCTTTTTGTTAAGTCCATTATTACTCTATAAACCTGGTTAAACTTTAAATTATTAATTACCTTTGATATCCGACAATAAATCAATGCATACGTTAATACAACAAATATTATAATTCCTTACATAATACTGATCTTATTCAATTACCAATAATCATATATTATCTCATTAATTAATTCAAATTTACATTCATTTCCTTATACTCAATTTATCACCAAGTTATAACGTGTACATTATTTCATTTATTAGAATTTCGTTCAAACTGTTAATAATTAACTTGAATCATCATTTGTTACTTCATTTCAGTATTCACTTTATTATTAAATTACAGATTTTTTTTCTTCCAAATTTAATTATCAAAATCTTATTAAATTGCCAATTTAAATCATTGAAAATTTATGGGTCGTTACAAAATCGATAGTCGATGAATCAACTATTGAAGAAAAAAAACTAGTATTACTCCGGAGAAAATAATAAAGTTGGACAAGTTTGGGAAGTGTTGTTTCCTATCTTGACTTGACAACATTCTTAACCTTAAGAATAAAAAGAGCTTAAATGCCCTAAATGAGCAACAAAGGAGTCTCAAATCGATGAACACAAGAAGGTAGCAGGATCGATAGTTATTAAATCACCTATTAGGAATAATAAAATGGTCGTATATGAAATTTAACCTCTAAAAAATTTGAATCACGCTTGTGCTTGATTTTCACATCATAATATTTGTAAAACACCTTCGAAAAAACTCTTCAAAATATTCTTTCAAAGAAAAAATTATATTACTATGTGTATTTAATAGAAGGGTCAAAAACAAATGTCATTTATTTATCGTATGCTATAAACCCAAAACAATTTACACAACTTTATTTTTAAATCATTCCTTGTCAAAGATTTTTTATTTATAAACTATCATTTATACCTATAAAACAACATTTATTATCCCGAACGATAACAAATCAATTTAAAATACTTTTATAACTTTAAAAACAATGTTAATCATCCCGAAAGATAACTGATATAACTCATTTATAAATTTATAACCACATTAATTATCCAAAAATATAATGAATCAAATTTACAATCTTTTTATAATTTTTAATGAACATTAATTACACTAAAAAATAAACAACTGAATTTATAATCTTTTATAATTTCAAACATCAATAATTATCATGAAAGATAATTAATCAAATTTATAATCACCTTTTATAAATTCAAAACCACACTTATCCTTTATTTCAAAATTCTTAAAAATACATGAAAATATGGTTTAGTCAACTTTCAAAGTGCAAAAAGGCGACCAAATATTTATTTTATAAAAATACAAGCATAAGTTTGACACACACGAAGGTTTAAGGAGATGATATTTCATAAATGACGGTATAGCGATGATCGCTATAACGGCACTTACACAAATCAAATAAAAGATCATAAATACTTCAACCAAATATCCATATAATCAACATAAGAATATAAATAAGATGCATATATTAGTAAGTTAATAGTGGTGATAAATCCCTTAGGGTCACTCCATAAAAAGTCACATGCAAATCAAAGGTTATTTATGCAATCCACTCTTCAAGCGAAAATTCAAATCCAAATAATCAATCAAACAATAATAACAAACATAGTATTATCAACAATTAGTAATCATTAGATAGCATATCATTTATTAATTTATCATATATTAATTAATTTCAAAAATAATCGTTTTACTTTGCAAGTACAGAATGGTGTATTATGCTCAACCGTGGTCCAAAATAATCTATTCAATTTAATTATAACAGAATGATGCTTTATTCTTCTAAACATATATCAAAAACGAAGTATAACTAATTTAACTACATTAAAGGTAATTAAATTAAATCACTACAATTTTATCATTAATTTATACCTATCAACTATCCAAGCATTCGGCAATAATCTATAGCAACACAGATAATATATAGTTTATTTAAAGGTGAGTATACTCGTCGAAATTCCAATTAATGCGTTCGCGTTTTGATTTGATCGACGTTAGATTTTAGTTTAAAATTCAACTAGCTCCAAATTTAATGAAATCAATTTCAGTACATAGATAATGTTGATACAAGTTCGATGTAAAAGACGCGTCCAAATCCGACCTCGTATGGAAAAGTTATTGCATTTACAGTATTTCAAATTATTTAAATAATAAATTATTTAATTAGCTAATTACAATCATTATTTAAATCCTTCTTCCCTAAATAAATCGTGCTTGTACATGAACCATTACACACCTAATTTGTCGTGCACACACAAACAATGACACAGAGCTACATTCCACTAAATTTTGATCTGTCAATTCGGCTAAAGTCCTCATCATGCGAGCTTCACGATGCACCCCTCGAAGTCAAACTCGACTCCCCCTTTCTTGCCGTAACCTGGAACCCTACACATGCCTGCAGCAGAAGTTATGATCCCTTATAGTGGATCGATCCCACCAAAATCGCTCCATCAATGACCCTTGCCAAGAAAAGAACAAAGGAACTTATCTCGTCGCTTAGCTCTGCTTATATCTCCATAAATTCCAAACCCAGTTTCACCTTGCTCCACGTTAAACTCGACTAACATGATCAAACATCACAAAATGGATATAGATTTGTAGATCTAGTCAACACAAGTTAAAGTATTTTTGTTTTGTAGTTTTTGGCAAGTATGTTGGTTGATTTTGATTTTTAATAAAGAGGGTTATTTATTTTCTTGTTAGTATAAAGAGAGAAGTAAAAAGAGAGAGTGAGAGGGAAAGATGAAACCGTGTTGAAAAATCAGAATGAAGAGTTGTCTTATAAAGGGTTAGGTTTATTCAAATATTTCCAACACTTCGCTGCACGGAATTTTGTTCATGCATGGATGATGAATGACAAAACAAAAATACGACTGCGCATAAAAATGCAATACGAACACAAGACCAAAATAAAATGCACTAATTATCTTATTCTATAATATCATAGAAATACCATAGTTTGCCTTAAAATACATCAAACGACAATTTAAATATTTTTCAAATTACAAATTATGGAAAGATGTTAAAAATACAATTTAAATATTTTTCAACTTACAAATTATGGAAAGATGTTATAAATTACAAATCAAGTATTTTTTTATTAATAATTCATTTTCTTGCTATTTATTCAAATCATTTATTATTTTAAATAAATTTATGAAATAAGTCCACCATTAATATTTATTGATTAAAAGGAGTCAAAAAAGCTATTAAATCCATTTAATTAATATTTAATTCACCATTCAACTATTAAAATATAATCCATATATTTCAATATAAGTTATTTATATTTTAAAAATTAATTATTCAAACATTTAAATTAATCGAACGTTCACAACTAAAATGATAAAATTTTAGGATATTACAGAAGTCCCAGTTATTAGAATGTCCTCCGCAGCTTTAAGTTCTACGAAGATCACCAAAATGTTTATACCAAAAAGATCATTTCTAATACCTTTCTCGCCTTTTCAACATGTTGGTAGCACCAAAATGTCTATACCAAAATGTGGCACGAATACCCAAGAAATTATAATAGAGGAATTAATGAAGAAATTAAATGAAAACGAGTAAAAATGAGACATACAAACTTTATAGTGGTTCGGCTAACATTGACTACATCCACTTAGCTTTGCTACTGATCATATTGTTGTTTACAGATAATGTTCTTCGGTAATGAACCTCGAAATTACAAGAATTCTATGGAAATTCACTAACAATTGAAAAAGATCCCTTAAAATGTCTCCCTCGCCCTCTATTTATAGCTGAAGGTCATCGAAACTTCCTCCACCATGTTTATAGCCACATTCCCCACGTCCAGAGAAGGATAAGCTCGGAAGATCGTGACCATGTCAACCATTTTCAGGGATCAGTACCGACCCATGGTCAGGGATCAGACCGATCCATAAGATTGCTTGATGAGTCTTTCTCGTGTCATTGGATAGGTGTGAATTTATCATGCCATCATGTTTTCCATCTTGATTAATTTGCTAGAAACTTGTTCCTAGGTGAATTTCTTGGATCTATGGTGGACTGGAGTTCCAGGCTTTGCCTACATAAGATGCTCGATGGTAATTGCTTAAGAACGACCCATTGACGTTTGAAAAAGATTGCAACGTCATGGTTTAGAAGTAGAAGAGGTGAGGGGAAATAGTGGAGGAATTGAGGGGATCGGTATCGATCCTCGTGTATGGATTGGTACCAATCCTCAAATCTTCTTGTAAACTAGTATATGTGCGACAGTTCATTCAAAAGCCAGCTTGCCACCACTTGCCATTTGAAGTGACTGTCGTCGCTGACCATCCTAATGAACTTCATGTTGTCGACCACATATCGATAACTCTATGACCAGACTTGAAATATTTCGCTTGAGGAACCTCGAACATCATCTCAAAATTGATCAAGATAGGTAGGCCAAAAATTTCCATGTGCAGGATCGGTACCGATCCATAACCTTTCCCTTGGAAAATGACCATCCACTTCTTCCTTCTCTCATACATATAGTCGGCGACATCGAAATCCAACTCGAGTCGAACTTAGACATTCACACCTCCCAAAGAAGCAAAGTTAAGGTCCGTGGAAGGATGCGGATAAAAGTTCAAGACAGTCATACTTGGGGATCGATAGTGCTAAAGCCTGAAGGTCGAGGTCGATGGCAACGACGGTCATCGAAAGATGGCGGTGTCGAGTGTCTCGATTTGGGGAAAAAATATTTTAATGGCGGCCTAGAAAACACGAATTCTCCAATGCAACGAAAGATAAAAGTAAAGAGAATAGAGCTAGGTTGGTGTATATATGACCCCCAAACCCAAAAAATTAGGCTACAAAATAGCCTGAAACTTCAAAGTATGGGATAGGTACCGATCTTTGGCCAAGGGTCGGCACCAAACCCATACACACATACATATATAAACACACACGATAAAAGTGAAATATGAGTGTGTATGTGTGTATACATGGGTTATATGTGCATATGTGCGTGCATATGGATATACACGGGGCGCTCAAGCACTCCTATCCGAATTCGATGACAAAACTACATATGCATAAGTGCATAGCCGACATTTGACAACTGAAATGAGGCAATGATTTCTAACCTATGAAATTTAAGATTGAAAGCTTCTGAATTTGGAATAATGAACTATGAAAGCACATTCCAGTTATTTAATGGTGGATATCAATAGGTATAAGCCGAGAAAAATGTTGCAACAAATAATTAAAGATGTTATGCCTTAACAAAATCAATCGAAGAAAGTTCAACAATTGCTCGAAGTATAGATTGGAATCTAATGTAGGAATCCCAGCTTGTTTCGATTCAAAGCGCATCATGTTGTAAACAAGATGTACTTTAGGGGGCAAATGTTATCCAGCCTTTTGACCAGGCCATACTTGGATGAATCTGACTAGTCAAACTTGGAAGTTATCAATGCCGAAAGCTCAAAGTGGTAACTGATGTAACCAAGTAACGAGCATGACCAAGATCATGAGCCTAAAACAATAACAACTAGCCTTCAAAAAGAGGCCAACATCCACATGCATCAACGAACAAAATGGAAAAGACATTAATAAGAAGGTATGAGGATCAGTACCGATCCCTACACGAGGTTCAGTACCGATCCCCACAACTTTGCCACGATCGCCTGTTACCCCATCTACTTCCAAACCATGATGTTTGAAACCTGTACCAAGCGTCAATGGGTCATTCGTAAGCAACTTCCATCGAGCATGTCATGTGCGTGAAGCTCGAAACTCCATTCCACTAGCAATCCAAGCAATTTACCCAGTAATAAGTTTCTAGCAAAGCAATCAAGATGGAAAATACGAAGGCACGAGCAATTCACACCTATCTAAGGACACGAGAAAGATCCATCAATCAATCTTATGGCCCTTTACCGACCCTCGATTATGGATCGGTATAGATCCCTAGAAATAGTTGACATGGCCACGATCTTCCGAGCCTATCTCTCTTTGTGGTCGTAGCGAAGTGGCTATAAATGCGGTTGAGGAATTTCGGGTAACCTACAGCTATAAATAGAGGGTGAGGGTGATATATAGTGGGATCCTTCTCAGTTGTTTACGAATTTCCATAGAATTCTTGTAATCCCAAGGATCATTACCGATCCCCAAGAACGGTGTTTGTAAATATGAATATAATTAGCAACAAGGCTAAGTGGATGTAGGAAACATTTAACCGAACCACTATAAAGTTTGTGTCCCATTTTTACTCATTTCCATTTAATTTCTTCACTTATTTCTCTACTATAATTTCTTTGGCATTCCATATAAATATATGCACATATCAAATATAACAGCACGTAATAAAATACACCTATCACGAACGAAGACCGATATCTCGTCATCGTCTATCAACATGGATGGCCTCTATTATAAGACCCACAATCGATAAGGTCACTAATATAAGGCCACTACCATTCATTAAACATGTCTACCCTAAAGTCAAAGCCAAGGGGCATGGAGTAACTCTACGTAATCATACATGCTCACGATTACCATTTAACCAATCACAACGTTGATATAATGTCTGATCATCATTGATCGCACACGTATTCCTACATAATGCATCTGAACCTTGAGCTTTGCCTTGACCGCCTTCTTGATCGCTTGCTCGAATGCCTTGGTGATCATTACCAATCATTAATACCTTTCACCACATCTACATCGGAATCCCATGCTTCGCTTTGCATCTAACTTTCCCAAGTAGCCCAAAGCCTCTATAAAGTCATGCCAAGACTGCACGGAGAACCACAATCGAACAGGGAAAAAAATCCTCCAAAGTCATTTGATGCCTAAAGGTTCAGCCAACTAGGAGTGTCATTCAGTCGACTAAGCCCAATCGATTGAACCCAATTCCTCCAGCCTTCTATTTTAGGCTCTTCCTTGTTGATTGAATTTCATCTTAGTCAACTGATTTTGTCAGGTTCCAATCAATGAGCCTAGGGCAATGTGGCGACTGCCCTACACCATTGATGCTTTTATAATCGAATGGTGTGTTGTTGGAGCATCCGGTCGATGTAGGTCGATTGTCAAGGGAATGAAAATTATAGAAGAGGTATAGAAATGTAGATAAGAGAATAGAAGAGAAAAGAAAGGAATAACACAGACATCAGTCACATAACCTGTCGTATATCCCACAGCGCATCGCATAAATATAATAGTCACCACAGGTATAAAATAGGTGAGATAGTAACTACATGAACCACATAATCAGAGTACACAGGCTCATACATTTATACAAAATTGTAATAAAGTTTATACAACTGGTAAATAAACTTAAGTGATAAACCATGGCAGAATAAACGATAACAAACTCAAAATATAAATATGAGAAAGTGCCACCATCTGCTAGTGTATCTGCATAGCTCCAAGTGCTGTTTACACTTGCTATCTAGTCTACTGATTTAAGAGTACCCAAGATAATGAGAAGCAAAGAATAAAACCTCAAGTCAAACAACAGTCTTGTGTGAGTGATAAATAATCTCAAAACACAAGTCGGCATAGCATATGGAATAGAGGGTATGGAGAACCATACCTGACCTGCCGCTACATCCACAGAGTTAGCACATAACACATGCTATATGCTACTCTATATCATAGTTGTCCTGGGTGTAATATACATCAAAGTACAAAGGGTGTTAAGATATCTACATCGATAGTATCTACATTGTGTGACATCCCTAAGATGATAAACAATCAAGAAAACATAGCATTCACCATCCATCTTCATGTCACTCACTCAGTGTGTTGGATATATGATACTCCATCTCATCATCAAGGACCACCCAACGTCCCCGGCCACTTGATCCATCACGGTAAGATAGGTTCTAATGTCAACGAACTCTACATATCATCATTATGTCCTCACGTCAATGGACTATAGTATATAATCCTACCCAGGTCTAACGTCAAGACACTTCAGGATACGAGCAAATCATGTCCTAATGTCAATGGGATCTAATCACATCCTCATATACCCTTATCTCCTGAGTGTGCCCCATCATCTCGAGTATCGATAATCCATTTGCATATGTTATCACTAGCAGAGCACATCCTGGAATCATCATCACAATTCCCGTCTGAAGTAATCTTGGTTGGGAACTACTCTAGACAATCATCATAAGTCATAGAGCGTCCGCATACATCTTATAACCTTCCTCCAACAGTTCCTTTGATATGACTCATAGTCTACTACTCTGCATCTCAAAGTACAGCTATCCATCATCGAAGTCGTCACTTCCCATCAAGGAATCATCATCGTCGAATCTTGAAGTATTGCGTCGAAGCGTCACATCTGTTCTTCACTGCTAAACCACTCATCGAAGAAAGTAATACCAAAACTGAAAGTCGAACTAATGAGCGAACAATCACATCATGCTCCTCGAAGCATCTCCATCGTCGACGTCAAAACTTGGTCAAATCGGCCATTATCAATAGTGGTAAATATCAACCACTCCAGAGTAGTTAATAATGACCTCTTTGGTCGTGTACTTAACCAAAAGTGTTTAAATACAAACCATTTGAAAATTTTCGACATCTACCTTGAAATTCATAGCACATGTCCAAATCCATCTTCATATCAATCGGTGTGCATGATACTCTATGCATGAAATTCTATCTTTTGGGATACATCCTAATACTATATCACCTTCGAACAATGTTTTCAACCAAATTACTCAAACAAGTAGACATATAATTAGCAAGCATAGAAATATCGATAATAGCCTACCTACATCTATAGTAACACAATACAATAAATCCAAGCTACCAATATGGGATAAATATCAGCAATAGCATGAGTCTATCAATATCATCAAAATAGTACGTAAATGAGAAATATTTAATTTAAAATTATTTTAAAATACTTTCAATTCTTTTTATAAAATAAGATATAGGTTTAAGTATTTTAGAAATCAAATTTTAAAGTTAGAAATCATAAAAAAAATGTCGTTGTAATACTGTACTAAAAATCATAGTATGTTGAGAGACAATATCGCTTACCTCAACCAAATCTGACAAAACCACCATCAAGTTATAGAGCTCTCCATCACGAGCACAACGCAAGAAACCACATCTAAAATGGACCTTGTACTCAAATGATACCTGTAATGTAAGAAAACAGATTATATAAGCAATTAATTAAATTGAGTAATCATCAACCACACTAATTATCTAAATAAGCTTTCTTCCCCAAATTCCAAAATTGCCTAAACGTGCACATTCCATGTCTAAGCCGTGCTATGCAATCAATGCCCCGCTATTACCATGCTATAACCTGGCTATACCTCATAGTGGATTTCTACCGCTATGATTTTTCCAAATAGCCCAATTATAGCCTTTCCAATTTAAGCCCCGTTATTTCTGCTATATCTCGTTATTCCCACTATATTCCACTATCTCCGCTATAGCTTCTTTAAAAGAAATGAAATGAGAAATGACGTTTATACATTAAAGAAATTACGAAATTAATTTATTTAACAAATTTTTAAGATATTTTCAGAAATGAAAATACTCTAATATTCTACTAAATTTAGTTATGTTATATAACAATTTTACATTTATTTATAGTATATTCGCACATGTTTTTATTTAAGATTATTTATGTATTAATTATAATTCAATTGAATGTTATTTTTTCATTTAATTTCCATTTATATATTTGTAAAAACATTAAATATGATTTTTACAAGCTATTTTAGATTCATCCGCTATATCCCGCTATATCCTTATTGTATCCTCGCTATGACTTTTTGCACCTCCGTCGCATTGAAACTGCCAAGCGCTTTGACTACACAGAAGCCGTGTGCCTTCCACCATGATACAGAGATTTGCTCCATCGAATCAAATGTTATCTGTGCCGTTATTCTCCTCTTCGAATGCTCGACTTGCCGACATCAAAACCCCCAAACCCGGTGCCCTCTTTTGAAACACATTGCCTAGGTACGAGCTCGACCTAGCTCCAGTTCGAACTTCACCATAATGAACTGCACTCGATAAGAATTTTTGTGAAGGTTCTCGTCATGAAGAGAAGTTCAACGGTCCTCAACTCATCATCTAACTCTGGTCCAATCAATCGCAATATGAAACCCTAGTTTTCGAGCAAAAGGAGGATCTCATCTAAGCAACATCGTACACTGCGAAATGGATATGGGCTCGAATATCTCTTCGATATCAGTGCAATGGAACTGGTTTCGTAATTTTTGGTGGCCTAAATCGTCAGATTTTGATTTTTGAAAAAAAGAGAGGGAAGTGGCCATGTTTTTATTCTCTGTTCAATGGAACAGTAACTCAAAAATAGGGAGAAGGGTTTTGATTGGCCCATTTAAATACTATTATATTTGTTTTATTTGTTTTCTCAAATAAAAGGTCATATGTTTTGGGGTCGCACGATCAAATGGTGCCACTGATGGCCACGAAACTCGTCTACGTACATCACCTCGTTTTTCGATCCCAACAGTATGAATTTTATCACTATCTGAGATAGCAAATCATCCGATCTCCAAACATAGCGATCCTTATACTCTCTTTATATTTGCAATGTCGACATGAACTTAGTGGAATAGTCTCGAGTCCTGATTCATTCTTATATGAAAAATTATATTTTTGGGACCATCGATTAATTAACGATTCAATATTTAAATAAAATATTTAGATGTATTATCGTTTAAAATATGGGTAGTAACATAAGGATTTTTTCTTGGAAATAATAAGGATGAAGCAACACAATCCAACACCTCACATAAGCAACGATACAAGAGAAATTGTCACTCATCAACTCACAAAACAATCACTGAAACTGATCACAACAACGGGAATAGACTCGGAGTCAGTTGATTCATCATCCTCATACCTAATTGAAATTACTATCGAATCCAAAACTAATGTGGCTAAGCCAAACGTCTAAGTTATGCACTTATTTCTAAAGAAACAGACAATGGAAAACAAAAATACCAACTCACTAATTCAAAGGAAAGTTAGCTAAATATCCTACATTACCAACTCTCTCTACTATTGGCAATATCTAAATCCTATACATTGACTTTTCTCACATTTGGCTCATGTCATGAAAAATTTCGACAGCACCTCCTTTGCATGGCTTGATCTAGGAAAAATCTCGATACACATAAATATGCATACACATCTCATTTCTGAGGCATCTCATTTCTGAGGATAACCAAGCATATATAGCCAAATCTACACTGCAGATGTCGCATGCCTCTTTTATAGCAAGGGCATACCACTTAGGCGCAAATAAAAGCAAGTAAGCATCCAAATAGCCAACACTTGCTTCCATGTACATGATCAAATACTCAAAAAACAGGATTACTCACAATAGTAACATCATCATGTAAATAATCATGCTAAATCATATATATGGCAATGGTTTCAAATAAATATGCTATATCTAATCATAGCTATCCCGCGTGCCTAACAACCGTACTGGCAAAAGTAACCGTATCAAATACCAACAATCAAACATAAATAGGCACATACAAGATCAAACATCAAAGATAGCATCCATGCCTATCTAAGCATGCAGGATACTAAAACATCTAGTATAACACATCAAATATGATACCCAATATGAAAGATGGTAAAATGGAAATCTCATCAAGTGAAGATCTCTGGATAGCGGTCCTCATGCTCTCATTGGTCTCTTATGTGTAATCGCCCTCGCTTCCACTCAAATGAACCATCGCCTTCCTCTTAACCTTTTTCGTATCACGTCTATAGGTACAAGTAAGCGTACAAGGTCTTGAAGTCCCTGGTTTAGTCTCACTATCATCTAGTCAATTTGGTGTTAAATTCCATGTATGTTCTCCCAAAACCTACCATTGAACAATGGGTTTCAACCACTTACAATGCTCTCGAAACACAATGGAATCAGGCTATTTGTTCCCATTCTTGTATGTGAATCTCAAGCGGTAGTGGTAACCACTTGGCTTCTTTTGTTCATCATTTACTAGCTAACAATCCATTCATCTCAAATAAATGTCCGACGTTTTTTTCATCCCTTCCTAATAAAATGTCTATCTCATATCTCAGTGCATTTTAATATCATCAGGGTGTATAATCAATCTCGAATGAGAACACTTTGTTAGTATCTCATTCCTCAATCCAATTACATCGGGAATAAACAACATTTCATTTTGCAAAGCCAGCCATCTCAGTTGAGTCCGCACTGCATCACCTTTATAGACAATACTTGTTCCTCTAATTTGGCCATGATCTCTACTAGTCTAGCTTCACGCCTTTGACTAGTACCGATTCGCTAAATCAAAGTAGAATTGATGGTTAACTAGCCATCATCTTTGGAACTAGTTCACATCGAGATTTGAAGTCATAACCGGTGATAAACCCGAGCAATTTCCACTATAGGAATATCGACCCCGAACTGGTATGTCCTCCACTCAAAGCACCAACAACTGCATTTTCCTTACTGGTGTATAGGGAATTTAAAGTCATGGGAGGCTACGAATTCCAAACATCGCTACAGGCTAAGGTTAAGAGCCTTTTCGGAGAAGCGATACTTTAATGATGTGGAATCGTTGAACAACTCGAATCCCTCTCCTAATAGATAGTGCCTGCAAATCTCCAAAGTAAAGACTATCTCCTCTAACTCCAAATCAAGAATCAGATACTTCCTCTCGTGCGGTTTCAGTTGTCAACTAATTTACTCGAGAACCTTATCCTTGGGCATTAATATTGCACCCAATTAAGTACCATAGACATGTGTGTACTATCGCCTCCTCATTCCTGATTGGAATGAGTAACATCGGTGCACTCGTAACCTTATCAGACTCACTAACGCGTGTCTGCACATCGCCTCCCGAATAAACCTCATCAAGTAAGTTAACGGTGTTGTTACCTTTGAGAAGTCCTTAGTGAAGTGTATATGACATCTTGCCAATCTGAGGAAACTTCTCATCATCGGTCGGTGTTTTCTCACCACCTACTATACAATCATCAATCATGTCTTATGTTCCTCTTTCATCCATGGATGGACGAAAGTATCATCAGTGAATATGAGCACGGACTCAGTCAAATGATTCCTCGAAACATGGTTTAAGAAATCAACAAAGCATGTCAGTACATTGTTTAGCCCGAACGACATAGCCAACGAATTGAAATCAAAGTAGTGTATGAAACACTATGATCGACACATTCTCACAAATCACTCTCAGTGGATAAAAAACCCATCTTAAGGTCCAACCGAGAGAACACCTTTGCTTGATAGATCTGATCGAATAAGCCATCAATAAGTAGGAGTGGATACTTATTCATCATCTCATCCAGCTCATGGTAAACAATATACAACTCAAAGAGCCATCCACCTTAGTAGAAACTATAGGTGCATCCCACTCAAATTTTCTCCTACGGATGAACCCTCGTCTCAACCAGATATTTGCTCGAACCTTTAGTCTCCTTTGCTCTTTGGGCATCACATGCCTTAAAAACATAACTATTGGTCAAGCACTTATAACTAAATCGATACGAAACTCTATCCCCATATAGTGGCAGTCCAGTCACCTTATCGAATGTGTTTGAACACTCTCTAGCTATGGTCACAGATGACAACTCATCATGTGAGATATCGAGCAAATATAGAAAGCTAACCATCACCTCATCATCAGGGATGCAACCAAATTCCACCTTTCTCTCATGGTCAATACCTACCATAACTAACAACCTCTCACAATCCACTAGTATTCTATACCACTTCATCCAGTCAATTCCCAAACTATAATACTAAACCTTATTATTAGCGTCAAACATGGCCGCCCAACACCCAAATAGTAGGAAAGCACCACTAATCCATTCACCAAGTCCAAATAGAATGAATTAGAGAATAAAATATGAAGAAAGCACATTAAAACAGTAAGAAATGAACACTGAATGTTTTATAGTGGTTTGGCTTACTCTGGCCTACATCCACTTCAAATATTTTTCTTTTATTTATGCTGTAAATTATAATTAAAGTCCGGATAATAGCCTTAGAGTAATAACAAAGGAAGAAAAGAGCCTGAAAGAAGATCCAAAATAAGTGCCTTGCCCGCAATATTTATAAGGGAAGATGTAGCGATCCTGACTTGACCTTCGAAAATCGACACCGAATACGTTACCTATATTCGAATGCCGCAAGTTCAAATGTCGAATCCGGCCCGCCGGAGCTTATAACAACATTAAGTAAACAACACAGCGGAATAAAAGAATAATACATTGATATACAGCTTTGATACAATATCTGATACAACAGATGATCCAATAGATATCAATATACATCAGAGATATGATACAATAAAATAGCAGCGGAAAAGAAAATAGATGACATCTAGCAGCGGAACAATATAACTCTAAGATAGTCTTCAAAAGAGAACTCTGACAACTGCAACTCCATTTCCAAGAATCAATCCAGCAATAGCTCGAACCCCCAATAACGATGCACCAAGCATAAGCAAGACTGGTGTGGTCCAAAGACTGAACTAACTCTAGATAATCTACTAAACCTGACTATCTAAAAAAAACCCAACTCTAGACTGCTCGTGTAGAAAATAATGAGCACCCAGAGTTTAGGAAAGAAACAATAAACTCCGGATCAGTCGTGGGACTGGTGTGAGCAACAAAAAAACAGTTTATCCTTTAAAACATTCAACAAAAGATTTTCAAAGTCAATTCGCAATGCTTTTTTAAAAATGAGACTACCATAAGACCTCCCGCCACACACACAATGCAAACGCAGACTTGGAGGAGATTTCTTCTTATGTTAGTCAAAGATGCTTGATACGCATTAAAAAGAAACATTTGATATTATTATAAGTGCATAGTGTAGGAAAAATTCATTTCGAAAGTAGAATATAAATCTTAGCCAGCATAGGTACCATTATATTATGCTTACTATAGCTACCATATTAGATGGCAGGTTCTACAACTAATACCGTACAAGTCTCGTATTGTTTCTTTGGATTTCCAACGAATGATCAGGCCAAGGAACTTCCCATTGCCACATGAGAACGCCTCTGGATGGACGTCCCCGAGAACCAAACCGGATCTCTACCAACACAAGGCCGGGTTACCCCTAACTGGGTAACAACTGACACGAGTATGCCATCCCCCGGTCCTTTGGGACCTTTAACCGAGCGCTCGTCACCATCATCACACAATCATAACAAAGTGTTTTCAACATGAGTAAGTATCTGGGCTCCATACCATGATACCACCCTTTTCCAGAAGGAAATGCACATACCCTAAAGGGAGCTACCCCTCATAACCTTGCTGCATCTTTCCTGTTTTGACCATTCCGGGGTGTGAGGCTCGACGAAGTTTCGTCCACAAAAACATACTTTATACAAAAGCCATGCTTTGGGTCAACAAATGATCATAGAAATGATCACCAGGATAGACGATCAAATAAATGATCCTATCACAAATAATCAACACAATGATCATTTCACAGCAACACTCAGCATGTCACATTACCAAATTGGGAATATATCGCTGATAACATTCGACTACATAACCTCTGAGCTCGTACGTCTCAGAGAAGGGTGTTAAGCTAAAAGAATAAATTCTCCGCCACCAATAGAAATATATTTGAAAGGAATCGGCTTTATATCTCAATTTGTAATGTCAGACATACAATCCATACAAGTCTGTTCCGGGCTCGAACAGAACCGAAGGCACTTACAAAGAAGTCCTTGCAATCTGGATATTCACTAATCACGTTCGGACTTCCCATCACATATGGAGTCTCTATACCGGGGACCATTCGATGCAAAGACATTCGACGAGTTGTCCTTACGCTTTCAAAATATCTGGTCTTCAACACCGGTCTTCAAATGCTATCCATAACGACATATCACATATTCGGAATGGGATATATGACACAAAGGTCCTCTCCCGGCTAAACCGAACAATGAGCGCAATATTTACAAGAATTATATGGATATTGGGATTTCAATTAAGTCACAACTTATTACCCAAAACTTTCTTCCAAATGGTTTAAATCAATTACCATCTCAAATCTTTAAACAAAAAGATTTATTTCAAAACGATCAATTCATAGATTTCCAAAACAATTTCCATTCCAATTAGATTAACTCATTAAATCTTTAAATCAAAGATTTAACTCATAGCTTTCAAAATTCGATTAACTTGTTGAATCTTTAAATCAAGATTCAACTTATAGCTTTCAAATCGTTTTCATAACTTGGAATTTATCTTCATTTTCAAACTTGAAGTTCTTTTTTAACACAAATTGAACGTTCATTTCTCATGTGAAAGCTTTTATTGTTTGAAAACAAACAGTTTTCGTTTCAGAAAAATCCAATTATATTTACACGAGTTAAAGCCCTTGAATTATATTCACATTCCTAAATCAATACTTTTAAAATAGTTTAACCCGTATATAACTGGTATAACATCTTTAATCCCTAGTTTTAAATCGTAGAATTCAATTTCAAATCTTGAATTTAAGTTCAAATCAAAATTATTCAACTTCATATTTTATCGAGTTATTCAAAATAAATTTCATCTATGAAATTCCATTTCAAAAGCTTTTCACTTTAAACCCAATCCATTTCCAAAACATTTGAATTCAAATATTCAAATTTAAAACTATTTCAAAAATCTGTGACTTAATCGATTTCCTCGTGAAATCCATGTTGGTGTGTGTATAAGTGTGGTCCAGGGGTTTTACACAGTAGTGCAATATTATACAATCATCACAGATCAGAATACATAAATATAGTTGATAAGCGGTATTAACTATAACGCTTATCGTTTATTCACAGATCACAGATATATATCACAAATAAGTAAATTACAGATCACAACATAAATCAGGATGTATCACAAAGCATCACAAATCAGGGATATCAAACAATTCAACGATTAATAGAATTCAAACATCCATATGTAAGCTTAATTAATTATCTGATTAATTTAAATCAGATAAGTCATCAATCATGGTTAATTATCATTAATCAATCCCAAATCATTTGATTAAAGATCTTTAAGTCATTTATAAGTCAAATTAAATCAACTTTAAATTTATTGAAAAATTAACCTTTAGTTATTCAATTATCCTTCAATTAATCACTAACCATTCATTAGAAATCTTTAATTAACCATCTTGAAATTTATTATCATCAACAATTATTAATTTCAAATAAATTAGACACTAATTTATTAATTTACCAATTTATTAGTCACAAAGTGATAAACCCCTAATGAACTAAAATTAAAAATTTAATTAACCAATTTTTTACTTACCATTATAAAGAAATCATTCTTAATAACTTTTAAACAATTAATTTATAATAAAAATTATCTTAATTATCATTTAAAACAAAACTTCTTTGAACTTTGAAATCAAATTGTCACTAAATTGAGACTTTAATGTTAATTAACTTTAACACTTAACTTAGGTTAACTACTTAATTAAAATATTAATTGATATTTTTAAAACATCCTTACGCATTTATTTAATTTGAAATAAATTCATAACTCAAAAATAATCGAACATTTATTTACTTTGTTATCACTGAAATTTGTTTAACATTATTAACTTTTAAAATTTGTTGGGCTTAACCCTTAATTCCTTATTTAATTTACCCAACTCATTGATAAATTAAATAAATAAATTATTCATTTTAATTAACTTAAGACAAATCTCTTTCTTATAAATGATCACTTTCTAATATGTTTGAACCCCTTTATCTTAAATTTTCTTTTGAAACTTCATTCTTAAAATTCAAACTATTTAAACATTTTTAAAGTAGTTAAAACAAATTGAAGTTTAAAACTTAATTATTTTTTTATTTTTTTTTGAAATGAGATTTAAATATAACTTGAACGAGTTTAAAGCTTGGATGTACTTGTTTTAAAACTTTCCTTCCACTTGGTTTAAGCTAGTCTTTAACTTTTATTTTCAAAGTTCCAAAATGTGAAACCTGGAACCAAGCTAACAACATATTTCCTTCTCCAATTTTTCCCGGTTCAAACTCGTTCCTCTCCCTTTCTCCCCTGACACGATGTGCACTCTGTGCACGTTCACAAGCGCCGCCGACCTCCGTTCATCATCGTGACCATCATCGACAAACGCTCGCACCCCCACGACCCCAAAAAAGGACCCAGCTTGACGCTTTCAGGCTCGAATAAAAATCGAACCATCGACCCAGAACTGGAAGCAAACTTGAACCAAAACCCCGACCACAAATCACCTCGCAACCACGTCTCCAGCCACCGGAGCACCAGCACCACCGGCCACCACTTCGTCATCGACCCTACCACCATCTCCCAAAGGCGCAAGTAACTCGATGCTCGTAAGAGGTCGCAATGGCCAAATTCTCGACCACCCAAAAAATTAGGTTTAGAAACAAATTTTGCCAAACGCAGTTGCCACAGTGAACGTGAATGTCTCCGAGTATTTTTCCCACCGTCAACGTAAGCTCGTCCATCTCCAGTAGGAACCCCGATCACCATAGTCCCTCCGATCATTCGAAATAGCCAAAAACCCATTCTCACGTCAAAGTCGAAATGCACATTCAATACTTAACAAAAAAACTTGATTTTTATTCTAAAAATCATAGTTTTTAAAGATACAATAGATTACAGGTCTGAATCTACGATTTAATCATGTTGGAGTTTTTGATAACATCAAGTTTTCACTGTTCTTCTTATTTTCCAGAAAATATTCAAACTTATTTTACTTGAAAATATTTTTAAAATTAAGCTATGATGATTTTAAACATACTTTGTTTTAATATCACTGGCTAAAAGGGATTGAGGAAGGTGGAATTGAATTTTGAACTTTTAAATCTTTTTTTTTTCTTCCTGTAAACTAAGAACAGGTATAAATATACCCTGTTCACAGGCATTCATGCTTATGTTTGTATGTATATACATATATACAACACTTTTACTTCTATGCAAACAATTTTCACCACTTACTTCACATACATCAAGCATGAACCAGGTTTTTTTTTTAAAGTGTTCACTCACATGGATGGTTTGAATAGCAGAGAACAGACTCTGCATTTGAAAACTGATCTTTGCTTTGAGTTGCCCTCCCTTTTGATCTCTGGTTGTCTTGATTTGTTTGATGTTCTAGTTGAAGTTTACTTTAGATTTTCTCAGCTAGAATGGAACGAAATGATATGAAGAAGTTGTTGATATATAGGGAGAAGGTTTACAGGGATATATTTGTATAAACCTAATTTTCCTTTTTCTTTATGTACATATTATAAAGTTATAGGCATGGCTGAAAACAGACTTCAACATTTCGAATGACTACAACATTGCTACCATTTAATGCCAAGTACCTTACATCTCTACTTAAATATTATATTTGCTATCTTCCTTTACAAGCACACTTATACATGACTTGTTTTCTATTTGAGCATGGGTTTGTTTGACTATCCTGATTTTTATCTCGGCTGATGATTTTATGTTTGGTGGCTGATATCATGTACATAAATCAATTTATTTGATTTGTTTATTTGTGTGAAGAAAATTTGTTCTATTTTTTCTTGCTTCATATCTTTGTGCTTATCAAATTTGTTTGAATACTTTTATTTGCTATGCCTAGCTTGTTCTGATTTGGTGACTACAGATCTCTTGTTCTGGTGGCTGGAGATATCTTGTTTGTACTAAAGAGGTAAAATGTTGTGCTTTGTTTATGTTCATGCAGTATTTATTTTACTTCTACTTTACTGCATACTAGAAATATAAAGTCCTATTGCTTGTGAATATAGTTGTACTGTTTGTAGATGTTATGTTCACTTATTTTCTTTGTTTGTTATATTTTACTTTGTTTTGTTTCTTATTTATTTATTTGTTTATTTAGTTAGCTTTGTATTTGGATGTAGTCTTATTTTTAACTTGCTTTGAACTTTGAAATTGTTTGTTTGTTTTACTTTGTTTTGTTTACTTTGCTTATTTAATTCTTTCTTTAACTTAAAATTTTAAATTCAAATCCAATATATGCACATATACATATATATTCACATGTATATATATAAAGTTCAAATTCATACAACTTAATATAATTTCTATTTGAATCGGGGAAACTCACTGCCATTTATAATCAATTTTACAATTTTTAATTCAAAAATTCATTTAAATTATCAATTTAAATTTATAAAAATCCTGGGTCGTTACAGAAGATGGACAATATCCAACTAAAAATCCATCCGCATGCAGGAGACCATGGACCAGACAATCTTGCTCACCAAAATTGCGGCCCATCTAGGCCATCGTAGGGGGTCGGCACCGATCCCTATATATGTTGATTGGAGGCCAACCATCCCTAGTGGTGGTGCCCATGATGTCCCCTTCATGTTTCAATAGTTGTCTGTATAGTTGCCTTGGTGAAATTTGGTGATATTAGTCGATTTCTGTTGAGTTGTGCTGCTGAGTTGTGTGTTCATATACACAGTGATCCAATCTGATCCCCTACCTAGGGGAAGTAATCTGATCTAATCCCCTTCCTAGAGGAAGTTTCAGTCCATACTTAGCTAATTCTGGGATGCCATTCGTTTGAATTTGGTCGACTGTCATCCATAGTCTTGTTTATAAATGATTTTTGAACTTGATAATCGTCCCTCCGAGCTTCCTTCCATTATGATCATGAAACATGTTTAGCTAAATCCATGGTATACTACCTTGTTAAAATGCGGGATAACACTTATACCTAAAGAAATTTCTAACGAAGAAATAGATAGACATATATAACTCGATAAGACAAACATTCGACAAAGCAGGATAAGCTAAGTGTAGACAAACCATTTAGTAACATTCCACATTTTGAGGCCTACAACTAAGTGCTACGGATGTTACAGTTATCGTTAGTATTAATTTTTGGTGAAAAAATATGGGATGTTACATAAGTATAGCTTGGTTGAGCCCCCAACAGAGTTCGTCATAATTTAAGGTCGGCCAATAATTTTGGGTCTCAATCCCTATCTACATAAAAATCACTAGATATAAAGAAATATGAAAACTCGATGTCAAAGAAAACACATTTGGAATCACCATATGTGCAAAGCATACCTCAGGTAGTGATTCATGTTCCTTTCTCTTTCATCGATGGAGCACTCGATGAAATAGAAACGGTAATTAATGCATATACTTCCATGTTTTGTCGCTGCTTAGTTGGTTCGGGACAATCCTTCTATACCGGGTATAGGCTCTCACATCATAATGCCTTTTTGATCAACTTCTCGAAGCTCTCGTCAATATGACCAATCACTTACTTTTGAAGATGATCACTCAACCCAATGATCAATTCTTCATTCTTTCTGAGTGGAGTATCAATGAAAGATAGACCGTACTTTGACAACACATTACAGCTACATACTCCAGAACAGACATATCGCCTTACTTCAAATTGGAAAACTCCCTAAACAACACTGACTTTTGAAAAGTCTAGATAAATTTTCATCGATGCGGACTATGAATTGATCCCAAAAAAATGATCCTTGGGAATCGAAGCTGTAAGGGTACTCACCAGTTCATTGTTTATCCCTGGAGTCATATAGAGGTCAACTTCTACCTCATTGCATCGTCTAACTCTAAGTCATCGAAGATCCTTTTGCAAATGTCATCCCATATTATACCTCAACAGCTGACTCCATTCCAAGGAACGATCTACCTCTTAGACTCATATAGTCTTTATACAACTCGGCAAAGTCGACTCTATATGTTTGCACATGGGCACCATAATCATTTGGAGCAACTGGGGAATTTCAACAAATGACTCACACCATCTATGCGAACATATTCTATAAATCAAGCCTAGTAGTCCTTTAGTTTGCCCATTCCTCAACTCTAGTGATGGGGTCAATAGAAGCATTTTTTACATGCCAGATCACTCTTAATACATAATAAGAATGATCACTCTCTTATAGAGAAAAACTATATCAATAGTTCTTGTGTGTGCAATATAAGTTATATACTATAGATACTACTGTATAGTGTTAAAAATCAATATATATATATATATATATATATATATAACAAATACGCACTCTCACTTATATATATGCACTCTCGATCCAGTCTAAGGTGACAACTCCTACCCTATCTCTACCTGATCACAGTATCAACTCAGGTTAATCATGTATGATACCAAATGTGATGAACACCCTACACCACCGATGCTAATATAATCGAAAAGTACGCTATTGGAGCATCCTGTCGATATAGGATGATTGTCAAAGGAAAGAAAAATAAATATGAAGAGTAATAGAAAAGAAGAGAAGAGAAAGGAATAAAACAAACATTAGTCACTAACATATCATATATCTCACAGCGCATCAGATAAAATATAATAGCAATCACAGATATAAAACAAGCGAGACCGTCACAACTACATAAACCACATAACCAGAGTACACAGGATTATACAGTTATAAAAGACATTAACAGAGTTTATACAATTGATAAATAAACTCAAAATATACATATTAGAATCATACCTGACCTATCCTCCACAAAGTTAGCACATAACATAGGAAATATGCTACTTTATATCATAATCATCATAGAAGTACTATGCATCAAAGTATTAAGGGTGTCTAGATATCAACATCAAAAATATCAACATCATGTGACATCCTTAAGATGATAAACAATCAAGCAAACATAGCATCCATCATCCATCCTCACGTCACTCACTCGGTGTGTTAGATATATGATACTCCATCTCGTCATCAGGAACTACTTAACATCCTCGGCCACTCGATCCGTCAAGGTACAGATAGGTTCTATCATCAACGAACTCTACCATATCTTCAATATATCCTCACATCAACGAACTATAGTATATAACCCTACCAAGGTCCTAACGTCAATGGACTTTGGGATATGGGCAGATTAAATCCTAACATCAACGGACTCTAATCACATCCTTATATACCCTTACCTCTCGAGTGTGCCCTATCATCTCGAGTATCGAAAATCCCTTTACACACATCATCACTAGTAGAGCACATCCAGGAACCATCATTATACCTCCCATTTGAAGTCGTCTTGGTTGAGAAATTCTCTGGACAACCATCATAAGTCATAGAGTGCCATCGTGCATCCACTAATGTTCCTCCAACAGTTCCTTCAATATGACTTATAGTCTACTACTCTACATCTTAAAGTCTAGCTATCCATCATCGAAGCCATCACTTTCCATCATGGAATCATCATCGTCGAATCATGGAGTCATTGCATCGAAGCATCACATCTTTGCTTCACCATCAAAACCACTTATCAAAGAGCAATAATACCGAAATCTAACGTCAAACGACTGAACGAACCATCACATCGTGCTCCTCGAAGCGTCTCCATCGTCCATGTCAAAATTTGGCCAAATCGGCCATCATCAATAGTGGTAGATATTGACCACTCTAGAGTAGTTGATAATGACTACTTCGTTTGTGTACTTAATCAAATACCAAATGAAACGTCCGGCATCTATCTTGAAATCCCAAACACATCTCCAAATCCATCTTCCATCTTCATATCAATCGGTGTAGGCGATAATTTTTGCACGAAATCCTATCCTATGGGATATATCCTAATAGTATATCACCTTTGAATGTTGCTTTCAACCAAACTACGCAAACAAACAAACATACAACCAATAAGCATAAAACTGTCTATAATAGTCGGCATACGTCTATAATAACATAATATAATATATCCAAGCAACCAATGTGGGATAAATATCAGTAATAGTTTAAATCCATTAATGTTGCCAAAATAGTGCGTAAATGGGGAAAATGGGATAATTTAAAACCACTTTAAAATACTTACAATAATTTTTATAAAATAAGATATAGGTTTAATTATTTTAGAAATCACATTTTAAAGTTAGAAATCATCACAAAACGTCATTTTAATACTATATCAACAATCATAGTATGGCAAGATACAATATCACTTACCTCAACCAAATTTGACCAAACCATGGCTAAATCTTAGAGCTCTCCATCATGAGCGCGATGCAAGAAATCGCATCTAAAATGGACCTTGTATGAGAAAGATACCTATAATATAAGAAAATATATTATACAAACTATTAATTGAATTAAATAATCATTAACCACACTAATTACCTAAATAAGGTTTCTTCCTGAAATTCCAAAATTGCTTGCAAAATCACATTCCATGTCTAAGCTGTGCATCTTTCACTATGATACAGAGCGTCGCACGATCGAATTGAATGTCATCTGGGCCATTATTCTCCTCATCGAACTCTCGACTTGCCAACGTCAAAATCCTTAAGCCCAGTGCCCTCTTTCAAACTATGTTGCCTAGGCATGTGCTCGACCTGATCGCACTTCACCCTGATGAACCGCACCCGACAAGAATTTGTAGAAAGGTGATCGTTGCAAAGAAAAGTTCAATGGTCCACCCTTCGTCGCCTAATTCCACCCAAATCGATCGTAATATGAAATCCTAGTTTTCAAGCAAAAGTTGGATCTTAGCCAAGCTACGTCGGACACTATGAAATGGATATGGGCTTGAAGATCTCTTTGATAAAGTGCAATGGAATTGGTTTCGTAATTATTCGTGAACCGAATCGTCGGATTTTGATTTTTGAAAGTAATAAGAAGGTAGCGACCATTTTTATATTCACTGTTTAATGGAACAGTAACTCGAAGATGGGGATAAGGGTTTCGATTGGTCCATTCAAATATTATTATATTTCTTTTATTTGGTTTCTTAAATAAATGATCGTATGCTTCGAGATTGCACGATGAAACGGTGCGCCCGATTGCCAAGAAACTCGTATGCATACATCACCTCACTTTTTCGTCCTAACGGTATAAATTTTGTCACTATCCAAAACAGTGCTCCGAGATGATAATTTCGGGCATTTCGAGATCGTTTTGGCCATCAGATCGTTTGATCTGCAAATATAATGATCCTGGTAATCATTTTAATTCGCCACGTCGATACAAACTCAGTAGAAGTGGTCTTGAGTCCTGATTCGTTCGTATGTGAAAATCATATTTTTGGGACCGATAATTAATTAACAATTCAATGTTAAAATCAATCAATTAGATATATTTTTATTAAAAATTTGGATCATTACAAGTAGGGAGGAATCTCCTAAACAGTCGTTGATTCACATGTCGTTTCCATCGATGCTTCGCCTAATGAGCCGCCTTGTTTCCAGAGCCTGCCTCTACCCTATCGGATCTCTACCAGGGTTCATTTATTGACATTTTGGAAGTGGTTCCTTAAGTACACAAAAATTGATATCTGTACCAAAATCCACTATTTGCACAAGTAGAGTTCAACAGCGAATATAGTGACCCAGCCTCCTCTATCGTGCGATAATGACATACCCAGCCTCCATGCCTTGTGCATAGCTTATATGCATGTCGATACACTCGTTCTTACACGTGTATGTGCACACCTTCATGCAAACACACATTAACTACATAAGTCACGTTTTGGACTTCATCGGAGCGACTACTTGACCCGGTGTTCTCTCACGTAACTTAATGAACTCGGTAGCCTATATGACTACGTGAAATGCCCACAATGAAAACTTGTAACCAATAATATATTATATAATCAAAAAATTGCATAATTGTATAAAAAACACACATACAACAATTCTAACTACAATTGAAACATCTTTTCTATTGTTTTAACCTTTATATACACATATACATATATTTTCCCATGCTCGTATACATATACGTATATTTAAATAAATAATTCATTTATTAATTAATCAAATCTTACTTTAATTTATTAATATTTTCAATAAAAGTATAATATGGTTTCATAATACTTTATAAAATCTTATATCTATTTTAAAAAATATCATTAGCTCATGCATCAATTTTAAGCCTTTAAATACTTAATTATCTCACTTGAAATTAAGTATACTTTTTGTTACTATTTTATAAAATCTCATTACCCTTTTCTAAAATTTATACTTCATTTATAAAATCATATAACCATTTTATAAATACTAATTAAGCTTCATTTGCTATTTTATAAAATATCATATCATTTCATAAAATATCTTCTTTACTTGAAATAACCATTCCTCTACTCAAACAATATTTATTACTAATTAAGCTTCGTTAACCCTCTGATCACTTTGATAATAAGTGTAGAGTTCAAAACTTGCTTAATTAGCTTACTAAGTTTTCTAAAACAGTTTCAATTAGTTTTATTATCACTATTTATTGACATGTGCTTAGTTATATCATGTAATCAGTCTTTAAACTATCACTACTCACATATAATCATTCATTAATCTAAAAATAAATTCTTAGGTTGCTAACTATTCTCAAAAATCATTATTAAGGTCTTAAACAATTAATGGGTTAACAAAAGCATGTTTATAATACAAACATAAATCCAAATCAACTCAAACAATCTCCAAACCACTTCTTATAATTCTATAATCATTAGTAAACGAAAATATGAAGTATATCATATAAATCAGTAAGGAGAATCATCTCGCTCACCTTGCTTGTCCCTAAACCAAACTGTAAACACCAAAACCCACTTCGTATTTAAGCTCCAAATCGCAGCTACATGCTAATCCCTTGATGGGTTTTTTAGAGAATAGGATGAGAGGAATTATGGTGATTTTTATTTGAATTTAGAAAATATATTTGAGCGATTTAGGATTTAGAGATTAAAGAAGGATTAAGGAGAGATTATGAAAGTAAATAGAGGAGATGCAAGAAATGAGACGTGAAATATAATATAAACGGCTACGTATAAGCTATGTTAGGGTAAGCTAGTGGGCTTAGCCCAATTCTCTTCATCCCCCACCATTCATCCTTGAAAAACATTGACTCCAAACATAGACAAGTTTATACTCATTTTACTCGTGTCAAAAAGCAAGTTCAAACACTAGTATATGGAGTCCTAATTTGTTCGTTTATAAAAGTCGAGTCATGGATATTAGATAAATTGTAAGGACGAAGGAGTCATGGAAAGATGCAATGGTAGTTATCCAACACGAGGTATGTCGTCACCAATCCATGAGATATATTTTCTACTATAAAAGTAAAGAACTATAGCAGGAAAAATGGATCTAATTTTTTACTTAGAGAATTAAATACTACATTATTTTTGCTAAGATCTCCACTGATTTTTATTGTACTTAGAAAAGAAACAAACAAAATAATAGATTTGACCCGTGGATATAGGATTCCTTAATAACTGAACCACATAAATTCTCCATGTCTTTACTTTTTCGCATTTACTTGACTGCAATACATGCTACGATCTGTTTTTATTTGAATTAAATCATTAAGACATTTCATCAAATAGTAAATTGATATCCCACATAATTATATAAGCATAAAACAACATATTTACTACATTAAAAGTGATTTAAAATCATTAAATTAGCTAATTCATAACCATGTAAATATCTAACGGTGTGATTACTTTGGTTAATTTGGTGTGAGGAGATCAAAGAATCTCACTAAAGAGTTTGCTTCCTAGTGGATGTTTTTGGACTATCCCTTGGCTCAACAACAAGTCAAGTAGTCATAAGGGTATTTTTCCTTCTCTAGTGAAATTGTGTTACAATTTGTTGTAGAGGTAACATCTTTTCATAGATAATCTCATTTTGTTAAAAGCAATTTGGAATAGGATATTTACAGAATTCTTCTATCTACTAGCCCACAATGCATTTCTGTTGATTTGAGCATAGCTGAGATTACCATCTGATCGATGCTGGGTTATTTCTTTCCTATAAATCCCATTCATTAAACGTAATCTTAGTGTCATCCTATTAAGGAGCTTTGGAATCTCGTTCCTCATCCATAGCATACAAGAACTCCTTGTCGTTCTTCAATGGTTTAGTGTACTTTTCCATATCAGTCCAACTCTTATCAACTATGTATCGTCCATCAGTTATTGTACCAAACATGACCCTACCATTGTTTTCGGCAGCAGTACCGGTACCTTCCATGATATTACCATGCAATGGTTGCCTTGATGGTTGATGTACAAGGATGGGGTTACATTCGATTCCTTAACGTATCTTTGCAACTTATTTTTCCTAATGTATTCCTTAATGACGTCACACAAGTGATGTAACGACCCGGAATTTTCGATCTCGAAAATTCCAAATAGTTAGAGAAAAGAAGAAAGAGATAGAAGAAGAAGAAGAAGAAGAAGAAGAACAAAAACACAAAAGCCCAATCTCACATTCACAGTGGATAAAATATAATATCAATAATATCAGTTTACAAAGGAAAACCATACTTGTCAAATTACACTTTAATACATCAAAGTTACAACATACACAAACACTGGATAGATACAATCCACATGTCCCAAATAAACTACAATTTAACACAGCGGACTACACTCCATATGTTCTTGCCATCCAGCTCACCTCCTGAGCTCCAGAAACATCCTTACCTAAAATTCTGTAATATTCGGTCTGACCCGAGCATTACATCAAAGTAACACCCGGGTCAGGCTGGAAACCAACATGAGTAAACCCATCTAACATGGAATGCAAAAGCACAAAACTTATATAAGACCCGGGGTAACTCGTATCAATTGACAAATTCACAATTTGTTATGGACATCACTTATTTCACACATCAATTTCTAAGTACCAAAACTTAGATTAAATGGCCCAATTCATTTAAATCATTCCATACCAGCCTATTGATTTCACATATCAATCTATAAAGAATCGAAGTGGTTTCGGGTATTAACTAATACCCGACTCTGGTCTCTTCGAATCCAATGTTATCTTAACCCAAGTTATTCAAGTGATTAAATTTTAAATACTGGATGTCACTTTTACACAGCAATTCATCATCGATAACCACATTATCTATGTTCAACCCAACATATCATATTACAAAAACATTTCATTTCACAAAGCATCACAATCACATATCAGGGATAACAAATAATCCAAGGCAATCAAATATCATTCAATAATTCATAAGCAAGATAAATTAGTCATATCATTCCTGATTAATTTAATTAACTACCAATGAATTAAATTAATTACTTTATTACTTAAAAAACCTGCTTATTTAACATTAATTAATTATATTCAATTAATTAATCATCTCTTAAATATCCATCTTGATTAATCATTCTCTAAATACATTATGTAATTATCCTTAATTAATTACACAAATTAATTATTCTCAAACAATTATAGTAATTAACCTTTAATTACTCCTATTAATTTATTAACTAATATTAATTACATTAATTTTCAATTAATTACATTAATTAATTCTTCTATAATTAGTTCATTGATTAATTAACTTAAATTAATCAATCCCTTAATTATTTCATTAATTATGCTAATTAATGATCCTTAATTACTTCTTTAATTAATTATTGTTCTAATTAATCAAATCTTTATTCATTTATCAGCTTGATTAATCATATTCAGTAATTAATTACCCTTAATTAATTACATTACTTAATTAACTTCTAATAAATTGTATTAATTAATTAAGTCTTAAATTAGTTACACTAAGTAATTAATTCTAAATTACTTTCACAAAGTAATTATCCTTCATACAAAGTAATTAAACCCAAAACCATTACCATTCTTCAATTAATTACATCCAGTAATTATCCACTAATTACTTCATTAAGTAATTATACTTTATAAATTACACTGAGTAATTTATACTTAACCCATCATCCAATGATCATTATTAAACTAATTAATTAACTTAACTAGTCGCATTAATTTAATTAATTACACTGAGTAATTAATCCTTTTAATTACTTCCACTATGTAATTATACTTAAACAATTCCACAATGATTATTTTCAATTAATTAATATAATTAATTATTAAAATTAATCACATTAATTAATTATTTAATAATCACTAGTTAATGACCTCTCATTAACTATTAATAATTCTTTAATTAATCATTTAAACCTTAATTAATTAATTTAATTCCTTAATTACTAAATTAATTAATCAAAATCATTAATAAATTAAATTAATTAATTATTCTTTAATTATCTTAATAATTTAATGAATCACAAATCATTAAATCTTAATTATCTTTTAAGGTAAAGACATTATTCTTATTAATGGTTAAATTGTCATTAACAAAAGCATTTGAAAATATTTTACTTTAAAATTTCATTTAAATTCCATTTCAAATTTAAGATTTAAAATGAATACAAATTTAACTTTACAAAATTTAAAACGGTTTAAAAATCCTTTTTAAATCCAAATGTTAATGGATCACTTATCACTTATAAATTAAATTTATAAGAGTTTTAAACCAAAACAGTTAAATTCAGACCATTTTATAAAATATACTTTAACATTTTAAAGTTGTTTAAACATTTTAAATTTGATAAAACTTTATTTTATTCCAAACTAGAATACAAATTAAATTTGAATCCAGGTTTAAAAACTTGGTTTAAATTTTATTTCAAATTTTAAAATTCATTTTAAAAACTTAAACACTGACGGGTTTAAAACCTGTAATCAAACAATGACCCAAGCCAGATCTTCAAAAGCTTCGAGTCCAACCTCACATCACTTCGAGTAACCCATGCTAAGTACTCGAGCAACTCGAATACCTTTCTTCCCAAATCAAACTTCACCAAGTGCATAGGAATGCACCGTGCATATGCACTGACCAATCACCCTCATCCGATCACCCACGATGATCCTAACAAGTCGACGATCATCTCTAGATCAGACTACGACCACCAGAACTCAAAGAACAACCCAAAATCAAAATCGAGTCTTAAAGCCAAAGCCGAAACACCCATTGAAACCTGGGACCACCTCACTCTTGCACCTCCGACCACCGGAGTGCCTATACTTCCGACAACACCTTCGCTAACAACCAAATTTCCAATTCCCAAAATATGGTGGCACTCGGTTCACCAGAGACATCGAGATGATCATAAACTTCCGTCATGTCAAAATTAAGTTTATAGGCTTAAATCGATCGCCTCCACCACCACAGAGAACTGCCATTACTCCTGCCATTTTTCCCTCCATCTCTGATCATCCTACTACCACCCGAAGGAATTCCGACCTCCCAGACCATCGAGATCACCAGAGACAACCCAAAATACCCAAACTGATCAAACTAGAACTGCTCCTTGATCCCTTTACTAAAAAATAAGATTTCATTCTTAAAAATCATGTTTTGAGTTAAGGATTCAATTTTATGATCCTGAGTTGATGAATTGGAATGTTTGAAATTTTACTTATAATCAGTTTGTTCTTCTTCTTTTTTGATTCCAGAGCCATTTCAAATTTACTTTAACTTAAATAAAATTTAAAACTTAATCTATAATCAAACAAACAACTTTTGTTTGAATCCTACATCCTAACAAGGAACAAATCAAGTGATAATGGATTTTGAACAAATCTTAGCTTCTAAAACTAATACAGTGAAGCATATAGACAACTGCAAGCATATATCTACACATTCACATACACATAGAAAATTCAATCATATACATCCACACAATATATACCTATCACAGAGATTAATATGCAACAGATATCCATACTTAAGATTTTTAAAAAGAGTGTTACTCACCTGTTAAAATGAACAGAGGACTTCTTTGTTTTGAAAACCTTTAGATTTTTAAAACTTGAATTGTTTTAAAACTGGAAACTTGCATTGCCCTTTGCTTTTGAAAACCTTAAACTTAATGTTTCTTTGATTAATAAACTTGAATGCTTGTTACTAAATCTTGCATGCTTGCTTTCAAACAGAATTGAAGTTGCTGGAATATGCTCCGGTTTGAAGAAAAAGAATGCACATGCTTTGATCTTAAAACAGAGTTGAAGAATGATGTTCAGATTCTATTTCCAGGTTTTAAGAAATGAGTTCAGGCTTTTGTTTTGAACTTGCTTTTGATTTGTAAATTTGGTCTTTGAAAATGAATTGCAGGCTCTTGAAGTGGAACAATTTTCTAGTTTGAGGAGTCTGATCTACTGATTTTTCCTTTGAAATGGTTTTGAGTTTCAAATTTGTCTTAAGAGGAGTTGTTTAACTTTCTTAGCTTTGAAAATGAATAGAAAAAGGAAGATAAGGAAACATATGTATTTATAAAGGCTGAAATTTGATTTTATTAAAATAAAATAAAAATTAAAATAAATTGACACTTGTCCAATTGTATTAACATTTGTCACTTTGAATTAATATTTACCTAACACATGTTATTTAGGTGCCTTAAGGAATTAACACTTGTAATGACATAATTTTTTATTTATTTAAATGTTAAAAATAAGCTTTTACTTACTTTATTTATTCTTATGTAAATGTATATATGAATTTCTTTTTAAAGAAAATGTAATAAAACTAGTTATATATAAATAAAAGTCTTATACTTATAATTTAAATCTAAATATTTTTAAAATGTCTATCTTTTGAATTACTTAATAAATCCAAATTCATATTCAAATTAAATTTGAAAATCTAATTTAATATCAAGTCAACAATACATATATATTTTAAACAAACCCAAATTCAATTTGTAATTAATAATTCTATTTAAAAAATTATTCATCTATATTTAAAAACAACCCATTATTATTATTGTTTGAAGATAACAATTTTTATCAAGTTAAAATAATTTAAAAATGGAATTATCACATTTAATTTTGCTTGAAATTTTTGGGATATCACATTCCTCCCCCCTTTGAATCTTTTCGTCCTCGAAAAGGAACAAAGCCAGAATTTAATAAAATACTTCTAAAATCTATATAAAATTGCCAAAATAGTTTTTATAAAAATACTTTTTATAACTTGATGTCTCAACCAGTCTATCCTTGTTCTCATAGAAATTCGGTCATACGTTGATCAGGCATACGACTGAAAATCTATAAGTACTTAGCAGACTCAATTTCAACACCTAGTGAAAATACTTTGAAAACATTTTGTTGAAAATATAGAAAACATTTTTGAAAATAGAGGAAATATCTTTGGTGAGAATGCTCTGGAAATCATCAATCCCATCCACGGTCGCAGTTAACCCAATGGTTACGTTGTCATCCCGGCAAAATCCATTGATAACTATAGGCACTCCGCGCCCCTCGATTACGCCATGGAGCCCACTACAAATCGCAGATACAACTGGGGTTACATTTCTATCACAGCAAAACCCATATAACTGTAGGCCTCAACGCCCTCGAATTCTACTGCCAAAGAATGAAACTTCTCCACTCGACCATAGATCGCAGCATACCGATGTTACGTTGCCTTCTCGGCAAAATCAAGTGTAGACCGTTGACATTCACCTCCACACGATTTCCACTATGGTCCACAGTAGATCGCAGTGACATCAGGCTACATTGTCGTCACAGCATAACCCAAATGCCTCTTAGGCATTAGCGCCCTCGACTTTCGCTACCCAATAATCCTTAGGAACTAGTTTGTCCGGCTCCTCACAGGGTCAACTTTAGAGCCTCCCCCTCTTTGAGGCTCAAGGCAGTACCAATCTATGGCACTCCTGAGAAGTTCATTTCAAAGGAGCGCCTTTTTATCCAAAGCCATTTTCAAAACACTTTATACTATACACATATAGTATCTTCCAAATCATACACCTAGTACGAAACTCATAAAAATATCCTTTCTCAAAATTGATTATCCCAAAATCAATAATTCTTAAACTAGACTTTCCAAATTCAAATATTGATTTTACCTAAAAATCAAAAGCCTTTCCAAAGTCCACAGGTTCCAAAAACCTTTTCACAAAATCATTCTCATAAGATCCTTTATATATATATATATATATAAACATATAACTTTTAAAAATCTTTGGATCGCTTCAAACTTGTATAAATTCCCTTTTTATACTTCAAAAACTTTCAAAACCCTTTTCTTCTGGCAAAAGATTCAACAAGGGAAGTTTTATCTTATATAACAAAGATGTATAACTTTATTTATTCCAAATCAAATATTCAAATTTGATTACTCTATAAAGTCACTTACTTACTTCCATAAAGTAAATTTCTACCATAGAAATATCCAATTTCCACTTTTACTTCATCATATATTTCACAAAATATACCTTTCATTTCAAAAACCATTTCACATTTCTTATCCACAAATTCCCAGTATCAATCATTCAAACTCGTACGATGTACACATATCATCCGTATGCTATAGCAATATGATCGCTCACTGGATCACACAATTTCACTTTCGAACTAGTATCGTCCACCCGACTTCCTAGTACGGAATCAGATCTGGTTTCTTGATCAGAAACTGTCATTCCCCTTGCATAGCCATAACTATGATAGAGAATATCCAGAACCAATCAACGATCCATATCCAGGTTCGCCGTCAAAAATCGAGTGAAAAATCCTAACTCGGATCGATATAACTATCTCGAAATTCTGTGTTCGAATCTGAATCAAACCACTATGCGAATAGAATAATATACGTACATCCTACATATTTATCTTTATTGATCATTAGCCAAATCAATCTCTTTTTCTATTCACATTCACTTACTCACAATTCTTAAATCCTCATTTGGATTATTACTTTAATTATAAAAAATTTGTACTCTGACTAGCCTGAGTTTAGAAAATAGCTTGAAAAAAAAATTAAAAATAGATAAGTAGTTGAAAAATAATTATTAGTTTGTAAAATATCTATAAAATAGTTAAATAATTGTAAAATGGTTGGAAAATAGTCAAACAGTAATAGAATTTTTTTTAAACTAATTGCAAAATAGTTGTAAAATAGTAATTAGTTATAAAATAGTTAAAAGATAGTAATTAGTTTATAAAACAATTGTAAATTGTTAAATGGTTTCAAAATAATTGTAAAATAAGTATAAAATAGTTTGGGCTTTTAAAAGAAAGTTTGTATATAGTAAATAGCTTGGAAAAATAGATTTATATTAAAACAATTCATTTTGAAAATAGTCCAGAGCCAAACTGTTTAACTTTCCAATCTCCATTTCTAATCAATTCAATTTAAATTTCCACTTCAATTTGAATTGACTCAATTTCAATTTAAATAACTTCAATTTCCATTGAAATTGATTTAATCCTAATTCAAGTTGAATTAACCTCAATTTGTTTGCAAATTCAAATCAAATTCCATTTGATTTTAAACCTATTCAACTTTAATTACCATTCCGAGTTATTCAAATCAATTTGGACTAATTTCAAATTGATCCCACTTTAATTTTCAAATCATTTCAATTTCTGCTTGAATTAGTCACAATTCCCATTTGAATTCGAACTCATTCAACTACAATTTCATTTCACATTAATCCAATTCAAATTTTCCATTTGAATTTTATACTTATCCATCTTCAATCACAATTCCAATTAATTCAAATCAAATTTAATTTGAACTAATTCAATTAAAGTTTCAAATTTAAACCATCTCGAATTATATAAATTCGAGTTAAATTTTCAATTGTTGGTTTAACCTCTTAAACCAGATTATCCTTTATTTTCAAAGTCTTTGAACAATTTAATTCTTAGTCCAAATTCAAATCAAATTCCATTTTAAATTACCTTCAAAACCAATTCTCAGTTTCATAGATTATTGAAAATAACAGGGTGATATTAGGATAAATAAACATCCCCATTTCAAATTTTAAATTTCTATCAATATTCTTTCTTACTTAAAAGTTCAAAACTTATTTCATTTTAAGTTTTTACATCACACTTCAGGGAAAATCGAAACTCATCACTCTAGGGTTTATTTCAAATTATCTTTGATACTATGTATATCCCTCATCTATACATATTTATTTCCTTTACACACCAAGTTATCCTTAAATTTTAAACCACCTTTGGTTTTTAATTCAAAACAAATTCCTTTAAATTTTCTAACAACTCTTGTTTGAAATAGGACCCTTCATTCAAATACATTAAATAACATTATTTATTATTTCTTCATCACTTTGAAACAATTTGCAAATTGTGGATCCAGATTTAAAACTTCACAATTTAGATCATCTTCAATTCCAATTTATAAATCATACTTGCCTAAATGTTTTATTTCCTTAAAACATTTCATTTTTCTTGCTCATTAATACACATTATTATTAAACAAAACAATCATTTATGATAATAACCAATATTATCATATCTGGAAACCAATTCATTGTTATCTTGTTCTGAAACTCTTCTCCAAATTCAAGATTTTAATTCCAGTTTGTATCCATTTCAAACTTATCTTTATTCAATTTAACTTTGGTTGTATATTTAATTCAAAGGATTTAACAACCAATTACCTTAATATTTATTTAGAAAGAAATGCTGCTTTATATATCAAAGCATAATCTTATATAAAAATCATTTATTTTTAAAACCATTTAAAATCTTTATATAAGAAAATAACAAGTACGCTCTCAAAATATATATACACTCAACTCATTTTAGGGTATCTCTTACCCTATCCTCAATGAGTAAACCCAACAGAGCCAAGGTTCTCGCTTAACCTTCGGCTCTGATACCAAATGTAACGACCCGGAATTTTCGATCCCGATAATTCTAGATAGTTAGAGAAAAGAAGAAAGAGATAGAAGAAGAAGAAGAACAAAAACAATAAAGCTCAATCTCACATTTGCAACGGATAAAATATAATATCAATAATATCAGTTTACAAAGGAAAATTGTACTTGTCAAATTACACTTTAATACATCAAAGTTACAACATACACAAACACTAGATAGATACAATCCACATGTCCCAGATAAACTACAATATAACATATCGGACTACACTCAATATGTTCCTGCCATCCAGCTCGCATCCTGAGCTCCAAAAACGTCCTTACCTGAAAATCTGTAATACTCGGTCTGACCCGAGCATTACATCAAAGTAACACCCGGGCCAGGCTGGAAACCAGCGTGAGTAAACCCATCTAACATGGAATTCAAAAGCTTAAAAACTTATATAAGACCCGGGGTAACTCGTATCAATTTACAAATTCACAATTTGTTATAGGCATCACTTATTTCACACATCAATTTCTAGTACAAAAACTTAGATTAAATAGTCCAATTCACTTAAATCATTCCATACCAGCCCATTGATTTTACATATCAATCTATAAACAATCGAAGTGGTTTCAGGTATTAACCAATAACCTACTCCGGTCTCTTCGATTCCAATGCCATCTTAAACCAAGTTATTCAAGTGATTAAATTTTAAATACTGGATGTCACTTTTACACAGCAATTCATCATCGGTAACCACATTCTCTCTGTTCAACCCAACATATCATATTACAAAAATATTTCATTTCACAAAGCATCACAATCACATATCAGGGATAACAAATAATCCAAGGCAAACAAATATCATTCAATAATTCATAAGCAAGATAAATTAGTCATACCATTCCTGATTAATTTAAATAACTACCAATGAATTAAATTAATTACTTTATTACTTAAAATCTTGCTTATTTAACATTAATTAATTATATTCAATTAATTTATCATCCCTTAATTATTCATCTTGATTAATCATCCTTGATTAATCATTATCTAATTACATTATGTAATTATCCTTAATTAATTACACAAATTAATTATTCTCAAACAATTATAGTATTAACTATAATTAATGTAATTAATTCTCAATTAATTACATTAATTAATTCTTCTATAATTAGTTCATTGATAAATTAACTTAAATTAATCAAACCCTCAATTATTTCATTAGTTATATTAATTAATGATCCTTAATTACTTCTTTAATTAATTATTGTTCTAATTAATAAAATCTTTATTCATTTATCTGCTTGATTAATCACATTTAGTAATTAATTACCCTTAATTAATTACATTACTTAATTAAATTCTAATAATTAATTAATTAAGTCTTAAATTAATTACACTAAGTAATTAATTCTTAATTACTTTCAGAAAGTGATTATCCTTCATATAAAGTAATTAAACCCAAAACCATACCGTTCTTCAATTAATTACATCCAGTAATTATCCACTAATTACTTCATTAAGTAATTATACTTTATAAATTACACTAACTTATACTTAACCCATCATCCAATGATCATTATTTAAACTAATTAATTAACTTAAACTAGTCACATTATACACTGAATAATTAATCCTTTTAATTACTTCCACTAAGTAATTATACTTAAACAATTCCACAAATGGTTATTTTTAATTAATTAATATAATTAATTATAAAATTAATCACATTAATTAATTATTTAATAATCCCTAGTTAATGATCTCTCATTAACTATTAATAATTCTTTAATTAATCCCTTAATCCTTAATTAATTAATTTAATCACTTAATTACTAAATTAATTAATCCAAATCATTAATAAATTAAATTAATTAATTAATTATTCTTTAATTATCTTAATAATTTAATGAATCACAAATCATTAAATCTTAATCATCTTTTAAGATAAAGACATTATTCTTATTAATGGTTAAATTATCATTAACAAAAGCATTTGAAAACATTTTACTTTAAAATTTCATTTAAATTCCATTTCAAATTTAAGATTTAAAATGAATACAAATTTAACTTTACAAAATTTAAAACAATTTAAAAATCCTTTTTAAATCCAAATGTTTAAGGATCACTTATCACTTATAAATTAATTATATAAGAGTTTTAAACCAAAACAATTAAATTCAAATCATTTTATAAAATGTACTTTACATTTAAAGTTGTTTAAACATTTTAAACTTGATTAAACTTTATTTTATTCCAAACTAGAATACAAATTAAACTTGAATCCAGGTTTAAAAACTTGGTTTAAATCTTATTTCAAATTTTAAAATTCATTTTAAAAACTTAAACACCGACATGTTTAAAACCTATAATCACACAATGACCCGAACCAGATCTTCAAAAGCTTCGAGTCTAACCTCATATCACTTCGAGTGACCCACGCTAAATACTCAAGCAATAGAATGCCCTTCTTCCCTAATCAAACTTCACCAGGTACATAGGAACGCACCATGCATATGCACTGACCAACCACCCTCCTCCGATCACCCACGATGATCCTAACAAGTCTACGATCATCTCTCGGTCAGACTACGACCATCAGACTCAAAGAACAACCCAAAATCAAAATCGAGTCTTAAAGCCAAAACTGGAACACCCATTGAAAGCTGGGATGACCTCACTCTTGCACCTTCGACCACCGGAGTGCCTATACTTTCGGCAATACCTTCGTTGGCACCCAAACTTCCAATTCCTAAAATATGGCGGCACTCGGTTCAGCAGAGACACCGAGATGATCTCAAACTTCCATCATGTCAAAACTAGGTTTACAGGCTTAAATCGATCGCCTCCGCCACCACAGTGAACTGCCATTACTCCTGCCATATTCCCATCCACCTTCGATCATCCTACTACCACCAGAAGGAATTTCGACCTCCAAGATCATCGAGATCACCAGAGACAACCTAAAACACCCAAACTAATCAAACTAGAATTGCTCCTTCATCCCTTTACTAAAAATTAAGATTTCATTCTTAAAAGTCATGTTTTGAGTTAAGGATTCAATTTTATGATCCTGAGTTGATGAATTGGAGTGTTTGAATTTTTACTTATAAGTTCTTTTGTTTTTTATTCCAAAGCCATTTCAAATTTACTTTAACTTAAATAAAATTTAAAACTTAATCTATAATCAAACAAACAACTTTTGTTTGAATCCTACATCCTAACAAGGAACAGATCAAGTGATAATGGATTTTGAACAAATCTTAGCTTCTAAAACTAATACAGTGAAGCATATAGACAACTGCAAGCATATATCTACACATTCACATACACGTAGAAAATTCAATCATATACATCCACACAATATATACCTATCATAAAGATTAACATGCAACAGATATCCATACTTAAGATTTTTAAAAAGAGTGTTACTCACCTATTAAAATGAACAGAGCACTTCTTTGTTTTGAAAAAGCTTTAGACTTTTAAAACTTGAATTGTTTTAAAACTGGAAACTTGCATTGCCCTTTTCTGTTGAAAACCTTAAAATTGAATGCTTCTTTGATTAATAAACTTGAATGCTTGTTACTGAATCTTGCATGCTTGCTTTCAAACAGAATTGAAGTTCCTAGAATATGCTCCAGGTTGAAGAAAAAGAATGCACAGGCTTTGATTTTAAAACAAAGTTGAAGAATGATGTTCAGATTCTAATTCCAGGTTTTAAGAAATGAGTTCAAGCTTTTGTTTTGAACTTTCTTTTGATTTGTAAATTTAGTCTTTGAAAATGAATTGCAGGTTGTTGAAGTGGAACAATTTTCTGGTTTGAGGAGTTTGATCTACTGATTTTGCCTTTGAAATGGTTTTGAATTTCAAATTTGTCTTAAGAGGAGTTGTTTAACTTTCTTAGCTTTGAAAATGTAAAGAAAAAAAAGGAAGATAAGAAAACATATGTATTTATAAAGGCTGAAATTTGATTTTATTAAAATAAAAGAAAAACTAAAATAAATTGACACTTGTCCAATTATATTAATATTTGTCATCTTGAATTAATATTAACCTAACACATGTTATTTAGGTGCCTTGAGGAATTAACACTTGTAATAACATAATTTTTTATTTATTTAAATGTTAAAAATAGGCTTTTACTTACTTTATTTATTCTTATGTAAATGTATATATGAATTTCTTTTTAAAGAAAATGTAATAAAACTAATTATATATAAATAAAAGCTTATACATACTAAATATTTTTAACATGTCTATCTTTTGAATTACTTAATAAATCCAAATTCATATTCAAATTAAATTTGAAAATCTAATTTAAAATCAAGTCAACAATACATATATATTTTAAACAAACCCAAATTCAATTTGTAATTAACAATTCTATTTAAAAATTTATTTATCTATATTTCAAAACAACCCATTATCATTATTGTTTGAAAATAACGATTTTTATCAAGTTAAAATAAATTTAAAAGGGAATTATCACATTTAATTTTGCTTGAAATTTTCGAGATATCACAAGTGATGACACTCATTGGTGTTATGTCCACCCATCTTATAGAAGTGACAGTACTTCCTAGAGTTTAAGTTTGCTTCTGTATCCTTCTTTGGTGGGGGCCTCTTGCATTTTAACTTTGCTTATGTGGCTAAATAAATGTTTTCGACGCCATTTATAAATTTGTATAAGCATCAAATATAGCCCTTGGCCTCCATCTCTTGTGCTCTACCCTCTTTGCATGAGGTTCATTCTAGTTATTACCTTTTTTATTTTTAGAAAGTTATTTGTACCTCATTTCAACATCGCGTCAACACTAGATGTTTCTAGAATTTAGGTTAGCCTATTAGGTTGCCTTTTGGAAGTGGCATCCTCCAATCTCGTATACTTTGCTTCTTCATATTAGAACACCAAAAGAGTGGTTGGTTTCTCCTTAGTTAATTTTCATGAGAACTTCATACTGGTTGCACCTTACCATATAAAGCCATTAACGTTAGGTTCTTATCTGCATATTACACACTTACAACTGTAGGATCGAAGCAAGTCAAATATTATCACCAGTACTTGTTGCTTCTTTGGTAAATATTTGAGAGTGATTATGCATCCTTTATTTGCTCCATGAGCACATTGAACTAGCTAATGAACTTCTTTCACTACATTGCTCGTAAACTTATCGATCCTTGTGGCAAACGGAAAAAACACATTGTTGCTAGAATCGCCAAAAATAAAGGAAATTTTTTACATAAAATCCTTATATTGCTCCACTTTTGTGCAAGTGCTAAGTGTAATATTGCAAATGCACTATAGGATCAGATATTCCTTGTATGCTTTCGTAGTTGGCATCCAAAAATTCTTTAGGTTCCTAGCAGTCTCTACTTCGAACTTAAACGGACAAATTACCTAAGCTTTGTTACCACGTTCTACTTATTCTCGCCAAGTATATTCCTTTATGATTCTATCCATGCTATCTTCTGGTTCAAAAGTCCTTCTTTCAAGGGGATAGGTAGATTGTAGATGGTTATAATCTCAATTCTTTCTTACTAAGTGGATCACCCTATCCATTCTTCCTTATGTCATCTAGAACTTCACTCTTGAGCATGTTCACATCTGCTAAACCGCTCTTGATGGTGCCTACATCCTTCATTAGTAAAAGGTTCAACGAAAACGTGAGAATTTTTATGAGAACTTAAGGTTTGCTACATATGAACCATGCTTGGCACCAGACCAAGTATTAAATTGTTCGTTGGGTCCATCTTCAGGATGAACTCTTGCATACTTTGTCTCTCCAACTTCTTTTTACCTTTATTTTAGACTGCAACAATCAGATTCTCTACCTAGTAGACTGAGATCTTTCTTGTTCCTTAGTGTTGCAACCTATAGTTTGCTACTTCCCCAAGTGTGTCAAGAATACGTCCACCATTGCTGGTTATTGGGAAATGAATCAATCATTTAATTTGGTCACGACTTTATCCAAGTCTCCAAACCACATCGCCTAGCGCAGGGGTTCATGTTAAATGTTTTCCTTGATTAGTTGTAGATAAGTTAGGTGCATTAGTGTTTCCAACATCTTTGTAGATAATGCCAGCTTTTCTTTTTGACTTATGCGACATATTGAGAAGGTTCTCGATGAAAGCAACAACAAAATTTGCTCAAAAAATGAGCAAACGCCTTTATGGAATTTCATAGAACTGTAGATATTGAATGTAGTATATGACTGCTAAGTGAATGCGAGTAATATTTTAAAGAGAGAAAATCAAATATGGATAATACATAATAAATATTTCAAAAAGTCAAGAACACACATAATTTATAGTGGTTTGCAGAAGATTTCCTACATCCATTGAGAATCATTATTCATTACCTTGTAGATCTTAAGTAAAATGCAAAAGTACAAAATACAATGGTTTATTATGATAAAAAGAAATGAAATATATAGCTCCATAAATTATGTTTGGCAGCAGTAGAGCTTGAAAATTTTATCATTACTGTTCATCTATGGGTATTTATACGTATTAGATTGTAAGGAGGATAACTCGGCATTCCCTACAAAATAGGTACTTTTCAGGTTTGATGTGTTCTGCCCAATAGGCAATGGCTTGTTAGGAGATTGGTTTAGGCAAGAGATAGACCAAACCATTTTCTTCTCTTGGTAGTTTCCAACTGCAAACCATTTTGTCTTGTTCGGTAGTTTTCAACCAATGGACCATTTCATACCGAAATGGTTCTTTTACTTTGTCAAACTTATCCGTCCTTCAGATTTTTTTCAAGTTAACTTTCAACCCTATTATCTCTCTGTTCTACACATCTGATCATGTTATTGCAACTTTGTTATGGACCTTCCAGCTATTTTAGCACCTTTTAGCATCTTTTCTTCGAGTTATTGCCAAAAACACCTACAATGACAGTCGAAATCTCATAATTGGCGCTATGACATAGCTTTAACTCTATTAAGAGATCCCTTAATATTATTTTGTGTTTGATGGACTTAAAGATGGAGTAACCTAGTGTTACTCCATGGTCGATGGATTTTGGAAGGAAGTAAGCTAGTGTTAGTTTGTTGCCAATGGACCTTGAAAGAAAATAACTAGTGTTAAGCTAAAGTTGGTGAACACAACGAGGGAGTAACTCATAAAATTATTTTTTATTAGGTGAATCATTGGGTTGACATAACCCATAATGCTAAATATGGTTGGTAGGGAAAAGGATGGATATATGAAGCATCCCTTTTTTAGGGAACTAAAATAGACATAATGATGTTGTAGTTATTGTTAGTGTTATTTTCTAGTGATTAAATGAGATCGGTTATTATATCATTAAGAGCAGAAGCATAGTAAGTTCAAAAAAATTTCAAAATATAATTTCATTACATAACCCTATGATTACATCATTTCAATAAAATATAATAATAGAAAATATGATGCCAAGGGCAATACATGATGATGCCCCCTTAAATGATCGAAGTCATAACCACTAATGGTTATCAGTCCATCTATATATACAAACATAAGCAATTATAATACACATGGAATAAACTAAAATTAGTAATAGCTTGCCTTCTGCGCTCCTTATGCAGCTTGGTTGGTCTAAACCTAAAAAACTCCTATTCCTAACCTACTCAAATGAGTATATGAGAGTTTATGGGGAAATAAAAATCTTCGGGTCAGACAAAAAGCCTAGTATGAATATTATTAATCCATCTAGTTAAAAATAGACACATGGTGAGAATACATTACTAAGAGGAACAAGTATCCTATTGGTAGTATCTTTAAAAAAAATTCAAATATACCATTTATTGGATAGGACGAGATAGCCTATCACAGTATGCTCTCCTCATCCACCTGCAACCACCGTGGCAAGATTATAACATAAACATTGTACATATCAGTCAAAGATGAATGTGCCAGTATTCAATAAGGTTTTAGGGTTACACGGTCTCTATACCTACCCATCTCATTAAGTTTCAATACATCAAAATAATTATCTTAGAGACACTATAAACCTAATAGTTTTCACATGCCAACTAAAATGTTAAAAGGGAGACTTAGGCTAAAACGAAATATATCCAACAACTTTTGTTTCCAAAAGAGTACCAAGATATTACTATGAAAGAAGGAAAATAACAATGGCTTTCGTTCCTATATGAATACCAAGATGTCCCCATAATAGAAGAAAATAATAACGAGTGTCCCCACTCGAATCCTGACGCATACACAATATTTTTTAACCTCGATGTTGGTAACGCCCTATGGATTAGAATTGTTAACCTTGATAATCGAAGGGCATAATCAGTTATAGTTCGAGGCGCTACCCAGACATAAGTCCATGTAACTTAATCTAGTTTTCTAAACATCAAGAAAGTCATTTCTTTTGATCAGTTCTAGACATCCTAACATAGTTTAATCTTTCTGATCTCATGGATGCAATTCTAATTGCATGAGCTTAGCCGGACTGTGCCCACTGATGGGAACGACCATCTTTAGTTATAGTTCCTAACCGAATATCATCATATTTAGTGATTTTATATAAGTGAGCGTATCAACAATTTGAATAGGCAATAATATAACTGATCAAATAATATAATTGAACATATAAAGTAATCATCAATAATATAAATATGTTCTCATGATATTTATTTACACATAGGTCGCATACAAATAAGAATGCAATTTATTTCGTATGGACTCAAATAATTATTGACTAATTTCCCTTTGTTATCATTGAAAATCATATTTTCCAAATTTATAAATTTAACATACCCATCTTTGGTTATTAGGGAAACCCATTCTAATAATTACAGTAGGCTATCGAATGTGTAAAATATGATTATCGAATGTTGAAGGTTATACTATCACACATACGTAGCTATCACATGTTAAAGCTATGCATGTCTAAATCTTTCACATGCTTAAAGCTATCACATGTGTAACGCTATCGCGTGCCTAAAGCTATCACATGTCTAAGCAATCAGAAATTTAACTTTACTTGTATCATACATTTAACTTTAGTGTCATCATACCTCTAACATTGGTGCTGTTGAAGCCCTAACTTTTACACTTCTTACTTTAATGTTATCTCACATCTAATCTTAACGCCATCGCACTTCTAAAATTCATCGGAATTTCAAATACGTTATCATATATCTAAAGCGAGCCATCACATCAAAAAATGAGCTATTTTATATCTAAAAGCAAACTGTCTCATATTAAACATATATTATTGCTGCTCCGAAATGGCAATTTGTATTTAACTCTAAAATTTTATTTCCTCTTAAAATAATCCCTTGTCATCAAGTTTTTCCACATGCTAAATTTAATTTGCTAAATCGTTATCCTTTCAGATTTATTTTCATAAAATTTTATATGATATTTCCCTATATTACATTAATTGAAATCTTAACTAATTAATTAAATGTCATTTTTATCTAAATTTTCCCTTCATCAATTGATTCATATTTATTCGAAATTTCAATGGAAAAGACGACAGAAATTCTCAAAATAAGATTTCCTATCATTTAACATATGTAAAAAATTTAGGACAAAATAATTATTTCGCATTTTTGAATAATTTAAACCCAGAATTAAAATTTTGTCAATTTAGAAAATTCAAATCAATTCAAAAAATAATAAGATTAAAAATCCTTCATCAATTTAATGTTATGAACAATGTACTAAATTTTCATTTCGTTTGGAGATAACTAACATAGGTATTAAATATAAAAATCCAACATTCAACTCCACGATTTCTCACATATTATTTGTAAAGCCATTTAAGTGAATATATTAACCAAAACCATGTTTTTGCATCTTAAACTAATTTGGGTTTGAACCAAATTGAAAATTAAACATATTAAAACTTAGGGATGATAATATTATTCATCTTGATTAGTTTAAGTATGAAGAGATTTTCCCAAGCTTCCCTCTTCAAGCTTTATCTTCTTCTTTCTTTAGTTTGGGTGTTTAATGAAGTTTCTCTACTTTTTCATCTTTTGTTTTAGTAGGAAAAAATGAATGTGTAATAGAGAGAGAGAAGAGGAATTAAGGGATTGTAAGTGGGTTGGGACTTATTTCCCTTCCATATTCTCTCAAAAAATAATTAAATCCTCTAATTCCTTTCATCATATAAAAATGTCATTACTCCATTATTAATTAATCAGATTCAAAGTTGATTATTATGGCTAGTCTCTATACTAATTCCATTTCCCTTATATATTGTTGTTTAACTACGAATAAATTAAATTTCTGTAATAATATGTAATAAAAGTAAGGGTGTAATAATAGGAGAGACTGTATTAGTAAATTATGTAGAGTGAGTTACTAGTAGAATGTATCAAGTCATTCTTGGTTGCATAATAAAGTAAGATAAGAGGAAGTTCAAATACTTATGACATTTATGCTTACAATATTATATTGTTATGATAAACAATGAGAATATTAGAGGCTAAAATCATCTATGAGATATTCACGTGAGCACATTTTCTCATTATAAATATGCATTATATAATGGTGTTTATGTGATGTTTAAGAAGGTTATCACACTAAGACTTAGCTCATAGTTCGTTTCTCCCTTTTTAGATGGAATTTTGGGTAACTTTTATGGATAATCCGAGAGTTTCATGATAAATTTTAAGAAAGCTAGATCTCAAAATAAAAGAGGCATGCGAGGAAGATATAGAACAATCATGGGAGAATGTTATTAGGCCTCTTTTCATTGTCTCATTTGTATGGATGCTTATGTATTACCCCTAAACTGTATGTATATATGCTTAAGTTGATGTTTTGGATTATGCCGACAATTTTATGTGCTGCACATGAAGATGCTATCGTAGTTGCTTTACCTTTTTTATATTTTGTTCTAGTAATTTAATATCTTTTCTTAAGTTGAACGCAAGGACTGTGCGTTTTATAATACACACTATTCAAATATTAAAAATATGTGTAGAAGCACATAATTTAGGTTCCAAGCGGTGATCTAAAGTTTAGTGTAACATACCATTAGTCCATCATTGATTTTGATTTATTTTTTCCCTACGTGAGAATTATATATAGGAAAATTCTATTATTTTCTAGTTCTCCGCTACTTGCTTGGATGAATAAGAAATGCTCATAGAATGCTTTCATTTAGGAAATTAGTTCACATGCTTTGCACTTTAGTACATGAAGCAAATTGTTATCCGGTATGCCTAAATGACATTTCAATGGATCTGGACTATGGAATGATGAAGGAATGAACTCTTTATTTGAAGACAATCAACTACAAAAAGCAAAGGGGTAAAAGGGAAAAATTCTCCTAAGTTTATGGATCAGTACCAATCCATGGATGGATCAATACCAATCCATCAAAGGGAAAAATCTACCCCAATCTCTTATGCTATGACCCCTATACTATTTTCAAAGAAAAAAGTTTTGGATATTAGGGATGAATGGCTTAGTATCGATCCAATATAATTACCATTTTTTCCTTAATGACTTGTAGCATGAAGACTAAGGCGGTGCTGAATAAAAATGGAGATTTCAGATCGAGGCCATAGATCAATACCGATCCATCATGCCTTAAGATTTGGTACAATAATGTTCATCCACCCATTATTCTGGATCTCATTGAATGAAAAAAATCAAAACGAATCTGGCAATTCTAGGGTTGAAATCTGATATAGAAATCTTATACAACTAGAAAAGGACTTTTAGCACTTTTATTGATTTTTGATATGAAAGAGGATGCCAATTTGAGATCTAATCTTTTTTTTTAAATTCCTTTGTAATCTTTAGTGTTATAGAACTAAGTAATCAATAAAAAAGAAATACTAGATATAGGCCAGCGATTTGTTGAACCACTTTGTTATTACTCTTTGTATTCTTTCGATTTTTAACCTTATTCTATTGACTAGGGTGCTACTACAAAAATAAGGCTGACATTTTTTTGTGCTTTCATTGAGAATGTTGAATATTAGGATTGGATCTTAGCTTGCTTCTAGGATTTGCAAAAATCTCCAATGGGATCCGGTAGAAAGATGGGACCAAAGAAAGGCAAGATGGTTATTAATGAAGAATCCACTAGAGCAATCATTGGAGATAGCGATCGATTTGCACAATCTCCAATAGCTATGATGACGAAGAAAGGGTCAGAGAACATAATGGTTGCAATGAATAAGAAGATGAAAATAATGCAACAAATAATCATGGAAAAAATACAGAAGAAATTTTCCATAATGAAGTAATCTCAACAAGAGGATGGATCTCGGCCTATGGGTCATAGATATAAAAGAATATATCCATCTCGCATGGATATAGGAAGTTCTTCTGGTTAGCACAGACCTAGGAAGGAGATAGTAAAAGTGAAAGACAAAAGAAAGAGATGGAGTGAACCCATGGCTCCCACGATGGGTCGATAACCCCATCATGAATCCGTGTCGATCAAAGGAGAGAAAAATGAAGGGGGAGCTTCTACGGTGCAAGTGTTGATATCGATTAAGCAGCGATTCCTGCATGTGGAGGAACTCAAAGAGAGATTGTGATGGCCTCCCTCCATCTCCGGTACCAAAAATTTATCAAAGAGGTGCATTGCTATGGTACCCAGCCAATGGAAGAAAACTGACATAGTACTATACGATCAATCGTATGAATAACCTGTAAAATATATATCATAGCATATAGAGAAAATATAATATCAACTTTGATATAAAACAAGTGGGATAGTAGCATAATCAAATGAACCCGAATAGGCATTATACTAGTGTACAACATAGGTTCATAAGATTATCAAAGCAGATAATAAGAGTTTATACATCATCATACACCAAATAAACACTACATAATTGTAATGGCTCGTTTTCCCGTACCCTTTGAATCGATAATAAACCACACATGTTCAACTCAAATTGTACGAATAAGCGGATCATTAAGGGTAGAAAGAAAAATAAAGACAGAACAGAATCTCACACGAATGGAATAACATATATTATTTCAATAATAATATTTACAGCGGAAAATTTTAAATACAATATCAGAGTCTAACCTAGATTTAGCTTGGATAGTTATAACACCTGCCCTTACAAATGCTGACAAATAACAAAACAAATGCACTAGAGAAAGCGGATAATAGAATACATCGATACGATGATGAAGATCTCCAGCTCTCCTTTGGAAACTCCAACCGTCTTCAACTCAACCTGAAACTACTCGGATCTGACCCGAGTATTGAAAATACCCGGATCAGGCTTGATAAACCAGCGTAAGATACTCGAAATTTAAACGTATAGATCATGAGGTTGTTATCAAAACCTTTGAAAATAAGGGTATCTCATAAGACCACCCCCACACAAAAACACGAACTGGTTTTTACCTTATGATAACCAAAACACTTTTATATCAAAACCTTTGATATTATTTCTAATGACATCTCTTTGAAAACATTTACAAATAAACTTATTCAAATAAGGTATCAATATCTGGACTAAGTCTAAGGTAATATATCCGGACTGGGTCAACAGAATATAGCGAACGGAATATATGATACCAGAAAGGGGGTAGCTGAAATTTTTGCAAGTCATTGAAGCTATTTTGGGAATACATTAAAAAGCGTAATTCTTGTATTGGGATTGGATTTTCAACATGATAGGGAACTAGTGACCTTTTCTTCGATCCACGCATAACAAACATAGTTCCCACGGTGCCTTAATCGCTTTTCTCAAACTAGTCACTTGGAACTATACTTGCTATACTACCACTGATTACCGGTGGTTCCCTGCTTTTCTCAAGCTAACAACTTTATCAAAATGGGGCAATAAATGCCTTGAGGGAGGTATCCCCCAAAGGGCCAAACGTATTTGACACCATAATACACACTCACTTATTCCAAATTTGCGTTTGTTAGACCACATAGTATCCCATCATAACCGAGGTGTGAGGCTCGCAAAGCTACGATCAATTTCTTCAAAGCCACGCTTTTCATACAAAACCATGCTTTGATCTTAACAAGTTCCACTTTGAATGCCACATTGTCATTCCACGTCACATAACTGATTTCTAGAAAAGTATAACTTCCTAAGCTCATATGTCTCGGGAAAGGATGTTAAGCTAAAAGAAGTTGCCTTCTCCACCACCAATTGATATACCTTTATAGAAACCACTCAAATGTGAATTAGATTACAATGTCAGACAAACATCCATACAAGTTCGTTCTAGGACTTGACGAAACCGAAGGCACTCTCCTACTGCCACTAGTAGCGAATAGTCCTTGCAATCCGAAAAATCCTCACAAGGAGACCACTGCTATAAACAACACTATAATGGGAGCAACCCAGAGCATGTTCAACAAGCAGTCCTCACACTATGAGGATCAATGGTCTTCAATAATCATCCTTTTCAACATGTCTTCACTTTCGAACGTATACATTGGTTCGAAGTGGTTTTCAGATAGGAATTTCCCAAATCCTGCTCCGGTTCCTTCGAAGCCAATCATCGCTTTAAAAGATGTTAAGTTCATACGTGGATATCAATCATCAATCAATTACTTCATCTTTTATCTAATCAAATATCTTTCTTAGATATATTCTTTTTAATTTATTCCATTTTTTTTTCAAATGTATATGGAATCATTAAGCCTCGTTTATCAAATTATTTCATTTATTAAACCTTTCTTAAATCCTGAAATAATTCCAAATCATTTTCTCTTTTACTTAGTAAAACCTTCATTAAATCTTAATCAAAGATTTTTCTTCTTAACTTTTAACTAAGGAAAAATATTCTCCTTTTATAATATCACTTTCCAAAACATCCATTTAATTTAAAGGATTATTCACTGTCCAAAATCACGAATATAATTCCTTTAATAAACTTTCTCATTTAACTTATCAAATTAAATTGATTTCAGATTTAATAAAACGGTGTTTATAAATTCCATTTATATTTTATAAACTTCCATATATAAAATTTCTTTACTAATAAATTCCATTTATATCTCACTTATGAGTCAAAATTCAATTATAATTTAATTACTTATAAAACTATTATTTACAAATTCATTCCTTTCAAATCTTATTATTTATAAAATCCATTATAAATTCTTTTCTAAATTTCAATTGCAAACCCATATATAAATTTGATTACAATCCCATTTAATATTTATAAAACACTTTCATGATTCCATAACTTTTGTTTATAAAATATCAATTTATAAATCTTATATATAGACCATTTACAATAAATTCAAATAATTTATTTCTTTTCTTTTTATCTTAAAAGAACTTAATTATGATCTTTTAGAGCATCCGGGCTTTTCTTTCGATATGTTCCACCCCTCGCCTAAGAAGAGAAAATATAGGCCAGGTAAGTTCAGGGCACTGGTTGCTCCATTTCTAACCTTAGTTAAACACCTTGTTTTATCTTTCCAGATCTCACAGATGGGACAAATGCACTAGTTGTTTCCGCGTACTCAGTTTGTTATTATATTCAATCTTCTTCACTTTTTGTTTAAGTGGTATAAACAATTTATGTTAACCCTTTATTCAAACTCTTATTAAAATTTCCAAATCATATTTAAATAACTTAAATATCCTTTTAAAATTGTTCACAAAATATATAGGAAAGAATCGTTAAGTTTAAAACTGCATTTCAAAAGTTATTTCTAACTGCTGCGAAAAGTGTTGCAAATAGCGTTTTAAAAGCTATATTCTTCAAAACGACTTTTATATCATTTAGAAATCCATATTTTCAACTTCAATCTCTTCTAATACATTTTAAAATATTTTTAGGAATTATTTCATATTTTTAAAACATTTAAAATATCAATTTTAAACTTTGGTTACTTTACTACAATAGCGCGATTTTTCTGAAAAATTATTTTGGACATATTTAAAATATACAAGATAAAATCTTGATTTTATTCCTTTATTTCTTTAAACATATTTAAATGTTTAAAAAAAATTCTAACTCATTTTAAAACTATTTCCAAAAGGTTTAAGCATTCCATACACACCATTTCATTTTCAAAAGGAAAGTAATTTCCTTTGTGCTTTTCGACATGTATTAACGTGACTTGATAAAATAATTTAACAATCATATCAAACAATCAACACTTGATTATCAAAACATATATAAACATTCATAGCAATCATAACACACCATCAAACATGTATATATGTAAATAGAGATGCTAAATAGAGTTTCACCATAAACCAAAGCAATTAACTTCCTACCAATATTCTAAACAATCAACACTTCACTAATTAATTCCTAATCCATTAAACACTAGCAAACGACACCTTCTCCGTTCCAATAGCTTGGCCGAGGCTTAAGATGGAGGTTGGCTTAAAATATAGAGAAGAAGCAAAAGAGCTTTGAACTTAAATTTCCAAAATTTAGATCCGAAAAATGGGTCATCTTCTCTCTTATTTTTGACTCTCTTACTCACAAAATTTGAAAAACTTGTTAATTTAAAATTTGTTGCAAATTCTTTTCTATTGAATTTGAAAAAAAGAACAATTTGAATTCAAGTTTTTTTGAGGGAGATGTGATAGAATGAAGAAGAGGTTTTGTCGGATTAAAAAAATGAAGCCCGAAAATACACTTCAAAGAATTGAGTTTCAGGTATAACAAGAATCAAAAGTGGAGAAGTAATCAACATAAAAGTTGTAGATACAGGAATTTTAAATGGTTTAAAAAAATAATTTCTAAATTTGAATCTGTTTTGATCAAGTTGTGATCAAAACAAAATGGTATATTCTCTGGCTTAAAAACTAGGCCAAAAAATACACTTAAAAAAGGTATATTTTTGACATAGATAACTTTAGAATGAGACAAATTGAAAAACATGAAAGTTGTAGCCACAGGAAAAATAAAAAATTTAAACAAATTATTTTGTATGTTGGTTCGGTTTTGAAGAAGTTATGACCAAGAGAAGAAGAGGTAAAATATGGAGAAAAAAAGGAGTTTGATTTGAAGAAGATGAACATTGATTTCTTTTGAATACTTTGTAAATAGTCTGACATTATTTCTTTCTAATTTTTTATATGGAATGGAAGCCATTAAAGAGGAGGGGAATAAGATGAAGAATCTTGAGAAAAGAAGAAGAAGAAAAATGTGCATGATAGTGAAGAAGGAGGTGGATATTTATAGGAAAAGAAAGAAGTGGTAAATTTACCAAAATAATCTCTTACCAAATTACCAAACTAACCTTACTTTAACCTAAAACAATCTACACTTTTTTAATACTTAACATCATCTTTCACATGCTTACTTTATGTCTTAGTCACTTAAAGATTAAGTAAAGAATATCATAATTATGTTTGCTTTGATTTGATGTGATCTGATGTTTACTTTTTCTCGCTTTTGTTAATTCTTACTTACTTTTACTAATGACTGTGACGCCCCACCTCTATACCCACGCTAGCCAAGAACACTCCGGAGAAGTGCTGTCAACTAGCACGGAGAATAAGGCTGTTGAGGAGCGACCATCCATGTAATAGCTTATCACACGGTGGCTATAAATAATCTTCGGAAACAAACATAGAAATAATCATATCACAAATCAGTCACAGATATCCATATCACAAAGGCGGAAGAAGATATGAATATATAACTAACACATGAAAGTGTACATCAGAGTAGTGGTCAATAAGATCCACGATAATACAAAAGAATAGAAACACGTGCTATACAAAAGAATACAACTATGAGTCTATATCTCAAGTGTATACAGCAAAAACTGCTAATCTAAACAGTTAGCCAAAAGTCAGAGTGATGAATCCCTGGGAAGAAGTCAAGCAGAAGCACCTGTAACATCTCGGTCTGATCCGAGTATTATTTAAGAAAATAATAAACGGATCAGTCTAGCTATAAATATCAGATGACATGATATAACATAAAAGATATGGCATAAACATAAACATCCATAACGACATACCGCTATAAGTATGTAAATAATGATCAACAGAAGATCAATCAATAAGAGATAATCAATATCACAAGAATCTTCTCAAAGATTCGAAGGGGGCATCATACCCTAAACTTGTACTCATAACAAGTCAATGACACAAATTCCAGAAATCAACACGAGAAATCCAGAAATCATAAAAAGGGAAAGAGGCCTATCACATGACGGTCCGAAGACCATGGGGAGCTACCCCACATGTGTGAGTGGAATCACACAGAATGAGGTCAAGACTAACCAAAAAGCAGAAAGGTATGTGTGAATGGAATCACACAAGTGGTGTCTAGTCTAACCTTGCAATGAAAGAGACATCGCGCAATTGCTAGTCTAATTCATAAAGCGATCATCAAGATCAACGAGAAGTGTCAATTACACTAAGCTAGTAAATATAGAAGTTTAGCTTCATGTCCCATAACCACTTGCTTAACTTAAATATTTACGAACAAACTGTAAATCTTCACTAATAAAATTGTCACAAGGGGTTCAATCGAACAAGTCCAAGAATTAACCGACGAAGTGAACGCAAGCGTTTCATACCACTTGTTTTACTAAGTCGTTTAATTAGATTTCTCATCCGAGTGAGGTAAAGGCTTGTATATACTAATAGATTGGAAAACGGTTTAAGAAAATATTTACTACTAGTATTGAAACCGTCATATTTTAAAGTGACAAATCACAGAAGCGATTGTAGAAACAATCAATCACAAAGATCACATTCGAAGATGTGATAAAAATCCAAGGAAATCAGCTCAGGAAGTTCGGTTGAATGTTCTTCAGATAAGATCGCCTACGCAGAGTTATACGGGGTTCGACCTGCCCGGTCAGGTCGCGGGGGTCCAGGGGGCAGCGCCCCCGGCGGGGTGCGGGGCAGCGCCCCGTCACGGTACGACCTAAGTGAAGACAAGCGGCTTACGACCTAAAGCAAAATGAGGTCTAACGACCTAAAGAGTTCGCGGCCTAAGGGATACGACCTAAGTGGCGCGACCTAGTGGATGACAGGTCATACGACCTAAGGGTAAGGTCGGAGGCGACCTACGACTTAGTGGGGTCGAACGACTTAAGGACAGCCGACTTAACAAACAGGTCATACGACCTAAGGGTAAGGTCGGAGGCGACCTACGACTTAGTGGGGTCGAACGACTTAAGGACAGCCGACTTAACAATTCGCGACTTAGAGAGGCTTAGGTCGGATACGACCTACGACCTAGTGGAGCATAGGTCGGAGACGACTTACGAGATAACACGCGAACGACTTACTGGAGCTTAGGTCGGAGACGACTTACGAGATAACACACGAACGACTTACTGGAGCTTAGGTCGGAGACGACTTACGAGATAACACACGAACGACTTACTGGAGCTTAGGTCGGAGACGACTTACGAGATAACACACGAACGACTTAACTCTTAACTCGCAGCCGACTTAGCACTCTAACTCGTGAACGACTCAACACAGGCGAACAGAAATACAAAGGCGGTGACTTTTCAACGCGCGCGACTTACGACTTAGGCTTAACTCGTGGACGACTTAGCGATGGCCAGAAACGACTTAAGGCCAGAACGACCTAAATCCGAGGCAGTGCGACCTAACTGCAGTTTTTTGTCAAAAACGCTAAAAATTGGAGTTTTTCGCCAATCCAATCCAAACCAAATGCAAATGCACATGCTAAAGTGATGGGGAATCATTCCCAACAGTCCAATATAGTTATAGGCTAGAATTGTGAGATAAAAATCTCACCTTTGCACTAAAATTTATGAAGATGAAGCTTGAAAGCAAGGAGAAGCAATCCAAAGCTTGAATCCAATATCTTCTACTTGAATTTGGAGTTGAATGATGGAGTTGCAATTGAATTTGAGCTTGGAGTTTTAATTTTCCATTCTCTTCACCATTAATGCTAAAGCTTGAGTTAGTTAGGAAATTTATGAAGAGTGAGGAGAAGAGGGTTGGAACTTGGGCTTAATAGGCTAAACTAACCCAAAGTCCAAAGCGGGAAAAGTTAGTGAAATTTCACTAACTCCAAACCTATCGATGTTTATACTTAAAAAGTTGTAAACGACATTTCGAACTCAATGGAAGTGGTCTCGAGTCCTAATTTGACCGTTTGCAAAAAGTAGTTTTTCGGACCAAAATCCGATTAACGATTTAATATTTAAATAAAAATATTTAAATGTAAACTCGATAAATATGCGGGTTGTTACAATGACTTTTAGAAGTTTTCTAATCTTATTTAGTAAAAGTAAACATGCTTAGTGAATTAACTAATACTTACACTATTTGAATATATGTTCCTATATAAGAAAATAAAGGTGCGACAACATTGTGACAACTCTTAATCGACAAAACGTTGGCTTTCGACAAAAAAATTTACGATCACATTTTGACGTTTTAGTTAAACTATTTATTTATGTAAACCAAATTTAAAAATAAATTTGTATAATGCTATTTAAAAATATAGACACTCATAATAAATTAAAATAATTTATTTAACCATTGAAACATACTTTTCTAAAATCAGCATTTTGTCACTTTGTCGATATAAGTAAATGTTACTTTTTTTGTGTATCCTTCTCTTTCCAAATCCTATCTAATATTGTATGAATCATATAACCTTACCTATTTTATATTTAAAATCACTTTAAATACTATATTTTAAAGCGGTCAAATTCTGGGTTATTACATTCTCCCCTACTTAAAAGAATTTCGTCCTCGAAATTACCCAAACAAAATATGCCTAAAACATTTATCTTTAAATTTAATTCCATATAATATACACAGATCATCCATATGAAATATCTTATTCGATCTCCTATTCGAATACACAACTTCATTTCCGAACAAGTATCGATCCCCCAATCCTCTAGTATGGACTTTAATCAGGCTCTTTCCTCGGAAAGCATCTTTCTTCAAAAACCTTTGCTTCCTTGCATATTGCTCAACCATCATCGAAAACTAAAGTACCTAACCAACATCCTCATCAATGTTCGTCGTCAAGAAATCGAGTGATAAATTCTTTTCCGGATCAGTGTAATCACCTCAAAGTTCTATACTCGAATATTAAATCAACATTTGTGAGATGAAATGATCTACATATATATATTTATTACCTCTCAAAACTTTCATAAAAACTTTATCTTAAGCTCAAACACTTTATAAATGTGCTTCTTTATATAATCCCTTTAATTATTTATTTACAAATATTTTTATTAAAGGAAAATATCCTAAAGAAACCATTTTCACTCAAAAGATAATTTATCTGTATAAAAAAGTTTTCCCACAATCTTTTAACTTAGTATATTTCCTTCAATACTATTGTTATTTATAAGTCATTCGTAAAACTATTACTTAAGTTTATTACATCTTATAACTTATGCAAATCAATCATATTTTAAAGACTTAAGTCCAAATCCTTAATTAATGCTGGAATTCATTAATAAAATATTTTCTAGCTTATAATTTCCTTTTTGTTTATAATCGCATTCATGAATTATACTTATCCAATTTCATTTACTCAGAATATTTCACAATCTTTTACCAAAAAATTTCCTAAATTTCTTAGCTCTGAGTTATGTATGATTTAGAAATTTTCGACTGTCCAAAATCGTCGAGAATTCCGCTTTATCTTATCAATTGGTGATTCCAATTTATCTTTAGTTTAAACACTTTTATAAAGATTTCTAATCAATGATTATTATTTCTTCTAACTTAAGAAAATTATATATTCTCTTAACAATCCAAGGAACTGGGTACTACCAATGGTATCATATATCCTCTTAACAAGAAGAGTGATACTTAAGAGAATTGTTTACCATCCGAACACATCTCTTGCCTATTTTTAGTTTATTTTCGAGCCAATCGAATTAGTTATCATAAAATACCTTTTTATATTTGAAATAATACCATTTTCAAAATCCTTTAGAGATTACTTTGTAAAACCTATCTTATAAATTTGTTTTATCTTATATTAAGTAATCTTCATTTAAATTACCACAATTGTTTTAAATTACTCGAATTTAAATTCTCATTCCTTTTATATATAACTTTTACAAAATCATTTTCTATTATTTAAATACATTTTCAGCTTATATGTTCATCACTTAAACAAATCATATTATCAATCACCTTATAGTCAATCGTGAAACTTATTTCACAAGGTAATTATACTTAAATTTTTAAATCAAACATTTGATCAATTTATGATAGTAACTTAACATTATCATTTCTTAATTTATTATTTTGGAATAAGTATTAAGGATCTTAATTACCTTATCAGATTTCTTACTTATCGATTATCTTTATGAAACATCTTATAGATAAAATGTGAAAATCTAATCACAAGATGTTCATATTTAAATTTCACTAATCCTAATTTCTAACTATGCAACTTTTCAGAATATAAACTTTATATTCAAAATATAATCGTAGGTAAAATTATTTCATTTACCAATTTTTTCAAAATCAGTGTGTCGGTTCGTCTTGTTCAAGTGTTTAGGAACCCTCATTGATAACGGTGATCAGGCGCATCGATCAGAATCCATAAATCACTCAACAGATAAATCAACACAAAACATTTTATTAGTCACTAACAAATACGTGCTCATATATAATACACTCAAACTCATTCTAGGGTGTTACTAACCCTATCTCTAATGAGTTACTCATCCTAGGGTATTACTAAACCTATCTCTGATGAGTCTTTACCCAACCAAAGCCAAGGTTCTCGCTTAACCTTTAGCTCTGATACCAAATGTAATGGCCTGTTTTTCCATAACCTTTGAATCGACAATAAACCACACATGTTCAACCCAAATTGTACGATTAAGCGAATCATTATGGGTAGAAAGAAAAATAAATACAGAACAGAATCTCACACGAATGGAATAACATATATTATTTCAATAATAATCTTTACAGCGGAAAATTTTAAATACAATATCAGAGCCTAACCTAGATTCAGCTTGGACAGTTATAACACATGCCCTTACAAATGTTGACAAATAATAAAACAAATGCACTAGAGGAAGCAGATAATAGAATACGTCCATACGATGATGAAGATCTCCAGCTCTCCTCTGGAAACTCCAACCGTCTTCAACTTAACTTGAAACTACTCGGATCTGATCCGAGTATTGAAAATACCCGGATCAGGCATGATAAATCAGCGTGAGATACTCGAAATTTAAATGTATAGATCATGACGTTGTTATCAAAACCTTTGAAAAGAAGGGTATCTCATAAGACCATGCCCGCACATAAACACGGACGGGTTTTTACCTTATGATAACCAAAACACTTTTATATCAAAACCTTTGATATTATTTCTAATGACATCTCTTTGAAAACATTTGCAGATAAACTTATTCAAATAAGATATCAGTATATGGACTAAGTCTAAGGTAATATATCCGAACTGGGTTAATGGAATATACCAAACGGAATATATGATACCAGAAAGGGGGTAGCTGAAATGTTTGCAAGTCATTACAGCTATTTTGGGAATACAATCAAAACCGTAATTCTCGTATTGGGATTGGATTTCCAACATGATAGGGAACTAGTGACCTTTTCTTCGATCCACGCATAAAAAACATAGTTCCCACGGTGCCTTAATCGCTTTTCTCAAACTAGTCACTTGGAACCATACTTGCTATACTACCACTGATAACTGGTGGTTCCCTTCTTTTCTCAAGCTAACCACTTTATCAAAATGGAGCAATAAATGACTTGAGAGACGTATCCCCCAAAGGGCCAAACGTGTTTGACACCACCATGCACACTCACTTATTACAAATTTGCGTCTGTTAAATCGCATAGTATCCCATCATAACCGGGGTGTGAGGCTCGCAAAGCTACGATCAATTTCTTCAAAGCCACGCTTTTCATACAAAACCACACTTTGATCATAACAAATTCCACTTTGAATGCCAAATTGTCATTCCATGTCACATGATTTATTTCTAGAAAAGTAACTTCCTGAGCTCATATGTCTCAGGAAAGGGTGTTAAGCTAAAAGAAGTTGCCTTCTCCGCCACCAATCGATATACCTTTATAGAAACCACTCAAATGTGATTTAGAGTACAATGTCAGACAAACATCCATACAAGTTGGTTCTAGGACTGAACGAAACCGAAGGCACTCTCATACTACCACTAGTGGCGAGTAGTCCTTGCAATCCGAAAAATCCTCACAACAAGGAGACCACTACTATAAATAACTTTATAATGGGAGTGATCCAGAGCATGTTCAACAAGCAGTCCTCACGCTATGAAGATCCACGGTCTTCAATAGTCATCATCTTCAACATGTCTTCACTTTCGAACGTAAACATTGATTCGAAGTGGTTTTCGGATAGGAATTCCCAAATCCGACTTCGCTTCCTTCGAAGCCAATCATCGCTTTAAAAGATGTTAAGTTCATACGTGGATATCAATTATCAATCAATTACTTCATCTTTTATCTAATCAAATATCTTTCTTAGATATATTCTTTTTAATTTATTCCATTTTCTTTTCAAATGTATATGGAATCGTTAAGCCTCATTTATCAAATCATTTGATTTAATTAAATTTTCTTAAATCCAGGAATAATTCCAAATCATTTTCTGTTTTACTTCATAAAACCTTTCCAAATCATTCATTAAATCTTAATCAAAGATTTTTTTTCTTAACTTTTAACTAAGGGAAAGTATTCCCCTTTTATAATATCACTTTCCAAAACATCCATTTAATTTAAAGGATTATTCACCGTCCAAAATCGCGAATATAATTCCTTTAATAAACTTTCTCATTTAACTTATCAAATTAAATTGATTTCAGATTTACAAAACGGTGTTTATAAATTCCATTTATGTTTTACAAACTTCCATATATAAAATTTCTTTACTAACAAATTGCATTTATATCTAACTTATAAGTCAAAAATCAATTATAATTTAATTACTTATAAAAATCTTATTTACAAATTCATTCCTTTCAAATCTTATTATTTACAAAATCCATTATAAATTCCTTTCTAAATTTCAATTGCAAACCCATATATAAATTTGACTACAATCCCATTTAATATTTATAAAACACTTTTATAATTCCATAACTTTTGTTTGTAAAATATTAATTTTATAAATCTTATATATAGACCATTTATAATAAATTCAAAGAATTTATTTCTTTTTTTTATCTTAGAAAAACTTAATTATGCTCTTTTAGAGCATCCGGGTTTTCCTTTCGATATGTTCCACCCCTCGCCTAAGAAGAGAAAATATAGGCCAGGTAAGTTCAGGGCACTGGTTGCTCCATTCCCAACCTTAGTTAAACACCTTGTTTTATCTTCCCAGATCTCACAGATGGGGCAAATATACTAGTCGTTTCCGCATACTCAGTTCGTTATTATATTCAATCTTCTTCACTTTTTGTTTAAGTGGTATAAACAATTTCTCTTAACCATTTATTCAAACTCTTTTTAAAACTTCCAAATCATTTTAAATAACCTAATTATCCTTTTAAAATTATTCACAAAATATGTAGGAAAGAGTTGTTAAGTTTAAAACTGCATTTCAAAAGTTATTTCAAACTGCTGCGAAAAGTGTTGCAAATAGCGTTTTAAAAGCTATATTCTTCAAAATGACTTTTATATCATTTAGAAATCAATATTTTGAACTTAAATCTCTTTTAATATATATAAAAGATTTTTAGGATTTATTTCATATTTTTAAAACACTTAAAATATCAATTTTAAACTTTGGTTATTATAAAGCGAAAGCGCGATTTTTCTGAAAAATTATTTTGGACATATTTAAAATATACAAGATAAAATCTTGATTTTATTCCTTTATTTCTTTAAACATATTTAAATGTTTAAAAAACATTTCTAACTCATTTTAAAACTATTTCCGAAAGGTTTAAGCATTCCATGTACACCATTTCATTTTCAAAAGGAACGTAATTTCCTTTGTGCTTATCGACGTGCATTAACGTGACTTGGCAAAATAATTTAACAGTCATATCAAACAATCGATACTTAATGATACAAACATATATAAACATCCATAGTAATCATAACACATCATCAAACATGTATATACACAAATAGAGATTCTAAATAGAGTTTCTCACCATAAACCAAAGCGATTAACTTCCTACCAACATTTTAATCAATCAATACTTCACTAATTAATTCCTACTCCATTAAACACTAGCAAACAACACCCTCTCCCTTCCAATAGCTTGGTTGAGGCTTAAGACGGAGGTTGGCCGAAAATATAGAGAAGAAGCGATAGAGATTTGAGCTTGAATTCCCAAGATTTAAATCCGAAAAATGGGTCATATTCTGTCTTATTTTTGTTTCTCTTACTCACAAAATTTGAAAAACTTGTTAACTGAAAAGTTGTTGAAGATTCTTTTCTGTTGAATTTGAAAAAAAGAATCATTTGAATCCAAATAGTTTTGAGGGAGATATGGTAGAATGAAGAAGAGGTATTGTCGGATTGACAAAAATGAAGCCCGAAAATCCACTTCAAAGAATTGAGTTTTAGGTATAGAAAACTTCAAAACTGAAAAAAGTGAATAACAAAAAAGTTATAGCCACTGGAATTTTATATGGTTTCAAAAAAAATTTCTTAATTAGGATCTGTTATGATCAAAACAAAATGGTCTATTCTCTGGCTTAAAAACCGGGCCAGAAAATATACTTGAAAGAAGTATATTTTTGACATAGATTACTTTAGAATGAGATAAAGTGAAAACCATGAAAGTTGTAGCCACTAGAAAAATAAATAATTTGAAAAAAAAAAATTTGCATTTTGGTTCGGTTTTGAAGAAGTTATGATTAAAAGAAGAAGAGGTAAAATATGAAGAAAAAAAGGAGTTTGATTTGAAGAAGATAAAGATTGATTTCTTTTGAATATTTTGTAAATAGTTTGACATTATTTCTTTCTAATTTTTTTTATGTGGCATGGAAGCCATTAAAGAGGGGGGGAAGAAGATGAAGAACTTGAGAAAAGAAGAAGAAGAAAAATGTGAATGAAAGTAAAGAAGGAGGTGGATATTTATAGAAAAAGAAAGAAGTGGTAAATTTACCAAAATAACCTCTTACCAAATTACCAAACTAACCTTACTTTAACCTAAATCAATCTACACTTTTTCAATACTTAACATCATCTTTTATATCCTTACTTTATGTCTTATTCACTTAAAGATTAAGTAAAGAATATCATAATTATGTTTGTGTTGATTTGATGTGATTTGATGTTTACTTTTTCTCACTTTCGTTAATTCAAAACAATAGTATCTCGTAAGACAAGTCCACACATAAACACGGACATGCTTTTACCTTACGATAACTAAAACAGATCAAGTCCTCTTATATTATAGTATTGTCTATTATATGCAAATAATATTAATCATAGCCGAAATTGTTACATTGATTAAATTCCAGGATATAGCCCAATTGGGTAATAAAATCAAAATGGCAAACACATAGTGGAGTTTGGATTTTCATACAAATGACCAGGTGAAGGGAATACCTTCCGAAGGGGTACACCTCTAGATCGATGTCCCGAAGCACAGAACATCTGCCCTCTACCAACACAAGACCGGCCCACCTATATAACTAGATGGTACCTAATATATCATCCTCCGGTCGTTACCGACCTTTACCGAGGGCCATCTAGCATACAAACCACAATAATTAGATACACAACGTCATAGCGTGCAAAGATATATCTAGAAGAGGATGATCATGCCCTAATGGGAGCGACCCACTTAGCCTTGCTGCATCTAACCCTATTTTGGTCATTTTCGGTTGATGAGGCCTGATGAGGTAACGATTACCTTTCACAATCACATATCACATCACTTTGAATGCCACATGGCCATTTCCGTTGACTACTAATTGCCTTCCACAAAAATACAACCCTTAAGCTCATACATCTCAAGGAGGGTGTTAAGCTAAGAGAAGTTGCCTTCTCCGCTACCACTGTTGTATGTTTGTAAAAACCAATGTACGTAATCTTTAGAAATGTAATGTCAGACAAACATCCATACAAGTTGTCCAGAAACAGGACAAACCGAAGGTACTTTTCTACCACATCCTGTCGGGAAATCCCTAGGATTAGTAGTGAATAGTCCTTGCATTGGATATTTCATAATGAGGAGACCACTGCTACTGGATGTATATTGGTATTTTAACCCCAAACGATCAACAAGCAGTCCCCCACTATGAAAATCTGAAATAACAATATCATCACAAGCAACCTACACAATCGTCGCATATACATTGGTCCGAAGTGGTTTTTAGATAAATCTGATCCCGGTCTCTTCGCACCAACAACGCAAAAGCGTTTCTCAACCACACACAGAAACTAAGTTTCATAGACTTATCACGTCTCCAACTTTCAACTTGCTATCCTTCGCGCCAAGAAGGAAGCTCGATAGATTGGAGTAATACTCCACACTATACGAATCAACATCCTCAACACAAACGATAATCAAGCCTACACAGAAGGCTACGTACCAAGTGTACGACTAAATAGTTTCCACATCAAGTTGAGGAACAAAAATTTGGCTAATGTTTGATAGTCGGTTATTTAACTATCAAAGCAAACAAACAAATATTCAGCACCATTACAATCACTAGACCCTTTTAATTAATCTTTTATTAATTAAATTACTTGCCAAATACTCACTGCAAATTACCTTTAAAAAGATATAACCTCAAAACCATTTCAATATTGGAAAATATTTCCATATACTTGTTTAATAATAAGTAATTCACAAATCTCTTTATTTTCAACACTTAGAAAATATTCCATATACTTAAAACACGATTAAGTATATATTTTATTCTTTAAGGAAAACATTCTTAATAAACACATTTATTTGGATCAAAACGAATGTTGGGTGAAACATTGTTACGACAACCCAAAATCAATAGTATAGGGATTCGAAAATTAAAATAGATATATAAATCCCAAATACTATACAAAAACATTTCCTTTCAAAAATCATTTACTATAACAACAGTGTTATAGTCCATCATTTCCTTACTTCTCGAAAGCGTCTATTTCAACAATGAATGCTGAAATCTATGGTTTCGATATTTAACACGATTTAAAACATCTTCAAACCATTTAACTCCATTTAACTTTCCAAAACATTCGTTTTAAAGTATTATTCACTGTCCAAAAATCGTGAATATAAATCATTTACCAAATTTAACACTTCTACATATTTAATTAAAGGATCATCCACTATCCAAAATCATGGATATATCTCATTTAATAAACTTCTATATTTAACTTATCCAATTCACATGATTTCGGATTTATAAAACAATGTTTATAAATCCCATATATATTTTTATAAAAACTTCAATACACAAAATCCTTTTATTAACAAATTCCATTTATCTCATTTATATTCCAAAAATCTAAATTATAAGTTAAATACTTATAATTCAATTATTTACAAAATTCGTCCTTTTATAACTTCACAAATTCATAAATCTTATTCACTTATAAAATCCATTATAAATTCTTTTTAACACTTATAAAATCAATTTATAATTCCATTATTTCGATTATAAAATTCAATTTTATAAATCTTATATATAAACCATTTATAATAGATCAAAAATCACAATTTATACTAATTCACGAAATAGTTAACTTCCTATTTCAAAAATCATATTCTTATCATATTTCCCAAAACATCATAAATTTTATAACATAAAAATTATAACATTTATTTATTCAAAATAAATCAATTCTTAACGATTCAAAAATTCAATAAAACATTTATTTTCAAAGTTACTTTAAAACTCTTCTAAATTCGAAATCGTTACTTTAACATTTTTAAATTTCAAAATAGGACCAATGCTGGAACAGCACTAAATACATCAATCACGGCATCCAAAACATCATATATCATATGATAACAGAATATATCATAATATCTGTAAATAAATCAATACGGTGAGGAATCTAGTTGGATCCCTCCAACCTGTCACCTGCAACAAATATACATATTAGAATATGTGTATAATGTCCGCTTCATGGCAGACGCGCATACAAAGGGTCATCCGCTCACACATGGGACGTATAGGGTCATTTGCTCCACTAGGCAGTTATATATCCAAATACCAATCAATATATCATATATCATCCAAACAATCATCAATCATCGTAAATAATATTTATTCTCACTTATATAAAAATATCAGTGAGTCAGAAAGAGTGAGTTGTACTCACATTGCTTGTGGTCGTTGCGATAGTGATTCATTCCAATTAAAATTAAACAAGCGTTTAATTTCAACCAAAATTTTCACTAGCTCAAATAAATCCCAATCTAGCATCATAATGTAGTGCTCGTCAAGAGGATCCAACTCGTTTCGTTCGAAACGGACCTCGTATGAAAAAGTTATAACATTTTAAAGTTAATACGAGTTAAAAGATAATTAATTTATGCTTCTTATTTTATTTTTCAAATCTATTTTCAGATCATGCCATATGATTTCTCTACCTCGAATCTGGGCCGTACGTCTATTTCTTCTTTCTTCTTTGTGAAAAAAATGCGATCGAACCCATTTTTGCCGCCACAAACCCTAATTGTCGCGCCTTCATTGATCGACTTGAAGACGATCTAGTACCACCGTTTCGTAGCCCATAGCCGACTCCATCAATGACGAGTGACCAGTCACACTCAATCTTGTATTCGCATGGAAAACCGTATGTGAACGGTTGGATGTTTGCACTCGATTTGTCGTTGATCCATAGCTCGAAAATTCATCATCACTGTATAGATCTGAAGATCTCGCGATGCTCAACATTTTCCTAGTTGGAAATTTTTGATAATTGTTGGTGGATTGGAAGATAATAAGGGAAGAAGGATCGTGCTTTTCTGGCCATCGGTTTATGCAATGGCGGCTAGCCCTAATGGTCTAGGGTTTCGATGCAAATGAAGAAAAATAGGTCCTTACATAGAAAATTGCAAAACACTATTCATCTCGAAAATTTTCGAACTCCAATCGAAGCGTGCCTCCTGGCATTTATAATGTTTTACCCCTATTTCGAACGCAATGGAATATATATCGAAAGCCAATTTGATCGTATTTGGAAGATAGGTTTTCAAATCGAATTATTTAAATTTAAAATTTACTTAAATGAATTTCTACGCATTTTAGCTTGCCCCAGACAAACCATAAATTTGATTGATAAGAAATTTGAAATCTTACAATAATATAATATTACGGATCCGATGAAACTGGTTTCGTTGAAATCCAAGACTGTTTGAAAAATGGTTATTTTTACACGTCAATTAAATATTAAAATATTCAATTTCTGCAATTTTACTTTCAATTCAATCTTAAAAGTTCTCTAACATCATTTTAATTCAAATAGAATTTAATTCAACTTTATAAATCATTTTTATTCACATTTAATTCAATTTTCTTTTATTTACATAATTTCAAATATTAATTAATAATTTAATTATCCAATTAAATCACTATATTCGAAATATTATTCATTCAGCTAATAAACTTAACTTTTAAACATTTAAAATTAATTCAATATACTAATTTCAAATGACTGAAATTTTAAATCATTACAATCGCAGCCTACTCCAAATCATGAGTAGGGTATCTCACTTCATGCGATCCAAGCTGTTGTCAAGCGTAGGCAATCACTTCCTTCTACATCAACACAGCTCCCAATCCAGTCCCACATGCATCAGTATACACCACTAACTCTTGGTTTTCATCAGGAACTACTAACACTGGTGCATTGGTCAACAAATGCTTTAACTCAAGGAATACTTCCTTACATTTGTCGGACCAAACAACCTCCTTTCTGGATAGCTTAGTCAAAGGCACTGCTATCCGCGAGAAATCCTTAATAAATCTCCGATAATAGCCAGCAAGTCCAAGAAAACTTCTAATCTTAGTCGTTGCCTCTGGTCTCTTCCAACTATTAACAGCTTCGATCTTATCTGGATCGACCGACAGACCCTTTTCTGAAACCACATGACCAAGAAACTTAACTTCTTTCTTGCAAAAATGACATTTGGAAAACTTCGCCTTTAGCTGATTCTACATCGGCATCTTAAGCAGAACTCTATGATGTTCTTCATGCTCTCTATCATACTTAGATAGTATCAAAATGTCATTTATAAACACCAAAATGAATCTATCCAAATACTCTCGGAAGACTTGGTTCATCAAATATACAAAGAAAGCAGGTGCATTCATCAACCCGAATAGCATTACTAACCACTCCTATGAACCGTACCTAGTCTGAAATGCTGTCAAAGGAATGTTGTCCTCTAACACTCTTAACTGATGGAAACTTGTCGCCAAATCCAACTGAGAAAACACTCTGGCTCCACTTAAATGATCAAATAGATCATCAATTCTGGACAAAGGATATTTATTCTTTATCATCCTCTCGTTCAACTTACGATATTCGATACACATCCTTAACGACCCATCCAGTTTCTTCACGAACACTACAGCCACTCCCCAAAGCGAACTGCTTGGTCTAATAAAATTCCTTCCTTCTATGTTCACTAGCTACACCTTCAATTCCTTCATCTCAGTCGGTTCATCCTGCTAAGTGGTCTACTCACAGGTTCAGCTTTTGGCACAAGATCTATCCTAAACTCAATGGCTCATTTCGGTGGCAGTCTTATGAGTGGGTCAAAGACATCTGCAAACTCTCTTGCAACTCGAACCTGACTTAGTTCTTCTCCCACTTCCATTGCACTAAACAAAGCATAATTACTTCGGTCAAAATTCTCTACTGAGAATATAATTCCTTTATGACTATCAAGGCATCTTAGTGATATCTTCCCATCCTGGCAAAATATCCAAGCCTCGTACATCCTTAACCAATCGATACCCAAAATGATTCTGAATTCTACGAAATTGAAAACATACAGACTACATGCAAACTTATGATCTAACAAATCAAGTTCTAACTGGTCACATCTCATCCTTAGAGTTGCATGCCCTCCTATTGGATTCGCAATCCTTAAGGAAGTATCAAGGTATGTGGATTCTTAGCATAACCTATCAAACAAACACTGAGATATAAATGAATGTGATGCACCGGTATCAAATAGTATTCTAACTTGTATACTCTGAATCAAAAACGTACCTTCTACCACAGTCTTTCCGTTATCATCTACAGTTGGCTTAGCTGATGATCCAACAGCAAAGGCCTTTCCCTTGTCCGCCCTGACTAGCTCTGGACACTGGTTCTTATAATGCCCAGCTCGGTCACAGTTGAAGCACTTCACATTCTTCTTGTTTGCAGCCTTCTTCCCCCTATCCGACCGGTACTCATTTGCATAGTGACCCTTCTTGTCACATTTGTAGCAAACCAAATCAGTCTTTTCCTTCTTGGCAGCATCTCCTTTCTGGGCTCCCTTCTTCTTAAAGAACTTCCTCTACTTTCCCTAAGAATCTTGGATTTCAAATGGCCTCTCTCTAGCACAAAAAGCAAGCATTTCCTCACGGAAAATTTCCATCTCTACAAACACATTACAAGGATCAAAAATATGTGTCATGGTCGCCCTAGCAAGCTTAGGCCTCAAACACCGAATGAACCTCTTATTCTTTCTGATGTCAGTGTCAATAATAGCATACCCATATCGAGACCGCTCATCAAATCTAGTGGCACACTCGATAACCAACATATCTCCCAAAACAAGATCCGTAAACTTTCTCATCAATGCAGACTTAGCAACCTAAGACCAAAGCCTCTATTCAAATTTCCTTCTAAATTCAGCCAATGTCAACTCTTTCTCCGTAACTCCGGTAGTAACACTATTCCACCAATTAAGTGTTGACCCCTGCAATTGTCCAAAGGCCAACCTCTCTTCTGCTCATCATCTAAACCTAGATTAGCAAATATATTCTCATAATGCAACAACCAATTCTCTACATCTATGGCATCCTCAATTCCTATAAATGGTTTCCCACCAGGACTGGTGTAATCTCTATTCGGCTTAGCATGGTTATTCCCAATTGGAGCAACAGGATTAGCTCCTCCAACATTCTCAACAACTCCAGCAGCGACTCTTGCTTGCGTCACATTGATGAAGAACTGATACATCACCCCCATATCTACTGATGGATTTCCAGCCTCCACATTAGCTTTAGCATTTTGGTTAGCAATAGCCTGTCGACCTTGGTTCCTCCTGGTATTAGGTCGAGCATTTCCATTAGTTATGTGCTTCCTCCACTGAGATTTCCTCTTCCATTTCTTGCTTCCATATCCTCTTTCCCATAAATCTACATAAGAGCCTTAATAAGATACAGAAAAACGTTCTATGAGAGAGGGGAATATGTACTTATATATGTAGGATCGATTTCACCCTAGAGGGGGTGAATAGGGTGATATTGTTAATTATAAAAATTATTGCGGAAGCTTATAAAATTATTTCAACACAGATAAATCAAAATTATAGCAGCACAGATAATAGCAGAATAATAAATGCAGAAATAGAATGACACAGAATTTACAGCTTCGGCAAAACCCTGCCTACGTGCTACCCCCAGGGTTTTTACTAGAAATTAAGTAGTCACACGCTTACACACGTAAACTCGCGACACCCGCTACTGACTAACCTAACTCTACGCTCAAAACCCTGCCACAACTCAGCCACTAAGTTGTGAATTTCAAACTATGCCACGTAGTTTGTCCTCTAGTCACACGACTAGTAATTACACAATTTTCAAAAGAAAATACAAAAGACAACAATTTTAAAAAACAATTAAAAAACAAAATCCTAATTAAACTATTAAGTCCCAACTAAAAACAAGGTCGGCCCTTTTCTTCTTTTTATTATTATGTTGGCCCGTTCTCTTTGCTCTGTATAATGGCGGCTTGTACTCGTTCCACTTTGCTCTGAAATTAGGGCTTTTTTCTGAAGTCGCCGACTTTTGGTTGCTTAATTGAAATAGATGTTTTCTAATTCGTTGCTTTCGCCGATTGTTTGGCTCTTTGAATCGTCTTCGGCTACTTCAATTCGATCAAGTTCGAATTTGATTCTGGAATGTAATTTACTCCTTTTGCTTTACTGGTTTTGGCTTATTTGAACTTGATGCTTTTGTAGCCGATGATGATTGGGTTTTTATATAGGGTTCGAACCCCTTGATTTTCGTTTGTATATATTTGTTTGAATTCGTATGTAATTCTCCTTGGCCATTCGATAATGCTTGAATGTTGACGATGATTTCTGACTTTGTCAATTCGTATATTTTTGCCTTGGTCATTACGGTTTTGTGAATTTGCTGATTCCTTGATTTCCAAGGCTCTGACTTTGCTTGCTCGTTGAATTCTTTGACGGTGATGTTGATTTTGTTTTTGTGCTCGACTTTGGCCATTAACTGTTGACATTGGCCTTGACTTTAATCTTGTCATTTACTTGACTTTGGCACTGATTGAATTTATTGCTGTAGCATACTTGACCTGTTTTGTTCTTTGTGCTTATTAACTTCTGCTTCTCTGTCTTGTTCAAAACTGATACTTGCATTTGACTTCGGTCACTTGACATTACTGACTTCGACTATGGTAAAAACTGTTCAGGTTGCATTTGATTTTGGTCCTTGTTTTCTGGTTCTAATGTGTGTATGCATACATGTCACTGATTGATTTCCACCTGATGCTTTATGGTGAGTTCGATGTGCATGCTTTGTACTTGTAGTCTTGTATATTGTTACTACACACTCTGGCCTTCATGTTGCATTTGTTTCATTTTGATTTTGGTCGAAGCTGCATATATGAATTATGTTTCCAGTCATCATGTAGTTGCATCTTGAATCTGTCTGGCCTTGATTTCTTTGTAGTCTCTAGTATCACTCTTCGAGACAGTTTGCTTTTCAATTGCATTGTTGGTCTTGTAAAATTTCTCTGTACACATTGCATTTTATCTGGCTATTGTTATATATGTTGCAGCCTGTTTCATTGGTGCATCCCTTGTTGTTGCCTTTTACTTGTGTACCATCTGGAGCTTGCTGTCTATATTCATTTGAACTTAGTTGATGTTTTGGTTTTGACTTGACTTGATATTGTCACTTGTAGTTGCCGTAGTATTGCAGTCTTTAACCTGTACCATTCGAGGCAGTTTGCATATTTGTTTCATGCACACTCTGCTTGGTGTTGCTTGATGCTTTGTTCAAATGTGATATTCTTTTCTCTGGCATATTAATCCCTCTGGCCATTTGTGTTCATTCCTGATAACACTTGTTCTGTCCACTTTTTAATTTTAGTTTGATTTATGCACTAACTTGAGTTCAAGCCATTTTCATACTGTTGGTTCATTGTAGTAGTTGTTGCCAGTTACCTCTGGTTTGAGTTTTGCTTGTATACTTCATGTGTACTTTGGAGTTTTAGTTGAGATTTGTGGTCTATGTTGCACATCATATTGATTGAGTCGCTGTCTTGAATCGAACTCTTCTGGTTCATGTGTACACTTTGACTAGCTTGCTCTTGACCATTTTATTGCATTTGGATTTGTTTTTCGAATTACACCTGAGCTGAATCCAGTTTGTAGCTCGGGTTTGACCTTGTGCTGAATATTGTGACATTATTTTTATTGCACTTGAGTTGAACCCGGCGTTTTGGGTCTGACCTGTGCTCACTTGTCCCTGCAATTTTATCAAATGTATATATCGATGTGCACGGCCTTGTGGCATATACAGTGATACATTGTGTATGTCACAAGCTGTTCGTTAATGATGAATTCAAAATTAAATGATGACGAACAACCCAAATAATTGAGGAAAACATTATTTTCAAAATCCATATTTTATTTTATATTGCAAAAATATTTTATTTTCAATTTTACTGCGTCAATGTATATTTTTGCAGATTACTCAGATACTGGATTCACATTGGAATGAAGTTGAAGATCAGTACGAGTTGAGTGAATGAGCGATATGCAGTGAGGTGCAATGTAAATGTGAATTGTAATTTAATCAAATTTGTATTGTAATTGAAATTTTATATAGTGAGAGTTTGAAATTTGTACTATTCAAAAATTGTAATAAATATTTGTTTGTATAAAATTTCTGTTTGAATTTAAATTTTGTGTTATTTATTTTATTCAGCAAACATTTATTTAATCTATGAAAAATAAAATAGTACATTAAAAAATACATTTAAATGAATATATATATATATATATATGTTTATTATCATCAAACAAAAATCATAGCAATCGCATATTCAACAAAATATATATATATATATATATATATATATATATATCAAATACAAGTATGTTACTATAGCATTATCCCAAACCCCGATCATATTTTTGATGCATCGGATTATATTTCAAAAGCTTTTAGGTTTTATTTCTTTTAAAGTTTCATAAACCTATGCTCTAATGCCAACTTGTAACACCCCCTACTCGGAGGCCTAAAATTAACGGCTACGGATGCTGCATTCATTCATAGTTATTAATCCTCGACGACCAAATTCGGTAGTGTTAGATTCATTGATACACAGAAACACATAAATATGGAGAATTTTAAAAAAATCAAATAAGATCACATTTCATTTCGAAACATTTCCAATTGATTACATAATCCCACAATCATCAACCACGTTCGGAAAAAATGTATTTATTACAACATACGCCAAGAGAGACATACGAAGATGCCCTCTTGGATGATAAGAGTATATCCAGGCAATTTTACAACTTTTCCATCACAAACAACACAACGGAATTAAAATAAACGAGAATTCTAGATATCTATCATGCCTCCTGCATATCCTCGGAAGCTTATCTGTCAAATGAGGTACCTAAAAACCTCAACTCTCAAACTAGTCAAAATAAATTGAGTACCCAAGAGTTTAAGAAGAAAACATAAACTTCTAGTCAGACATAAAGCCTGATATGAGTAATAATTTACCATCTCAAACCATTTAGATATCTAGTGAGACCACACCTATTAGCGAAACGGGTTTTCCCCTCACTAGTATCCTAAAATATGTATAAAACCATATATTATGCTCCTGCATCTACAATGGTTAAAACAAATTCAAAGCAATGTAATATGATGATATAAAAACATGTGAATCAATTTTGGATTACCCATCCCTATTCAGTTTGACTATCTATCTTAGTTATAGTTTCTAGGATTACTATTAGCCTAATAGTTTTCATGGGCTAACTAATAACCAGTAAAATGTTTTAGGACTCCCTGTCTGATTACATAGTTTTCATGGGATCACTACAAGCCTATTGGTAACTTCAATACCCTTACTCTGATCCTAGTTTTCATGGGTTGACTAGGAACCTATTTGTAACTCCAATATCTTCTCTTCTTATCCAAGTTTTCATGGGCTGACTAGGAACCTATTGACATCTATCAATGTCTTAATCTGGATATAGTTTTTATGGGTTCACTATAAACCTATTTGCTTCTGCCAAATACAAAATCATTGTTTTCTTGAGCAAACTATGAACCTGTCTTTATGACATCTTCATTCATACATAATTTTCAAGGGCTTACAATGAACCTATTGGCCCCTGTCAATATCTTTTCCTACACGCTTTTTCATGGGCTTACTGAGAACCTATTGGCCTTTTCCATTATCTTCCTTTAATATTTTAGCATCCTATATTCTGATCTTGCAGACCTACTGGATGCAATTTTACTCATTCAGGAGTTAACTTAATTTATATACACTACTGGATCAACCTAGCTGGTTATTCTACCCTTTCCCAAAACACAGTCATAGGTACATTAAAATGTGTATATATACATATATGAAGAAGCAAGCACAATAATTTGGTTGACCCCTTTAACCTTTTAACCAAAGAAAACTTCTTCAAAAACTCCTTTTCAGAACACTTTATTTATTTATGCCATGGTATTCCTATAAAACGAGATTGATTTTTTTTTTTGAAAAATAAGGCTTTCGAAACTTTCACGTGTAAACACAAGATTGGTTATCTTAACTTTTCAAATTCTTTACTAAAAATAACTGTCGTTAATTTCAGATCTAAACCATGGTTAAGTTAGCAAACAAGCCCTTCCTTTATGTAAAACCAATATTGCAAAAAGTCCTTCTAACATAATTTGATTTGCATAGAAAATCACTTGGGAAAGATCTCCAAAAATTCAATTTAATCATGTTATCTAACATGTCAAAATTTCGGACCTAAATTCTCAATATAATTTCAAAATAAACTTATAAACCCAATTAACCATATTTTCCTTTGAAACTTCACAGCAGTCTTTATATAGCTTGGAAAATTATCAAAATTAAAACCCAATTCCAAAATCATGTTTTAAGCAACATAAAAAATTTCCGTGGCGTTTAAACATCAACATAAATCGGTTTTGCCCTAAAATCGCATATAATCTTATTTAACCATTCTTGTTTAAATCGAAGAAATTGTAATTCAAGCATATCATTGTCCAAATCATCATAAAATGAATTTGCCCTTAAATCTGAAAACATATTATTATAAAACAAAATAGATATGGAATGAATTATTATTCACCTTGATTAAGATAAAGGAGATTGGATTGAGATTTATTTCCCTAGCTTTAATCCTTAGCTTTCTTTGGTTCCCCTTCTCTTTTCCTTGTTAATGGCCGATTTCCCTTAATGTTTGAATTTTGTTTTCGAATCATGAATGAAAAAAAATGAAACATGAAAGGGGAACGAGAATATATATAAGGGTAAGGTTTTTGTGCAGCAAATTCCCAATATATCCATATGTAAATTAATTAACTTGTAACCCATTCTTAAGCCCATTTAATTATTTAATTGAGCACAGCATTAATTATATTTATTCAAATCTCAATTCTCTTATTACTCAATATTTACATTATTCTATTTAATTTATCTAACTAAATCTCCTGAATAATGTTATCGAAAATTAGGTGTGTTACAAGTACAACCTTGGAAAAGGGAATGTTGTTGCCGACGCCCTCAGTGGGAGATGGCTACTCTTGGAGTTATATATGAGTGGAGGCGATTGGAGTTCCTCTCAAATTTCAATTTTCAACCACCATCAGAACCCTCTTTAGAATATTTGCCAGCATTAACAAAATGCACTGGGAAAGAACATAAGAAAGAGGAGGCAATAGTCGATATTTCGCACAAGTAGAGGAGAAAATTTCCCCCATGTCAGCAGATATGCGATAGGCAAAAGGGGATGGCTGAAAAGAGATGGACGCCTATGTGTTCTAATGGTAGTGGACATTTTGGAGGAGGTGATAGCTGAGTGTCAGTAATATATAATGACTCTGCACCCTAGTAAAGATAAATATATAAGGATATGAAGCGAGTTTTCTATAGGTCGGGAATGAAGAAAAGGTTAGCAGACTATGTCGATAGGTGTTTGACGTTCTTTAAAATAAAGGCAGAATAAGTGAAGTTCGAAGGACTGGTGTTGTCGTTAGAGGTGTCGACTTGAAAGTGGGAGTATATATCAATGGACTTTATAGATGAGCTGCCTAATGTTTGCACCAAAAATGGTATAAACACCCTAGAAGCAATTAAAAGCACCAAAATATTGATGCTAAAATCAATCAACACCCAAAAAACCTATGGAAACGTTGAGATCTAATAAAAACTATCAAAAAAGTGAAGAGAACACTAAAATTTTATAATGGTTCGGTAAATTCTATAGCTTACATCCACATTAATCTTTCTTATTATTTGACTCTCTTTAGAATATAATAATTATAACTCAAATCTAACCATAATCTAGTAAAAACCTCTCCAAGTTGCAGTTAGCTTGTGATTTGTTGGGAAAATCGCCTGGTAGAACCAAGTGCCCACGAGATATGAAGTCCAGGTCCAAGCCCAAGTATTCGAAAGTGAGCTTCGGGGACCATACTCCAATAAAAACAACTTGGTACTGAGTGGTTCCTCCCAGTACCCACTGGTTTTTATGGGGAAAATCTTCCCTCCTTCTACTTTGCTTTCTACCTCTGATTCATTGCATTTCGAACACTTTTTCTTTGAGATTTATTTGTTTTAAAGAGGCTTTAATACCTCTTGTTCTTGTCTTCCTTTAGCCAAAAAATCCTTAAATTGGTCGTCTATTCATGAGAAAAGCACCTCATGGCAATCACCTGAGGTAGTGCTTCAAGTATAAGTGGTTTTGGAGGTCAGTATTGGAGTAAAAACTCCCGGTACAGAGTGGTTTCTCTTGGCACCGAGTGGACCACTTTGCTCCAAATCTTCCAGAACTACTTGAATGTGTTCCTATTACCCTTCTAAGCATGTTTCCGAGCCCGTGAATCGTTTTATCTACATCTTAATGTTCTAATTCCAGTGGAAATATGCTTGGTCAAGAAGCCAGTTAACACCTATGAGCTAAAGAGGCAATGAAGCTATTTGGGTTATGGTGGATAGATTCTCTAAAAATGTGCACTTTATTTTCGTAAGGAGTAATAGACCGCAGCATCTTTGGCACAAATATATATCAAAAAGTTGTATGATTACATGGGGTTCCAGTTAGCATTATTAGTGATAGAGGTCCCTTATTCACTAGTGAATTTTAGAGGAGTTTGCAATTAGCTTTTCTAATGACACTAAATCTTAGCACTGCTTACCATCCACATAAAAATGGTCAGACTAAAAGGGTAAATAGGATTTTGAAAGATTTGTTGAGAGCTTGCATCATGCATTTTGGAGGACATTGGGAACAACATTTACCTATGGTAGAGTTTGCGTACAATAAAAGTTACCAAGCAACGATTGGCATGACACCCTTTGAAGCCTTATACGCGATTTCATGCAAGTCACCTAATTGTTGGTAGGACAAATTTTACTTGGACCAGATTTGATCTGTGAAACCTTGGAAATGGTAGAGATTATTAGGTTATGTTTGCTTAACTTGGTTTAGAGTTTTGCGATTGGAGCTCAAATGGAAAAGCTGTCGACATTTGAAGTTTTCAAATTTAAAATAATTCAAATGAATTTAGATTTAACATTTTAGTAATGTTAACGTTGAAATTAAATAGTTTAATAAATATTTTAGCGTTGAAGGAAAGCCTAGGGTATAAGCAAACGTCAAGTAAACGTCAACATTATTTAGTAAAATGAGCTAAAAATAAAAATTAAATGGCATCGAATAACTCATGCCAATGGCAGAAGGCTGGTCAATCACCTCCATTGGGGTGGTTGACCGCTAGTAGTCGACCACCTAAGGAGGAGTGGTCGATTAGTGCCTGTGTGGCGGTTAGGATTCGGTTAGTCCAGGAATGGTCTAGATTTTACTATTTCAAACCAACTTAAACCTTACGATCGAAGTGCATCTTAACCACTATAAATAAATGGCTAGGCCCTTCACTTTTAGTCACAATAAAATTGGAAATCTGGCGAAACTCTGCTAGTCTTCTTCTTTAATTCTTTGATTGAGAATCAATTAGATTTAAAGGTAATAGGTATTGGATATAGATACATACAGATACACACACACACACACATGTTTTTCTATTTCTGTACTTTCCTAATCCTTGATTCTGAATCTAGTCTATATATAATTAAATTTTCGTATATTCGAAAAAGAAAAAATATGAAGGAGGAGTTGGGCAAAGGCATGAACTGAATCAAAAGGAAAGCAGTGAAACTATTTGTGAGTGGAAATCTTAAATTTTTTACATTTTATTAATTTATGTAATAAAAGTTTGGATTTGTTTTATGCATTGGGGAATTTTGTATATGAAAACCCTAAACCCAAAAACTGTAAAATTACCTCAGATAAAATGTCAATTCTTCGGTTAATTGGAATTTCAATTGTTTTGTACCAATATAGTAGAATTTAATTTGTTATTTACAATTTGAATATTTACGTTCTATTCAACTTCCAATTTGAACTGAGATTTGTATGAATATGGAGGTTTTGACATTTTAACAATTAATATAGCAAGTGAAAATCTTAGAATACGAATATTTCTACACACGCTTAGGAATATTTAGTTCGCCTAATATTTATATACATATAAATATACTAATAGCATATAAATAGTAATGTACAAATCATATCATACATAATAAATAAGCCAATAAGTAACATTAAATCATATAGGAAGGGAGTTAAGGATAACTATGGAAAATAATCCATAATTAAAGGCGAAATAAGGATTTTTCTTTATAAGCCCTTAATGCATATACGAGGGCTGAAATTTTGTTGAAAAGAAAGCTTGGATTAACGATTGTGAACGTATATTCCAAGAGCTATATGGAATTTAAAAAGGAGGCAATAGATTGATGGACCACAGTCGTTGAAGAGAATCTTGAGGAAGAATTACATGGCTTAATTCAGGGCTCACTTTGAGTCCTGATTCATGTCCAAAGCTAAAGTAAGTTTGCAAGTGGAGAAGTTTTACAACTGAGGTAAGGAGACTCCAATTAAAGGAGTACATAAGTCACTTTCAAATTATCAAGTATATAACTGAGGATAAATATAGAATTATCCTATGGATGAATTGGTTATCTTACTACGGAGCTGTCTTAGATTGTAATAGGAAGATCATTTGGTTAAAGAGTTGTAAGGGGTGAGATATTGATGTTTGATGTGCACCCCAAAACCCGGTAGAGTTAAGTTGTTTATATTCTCTTAGCCTATTACAAGATGAGCTCTCATCTATGGCCATAGTTTGAGAATTTCTAGACGTTTTTTAAAGAAGTCTCTGGTCTTCTACCCCAAAGGGAGATCGGGTTTAGTATTAATTTGGAGAAGGACGCTGGACCCATCGCGTTGCCATTAATGCATATTGCCTCAAAGAAAGATCGGAGTTGGATAAGCAGATTTCAAAGCCTTCCTCAATTCTTCGATTCAGAATCAAACTGAATTAAAGATAATAGGTTTTAGATACACACACATAAACACATATTGTAACATCCCCTATCTTGAGGCCCGAACCTAAGCGCTACAGATACTGAAGTCATCCATAGTATTAATTTCCGGTAACAAAATATAGTAATGTTAATGATATCCATAATATCAGAAGCACATGAATATGAAATAAAATCAATACAGATTTAAAACAACTTTTCTAATTACATTTCAAATCAATATTTCATATTTAAATACATAATCCCAAACGATTCCCAGGTTTTGATCAAATATAATTATTACAAAATACGCCAAGCGCGATATATGAGGTTGCCCCCTTGGATGATCAGAGCTAAATAGACATATAAGTCTTAATACATCATAGCGCAATAAAACTAAAAAAACTTTTATATATCCAGCTTTTCCTCATGCACATCATTAGAAGCTTGTTCGTCCAACCTACTAAACCTGAAAAACCTTAACTCTCAATCTAACCAAATTAATTTTGAGCATCCGAGAGTTTAAGGGGAAAATATTAACTTCGAGTCATACATAAATTCCGGTGTGAATAATTCTATTACATCTCGGTTTACTGATATTAAGTGATACCATGGCCCTTAGCAGAATCCTGCAATCAAACTGATTAAAACAATAATAGCAATATCATATATGCTCATAAATCAGGCAATAAATGGACTATTTGTCCAAACAATATAGTTATGTTTGACTAACCACTAACTGTTGGCTGACTCAGGCCTACAAGACAAAATTAATAATCTAATATCTATTAGACACATTTTTGGATGGTCTGTCCTTAACTTACTTCTCTCAAGGTCAATTGATCCTAATGGTTTTGTAGGTTCACCAATTACCTGTCCTCCTTTTCTAAATATTCCTTTCTGTGTATAACATCATTTAAGTCTTACCTATGACTAAGCCCTACACACTGTAATTTTGGACTAAATAAGCTAGAGGCTATAGCTAATGTATAGGGCACGACTATTTAACCCTTTAAATCATACTTAAACAAGGAAAATATACTATTTTCTTTACTCAAATCTCTTTCCCATAGCATATGCTTTGCACAAAACATTATCGATGAAAATCTTCAAAACCTTTGTAAGTACCCCTTTTGAAACAAGTTAACTACTTTACTTTGTAACATTAGGCCGATAAGCCAAACATACCTTTTGAAACTATTTACAAAAGACCTTTCGAAAACATTAAAAATGTCCCTTTCGAAAGCTTTATAAAGCTTTATACATCCTATTTTAAAACACTTCATTTGCCTTTCGAAAACATTGGAAACCTTCCATGGAAACACTAAAGGTAAACCTTTCGAAAACATTGGAGAACCTCCCCTTCAAAACCTTCATTAGATACCTTTCAAAAGCATTAAGTCCTTTACTTAAAACAAACCTTTCGAAAGCATTGTGTTCAAGTAAAAATGTGCTGAACATAGTCTTAACCTTTAAAATCATTCCTTTCAAAACCTTTGGGTTTAGCTTTCAAAATATTGAAAGGGTCTTACAAGAACTGGGATGAAAGCAACTCTTTCGAAACCATTTTCCTAAATAAAAGAAGTGGAGATGTCGAAAGTAACCCCTTCAAAAGCATTGGAGAAGTAGCTTCAGGGTTTAAAACAAAAGAACCCATTTAAAGGCATTGCTTCGAAAGGTAGAATGCAGCAGCAGGGGTTTCGACCCTTTAGAAACCTTCTTTTTTAAAACAAAAGTAGCAACCTCCTTCAGAAACTCTTTTCTTTAAAAAATTTGACCAAGTCCATTCGAAAGCCTCCTTTACAACCAAAATAGTTCTAAGTTTTCAGAAGCTACTTCAACCCCTTCGAAAGCCATGTTCGACTCCATACCTTCCGCCCAACTCTAATTCACTACGTATCGAAGCTGATACCATATGTATTGGCTTCAACTTAGATGGAGGTGGTAGTATGAGGTCGAAAGGTGCTACTATAAGTAGCGAAGTAGATAAACCTTATAAAACTGATTGTTAACTTTATAAGGTAATTTATCTCTAACTAACTTTTTTTGTTTGCCAATATATAATTGGTTGCCAATGCTTTTACAAAACTTTTTCTAAAACTGCTGCCGAATTTTCGAGATTAACAATTTAAAACATCTACAAATTGCCCCTTCTCCTTTTGTAAACATATAAAACATTTAAGTCTCGTACCTTAAGTAATATTATTTACTTATTAAAACAGTTAGGAAAATTCTTTGAAATTTCTCATAAATCACTTTTAATATGTTTACTAACATATATAAATTTCTGACCCAAAGCTAACATATAATAGCCGTAATTAATTCGAACCCAATTTAACCATTTTCTTCACTAGAAAATTTATAATTAATCTACATTGATTCAAAAATCATAAAACTTAAGACCCATCCCTAAAATAATATTTCTGACCTTTTATCAAAATTGCAAGGCATTTGGATGTCATTTGACAGGTTTTCAAATCATAACTTATCATAAATACCTATATGAACAAACAAAATTCATCGGCAAGCATATATATCTATTTATCATTCAAAACATGACATAATACTTTGTAAAACATATTCGGATCTGATCTAGAACTGAAAATAAGAAAATATGAGATGTAACCTATTATTTACCTTAGCTTGTGATTAAGGAGTTTGAGATTTGCTCTTGAATGAATTTGATTAAGCTTCTTCCTTTTGATTCTTGCTTATCTTCCTCTTGCTTTCTCCTAATGGCGGTCGGCCTCACTTGGTTTAATTTTTGTTTGTGAACGTGTAAAATGAGAGTGCATGAGGGCTTACGATATAAGAATATAACCAATTCTTGTTTGCTCTTATCTGTTACCCTTAGTTATTTCATTTTAATTCCCTCTGTGTTCATTAGTTAATTAGGCATGGCTACTCTCTAATATTAAAATCTCAATTCTTTAACCATTTACATTATTTCATTTAATTTATCCAATTAAATGTCCTAAATAACGTTAATCAAAATTAGGGTCGATATACACACACACACGTTTTTATATTATATTCTTCCCTAATCCTAGATTCTGAATCAAATCTATACATAATTGAATTGTTGTATATTTTAGAAAGAAGAAATATGATGGAGGAGTTAGGAAAAGGCATGAATCAAATCCAAAGGAGAGCAGGGAAACTATATGTGAGTGGAAATCTTAGTTTTTTACATTTTAGTAATTTGCGTAGTAAAACTTTCGATTTGTTTTATGCCTTACATTTTAGTAATTTGCGTAGTAAAACTTTCGATTTGTTTTATGCCTTGGGGAATTTTGTATATGAAAACCCTAAACCTAAAACAAAAAATTCCTTCAAATAAAATATCAATTCTTGGATTAATTGGTATTTCAATTATTGTATATTAATATAGTAGAATTTAATTTATTGTTAGCAATTTGAATAATTTTTGTTCTATTCAACTTCCAATTCTAATTTCTATTGATGTGATGAAGGCATCAAAAAGAAAATTGTTAGGAAATGGTGTGCGAAATAAGGGTTTTCCTATTTGTAGTTTTTACTGCTTATTTCTGCAATTTAGACAAATATGAATCCTTTTTCTCTTCATGCTTGTATATGTAAAAGTCGAATAGCATATAAAGGGTTTAAATTATAAAGTTTTGTTTCCTTCAAATAGAGGTGTTGATTCTATTATATTAATGTAAAATAAGTTTTGTATTTTGATTCTATTTTTTTATACATAAGTCTATTTTGTCTAGTTAAGGATATTGGCTGTTTTGTAAATTATCGTATAGAAATAAAACTTGTATGAATATGGAAGATTTACATTTTAGTAATTAGTATAGGAAGTGAAAATATTAGAATAGAACTATTTCTACGCACGCTTAGGAATATTTAGTTAGCCTAATATTTACGTATGTATAAAAATACTAATAGTGTGTAAATAACGTACTACTTGTATCATACAGAATAAATAGGTTAATAAATAGCATTAAATTATATAGGAAGGATGTTGAGGATAATTATGAAAATTAATCCATAGTAAAGGCAAAATAAAGGGTTTTCCTTATATGAGCTTAATGTGATCGAGTGAGGTATGTATGTGTGTATGGCAGCATATTCTGAGAACGGAAATATGACTAAGTTATAGGGATGCGATGTTAGTCAAAAGCACATAGAAATCTACCCAGCTAATCTAGCTACCAGCAACATGACTTTGGAACTAATGTGAGACATCGCCAATAATAAGTATTCATGGTGGACACGAACTTAGTCCCAATTCTATATGGTAAGTCTTCTCAGCTAATCTGACTATCCGCACCAACGAATAGTCAGACTAATGTGAAACATCATGGTTTGGGTTACCGGTCATAAGACATATAACCTAATATAGGCCTACTTTTGGATTGGAGGTATTAAGTGGCTGTTACAAGGTCTTCCTCCTTCCCGCTCGAGAAGTATTAAATGATCGGGATTATCTTTTACGTACAATAGTGGAAAATCTTTGGAGGGGGTCCGCTTTAGGGTTGAAGTATTAAGTAGCTATTGAGGGTCGCCTCTTTCCCGTAAAAGAAGTATTAAGTGGCCTTATAGGATTTCTTACGATGTCGATTGGAAAGTACCAAAGAGGGGTCCGCTTTGGGTTTAGCATTAAATGACGGGGATCTTCCTAGGGTATAGGTATTAAATGATCAGAGTCTTCCTAATTCCCATTAATGAGGTATTAAGTGGCTTAGGTACTTTCTCTCGCATCATTAGGGTATAATTGATGGAGATAGATCTTTAGGCCCCGTAGTTTCATTGTACTTGCATTGGTGTTACGAAGTTGGACAGAGAAGGGCCTTTGGCCTATAGTTAAAGGTGCACTATGGAGTTAAAAAAAAGGCATTTTCTTACAACAGAGGTATACTCAGCACGATAAAGCATAGGATGCATAAGACATATTACTCATGTAAATGATACTGCACAAATATTATTATGGTAAGACTTGATATTTTCACTCGCTGGACATTGTTGTTCTGACTCCCTCTTTATTATAACTCAGGTTAATGGGAACGATGCTGATGGAGAAGACAGAGGTGGCGGTGAAGATTTTTTATTTTTTAGCTATTTATCTATGTTTTTGATGTATTCAGATGCACCCAAATTTCAAACATGTTTTGAGATATTGTATTATAGATATTTTAGGATATTGTGATTATAAGATCTGGTTTTGTATGATATAGGTACTTATTATTATTATTATTACATTTTGTCCTTTCCATGTGAGATTCCAAAAGCATAGATAGATGGATTTGTATATTGTTTATTATATTAATTTTACCAACCAATAGCCAACTTTTTAATGGAATTAAGGTTCGATGGACTTTTATTGGGTCGAAAATTAGGCCCATTCTAGTGAGAAATGTTACAACATTGCTAAAACAACGAACATGTTTACCCCTCACTATAAAAAACATTTATTTAAAACAACGTAATACACGAGTAAGGTTAAGGTTATCTTAATTAGGCCAAATAGCCATTTCACGCAATACGCCATAATTTAGTATAAATATTCGAATGGAAACCTGAAATACTCTATTTTAGACTGCCACTAAGGCCTTATGCCTTCTATGTTAGATGAAAGGTTTTAATCTAAGCATTTGATTGCCACTAAGGCCTTATGTCCTCACTGGTTCCTAAATTTAGTTAGACTCATTATCAGTTTCGGTTACCACTTAGGCCTTATACCTTTACTTTTATATTTTAGCAGCCACTCCCGACCTCACATCTACTTCTTACATTTTCGGTTCCCACTTTAGGCCTTACACCTATTCTTTCATGCATTCAGTTGCCACTAAGGGCTTATGCCTTCTCCGCTTCGGGTACTAGACTTCCCCATCAGGCCTTATGTCTCTTACCGAATCTTTGGTTGCCACCTTAGGCCTTACACTAGTCGTGTTCGGACGCCACCTTATGCCTTACTCCAACATTTGACTGTCGTCGCCACTTTAGGCCTTACTTCAACATTCACGCTTTTGGCTGCCACTCCAGGCCTCACGCCCTCATTTTCATTTGCATAAGCCGCTAAGGCCTTACTCCTTCCCTCTTCAGTCCCTTGACTGACACCTCAAGCCTTACGTCAAATAATAAATACCCCACCTAACCATTCACTATTAGCATTTTCTCTTAACCATTCATTAAGCTGCCTATATTACTTCATGCATCATCTTCAATGTTCAATGTATTAGTTTCTACCATTATAAGCCTTAGCAAGAATTCTTCTTCGGAAGACACTTAGTTATAGTTTCATTCACCCTACAGAGAGCTAAGCAGCTCTAGACAATCAACACCTTCGGTCTAGCCCGAAAAAGCATGTCTTAGTTTAACTTTGATGATTTATGATATTTAAATCTTTAAATCTCTTAAATTCCTTCTCTCGTCCCTCCTCCTTTAACCGCCCTCAAGCTCTCAGTTTGCCTTCTGCGCTCGAGTTCTCCTCCTGTTGGTAAACTTAAAGGAATACTTCTTAGCTTTCTTCCTTAAGTCTTTTTATTTATGTTTCAAGTTAATACACTAGATTTGGCTCCTCTGCCCTCAATATACATTGGGAACTGCATTCTGTACTTTTGGTGCTCGTTTTACATGTACCAACTTTAGAATTGCCCATTTTGATCGTTAATAAGTACTTTCCTGACATGTTTAGCACAAACTGTGGATCTAGTCTATTGACCAATTAATTAATACTTTATTAATAAAATTGCTTCCATACTCCAGTTATTTGCTTTTCGTCTCCAGATTTTAACCCTTCGGCCAAGCTAAAATTCTTTCGGAAATTACTTATTTTATTTCTAGAAAATCGTTGAAAAACTCTCTAATTTTCACCATTTTTTATAACATACGGCTCTCAAATAATTCATATCAATTCATTTGCTTAAGAGAAAACTCTGTAAATCAAAAACTCAATTCTAATAACATATTCCTAACATCACATTAAATTTCGGGCCAAATGGATTATGAGAAGTAGTTTAAACGTTCATTATTAATTCGTCCACGAACAACTTAGGAAGGAAAAATGTGATTAAAGAATACATTACCTACATAGATTTCTTAGTTAATGAACTCTCTAGTTCCCTTAGCTTCAAATCTTCTTCTTCTCCCTAGGTTGCAGCCACCATTAAAAAGCTCAAGCTTTTATTTCAATTTTAAGTGTAGAATGAAATGAAAAGAAGAAAGTGGTAATCTTTGTTCCTACAAACAATTACGCCATCAGCCCATAATCCTCTTCTTCGTTAAATGCTTTTGAGTTATGCTTTATTAAACATTACCTTTGATAAGTAAATGTACACCCAATTACTTATCCCACTATTATTTAATTTCATATTATAACCACTTAAACCCTTATTCTCATAGTTAATTCTTAAATTAACATTAACTTATAGGGTGTTATAGGCTTCCCCGCTTATAGGAATTTTGTTCTCAAAATTTAGATTAGGCACGATAATGACTCACCAACCTTCCCATGCCCACTTAGCATAAACACACATAAGTTCCCTACCCATGTATCTCAAGCAAAATATACTAGTACATCTACCAAAATGTAATAAATCAACCATAATATTATATATGTATATATATGGTTTACAATAAACATAGCAAACATTCATGGTACTCTACACAAACAACTTAGAATTAGTCTTCTTTACTTTACCTTTTGTTTCCTAGGTACAATCCTTTCGGTCCTTACTCCACTGGACATGCACAACCCTTACCGCCTTATTCCGAAGCTTTTTCTCATCTCAGTCTACAATTTGAATGAGCTTCCTAACAAAGGTCATTTTTAGCTCAATAACTAAGTCTTCCATTGCTCTTGAAATAAAGTCATCCTTAAGATTTTAGACAAACTTTCATAGAGATGATACATGAAACACGTTATGGACTACAGCAAGAGAACTCGGCAATTGACCTTCTGGCAAATTCTAAATCCATCCGCCTTCCATCAGTGTAGCACATCTACCTTGACCAAACATCTTTCACTCTTTGCTGAATCAACTCAACATTCTTCGAAGCTTCTCTTACAAGGTTCACCCCTAGAATAAGTCTATCCCCGACAACGATCCATATTTTATATATCAAAGGATCGTAAAATATTATTTTGAAATCCAAATGGGATCATATAGAGATATAAATTTAGGAAATGTTGAATATTGATATTTTTGACCCTTATAAATTTTATTGGATGATTTTGACCATACAAACTTGTATGACTTCTGATAGGAGCAGAATTAGTGTCTAGAACCACATTTAGGTGAAAGATATTGTGCTTTTTCTTTTTGTAGAGTGGTCATAAAAGCTTTTTGGAATTACTGTTTAGAAGATATAACTATTTGAATTTAAATAATTTTTGTAGATTGGTGGGTAACTAGTAAGGCCTGAATTAGGCCCGATAGCCCATTACGATAATTACGCCAAATAGAGCTGATGTGACAGCCTCCGTTCATTATTCCACTTCCTCAAAATAGTTCCAACCACCATTAGCTGGTTTTTTAGTCAAAAGGCAAATAAATGTTTACTTTAATTAGTCAAATCAAAGGACCAGCAAGGGGACTAGTGATAGATTACTGAATCTACTATTTCGGGTGCAATGGAATTCATGGAGTTACTGTTCACTTTGGATTTTCATTAGTATTTGTGCATTTATTGATCTAGGAGAGTTGTTTGTACTTCTCACTATGGTATGCTAGTCTATATAGTTAAAAATGAAGTTTTTGAAATAATTTCAAATGTTATTTTTATCTTAGATCTAAACTTAACTTCAGTATTAACATGGATATAAAAAGATATCTATTGATTTTTATTTTTATTTTTGACCATTTGACTATACCGTTCGTCATTTTCCACTTTGGTTAACTTAGGATGACATAAATATTTGAATCTTGTTTATATTGCTTAGAAATGATGTTCAGATGTTGTATGATGCTTATATAAAGTTGTTTTGTTGTGTTTTGATTCATTTTGGTGTGTTAAGTAACCGGTATGCACTTAAGTGAACCTTGGGATCTATAGACTTTTATAATTTGCTATGGTTATAGAGCCAAGGCTTAGGTATTAATTGCTTGCACCCGCATTATAGATGCATAGTGCTTCTCTACGCTCTTTCCTTTCTCTCGTCGTTTTTCTTCTTTGAGCTCGGTAATGAAACACTCCCGACCCACGCACGAGTTGCCTTAAACTAATCCAATCTCATTCTCCATGGGGAAATTCATCATCGAGCACCAAGGAACCAGTGGTATCCTGAAATCAGCAAGGAATGGTTTGCCTAAAAAAGCATTATACACCTAAAATTTATCCACAATAATGAACTTTTGAACTTGAACAATCTTGCAGTATCCATCTTCCAACTCTACGAACAAATCAATAGTCCCAATGGGTTCCTCCACCTTCTTAGTAAATCTTTGAATCCTGGATTTATAAGGCTTGGTGTCCTTTAAACTTATTCTTATCTGATCAAAAGTCCTTTTGAACAGAGTGTTCACCGAGCTTCCATAATCCACCAAGACTCGATGCATAATTGTAGGGCCTACAATGACTGTTATCACCATGAGATCAAAGGTTGTCGCTTTAAACCCAATATACTCCCTATTCTAAAAAATAATGCCACAAGCCATTAACCTTTGCTGCTTAGCTGAAGGTTTGCCCTCAATGGCGAAGCAGCTCTCCTACAGCATATTCCTTAATGAACTTGCATACCGCTCCATCTTGTTCCAACTTTTCTTCGTTGAATGAGGTCCTTCGGTTATGGTGTTGATAAATAATCTGTCTGTTATCCTACGGCATGTGCCATTAGGGTCTAACATTATGTCTACCATCCTTTAGCTCTCTAACACATTGCTGCAATTTTTTCATATCAACTCTTCAATAAAATCTCAAAAATTCCTACATTTTTTGGGATTGTGCCCATAAATATCATGGCAGCGATAATACTTCCCAGAGCTCCTTTCTATCTCAGTCGCCTCTCTTCTAAATGACTGCTTATGCCTTTTCATGCCTTATATGGAAATGAGTATATTCTCGAACGTATCTTTGAGAGGCTTGTAATTCTCTGATCTTATATTCCTTGGACACCTTTTGGCATCATTCTGCTTGCCCTCAGTGCCCTGATTCCTCTATTTTTGGTTACTAGAATTTCCAACATTCACAGCTACATTATCGACGCTTTTACTAGTCTGTTTTATAGCTACATTGCTTTAAATAATTTCCTTTGACTATCCACCATTAATCTTTCCATAAACCTGGCTTGCCTCTTCTAAGCGCAAGAACTGGTTAGCCTTTTGGTGGAACCCACCATAGTAGTTGGTTGTTTCATTCTCAGCCACTTCCCAAAATCCATATCCAACTGCATCCCATGAACTAAAGCCATCAACACCATATCCTTATTTGGATTATATATTCAGTAACTGCAATATTAAACCTACTTAGGATACCCTTCAATGACTCATCAGGTCTTTGAGAAATGCCTGACAAGGACATCACATCCTTGGGCTGAATAGTGTGAAGCGTGAACCGCTCCAAACACTTCTTAGCTAACTAGTCAAAAATCAAGTTGGACTTTGGGACGAGTCGAGTGAACCACCTCCATGCAACCCAATCTAAAAGGATAGTGAAACACCTGCATCGAACTGAGTTTGTCACTTTAGCACCATCCTTGTGCCACTCATACTTGAATAAATGTTGCCTAGGATCAGTCGTCTCATTGTATGATGGCATTGAAGGCATCGTAAACTTTCTAAGATGCTCCTCCCTTAATATGTTTTCCATGAACAGAGTTCTACTTTGTGTTGAACCTCTATCTTCGTTCTTCCTCCAACTGTTATCTTTCAGCAACCATTTAGTCATATTCGCAATATATCCTCACTAGCCTAGAGATCCGAAAAATGACTACTAGGAGCTACGCCGAGTGTTTGACTTCACAAACGGTCTCGGTTCACTCACTGATGTTTGGGTTCTCCTATCTCTAGGGGACCACTCCTTTAGACCTCCTTTGACATCTAGTTGGCTCTGCTGTGGTCATTTGAACATCAACATCCTGAGCTTTAGCATTTTTCCTATCCTCATTGCCAACATCATACAAATCATCCTCGGAATCTGGTAAGTTAACGACTTCGGGCCTCTTCCCCTCTACGGTCCTTAAATTTAGATTGGTACAAACTTGATTCTCATCGGTATAGATATGAATTCCATAAGCAGAGGCTTGACCACTTCCTCCAATGTTCCTCCATGCAGCTCCAGTTGTCTGTTCCTTCATCTTTTCCTTTCCATCCCTTTTTCTCTTACTAGAAACATATGAATTTTTCTCCTCAAAACTAGTAGGTGATGCTTCTCCCATACCCCTCTAGGACCTTTGAGATTGTTGGGTCAACAAGGCAGCATCCATCTAGTCAAGAAGAGTCTTTTAACTATTTATCATCCTTTGATTCAACTCCGCCATCTTCTTATCAAATTCCATCTTCATCGGTCTTGGCAACGTGTTGTCGGTAGGTTAGTCACCTCGTCATTGTGGGAATCTTCGTCTTCTCCACCAGCAACAACTCTAGATCTCCTTGGTGTTGTTTCTATTAATATGAAATTTCTTCAGGCTTTATATAGAAATCTTCTAGACCTAACTCCTGGATGCTCTAATCCGTAATAGGTAGCTAGATCTACACCTAAGATACTTTTTTCTCAGTGAAAGCACCAATAATGTTGGAACCAAAAGGTGGCAAAACACCCCAATTCAAATGATAAAGAATAGGTCTAACTAAAATAGTAAGTAAACAATAGAAAACAAGTGAATTTTACAGCGGTTCGATTAATCTCAGGCCTCGGTCCACTTTAGTTTTAGCATTGAAGGTTTTTGTCATGAGTGCAAGTGATTTGTAGTTCAAAACAACCTAGAATAGTAAACAATGGCCATCTTAGCAACAAACTAGGTAGAGGAAGAAGATGAAGAGTAGAAGAGCTAGAAAGTCCTCCTTAAGTTGTTATAGGCTTTATATTTATAGAAGCGCCTAATGAAGTCCCTGGATCATGAGATACCAATTTAAACTCCAAATCCGAGAAATTAGAAGCAGAGGTGACGTACTAAGGTGATAAAATCATCGCTGGACTAGCCTAGTGAGGCCGGTAATGACCTGAATTTCTAACTATAGATTATTCCTTCTTCTTCTACTTCGTCTTCCTGCTTTGATCCATCAAGTTCTAAGAACTCTTTCCTTGGAAATTAGATTGTTACGAGAAATTTTGACAAGTCCAGTACTTATCCTTTTCTTTAGAGCTCTAGGATCTGTTCATCTATTCCTTCAGAAATGGGCTATAAGACAATCATTTTACCCAAATATACTTTGAACAAAGCTCCACTGTCCCCTAAATGCCTAAAATCATATCGGTACCGACTTGAAAAGAGGTCGGTATCGATCACTCCCTTTGCCTATTTTTGTACGCCAACTCCTTGAAGCCTCTTGCATTATCCTTCCAAACACACATTTAAGTTGTTGAACTATTTTGCCTTCATCCTAACATCCAAATCCATTTGAAAGCTACTTGGTCTTAAAGTGGGATAATATTACTGTATCTTCCTTCCCTTCCGGCATTACTAAAACCGAAGCTTATATCAAACGAAGTTTCAATCCTTGAAATGCTATCCCACACTTCATCGTCCATACATACCTTTCATTCTTTTAAGTAAATCTAGCCAACGTCCATGCTATCCCACACTCGGCCATAGTCTCAGATTTCTTCAAATTGTTCACGGCTTCCACCTTTAAAAGATCCATGACCAATCCCTTTCTCGAAACCGCATCCATACGGTCTAGGAACGTAGCTTTCGACTGCCAAAAATGATGCTTGGGAAACTCGCCGACAACCTATGTCATCTGAAGGTCTCTAACACCAATCTAAGATGAATTTTACGATCTTGCTTATAATTAGAATACACTAAATATCATTTATAAAGACCAACACAAATATGTCCAACTGATCGTGAAAGACTTGATCCATAAGATCTATAAAGAAATTCGAGGAATTGGTTAGTCCAAAGAGCATGAATAACCACTCATATAAACCATACCTTGTCCTAAACGTGGTTAAAGGAGCACTCTCTTCAGCAACTCTTAGCTAATGGAACCCTGTAGTTAAACTGCAAGAATAGCTCCACTCAACCAATCAAATAGGTTGTCTATCCTTGGCAAAGGATAAGAAATGTTCGTTGTCAGCTCGTTCAACTTCTTATAGTTAATGCACATTCGAAGTTATTCATCCGATTTCTTCATAAATCCTGCTGAATCTCCATATGGTGAACTATTTGGTCTAACGTAACACTTATGCTCGAGTTCCACTGCCTGATTCTTCAACTCTTCCACCTCCTTTTGCGGCATTCAACTAGGTAGTCTACTAATAGATTGTGTCCCTAGTACCAAATCTATGTGAAACTTAATCACTCTTCTCGATAGTAATCCCAACATTGGTTCAGATAAATTCACAAATTCTCGAACCATAAAACTCTATTTATAACCTCTTCTAGAATTTCCATAACAGATAAAGAAACCACAGGCCTTCCCTTCATCTCATCCAAAGATACTAAGATTATGCCTCCTTCTTTTTGGTTCCATGGGGCAATGATTCTCTCAACATAATAAATTCTAGCATCATTCTATGCTAACAAATCTATACCAAAATGACCCTGTACCCTATGAAGTCAAACACAAATGGGTTGCAAGCAAATAGATGGTCACATAGAATAAACTCTAGGCTGGTGCACCTTAACCTGAGAGTGATACACCCACCAACCAAATTAACTACACATAAGGTAGCAGCTATACAGGTGACTGCTAACCCTACTCTATCAGCCACATCCTTTAATATGAAAGAATGTGCAGCTCAAGTGTCAAATAGAACTCTAACTATAGAAATGGACATTGAAATCATACCTTCCAACACAACATTCTTGACTTTCTCCTAGGCAGAAGGTCCTCCTCTTTGTCCTTCAAAGGCAACAACCTTATCTACTTAGGCTCTAGACAATCCTTCTTCTTATGGCCCGGCTTATCACAATTGAAGCACTTAATCTTGGCTGCTCCAACTAACTGCAGGCACTTTGATGCATAGTGCCCCTTTTGCCCGCCCCTTTGATTGTTGCACCTTCTTCCCTTTTCGGTATAGCGCGAACCTCTTTTTTGTATCACTTTCAGCTTTATCTCTACTCTTCTTTCCTCTCGGTATATTCTATCATACGTTCAAGCCATATCCACTACAAACTCAAAAGGAGATGCTAAGTGTGTTATCATCTTATGATTCAACCCTTGCTTTAGCATCCGAGTAAACTTCTCATTCTTCTTCAGTGTGGTGTTAATCAGTTACCAACTATACTTTGCTAAGGTGATGAACTTCTGGACATACTCTTCCATATAAAAATCTCCTTACCTAAGATTGATGAACACCCTCAACTACACACTTCTTTAAGACTTGAAAATGAACTAAGCCTCAAGCCTTTCCATGAACTACTCCTAAGTGATCTTCTCTTCGGAAGTCTCCGCAGTCACCATATTCTGACAATCTAAAGTGACTTCATGCAACCATCTTTAAGTGAGCCTTCACCTATGCAAATCATTCAGCTCCATATCCATGAAGATATGCTCGCTCACCTTTTGCCATTTAATATTTCTACTGTCGGTTCACTCTTGATAAACATCTTACCTCCCAGATTCCAATAGTTTTGATTTAATTTGGAAATGTCTTACCTTGCCGTCGGTTTTGGTTCAAACACTTCCAGCATATTTTCCCTTTTGGTCTGTATCATGAACTACTAGAACAAAATGTTTACATCCATTCTCACAATAGGTAGGACTACCATATTTACTACAACCAGAGGCACTTCTTTACTATTACCTTCGGCCATCTGACTGTTATAATTCTCCCTCCTAGCATCCTTTTTCCATCATAATTCTTCCACTTCTCAAATCCATTTGTTCTAAGAAAGTCCTTATTAGAAAAGGAAAGAAAGAAAGTGTAACAATCCCTAATGTTAATCCTTGAGATGATGGTTTTGATGACAACAACCTTAGAATAAGATTATAAAATATAAATACTAACATTATAGTTTAGATATATATGTATATACAGGATCTAATCATGCATGTGCCAAGAATAAAGACTATACAGTATAGGAATTCAAGATATCAAGATTGAAGGCTCATGGATATCAAGATTATCAAAATCTCAAGATTTCAATGATAAGTAATTTATTTAGGAATTTTTGTTAAAACTCCTAGAAAAGCACTGGCATCTTAAAATCCAATTTATTCATGGAATGGAATCCACTTTGCGCCCGTTAAAGGGATGGAACCCTAAGTAGGATGGAACCTATGAAAAATCTAGTGGAACATTGTTTTGTATCCACTAACTTTTATTCAAAATGTTTTACAAAATTATATCTTATTTTCAAAATGTTTTCAAAATCTTCCTTTTAAAAGAATCAAAAACATCTATCATGGTTTTCATACTTTTAGCCTCAAAATAATCTTTAATTTTAAAATCAAATTATCCTTTGTTTTAAACTATCTTTAATAATAATATATTTAAATTTTAATATTTATACTTAGATTATATATAAAATTATAATAAAATTTTATATATACCAAAATATTATTTTCTATATTTACTTATGTATTTTAAGTAGTTAAGTATATTTATAAAGTTTAAAATAGTTTTAATATAAGATAGAAGTTATTTTCAAAGAAAAACAAATCACCAAAATTTCCTTTGGGAAGTTGGCATACCCAAGATACCCATGTCGACATAGTAGCAGTTAGTTTCAAAATTTGAATTTCAAAAGAAGTGTCTATTCATCATATCCCTTCATGAATAGACATGGCTGTTGTTCTTCTATAAATAAGGGCTGTTTTGAACGAATTTCAATTCATATTTTTCTGGTTTTCATTCCTCTTCTTCTTCCACATTTCTTTATACATATTCTTCCCATTACTCTACCAAAATCAACATTGAATCTTACTGGATCATTTCTGGTTTGATTCTCTATAACTATCTCAACAAGATCTCGGTGCTATTCAGAGTTATAGACTTCTTTGTAATCAATTTAGTGAGAAAAGGTGTGCTTGTAGCCTTGGAAATCAATTGGGTGAACTTGTTGCCCTTGAAATCCAGTATCTCTACCCAGAGGATTGTGAATCTGGAGAGGTGTACCTCGTAGCCTTGAAATCGAGAGTGTAATTGTACAATTTCTTTTGAAAGGAAATCCGTACTTGTGTACGGGACTGGATGTAGGGTAACTCCGAACCAGTATAAAATCTGGGTGTTCTTTCCTTTACTGCTTTTACATTATATTTGCATCTATGTTTGATTCTGTGATCATATCTGTGTCTGTATTTGCTTACATTTGTGTTCAAATTAACAAAAACTCAAAAAGATTTAGTAATTCTTTTAAACACTATTCACCCCCCCCCCCTCTAGTGTTAATCCTAGCCTTAAGATGCATATTCCGCATTTCTCACAATTGATATCGGAGCAAGGTTTTCAAAGTTTCATAATATGTTTTTGAAAAGTTTTTAAAATGGCTATGTTTAAGAAATTTGTTAATACTAGTCTAGAACTATTCAGATCATCGTTGTCTCTTGAGTCTGCATATAATCAATATTCAAATTCAAGTTATCTACCAAAATTGTTTGATGTGCAGGAAACTTGCTTTATGGGTGTTGAGGAATCAATCCACAACGGACAAATTGTGCAGATCAAAAGGAATAAATGGATACTCAATAGTGGATGCTCTAGACACATGACTGGCAATCCAGATATGCTGAATGATATAATATACAAAGACGGAGGACTGATTAACTTTGGAGACAATTCAAAAGGATATGTGATTGGCATCGGCAAAGTCGGTAATCCTGAAACTCCTATTATTACTAATGTTTTGCTAGTTAGGAATCTAAAACATAATCTGCTAAGTATAAGTCAACTTTGCGATAAAGGATATAAAATTAAATTTGAAAAAGATAAGTGTCACATTGAAGATAATGATTCAACCATAATATTTGAGGGAATTAGGAAAAAGAATATTTATATTCTTAGTATGAAAATTTGAAATGATAACTATGTCTTTTGGCAAATACAAGTGACCCGTGGATTTGACATAAGAGATTTGGACATTTGAATTTCAAACTCTTATCTAGACTGTCAAAATATGATCTAGTAAGAGGACTCGCTAAAATGAATTTTAAAGTAGAAAGTCTATGTGATGCACGTCAATTAGGAAAACTTAGAAAAAGTTCCTTTAAATTAAAAGATATGATTTCAACTTCAAAACCTCTTGAATTACTTTATCTTGATTTATTTGGTACATCTCAAATTCTGTCAATAAATCATAGTAAATATGTTTTTGTAATTGTAGATGATTATTCTAGATTTGCATGGGCAATATATAACAGCCCGCAAATCCATACCCCTTGAGTCAACACTATTCTACATCAATTAACTCAAGTGGAACAGAAATACGAACCATCGGGTTAAAGAAGAAGAGATAGAAGAAGAAGAAACTAAACAATATCAGAATCTAACCATCGCAACAGAATAAAATATAATAGTAAAGAATAGATCTTTACATAAAATGAAACTATATTTGTTTTATACATCATATCATCAGAGTATCTCATACAACAACATTTACCAGACAGACAATCATACAATCATAGCAGCGGATATATATATAAGTACGGATAATACGTCTCGGACTCCAGCTCCTTTCCTGCTCCAAAGCATCCTGGCCTGGACATATAATACTCGGTCTGACCCGAGCATTATAATGAAATAACACCCGAGTCAGTCTGGAATACTAGCTGATAATAATGCATCCAAATTTATTATTAAAGTTTCAAAAATCCTTTGAAAAACAAAAGCATCTCGTAAGACCACGCCACAAATAAACATGTCGGGTTTTTACCTTACGATAGCTAAAACACTTTTTATAGAAATCCTCTGATATTATAATAGGGTCTATATACAAATACTTATAAAATAACCGAAATTGTTACATCTATTAAATTCCAACAACTAGCCACGGAGTGGGTAATGCAAACAAAACTGGTAAAAGGTTCGTAGGGAGAATGGATTTCCAACAATGACTAGGCACTCGGGTACCACCTGTCACAGTACCTGGTCTAAATCAGTGTACCGAGGACCACGCCCGATCCTCTGCAACACAAGGCCTGGACTACCCTTTACAGGATAGTCCCGAGTAAGATCACCCCACGGTTGGGATTAGCAACCGCACCACTAAGCCAAAATAAAAAGGACATCTAGACAGGAATGACCTTACCCGGAAATGGGTGCTGCCCACCAAGCCTTGTTGCATATCCCCTGATTTTCAGTCATTCCCGATTGATGAGGCTTGAGGCTAAGCGTTACCTTTTAGAACGTTTCACTTAGAATGCTCATCGCCCGCCTGACGATGTTTCCGAAAACATTCATCCATACAAGTCCGTCCCGGGTTCGAACGGAACCGAAGGCACTACTCCTACTACGTCCATTTTGGAAATATCCTCAGGATTAGTAGCGACTAGCCCTTGCACTTCACTACTCCATCTTCGACTCCGAACACGTTTTTCCCACGAAACGTACAAACCGGATCGAAGTGGTTTTCGAGAAATAAATCTCGCTCCCGGTCTCTTCGAAACGATCAACGCATTTGTCCAATATTAATAGTCGGTGATTTAACTATCAATTAACATTCACAAACATCCATCACACAATAAATAATTGCCCACATTATTTATTCCCTCAAAAATATCTTTACAAGATATATTTTCCTTTTCAAATCCCGTTGAAAACACTTTTCAAACTCAAATTCTCATGGAATGAATTTACCAAATAGTTACTTCCCTTGAAAGTGTCCAAGCACCAATCCTTAAGATTTAAAATAATTTAAATACTTTATTCCTGAAAATATATTAAAACATTCATATTTAAAGCTTCTCGCATACTTGATTTAATATATATATATATATATATATATATATATATATATATATACTTTTTTTAAAATATCTCAAAATAAAACTGCTTAATAAAATATAAACTATTATCTTTAAAATAAAGTTAAGTCATACTAAATTTAAAATAAAGTGGTGAAACTCTATACTATTTCTAAATAATACTTTGACTGATTATCTTTAAAATAGAACCATTTTATAAAGTATAAATAATAATAATATTCTTTAAAACGTAATTCTATTTACGCTTTAAAAATAATTATTTCTATAATTACTTTGATATATGTTCACTTTTAAAATTCTTACAACTTAAATAATTTTCTTGAAACTATTCTTTAATATAACTTCAAACTCTAATGTTTCAAAAATCTATTTTAAAAACGTACTCGGCTTTCAGAGAAATACTCCTCCATCTTAGAATAACCAAAGAATTCCTTTTATCAATCCAACACGTTTTATCCCAATTCCATTTTACGTTCATCCTTCAAAAATAGCTCCTTTTATTTTAAACACGTTGCTATTTCTTGGAAATCACTTTCAAACATATTTTTAAAATATTTAAAATAAGCTCTAGAAATTTATTTAATTGAAAATAATACTTAAGGAAATATACAGGGGTTTCCTAAGCATTTTAAATAAAATTTTACTTTAAAAATAAGGTTATTAAATCAAATATTCATATTAAAAATTTCCTTTTTAAAACTTAATACTACTTTGCCTTTTTAAAAATAATTAAATACCATAATTACTTAATCAATGTTTGCTTTCACTTAAAAAAACATTTTAAAATAATATTTCTTTCTTAAAAATATTCTAAACATATTTTAAACTACAATTTATAATTTGAAAGCTTTCTTAAAAACAAAATAAAATTTCCAAGAGAAAGCACACTTCACATTCTTTAAAATAAATCACGCTATTATTTTAAACTATTCTCAATTCCCTTTTTAAACCACAAATTCAAACACTTCATATTATCAACCCATCACCTGTATTTAATTCCTTTTAAATTCTTTATTTAAGAATTTCTTTAATTTTCCCTAAAACCCAATTTATTTATACTTAAATTTTCAGTAGTATTCACCAAATCAGTACACAACACAATTAAATGTCCAATTTATCTACCACGGTAAATAAACAAAGCATAGCATAACAGGATCTAAATCAATTTTTATCACAGAATATAAATGTGATATATTATAGAATATAAATAAATTTTTGTTTGTGAGGGATCCAGTTGGATCCCTCCAACCTTTTTTCCCTGCATCCACAGATATTAGCACAACAATAAATATCGAATCAATTTGATAATAATTATCATACTCAACCAATCAAGCAATCATTCAATTATTGATTATTTAAATTAACTAATATTCCAGATGTGAGTGAGTCAAACTCACCTTGGGTTTTCGACGAGCGTTCAAATTTAAATTAAATCGAACTGCGTTCAATATGACCTAAATTTTTACTTGCTCCGAATAGTTCTAGAATTGCTCCACTGTGTAGTACGCGTCTCTACGATTCCGACGTCGCCAGTTTCGTCGAAATCTGACAACGTATGTTCAAGTTACGGATTATTAAAGTTTGAATAATAATTTAAAACAAACTTTTCCTTTTTTATTTATCATATAATATTATACCAAACCAAAGCGGCCGTCCCCTTCTCCCTCTCACGCACGCTCTCCAGGTAACAAATACGAACCGAACCCATAGCCGTTCGTCTAGGGCTCAGAACCCCCGTCCTTTCGTCGAGTTTGACGACGATCTGAATATGCCACACGAATCTGCATCAAAGCACCTCCCTTCGCCCAAAATTTCGTCGTACTCGGTGGTGTGCTCGATGAGAAAAACGTGCGCAATTGCCGGACGAACGAGGCCCCGCTGACTCCTCTCTGGCGAACTATAGACGATCGCTACCGCTCGTAACGTAGAGTTCAACGAGCTCTCGATCTTAGTAGTTGAAGGTTTTTGAAATTATTGAGTGGATTTAGAGAAAAACGAGAAATAGAATGGGATGATTTCGGCCATTGAAGGAATATGGTGGCGGCCGGTAAAGAATACTAGGGTTTTGAGAAGAAAACGTATGTATACACACACACACACACGTATAGTCCTATATTTTATTATTAAATTCATTTTAAAGCAACTTATACTAACGATCTCCAAATCACACGTGTCGCCTGGAGTTCCTCAGGTTTTCCCCATGTTCCGAACACAATGGAACGTGTTTCGAAAGCTAATTCGATCATATACGCAAGTTACGGAAATAAACGATCAATTTTAAATTAAATCGATTAAAGTATTTTCTAAGCGTTTTAAGCTGCCGGGGTCAAACGACAACTCCGATTGCTACGAAAATTGAAATCCGATAATAACTAACTATTACGGATCCAATGGAACAAGTTTCGTCGAATTCCGAGAATATGCCCCGGAAGGCTATTTTAACTCGTCAATTATTTCGAGTGATTTTCAAAATCGTCGTAATCACTTAAAGTTTCACTTTTAAAAACTTTATTAACTCTATTATAACTTGTATAAAATTTATATTCACATTAGAAATCATTCCGATTCAGTTTAAATCAAAATTTGATTATTTGCATTATTATATTATTAAATTCCATTATTAAATTAATATAAAATTCCAAATTCAATCTATCAACTATTAGTTCTATCCAATGGTCCAATATTACTATTTATATCAAACTAAACTTAAATAAATTTTTAGAAACCATTTTTATATTTATTTACACTCAGATTCACCCATTTATCCCTATTCTAATATTAAGCTATTATTATTCAAATTTCAATTTCATTCCCGTATTTGAAATTTAATTAATTCTGTTAACTTAACCAAAATCTTTTTATTTCAAAATCAAATTATAATCCATATTCGACATTTAAAATGAATTACATATTCAAATTTAGCAACCTAAAATTCCGGGTCATTACATTCCTTCCTCCTTATAAAAATTTCGTCCCCAAAATTTTCTAAGGTAGAAGAATGTTCCAAGCCCAATAGCAAAACTTACTCAGTGAAATCTCAATTTCACTTTGCTCAAATTCTTTGGTTATAAATCGAAACTACTAGTTTCAAATCCTATCCCAAAATTCTTTTTATTTTCAATTGTTATTTGAAATCAACTTTGTCATTAATGAAACATTTCAAATTTTTCAAAAATTTTCAAAATTTCCGAAAATTTTTGCCAGAGTCTCCCTTGTACGGAGGAGCTTTTGCAATTTCACAACAGATATAAATATGTATACATCGACCCACACGGTCGGAAAAACCAAAAACAGTTCATATTTCCTATTTTTATTGCGTAGGCGTACCTTATTAGCATTTTTAAAGCAAGCAGCTAAATAGTATCGCATATACGCACTCCAATTCTAACCATTGCCTGCCATACCTGTACTTACTTAATAAATACATCAGTTTCCAATAATATGAGCATTTACCAATATTCTTTCCATTAAACTAGCCCAAACACATCAATTACAAAGTTTAAACAAGCAAACTTCATAATTATGCATGTTAACTTCCCTTATAAGCAATTTCACAATTTAAACATCATTTTAAATTCTCTTTACAAACCCAAACTTCATTTTATCTCACTCAAACAATTTATATTCAAGTTCACTATATACAATTCATATTTATTATACCAATTCATTCCCACTTCAACATGATTAACATATGCCTTAGTTACATCTCTTTACTTCAATTCAATTCTTACAACCACATTTTTCCTTCAATTTGAAGTATTTACATTTCTTTTATGCTCCATTTCCATTCATATGCAAAAATCACTTAATAAAATTTCAATCCATTCCAATTGATTCAAAAACCAATTTTATTTGGTTATTTAAACCAACTCAATTCCGAATACAGCAAAACGACCAATTCTATGCAAATTTTAAGGTTATCCAAGCAAGTGACCATCACTAAGCTTATAACCATTTAAAATTAATTTCCAACTTAGATTTATATTGATTCTATTCAATTCTGCCTGGTTCATAATCCAAGCATTCTTATTCATTTCAATTGTTAAACCAATCCTTATTCTCACCTCAAAATCACCATTCAACTTAAGTTTTAAATTAATAACATCCCATTCTATATTATTTACAACTCACACATCTTTAATTCATACATTCTTATTTCATCACAATAATTAATTAAAACCATTTCACTTGCAATTCAATTTCATAATATTTTCATTATCTTCTTAAATCAATTTTATTTCATTCTCATTTGATTCTCATTCAATCAAATTCCAATTCATTCACAAATTTTATTTCAATTTGTTTACTCATTCACTCCACTTACAATTTTAATTCATCTCCTCGATTTATCCCGAATTTTATTAAAAATGTGACCACTTAAAATCATGTCACTTATTGGAATTTATTTATAAGTCAAACCCTCGCTATTATAATCCAATTCCATTATTCATTCACACTCTCAGCTTTCATTGTCAAAATTAAATCCCATAATAGAACTGGTTTTTTTTCTTTTCTTTTCAAAATTCTCTTAACAAACCACCAAAATTTCATCCATGCCAATACAAATTCCATTTAATTTAGTTTACACTAAATTCATCTTCAAGCTTCTCTTTATTTAATTTAGCTTATGCTAAATTCATTCTCAAACAATTCCTTTGAATTTAGTTGAGTTAAAATTTTATTCACACAATATCATTCTTACTTCTCTAAATTAAATTTCCTTTCAATTTAATTCCTTGCCAAATTTAATTCAAGTCCAATTAAATTTTATTTAGCCAACTTGAGTTCATACCATTTCTTTTATTATCTTAAATAAGAATTTAGTTCTATTCCAAATTATATGTAACATAACTGAAATTTGACTTTAATTCATTACAAATTCAACTCAATTCTATTTAATCGAAGTTAAATCCAATTCAATCCAATTTTAATTTTCCATATACAAGCTCAAAATTTATTTACTGACTTAGGTTCATTAACCCTTGTATATTTTATATTTTCTTCACCTTATTTCAATTCACATTTCATTTGAGATTAGGGTTGAATTCACCATACCATTCAACTATTTTCCATTAGTGATTATAATTCCATTTTACTTGGATTTACAATCTAATTTTCTGTTCTTAAGTTCACCAACTTATTTACTTCAAAGTTTATATTGCTCATTTTAATTCATTACATCTTATAATCATCAATTTCAAATTTTATATATATGTGTATCACTGAATTCTTAAGGATACAAATTTCTTTCAATTTAATTCCTTGTACCATTTCAAATTCACAATTTCAGATTATAATTATAACACTTAATAGCTTATGGGTACAATTTACTTCATAATGATCCATAATTACAGAGTCATTTTACATTTCAATTTAATCCAAATCAATTTAATTCTAAGTCCAATTTATTTATCCTAAGTTAAATTTTCTATTCACTTCAATATATTTCATTCACTTCCATTTACTCAAGTTAAATTTTAATTCCAAGATTAAAATTTTCATTTCTTCCTTATTAATATCAACTTCACTTAATAAGTTCAATAGTTGATCCATTTTAGCCTTCACATTATTTAAATAGAATTTTCCAGAATTCTATTACCCGGTTTCATTTCAAACCATCTTGAAATAATAATCTACTCATACCTACTTGTATATCAAATCAAATCTCCCGATTCCAAATAATCTTGTTTATATCAAAACAAATTCCCTCCTTTTTAAATTTCCAAAACAACTGGTATACCCAACAAGTCCAAACAATATCATAACCAACCATTTTGGTAGCAATCCATCACTTTAGAAACTCAAAAATGAATTCTAATGATGTGGCCAGCATCATCAGGATTATTTTCCAGCGACTGAAGTGAGTTCAGTGCTTCCTTACTTTCCCACATTCATTTCAAAATAGTTTCCATTCAAAAATACTTCCCAAAAACAATATTCCATCATTACCTTCAAATCCTTGGACAACTTTCCCAAGATTTAAATTTCCCAAACCTATGTGTTCAATATATTTAAAACACTTTCAAAATTTCCGGGATTTAAATTCTGGTTTAATTCAAATTTAGTTATTCTCTTTTGTAATTTATACTCATGGAATTTATTTGGTTATAACCATTTCAAATTTTAGATTCTTAGTTGATTAAGATATCCATATCCAAACAATCAAATATATATAATAATTTCAGAAAATTATTTCTTTTATATCAAAATATAATTTTGGGTAAAATTTTTTCACTTACCCACTTTAAAAACAATACTATGTTGGTTTATCTTGTTTAAGAGTTTAGAAACCCCTATCGATATGGTTGTACTTCCCGTACCGACCAGAATTCATAAACACTCAACCGATAAGTCAACACAGTATAAAAACAATTTTTATATTCACTAAAGTACGCTTTCATATCTATTAATACGCTCAACTCATTATAGAGTACTATTGACTCTATTTAATGAGAAATTTCCCTACCAAAGCCTAGGTTGTCACCAACCTAAGCCCTGATACCAAGTGTAACAGCTCGCAAATCCGTACCCCTTGGGTCAATACTATTCTACATCAATTAACTCAAGTGGAACAGAAATACGAACCATCAGAGTTAAAGAAGAAGAGATAGAAGAAGAAGAAACTAAACAATATCAGAATCTAACCATCGCAGCGGAATAAAATATAATAGTAAATAATAGATATTTACACAAAATGAAACTATATCTGTTTTATACATCATATCATCAAAGTATCTCATACAACAACATTTACCATACATACAATCATACAATCATAGCAGCGGATATATATATAAGTACGGATAATACGTCTCGGACTCCAGCTCCTTTCCTGCTCCAAAGCATCCTGACTTGGACATATAATACTCGGTCTGACGCGGGCATTATAATGAAATAACGCTCGAGTCAGTCTGGAATACCAGCTGATAATAATGCATCCAAATTTATTATTAAAGTTTCAAAATCCTTTGAAAAACAAATGCATCTCGTAAGACCACGCCACAAATAAACATGTCGGGTTTTTACCTTACGATAGCTAAAACACTTTTTATAGAAATCCTCTGATATTATAATAGGGACTATATACAAATACTTATAAAATAGCCGAAATTGTTACATCTATTAAATTCCAACTACTAGCTACAGAGTTCGTAATACAAACAAAACTCGTAAAAGGCTCATAGGGAGAATGGATTTCCAACAATGACTAGGCAATGGGGTACCACCTGTCACAGTACTTGGTCTAGATCAGTGTACCGAGAACCACGCCAGATCCCCTGCAACACAAGGCCCGGACTACCCCTTACTGGATAGTCCCGAGTAAGATCACACCGCGGTTGGGATCAGCAACCGCACCACTAAGCCGGAATAAAAGGGACATCTAGACAGGAATGACCTTACCCAGAAATGGGTGCTGCCCACCAAGCCTGCTGCATATCCCCTGATTTTCAGTCATTCCCGATTGATGAGGCTTGAGGCTAAGCGTTACCTTTTAGAATGTTTCACTTAGAATGCCCATTGCCCACCTGACGATGTTTTCGAAAACATTCATCCATACAAGTCCGTCCCGGGTTCGAGCGGAACCGAAGGAACTACTTCTACTACGTCCATTTTGGAAATATCCTCAGGATTAGTAGCGACTAGCCCTTGCACTTCACTGCTCCATCTTTAACTCCGAACGTGTTTTTCTCACGAAACGTACAAACCGGATCGAAGTGGCTTTCAAGAAATAAATCTCGCTCCCGGTCTCTTTGAAACGATCAACGCATTTGTCCAATATTGATAGTCGGTGATTTAACTATCAATTAACATTCACAAACATCCATCACACAATAAATAATTGCCCACATTATTTATACCCTCAAAAATATCTTTACAAGATATATTTTCCTTTTCAAATCCATGTTGAAAATACTTTTCAAACTCAAATTCTCACGGAATAAATTTTCCAAATAGTTACTTCCCTTGAAAGTGTCCAAGCACCAATCCTTAAGATTTAAAATAATTTAAATACTTTATTCTTGAAAATATATTAAAACATTCATATTTAAAGCTTCTCACATACTTGATTTAATATATATATATATATATATATATACACTTTTTCAAAAATATCTCAAAATAAAACTGCTTAATAAAATATAAACTATTATCTTCAAAAAAAGTTAAGTCATACTAAATTTAAAATAAAGTTGTGAAACTCTATACTATTTCTAAATAATACTTTGATTGATTATCTTTAAAATAGAACCATTTTATAAAGAATAAATAATAATAATATTCTTTAAAATGTAATTCAATTTACCCTTTAAAAATAATTATTTCTATAATTACATTGATATATGTTCACTTTTAAAATTCTTACAACTTAAATAATTTTCTTGAAACTATTCTTTAATATAACTTCAAACTCTAATGTTTCAAAAATCTATTTTAAAAACGTACTTGGCTTTCAGGGAAATACTCCTCCATCTTAGAATAACCAAAGAATTCCTTTTATCAATCCAACACGTTTTATCCCAATTCCATTTTACGTTCATCCTTAAAAAATAGCTCCTTTTATTTTAAACACGTTGCTATTTCCTGGAAATCACTTTCAAACATACGTTTAAAATATTTAAAATAAGCTCTAGAAATTTATTTAATTGAAAATAATGCTTAAGGAAATATACAAGGGTTTCCTAAGCATTTTAAATAAAATTTTACTTTAAAAATAAGGTTATTAAATCAAATATTCATATTAAAAATTTCCTTTTTAAAACTTAATACTACTTTTCCTTTTTAAAAATAATTAAATACCATAATTACTTGATCAATGTTTGCTTTCACTTAAAAAAAACATTTTAAAATAATATTTCCTTCTTAAAAATATTCTAAACATGTTTTAAACTACAATTTATAATTTGAAAGCTTTCTTAAAAACAAAATAAAATTTCCAAGAGAAAGCACACTTCACATTCTTTAAAATAAATCTCGCTGTTATTTTCAACCATTCTCAATTCCCTTTTTAAACCACAAATTCAAACACTTCATATTATCAACTCATCACCTGTATTTAATTCCTTTCAAATTCTTTATTTAATAATTTCTTTAATTTTCCTTAAAACCCAATTTATTTATATTTAAATTTTCAGTAGTATTCACCAAATCAGTACACAACACATAAATGTCCAATTTATCTACCACGATAAATAAACAGAGCATAGCATAATAGGATCTAAATCAATTTTTATCACAGAATATAAATGTGATATATTACAGAATATAAATAAATTTTTATTTGTGAGGGATCCAGTTGGATCCCTCCAACCTGTTTCCCTGCATCCGCAGATATTAGCACAACAATATATATCGAATCAATTTGATTATAATTATCATACTCAACCAATCAAGCAATCATTCAATTATTGATTATTTAAATTAACTAATATTCCAGATGTGAGTGAGTCAACTCACCTTGGGTTTTCGGCGAGCGTTCAAATTTAAATTAAATCAAACGGCGTTCGATTTAACCTAAATTTTTACTTGCTCCGAATAGTCCTAAAATTGCTCCACTGCGTAGTACGCGTCTCTGCGATTCCGGCATCGCCAATTTCGTCGAAATCTAACAACGTATGTTCAAGTTCCGGATTATTAAAGTTTGAATAATAATTTAAAACAAACTTTTCCTTTTTATTTATCATATAATATTATTCCAAACCAAAGCAGGCCGTCCCCTTCTCCCTCTCATGCACGCTCTCCAGGTAACAAATACGAACCGAACCCATAGCCGTTCGTCTAGGGCTCAGAACCCCCGTCCTTTCGTCGAGTTTGACGACGATCTGAATATGCCACACGAATCTGCATCAAAGCACCTCCCTTCGCCCAAAATTTCGTCGTGCCCGGTGGTGTGCTCGATGAGAAAAACGTGCGCGATTGCCGGACGAACGAGGCCCCGCTGACTCCTCTCTGGCGAACTATAGATGATCGCTACCGCTCGTAACGTAGAGTTCAACGAGCTCTCGATCTTAGTAGTTGAAGGTTTTTGAAATTATTGAGTGGATTTAGAGAAAAACGAGAAATAGAATGGGTTGATTTCGGCCATTGAAGGAATATGGTAGCAGCCGGTAAAGAATACTAGGGTTTTGAGAAGAAAACGTGTGTGTGTATATATATATTTATATATATATATACACACACACGTATAATCCTATATTTTATTATTAAATTCATTTTAAAGCAACTTATACTAACGATCTCCAAATCACACGTGCCGCCTGGCGTTCTTAAGGTTTTACCCATGTTCCAAACACAATGGAACGTGTTTTGGAAGCTAATTCGATCATATACATGAGTTACGAAACTAAACGATCGATTTAAAATTAAATCGATTAAAGAATTTTCTAAGCGTTTTTAGCTGCCGGGGCCAAACGACAACTCTGATTGCTACGAAAATTGAAATCCGATAATAACTAACTATTACGGATCTAATGGAACTGGTTTCGCTAAATTCCAAGACTGTGCCCCGGAAGGCTATTTTAACTCGTCAATTATTTCGAGCGATTTTCAAAATCGTCGTAATCACTTAAACTTTCACTTTTAAAAACTTTATTAACTCTATTATAACTTGTATAAAATTTATATTCACATTAGAAATCATTCCGATTCAGTTTAAATCAAAATTTGATTATTTGAATTATTATATTATTAAATTCCATTATTAAACTAATATAGAATTCCAAATTCAATCTATCAACTATTAATTCCATCCAATGGTCCAATATTACTATATAAATCAAAATAAACTTAAATAAATTTTTAGAAACCATTTTTATGTTTATTTACACTCAGATTCACCCATTTATCCCTATTCTAATATTAAGCTATTATTATTCAAATTTCAATTTCATTCCCGTATTTGAAATTTAACTAATTCTATTAACTTAACCAAAATATTTTTATTTCAAAGACAAATTATAATCCATATTCGACAATTAAAATGAATTAAATATTCAAATTTAGCAGCCCAAAATTCCGGGTCTTTACACAATATTTTTGAAACATAAAAGTGATACTTTTGAATGTTTTAAGAACTTTACAAAAAGGATTCAAAATCAACTTTCTCTAAAAATTATAACCATCTATAGTGATCACGGTGGTGAATTTGAAAATGAAAAGTTTGAGGAATTCTGCAATAAAAAGGGAATAATTCACAATTTTTCATTTCTAAGAACCCCACAACAAAATGGAGTAGTAGAACGTAAAAATAGGACGATTCAAGAGTGTGCGAGAACTATGCTTTCAGATAGTAAATTACCAAAGTATTTTTGGACAGAAGCAGTTGCTACCGCCTGTTATATTTTAAATAGAATTTTAATTAGACCTTTAACTGATAAGACATCTTATGAACCTCTTCACAGAAAGAAACCTAAGGTACCTTATTTTAGAATTTTTGGAAGTAAATGTTTTATTTTAAATACAAAAGGTAACTTAAATAAATTTGATCCTAAATCCGACAAAGGTATCTTTATCGGATATTCTGATAAAAGTAAAGTGTATAGAGTGTTTAATTTAAGAACTAACACCATCGAAGAAACAATGCATGTTTCATTCGATGAAAATCTTAAAAATTTGAAGATATAAATGATGAACGGGATTTAATCACTCAAATCAAGAGTCAACTAAAACTAGTAATGAAATTAATCATCCTAATAAAAGGACTAAACTTTTGAAAGATCATCCTATAGAAAATGTACTTGGAGGTATGCAATCTGTTGTTAAAACTAGAAATCAACTAAGTAAAATGAGCAATGTAGCCTTTATATCAACTATTGAACCCAAAAATCCAAAAGAAGCATCAACTGATGATTCATGGATTTTGGTTATGCAAGAAGAACTAAATCAATTCACTAGAAATAATGTTTGGGAACTTGTTCCTAGACCTGAAAATAAAACTATAATTGGAACTAAATGTGTTTATAAAAATAAAATGAATAAACAAGGAGAGGTTGTTTGAAAAAAAGCCTGGTTAGTCACTCAAGGTTATTGTCAAGAAGAAGGAATAGATTTTGACGAAACTTTTGCTCCCGTAGCAAGATTAGAAGCCATTAGGATTCTACTTGCTTTCGCAAATCATATAATTTTAAATTATTTCAAATGGATGTTAAAAGTGCCTTTTTAAATGGATTTGTAAAAGAGGAAGTATATGTTGAACAACCACCACTTTTTGAAAATGAAAAATTACCAAATTATGTTTTCAAACTTAAGAAAGCTCTATATGGTCTAAAACAAGCTCCTAGAGCCTTGGTAAGATAGACAAAGATCTTATTTACTATAATCAAATTTTGAAATTGGTAAAGTAGATAATACTCTTTTTATTAAAAGAAATAAAAATGATATTCAACTAGTACAAGTCCATGTAGATGATATCATTTTTGAATCAACTAATTTTGAAATGAATAAAGAATTTTCTGAAATAATGACAAAAGAGTTTGAGATGAGTCATATGGGTGAATTAAATTTCTTTCTAGGATTACAAATTAAAAAAAATTAGATAATGGCATCTGTATTAGTCAAGAAAAATATGCTAAAGACTTAGTTAGTAAATTTGGTTTGACTACCGCGAGTGGAAAACCCACTCTCATGGCAACCAATGAGTGCCTTAGTAAAGAAGATCTCTCGAAAGATGTAGATCAAAAATTATATAGAGGAATGATTGGATCACTACTCTATATCACTCATAGTAGACCTGATATCATGCATAGTGTTTGTCTCTGTGCAAGATATCAATCCCAACCTAAAGAGACCTACTTAAAGGCCGTAAAACGTATCATAAGATATGTTAAACACACCTCTGATTATGGCTTATTTTATCCTAAAAATGATTCTTTTGACTTAATATCTTACTATGATGCAGATTATGCTGGTTGTAAATCAGACCAAAAAAGTACAAGTGGAACTTGTCACTTTTTGGGGCATTCTCTGATTTTCTGGTTTAGTAAACAGTAAAACACAATTTATTTATCAACAACTGAAGCAAAGTATATTTCTGCTACTTTGGCTTGTTCTCAAGTAATATATATACGTAACAAACTTTAAAAGATTATGGTTTAAATATCTCAAAATCACCAATTTATAGTGATAACACTAGTGCAATAAATTTATCCAAAAATACTACTCAACATGCTCGAATTAAACATATTGATATTAGACATCATTTTCTCAGAGATAATATAAGTAAGGAAGTAATTACTCCCGATTGTATCAATTCTGAGAATCAAATTGCTGATATTTTAACAAAACCATTAAATGAATCTATATTTACTAAATTAAGAAGAGAATTAGGTATTTGTTCAATAACTGAAATATAAAATATAAATAACAAAGTATAATTAAGAATTAAATCAAAATAAATCAAGTAGTAAAAATTTAAAGCACCATGTCGACATCCCCCTATACCCATGTTAACATATAACAATTTACAATTATTGAAATTTTTCCCACCAAAATTCAAATAAGTGGTTATATATTCTTCTTATTTTCGAAATTTTTATCATTCTTTCTGTTTCCTTTCTGTTCTAACTTCTGAAATCAATTAATCATGGCCTCCTCTTCCAAATCAAACAAAGATTCAACTTTTTCCTTCCCTTCTCCTACTTCTAGACCGTTCCAACGAACTACGCTCGCACGAGTGACGAAAATGAAAGATCTTTGAAGGATGCACTGCAATTGATGACTGAAATTCAAGTGGTGCAACTTAGAACGGCCAAAGTACAAGAACGGCAAGGCAAAATCCTTAGAAATTTGCAATTTCTAATGGACAATCATGCTAATCCGATCTTGATTGATGAAGAGTCTTCAAAAGATCAAGTGCAAGAGGATAACGAGGAAGAAGACGAAGAAGCCCCCATGGAAGAAGAGCACGCCGAAGATGACGACAAAGTCGTGTGCGTTGGCGAAGTGTGCTTTGACAAAGATGGAAATCTTGTCGAACAACGTGGAAATTTTTGTTTTCACTATCCAAATTGTTCGGTTCAAAGATCTCCCATCTTCAAACACACGCATTATTTTCTTTTCGTTCTTTCTTGTTGTTATATGTTTTATCTATGTTGTCTACGCACATGTAAATATAACAATATAATTAATAAATGATTGTGTTCTTATATTTTATCATTATTATAAATACTATCTTATATGGATTCTTAGTTAGGAAAGTTATCAGTTTAGGACTAAGTTTTAGTTTTAGAATTAAGTGTTGATTATTTATGATAACACTGTCATTATAATAACATAATATTATATTAAGGGGGAGTTATATAGTTTGGAGTTATGTAGTTTGGAGTTGTATAGTTTAGAGTTATTTTTTTTGTTGATGACAAAGGGGGAGAAGTATAAAATAGGATAGTTAGGCATAGATTAAGGTGGAGTTATTAGTTTTAGGGGGAGTTATTAGGATAGAAGTAATATTTTATAAACAAAGGTTGTCATCATCACAAAGGGGGAGATTGTTAGGCCTTGAGTTGATGGTTTTGATGACAACAACCTTAGAATAAGATTATAAAATATAAACACTAAAATTATAGTTTATATATATATGTATATGCAGGATCTAATCATGCAGGTACTAAGAATAAAGACCGTACAGTATAGAGATTCAAGATATCAAAATTGAAGACTCATGAGTATCAAGATTATCAAAAGCTCAAGATTTCAATGATAAGTAATTTGTTTAGGAATTTTTGTTAAAACTCCTAGAAAAGCACAGGCATCTTAAAATCCAATTTATTCGTGGAATAGAATCCACTTCGAGCCCGTTAAAGGGATGGAACCCTAAGTACGATGGAACCTATGAAAAATCTAGTGGAACGTTGTTTTGTATCCACTAACTTTTATTCAAAATGTTTTACAAAATTATATCTTGTTTTCAAAATGTTTTCAAAATCTTCCTTTTAAAAGAATCAAAACATCTATCCTGGTTTTAATACTTTTAGCCTCAAAATAATCTTTAACTTCATAATCAAATTATCCTTGGTTTCAAACTATCTTGATAATAATGTATTTAAATTTTAATATTTATACTTAGATTTAAATATAAAATTGTAGAAAAAAATTTATACACCAAAATATTATTTTCTTTATTTACTTATGTATTTCAACTATAGTTAAGTATATTTATAAAGTTTAAAATAGTTTTAATATAAGATAGAAGTTATTTTCAAAGATAAACAAATCACCAAAATTTCCTTTGGGATGTCGACATACCCAAGATAGTCATGTCGACATGTGGCAGTTAATTTCAAAATTTGAATTTCAAAAGAAGTGTCTATTCGTCATATCCCTTCACGAATAGACATGGACGTTGTTCTTCTATAAATATGGGCTGTTTTGAACGAATTTCAATTCATGTTTTTCTGGTTTTCACTCCTCTTCTTTTTCCACATTTCTTTATACATATTCTTACCATTGCTCTGCCGAAATAAACATTGAATCTAACTTGATCATTTCTGTTTTGATTCTCTATTACTATCTCAATAAGATCTCAGTGCTATTCAGGGTTGTAGACCTCTTTGTAATCAATTTAGTGAGAAAATGTATGATTATAGCCTTGAAAATCAGTCAAATGGAAATCAATCAAGCGAGAAAAGGTGTGATTCTAGCCTAGTAAATCAATTGGGTGAACTTGTTGCCCCTGAAATCAAGTACCTCTACCCAGAGGATTGTGAATCTGGAGAGGTATACCTCTTAGCCTTGAAATCGAGGGTGTAATTATACAATTGCGTTTGAAAGGAAATCCGTACTTGTGTGCGGGACTGAATGTAGGGTAACTCCAAGCCAATATAAAATCCGATGTGTTCTTTCCTTTACTGCTTTTACTTTACATTTGCATCCGTGTCTGATTCTGTGATCATATCTATGTCTGTGTATTGCTTACATTTGTGTTCGAATTAACAAAAACTCAAAAAAAATTAGTAATTCCTTCAAACACTATTCACCCCCCCCTCTAGTGTTAATCCTAGCCTTAAGATCCATATTCCGCATTTCTCACACCTAACACCTCTGCACCAAATATACTTGTAGATCGCACTGCTATAGCACATGGCCGATGTAGGGTAATAGCCAAAGATGAAAATAAGAGAGACAATAATATAACTTATCGTATATCTCACAGCACATCAAATAAAGATAAGAACCAACACATATATAAAATAAGAGAGCTGGTAGTAACTAAATAAACATAATATCAGAGCGCATAGTTTCATAAAGTTATACAAAATAGTAGTAAAGTATATACAACCAAAAAGAAACTCGAAAATAAACTGTCTTAAATAAAATCGCTAACATTGCGTAGGCTCCATAGTGTTACACAGCGGAATAGGTAATAATAAGCCACATTGTGACGACCCGACTTTCTCACCATAGAAAATCGTATCATCTTTAAGAAAGAAAGGGATAGAAAGAGAAAAGAAAGAAGAGAAAGAAGAAACAACACTAAAATCTCAACAGCGGAACGAATAAATTATATTAATAACATAAGTATTACATAATATACAACATCAATCAGAGAAACACAGCATATACAACACATACTAGACAGTTATAAACACCTGTCTAGTATTTACAACTTAATACAAACACAACACAGAGAATACACAGCGGAAACTATATCTACAATGCAGAAGCCTCCTGCTCCATTGCTCCTCCAATATTCGTCAAAGCCAACCTGAATCGCTCGGCTACTCATAAAAATTTGAGCACCCAAGAGTTTAAGAAAACAAAAGATAAACTCCGGGTCAGACATGGGTCCGGCGTGAGTAACAGGTTAAGGTTGCTTAACTTTAAAAATCCTTTGAAAAGAAAGGTATCACGTAAGACTTCCCACACATAAACATGGAAAAGTTTTTATCTTACGTTAACCAAGACATTTGATAGGAAATCCGATGATATTATAATAGTGTCTAGGTTTTTCAAGTAAAATACAGAAATAGCTAGAATGCTTACATCTCACGTTCCAACATAGTTGGGCACAACTAAAACGTACGACACTTGTTGGATTTTGGATTCCATACAATGGCAGGGCTACTGGGGTACCGCCTGTCACAGTACGTGGCCTAGATCACCGTACCGAGGATCACTCCCAATCCCCTGCAACACAAGGCCGGAACCATTCCTTACTGAACAGTCTCGAACAAGACAACCCCGGCGGTTGTTACAATCAACCGCCCCACACAGCCGAATAAAAAGGGACTTCTAGACAGGGGAAAATCTCGTCCTGCTTGGGCATGACCCACTTAACCTTGCTGCACCTCTCCTGTTTTAGCCATTCCCGGTTGATGAGGCTTGAGGCTACGATTACCTTTAGAGAACACATCTCTTAAAATGCTCATCGTCCTCCTGACGATGTTCTGAAAGTATTCAATCCATACAAGTTCGTTCCGGGTTCGAACGAAACCGAAGGCATTATCTCGTTACACTCATTTTGGAATCACCCTCAGAGTTAACGACGATAACCCTTGCACTCTGAATCTTCATCTTCACTTGAGATTCACAACCTATCGTTAATTTGGATCGATGTGGTTTTTGGATATCCAAATATGGAGACCCGATCCCGGTCTCATTAAAATCCAAATCGCCATCTTTTAGGTCCAAGTTGTTTTAAATGTTTAAAACAATTCAATTCAATATTATCTATATAAACATAAATAGATAATACACAACATCACAATAGGTAAACAACATTATCATCACAATAGATAATCCATATTATCATCACAAACGGATAATTCATATTATCAACCCAAATGCAACCATAGCATCCAAATCACATAACATCACATATCTCATTTCTGAGATCTCAACTATTCAGGGTAATCAGTATTAATCAACATTCACAAGCAATGACTTATTAATCACCATTCTATAATTAATTTAAAATGAATTAAATTAATTCTTCTTCCTTAATTAATTTAAAATAAATTAAATTAATTACTTCATCCATATAAATCTTGCTTACATATTCATTAATTAATTACAAATCAATTAATTAATTACCCTCAACAAATTACCCTAATTAATCATCCTTGATTAATTATCCTTTAATTACATTCAAGTAATTTGCCTTTAATTAATTTCACAAATTAATTATCCAAACCAAATTCAGTAATTAACCTATAATTACTTCATTAATTAGTTAATTACATTAATCCTTAATTAATTACATTAATTAATTCCTTCATTTATTAACTGTTCTTAATTAATCTATGCTTAATTGCATCATTAATTATATAAATTAGTGATCCCTAATTATTTATTTATAATTACCCTATTAAATTTATTATCAATTATCCATATTGGTTAACACTCTTGATAAATCACATTAAGCATTAATTATATTTAATTAATTAAATCTCTTTATTATCTTCAAATAACTCAATTATCAAAACCTAAATTAATTACACTAAGTAATGAATTATTAATTACTTCCTTTAAGTAATAATTCTGCATACTAATTACATATTAATTACACAAAGTAATTAATTTCCAAAACTCCTTCATTACCCAATTATTTTTCAATTTAATTACATCAAGTAATTTATCTTCTTAATTATTTCACTAAGTAATTATTCACTTTTAATCACATTAGGTAATTACTTCTCAAATTAACCAGTGATTATTTTAAATTAATTAAACTTAATTAATTAACTTAACTAATCAAAATAAACTTAATTAATTACAATTAGTAATCAATTTTCTTAATTACTTTCATTATGTAATTATACTTAAACAATTCAAATGATTATTTTTAAATTAATTAATCCAATTAATCATTAAAATTAATCACATTAATTAATTTTTAGATAATACTAAGTTAATGACCTTCATTAACCAATAACAAATCTTTAATTACTTCTCTAAAAGTAATTAACTGAATTAATCAATATTAATTACAATTTAATTATCTATAAAACCCATTTATTTAATCTCTAATTATTTAATTAATCAAGTGATAATCTAAAAATTAATTAATTTTTAATTACTTGACTAATAAATTCAAATCATTAATTAAATTAAATCAAATCTTATTTAATTAATTGATTTCTTAATTACTATTTAATCAATCTTAATTAACTTGCCTAATCCTTTAATTAATTAAATAACCCTTAATAATTTAATTAATTAACCCAAATTATTAATTAATTAAATTAATTAATTACAAAACTTAATTACCTTAATCATTTAATGAGTTATAAATTATTAAGTCCTTATTAACTTTATGATAAACATTAATCTTATTAATGATTAAATTATCATTAGCAAGGTATTTTAAAAACAACTTGCATTTAAATTTCATCTAAATACCATTTTAAATTAAGATTTAAAATGAAATCAAATTTTAACTTAAACAAGGTTTAAGTATTTAAAACCTTCCAATTTCATTATTAAAGAATTACTTACCTCCTAAGGTAAGTTTAAAAAAATAGTTTTAACCCATATTCAATTTAAATAAATTTAAAATATACTTTAAATATTTCAAGTGGTTTTGAAAACATTTAAATTCAAAAAAACTTATTTTATCTCAAACTAGAATTCAAATCATGCTTTGAATTCAGATTCAAAAACTCAAATTTAAAACAAAACTGTTTAAATCCTATATTTCAGATTTTAAAAACTTGTTAAAAAATACTTTAACATTCAACTTATTTATAACATTAGAATTTATAAGCTTTATTTTCTTTTTAAAACATTAAGATTCAAATTCAAATTTGAATTAAGATTTACAATTCGGATTTAACTTAAATTTAAAATCATATGTTAAATCCCATTTTAGATTTATACAATACTTTATGAAATACTGTACAGGTTTTTAGTTGTTAAACATTCCATTTATATAAAATTATTTATTTTGAAAACTAGAATTCAAATTCATTGTTGAATTCATAATTTAAACTTGTTTCAACTTTTGGTTTAAATCTTTCTTTGCTTCCTTTATTTAAATTTGTTTTAAATTTAAAAAAACTTCAAACTGTCAGGTTTCTGAAAACAAAACCTGAAACTAAAAAAAACAACTCGAGCTAAAACCAAAATTATTCCGAGTCAACCTCCTCTCTACTTCGGGCAAAACATCCATGTGATCCGAGCATTTTACAAGAACAACTCACCCATGCCAGAATCCTTCACCAGCAAAAAGAAATGCACGGTGCACGTGCACCGTGACATTGACCACCTCCGGCCTCTCACCATGGCTTCAACTCATCGACAACCACCCATGCTCCAATCAACGATCATCAGAACTTCACCACTCTCCTGAAATCAAAAACCAACCTCAATGCAAAAACCTGGAAACACAGAACCTCTTCAAAGCCCAAACCTGTCAACGGCCAGATCTCCCCTCTCCGACCACCGTAAAAGTTGAAACTCCGACCACATCCTCGTCATGGACCGAACTACCTTCCTTCAAAACCTCTTCACACTCGATCAACCATAGAGACAGTGACGATCCCATTTCCTAATTCGTTCAAAAACTAGGGATAAAGAAAAAGTTGACCTACGCCACCACATCACCTTAAACCGCCACCTGACATTTTTGCCAAGATTCCAGATCCCTCTACTCCCTCCAGTAACCACCCCGACCATCCAGATTGTCACGATCGCCAGAAAATACCCCAATCATCATTTCCAGATAAAAGTGAACTGCCTCCAAAATCTTAAACTAAAAATTGTGATTTTTAATTTAAAAATCATGTTTCCATAAATGGTTTCAGATCACAATGTTAATTTAATAAATTAAGGAATTTAAGTTTTAAACAAACTCATGTTTTCCTGATCAATTTGGGTTTCCAGAGAAAGTTTGTATTTGTTTCAACTTAATTAAAATTTTAAACTTAAACTTATGATCACACAAACAATTTTGTTTGTAGCTTAATTCATAACAATAATTGGATCAAAAGATAGGGGATTAAATCATGTTTAGGGCCTAGGAACAAAACAGAATAAACATACATATGTACACAGCATGTATTCTTTAAAAAAATCATATCGAATTGTCACTTGTATATTTATGCAATACCTATTCATTTCAAACATATTAACATGCAACCAAATTATGTTTTTTTAAAATTTTAAAAAGTTACTCACTTGTTTTCTTCAGAAAAACAGAGCCTCCATTGGAAATTAAAGAGCTTTTGAATCCTGTCTAAAAACCACATGCATGCAGGCCTAAAAATGCTTTAATTCCAGGTTGCCAATGCTGACATGATTTCTAGAGAAAATCCTGTTGCATGCAGGTTCTTGATTTGCTAAGCTGATGATTTATAGATGAAATGCAGACATTTGATTTTTTTGCAGAAATTTATTTCAGGTTTGCAATTATAAATTTGAGGAGTGAAATTTTCAGATTTGCTTTTGAGGAAATTTTGAGTTTCAGATCTTTTCTTATTTGATTCACTTAGCTTTGGTTTTGAAAAAAAGAATGAAGGGAAAATGAAAATGTTTAAGGGCAGAAATTTGATTTAATCAAAATAAAGAAAAAGATTAAAAAACAATAACACTTGTCATGTTGTTAAATTTGTTGGCTAACACATGTAGATTGATTACTTAAGGAATTAACACATGTCCCTAAATTTAATTAGTTGTATTTTAAATTTTTATAAAGGATTTTACTTAACTTATTTTATACTTATATAAATATATATGAATCTCTTATTTAAAGAAAATGTAAATAAAACAAATTATAAATTGAAACTTATTCAAATAGTTTTAAGAATCTAATATTTTGAATCTCAAAATCAATTCCAATTCAAATTAAACTTTTGAAATCCAAATTAAAATCAATTTATTCAATTTAAAATGATAATTCTATCTTCTTATTTTAATTCTTTTTATATTTATGGAAAAATAATACATTATAAATATGGCTTGAAAATAACAAATTTAACAAATTTTAAATGATTTATAAAGAGATTATAAATCACTTTTATTATCAAATGGATTAAAACCATATTTTACATTATATTTTAAACTTATATACAAAATTTCCAAATCATATTTATCAAATCAATATTTAAAAAGAAATAAAACAAGCTTTTTATTTAAATTTAAAAATTAAGCTAAGATAAATTTTAAACAATTTAACATTTATTTTAAGTATTTACAAACCATATAGTTATTAATTAAATAACTTAGAGAAACTGCAAATTATTTTAAAACATAATTTCCTAATTACTCAATCTATTATTAGAATTTGTAAACAAAATTTTATTTATTTATTAAATTCCAAAACAAAGATTATCTATAATATAGATACAAATATATATATATATATATATATATTATAATTAAAAACATTTATTTAGCTTTTTAAAAAATAAAAAATCTCTAATTAAATATTTATTTAAATCAGATTATTAAACCAATTCATATTTTATTGATCAATATTATCAAATCAATTTAATTTTATATAAAGATTATTAAATTGATATTGCCAAAAATTCCGAGATATCACATTCCTTCCCCCTTAAAAGAATTTCGTTCCCGAAATTTAAAACAAAGGTAACTTAATAATCTATCCAAGATTTTTAAATTCAAAACACAAGCATATATCAAACATATGCTAACAACCATAGCAATCAATTCACCCAATCAAACAAAATTAACTATCCAGACAAAATTCTGGATAGAGTTTTCCTCGAGTTTCCCAAGTAAACACCGGGATACACGCTCTATAGAACCCAAACAATCAATACTACTAAGCTACAGAACATCTACTCATCCAGATCTACAACTGAACAAGACATCAGACTACGGACAAGTCTGACTCAACAACCAAATCTCCCAGAACAGCTGATTCCAAAATCAGAGATTGATCATACACGTACTCCCTCAGAGATACGTGAAACACATCGAATTCCAGTTGTCCAAACTGGCAATTCAATCCAGAAAACCAAACACTTATCCATAACAGAACACAGAAGAAATCCAAGACATCTCGGAGCTAGCTTCCTAATCGTACCAAAATTTATAGCTCCTAAAAACTGAGAAACTTATCCAAAATCAAATCTCCGACTTCAGATCCACAAAACTTTTCAGACGATCTCGGCTGCCTACATCTTACCTGATCGGCTCATTCCTCGCTGATGTCTCAAGAAACAAACTGGACCATACTCAATCCACCAGAATGATCTTCCCCGATCAACTAAGATCAAGAACAAACTCCACTCACAACCATCAAAAGAAAACAAACTTCTCCTATCCGGAAAAGAAAAGCAGATGCACTCCCAAACTACTTCCGCTGCACAACTCTGATCTGGAGTAGGAAAGAATGCTGATGAAGAACACAAGCACAATATGGACAACATAACCAAGAAAAAATTCAGAAGTTCCTCAAATCCTGAGTTGCTTCACCAAAATCCATCTCAAAGAACCAACCTTCAACTAGTTGAACCACCGGTACCACACTTGGAATCCTAGTCGACAAGAAAACTAAATCTCTAGATGCGGACAACCTTTGACTTCCGTGACAACATCCAGAAAATCTCTAACAATCCAAGGGAATACTCTATTATCGCAAGTCACTTTTGCGATCAATCCAAACTAAAATCCAAGGAAAATTGTTCTCTCTTTACCAATCGAAACAGCTTAAGCTGGTCTTGCCAATCCATTGAAGAAATGGATCCACTCAGCTGCTTCTGAATTTCACCTCCAGAAAACTGCTAAGCCAGAAAATTCTGCCGACACACAGAACACTCCGAGCTGCACTGCTGACACCAATGCCAAAGAATTCCCAATCCAAAGCTCTTCGAGAAACTCGGACTTTAAACCAAATAGAAACACCCTGCTGAACTTAGCTACAACACCGAAGCAGACCTACTTCCTTAAACTTGTTCCAAAGAAATGTCTTCGGAAACATCCATAGCCACTGCATCTCATTACGCAGCTACTATTCCCTGAGATATCAAGATACCATCACTCGCTTCTGCTCAGCCAACAGATCCAAACTCTACTCATCCAACTTCAAAGATGAACTCCGAAACTTAACAGGTTACCTTCAGAGATCGATGAAGTCCTTGCACCACTGCAAAGCTCACTCGAGACAGTATTAGGTCTACAGTCTCAATAGATACACTTCCAACCTCAAACATTCAAATTCCAACCAATGGTAGTTGTGTTAGACGCATCACTACCTCATCTACCTTTATAACCAATATTGGAAAACCCAAACAGGTAACCCAATAGATAGGTAGAAATAAATAAATATATAAAAATACATTAAAAATTACAAATACGCTCTCTCAAGATAGACACCACTCTAGAGCCTAGGTATTCACTCAACCTAACACTCTGATACCAACTGTGATAATATAGGCTTTGCAACCATCAATAGCGGCTCACTCGACTGGTAGGCTTTTCAACCATCCCAGCCCCGCCGTGGCTCACAGTGATACCTCGGGTTTGCTTTTACGGCCGCCTCTCGACTCGCAACCAAACCCGCAAGGCCTTATACTACCCCCGGGGGCATGTAGGGGTAAGAGTCTCCCGTTCGCCACCTAACGCAAAGCGAGAACCCCCTATCACGCTGTACTGTAGCAAACCCGATCCCGGTCTCATAGAAATCCAAATCGCCATCTTTTAGGTCCAAGTTGTTTTAAATGTTTAAAACAATTCAATTCAATATTATCTATATACACACAAATAGATAATACACAACATCACAATAGGTAAACAACATTATCATCACAACAAATAATCATATTATCATCACAAACAGATTATTCATATTATCAACCCAAATGCAACCATAGCATCCAAATCACATAACATTACATATCTCATTTCTGAGATCTCAACTATTCAGGGTAATCAGTATTAATCAACATTCACAAGCAATGACTTATTAGTCATAATTCTATAATTAATTTAAAATGAATTAAATTAATTACTTCTTCCCTAATTAATTTAAAATAAATTAAATTAATTACTTCATCCATATAAATCTTGCTTACATATTCATTAATTAATTACAAATCAATCAGTTAATTACCCTCAACAAATTACCCTAATTAATCATCCTTGATTAATTATCCTTTAATTATATTCAAGTAATTAGCCTTTAATTAATTTCACAAATTAATTATCCAAACCAAATTCAGTAATTAACCTGTAATTACTTCATTAATTAATAAATTATAATTAATTACATTAATTAATTCCTTCATTTATTAATTGTTCTTAATTAATCTATGCTTAATTGCATCATTAATTATATAAATTAATGATCCCTAATTATTTATTTATAGTTACCCTATTAAATTTATTATCAATTATCCATACTGGTTAATCACTCTTGATAAATCACATTAAGCATTAATTATATTTAATTAATTACATCTCTTTATTATCTTCAAATAACTCAATTATCAAAACCTGAATTAATTACACTAAGTAATTAATTATTAATTACCTCCTTTAAGTAATTATTCTACATACTAATTACATATTAATTACACAAAGTAATTAATTTCCAAAACTCCTTCATTACCCAATTATTTTTCAATTTAATTACATCAAGTAATTTATCTTCTTAATTACTTCACTAAGTAATTATTCACTTTTAATTACATTAGGTAATTACTTCACTAAGTAATTATTCACTTTTAATTACATTAAGTAATTACTTCTCAAATTAACCAGTGATTATTTTAAATTAATTAGACTTGACTAATTAACTTAACTAATCAAAATAAACTTAATTAATTACAATTAGTAGTTAATTTTCTTAATTACTTTCATTATGTAATTATACTTAAACAATTCAAATGATTATAATCCAATTAATCATTAAAATTAATCACATTAATTAATTTTTAGATAATACTAAGTTAATGACCTTCATTAACCAATAACAAATCTATAATTACTTCTCTAAAAGTAATTAACTGAATTAATCAATATTAAATACAATTTAATTATCTATAAAACCCATTTATTTAATCTCTAATTATTTAATTAATCAAGTGATAATCTAAAAATTAATTAATTTTTAATTACTTGATTAATAAATTCAAATCATTAATTAAATTAAATCAAATATTATTTAATTAATTGATTTCTTAATTACTATTTAATCAATCTTAATTAACTTGCCTAATCCTTTAATTAATTAAATAACCCTTAATAATTTAATTAATTAACCCAAATTATTAATTAATTAAATTAATTAATTACAAAACTTAATTACCTTAATCATTTAATGAATTATAAATTATTAAGTCCTTATTAACTTTATGATAAACATTAATCTTATTAATGATTAAATTATCATTATCAAGGTATTTTAAAAACAACTTGCATTTAAATTTCATCTAAATTCCATTTTGAATTAAGATTTAAAATGAAATCAAATTTTAACTTAAAAAAGGTTTAAGTATTTAAAACCTCTCGATTTCATTTTTAAAGAATTATTACCTCCTAAGGTAAGTTTAAAAAAATAGTTTTAACCCATATTCAATTTAAATAAATTTAAAATATACTTTAAATATTTCAAGTGGTTTTGAAAACATTTAAATTCAAAAAAAATTATTTTATCTCAAACTAGAATTCAAATCATGCTTTGAATTCAGATTCAAAAACTCAAATTTAAAAAAAACTGTTTAAATCCTATATTTTAGATTTTAAAAACTTTTTATAAAATACTTTAACATTCAACTTATTTATAACATTAGAATTTATAAGCTTTATTTTCATTTTAAAACTTTAAGATTCATTCAAATTTGAATTCAGATTTACAATTCAGATTTAACTTAAATTTAAAATCATGTTTTAAATCCCATTTCAAATTTATACAATACTTTATAAAATACTACAGGTTTTTAGTTGTTAAACATTCCATTTATATAAAATTATTTATTTTGAAAACTAGAATTCAAATTCATTGTTGAATTCATAATTTAAACTTGTTTTAACTTTTGGTTTAAATCTTTCTTTGCTTCCTTTATTTAAATTTGGCTTAAATTAAAAAAAAACCTGCAAACTGTCAGGTTTCTGAAAACAAAACCTAAAACTAAAAAAAAAAACTCGAGCTAAAACCTAAATTACTCCGAGTCAACCTCCTTTCTACTTCGAGCAAAACATCCATGTGACCCGAGCATTTTACAAGAACAACTCACCCATGCCGGAATCCTTCACCAGCAAAAAGAAATGCACGGTGCACGTGCACCGTGACGTTGATCACCTCCGGCCTCTCACCATGGCTTCAACTCATCGACAACCACCTATGCTCCAATCTACAATCATCAAAACTTCATCACTCGCTTGAAATCAAAAACCAACCTCACTGCAAAAACCTGGAAACACAGAACCTCTTCAAAGCCCAAACCTGTCAATGGCCAGATCTCCCCTCTCCGACCACCGTAAAAGTTGAAACTCCGGCCACATCCACGTCATGGACCCAGCTACCCTCCTTCAAAACCTCTTCACACTCGATCAACCACAGAGATAGTGACGATCCCATTTCCTAATTCGTTCAAAAACTAGGGTTAAAGAAAAAGTTGACCTTCTGACGCCACCACATCACCTTAAACCACCACCTGACATTTTTGCCAAGATTCCAGATCCCTCTACTTCCTCCAGTAACCACCCCAACCATCCAGATTGTCACGATCACCAGAAAATAGCCCAATCATCATTTCCAGATAAAAGTGAACTACCCCCAAAATCTTAAACTAAAAATTGTGATTTCTGATTTAAAAATCCTGTTTCCATAAATGTTTTCAGATCACAATCTTAATTTAATAAATTAAGGAATTTAAGTTTTAAACAAACTCATGTTTTCCTGATCAATTTGGGTTTCCAAAGAAAGTTTGTATTTGTTTCAACTTAATTAAAATTTTAAACTTAAACTTATGATCACACAAACAATTTTGTTTGTAACTTAATTCATAACAATAATTAGATCAAAAGATAGGGGATTTAAATCATGCTCAGAGCCTAGGAACAAAACGGAATAAACGCATATATATACGCAGCAGGTATTCTTTAAAAAAAATCATATCAAATTGTCACTTGTATATTCATGTAATACCTATTCATTTCAAATATATTAACATGCAACCAAATTATGTTTTTTTTTTAAATTTTAAAAAGTTATTCACTTGTTTTCTTCAGAAAAACAGAGCCTCCATTGGAAATGAAAGAGCTTTTGAATCCTGTTTAAAAACCACATGCATGCAGGTCTAAAAATGCTTTAATTCCAGGTTGCTAATGCTGACATGTTTCCAGAGAAAATCCTGTTGAATGCAGGTTCTTGATTTGCTAAGCTGATGATTTACAGATGAAATGCAGACATTTGATTTTTTTTGCAGAAATTTATTTCAGGTTTGCAATTATAAATTTGAGGAGTGAAATTTTCCGATTTGCTTTTAAGGAAATTTGGAGTTTCAGATCTTTTCTTCTTTGATTCACTTAGCTTTGGTTTTGAAAAAGAGAATGAAGGGAAAATGAAAATGTTTAAGGGCTGAAATTTGATTTAATCAAAATAAAGAAAAAGATATAAAAAAACAATGACACTTGTCATGTTGTTAAATTTGTTAGCTAACACATGTAGATTGATTACTTAAGGAATTAACACATGTCCCTAAATTTAGTTAGTTATATTTTAAATTTTTATAAAGGATTTTACTTAACTTATTTTATACTTATATAAATATATATATATATATATATATATATATATATATGAATCTCTTATTTAAAGAAAATGTAAATATAACAAATTATAAATTAAAACTTATTCAAATATTTTTAAGAATCTAATATTTTGAATCTCAAAATCAATTCCAATTCAAATTAAACTTTTAAAATCCAAATTAAAATCAATTTATTCAATTTAAAATGATAATTCTATCTTCTTACTTTAATTCTTTTTATATTTATGGAAAAATAAGACATTATAAATATGGCTTGAAAATAACAAATTTAACAAATTTTAAATGATTTATAAAGAGAATATAAATCACTTTCATTATCAAATGGATTAAAAGCATATTTTACATTATATTTTAAACTTATATACAAAATTTCCAAATCATATTTATCAAATCAATATTTAAAAGGAAATAATGCAAAAATTTTATTTAAATTTAAAAATTAAGCTAAGATAAATATTAAACAATTTAACATTTATTTTAAGTATTTACAAACCATATAGTTATTAATTTAAATAACTTTGAGAAACTTAATATTATTTTAAAAAATAATTTCCTAATTACTCAATATATTATTAGAATTTGAAAACAAAATTTTATTTATTTATTAAATTCCAAAACAAAGATTATCTATAATATATATACAAATATATAAATATATTATAATTAAAAATATTTATTTAGATTTTCAAAAAATAAAAATCTCTAATTAAATATTTATTTAAATCAGATTATTAAACCAATTCATATTTTATTGATTAATATTATCAAATCAATTTAATTTTATATAAAGATTATTAAATTGATATTGCCAAAAATTCCGGGATATCACATTCCTTCCCCCTTAAAAGAATTTCGTCCCCGAAATTTAAAACAAAGGTAATTTAATAATCTATCCAAGATTTTTAATTTCAAAACACAAGCATATATCAAACATATGCTAACAACCATGGCAATCAATTCACCCAATCAAACAAAATTAACTATCCAGAGAAAATTCTGGATAGAATTTTCGTCGAGTTTCCCAAGTAAACACCGGGATACTCGCTCTATAGAACCCAAACAATCAATACTACTAAGCTATAGAACTCCTACTCGTCTAGATCTACAACTGAACAAGACATCAGACTACGGACAAGTCTGACTCAACAACTAAATCTCCCAGAATAGATGATTCCAAAATCAGAGATAGATCATACACGTACTCCCTCAGAGATACGTGAAACACATCGAATTCCAGTTGTCCAAACTGGCAATTCAATCCAGAAAACCAAACACTTATCCATAACAGAACACAGAAGAAATCCAAGACATCTTGGAGCTAGCTTCCCAATCTTACCAAAATTTATAGCTCCTAAAAACTGAGAAATTTATTCAAAATCAGATCTCCGACTTCAGATCCATAAAACTTTTCAGACGATCTCGGCTGCCTACATCTTACCTGATATACTCATTCCTCGCTGATGTCTCCAGAAACAAACTGGACCATACTCAATCCACCAGAATGATCTTCCCCGATCAACTAAGATCAAGAACAAACTCCACTCACAACCATCAGAAGAAAACAAACTTCTCCTATCCGAAAAAGAAAAGCAGATGCACTCCCAAACTGCTTCCGCTGCACAACTCTGATTTGGAGTAGAAAAGAATGCTGATGAAGAACACAAGCACAATATGGACAACATAACCAAGAAAAAATTCAGAAGTTCCTCAAATCCTGAGTTGCTTCACCAAAATCCATCTCAAAGAACCAACCTTCAACTAGTTGAACCACCGGTACCACACTTGGAATCCTAGTCGATAAGAAAACTAAACTCTAGATGCGGACAACCTCTGACTTCCTTGAAAACATTCAGAAAATCTCTAACAATCCAAGAGAATACTCTATTATCGCAAGTCACTTTTGCGATCAATCCAAACTAAAATCCAAAGAAAATTGTTCTCTCTTTACTAATCAGAACAGCTTAAGCTGGTCTTGCCAATCCATTGAAGAAATGGATCCACCCAGCTGCTTCAGAACTTCACCTCTAGAAAACTGCTAAGCCAGAAAATTCCGCCGACACACAGAACACTCCGAGCTGCACTGTTGACACCAATTCCAAAGAATTCCCAATCCAAAGCTCTTCGAGAAACTCAGACTTTAAACCAAACAGAAACACCCTGCTGAACTCAGCCACAACACCGAAGCAGACTTACTTCCTTAAACTTGTTCCAAAGAAATATCTTCGGAAACATTCATAGTCACTGCATCTCATCACGCAGCTACTATTCCCGATGGTATGGTATCAAGATACCATCACTCGCTTTTGCTCAGCCAACAGATCCAAACTCTACTCATCCAACTTCAAAGATGAACTCCGAACCTTAACAGGTTACCTTCAGAGATCGATGAAGTCCTTGCACCACTGCAAAGCTCACTCGAGACGGTATTAGGTCTATAGTCTCGAGAGATACACTTCCAACCTCAAACATTCGAACTCCAACCAATGGTAGTTGTGTTACACACATCACTACCTCATCTACCTTTATAACCTATATTGGAAAACCCGAGCAGGTAACCCAATAGATAGGTAGAAATAAATAAATATATTAAAAATTACAAATATGCTCTCTCAAGATAGACACCACTCCAGAGCCTAGGTATTCACTCAACCTAACGCTCTGATACCAACTGTGATGGTCTAGGCTTTGCAACCATCAACAGCGGCTCACTCGACTGGTAGGCTTTTCAACCATCCTAGCCCCGCTGTGGCTCACAGTGATACCTCGGGTTTTCTTTTACGGCCAGCCTCTCGACTCGCAACCAACCCCGCAAGGCCTTATACTACCCCCAGGGGCATGTAGGGGTAAGAGTCTGCCATTCGCCACCTAACGCAAAGCGAGAACCCCCTATCACGTTGTACTGTAGCAAACCCGATCCCGGTCTCATCGAAATCCAAATCGCCATCTTTTAGGTCCAAGTTGTTTTAAATGTTTAAAACAATTCAGTTCAATATTATCTATATACACACAAATAGATAATACACAACATCACAATAGGTAATCAACATTATCATCACAACAGATAATCCATATTATCATCACAAATAGATAATTCATATTATCAACCCAAATGCAACCGTAGCATCCAAATCACATAACATCACATATCCCATTTCTGAGATCTCAACTATTCAGGGTAATCAGTATTAATCAACATTCACAAGCAATGACTTATTAATCACCATTCTATAATTAATTAAAAATGAATTAAATTAATTACTTCTTCCCTAATTAATTTAAAATAAATTAAATTAATTACTTCATCCATATAAATCTTGCTTACATATTCATTAATTAATTACAAATCAATCAATTAATTAACCTCAACAAATTACCCTAATTAATCATCCTTGATTAATTATCCTTTAATTACATTCAAGTAATTAGCCTTTAATTAATTTCACAAATTAATTATCCAAACCAAATTCAGTAATTAACCTGTAATTACTTCATTAATTAATTAATTATAATTACATTAATCCTTAATTAATTCCTTCATTTATTAATTATTCTTAATTAATCTATGCTTAATTGCATCATTAATTATATAAATTAATGATCCCTAATTATTTATTTATAATTACCCTATTAAATTTATTATCAATTATCCATATTGGTTAATCACTCTTGATAAATCACATTAAGTATTAATTATATTTAATTAATTACATCTCTTTATTATCTTCAAATAACTCAATTATCAAAACCTAAATTAATTACACTAAGTAATTAATTATTAATTACCTCCTTTAAGTAATTATTCTGCGTACTAATTACATATTAATTACTCCAAGTAATTAATTTCCAAAACTCCTTCATTACCCAATTAATTTTCTATTTAATTACATCAAGTAATTCATCTTCTTAATTACTTCACTAAGTAATTATTCACTTTTAATTACATTAGTTAATTACTTCACTAAGTAATTATTCACTTTTAATTACATTAAGTAATTACTTCTCAAATTAACCATTGATTATTTTAAATTAATTAAACTTAACTAATTAACTTAACTAATCAAAATAAACTTAATTAATTACAATTAGTAATTAATTTTCTTAATTACTTTCATTAAGTAATTATACTTAAACAATTCAAATGATTATTTTTAAATTAATTAATCCAATTAATCATTAAAATTAATCACATTAATTAATTTTTAGATAATACTAAGTTAATGACCTTCATTAACCAATAACAAATCTTTAATTACTTCTCTAAAAGTAATTACTGAATTAATCAATATTAATCAATATTAATTACAATTTAATTATCTATAAAACCCATTTAATTAATCTCTAATTATTTAATTAATCAAGTGATAATCTAAAAATTAATTAATTTTTAATTACTTGATTAATAAATTCAAATTATTAATTAAATTATATCAAATCTTATTTAATTAATTGATTTCTTAATTACTATTTAATCAATCTTAATTAACTTGCCTAATCCTTTAATTAATTAAATAACCCTTAATAATTTAATTAATTAACCCAAATTATTAATTAATTAAATTAATTAATTACAAAACTTAATTACCTTCATCATTTAATGAATTATAAATTATTAGGTCCTTATTAACTTTATGATAAACATTAATCTTATTAATGATTAAATTATCATTAGCAAGGTATTTTAAAAACAACTTGCTTTTAAATTTCATCTAAATTCCATTTTAAATTAAGATTTAAAATGAAATCAAATTTTAACTTAAACAAGGTTTAAGTATTTAAAACCTTTCAGTTTCATTTTTAAAGAATTACTTAAATCGTAAGGTAAGTTTAAAAAAATTATTTTTAACCCATATTCAATTTAAATAAATTTAAAATATACTTTAAATATTTCAAGTGGTTTTGAAAACATTTAAATTCAAAAAACTTATTTTATCTCAAACTAAATTCAAATCATGCTTTGAATTCAGATTCAAAAACTCAAATTTAAAACAAAACTGTTTAAATCCTATATTTCAGATTTTAAAAACTTGTTATAGAATACTTTAACATTCAACTTATTTATAACATTATAATTTATAAGCTTTATTTTCTTTTTAAAACTTTAAGATTCAAATTCAAATTTGAATTCAGATTTACAATTCAGATTTAACTTAAATTTAAAATCAAGTTTTAAATCCCATTTCAGATTTATACAATACTTTATAAAATGCTGTACAGGTTTTTAGTTGTTAATAATTCCATTTATATAAAATTATTTATTTTGAAAACTAGAATTCAAATTCATTGTTGAATTCATAATTTAAACTTGTTTCAACTTTTGGTTTAAATCTTTCTTTGCTTCCTTTATTTACATTTGGTTTAAATTTAAAAAAACTGCAAACTGTTAGGTTTCTGAAAACAAAACCTGAAACTAAAAAAAATTCGAGCTAAAACCTAAATTACTCCGAGTCAACCTCCTCTCTACTTCGGGCAAAACATCCATGTGACCCGAACATTTTACAAGAACAACTCACCCATGCCAGAATCCTTCACCAGCAAAAAGAAATGCACGGTGCACGTGCACCGTGACGTTGATCACCTCCGGCCTCTCACCATTTCTTCAACTCATCGACAACCACCCATGCTCCAATCTACAATCATTAAAACTTCACCACTCACCTGAAATCAAAAACCAACCTCACTGCAAAAACCTGGAAACATAGAACGTCTTCAAAGCCCAAACCTGTCAACGGCCAGATCTCCCCTCTCCAACCACCGTAAAAGTTGAAACTCCGGCCACATCCTCGTCATGGACCCAGCTACCCTCCTTCAAAACCTCTTCACACTCTATCAACCATAGAGACAGTGACAATCCAATTTCCTAATTCGTTCAAAAACTAGGGTTAAAGAAAAAGTTGACCTTCTGACGCCACCACATTACCTTAAACCACCACCTGACATTTTTTCCAAGATTCCAGATCCCTCTACTTCCTCCAGTAACCACCCCGACCATCCAAATTGTCACGATCACCAGAAAATACCCCAATCATCATTTCCAGATAAAAGTGAACTACCCCCAAAATCTTAAACTAAAAATTGTGATTTCTGATTTAAAAATCATGTTTCCATAAATGGTTTCAGATCACAATCTTAATTTAATAAATTAAGGAATTTAAGTTTAAACAAACTCATGTTTTCCTGATCAATTTGGGTTTCCAAAGAAAGTTTGTATTTGTTTCAACTTAATTAAAATTTTAAACTTAAACTTACGATCACACAAACAATTTTGTTTGTAACTTAATTCATAACAATAATTAGATCAAAAGATAGGGGATTTAAATCATGTTCAAAGCCTAGGAACAAAACAGAATAAACACACATATATACACAACGGGTATTCTTTAAAAAAAAATCATATCAAATTGTCACTTGTATATTCATGTAATACCTATTCATTTCAAATATATTAACATGCAACCAAATTATGTTTTTTTTTAAATTTTAAAAAGTTACTCACTTGTTTTCTTCAAAAAAACAGAGCCTCCATTGGAAATGAAAGAGCTTTTGAATCCTGTCTAAAAACCACATGCATGCAGGCCTAAAAATGCTTTAATTCCTGGTTGCTAATGCTGACATGATTTCCAGAGAAAATCCTGTTGCACGCAGGTTCTTGATTTGCTAAGCTGATGATTTACAGATGAAATGCAGACATTTGATTTTTTTTGTAGAAATTTATTTTAGGTTTGCAATTATAAATTTGAGGAGTGAAATTTTCAGATTTGCTTTTGAGGAAATTTTGAGTTTCAGATCTTTTCTTCTTTAATTCACTTAGCTTTGGTTTTGAAAAAAGAGAATGAAGGGAAAATGAAAATGTTTAAGGGCTGAAATTTCATTTAATCAAAATAAAGAAAAAGATTAAAAAAACAATGACCCTTGTCATGTTGTTAAATTTGTTGGCTAACACATGTAGATTGATTACTTAAGGAATTAACACATATCCCTAAATTTAATTAGTTGTATTTTAAATGTTTATAAAGGATTTTACTTAACTTATTTTATACTTATATAAATATATATGAATCTCTTATTTAAAGAAAATGTAAATAAAACAAATTATAAATTAAAACTTATTCAAATATTTTTAAGAATCTAATATTTTGAATCTCAAAATCAATTCCAATTCAAATTAAACTTTTGAAATCCAAATTAAAATCAATTTATTCAATTTAAAATGATAATTCTATCTTCTTATTTTAATTCTTTTTATATTTATGGAAAAATAATACATTATAGATATGGCTTGAAAATAACAAATTTAACAAATTTTAAATGATTTATAAAGAGATTATAAATCATTTTTATTATCGAATGGATTAAAACCATATTTTACATTATATAAACTTATATACAAAATTTCCAAATCATATTTATCAAATCAATATTTAAAAAGAAATAAAACAAACTTTTTATTTAAATTTAAGAATTAAGCTAAGATAAATTTTAAACAATTTAACATTTATTTTAAGTATTTACAAACCATATAGTTATTAATTTAAATAACTTTGAGAAACTTAATATTATTTTAAAACATAGTTTCCTAATTACTCAATATATTATTAGAATTTGAAAACAAAATTTTATTTATTTATTAAATTCCAAAACAAAGATTATCTATAATATATATACAAATATATATATATATATATATATATATTATAATTAAAAACATTTATTTAGCTTTTTAAAAATAAAAATCTCTAATTAAATATTTATTTAAATCAGATTATTAAACCAATTCATATTTTATTGATCAATATTATCAAATCAATTTAATTTTATATAAAGATTATTAAATTGATATTGCCAAAAATTCTGAGATATCACACACATACATATCATTCTCGTCCATTGATACATCATTGCATATCACCCAAACCTGCTATCTAGTCTACTCATTCAAGAGTACCCAAGATAATAAGATTGTAACGAACCTAATTTTTGGTAACATTATTTAGTAACATTCAATTAGGTAAATGAAATAAAATAATGTAAAATGATCAGGGGATTGAGATTTGTAATTAATAAAAGGTAGTCGTGCCATGTTAATAAGCAAATTAAAATGAGCTAACATGAATTAAAATGGGTAAAGGAAACAAATGAGGGGAAAAGTTGGAATAAGAGCATTCTAATACCCTAAACCCTTAGAAATTCATTCACCCGTTCATTTTATTATCAAAAAAATCAAAGTATAGAGGCCTGCGACCATTAAGCAAGAAGAAGATAAAGAAATAAAAGGAAAGAAGAGTAATTAACTTAATCCATTTAATCTCAAACTCCTATTGAATCGACCGATTATCTATTGTTTAGAAAATAGATGTATTTTTTTTAATAAAATAACTGCAAGCGTACGGCGTACAATTATAGTACGTGCAAGTAGTGATCGATCCGTAGGGAATTGTATTGATTTAATATTTAAATAAAATTAAACCAAGATTTGAAGTCGTGTTAAGCTAAAAAATGTAAAAACTAACAAAAAGAAAGTGAATAAAAATATGAGAGTAGAAGGCAATTTAGAGGCAAATCCCTTCTCATGATCACATAAATCAACATAATAAAGTTATGACCTCGATTTTTTTGGTCATTAGTGAATTTTGCTGATGTGTTATATCATAAGTATGAAATATTTGTGATATTAATTAGCCCAACATGAACCATCAAACTTTAACACACCTACTAAACCACTTGTTAACTCTCATGAAAATGAAAATGAAATCGAAAATATAATCTATTCTAAGCATGATCTATTTATTATCGATTAGGAATATAAACTATCAAATTTTGATTTTAAAATCCACTTCATTATCATAATCATATGTAGATGAAGAGGTAATTTTTGTTTTTTTTTTAAGCACAGCCTATATTGTGTCAACAACATAGGCTATCAAATTCAAAGCTAAACAACAAAATTTAACCACATCAAACATTTCCATTAAGCACAAAAAAGATCAAAAATTAACAAATATATTGAATCTACATGATTAAGAGAGCCTCATTACCCTAAATTGAAGGGGATTAACTTCTCATATTTGTTATCATTTCAACTAATGTAGATTGCAACATAAACATAACAAGAAGAAAATGCAAGAAAAATAAGAAGAGAGCTAAATAAAATAAAAGTTAATCTACTTGCATGAAATAGAAACTACACTAATTGCATAAAGTAAGAACAATAATTAAAAGACATGAAATCAAATTGCATAAGAAAATTAGATAAGAAAAGGCTAAGAAGCCATTAAAGGAGAAATTTATATTTATTTTTGTAGCTACCAATAAACTAACTACAAGGTTGCTAAGAGCTCATTACATGAAATATAAAGGGTGTTTATACATGCCTAAAACCCTAATGCATATATAGAGGACTACCCATATTGCCATATGGCCACCAAATTATCATTAGAATGAATTAATCCTCCATTTAAATGTGCATATAGCTTTAATTTCCACTAAATGTACATTAGCTTCTAATTGCAGATCAATGTAAGTGGGTAGGTGGGGTCCTCCATGATGAACGAGTTGGTTTATTTCCATCTTCATTTGCCTTCTTCTCTTATGCATGCATGAATACATGAAATCCTCTTCATATTTCCATCCAAATTTCTACAAATAAAAAAAATATGCAAGTGGATATTCTCAAAATTATATAGGCACAAAATTACCATTTTGCCCCTATATAAAGATGAATAAATAATGATTTGAAAATAATTTGAATTTTGGTTTAAACAAGTTAAAATATCCTATATGCTCATTTTTATAATTAAATTAGATTAAATATGGTAGTAAAAATATGCACATTTGTGTGCACATCAAATACCCTCATATTTATCTTTTTATTCGTCCTCGAATAAACTAAAACTAAGATAAATTCGTTTCCGTAGAAAACATGATTGCACTGAGTGTATGCAACAAGCCGTTAAACCTTTAGGTATCCCTAGTAGGACGAGTGTTGTCTAGTGAGGGTTTTCAGCGCATACTACCTACAAAATCCAAATTCAATATGAAACATTCCTAAATGCAAGATTTATTTACAAAGAGATGAATGAAATTTTTTGAAAATATTTACAAATGAAGAAATTACTTTTAAATTAACATGAATAAGTTAAATATGAGTTCTGGTCATTATCAAGAAATTTAAGTCCTTTTACTTGTCAAAATTTCCAACAAAAATTAAGTTATCATAAAAATAGACTCTAATTTGGCTAGTTGTTTCAGTTGATAACATGGTGTAATTATGAAATAAATCCTTAGTTGATTATCAAAGTTTTTCAAAGTTGTATTTTATTTCTTTTGAATAGCAGTATTTTGATTTCAATTGCTTACTCTTTCTTTATCTGAAAATTTTATTGATATTAACAATATTTACATATACCTAATTCAGAAGACTGAGGCCAGATTTACCACCCATGCACTGCGTTGCGGGCTTACGTAAGGGGAATATAGAGCACGGCAAGTGTATACACAAGTATGTACACATATCGACTGTAGGCATTATCAATGAAAGTATTTTTGTATACATACACCTAACTAAGATAAACCGAGGCCAGATATACCGATCATGCACTACGTTTCGGACTTACGTGAGAAGGGTATAGAGCGTGGCGAGTGTATATACTTGCATGTGAACACATGACTCTAGATGTTTCTTATTTTTATAAAAACCATTTTTTTTGTTATATATATTTTTAAGAGAGAGTGTTGCAAAATCATCTTAGCACCACCTAACTTAGAAGATCAAAAATGTTATAGCTTTTATTTTAACATCAACCACTTTTTTAAACAAAGATTTCAATTAGGATATACTTCATAATTATCACCCATGAATCTTCTTATATACTAGTTAAACCAAGTTATTTGTAATTAAATTTTATTTTCATTTTTGTTGAGACAAATAAACTTTTAAAAATTTCAATTTAAAAACCAAAAATATATACTTATCCTATAGTGTTTCTTCAAAAATAAATTGAAATGCTAGAAATAAAATTTGTTTAAGTTTTTTTTTTAATTTTGGGTTTTGGAAAGAAAATGGAAAAAATACACTATAAAAAATAAAAAAATGAAGATAAGACTTCCCCCCCCCTCACACTTGATTTTAACTATGTCATCACAGTCAACGCAAGTGAAAGGAGAAAAATAAAAATAAAAGTATGACCTATATTTCCATGAAAATAAAATGGTTCTTTTTCACATGACATCAGAAAATATAATGTTAAAGATTATATGAAACAGTCTTGCAAAAACCAATTCATTTGTCTCTACAAGTATGAGAGACAAAGCGTAAGCTCAGAAAACTAAACCGTAGAAGATTTCAAAGTTGTATATTGATTTGAAAAAATGAATTTTGTTATATTAAAAATCGTATGAGTTATTTTATTTTCAATGATTTTTGGGGTAGATAGAACTTGATTGAAGTTCAAGTTTATTTTTACCAAACTAAAAGTCAAGCTTATCATTGAAAACTTTTTCAAAATTATTGGTTTCAAAATCAAAATGGTGATTTAAATATATCCCTTCATAATTCAAAAACTCATCTTCGAAAAGTCCAAAAAATTTGTGTTAACAAATTTTGTCTTCCTTTGTTGAATTATTCAAAACTTCATTGCATATATCATGTTCAAAACCCAAAGTTGTAATTTAATTTTTCAAAATTGGAAAAAGGAAGATTAAATTTTAAACTTGGTTCCACACTCTCAAAAGAATTGAAATCCAACTCAATTGTCGCATTTTCAACAACTTCATTGTCATTTTCAATTTCAAAAGTTGTTGTTTGAAATCATCAATTTTGGTAAAAGATGGATAATTATTTGACTCGTCACACGTTGGGATTTGATTTTGTTTCTCACGTTGTTTCATATAGGTTTCAAACAACAAATCAGTGTGATCAATGTTAATTTCTTCCATTTGCTCAACAAAATCCAATTTATAATTATTAATTTGAGAATTTGAAATTGTTAATAGTAAAAAATTTCGCCATCATTGAAACAACTCATATTGCCAAAATCATTAAAACAATTGTTTCCATTTTGATTTTGAATTTCATTTTGGAGTTTAAAATTGTATTGGCATGAGTTATACACGAAGTTATTTGTATTTTGAAGAGAATTCAAATCTTGATTATTTTAAAATCCTTGACTTAACTTATTGCACAGATTACTTAATTATTTATCATTTGATTTCATTTTCAAGTAAAGACCAAATCGTTTCAATTCTCTTTTCAAGATTTGAGGGTTGGTCGTCATTTGAAAACCTTGTGGTTCAAAATTTGAATTGTGTGTACAATAGTTGTCATTATAATATACATAAGAATTTGGTATGAAATTATATGGATTATATTGATTTTCACAACTATTATAAAATTCCTACGAGCATGGCAATTCAGATATTTTCAAAAATGTGTTTTTCTTTTATTTTTTATAAAGGAAAACTATTTACCAAAAGGAATTTATTTCTTAGAAGGAAATTTTGATTTTTTTTTCTTTTTTTTATATGTCTTTTTCAAAAATTTATACTTTTTTGAATTTTTGTTTTTTTCTAAAAAAGAAAACTGAAAAAAGTTGGATTATTAATTTTGATTGAAAAAAATTTCAAAGGAAAAGATATAAAAAAACTAAGTAAAGAATAATTCAAATTTTTTATTTTGGTTTTGGATTTTGAATTTTTTTTATATATGCATGAACTAATGCAACTAGATGAATGCAAGGACTTAATTACAATTTTATGTCCTTAATAGCTCCTAACCCAAAATTGTATAATCACACTTTTCTTAATCCAACCACATAATTCTTAGCCAGGTAACAGATAGGAGTTATCGGTGCACCACGAATCACCATAGCAATACAACCGAAGGTTTAAGTACCTTTAGAGAAACAATCAGCACAATTTTTATGAACCACCGTAATATTTATAACTAATTATTACTCTGCCTTAGCCTAGACACCAAGGAAATAAATTGTTCAAAGAAGACAACTTGTCAAAATACAATTATGCCCTAGGTGAGCTCATGGCACTCTTAAGTCAAATGTCCAACCGTTATTATTAGCAAATTCTAAGTTGAAATGCAATTTTTGGTCCAAGGAATGGGTGATGAAATCCCTCACCTTATGTTGATTGGTTATTGCATTTAGAAAATAAAAATAAGATGAGATGAAATGCAAAACAGAAATTAAACATGATTTTAAGAATGCAATTACGAATGAAATTTGTTTTTGTTTTTGAATTTTCTCTAAATAAATGCAAGTAACGAACAATGCAAAGTAAATAAAATGAATAAGAGCATGATACTAGAGCGTGCAAAATTATTAACAATTTATTTTGAAGCGGTATATATATATATATATATATATATCTTATATATAAAGAAAATACATGAGTAAGTGAAGCCTTTTTCGAGTTGTCAAAAATATCCTTTTTAAATTGTTTCGTAATATATAAAAACGAGGGCACATCCGTCTTTCCAGCCTCCACTCGAGCCCTGAATCAGTTCGTAGACCCATTTTCACATCACATCCCCGTTTATCTCTCATGAACCTCTAAAATAGGAAAATAAATTTAGTGCCAAAACGAGAAATCCAACCAGTTGACAATTTCAATTAATGATAACCAGGTACAATTTCGGCTAGGCATAATAGCACGAGTGATTTGAGAACGATATCTCAAGCGTGGTCGAGCTGAATGGAGAAGAGGATCTTCCCATAGTTTTGCTCTCCTGTTCCTATTCGATAATGATATTATCTTTCTATACCACGGTCTTCTAAAAGATAATCAACGATCAAATGGTAACCTATTTGTTTCTTTTTTAATTTATGCTTTATTTCTGTTTAATGTAAATAACAATATGTGGGTTCATGAGAATAGTTGAAGGAATATTCTTAATCGATTTCATCAACAATTTTTTTTAGGGAAAATGAGTTTATTATTGGCAGTGAGTACTATGAGGAAGAAGACAGTATTTAAGTGGGAGTATTGAGTATGTTGGCTGTGTGGTTGAATGAGAAAAGCAAGTCATCTATTCAAATGCAATGTCATCTCTTATATCAATTATAGTCTATTTAAGGTTGGCTACACTTAGGTCGCATATCTAATATGATATTTTGGTCATTGAACAAAACTGACTATAGAATTTTCTTCTTCTAATCATTAATGAAGAACATGTTATATTAAATATATAGTAGAATATTGCTTATTCCAAAGTGTTAATATCCTTAATTTTTTTTTTAGTGATAGGTGTTGGTAGCATTAAAACTATGAGTCGTAATATACCAACAATTGTTACATGATCAGCTTCCTTTTTGAGGTCTTTTATGCTTGGAGCATACATTTTGATGGTAAATTCTTCTTATAAATCATTTTATTTGGAATTAAATTTGAAGATGGATATGCATGAACGAAAATTTACCAAGTGAAGCTGGAGATAAAGGTATCCTTGCTAAACTAAAGTTTAAAATGATTTTCATGACTATTTCTTTTCAACTGGACGTAAAAGTGCTTTAGTAAGGTCAATGTGAAAACATTTCCATGTTTGCTTATCTTCTGTTTTCGGGTTTTATATTTTATTTTTCATTTTGCCTCTTTCGCGGAGTAGTACGCATGATAAACATCAGCAATTAGTATAATTTATTGTACACATTATAATAATGTAACTAGCTGGCCAATGTTTAAATCTGTCAAACAACTAAAAATAATAAATTCAATTCCCATAAAGAATGACAACCCTCAAAAGATTGTTTAGTATAAGAAAGCACTATAACCATGACGTAAGTAGGATGTTTCGCGGCACAGGTTCTCGGTCCCTAAAATTTAACTTTCCAAGTTGTCATTCTCTAACATTAATATCTCAAAAACTATATAAAGTTTGTAATGTCGTTTGCTGGAAACTGTGATGGTAAAGCTTATCTTACTTCATACTGCAATATTTAAGGAAGTATACATTTTGCTAATTGAATAATGGAAGAAAATTTCACATTTCAAAATTAGGCACTATGATTTTACATGCTGATTCGATTAATAAAGATGCAAGGACTAAGAGCCTTCACAAATGCCTTCACATTGAGAAAAATATATTTTGGAGTCCATACATACACACACACACGCATATAATTATGGGTAGAAAAAGTCAAGGATTTGCTTCTTTTTTCTTTGCTAATACATGTCGAAATTTGGTAATTAATTTTGTCAGCTCAATTTCTGTGCTAAAACCCATCTCAATCGACATTTCAATTGGTAATTTAAAGCAATGAGTGCATTAAAAAAATCTGCTATTGCTTCTCTATCTTACGACTTGGTTGGATCATAATAAATCTGATGTAGTTTTTAGAATTACCAAGTTTTCCCTCATGTTATTATTGACTGTATTTAATTCATAATGCATTCAAATATGTATTGGTAGCCAGTTTTTTTAAACTGCTTATTATTACTATTATTATTATTATCTATTGCTTATCACTTGCTACTTTCAGATGTTATAATACAAATACTAAGGGAATAAGTTTCTATCAACTTTGAAGTGGAAGTTGAGAAAATTGGTGTTGGATATTAACGTTAAGATAACTAATTTCAGTTGGCTTTATTGCCTGATATCTAATGTGAGTAATTTTGATGATTATTTAACCGTTATTATTCTTATGGTCATTAAAATGTACTTCAAAGAATGATTACAGCCTTTTAAAGGGTGTATAACGAATTAGAGTTACTACAAACTTGAAATACAAGTAATAAAATTAATTAAAATGTAATTAATTACTACTATTAATGGTAAAAGTAAAACAAACGTAAGAAGTTATAGTAATTGCGTAATTTTTCTGTGGATTTGAGAAGTTGATGTAGAAATTAATTACGTTTCTTTGACATTACTATAAACTGTATTGGTTCCATGTAGTTCAAAAAACAGTATGTTAATAACAACTTTTAGATGATCCTTAATTATTTGTCATTTATAAGTATCAGCTTGATGAAAATAAGAAGACTGCAAATGCATTTTCTTACCTCATTTTTTGCATTTCACTTCATTTAGCACGTAATAACACTACTTTGTCCCTAATATCTTTTTTTATAGATTTTTTTCACTATAGGTTCAACTGATGGGTTTGCTATTTTGGATACTCTTTTTTTATGATACCAAGGATATGTGATTATAGATGGTCAAACCAGTGCATTAATGGTAATATTAAAGGTATAATTGTCAGAATGCACAGGCTTTCAAGGTAAGTTGAAAAATATCCCCTCATAAATGATATTATTGGCCAGCATAATTATCAATTTCCTTATCTTATTTATGTCACTATTTTCACCAATAAACAATGAATTAAGCTTATCAATTTCCTTATCTTATTTGTGTTACTATTTACACCAATAAACAATAAATTAAGCATATTGATTAATGCCATACACAAAATTATGGTTAGGAATAGTCGTAAATGTGTAGAATGGTAATAACTTTTCATTAAATTTTAATAGTTTCACTATTGTTTGGAGTATGAACTGTAAAGTTATGAGGGTTTAGTTCAAGAGAGAGATTAATGTTAAAACTTAAAATAACAATTTCCAGGATTTTTCTTATTATTATAACATACACACGTGCTTATTGTTTTGAGAAGAAAAAAAAACTGGAATCAATAGTATTAATGAAATCATTCAAGCTTCTATCATGGTATAAGCATATTCCATGTCGTTTACTTAATATAGGTTGAAATATGTGTAGTTGCCTGATAACTTTGCTTCTATTTGCAATTGGTACTCCTCAAACTCATTACTTCCCAGAAACCAATGACAGCTATAATCAGATATCAGAGAGAACGAATAGTGTTATTTGCAGTTTAGTCATTATACTAACCTTAGCTTGGGTTTTTTGTGCAATGATTTTAATTTATTTTGCTTATTTTAGTATTAAGTGAACTGACTTTTTGACCTCATGTGCTAAATTTCCATTATATTTTTAATTTTTATAAACCATGAATTAGCCTTGCTAAAAAGTTTACAGGTTGGTCTTCAAACAATTACCATTGCCACGGATTTATGGAAAATAGTGGATGAATAATGGAATGTATTCATATTTTATTATTGGAGAACAATCATTGCTACGGATCTATGCACCTTCTGATTAGATGCTCAAGAAAGGCTACTGCCCTTTGGTTTTCAGGTATGTGAATATTAGCATCTTATTATCAAAATATGTTCATTGTTTTCTTTTGATCTCTAATCAATGATTTTAACTCCAAGTTTGTATAAAATTTTATTCTTCTTTCTTTTGATCTTGATTGTAAGTCCTTTTAGATTTTTATAATTGCATTTCTGAACAAGGATGAAACCCTTTGAAGCACAAAGAACAATTTTGTTTTGGAGTGCCGTTGAAGTGAGTTGTAGTGCGTAAGTTACATACTTCTGTTATGTGTATGTTTCATTTCCCTTTTTACGAAAGTCCAACCTCTATCTAATATATGTTGTTCAGCTATGTTAAGCAAGTGTCCTGATTACGTATTATCCTCTGTTCAGGGACATAAAACTTTGATTTAGCTGTTGGGGATATGCCGAGGGGCACAACAACATTTCTGCACAATCCAGTCTTCCAATGTCGGTAAGGACTATAAATTTTGCTGGAATTTATTAAAATTTTTGTTGTCCATTTACAAAATTCATGCTTGTTTTATGTATGAAACTTATTTCGAATGTTTTGTCTTTTGTATTGATGTTTGGGTGTTGTTTCACATTAGAGCATTTACTGATCAAGTTTCAATGTTGCTTCGTCAAATTTTCCTGTTTCGGTTGTAAAACTTACCTCACTATTAAAAGCGTCATTCTTTGAATACCTGAAATATAACTTTCTATGATTCATTTCCCAACCCTTTCATTTCAGATAAAGTTATTGGGGACATAAAAATGTTTGATACTAGATAAATGTTTGTTACTGTTCCGTGAAAAAAATTAAACTATATATACATGTTCTGTCTTTTGTATTAATATTTGTGTGCTTTTTTGCATTAATGATCAAGTTTTAATGTTGTTTTGTCAAATTTTCCTATTTCGGTTATAAAACTCACCTTACTATTTAGAGCAGCAGCAGTGCCACGTTCATCTGGATCGATTGATAGTAAAGTTTCAACGAGTTGAATGGAACATGGAGGGAGTTCTTTAGAAGTTTCGCCTATGCAGCGCATGTATGGAACATGGAACATGGAGTTGAATGTAACATGTTGGGGCTTGAACATGGTTGCATGAGGCAACTTTGATTTCTTCCAGTACTTCTCTGAGGGAGACCCACAAAGCTTGAATATTTTATGTAATTGTTCCATATGTTGAGAAACTGAGAAAATCACTACATCAGGCCATTGTTTATTCACTCTACTTGCTTTCTGCTGTACATGTAATCAACATACATGTATAAATTGAATATGCGTAACTACCATATAATTTCTTATAAAACTCATCACCCATAATTCAAATGAACAAGAGTTTCGAACCAAGAAAAAGTTTAGGGTAATTAGTGAATAAAATGTGAATGCTAAATGGGTTGTCACCTTTTACTTTTTTTAAACCACCTCTAAGTGTATATACGTGTTGTTAGAGAAGAAGGGATCGAATATAATTGACATTATTAGAGAAGCAATTGTATCACCAAAAAAGGAAGAAAAAAAGAAACAATTAATAATAATAATAATAACTACAGTTTTGCACAGTTAATTTCTTGCTGCTTAATTAATAGACAATAAATCATTATGTTAATTTTTTGGCACTATGGAGTTCACAACCATGGCACGTCCTAACTAAAGTTTTATGAGTTAATGGCAGGTTATCGACAATCAGCTACAATAGAATCTTTAATATGCCATTAAATACAAATGAATGTTGCTGACCAAGAATCCAAAGCTTGAACCCAAACAAGCTCCGAACTGTTTAATCTGGATTCAACCAATGCAAAATCTACTACTGCAGGTCTGCAGTGGCTGTCTCCTTAGATTAGAGCTTCTACAAGAGGTGTAAAAGCTATTAAACAAAAGGCTACTCATATAGAAATGTTGCAATATGTAGTGTAGGAGAATTTAACAAAACATTTTTGTAGACATAATAAATATTTTGTAATTATAATATTGTAAGCTATAATGTATCAACACAGTACAAAAAGGATTATTTTAAATACCGTAACTCATATTTCTAGGGAAATGATGCATTCCAACCCTACTTTTTTCAGTTTTGATTAATATACTGTAAACATTTTCAATATTCATTTTCTTAATTTCAGTTAATGGGCTCTTAGTTAATGGGCTCTTCCTTACTGCTATGAGAACAACACAACTTAACAAAAATATAATATTAGTTTATTTGTGCATGAGTTTATGATATTTCATGATAAAATGAAGTCGACTTCTTCTTTTTTATATAGGATCGCGCCTTAATAACAATAATAAACCTTCATTTTGAACAAATTAGAAACTATTTGTAAAATAAAACCATACCTTGGCTACTGATTAGGTCTAGGTGACTAAATAAGTTAAATTTCATTGTGCTTTTTATTGTTTGTTAGATAAAGTTGAAAAGATCAAACATTAATGTGAAAAGTGGAACTAAAGCTTGGCCCTGTTGTAATGGTTTCTTTGCTCATTTGAAACTAAAATGGACAAAGTTAGTCCAGACTATTGTTAAAGCATTAAGAAATGAGTTGAACAAAGTTAGTGCAAGCTATTATAGATGTATTTTCAAGTGTGGGTTATATATGTAACATAGAGCTCTCATTTAAGAACATGGAACATGCAACTACTTTCAACGTAAACCTATACCATAAACCTGAAGTATAAAAAAATATTTATCAGTTACAGTTTGTCATTTTGTGTGTTATTCATCAAATAGTTTGTGAATTATGGTATGTCATTTGTTCGTTTTTCATTGAAAAATGCTACCATATCTATTTTTGATTAACTACTATATCTAATGAAGAAAATCTTCTATTTTTGTAAGGAATCAAGGTTGTTGTCTTTGATATGCATGAACATGCAAGAATAATTCATAATTCCATAGGTTTGTTAGTGTTCTTTTTGGCTATGTAAGGTCAGTCTAATTTAAAGCTTATTTCCATATTTGTAACCATTAGGTTGACAATATATACTAATTTGCTTATTCTTGCCTATGTTCTTTGTATTTTATAGGTTGGTTAATTTATTAATTTCCGCTGAAAGATTATTTTGACAGTTTTATTTGGTTTTCATGATTGTATTTGTTTTGGGATTTGGTCTGTTGCTTATTGAAAGTGTAACTCAAACCATTTTCAAACACATTAGTCATATGTCTGTGTCTTGGTCTTTGCGTTTCCTTTGTTTCAAACAACATATCTATATCTATGTATATGATAACAGAATATGATAAATCCCCTACCGTGGTATTCAACTTATCGAAGTTGATTTTTCATCGGCGTTAGTATACCATTCAGACAACACTATTTGGCTCTAAAATGATCCTATTGGTTTCGCATTATTTATTATAGGAACCATGTGTCCATAAAAATCTATTAAATTTTAAGGATCGATCCTAATGTATAGTCAAATATAGTTTCATATGCTACTGGGAGTTGGATTATTCTCCTCCAGCAATGTCTTACTGCCATCCAACAATTAATTTTATCGAATTTTTATTATAACACGAACGATATTTTATTTGAGCAGATCACATTTTTTGATGTCTCTTAAGTACAAATTCATGACCTTTAGCTCCTATGTCTAAAACATCATACCATTAATCACCTGAGATAGAGGTTCTTGACATAATTAGTTCTATGCTTAATAACATTAGGCTAAAATAACTATAGCAATCGATCATCTGATTGATATAATACAACAAGTTTTCTAAGTTTCAAACCACTAAAAGCGCTAATTTTAATATTTGTTACATTTCTCTATATATTGACGTAATAGCAGGCCCGGCCCTAGGGTAAGGCTGCTAAAGCAGCCGCCTAGGGCAGCAAGCTGAGGAGGGGGCAACTATCTGCGGTTTAAAATAAATAGTAGGGTTCCAGTAGTAAAGAATTATGAAAGTAGTTGTAGCAAATTGGTCGTTTGTGTTGTTTGTGAATGAAACATTTCAGGTTCAATCCTTGCTCAGATCATTTATACGTATATTTACTGTTTTTTCTGTCTGGTGCTTTGTGCTTGCCTGGGGCAACCAAGTCAGTTGGGCCGGGCCTGCGTAATAGTTGATTACATTTTTTACATAAATAATTATTTTCTAAAATATGTAGTCTCATTCACGTTTTGATAAACAGTTGATATGTGCATGTGCACGCCTAAAAAAAATGCAACATTACGTACAAGTCAAGTCATTTTTGTAAGGTTAAAAAAATGTTACAAACGGTGTTTTTTATTACCAGTCTCTCCTGTGCACGTGTATCGCACGTGCCAAATTACTCATATATATATATATATATATATATATATATATATATATATATATATATATATATATATATATATATATATATAACAAGCAAGCAAAGCAATTTTTTTAGCAGGTTAATCCTTCTGCTTTTACAATCTGAAACTAAAAACAAGATATATACAGTTTTTTTATATGTATAGGATGGAACTTAGGTAAATGAAAATTTCCTTTTTTAAAAGGAAAAAAAAAGACAGATTGACACTATAAAAAAAATTCACAGCATCTAAATAAATAAGTAAACTAAGGTCGGCCCACAAACCCACAAACAAAAGCCGACAACGCAAACTAAATTTTGAGAAAAGAAAGCAGATTCACCCCAATTTCATTTCTACTGAAATCAAATGCAATTCTTCGGAAAGAAAACAAAAACGCGACTCTTCAGAAAAATTCAAACGGGAAACTAAATTAAAAAAAAGAAGGGGAAAAATTCCCGCTTGCAATTCTAGGTGGTGGAGTGTCGCGACTGGAAATCGCGATTGGTGATTGAGGGGTGGTGTTGAAGTAGTGATCGAAGGCGGTTGCAAGACGATAGCTTGTTAGCGTGATTACAGTCGCGATTTGGTGATTGGGTGAATTAGGGGAATTATCGCTGTTGTTGTTCGCTGTTGAGGGTATGGGTCGTGGTTTTTTTTTTTTTTTCTTTTTCTTTTGGAGTGGTGGAGGCTTATTTGGTTCGGTCGATTGGTTAAGAGGAGATGGTTGTTCTCGAGAAGGAGTTTTGGGTTGATTATTTGAATTGCAGTGATATGAGGGGGGGATGAAGAGATTGCTGTAGCATGGAGGAGTTTTGGTGGTAGGAGCAGTTATGTGGTTGTGTCCTAGAGGAAGTGAAGACAATGCACTGGAGGATGGTTAGAGTTGTGTAGAGATGAACGTAGTATGATCGAGGTGGAGAGTTGTGTGACAGTGGGAGAGCTGTTGGTACAGTGGTAGTGCTTGGAGATTGCAAGTGTATGTTCAGGGAAGTGGTGTTGTATATGGTAGAGGGGTGACAGTAAGTTTTGAAGTATGATGGTGTGTGGCAGATTGCATCAGAGTATGACAACCAAGTATATGCACATTGAATGTGCACAGAGGGATGGATGACAGAGGGATGGATGACTGAGTGAAGTTATAGCATTAATGTGGTTGGGGTTGTGGCTACTGGCTGATTGGTTAACGTTGCAGTAGCAGTAGCAGTAGCAGTTATAGGATGTTTGTTGACAGTTTTGGGATGATAGTGGCCAGTAAGTGTATGGTTCTGGAGTTGGTTGAGTTTGTTGAGGAAGTTTGTTTGTGCTTGGCAGTTTGGAGGGGTTGACTAAAATTTTGATGATATATGAAGGAAGTTGTTGTATGATGTTGTGAAGTTTGGAGGTGTGGAAGCTTGGAAGTTGTTGAATGATGTTGTGTTGCTGTAAGTGTGGAAGTGGTTGTATCACTGTCCAGGGGTTGTGCAAGAGAATGTGGTGTTTTGGTGATGTTACTGTAGAACAGTGGGAATGCAGTGGAAATGTGAGGTGGCTGTAGTTTAGTGGTATGGTGAAGGATGTGATGTAAGAGGAGGAGCACATGAGAGGAGGGATGGTCAGAGTATAATAGTTGCTTAAGGCGGAGGTTGTATGTGTATGGAAGGTTGAAGAATGATGGTAGACAGTAATTGCAGAGGGATGGTGCAAATGGTGGTGAAGAAATTTGTGTCTGGTGGTGGGAAGCAAGGCAGAAGTGGACTTTGTACTGTGTAGTTGTATGTGATGAAGGCAATTGCACAGTGGAAGGCACAGTGGATATGTGATGTCAGTGAGTAGAGATGATGTAAATGCAGAGATATGTAAAATGAAATTTTTTTTTTGGTTTTGTTTTGAAATGCAATTGTGTCTATTTTTCTTAAACATAAATGCAAATACAAATAGAAAAGCAACAAGCACACAACAAAATGAAAACACAAATCACACAATAAACACATAACACAAAATATATTTTTTATAAATAAAATGCAAATCAACACACAAAACAAACACTCAAAAGTCAAACAAAAATAATTCAAATAATAGAAATAAAATCGAATTAATTCCCCGGCAACGGCGTCAAAAACTTGTTGAATTGACTAATATTCTATTGGTTTAGAAAATAGCTGAAAATTTGTAATCTAATACCTGCAAGCGCACGGCGTAAAGTTTTAGTACATGAAGAATACGGGTCGATCCATAGGGAATTGTATTGATTTAAAATTCTACTCAATCAAATCAAATTAAACCAAGATTTAAAGTTATGTTAAGCTTAAAAAATGTAAAAACTAACAAAAAGAAAGTGAATAAAAATGTGAAAGTAGAAGAAAATCTAGAGGCAAATCTTCTTTCATGATCACATAATTCAACATAATGAAGTTATGATCTCTCTTTTTTGGTCATTAGTGAATTTAGTTGATGTTTTTATTATGAGTATAGAATATTTGTGATATTAATTATCCCAACATAAACCATCAAACTTTAATGCACCCACTAAACCGTTTGTTAACTCTCATGAAAACGATAATGAAATCAAAAAAAAAATATTCTAAGCATGATTAATTTACTATTGATTAGTAATATAGACCATCAAATTTTGATTTTAAAATCCACTCCGTTATCATAATCATATGTAGATGAAGAGATAATTTGTGTTTATGTTTGTTTAAGCACAACCAATTTGGTATCAACAACATAGGCTATCAAATTCAAAGCTAAACAACAAAATTTAACCATATCAAACACTTTCAATAAGCACAAAAAAATAAAAAATTAACAAATATGTTGAATCTACATGATTAAGAGAGCTTCATTACCCTTAAATTGAAGGAGTTTAGCTTCTCATATTTGTTATCATTTCAATAAATGTAGATTGCAACATAAACATGACATAAACAAGAAGAAAATGCAAGTAAAGTAAGAAGAGAGCTAATTAAAATAAAATAAAAGCTAATCTACTTGCATGAAATAAAAACTAAAATAATTGCACAAAGTAAGAACAATACTTAAAAAAGCATGAAATTAAACTGGATAAGAAAATTACATAAAAAATGTTAAGAAGCCATTAAAAAAACGAAAGAGAGTTTATGTTTATTTTTGTGGCTACCACAAACTAACTGCAAAGTAGTGCTAGGAGCTCATTACGTGAAACATAAGGGGTATTTATACATGCTTAAAACATTAATACATATTTTAGATGACTGCCCAAATTTCCCTTGAAGAAGTGTGACTACCAAATTATCATTAGTATGAATTAATCCTCCATTTTAATGTGCATGTAGCTTTAATTTCCACTAACATGTGCATTAGCTCTTAATTATAAATCAAGGTAAGTGGATAGGTGGGGTCCTCCATGATGCATGAGTTGATTTAGTTCCATCTTCATTTCCCTTCTTCTCTTATGCATGCACGAATACATAAAAGCCACTTCATATTTCCGTCCAAACTTCTATAAATGAAAATAAATGTGCAAGTGGATATTCTCAAAATTAATATATGCACAAAATTACCGTTTTACCCCTATATGAAAATGAATAAATGATGATTTGAAAATAATTTGAATTTTGGTTTAAACATGTTAAAATACCCTATATGCTAATTTATTTAATTAAATTAGATTAAATATGGAAGTAAAATTATACATATTTACATGCATGTCAACGCACTTAATCTCAAAGTTAAGGTAAATAATGACTACATCTCATGTTTTCTAATATTTTTGGTTTTAAGGTCAAACCCGATTTATCTTGAAGGATTATGCCATGTTTTTGAACGATTAACCGTTTATATACGCTTGTTGATGATTTATGCTTATTCATACAGGTTTTATGATATGTTTTAAATGTGAAAACCCTATTGAATGACATCCAAATGCCTTACGATTTTAGATTCAGATCAAAAACAATATTTTAAAGATGCGTTTCAATTTTCATAATTTTCTAAACTAATGTGGATTTTATATTAATTTTCTAGTGAAGAAAATGATTATTTAGGTTTAAAATAATTTGCGGCTAAATTATTTATGTTTTGGGTCTTAAATTGGTATATGTTGGAAAACATATTAAAACGATTTTCTGGAATTTTTGTAGAATTTTCCTAAGTGTTTTAATAGATATATAAAAATATTTAAGGTATGGGACTTAAATGTTTTATACATTTATAAAAGGAGAATGAGTATTTTGTAAATAAATTAAATTGTTTATTTCTGAAGTATTGGTAGCAATTTTACAAAAAAAATTACCAACCAATAATATTTTGACAAACAAGGCAGGTTAGTTGAAAAGAATTCTTTTTAAAGTAAAAAATCAGTTTTTACATGCTTTAGGCATGTTTCATCTCTTTCAGCACACGGGTTTCGATTGAAAGCTTCCGCCTCCACCATCGAAACCAATGCACACGGTATCGATTACTTGGTACATAGTGAATTGGACAATGGCGGAAGGAACTGGGTCGTGACCATAGGTTCCGATGGGGTCGAAGCATGATTTGTTTTAAACTGAAAATGCGTCTGCTTTGCTTTCGAAGGAAGTGCTTTCGACTTGGTTGGCTTTCGATCGGGTCTAATTGTTTAAAAGAATGGTTTTGAATGGGTTGCGCCTTTTGTTATAATCGAAGGGGTCAAAACCCTTACCCCGCCACTTTTCTACCTTTCGAAGTCAATTGTTTTGGAAGGTATACTTTGTTTTAAAAACCTAGCCACTTCTCAAATGCTTTCGGAAAGGTTAGTTTCGACACCATCACTTCTTTACTTAGGTATAACTTTCGAAACGGTGCTTTCGACTTAACTACCTTATGGCCATTTTACTCTGTTGAAGGTAGAACCTAAAGGTTTCAAAGAAGATGGTTTTAAAAGGTTTCGAAAGGTGTTTCCACATGTTTTAAATTGAACCTAAATGCTTTCGAAAGGTTTGCTGTTTGTAAAGGTTTGATGCTTTCGAAAGGTTTAAAAGAATGGTTTCGAAGGGTGGTTCCCCAAAGTTTCGAAAGGTTTTAAAGGAAAGGTTTTTCCAATGATTTTGAAAGGTAATGTCAAAGGTTTCGAAGAAGGATGTCTAAGGTTTTTAAAGCTTTCGAAGGAAAGGTTTTTCAATGGTTTCGAAAGGAAGATTGAATGGTTTCGAAAGGAATGTTTTGGCCTTTCTGTCTAGGTCATAAAGTATGGTGTGCTTGGTTTCAAAAGGGGTATTTTCAATGGATTCGAAAGGGGTACTTTCAATGGTTTAAATGTTTTCATCAACAAAGATTTGAGTAAAGTATTTATATATATATAATATGGCAAGGTGATTTTAAGTAAAGCATAGAGTATATATATTTTCTTGTTTAAGTTTGATTTAAATGTTTTAAATCAATTGAGATGAAAAGGTTTTCAAGGAAAATTTAAGGGAAGATTACCCTAGGTAAAATAATTCAGATATTTGTATACCAGATAGGACTGGTATAGGATCGTGCCCTATACATTAGCTATTAGCCTCTAGCTAATTTAGTCTAAAATTTCAATGTGTAGGGCTTTGTTATAAGTATGACTAAAGTGAAGTTACACACAGAAGAGAATATATTTTTACAGAGGTAGGTTATTGGTAAGCCTACAAAACCATTAGGATCAAGTGCGCTTGAGAGAAGATAAGTTAGGGACATATTGTCTAGAAGTGGAGTATCTAACATATGTTAGATTATTTGTTTATACTGTCTGGTAGGCCCGAGTAATCCAAAAGTTAGTAGTTAGCCAAACAAAACTATAGTGTTCAGATAGATAGTTCATTTGTTACCTAACATGTAAGTTTACATGATATTCTTTACAATTTTAACTAGTTTTGGTTGCAGGATTATGATTTGCAAAATATATATTTTAAAAGGATATTAGTGAGGGGAAACCCGTTTTGCTAAGTGGCATGATCTCACTTAATATCAAATAACCGAGATGTATAGTATTATTCACACCAGGCTTTATATCTGAATCAAAGTTTATGTTTTTCCCCTTAAACTCTCGGGTGCTCAAAATTGATTTGAGTAGACTAAGCGTTGAGCATTTACAGGTTTATAGTAGGTTGGAGAATAAAGCTTCCAGAGACGAGCAGGTGGCTGACGGATAGCTATTTATGGGTTGTTGTTTTATTTTTTTTGATCTCGCTATGTTGTATTAAGTCGGTTATGACCATTTAATACTCTGGTCATCCAAGGGGACATCTGCATACGTCGGTCTTAGCATGTTTTGTAATAATTATGTTTGATCTAAACCTAGGAAACGTTTGGGATTATGTAATTTGAATATGAAATGTTGCATTGAAATATAATCATAAAAATGTTTTTTATCTTTGATTTTTTATTTCATATTCAAGTGCTTCTTATATTATGGACACCGTTAAAACTATTGTATCCGATCATCGGAAGTTAATACTATGGATGAATACAACATCTATAGTGCTTATCTTCGGGCCTCCAAATAGGGGATGTTAGAACTTGGTATCAGAACATAGGTTTATGAAAAACTTTAAACTAAAAAGATTTTTTTAAAATATAATCCTATGGAATTAGAGATAAGATTGGGGTATGAGATAACGCTATAGTAATGTACTTTTATTTGCTATATATAAGTATATGTTATATCTCTATTCTCCTATATCCTTAAGGCTCTTCTTTTATATCTCGTGAGGCTTGAATACAGATATAGATTCTAGAAGTGGAAGAGTTAACCTTGGATGGGATATAGATTCTAGAAGTGGAAGAGTTAACCTTGGATGGGGATGCACCATGACAAATGGAAATTCCAGACCAAATACTAGGAGAAACCCAGGTCAGGAACAAGCTGGAAATGTTGGTGCTGGAGTCCTACAAGTTGACATGTGAGTGATGTATAGTTCTTTGTCAATATAATGCAAGTGGGAATTGATGCTAGAGTGGTTGGAGGTAATGCTAGAGGAGCAAACCAGGAAGCTCCAGTGGTGAATAATTTTGCCATTCTGAGTAGAGATTATGCCTGGTTAGGTTAGAAAGCCGTTCATTGGTACCGAGGATACAATCGAAGTAGAGAACTGGCTGCCTTGTTGCGAAAGGATATTTGCTGATCTGGGGCTCAACGATGAGTGGTAGAGGAGGCTTGCATCAAGACAGCTTTAGGGAGTAGCTTTATTTTGGTGGAATAGTGTGACAATTGGAGTGAATGAAGAGAATATGACTTGGGATGAGTTCAGGAGGAGGTTCCAAGAGAGGTTCATGTCTGTGATGGCGTAGTCTGCTTTTCTTGGAAAGTTTTCTAAGTTGGATCAGGGAGAGTATGCTAGAAGGTTTGAGGAATTGGCTAGGTATGGATATACCACTATGGATACTGTGATGATGAGAAATGAGAAGTTCATAGGGAGGTTAAAGCCAGAGTTGGCAAGGGCTACATTACCTTATATTAGGGATCCTTGCGATGTTGTAATAGAGATAGCATTGAGACAGAGGAGATGCTTGCTTCTCTGAAGAAGAATAAGGCAAAGGAGGTCCAGGTGGGATAGGGTCAAAAGAGGAAGTTCTTTCATAAGAAGGGTGCTCAGAAAGGTGGAGCGGCGAAGAAAGGAACGTCAGAGGTTGTTTGCTTCAAGTGCGATAAGAAGGGACATTTTACTAGTGAATGTCGCACTGGAAAGGCGAAGGAAGTGGTCGGGAAGAAGAATATCAGATGCTTCAACTACGATCAGATTGGTCATTATAAGAATCAATGCAAAGAGCCTGCTAAGGATGGAAGGGGCAAAGTGTTTGCATCAGAGCCTACTGCATCAGGACCAACAACGCAAGATTATGGAAAAACAATGTTGAGAGGTACACTTTAAATTTATGGCATGTCAGTTAGCATTTCATTTGATACTAGTGCATCTCATTCTTTTATATCTCATTTTTGGGTATATAATCTTAACCTAGAACCCTTATGTTTAGTTACTTCCTTAAGGGTTGCAAATCCGATAGGAAGGTATGCGACACTTGGGATGAAGTTTGACCGCTTAGAGTTCGACTTGTTAGGTCATACCTTTGTTTGCAGTTTGCATGTTTTGACTTTATAGGGTTTGGAACCATTTTGGGTATGGATTGGTTAAGTACGATGCTAGGATATTTTTCCATGATAGGAAAATATCACTTAGACACCTTGATTGTAGTGATTGGATTGTATATACCATAGAAAGCCCTTGTTGTGAGGTGAATGCTTTATTGGGTGTTGTGGAGGCAGAAGATGAGTTAAGTCAAGTTTTAGTGGATAGAGAATTCACGGATGTCTTAGAGCCTGCAGTAGGATTGCCACCGAAATGAACCATTGAGTTTTGGATAGATTTAGTGTCTGAAGCAGAACCAATGAGTAGGCCGCCAAATAGGATTACACCTACCAAGATGAGGGAATTAAAGGTGCAGTTAGTGGAAATGGAGGGCAAGAATTTTATCAAAACTAGTAGTTCACCTTAGGGAGCAGCCATAGTGCTTGCTAAGAAGCTGGACATATCATTGAGGTTATGTATCGATTATCATTAGTTGAATGAGAAGATGATAAAGAATTGATATTCGACGATTTGTTCGATCGGTTGAGTGGAGCCAAGGTATTTTCTCAATTGGATTTAGGAATAAGCTTCCATCAGCTTAGAGTAGCAGAGGATAGCATACCTTTGACGACATTTAGAACCAGGTATGGATCGTATGAATGGTTAGTGATGTCATTCCGACTAACTAATGCGCCCGTATTATTTTTGGATTTGATGAACTATCACGACCCGTCTTTCTTAGCCTAGAAAGACACATCATGATATAAGAAAGAAAGGGATAGAAGAAGAAAAGATAGGAAAGTAGAATCTCAACAACATTAGATACTCACAGCGGAACGAATGAAATATAATATATCATATAAGTTATTACATAGAATCATATACATCAGAGTTACACAACTTATACATATCATTAGACAGTTATAAACACCTGTCTATTATACGATTCAAGTACATCACAGAGATACAGACACAAACACTAGCACAGCGGAATCATAATATATCTACACGCTGAAGCCTCCTGCTCCAAATCTCGTCCAGAATTCGTCAAAGCTAACCTGAATTCCTTGGCTACTCGTAAAAATTTGAGTACCCAAGAGTTTACTAAAATAGAAAATGAACTCCGGGCCAGACATGGGTCTGGTGTGAGTAAACGGGTTAAAGTTTCTTAACTTTGAAAAACCTTTGGAAACACAAGGTATCTCGTAAGACTTCCTGCACATAAACACGGAAAAGCTTTTACCTTAAGATAACCAAAACATTTAATAGGAAATCCAGTTATATTATAATAGGGTCTAAGGTTTTCAAGTAAAATACAGAAATAGCTGGAATGCTTATATCTCACGTTCCAACATAGTTGGACACAATCAAAACGTACGGCGCTTATTGAAATTGGATTCCATACAATGGCAGGGCTACTGGGATACCGCCCGTCACAGTACGTGGCCTAGATCAGCATAACAAGGATCCACCCTAAATCCACTGCAACATAAGGCGGGAACCATCCCTTACTGGATAGTCCCGAAGAAGACAACCCTAGCAGTTGTCGTGACCAACTGCCCACACAGCCGAATAAAAAGGGACCTCTAGACAGGGGAAAATCTCGTCCTACTTGGGTGCTACCCACTTAGTCTTGCTGCACCTCCCTTATTTTAGCCATTCCCGGTCGATGAGGCTTGAGGCTACAATACCTTTATAGAACACATCTAACTTAGAATGCTCGTCGTCCACCGGACGATGTTCTAAAAGCATTCAATCCATACAAGTCCGTTCCGGGTTTGAACGAAACTGAAGGCACTATCTCATTACACTCATTTTGGAATCACCCTCAAAGTTAACGACAATAGTCCTTGCACTCTGAATCTTCATCTCGAACTTCACTTGATTCATGACCTATCGTTTAATTTGGATCGATGTTGTTTTCGAATATCCAAATTTGAAAATCCGATCTCGGTCTCACCGAAATCCAAAACGCCGTCTTAATGTCCAAGTTGTTTAAGTTTAAACAATTCAATTTATTATCTATGTTCGCATAGATAGATAATTCACGTTATCACAAATAGATAATCCACATTATCACAATTCAACCAAAGCATCCCATAACAACACATATCACATATAAGCGATATCACATAATCCAAGACATTCAATATCATTCAATCATACATAAGCAAAGATTAATTAGCCACACTATCTCGAATTAATTTAAAATAAATTAAATTAATTATATCCATTACTAAAAATTCTGCTTACTTAACCATTAATTAATTTCAAACTAATTAATTAATCATCCCTTAATTATCCATCTTAATTAATCATCCTTGATTGATTATTCTTTAATTACATTTAGTAACTAACCCTTAATTAATTGCACAAATTAATTATCCTTAACCATTCACAGTAATTATCCTTTGGTTACGCTCATTAATTAATTAATAATTAATTACATTAATCAATGATCCTTAATTAATTACTTGCATTAATTAATTAACCACTATTAATTACATTAGCCCTTAATTAATCACATTAATTAATCATAATTTAATTAATCACTTCCATTAATGAACCTTGATTAATTTCATTAATTATATTAATTAATGATCCTCTAATTACTTCATTAATTTAATTATCCTTCTAATTAATTTAATCTTTAATTAATCACATTCATTAATCAACCTTAATTAATCATATTCAGTAATTAACTATCATTAATTACTTACATTAATTAATTAACTTCTTAATTAATTATATTAATAAATTCTTTAATTAATTACCCTGAGTAATTAATTCTTAATTACTTCCATTAAGTTATTGTCCCCTAATTACTTTCGATTAAGTAATTCCCCTTTAATTAAGTACATCCAGTAATCACCCATTAATTACTTACACTAAGTAATTACGCTTTATTAATTACATTAAGTAATTATACTTAATCAATCATCAAATGATTAATTTAAACTAGTTAATTAACTTAAATTAATTATATTTATTTAATTAATTACATTGAGAAATTACTCCCATTGATTACTTCCATTAAATTAATTATTCCTTAATTAATCATTAATCACCTTTAATTACTTAGATTAATTAACCCTTAGTAAATCAAGTAATTAACTATCCTTAATTAATTACTAGTTATCTTAAAATTAATTATGTTGATTAATTATCTCTTAATCACTAGTTAATGACCTTTAAACTAATCATACTCATTTAAAATTCTTTAATTACTTCTCTTAAGTAATTATAATTTGATTATAAATTTATTAATCATTATTAATTTCATTATGAAATTAACTTTAAATTTAATTTCACTAATTTATTATTACTAATTAATCACAATCTTGATTTAAAAAAACAATTTCTTATCTTAACTAATCACTCATCCAAATCTCCTAAATTTTAAAACTTGAATTCGATTTATAAAAATCAAATGAAATATTTTAATTGGTTTAAAATCTAACACACCTACCTTAATTATTCTTTAATTACAACATTTATTACATTTTAAAATACCTAGGAATTTATTACAAAATTTACCTAATCATATAATTACTTTAAAATCAAACAAATCAAACATTACTTAATCATTTAAATCTTGAAAAAAAAACTTATTTAAAAACTTCTTTAAAACATTTACTTGGAAAACTAATTTATTTCGAATATACTTCAAATCTTTAAACTTATTTAAAAACATTTTGTTTTTATAAAACCGTCTTCTTTTTATTTTTCTTTTCTTTCAAAACTAGGTTACAAAATTTATTTGTAAACCCATCTATATAATTAAAAAAAACTTGATTAAACTCTTATTCAATACTTACACAAAATCAGGAAACCAAAATTACTACACAGAGCAAACCCGAGCTTGCTTCGTTCCCTCCCCGAGACAAACCCCTAGCTACCGAGATACTTAACAACCTCGAGTCCAACACGCAAACCACTCGAGTTCGACCCGAGCAAAGCATCATCCCTAAACTAACAAACAACACCATGCACGAACATACCCCGTGCATGTGCATGACGAACTCGCACGTCGTCGACCAACGCTCCGGTCCTCACCAAACTGCAAACGACCTCAATGAACCTCTCGATCAAACAGAACAATGAAATCGATGGCCAAGCAAAATTGAGAAACTCGATCAAAACTGGAACACGAACATGATCGGTAAACCAACGCTGGTCAACACCTCCGACCTTCGGGACACGTGCTTCTAAAGTCGCGCCACGTCCTGACGATCAGATTCCCCCTCAAGCGATCGGCTCCGATGCTCCACAGCTGTCTCCATCGCTTTGACATCCCACTCAACAGAAACCAGAACCAAAACCCTACTCCGTCCATTTCTGATCACCACACCATCGATACAATACAACTCCATTTTTCCTAACTTCCTCCACGCCACATCTCCCTTCAGGCCAAACCCTAAGGTGAAACTCGCCGTAGATCGTTGGAAATTGGTGATCAACCCAAATTCGAAAAATTTCCAAATTCTCAGCAATTACATGATTAAAAATCATGATTCCATCACCTAAATTCATCAATTTCCAATACGAATCTAGTAGTAAATTCCAAATTCGAAATTATGATCATCAATTTTTGACTTAAACTTGATTTTTACTGTAATTTTGCTACTTTGAATTAATTACTGATAAGTTATTGAAACCATTTTTAAACATAAATTTACATCAATGCAGATATTTTCCTTTTAGAGATCATAGCCAGATAAAGATTAGAAAGATAGGGAATGATTTTTGAACCTATTTTCTTGTCAATGAATACAAATATCAGAGAAAGATCATCATACACATAGATGTTCATATCAGTTTAATCCATATTCCAGGTAAGAATATTTATGCAACCATATTTCAACATTTTTAAACATATTAATCACATGCATCAACATAGGAACAGGTTTAAACTGTTTTTTTTTAAAGGAAATTTACTCACCAAAATAACAGAGAAGCAGGTTTCTTGTTCCGGGTTTAATCCGGAACTGTTTTTATTTTTTATTGCATTTGAGTTGATGCCTATCGCTTGATGTTTAGTTGATTTCTTTGATTACTTGCTGTTGAGTTGAATTTGAAATGTGTTTAGCTTGTTGTCTGATCCAGTAATATCCGCTTTAAGTTTTCTATTTTGTTTTTGGTTTCAGGATTTATTGAAATTTTAAAAAGAAGAAGAGGAGAAGAGTTGAGAAGATTTTGATATGAAAATAAAAACCAGATTTCTTATTTAAACATTTATTTATAAATTATAATAAAATGAAAACAAATGTTGCCCCATGTTAATATAATCTATACAAATGTCATTACATGATCTAATTGTTTTATAAATGTAAGAAATAAGATTTTTATGTTTAACCCCTTATTTATGAATTACTTACATTTTTATATTAATTATGTAATATGTTTATATATTTACAAACTATTTTAATTAGTGATATATTCAAAAAAAATAAGGATATCAATATTAAATTTTAAACTTAAGTGATTTTTCTTAAACTATATAAATAAAAATGTTCAATTTAACTTTAGTTAACTTTTTAGAAAATTACTATATGTATTTATAACCATATTTATTCATATAAAGTTTCAAAATAAAGCATATAAAAACAAAAAAAATGAATCTTTTATTAAATCCTATTTTTAAACTTTTAGCTAAAATATATTTAAAATAAATAAACATTTACTTTAAGTGTTTTGAAAATAATAATAAACTTTAAATGACTTTTTTTTGAAAAGTGTTATATTGAATTTAATATAATTCCCAAATCATGAAATATATATATTAAAATTTGAAAAACATGTTTTTTTTATTAATTAAATTCAAATCAAAGCCTTTTTATTTACAATATATACACACAAAAATATACATATATAATAATTAGAATACGTATTAATATTAATTTTGAAAATTATTATATTGAATAACTTCAAATCACAATATATATATATTCATATATATATATATATATATTATAATTTGGAATCATATCTTTTATTATATTTAAAACCAAAGACTACCTATTTTCAATATATATACACCAATATACATACATTATAAATAAAAAAATATTTTTATATCAACTTTGAAATGAATAAACTTGCTCATTTAAAATAGTTATAATAGAAAATTATCAAACCAATTTAATTATTGATAAGGATTATTAAATTGATATTGCCCTTAATTTTGGGTCATCACATGAACCGAATCTTTTGAGAGAACATGGACAGGTTTGTGCCGGTTTTCATAGATGATATTTTGGTAACTCTAAGAATGAAAGGGAGCATGAAGTTTATCTTAGAGTGGTTCTTAAGACATTGAGGCAGAATCATCTGAAGGCAAAGTTTTTGAAGTGTCATTTATGGAAGAAGGAAGTGAAGTTTCTTGGTCATGAAGTCTCAGAGAAAGGATTCTCTGTAGATCTGACTAAGATTGAAGCGATGAATAATTAGAAGAGAACCGAGATAGTGACTCAGATAAAGAGTTTTGTGGGATTGGATGGATATTATCGAAGGTTCATAAAGGATTTTTCGAGGATAGCAGCACCTATGACCAAATTAACGCGAAAGGATGTGAAGTTTGTGTGGACTGATAAGTGTGACGAAGCATTCCAGAGCTTGAAACGCTTATTTCCCATGCACCTATACTTTTTGTTCTGGAAGGTAATCAGGATTTGTAGTTTATACGGATACGCGTGGAACTGGGTTTGGAGCTGTGTTAATGCAGAGAGGTAAAGTGATTGCATATGCTTCTCGATAGCATAGACCGCATTAAGTTAGATACCCTATGAATAATTTGGAATTGGCGACAGTGATTTTTGCATTAAAGGTGTGGAGACATTACCTAAAGGTTTGAGCTATATATAGATCATAAGTCATTAAGGTACTTGTTCTCTTAGAAGGAGAAAAACATGAGACAGCAAAGATGATTAGAGTTTACTACTGCTTACGATTTTGGAATTGATTACACACCAGGGTAAGGTAAAAAGGTTATTGATGCGCTTAGCGGAAGGCATCAGAATGCAGTTTTGGCAATGATAGCAGAGCGGAAAAATTTGGAAATGTTGTTGACTTGTAGAGTGCAGTTGACATCTAAAGTTGGATCTAGTAAAGGATCTATTATGTTATCTTATTTAGAGGTTCGACCGGTAATGATCGAAAAAATTGCTTTTAAACAGGAAGAGGATCTAGTATTAGTTGAACGGATCAAGAAGTTAAGGATGGAATGAAGAGCGATGACTTAAAGGATTTTAGTCTTGACCAGAATGGGTGGTTGAGAAAGAAAGGGAGGTTGTGTATTACGAAAATGGGAGACATAAGAAAGGAAGTTTTATAGGAATGTCATCGTTCAGAGTTCACTAGTCATTCTGGAGGAACTAAGGTATATCAGGACATGAAGCAGAGTTTCTTCTGCGAATGTCTGAAAAGGGATGTTGGCTTATGAGTGAAGCAGTGTTTGAACTATCAACATGTAAAAGCCGAACATCAGAAACCAAGTGGAATGCTACAGCCATTGGATATACTGGTATGGAAGTGGGATTTTATTTCTATGGATTTTATAGATGGATTGCCAAGTTCTAGTAGAGGAAATGAAAGTATATGGGTCATGGCAGACAGATTAACCAAGCGTGCCCATTTCATTCTAGTTAAGTCAACTAGGATGGCACCTATTTTGGCTAAGTTATTTATGAAGAATGTAGTTAAAATCCATAGAATTCCTAGTAGCATAGTAAGTGATATAGATTCCTTGTTCACTAGCGAGTTCTGGAAGAGTCTATAGGAGATTTTAGGAACCAAGCTCAAGATGAGTATTGGTTACAATCCATAGACCGATAGGCAAATGGTAAGAGTTAACAAGTCTTGGAGGATTTGTTAAGAGTGTGTGTGTTAGATTTTTAGGGATCATGGGAAGACCATCTACAATTAGTTGAGTTTTCGTATAACAACATTTATCAGACTAGTATAGGGATGGCATAGTTTGAAGCTTTGTATGGAAGGCCATGCGAATCTCGAGTTTGTTAGTTAGAGACTGGAGATAGGTTGGTTTTTGGTCCAGATTTGGTTAGAGAAGCTGCAAAGAAGATTAAGTTGATTCGAACTAGGATGAAGGAAGCTCGATCTAGGAAAAGAGTTATGTAGATAGAAGAAGGAAAGACTTAGAGTTCTCTGTTGGATATCATGTTTTTATTAAGGTGTAACCGATGAAGGGTGTAATCCAATTTGAAAAATCAAGGAAGTTGGCACCAAGATTCGTAGGACCTTTTCCTATTGTAGAGAGAATCGGAAAACTCACATATAGAGTAGAGTCACCAAGAAGTTTGGTAGGAGTCGAGGATGTTTTTCATGTTTCTCATCTAAGGAAGTGTGTTGGAGATCCAGAGACTATTATAGCACCGACTGTGTTAGATGATTTAGTAGTAGAGCTGGACTTGACTATAGTTAGAAAGCCAGTTTGGATAGTTGCGAGAGATAAGAAAAGGCTACGGAACAAGACAGTCATATTAATGAAAGTCCAGTGGAGCCACGATGAGAGAGACGGTACTTAGGAGACCGAGAGAAGGATTAGAGATGCTTATCCTAATTTTTTAGATGGTATGTTTTACCATATTGATTGATTTGTTATGTACCTTATCGTAATTTCGAGGATGAAAATCTTTAAGGTGGGGAATATGTAGCAACCCTAATTTTTGGTAACATTATTTAGTAACATTTTATTAGGTAAATTAAATGAAATAATGTAAAATGATTAGGGGATTGAGATTTTTGATTAATAAAGGGTAGCCATGCTATGTTAATAAATAAATTAAAATGAGCCAACATGAAATAAATGGGTAAAGGAAATAGATGAGGAGCAAAGTTGGAATAAGAGTATTCTAATACCCTAAACCCTTAGGAATTCATTCACATGTCCATTTTATTGTCAAAAATGTCAAAGTATAGAAGCCAACCACCATTAAGCAAGAAGAAGATAATGAAAGCAATGGAAATAAGATTAATCAACTTAATCCATTCAAATCTCAAACTTCATAATCTCAAAACTAAGGTGAATAATGACTACATCTCATGTTTTCTAACGATTTTCGGTTTTAAGATTAAAACCGATTTATCTTGTTAGATTATGCCATGTTTTTGAATGATTAATTATTTATATATGATTGTTAATGATTTATTCTTATTCGTATAGGTTTTATGGTATGTTTTAAATGTGAAAACGCTATTAAATGACATCCAAATGCCTTGCGATTTTAGATTTAGATCAGAAATGATATTTTAGAGATGGTTTCAATTTTTATAATTTTCTGAATTAATGTGGATTTTATATTAATTTTATAGCGAAGAAAATGATTTTTGGGGTTTAAAATATGGCTAAAATATTTATGTTTTGTGTCTGAAATTAAATATGTTAGAAAACATATTAAAATGACTTTTTGGAATTTTTATAGGATTTTCCTAAGTATTTCAATATGCATGTATATATATATAATTATTTAAGGTATGAGATTTAAATATTTAATATATTTATAAAAGGAGAAGGGGTATTTTATAATTAAATTAAATAGTTTATTTCTGAAGTATAAGCAACACGTTTAGAAAAGTAAATTAGCAACCAATAATATTTTGACCAACAAGGCAAGTTAGTTGAAAAGAAATTCTTTTTAAAGTAAAAATCAGTTTTTACATGCTTTTGGCATGTTTCATCTCTTTCGGCACAGGGATTTCATTGAGAGCTTCCGTCTCCACCATCGAAACCAATGCACATAGTATTAATAACTTAGTACATAATGAATTGGACAATGGAGGAAGGAACTGGGTCGAGGCCATAGGTTCCAATGGGGTCGAAGCATGACTTTGTTTTAAATTAAAAATGCGCCTGCTTTCCTTTCGAAGGAAGTGCTTTCGACTTGGTTGGCTTTTGACTGGGTTAATTATTTGATGGAATGGTTCCGAATAGGTTGCGCTCTTTGTTATAATTGAAGGCGTTGAAACCCCTAACAGCCGCTTTTCTACCTTTTGAAGTCAATGGTTTCGGAAGCTATACTTTGTTTAAAAACCAAGCCACTTTTCCAATGCTTTCGGAAGGGTTGGTTTCGACGCCATCACTTCCTTACTTAATAATAACTTTCGAATGAGTGCTTTTGACTTAAATGTTTTATACACCTTTTACTCCGTTGAAGATAGAACCCAAAGGTTTCAAAGAAGATGGTCCTAGAAGGTTTCAAAAGGTGTTTCCATATGTTTTAAATTTAACCCAAACACTTTCGAAAGGTTTGCTGTTTGTAAAGGTTTGATGCTTTCGAAAGGTTTTGAAGGGGTGGATCCCCAAAGGTTTCAAAAGGTTGTAAAGGAAAGGTTTTTCCAATGATTTCAGAAGGCAATGTCAAAGGTTTTAAATAAGGATGTCTAAAGTTTTTTAAGCTTTTGAAGGAAATATTTTTCAATGGTTTCGAAAGGTAGATTGAATGGTTTCAAAAGGAATGTTTTGGCCTTTCAGCCTAGGTTATAAAGAAGGGTTTACTTGGTTTCGAAAGGGGTGCTTTCAGTGGATTCGAAAGGAGTACTTTCAAAGGTATAAATGTTTTCATTGACAAAGATTGAGTAAAATACATATGTAACATGGCAATGTGACTTTGAGTAAAACATAGAGTATATATTTTCCTTGTTTAAGTTTGATTTAAAGGTTTTAAATCAATTTGAGATGAAAAGGCTTTCAAGGAAAATTTAAGGAAGATTACCCTAAGTAAAATGACTCAGATATTTGTATACCAGATGGGACTGGGATAGGGTCGCACCCTATGCATTATCTATTAGCCCCTAGCTAATTTAGTCCAAAATTCCAGCGTGCATGGCTTTGTCATAGGTAAGAATAAGATGATGTTACACATTGAAGGGAACATATTTGTACAGAGGTAAGTTATTAGTGAGCCCGCAAAACTATTAGGATCAGGTGGCCCTGGGAAAAGATAAGTTAGGAACAGACCGTCCAGAAGAGGAGTATCTTACAGATGTTGGATTACTTGTTTATATTATTCGATAGGCCCGAGTCAGCCAAAAGTTAGTAGTTAGCTAAACAGAACTATAGTGTTCAGACAGATATTTCATTTGTTACCTGACATGAAAGTTTACATGATAATGCTTTACATTTTTAACCAGTTTTGGTTGCAGTACTAAGATTTGCAAAAGATACATTTTAAAAGGATATTAGTAAGGGGAAACTCATTCTTCTAAGCGGTGTGGTCTCGCTTTATATCAAATAACCGAGATGTATATTATTATTCACACCAGGATTTGTGTCTTACCTGAAATTTATGTTTTTCCCTTAAAATCTCGGGTGCTCAAAATTGATTCGAGTCGATCGTGGGTTGAGGATTAACATATTTTTAGTAGGTTTGTGAATAAAGCTTCCAGGGACAAGCAGGTGGTTGACGGATAGCTGTTTAAGAGTTGCTGTTTTATTTTGTTTGTTCTGCTAAGCAGTGTGGTCTCACTTAATATCAAATAACCGAGATGTACATTATTATTCATACCAGGATTTGTGTCTTACTCGAAATTTATGTTTTTTCCCTTAAAATCTCGGGTGCTCAAAATTGATTTGAGTTGACTGAGGGTTGAGGATTAACAGATTTTTAGTAGGTTGGTGAATAAAGCTTCCAGGGACGAGCAGGTGGCCGACGGATAACTATTTAAGAGTTGCTGTTTTATTTTATTTGATTCCACTATGTTTATCAAGTCAGTTATGACTATTTAGTACTCTGGTCATCTAATGGGGCATCTTCATATGTCGCTCTTGACATATTTTACAATATATATGTTTGATCTGAACCTGAGAAACTTTTGGGATAATGTAATTTGAATATGAAATGTTGTTTTGAAATATAATCAGAAAAATGTTTTTAATCTATGATGTTTTTATTTCATATTCAAGTGCTTTTGATATTATGCATATCATTAACATTACCGTATCTATTCACGGGAAATTAATACCATGGATGACTGCAACATCTGTAGCGCTTAGCTTCGGACCTCCAAATATGGGATGTTACAAAGATCCAAGCCATAAAACATCGATTTAGACAACAGTTTGGTATGAGCGTTAAATAATCTCAAAATACTATATAAGTCGATATAGTAAGGAATAAAGGATACTTTATACCTGACCTATGCCATCATCCAAAGAGTTAGCACATGAAAACAATAATATACTACTCTACTATCATCGTCATAAAGTACATAAACATCCTGGTATACTATCATGTGTCTAAGCATCGATCTCATGGATACATACATCATGTGACATCCCTAGAACGACAAACAATAAGCATAGCAACCATGGCAAACATATCATCCATCAAATAATCCTCACTGTAGCTCAATGTACTTTAGATATATAATAACTTGTAGTCCATCAATAGATAGAGATTAATGGAAAACCCCTTGTTTTCTATATATCCAAACACCAGCCCATAGCTGACACTAGATACCTTCAACGATCTGGGGTATACGGATCTCTTCAATGATCCAGGGTAGCCGATAAAGTACTACAAGAGCGTCCTCGCAGTACCCCTGCTTAAGAGAACATCAAAAAGCACTCTAATTATCAATGATTCCTCTACACTTTTGTATGAGCCTTTTATCACTCCATCTATTTCCATTCACCATTATATAAACCTTCAACATTCCATTTTCCTTGATAGAACCCTTTAATGTTCTATCCACGATTTCCTTTCAACGAACCCACCCTGATGGATCATCATCATAACAACTCCATCAATCGAGTTGTCATCATCTGAACACTTCTAAACATCCAAATAGGTCATAAAATTAACACATCATAATTTTAAAGCCATCACATCGAAGCATCACACCTACGCTTCGTCATTTTATCGTCGATCTTAATCGCGTTGCAACCATAAGGACAAACATTGAACGATCAAAATGGACTACACAAACATCGAGACATTATATGCGTGCTCCACGAAACTCGACCCCCTTGGCCATCACTAAGAGTAGTCGGTGTGACCATAAAAATGGTCGATATCAATTACTTTGGGCCATACCAAACTTCATAAGTAAAAGTTGCCCACTTCTCCACTTGACTCCACGTTAACTTAAAGTGTCTTGCTCGTTGATCCGGAACAAGGGTTTGAAAACACTAAGTGTTTGCACCAAAAATAGCACAAACACCCTAGAAGCAATTGAAATCAACAAAAATTTACATATCTAATGAAATAAATGTAAAACGGTAGAAAAGGCATAATTTTTATAATGGTTTGAAAAATACTCTAACCTATGTCCACGTTAATCTTTGTTACTGATTGATTCTCTCTAGAATACAATGATTGTAACTCAAATCTGACCACAATCTAGTAGATCTCAGATTTGGAAGTGTTTAGAGTATTTGGGGAGGAAGAAGATAGAAGAGAAATCAAGTGCCAAAAGGTAGAAGAAGAAGCGAAAGAAGCAAAAAATCCACCTTGGTTGCTATATGGTCTATCTTTATAGAGGAATTCGCCAGTAGAATCATAGGCCCATGAAACAAAAGGTCTAGACCCAAGCCTATATGTGTAGGATAACAGTAGTCAGCCCCATCATCAATTAAAACCACTCGATACCAAGAGGTGTGTAGTAGAATAAATTTCCCATTTCTCTTCCATTTTGTTTTCTATCTCCAATCCATTGCGTTCTTAATGCTTTTCCTTGAAGATGAAGATATTCATGATGATTTCCTTAATATTGTTTGTCTTTCCCTATTTTCTCTGCTTTCTTCTAGAAAGTCCATAGAATACTCATTTATCTCTTAAGAAAAGCACTTCATAGCAAATATTTAAGGTAGTGATTCAAGTACAAGTAGTTTTGAAGGTCCAAAATAGAGTAAAAACCTCTATTACCAAGTGGTCCACTTTGCTTTTTTCCATTGAAACTTGTTGAGTATGACCTTCTTGCTTTTCCAAACATGTTCCTAGGTCTGTGAATAGTTCCATCTTCGTCTTGACGTTCTAATTCCAGTTGAAAGCACGCTTGCTCAAAAAGCCGGTTAACACTTGCCTCCAAAGTACGCCTTATGAATGTAAGGTGTGCTTTCCTAAAGAATGAGTTTCAACAGTAGTCAATCTTCAGTAGATGATCCCTAGGAATTCTCCTACAAACTAAAGGTCATTCCAGACCTGTTATATCTACAGGCACTATCCCTTGCTTAAATGTTAGCCACGAATCATAATCAACATATCTTTTATCTAAAGGAGACATGTTGTATGTCAAAATCACTCCATGTTCACCCAGGATCTATCTATTTTACTCTAACTATGAGGCATTCAAATCCTTATATTGGGTCAACATCCATTCTAGGGTTCGATTTCATGGATCATTTATATTCCAATCTGGGGTTCGATCTCTCCAGATTGTTTATAATTCAATCTAGGGTTCGATCTCTCCAGATTGTTTATCATCCAATCAAGGGTTTGATCTCTCTAGATCCTTGCCGAGTCAATCTGCTTGCTCTTCGGCAAGGAAACTCAACATCCAAGAAAGTCCATTTTCTCACTATCCAATGAGGGAACTTACTTTTGATCTCTTTAGATCCTTGTTGAACCCAATCCGCTCACTCTCCGATGAGGGAGCCCAATGTCCAAGTAAGTCCATCCACTTATACTCTGGTAAGTGGACATACTTCTTTGTGCAAGTCCATCCATTCGCTCTTTAGCAATGGAACTTGCACCTAGCGGTCACCGCTTCTTCTCTTGAGGTAGGACTATCACGATTAATGTCAGTCATTGTGTTGAAGTGGTTTTTCAAAAATCAAATATTCAGAGCAAAGTAATCATGCAAACATCCTAATTATTCATATCAGACATTTTAATCAGAATGTTCCTAGAGAACAATCGAGGTCTCATACATGTATAAGCGGTTTGAGGTTATCATTATCTTTAGGAAGTGAACTTAACTCATGTCCATCTCGACCATGGGATTACCAATCATGTCTTAAATCCCCAGATGTGTGTTGATGCATTCGTTGCAGATGGTGGTTGCTCCGACCGCACTATTATAGTTTTGCTTCCTTATATACCATTGTAGCCTGTTACTCTGAACCATACTTCCATCAAATTAGAAGGTGTCGGCATTTTTTTATTCCTTGTCCATCCATTTCATGAAAAAGGAAAAAGGTCTTGGACCTTTTCTCCCGAACTATGGGTTCCTTATTAGTTGGCTTGCTATAGAGGATCTGCCACTAGTATGCAGATGAATCCACTTTAAGGTTTCAATTAGGTCAGTGTAAGAAGAGAATTTCGATTCTCTCCTTAGTCGCTTCGGTCCCTCCAAATTACCTTTAGCTTTTCAATTTCCTTTGTCTCCACCATATCCTACTTTGGATGGTCCTCCATCATACACAACATTTATTTCAGCGTTCTTAGCTTTAATGTCCTTCTGACGTAAGTACCTCTCTGCCTTGTGATAAAATTCCACAAGACCCAATGATGGATTGCTTTTCAAGGCAATTTTAAAGCCCATCTTATTTTCAACTATAGAGACCATAACCATCAGAATCTCCAATGGATCCGGCATATGAACTACATCGGCTGCCATGTTAAACCTAGTCTCCAACCCATTGTTCATGGTTGATAGCATCATCACATTCTTTGGTTTTTAAATGTGAACTCTGAACTGTCACATGAACTTATTCACTAGCTCAGTCCACGTGCTTATGGAACCATTCTCTAGCTTCTTGAACCAAATTGCTGCTAAATCCATTAAATATAATAGAAAATACCATCCCATTACCTCCTCAGAAGTACCCAACATCTCCATATGTCTAGCGTACCTCATTAGATGAACCATGGGTCGATCATTCCATCATACATTTCAACGTCAAAAGCTTGAAACTTGGAGGATTCCTTACATATGGATGTTACAGGTAATTGGATTCCTGTTTGTAGTCTCTAAACTCTGGTCTGGGATCCACCTCTCACTACCCTTTGGATCATCTCAACTATTCGATAGTTGTCTTCTAATGGAAGTCTTCGCTCTATAGCTATGTTTTTCCCCTTGCTCCTATAGGGAAACTCCAGTACATATTCCTTTTGTTGTAAATTCACGATCCGCACTTCTGACTTCATTCTGCCTACCGTTTCTACGGGGAAGCTCTGACACATACTCCCCCGATCGCTATGCATATGTATTCTGACTTGTATTTCTGGCTTTAGCATCGTCTATCCTTGACATCCGAGCTCACACTAAGCCTAAACCAACATTGCCCTTGAGTCAATTCCTCTTGGTACCGTGATAATTGAGGTTAGTACCGACTGGTTTTGTTTATGAGGTCATTGTTCCAGCTTGCTCCGCACCAACTCCAGATGCTCCTACATTAGTTTCTAGCCTTTGATTTTCAACTGCTCTAGCTGTTGCTTATTATCCCATCCTTCTAAAGAATGCATCTAGCATCTTCTATTGTCGAGCCATTATTCCATCTTGCATTTCTTTCATCATTATCTCCATCTCCTCTCTGGTCATGGAGATGGATTGATTAGAATATGAGGACACCTCCTAGCTACCCTCATGCTTTAGTTAACTTCCTCCAATCATAGATCTAGCGTTAGGTCTCTTCACATTGTCCAAACTTCATATTTAAGCTTTACTTTGTGAAAACTAGCTCTTTTTGTTGAAAGAACCAAAAACGTTTGCACAAAAAAGTGGCAGAGACGCCCCAGAAGCAAATGAAGGCATTAAATGTATAGATCTAATGAAATACACGTAAAACAGTAGAAAAGGCACAATTTTTATAGCGGTTCGGCAAACACCACGGCATACGTCCACTTTAATCTTTTTTATTGATTGATTCTTTGGAATAGAATGATTATAATTCAAATCCGACCATAATCTAGTAGATCTTGGGTTTGAGATTGTTTAGAGTATTTTGGCAAGAACAAGAAGATAGAAGAGAAATCAAGTGCCAAAAGATAGTAGAAGAAGAAGAAGCTAAAAATGCTCTCTTTGTTACTATATGGTATGTATTCATAGAGGAATTCGCAAGTAAAATCGAAAGCACGTGAAATATAATAAGGTCAAAACCAAGCCTATATGTAGGAGAATAGTAGTCGGCCCCATCATCAATTCAAAAAACTTGGTACCGAGAGGTATGTGTTGGTGGAAATTTTCCCATTCTCTTCCGTTATGCTTCCTATCTCTGTTCTGTTACATTCCAAATGCTTTTCCTTAAAGACGGAGTTCTTCATGATAATTTCCTTGATACTATTTGCCTTTTCCTGCTTTCTTCTAGATAATCCTTAAAATTGCTCATCTATCTCTTGAGAAAAGCACTTCAATGCAAACACTTTAGGTAGTGCTTCAAGTAAAAGTGGTTTACGAGGTCCGAAGTGGAGTAAAACCTCTCGGTATCGAGTGGTCCACTTTCCTTTCATTCCCTTGAAAATTATTGAGTATGATCTTCTTACTTTTCCAAACATGTTCCTCAGTCCATGAATCATTTCATCATCACTTAACGTTCTAATTCCAATTGAAAGTCCGTTGGGTTAAAAAGCTGGTTAACACTAAGCAAGAGAATTTGTCCCTAGCACTTTTGACCCTCCATAATTTGGTTAAGTTCGAATCCATTTCCCTTAGCTGCCTTGTGCTTGTCTCGATGTAAAGCACCTGAAATCCGAAGCCGTTAGCTCAAAATCACAAATTTGGTTAGAGCTTTCAGTCATTCCATTCCCTCAGGGCTCAGGGGAGCAGACCTACTTCTTTCTTAAAGGATTCAAACTAGTGTAATTATTGATAGGTTTGAAGAATAGCCTATTAGATAAAATGATGAGGTTTATCACTATTGTACATTTCATTTTTCTCAAATATAATTCAAAGAAATATCTAATATTAGGCCAATTGTTTTAACTGGGCGAACAATAAAGCACCACCACTATAGATAGATTATGCAACTTGGAGGAACTAGACCATGCGATTGTCGCCTAGTATAAACAATGGCCTCCATCTCTTCTAATATAGTCAATAGATCACCACCTTACCTTTCTACTAATGTCGGAATGTGCAGATTAGTTAGCTCATGCATAGGGAAGTTGAGAGAAATCTCATAGAGTCGCCTTTCACATAAAACAAAGAGTATCTCATTCTGATTACTAAATAATTTCGAATTCGGCCTATTGGAAATCTCTTTAAAATAAGAATTTAGTTTCAACGGCGGACCACCTAGCCGATAGGAGGTTTCACTAATCAGTTTGTCATAAGAAGCGAAGGTACACCATGTGCATAGTAAGAGGCCCCAGTATACCTAACGAAAGAGAGGGTAGCAAAGTTCTAATGGTACCAGCCTTGGATGGAAATCATCTTTAAGATTCTCAGTATTAGTTAGGTGCTAAAAAATTTACATTGACTTCACACTGGTTTTTATCGAGTTAGGGGACAAAGAAAAGGTGTGTAGTATCGTTGATCATGGTAGACGTTTGGAAGCACTAGTCAAACCCAAAATATTCCTTTAAGGCAGTCTCGTAACCTATCAATCGGCCTTATAGGAATGGAAAAAAAGTGCAATCTTCACCAGATACTTGATATTCGGATTCCATGTTCGAGTTGAATTACCCAATATTCCGTGTCTAATTCATGAAATCATGTACAAATTTAATAAATTAAAATATGCACAATCTAATTATTATCTTGCCTTTTGGTCAGGCCGGGATACCATGGATTCGGCTAAGAATGGATTTGGGTGGACAACACTCAAAAAACAAGTCAGAATAGCATGAAATTTGGAGAGTAAGTAGCTAACATCATAGGAATCTCAATAGAACGATCACACCTCAAAAGGAGCAAGTATGGAACTATCCAATGATCCATTTTCTTCTCAAAACAATGATCGTCGATATCTCACAAACGGTAAGTCAGAATGATGTAAACTTTGGGAGCATGGACTAGAGGCATGTGGGACCCCACAGGAACGATCGCACCCCCATTGTAGAAAATATGGACGATCAACACCGATCGCTCATATGGCATACGATTGGTCTAAAAGTTTGTGGATTGGGTCGTACGGATCTGGAGCTGCCAAAATTTCAGCCCGATCCATGCACATCTTCACCTATAAATACATCGGACTTGGCCCATTGCAAAGGACTTTTCGGTTAGTTCTCTTTCATCACTTCTTATCTCTTCTTCCATTGCTTTTCTAAGACAAAAAAACTGTACTTGTAATCTTACAGTACAAATAAAAGATTATTGAAGTGGACATAGGACGAAGTTTGTCGAACTACTATAAAACTTGTGTGTTCATTTATTTTTCTACAATCTATTTTGGATCTATGAATCCATATTTCTCCGTTGGATCTAAATATTGGATATTTGTGCTTTCACATACAACAGGGTGTTTATGCCAATTTTTGGTGCTTTCACTGAGAGAGCTAGGCCCCGTGGATTCGGTGTTTATATTTGGAATCAACTAGAGGACTTGGAATTAGGGCAATGGTGAGACCATCAAGAAGGAGACAGATAGGGGATAGGAGCCATCATGATGGGAATCAGGAGGCTTCCTCAACAGCTAATCAAACCTCAGTCTACATCATCAGAGACAAGATGGAAATATTGATGGATATATGAAGTAAGAGACAAAAGGAGATAATACAAAATCTCTTCGGGCAGATGAGACAAGTTGGAGCACAAAACCAAGGAAATGGAGTAGCAGGAAATGCTGGAAATATGGATCATGGAATTGAAGCAACAGGAGATGAGGAAAACTAGAACCTAGGCCAAGGAAATGAAGCTAATAGAGAGTGGGATGGTGTGGTACAGCCGGGGGTAGTCCCGACCGACACATAACGATCGGTACCGATCGTTCCAGAATGATCAGCGTCGATCGATCTAGACTCGGAGGCATGCCTCCGGGTTATGCTGGATTGATCCCAGGTGGCGGTGTTAAGCAATACTGAGCAGCTTGGTGTCAATTGGAACTTAGATGTGTCTGAAAGAGGATAATCTGGGCTCCCTCATAGACTTGGCGGTAGGATGGAAATGATGATCGAAGACCACTTATGGATGCTGGAATAGCTGAAAATTGGCATCTAGGACTTAGAATGGAAACTAGATGGCTTGATATGGATTGAAAAAAAATAAGGGGAAGATCGGCGAGGAAGATGGATTAGGATGCATCTATTGACATGGATCGGCACTACACCTTACGGAACGGGGGCATGGTTTTGGATGGCTTTGTAAAGAAATGGATGGCGGTGATGGAATAGGAGCAGCCATCATCCGCTAAAAATTGGAGCGAGCCTGGCTTAAGGGCATAGGTCGTCATCTTTTGATCAGGATGGCATGAAGTAAATGAAACTCCACATTAAAATGGCTATGTCACTTACACATGTACGGGATCGAGGTCGGTCCCTAGGCATGCTCTAAGATGACGATAAACTGCTATAACAATTGATTCCAGAACTTGCTTGAATGTGAAAACAAGTATTTCGCCTTAAATGGAAGACGATGTCAAATGATCAAACTTCGCCTCGAACGGTTATATATCTCAAACAATCACATTTTGCCTCGAACGGCACCGATCTCGAACAATCACATTTCGCCCTGCACGGCACTCGATCTTGAATGAAATTTAGCCTTGACGACACTCGATCATATTTCGCCCTGAAAGACACTCGATCTCGAACGATCATATTTCGTTTCAACGGCATTCGATCTTGAATGATCATATACCATCTTTAATGGAACTTGATCATGTACAATCATCATTCGCCACGAATGGCATTTGATCGCATACGATCATCTTCCATCTTGAATGACAATCAGTCACGAATGACCATCATCTACCACGAATGGCTATTGTTCACGAACAACCACCACTCGGCTCAAATAGCAACATCAACCTTATAAAAATGCTAGCATCAAACGGCTATAGATCTTACTAAAGATCTCGAACGATCACAATTAACGATTTGGAGAGATCAAGGAATTAGATTGGCAACGGATAGGATTATGGATTGGAATATTCTGTTATTAATGGATTATGGATTTTAGATTTTGGATTTATAGCAATTCAAAACATTCCTTCCTACCATAAGGCATGTTTTGGAGGGCATATGTTATCCCACTTTTTGGTCATGCCGGGATACCACGAATTTGGCTGAAATAGATGGATTAGAAATAAATTACAATTGAAACAATGGGCGACAGTTAAAACAATTCGAATGGACAATTATCAAAAAAGGTAAGTTAGAATGGTACAAAATTTGGAGAGTAAGTAGCTAACTTCATAAGAACTCACCAGAACGATCGCACCTCAAAAGGAGCAAGTATGGAATGATCACCAGTGATTTATTACAATTCAATACAACTTCACAGAAAAAATGATATCTCACAAACGGTAAGTCGAAATGGCACAAAATTCGAAGAGCAAGTAGCTAACATCATGGGGAACTCAATAGAATGATCGCACCCCAAAGGGAGGAAATATGGAACGATCTCCCATGATTCATTTTTCGTTCAAAACAACGAAGATTGGTTGATATCTCACAAACGGTAAGTTGGAATGGTGTGAAACTTTCGGAGCATGGACTAGAGGCATGTAGGACCCTACAAGAACGATTACACCCCTATTGGAGCTAATATGAAAAGTTGGCACTGATCATTCATATGGTGTGCGATCGATCTGAAAATTAGTGGATCGGCTCGTACAGTTCTAGGGGTTCTTCTGGCAAAATTTCAGCCCGATCCATATACGTCTTCACCTATAAATACATCGGACTTGGCTCATTGCAAAGGAATTTTCGGCTGGCTCTCCTTCATCACTTCTTACCTCTTCCTTCAATGTTTTTCTAAGACAAAAAACAACTGTACTTGTAATCTTATATTACAAATAAAAGACTACAGGAGTGGATGTAGGCCAGAGTTTGCCGAACCACTATAAAACTTGCATGTTCATTTACTTTTATATAATCTATTCTGTGACCTGTGAATCTATATTTCTTTGTTTGCATCTAAATATTGGATATTGGTGCTTTCACATACAATAGGGTGTTTGTGCCCATTTTTGGCGCCAAGACTAATCAACAAAAATAGAGAAAGATCGATGGAAAATCCGAGGCCGCTTATGCCAAATCAAATGACCCGGCTGCTTACGAAGTCTCAAAGTAGAGGAGTTTGCTCGAATGGGAAAAAACCTTTTCCTTTCGTCTACATCCTAAACTAATATATTGGGTACCAAAACAATTCATCCAAAAATCAATCATCATCCCATGTCATCCAAACAACATATTCAAATCATCCAAATAATTTACTATCATAAATTGTCCCAGATCTAGTTTTTATAAAAGTAGCAAATGTGATTGGTAAATTGAATAAAACATCTCAAAATTCAGTTTTATCTTTTTATACACGAGTATAAGGTGTAATACACATTATATCTAAGTTTGAAAACCATTTAGGTTCGAAAACCGCTTTAAAAATCATAGTTTGACTATATCTACATGCATGGCAAAGTGATAGAATCAATTCACTCACCTAGCACCAAAAGTACCAAATAATCAATAGAAATCCAAGATGAACAACGAAAGCACAGACCCCAAGGCAGCCAAAAGTAGATCTAGAGATTCCTTTTGCTTATTAACCCCTAATGATATTTTTTAGGCTAATTGAAGTATGAAAAAGTAGAGTTTTTTGATGGAAAATAGAATAATGGATGTTTAGACTTGTTTTGGGAAGTGGGAAAAATTAATTAGACCAATGCCATCATCCCAAATTAGGCATAAATCCCTAAGTGGATTAGTAGGTATAAGCATAGGCTTAATTAATTACCCACTAATCTAGCCAACAGCAGTCTAAACGTAAAATAGATATATTTCCTAAATGGTAAGTCTGATTTCCTATTATGACCACTCTATGGAAAGAGAAGCCATCATCCCAGTCTAATGAAAATGATTATATACCCTAATTCACCTCTTATTAAAAGTTATATGCTTTACAATATTTTCAGGGTCAAAACCGTTTGATAGAAATTCCAATGATGGAAAATGTCCATATGGTCATTTCCCAAGATTAAAAATTCATATGACCTTAAATGAATTTCAAATTAATATTTTACAATCCTCTAATACGTAAATATGGATTGTTATGCTCTTCCGCTTAGGAATTTCGCCTCTGAAATCCTCAAATAAATCAAGGAAAAGAAATCAGAGTTCCCTTGCATGCCTAACAATCATAAGCAATCACCTCACATATCAAACATGCAGCCATACAATCTATAACATAGACATACATATCTTAGCATGCGAGATACTAAACTATCCTATATGATATCGAAAGCGAAAGTGAATAAGACAAATAGCAAGCCTTAACATGTAAACAGTTGTGGATATGCAGCCTTCGTATTTTCCTTGGTTTTCCACTTGCAATCACCTTTACTTTCACCCTATTTAACCTTCACTAACTCTACCGTCTTCCTCCTAAGTTGCTGTATAACATGTCCAACAATATGAATTGGCCTATGAAGTCTTGAAGCTCCTGGATAATATTAGTATCATCAAGTTGATCTAATGCTATCGTCATGCCTAAGTCACACAAAAACTATCTTAAATGAGAGATTTGTAATACACTATGCATGCCCGTCATCTTCTGAGGTAAGTTGACTCTATATGCTAGGTTTTCAGTCCTATCAATTACCAGAAAAGGATCGACAAACCTTGATGCAAACTTCCACTTATTATTGATAATAGAGAGATCTTCACAAACACCACATCATCAATGAGAACTCCAAGTCTATATATTTCCTATCAACATTGCTCTTTTATCTTTCCTGAGAAGCCTTCATACAATGCTGAATGATTTCAATCTTCTCCAAAATCTCTCTGATCATATATGGCCCAAGTAATAGTTTCTCGTCGGCTTCACACCAACATGAAGGAACATTACATGGTCGGACATACAATGCGTTGAATGTTGCCATATTGGAACAAGACTGATAACTATTGTTATAATATGCGATCTATACACAATACAAATGATTATCCCACAAGCCTCCGAAATTGAAAAAGCAAGCTCGTAAGAGATCCTTCGATGTGATAACCCGGATTTTTTTGAGCAATAATAATGTGGTAGTCTTCTTTATAAATTATTTAAATTGATTCAATTTTTTTCTTTTTTTCAAGAAAATAAAACAAGTAATTGTAATGTATATTTATAAAAATAGAAAATAAGAGTTCAAATAAGAAACTATAAATTCTTACAAACATTTAAGGAGTCTGATGTACCGTAAGCTGTGATTATTTAAGGAAATTTGGAAAATAAGTTTGATTTGTTTTAAGATTTTTAGAACATTGAAATAAGTTATTTTATTATAATTTAGACAAGCTTTTATTATATATTTATATATATAATAATAATAATTTTATTTATTATTTGTACTTGATTTTAATTGAATAAATTTAAGTATAATTAAGATAATTAAGGGAAACTAAATGTTAAACTTTTGAATTAGTTCAAGTTCTTAAGTTGTTTTATATTTATTATAATTATTTAATTTCGTATATAATAAAGTGGTATTAAGAAGATGGTTCGTAACGACGGATGTTATTCCATCGTATGATCCGTTGTGAAATTAAATAAGTAAAATTTTATAAGCATTGTTCAGATTGAATTTATTTACCAATTGGAAATGAATGCCGTTGTATAATTTTGCGGCCTATTGTTAAGACATTCCCAACTGAATAGATGTGTTCATTGTAGATTATTCAAATCGTTGACATCTGGTTAGTGGAAACAGACACCATTCCACTAAATAGTTAATCTACCTTCTGTAGGTAGTTTAAGCCATCAATCTGATATTCTGTGTAATTGTTTACTAGCAATGATAATGTCTGATATGTTATTCATGCATATATCTGTTATTTGTTTGTTAATTATATTTGAGAATATAATATGAATCGATCTATGGAAGCTGATTGATTTTGAATATCTGTGTGGAAGGTGAATTATGAATTGATAAGTACCGTTGAGACTGATAAGCCTTATTCTATTTGGATTGATTTTGAAACTAGTTTTGCTTTAAAAATATATATTATTTTTAGAAATGTTTTGAAAGAATTGATAAATATTTTGGAAATATCAAAAGTAGTTATTTATTATTTTTTCTAGGAATCTTTATAAAGGTATAATTTTTATAATTAGATATTATTTAAACTATTTCGAGTATTAAACTATTTTGTAATGATCCTTTAACGATTAATTTTTATTAAATTAGTATTTAAGTATATTTTCATTAATATAAATCTATTTAATATAAATGTTGTTTTAAATAATATTTTATAATAACTTTTATAAAGAGTATTTTATTTAATAAACTTGAAAATAATATTTGGAAATTTAATATGTATGATTTAGAAAGAAATGGTCATATATATATATAATGAAATAAGCTTTCTTAGTAAATTTTAATCCGTTTGGATTTTAAATGTGAACAAGGCTTAATGGGTGCAACGGGAAATAACTTGGTTGTATTGATGATTGTTTTGATAGTTAAACAACCAACTATCAAATTTGGACAAAAACCTAACTTTGGAAATATCTAGAGGAGACTCGGGAATTATATGGTACGGTTACCGATCGAGGTGCAATACCATAGGTATAAACTCGTTTATTCTCTTGGACAAATTATAAGGAAACCCGTCCAATAATGGTTAGGAGGTGAACTCAGATCTTTTATTTCGTCGGTGTATTTCCTAAAGAACCGAGGTTGAGTTTACTGGGAAATAGAGAATGTTGTTTCGAGGAGACTGGGATCGAGTTTGAAATCCGAAAACCACTTTGATCCAACGAGTACGTTTTCGTGATGAAGACAAGAGCTTGGAGTCGAAGATGGAGCAGTGAAGTGAAAGGGATACTCGCTACTAATCCTGAGGGTGATTCCAAAAATGAATGTAGTAGGAATAGTGCCTTTGGTTCCATTCGAACCCGAAATGGACTTGTATGGATGAATGCTTTTAAAACATCGTCAGGTAGATGGTGAGCATTCTAAGTGATATGTTCTAAAAAGGTAATGCTTAGCCTCAAGCCTCATCAACCGAGAATAACTGAAAATCAGAGGATATGCTAAGTGGGTAGCACCCAAGTAGGGTAAGGTCATCCCTGTCTAGAAGTCCCTTTCTATTTCGGTTATGTGGGCGGTTGTTGATCCCAACCGTGGGGTGATCTTACTCGGGATATCCAGAAAGGGGTAGTCTGGTCTTGTGTTGTAGGGGAACGGAGGGGTGCTCGATACGCTGACCTAGACCAGGTACTGTGATAGGTGGTACCCCAGTGCCTAGTCATTCGTTGGATATCCATTCTCCCTACGTGCCTTTTACGGTTTTAATTGTAGAACCCACTTTGTGGCTAGTATGCTAGAATTTAAGAATATAACAATTTCAGCTATTTGAATAAGTATTTGTATATAGACTCTATTATAATATCAGAGGATTTTATAAGAAATGTTTTGGTTATCGTAAGGTAAAAACCCGACATGTTTATTTGTGGCGTGGTCTTACGAGATACCTTTGATTTCAAAGGATTTTTAAACTTTAATTAATCAAGTTGGGTATGTTTATCACGCTGGTTTACTGGACTGACTCGGGCTTGGTGTTTTTCCTATATGCTCGGGTCAGACCGAGCATATTTCCAGGTTTAGCTGGAAGAGTGGAAGCTTCAGGAGAGGAGCTGGAACCATGAGACGTATTCACGTAGATGCTTATATGAAGTTGTATTTTGATTGTGTTGTCAACTAAATGTAAGGACGGGATTGTTATAAACTGTCTGAGTTGTATGGTTATAACTTTGATTTAAAGTCTATATATGTTATTAAAGCAACAGTTTTGGTTTCATGCAAAGATTTGTTTATATTATAGTCTATTCGATCCGCTGTGAGATTCTGATTGTTCTCTTTTCTTCTATCTTCTTTCTATTTCTACCTTCTTTCTTCTTTCACTATCTGTCTTCCCGTGCAATTTGACTGACAAGTGTGGTTTGAATTTAGTTTAAATTGGTACCCAAAAATGGGTTGTGACATGTGGTATCATAACCTAGGTTGAATGAATACCTAGGTTCGGGTGGGTTGCTCATTAGGAATATAGTCTGCAGCAACCTGTTTAAGTCTGAGTGTGCATATATCCGAGAGCTCGTATTTGTTAGCTATATAAAAATGGTCTTATATTGTGTTAATTGATCGGTTAAGTGATACATGGATTCTGGTCAATACGAGTAGCTAACGTTATTGATAGGGATCTCTAAACGCTTGAACCAAGCCAACGAACACAATATTATTTTAAAGGGGTAAATGAAATAATTTTACCTAGATATATTTTCTATATAAGAAATATGATTTTTAAATATATATATGGTATTTAAAATGATTGGTTGAGATGATAGTAATTTATCATCTGGGTATGAGTGGTCTTAGCCATCAACTTTGAGTATATTCATTGGTTGCCCTTTTTGACTTGAGTATACCTTTAGAGATCTGAACCCTTTTGAATTTGAATCTTTGAAAAACGTATTTGGTTTTTGTTTTAAGCAATGTTTATTAGTAAAGGATTTGTTATAAAAATCCATAATCCATTATCTTTTCAAAAGCATAAACATTTAGTTTCCTTAATTATTTCAATTATACTTCACTTAGTTCGAAAACTCAAGGATTTATAATAACTATTTTTTTTAAAAAAAACTTGTCCACTTAATGATAGAATAACTTATTTAAATGACTTAATAAAATATCAAACAAAGCAAGTTTATTTCCCAAATTTCTTTGTCTATATAGAATTTAAATTAAACATTTATATGAAAGAAAATTGGTTTTAAGTTATTTATTTTAAAACATCATCCCTGTTATAACTTCTGGAAAGTCAATTTGTTTTGGACTTTGTTTTTACTTTTAAAACTAAATTCTCTACTTAACAAATCTAACCAAAATTAAACAACTCACACCTGATAAATCACCAGACACAAATACAACCCAAATTGGACCGAAGCCCAATCAACGAAAACATCGAAACGAACCCGAAGACAACAAAACATAGACATCCTCCAACCTTCTTCCTCACCACTTCTCTACTTCCAGGAAATCACCCAAATTCACTCGAACGAATGCCACAAGCCGGAGAGAACATCTCCGACCAACTCGATGTCTCCCAATCGAACATCGATACCAGCGAAACGTCCCATCCTGGAACGAAACCCACTCTTGTCCTCTACCCTTAATTCATCCATGCCGAGACATCACGTGCACAAGGTGCACGTGCACCACCTCTCCGATGACTCTACTGACCTCATGAACCTCTGAGTCGACATCCCTTCTTCTATTGATCAACATCGCCACCTCAACGATGATTAGAATCCATCCCAGATGAAAAACAATACTCACTCGAACCATCAAAAAAACTCTGGCCCAAAACTCCATGAACTTCTCGCACCTCTGACCACAATCACGCATGCCACCTATCTCAGATGAAAGCCCTCCCCAGCAGCTACCTCCGAGACAAACCTCATGCATTCTGGTTGCTCCAACATCACTCAGATAACTTGCATTCGTCGGCCACCTAAACCCTTTCCAAAACCCTAAAATCGATCGCTACCCCAAACCAATCGGAAAAACTCAAATTTGCCATGGTCGATGCCTCCACATTGACCACCATCCCCTTCTAGACTCGGCCGTGCCACTTCACGGTGACGAGATTGCCGGAAATAAATTTTTAAACGAAAAACGTTCATCTAACAATATCTCACAAAATAAAACACTAAAAATTATAACCTTTCCACAAAAATTCATATTTTCATACAACAATCAAGTCTGCATGTTTAAATTCCAGAGTTTAAGATATTAATTTTCCACTAAAACTTGGTTGTTTACTGTAAAATGGAACCCTGACAAACTACACAACATAATTTGCTCCTAAACTACTTTTAACAAACACTATACTAGAAAATGAACATATTCCTAGTTTACATCAACATGCAAAATGATCTAGGTGAAGAGATTTTGATTTTTGAATGCTAGAATGAACAAATGCATTTACAGTCAACGGATTTTCCAGATTTTAAAATTCAGTTTCTCACCTTAAACATTTGGTTCCAAAACCTTGAATCTTTGATTTAAACTTGAAATCTGAAATTTGAACTAGCTTTTAATATTTCTAAGTTTGGATTTGAACAGAGATCAACAGACTAGGGTGCTTCCTTCTTAATTTATAGAGAACTGCTTCTTCTTCTTTTTCTTTAAATTTGTTTTCTGATTTTATGCAATTGAACAGAGGTTTTGTTTTAATTTCTTAAACCACAATCCAGATCTGAAATGCTTACATATATACACATACTTTGAAATATTTGTTCAGATTGGAAATATAATTTTGGATGCTGAAATGATATTTTCTTTTTACTGAGTGAAATTTGAAAAGAAAGAAAACAATTATCACCATAAGTTTCAGCTGTTTTTCTGGCAAACGTAAGTTTGTTTATTGATAAAATATGCCATTGTTTTATATTTTGTTAAAACTATTTTTGGTTAACTTGCTTTGCTACTAATCTTCTGTAAACCAGTTTCTATTTACAGCAAATGATTTTGAAACCTTTATTTGTTTATAAACTATAAAATGCTTAAAGTATAAGAAATTACTCTTGAGAAGTTAGGCAGCCATATTTGTCTTTTGACAAAGTTAGTATTGCATTTACACATTTTAAAGAAATATAGTTGAGAAACTACATACTATAATAATACTTCTTGTTCAATTTTCTTAATATAAATACATATGTATTTTAAACAAAATGAAATAACATTCCCGATATACATATGTTATTTCTAAAACAAGTATTACAAAGTGATATTAAACTATTTTTAATCCTTTATGTGTATATGTAAACCATATATACAATTTTTATTGACAATATAGAAATATATTATTTCCAAATAAATCAAGTCGTTTCCTTCTTTATTAATTTATAATATAAAAATATATTGTTTCAAAACAAACTAAGTTCATTGATATTTATGTGTAAATAGTTTCTCCTATTTATACATAAATGATTATTATACACATCTTTTTATTTATAACATTTTTATCTTATTTAAATATTATAAATCTTCCTTTTTAACTTATCATAACATATATACAACTTTTCTAATTCAATGTGTGTGTATATATCATTATTTTAGAAACTTAAAACTCCCTTTCATTTAACAGAAACAACATTGTTTATATACCCAAAATAAAAAATATCACCTTTACTTCACGCTGAATTTCTATCCAAATTTATTACATAAAAAATTATTATTCCTATATGAAAAATATATGTATTTGATTTTTTTTCCCAATTAATTTAATTCTCTATTATATTTAATCGTTAGAATAAAATATACATATTTATCTTTAAAATAAAATACTTATATTTAATCTAAAACAATATATACATATTTCACCTTTAAAACAAAATATACATATAAGAAATTCCATTTACATCAATCTGTAATCTAATATAGATTTGAAAATTCAAGCTACACTGGTTTTGAAAAAAATTGTGTACAATTATTAATTATTGATTAATGGGAATACTGTATATTAAAATACAATATTATTGAATATTATAAATTAATATTCACAACTCGGGATGTCCAAAATCCTGGGTCGTTACATTAAATTGTAACAACCCGAGATTTTCGACCTCGAAATTTCGACACTAATACGTTCACTGTAGAAGTGCCGAGAAATCGAATGTCGAAAATCTCAGATTGTTTGGGAAAGAAGAAATGAGAAAGAAGAAGAAACAAAACAAATCACAGAATCTTACATTTCGCAGCGGATCAAAATATAATATCGAATAATAGCATTTATACTAGAAAAGCAGTAATAATTAATTTACATCAATACGTCAGAGTTACAACCAATAATAAATAAACTGTACAGTTGTACAACATGCCCCAGACTACTATCAATACAACTCTCAAAATACACAGCGGTAAAACTCCATGTGTTCCTGCCATCCAGCTCGCCTCCTGAGCTCCAGAACATTCTAACCTGAAAATCTGTAATACTCGGTATGACCCAAGCATTACATCAAAGTAACACCTAGGTTATGCTAGAAACCAGCGTGAGTAAACTCGTAAAATTTGAAATACTAAGTTATAAAACTTAATTGGAAACCCTGGTAACTCATACTCCACTACAAGTTCATAACTTGTTATAGTCAACACTGATTTCACAAATCAATCCCTAGGTACCATTACTTAGTTTCAAAAGTCCATATTATGCCATTCCAGCCTATTGATTTCACATATCAAATCTACAAAGAATTATTGTAGATCACAAATTGTAGTGGTTTCGGGTATTTACTGATATCCGACCCTGGTCTCTTCGAATCCTAGTTATTCTTTAAGCCAAATTGTTTAACTTTAACAATACAATTTATTTTCAGAATTTCATATTCACATAGCAATTCCATTTCATATAGATAAACCATATTTTCACAGTTCAATCCAAATATCATCTCACATAGCATCACAAATCACATCTCAGAGATATCAAATAATCCAAGGCATTCAATATCATTCGATCACCCGTAAGCAAGATTAATTAGTCACACCATTTCTAATTAATTTAATATAAATTAAGTTAATTACTTCAATCACTTTTAAATCATGCTTACATAATATTAATTAATTACAAACCAATTAATCATCCTTTAATTATCACCTCTAATTACATTGAGTGATTAGCCTTTAATTAATTACATAAATTAATTAACCTTCCACTATTCACATAAATTAACCTTTAATTGCTCTCATAAATTAATTAACTATTATTAATTACATTGGCCCTTAATTCATTATTCTATAATCACTTACTTAGATTAATTATCTTTTAGTTAATCCCAATCATTGACCAATGCTTTAATCAATTTCCTTAATTAATATACCCTTTAATTATCCATCTAAAATTAATTACCCATAATTACTTCAATAAGTAATTATCCCATTGGTTAATTATCCTCAATTAATTAAACCTTTAATTATCAATTAATTATCCACTAATTAACTTAATTAACCCTTAATAAATTAACCCTATAATTAATTATCTTAATAATTAAATTAATTTATTATTCCCTTAACTGATTACATAAATTGATTAGCCATCCTTTAATACATAAAAAATGTCCTTCATTTAATTACATCATTTAAATCACTTTTGAAAATATTATATAATTGCTTTTAAACAACAAATTTTGAACATTTAAAACCTTGAAAACTTGATTAAACTAGCTCAAATTTTGTTTCAAAACATAGGTTATATTTTCTTTTGAAACTTGTTTATTTTGATAAACTTTTAAACTTGATTTATTAATTTAACAACAAAGCATAAAAACGTTGGTACAGGCCCGAGCCCAATCCACAATTTTCTCGAGTCAACCCCGCACTCTCTCTTTCCTCTCATCCTCGAGATGACTCGTACACAACTTTGAGGCAACGCCCTAACATACTCGAGCCAGACCGAGAAAAAATATCATCTTCCCCAACGCTACTCACTCCTCAGATAAAAGTGCACAGGTGTATGTGCATATGGCATCGGATCAACGTCGGCCAACTATAATGTCATCTTCGAGTTGCTGTCGATTCCCCCGACCTCTCTAGCTACCTAGAACCCCAACCAAACACCCAAAACGAAAATGAAATCACAGAACACCCCTGGAACATATCCCAGTCACCAAAACCACCTGCAACACCTGCCTCCGGCCATTAGAAACCACGAGCTTGCACCGATAGCCGCACCAAACCTCAGTCCATTACCCCCACCTCAAAGCCCACTCGAAACAATCACGGCGACGTACAGCCCTCGAAATCATTGACGACCCAAACTATTCCTTAAACCCTATGTCGACACCGACCGACCGCCACCATGGACGAGAAATTCCTCAACCATTTTTTCCTTGAACACCATCCTCCAATCTATCTCCAGTAACACACTCGACCGCCTAAACCTCATCGATCACCAGTAATTACCCAAAGCTCCATTTCTGATCAACCACAATATCCACATTCAAAACCAAACTAAAAACTCTGATTTTTCCTTTAAAAATCTTAGTTTTCAAAGTCGATTTAAGATATATATATATCAGAGAATCAAGATTTTTGAAATTTACATGTTTTTGGTATTCCACTGTATTTTCTTAATTCCTAGAAATATACAGCCTTATTTTACTTAAATATATTTTTAAAACTTTACTTATGCTCAAACAAAAATAATGTGTTTGAATTTCTCAGCCTATAAGAGATTGTATAAAGAGAATTTAATTTTTGCTTTAAATTTTTAGCCTGTTAGTACAAAACAATGATATATTTATGTATACAAACATACATACTTATTTTACTTGCATACATACATTCAACAACATATACACAACCATGCAAAGCATTTCTCATATCATAACATTAAAAGATCATCATATGTATCAAGTTTTAATAGCTTTTTAATTGTTTACTCACCTTCTTTTTTTTGAAATAACAGAGCATAGCGTGGAACAGGTTTTTGATATCTGGAAATTGTCTGGATGTTGAATTTCGATGATGATCAACTAGCCTTGAATTTTGATTTTGTTTGATCTGAACTTAGTTTTGTTTTGATTTCTTTTCCTGGTTTAAGTTACCTGGTTCCTCCCTTTTTTTCATTCCAGGCTTTAGTTTTTGAAGATGAGAGAAGGGTTTAGAAAAAATTTTATAAGCCTGGTTTAAATCTTTTTTATTTACATTTTCAAGTTTAATAGGAAGATGAGATAAGCCACTTGTTTAATTGCATGTTAATATTATTACATTTGTTTTAATTTATACTAAGATTTGTTACACATGTCTTCTTGTAACGATCCTAATTTTGAATTAAATTAAAATTGGAAATTAATGTAAATTTAATTTGAATTTTTTCAAAATAAATAAAATAAGTATTTATTTGTATATATAAATAAGATTGTAAAAATTCATTTGAGTTAAGAATTCAAAATAATAAATGTTTTAGAATTATTTGAATTTGAAATCTATATGTATATATATATATATATGAGTAAATTTGAATTTGACTTTAAAATTTGAATTTGAAGACAGAATTTGTATTTGAATTTAAAATTTAAATAAATGACTTAGTAAAATGATTTGGATTTAAAAATATTATATAGGTAAATTATTTAATGTGTAGTAGTTTTTAAAATATTTTCTTTAAAATAGTATATAATAATATAAAGGGAATGTCTTTATACAAATAATAAGAAAAATGTAATGTAAATTTAATTAAAACATTTAATGCATTTATTTTTATTAAGTACAAACAAGATATAGTGCATATGTATGTAAACAAGATAAATTTAAATTGTACAAATGTAAATATATATGGAGGTGAAAACATAAACTTGTGTAAATATGAAATTAAATAAAAGAAAGAAAGGGGTTTAAAGCATAAAAATAATAAAGGACTTAAACATAATTTAACCAAAAATGACATTTGTAAATAAATAAGTTTTTGCAATTACAAGTTTTAACAAAATAAAACAAGAAAGTAATAAGTGTCATCTTTTAAATATTCCTTTCATTTTTGAATTTAAAGAAATAAGGAAAAAAAACTATCACACTCTTTTCAATTTTTATTTCAAGCATTCAAAACAAAAGAAAAAAATTCAAATCTGAAAAGAAAATAAAAACAAAATATAAGTTCAAAATCAAAAACCTGAAACTTCAAACACAGTTCAAGAAAGAAAATCTCAAGCAAATCAAAGAACTGGAAATTTAAAACCAAAGCAAACAATTTCAAGCCTGAGAAACAAGAATTCAAAACAACTTCATCAACTTCAAGCTCGAACCTGAATCAAGACAATTCGACAAGAAGATCAAAACTAAGATCAACTCGTTCCCATCAAAATAAAAAGTCAGATCGGTTTTTAAACTCAAATATCATTTCCAGATTTTGCTTCTCCTCTGTTCTTCAATTCAAGGTGAGTAAACCATTTTATTTCTGGATTTAGATCTGTTGTTTGAAAATATGTTAAAGTAGGTTGAAAAATTACTTGCATGTGTACAAATTTGTGAATATATGTGTGTATATAGCTCTGCATGTCTGAGAACAGACATTGGTCTCTGTTTTAAGTATTACAGGGTTCAAACCTGTTTAAAAATCGAATACTCATCCTCTGATCATCTATTGATCTTAATGTTCAAAGGAAAAAAATTTAGAATTGCCAAGATCTCTTTTCTAAAAATATTTGTAGACACTAAAGATAAATAGGTTTTCTGGAAAATATCAAAACACAGTGGAGTCTCATTTTTGTAAGAATGTAGTTGATTAAAATTTAATTTTTGAATGTATGATCTTATTCACTTTTACAAATCATGATTTTTAAAATAAAAATCCAAATTTTTAGTGCGAGTTTGGGTGAGAAATCGCGAGATGAACAGAATTGATTTTATAGGCAAATTATGGTGGTCAGCGACTTTGTTCGTCTCGTGATCGGAGCTGTAGCTGCCGGGGGGTCGTAGAGTCTAGGAAAAATACTAAATAAATTTTTAGATCACCATAGTGAGTGATCGGATTAGAATTAGGGTTTAAGACGAATGATTTGTCAAGGTCGGAAACATCATCAGTATCGCCTCGTCGATGCATCCGAATTCACCGGTCCAGGGGGAAAAGCTTCGGGGATCTTTGGAGCAGTTGTGGTTGAAGTGGTGTGGCCTTTGGCATCGTCACGCGACGGGGCGGATCAAATTTTGTGTTCGAGTAGGCTTATGGAAAGAAAAAATTAGCCTCGAATTCGCTCGATTTTGATTTAGGGAAAATTTTGTATATTAGGTTGTTCGAATTGATTCTGGTGATCACCGATGATGCTTGGGTGGCTGCGGCATTGACCGAAGTTGGTCGTGATGTTTGTGCACGTGTACGTGCCTATGTACGTATCTGTGTTGAGATGGTTGGGGAAGAAGATGCGGGAGCTCAAGTTCAAGCACGTGCAAATAGGGGATGGACTCGAAGCATTCGAGTAATTGTCGCAGCGAAAAGAAATTTTGGTTGGATCGAAGTGAAGCTCGGGTAGAACGAGTTTCTGCTCGAGTTATTGGTTTGATACCGGAAATGGCTTTAAAACTAAAAGAAAATCAAAGTTATTGAAAAGAAATTTTGTTAAAACCAAGTTTCTTTTTATATTGGATGTTATCTAAGTTTTTAAAATTGATCAAAAGGTTTTTAAATAAATTGTTTCAATTAACCAAGTTTTAAAACAGTTTAAAATATAAATATGACTTTTTGAAAGTTTATTTTTTTTAATAAACTTAATACTATTAAAGGTAAGTTAATTAATATAAAGAATGTTTCGATGGTTAATTAACTTTTAAGTTTAAGTTAATATATTTGTTAAAGGAAATTAATTACTTGAAGTGAATAGCTTAATAAAAGTAATTAAGGCAAATTTGTTAATAATGTAAGTTTGATTAATAAAGTAATTAATGAATAATTAATTTAAGGATAATTAATTACTTAAAAATAATTACTTGAAAGTAATTAAGGATGGATAATTGATGATTAAAGATTGATTTAATCAAGTGTTTAAAGGTTAATTAATTAAGGATGATGAATTAATGTAATTAGGGGAATTAAAATTAAGAAGTAATTAATTAATTAAAGGTTAGTTAATTAATAAAAGTAATTTATTAATGGTAAAAGTTAATTAAGTAATTAGGAATAATTACTTATTTTGAATTAATTAGGATTAATTAATTAAATGATAATTAATTAAGGGTTAATTAAATGATTGATTAATTAAGGATAATTAATTAAGGGTAATTAATTAAGGGTAATTAATTAATTAAGATTAATTATTTTATAATTAAAGGTTAATTAATTCATTAATTAAGGTTAATTAATAAATAATTAAAGGATAATTAATTAACATAAGCTGTAATTAATTAATGTTAATCAACCAAAATTAGTGATTAATCTAGTTTCAATTAATCAGATGATCAGTTAACCTCATTTATGGATGATTGTATTCTATTGAATGCTGTGAATTGTTTTGTCATCTCTGTTGTGTGATGCTTTGTGATTTGAATTGTTTTAATTCAAGCTGTTATGAATGTAATTTATTTATATATAATGCATTTATATTATCTATCTGTGATTCTGTGTATATCGATAAGCGTTATAGGATTATTCCGCTTATCTATATTGCTGTTATTGTATCTGTAATGATTGATGAGGTTGCACTATTGGGTAAAACCCCTGGACTACACTATACACACACAAATATGGATTTCACGTGGAAATTGGTTAAGTCACAGATTTTTGATATAATTTTAAAATTGAATTTTTGAATCCAAATGGTTTTTGAAATAGATTGGGTTTAAAGTGAAAAGCTTTTGAAAAGGAATTTCAAAGATAAAGTTATTTTTGAATAACTTGATTTATTTTTGAAATTTGATTTAAATTTGAATTCAAAATTTGAAATTGAGTTCTATGTTGAGAATTTATGATTTAAAAAGGGTTATACAAGTTTATATAGGTTTTAAACCATTTTTAAAGTGTTGTTTTGGGAATTTGAATTTAACCCAAAGATTTTAAATTGTATAAATGAAATCGGATTTTTTTTCTGAAATGAAAACTATTTGTTTCAAATAATAAAAGCTTTCATATAAGGAAGGAATTTCCAATTTGTATTAAAGGGATTTCAAATTTGAAATGAAATGGTTTTCGAAGTTATGAACGAATCTTTGGAAACGGTTTTGAAAGCTATGAATTAAATATTTGATTTAAAGATTGGATGAATTAATCCAATTTGAAAGGGAAATTGTTTAGAAAGGATATGTATGAATCTTTGTTAAAGATTGGTATACTTTATTTTCAAATTAAAAAGGGATCTTAAAAGTGTAACCTTTCTATAAAAGATTCGAAAGGGGAATTGTTTTGAAAAAGCTATGAATGAATCTTTGTGAAAGATTGGTGAATGTTGTGAGGTGAATCTTTTTGTTTAAAAGATTTGGAAATGGTAATTTGCTTAAACCATTTGAAAGGAAGATTTTGGATAATAAGTTGTGAATTAACTGAGATCCCAATATCCATATATTTTAAATATTGTGTTCACTATTCGGTTTAGCCGGGAGAGGACCTTTATGTCATAAAACCCATTCCGAATAGTGATATGACGAAATGGATAGCATTTGAAGACGGTGGTGAAGACCAGGTGTCTTCGAGAACGATAGGATAATTTGTCGAATGACTCTGCACGGAGTAGCTACTGTATAGAGATCTCCATATGTGATGGGGAGTCCGATCGGGATTGAGGGTACCCGGATTGCAAGGGCTTCTTTGGAAGTGCCTTCGGTTCTGTTCGAACCCGGGACAGACTTGTATGGATGTGTGTCTGACATTACACTTTGAGATGTAAAGATGGTTTTTATCAAATAAATTTATGTTTGGTGGCAGAGATTTATTCTACTTAGCTTAACACCCTTCTCTGAGACATACGAGCTCAGAAGTTATGTAGTTGATGGTTACTAGTGATACATTCCTAATTTGGTAATGTAGCATACGGAGTGCTGCTGATCATTTGTTGATCGAAGCATGGTTTTGTGAAATAGCATAGCTTTGTGGACGAGACTGCATCAGGACCTCACACCTCGGAAATGGTTGAAACAGGGAAGATGCAGCAAGGGTTTTAGGGGTCGCGCCCCTAGGGTATGTCTATTTCCTTCTGGATAAAAGGTGATATCATGGTATGGAGCCCAGATATTTAACCTATGTGGTTGCTACAAACTTATTGCTTTGTGGTCGTTGGTTGAGAGGCGCCTCGGATGAAGGTCGGTAACAACCGGAGATGGCATACTTGTGTGGTAGCTACCTATGTTACAGATTGGTTAAAGCGTGAGGTAGCGTCGGCCTTGTGTTAGCAGAGATCCGGTTAGGTTCTCGGGGGCGCCCTTCCAGAGCGAACCCATTCGATGTAGGAAGTTCCTTTGCCTGACCGTTTGTTGGAAATCTAAAGAAACAATACGCGCCCTGTATGATTTTAGTTGTATAACCTGCCATGGAATGTGGTGGTAACCTGCTATTGAACATGGTAGCTATAGTAGGAATACGACGAAATGTGGTATGCTGGCTAAGATTAGTATTATACTTTTGAAAGGTTTTCTGCACTATGCACTAATAATAATATCAAATGGTTTTCGTGTATCAAGCATTTTAAACTATCATAAGGAGAAATCTCCTCCAAGTGTGTCTTGCATTGTGTGTGTGGAAGGAGGCCTTATGGCTGTTTCATTTTAAAAAAAAGCATGAACGGATTTCTCTTTATAAATTGTTTTGTGCAAACAACTGTTTTTGTTTACTCATGCCAGTCCCATGACTGACCCGAAGTTTATTGTTCCCTTTCTAAACTCTAGGTACCCATAATTTTCCACATGGGCAGCCTAGAAGCAGGTTATCCGTGTTTTGGAGCTAGCTTGGATTCGGAAGTCTTTTGGAAGCTGTCAGATTTTGGAAAGCTTTTGGATTTGGAAATCTTTCGAAGCGCTTGGAGTTTTGGAGTTTTTGAAGGCCTTATCAAGTTGAAGTATGTTGGAAATTTTTTGAAGTCTCTATTATTCCATTGTGGAGTTTTCACTTTATTGTAGTATCATTTGTGTATCACTCTGATATTGGTGATCGATGTTGTAATGGATATTGTATCAAAGTTGTATCTTTGTTGTATATCAATGTAATCATCTTTTGTTTCCGCTGTTTTCATCTAATGTTGTTATAAGCTCCGGCGATACGGATTTCGATGTCGTTTGTCGGGCATCGAGTTTGGGTCGTTATAAGTGGTATCAGAGCTTAAGGTTGAGTAAGAACTTTAGCTATGGAATATAAAACATTAGATGGCTCGTTAGAGATAGGGTGAAGTATACCCTTGAATGAGTATAACCCGTGAACCGAAAACCCGAATTACTCAGTCTATTTATTTAAACTGTTGATATCCCTAAGATATCTTGTTCATGTGCCTAAATCAAGTTGTCTTACTATTTACATATAGTGAGAATGAGCGAAAGAAGAGGACAAGGTAGGGGACAGGGAAATACCACTACATCTGGTTATGTCCCTGCAATGGCAGCTATTCCCACTCAACCTCAGCCGGAACTGGTTGATTTGTATCGAAGTTTTTCCAGACTGGGTGGAAACCGTTTACTGGCAAAGAGTCCATTATCGAAGCCCAAGCCTGGATCCGATCAAGCGAAAGAATTTTTAGTGGGTTGAAGTTGGAAGACGATCGGACGTGATTAATAGCTTCTTGGAAACTCCAAGAGGAAGCCCTAGCATGGTGGGAGACAGTTACTGTGGATGAGCCAGAAGAAGAATTTACTTGGAGTTGATTTAAAGAGGTGTTTGAGAAGCGCTATATGCCGTCGGCTGGTATATCCTGAATGTACCAAAATTCATGGACTTGAAGCAGGGGAGTTTGTCATTTGAGGAATATTTAAACAAATTTAACGAATTATCCCGTTTTGGCCCAGAATTGGTGAACACGCCTCTAAAGAAAAATGAAAGATTCATTCGTGGGATGAATAAGAAGTACCACGAAAGGATGACAGCACACGTTAAAGAATCTTTTTCAGGTTTGATAGATATAGGGTATAGGAGTGCTACCCTGGATATGCAGGAAGTCCTGAGGGAGAGAGGAAATACGAGCAAACAAAATTGGAAAAAAAGAAAGTCCGGGGGCAAGAAACCATATCAAGGCAAGGAAAAGGACAATCAGGGAAATAGAGCGAAAGATATAACTTGTTACAATTGCGAAGAAAAGGGCCACTATTCAAGCAACTACAAGAATCCGAAGAAACAAGTTAAGAAAGAATAACCTATGGAGACTGGTCAGGGAGTTAAGAAATGCTACTACTGTCACAAGCCAGGTCACAAAGTTAAAGATTGCCCGAAAAAGAAGCAAGCTCATGTAGCAAAGGTGTACGCAATAAAAGATGATCCTTCAACCTCAAAGGGTGATAAGGGAAAAGGAATTTTAGAAGGTAACCTTCTCTTTTACGATAATTTTTTTTGAGTTTTGTTCGATACGGGAACTACACATAGTTTTATTTCTCAGCAAATCGTAAGTGAGTTAAATCTTGAATTTGAGATCGTAGTAGAACCTATTTTTGTCTGTTTCATTGGGTTTCGATATATTCTACAAATGGTTAGTTATTCCTTCTGACTAACTAATGCCAAATGCCCTGCGTATTTCGTAGATCGGATGACCCAAATATTTCGTAGAGCGTTAAGTGAGTTAATTCTCATATTTATGGATATTCCGGCTTGATCTGATAAGCCATTTCTCTATCTTTTTCTGTGATCTTATATTCTTTGTTTCTCTTTCTCTCCCTTTCAAATTTCAAGGACGAAATTTTCTTAAGGGGGGAATCTGCAAGGATCCCAATTTTGAATTAATTTAAATTAGAAATTTATGTAAATTTTGAAATTTATTTTAGAATTAATTTGAATTTTTTCAAAATGAATAAAATAAGTATTGATTTGTATATATAAAAAAGATTGTAAAAATTCATTTGAGTTAAGAATTAAAAATAATAAATGTTTTAGAATTATTTGAATTTGAAATATATATGTATATGTTTATATATGAGTAAATTGAATTTGAAGATTGAATTATATTTGAATTTAAAATTTAAATTAATGACTTAGTAAAATGATTTGGATTTAAAAATATTATATATGTAAATTATTTAATGTGTAGTAGTTTTTAAAACATTTTCTTTAAAATAGTATATAATAATATAAAGGGAATGTCTTTATACAAATAATAAGAAAAATGTAATGTAAATTTCGTTAAAACCTTTAATGCAATTATTTTTATTAAGTATAAACAAGATATAATGCATATGTATATAAACAAGATAAATTTAAATTGTACAAATGTAAATATATATGGAGGTGAAAACATAAACTTGTGTAAATATGAAATTAAATAAAAGTAAGAAAGGGTTTTAAAATATAAAAATAATAAAGGACTTAAACACAACTTAACCAAAAATGACATTTGTAAATAAATAAGTTTTTGCAATTACAAGTGTTAACAAAATAAAATAAGAAGGTAAAAAGTGTCATCTTTTAAGTATTCCTTTCATTTTTGAATTTAAAGAAATAAGGAAAAAGAAAAACTATCACACTCTTTTCAATTTTTGTTTCAAGAATTCAAAAAAAAAAGAAAAAAAATCAAATCTGAAAAGAAAATAAAAACAAAGTATAAGTTCAAAATCAAAAATCTGAAACTTCAAACATAGTTCAAAAAAGAAAATCTCAAGCAAATCAAAGACCTGGAAATTTAAAACCAAAGCAAACAATTTCAAGCCAGAGAAACAAGAATTCAAAACAACTTCAGCAACTTCAAGCTCAAACCTGAATCAAGACAATTCAACAAGAAGATCAAAACTAAGATCAACTCATGCCCATTAAAATTAAAAGTCAGATCGGTTTTTAAACTCAAATACCATTTCCAGGTTTTGCTTCTCCTCTATTCTTCAATTCAAGGTAAGTAAACCCTTTTATTTCTGGATTTAGATCTATTATTTGAAAATATATTAAAGTAGATTGAAAAATTACTTGCATGTGTATAAATTTATGAATATATGTGTGTATATAGCTCTTCATGTCTGAGAACAGACATTGGTCATTGTTTTAAGTATTGTAGGGTTCAAACCTATTTAAAAATCAAAAACTCATCCTCTGATCATCTACTGATCTTAATGTTCAATGAAAAAATGTTAGAATTTCCAAGATCTCTTTTCTAAAAATATTTGTAGGCACTAAAGATAAATAGGTTTTCTGGAAAATATCAAAATACAGTGGAATCTCATTTTTGTAAAAATGTAGTTGATTAAAATTTAAGTTTTGAATGTATGATCTTATTCACTTTTACAAATCATGATTTTTAAAATAAAAATCCAGATTTTTAGTGCAAGTTTGGGTGAGAAATCGCGAGATGAACAGATTTGATTTTTTGGGCAAATTACGGTGGTCGGTAACTTTGTTCGTCTCATGATCGGAGCTGTAGCTAGCCGGGGGGTCGTAGAGTCCAGCAAAATATCGATAAATTTTCAAATCACCATAGTGGGTGATTGGAGTAGAATTAGGGTTTAAGCCTAATGATTTGCTAAGGTCGGAAACCTCATCAGTATCGCCGCATCGGTGCATCGGAATTAACCGGTCCAGGGGGAAAAGCTTCGGGGATCTTTGGAGCAGTTGTGGTAGAAGTGGTGTGGCCTCTGGCGTCCTCATGCGGCGGAGCGGATCAAATTTTGTGATCGAGTAGGCTTCAGGAAAGAAAAAATTGGCCTCGAATTCGCTCGATTTTGATTTAGGGAAAATTATGTATATTGGTTGTTCAAATTGATTCTGGTGATCACCGATGATGCTTGGGTGGCTGCGGCGTTGACCGCGGTTGGTCGTGATGTTCGTGCACGTGTACGTGCCTATATACGTATCTGTGTTGAGATGGTTGGGGAAGAAGATGCAAGAGCTCGAGTTCAAGCACGTGCAAATGGGGGATGGACTCGAAGCAATTGAGTAATCGTCTTAGGGAAAAGAAATTTTGGGTTGGATCACAGTGAAGCTTAGGTAGAACGAGTTTCTGCTCCGGTTATTGGTTTGATACAGGAAATGGCTTTAAAACTAAAAGAAAATCAAAGTTATTGAAAACAAATTTTGTTAAAACCAAGTTTCTTTTTATATTAGATGTTATCTAAGTTTTTAAAATTGATTAAAAGGTTTTTAAATAAATTGTTTCAATTAACCAAGTTTTAAAATGGTTTAAAATATAAATATAACTTTTTGAAAGTTTACTTTTTTAATAAACTTAATACTATTAAAGGTTAGTTAATTATTATAAAGAATGTTTTGATGGTTAATTAACTTTTAAAATTTAAGTTAATATATTTGTTAAAGGAAATTAATTACTTGAGATGAATTACTTAATAAAAGTAATTAATGTAAATTTGTTAATAATGTAAGTTTGATTAATAAAGTAATTAATGAATAATTAATTTAAGGATAATTAATTACTTAAAAATAATTACTTGATGAAAGTAATTAAGGATGGATAATTGATGATCAAAGATTGATTTAATCAAGTGTTTAAAGGTTAATTAATTAAGGATAATGAATTAATGTAATTAGGGTAATTAAATTAAGAAGTAATTAATTAATTAAAAGTTAGTTAAGTAATAAAAGTAATTGATTAATGGTAAAAGTTAATTAAGTAATTAGGAATAATTACTTATTTTGAATTAATTAGGATTAATCAATTAAATGATAATTAATTAAGGGTTAATTAAATGATTAATTAATTATGGATAATTAAGGGTAATTAATTAATTAAGATTAATTCTTTTATAGTTAAAGGTTAATTAATTCATTAATTAAGGTTATTAATAAATAATTAAAGGATGATTAATTAACATAAACTGTAATTAATTAATGTTAATCAATCAGAATTAGTGATTAATCTAGTTTCAATTAATCATACGATCGGTTAACCTTATTTATGGATGATTGTATTTTATCGAATGCTGTGAATTGTTTTGTCATCTCTGCTGTGTGATGCTTTGTGATTTGAATTGTTGAATGTAATTTATTTATCTAAAATGTATTTATATTATCTATCTGCGATTTTGTGTATATAGATAAGCGTTATAGGATTATACCACTTATCGATATTGCTGTGATTGTATCTGTAATGATTGATGATGTTGCACTATAAGTTAAAACCCCTGGACTACACTATACAGACACAAATATGGATTGCACGTGGAAATTGGTTAAGTCATAGATTTTTGAAATAAATTTAAAATTGAATTTTTGAATCCAAATGGTTTTGGAAATGGATTAGGTTTAAAGTGAAAAGCTTTTGAAAATGAATTTCAAAGATAAAAGTTATTGTTGAATAACTTGATTTAGTTTTGAAATTTGATTTAAATTTGAATTCAAAATTTGAAATTGAGTTCTATGTTGAGAATTTATGATTTAAAAAGGGTTATACAAGTTTATATAGGTTTTAAACCATTTTTAAAGTGTTGTTTTGGGAATTTGAATTTAACCCAAAGATTTTAACTTGTATAAATGAAATCGATTTTTTTTTTCGAAATGAAAACTATTTGTTTCAAATAATAAAAGCTTTCATATAAGGAAGGAATTTCCAATTTGTATTAAAGGGATTTCAAATTTGAAATGAAATGGTTTTCGAAGTTATGAACGAAACTTTGGAAACGGTTTTGAAAGCTATGAATTAAATATTTGATTTAAAGATTGGATGAATTGATCCAATTTGAAAGGGAAATTGTTTAGAAAGGCTATGTATGAATCTTTGTTAAAGATTGGTATACTTTATTTTCAAATTAAAAAGGGACCTTAAAAGTGTGACCTTTCTATAAAAGATTAGAAAGGGGAATTGTTTTGAAAAAGCTATGAATGAATCTTTGTGAAAGATTGGTGAACGTTGTTTGGTGAATCTTTTTGTTTAAAAGATTTGGAAATGGTAGTTTGCTTAAACCATTTGAAAGGAAGGTTTTGGATAATAAGTTGTGACTTAACTAAGATCCCAATATCCATATGTTTTTAAATATTGCGCTCACTATTCGGTTTAGCCGGGAGAGGACCTTTGTGTCATATAACCCATTCCGAATAGTGATACTACGAAATGGATAGCATTTGAAGACAGTGTTGAAGACCGGGTGTCTTCGAGAACGATATGATAACCTGTCAAATGACTTTGCACTAAGTATCTATGGTATAGAGATCTCCATATGTGATGGGTAATCTGATCGGGATTGGGGATACCCGGATTGCAAGGGCTTCTTTGGAAAGTGCCTTCGGTTCTACTCGAACCCGGGACAGACTTGTATGGATGTGTGTCTGACATTACACTTTGAGATGTAAAGCTGGTTTTTATCAAATACATTTCTTTTTGGTGGCGGAGATTTATTCTCTTAGTTTAACACCCTTCTCTGAGACGTACGAGCTTAGAGGTTATGTAGTTGATGGTTACTAGTGATACATTCCCAATTTGGTAATGTGGCATACGAAGTGCTGCTGATCATTTGTTGATCGAAGCATGGCTTTATCAAAAAGCGTAGCTTTGTGGACGAGACTGCTTCAGGACCTCACACCCCGGAAATGGTCGAAACAGAAAAGATGCAGCAAGGTTTTTAGGGGTCGTGCCCCTAGGATATGTCCATTTCTTTCTGGATAAAAGGTGATATCATGGTATGGAGCCCAGGTATTTAACCTATGTGGTTGCTACAAACTTATTGCTTTATGGTCGTTGGTTGAGAGGCGCCTCGGATAAAGGTCGGTAACGACCAGGGATGGCATACTTGTATGGTAGCTACCTATGTTACAGCTTGGTTAAAGCGCGAGGTAGCATCGGCCTTGTGTTAGTAGAGATCCGGTTAAGTTCTCGGGGGCGTCCTTCCAGAGGCGTACCCATTCGTTGTAGGAAGTTCCTTTTCTTGACAATTGTTGGAAATCCAAAGAAACAATACGCGTCCTGTATGGTTTTAGTAGTATAACCTTCCATGGAATGTGGTGGTAACCTACTATTGAACATGGCATCTATAGTAGGCATACGACGAAATGTGGTGTGCTGGCTAAGATTAATATTATACTTTAAAGGTTTTCTGCACTATGCACTAATAATAATATCAAATGGTTTTCGTGTACCAAGCATTTTTAACTGTCATAAGGATAAATCTCCTCCAAGTGTGCGCTTGCATTGTGTGTGTGGCGAGAGGCCTTATGGCAGTTTCATTTTCAAAGAAAAAGCATGAACGAATTTCTCTTTATAAATTATTTTGTGCAAACAACTGTTTTTGTTTACTCATGCCAGTCCCATGACTGACCCGAAGTTTATTGTTCCCTTTCTAAACTCTAGGTACCCATAATTTTCCACATGGGCAGCCTAGAAGCAGGTTATCCGTGTTTTGGAGCTAGCTTGGATTCGGAAGTCTTTTGGAAGCTGTCAGATTTTGGAAAGCTTTTGGATTTGGAAATCTTTCGAAGCGCTTGGAGTTTTGGAGTTTTTGAAGGCCTTGTCAAGTTGAAGTATGTTGGAAACTTTTTGAAGTCTCTATTATTCCATTGTGGAGTTTTCACTTTATTGTAGTATCATTTGTGTATCACTCTGATATTGGTGATCGATGTTGTAATGGATATTGTATCAAAGTTGTATCTTTGTTGTATATCAATGTAATCATCTTTTGTTTCCGCTGTTTTCATCTAATGTTGTTATAAGCTCCGGCGATACGGATTTCGATGTCGTTTGTCGGGCATCGAGTTCGGGTCGTTATACTTTTATTCATGCACTAATTCAATTTTTAATGTTAATAAAAAAATTATATTATATTTACCTTATGTTTATAATATTACACATGTTTAAATGTATGCTAAAATCTTTTACATTTGTAAATATGCATGTACTAATGATTTTAATATGTTTTTGATATAATTTTATACTATATTCGTTATTTATTTTTGAATATGTATTATATGGTTTCTTTATGTTTTATCTCTAAGTTTATTAATATATATTCTTTAAAGCTTTTTATTAAACCTTGTTTTAATATTTCTATTTTTTTTAATTTCAAAATAAAACTTCCAAATCACAATATATATATATATACACACTCACTTTATATACTTATATACGTATACACTTAAAGTTTTAAACACTATAAAGTTTACATTTATCTATTTATGGAATTTATTAATTCACTACAAAATTTATCATTTTCAAATTTTATAATCTTATATCTATTATAGTTCCAAATCCATTTATAGACATTTTAATTATCGGAATTTTATTTGTTTAATATATATATATATATATATATATATATATATATTAGCATTTCAATAGTTAAAATTCGATATATACCAATTATCAGATGTCCAAAAATCATGTTTATCACATTTCTTCCGCCTTTGAATCTTTTTATCCTCGAGAAGGAACAAAGCCAAAAAATTTAAAATTATCCTTTAAACATTATTAACTATAAACTCCTTTTATTCAAAAACTTAAAAATGCTTTAAAATCTATAAAATACTTATCAAAATAGCCTTATAAAAATACTTTTTATATCTCGATGTTTCAACCAGTCTGTCCTTGTTCTCACAAAAATTAGGTCATACGTTGATCAGGCGTAGGACTGAAAATCTAAAGTACTTAGCAAACCCGTTTTAAACACCCAGTGAAAATACTGGGAAAACATTTTCGAAAACTTTGTGAAAATATAGTAAACAAATTTTTTTTTGAGAACATAGGAAACATTTTGGTAAGAATGCTCTGGAAATCATCACCCCATCCATGGTCGCAGGTAACCCGACGGTTACGTTGCCATCCTGATAAAGTCCATAGATAACTGTAGGCGCTTCACGTCCCTCGATTGCACCATGGAACCTACCACAGATCGCAGTTACATCCTGGGTTATGTTGCCATAACGGCAAAAGTTCATTTAACTGTAGGCATCAGCGCCCTCGATTTTCGCTGCCGAATGAAACTTCACCACTCCCACATAGGTCATAGACTACATCAGTCAAGTCCCACTGTAGCCTTAGGCTCTCACGGCCTCTCGACTTTCGCTATGTCTCCATCGGTCGCAGTCTACCGATGTTACGTTGCCATCACGAAAAAATCAAACGTAGACCATTGGCTCTCACGGCACCCACGACTTCCACTATGGTCCACAATAGATCGCAGTGACATCGAGCTACACTTTCGTCACAGTATAACCCAAATGTCTCTGTATGCATCAACACCCTCGACTTTTGCTACACACAACAAAAAAACCTCAGTAACTTCAGTTTTTCCGGACTTCCTCCCAAGATTCAATTTAGTGCCTCCCCCTTAGGGCTCAAGGAAGAACCACCCTATGGATCTCCTATGAAGTTCATTTCAATGGGAGCGCCTTTTTCTCCAGAGCCAATCTCAAAACACTTTATACTATACACTTACAGTATCTTTCAAATCATACCCTTTATGATTTACATCAAAATCTCCTTTGCACAAAATCGATATCTCAAATCGATAGTTCCAAACTTGTCTTTCCAAATTTCCAAAATTTGATTTTTCCAAAAATCAAAATCCCTTTCCAAATCCATAGGTTCTAAAACCTTTTTCCCCAAAATCATTCTCATAAAACCATTTATATATATATATATATAAACAACTTATCATTTCCAACTTGAAAATAATCCTTGGATCACTTATATATATTCCCCTTTTATACTTAAAATATTTTTAAAAACCCTTTCTTCTAGTTCTAGATTCAACATAGGGGAAGCTTACCATATATATATATATATATATATATATATATATATATATAACTTTACTATGCCAAATCATCCAAATTTTATTTTCTTTTATAAGGTTACTTACCATATCACTTACTTTTCATAAAGTGAATTTCAAAAGATATCCCACTTCCACCTTTATTCATATATATATATATATACACACACATATATATATATGTATGTATGTATGTATGTATGTATATGTATGTATATATATATATATATATATATATATTTCTCAAAATATATTTCAAAATCATTTCCATTTCTTTCAAAATTTCAATATCAATTTCATTTAAGCACATACGATGTGCATATACCATCCGTATGAAATTCCAAATCTGATTGTCCACTCGATCACACAATTTCACTTCCAAACTAGTATCATCCACTTGACTTCCTAGTGCGGACTCAAATTTGGTCTCTTGATCAGAAACCATCATTTTCCTTGCATAGTCACAACTATGATAGAGAATTTCTAGAATCAATCAAAAATCCATATCCAGGGTTCGCCGTCAAAAGTCGAGTGAAAAATCCTAACTCAGATCGATATACTATCTCGAAATTCTATGCTCGAATCAGGATCAAATCATTGTACGAATAGAATAATATATGTACATCCTACATATTTATCTTCATTGATCATTAGCTAAATCAATTCTATTTTCTATTTACCTTCATTTTGATTCCATTCACTTATCCACAATTGCTTTCAATTTCCATTTGGGTTAACATTTCAATTCTTTATCTCAATTGGTATTCAATTATAGATAGTTTGCACTCTGACCAACTTGTATTAAGAAAATAGCTTGAAAAAGTTTGAAGTAGATAAGTAGTTGTGAATAGTTGAAAAATAGTTAAAAAATTATAAAATAGTTGTAAAATAATGAAATAGTAGTAGAATAGTTAGATAGTTACAAAATAGTTGTAAAATAGTAATTAGTTTGTAAAATAGATGAAAAATTGTTGTAAAATAAAAATTAGTTTCATAGTAGTTGAAGAATAAATATAAGATAGTTTGGATTTTTAAAAGAAAGGTTGTATAGTAAATAGCTATAAAAATAGATTCAAAATAGTTCATAATTAAACAATTTATTTGGAAAAATAGTTCAGAGCCAAACTGTTTAATTTCCAATCTCCATTTCCATTTAAATTGATTCAATTTCAATTCTATTTGAATTAACTTCAATTTTTTTCCCAAATTCAAATCAATTTCCCATTTGAATTTTGAACTCATTCAACTTCAATTCCACTTCAAATTAATTCAATTCAAATTTTCCATTTGAATTTTAAACTTATCCATCTTTAATCACAATTCCAATTAGTTCAAATCAAGCTCAATTTTGAACTAATTCAACTCAAATATCGACCTAAAACCATCTCGAATTTCATAAATTTGAGTTAAAATTTCAAAATGTTGATTTAATTACTTAACCAAATTAACCTTTACCTTTAATTTAACAACCAAGGTTTTTTATACAAACAGTTAAATTCTGAGCCCAAATTCCCAATATTCACTACAAATTACCTTCACTTAACTTATTTCAAAGTTCAAATTAAAATTCAAATTTTTTTAAATGATTTAATCTTCAGAATCCAATTTATTATCCAATTCGAACTTCGAAACCAATCCTTAACAAATTTTCAGCAAGCTCATTTCTAACATTCTTTAAGTTCAAAGGAATTTCCCTTTCATAGGTTCAAATCTTATTTCTATTTTATTTCAGTAATGCATGTATATTACTTCAATCCATTTCTTATTAAAATAATCCAACTCTCATTTTCACAGATTATTAATAACAACAGGATGATATTACGATAGGTCAAAATAAATAAATATCCAAATTATTTAGAATATTCGTCAATAGTATCTAATTCCAATTTCTAGATCTCAAACCCATTTTGAGATCACACATACTCCCAATTCAAATCAACCATTTAACTTCCCAAGTTAAATCTCAATTTCATCTTGAAATTTCCAATTCAAGTTGTTTGCTCTAAACTTATTTAACTTCCCCTAAGTTAAATTTAATTTATTTAAACAATCCAGTCCATTTCAAATTTAAACTTAAAAATCTTCCCACTTATAAGTTCAAAAACTTATCACTTTGGGTTTTCATATCACATTTCAGGGAAATTCAAAACTCGACACCTAGTGTTTTCTTCCAATTTTAAACCATTCTTGGTTTTTAATTCAAAACAATTCCTTTGAAATTTCCAAAACACTCTTGTTTAAAACAAGATCCCTTTATTCAAAAATATTCGAATAATCTTATAACACTTTGAAAATTTTCAAATTCTGGACTTAGATTATTAAACATCACAATTTAGATCCACCTCAATTTACAAGTCACTCTTATCTAAATGTTACTCCCTTAAAACATTTTATTCAGATTATCATTGTTTGTTAGAAAAAAAACATCCCATTACTATACACAATAACCATTTATAATAATAATCAAGATTATCATATCTGGAAACTAATTATCTTATAATTTGTTGGAAAATAAAGCAGGGTATCTTAATTCAACTTTTTGAAAACTCTTCTACAATTCAGGATTTTATTTTCTAGTTTGAATCCATTTCTACCTTATCTTATTTATATAGTTCATATTATCCAATTGCCATTTGGTTGTATTTCTATTACCACTTAATTCTTATTATTTAATTTAATTCCAATAATCAACAACCAGTTATCTTAATATATATTAGTTAGAAAAATTATTGCTTTATATATAAACTTATATAAAAATCATTTACCTTTAAAACCATTTTAAAATCTTTATATAAGAAAATAACAAGTACGCTCTCTTATATATATTACACTCAACTCATTCTAGGGTACCATTGACCCTACCCTTAATGAGTAACCCACTAGAGCCAAGTTCTCACTTAACCTTCTGCTCCAATACCAAAATGAGACGACCCGAAATTTTCGACCTTGAAATTTAGACACTAATACGTTCACTGTAGAAGTGCCGAGAAATCGAACATCGGAAATCTCAGATTGTTAGGGAAAAGAAGAAAGGAGAAAGAAGAATAGATAGAGAAAATCACAAAATCTCGCATTTCGCAGCGGATCAAAATATAATATCAAATAATAGCATTTATACAAGAAAAGAAGTAATTATTAATTTACATCAATACATCAGAGTTACAACCAATAATAAATAAACTGGACAGTTGTACCACATGCCCCAGACTACTATCAACACAACTCTCAAAATACACAGCGGTAAAGCTCCATACGTTCCTACCACCCAGCTCATCTCCTCAGCTCCAAAACGTTCTAATCTGAAACCGAGTATTACATCAAAGTATTAATGTATATTGATTTCATTAATTTTGAAAATATTTAAGAGATGTGTGGGATGTAATGAAAACTTTATTTTCCAATGAAAACCCTAAACACTATTATAATATCACTGGATGACAATTTGTTTAGGTGGCTTTGTCTATTGTGTTTTGGGATGTAATGGAATAGACAAGTCTTCATGACTGTCTAATGTGAGGAAGTTGTACAACTGTGTAACTCTGATATGTGTAAGACTATGTAATAGATATGTGAAATATTATATTTTGTTCTATTTCCGCTGTGAGATTCTGAAATTGTTGTTTCTTTCTTTCTATCTATTCTTTTTCTACCTATTTCTTTCTTGTTGATGATGCGTTTTTCTGTGGAATGATAGACAGGTCGTCACAGTTGGTACCAGAGCATAGGTTGAGATAATACCTAGGCTTTGGAGTAGTATCTATCTTGAGAACACGTATTTGTAATTTTTATATAACTATATACCTATCTAAATTTGTTAGGTTACCTATCCAGGTTGCCAACATAAGTTCAAGAGGAAGGAGAGGCAGAGTTGTAGGGAGCATGTCGACAAATAATGGAAGAGTTCAGACTGCTAGTGAGGCTGTGAATCCAACACTGGCTCGAGTAAGTTTTGCTACTTTGTGTAAAGATTTCACCAATCTGGAAGGGAGACCATTTAAAGGATCAGAGACCATTATAGAAGTTCAGTCTTGATTATGCTCATGCAAGCGCATCTTTAAGAGTTTGGATTTGTCTGACGAGCAGAAGAGAGTGATGGCATCGTGGCAACTACAAGAAGGTGTTGCAGCTTGGTGGGATGCAGTTACAGCAAATATCTCAGTGGAAGATATTTCTTGAAGTAGATTTAAGGAATTATTTGAGGAATAGTTTATGCCGACAGCTGGGAGGACCCATTTTTATAGAGATATTCTAGATCTGAAGCAAGGGAGTATGTCGGTTTCAGAATATGAGAACAAGTTCAATGAATTGTCTTGCTATGGACCTGGTTTGATCGATATGCCCCTCAAAAAGAGTGAGATGTTCATGCAAGGAATGAGGATCGAGTTCCAAGAGAAGATGATGGCTCATCTGAAGGGATCTTTTATGGAGTTAATCGATATGGCATTAAGATATGAGGAGCTTATGAACAAGAAGCGGTTGGCATCTGTAGCAGTACTAAGTGGAACTTCTTCCAATCCAAATAAAAGGAAAATCGGAATCTCACAGCGGAAACGGAACAAAATATAATATTTCACATATCTATTACATAGTCTTACACATATCAGAGTTACACAGTTATATAACTTCATTACATTAGATAGTCGTGAAGACCTATTTATTCCATTACATCCTAAAATACAACAGACAAAGACACAACAAAGCGGAAAGATAGATAGATATGTTTGGACTCCTGCTCCAAGCTTCTCCAAAATTCGTCAAGCCAAACCTGATCACTTGGCTACTCATAAAAATTTGAGTATCCAAGAGTTTAAGAAAAACAGAACAAACTTCGGGTCAGACATGGGTCTGGTGTGAGTAAACGATTAAGTTGTTTAACTTGAAAAACCTTTGAAAATAAAAGGTATCTCGTAAGACTCTCCGCAAATAAACACGGACAAGTTTTTCCCTTACGATAACCAAAACATTTGATAGGAAATCCAGTTATATTATAATAGTGTCTAGGGTTTTCAAATAAATATTCACATAGCCGAAATTGTTGCATGATTAAATTCCAGCATACTAGCCCAAAGTAGGTTATACAATCAAAACCGTAAAGGGCACGTAGGGATAATGGATTTCCACCAATGGCAGGGCTACTGGGGTACCGTCCGTCACTGTATGCGGCCTAGATCACCGTACCGGGGATCCACCCCGATCCCCTGCATCACAAAGCCGAAGCTATCCCTTACTGGATAGTCCGAATAAGAAAACCCCGCGGTTGTGGCCTACAACCGTCCTCACAGCCGAAATAAAAGGAACCTCTAGACAGGGGAAAATCTTATCCTTCTTGGGTGCTACCCGCTTAGCCTTGCGTGCACCTCCCCTATTTTAGCCATTCCCCGTTGATGAGGCTTGAGGCTATGATTACCTTTTAAGAACACATCTTGGAATGCTCATCATCCTCCGTTAACGATGGTCTGATAGCATTCATCCATACAAGTTCATTCCAGATTCCAATGAAACCGAAGGCATTATCTCATTACACTCATTTTGGAATCACCCTCAGAATTATGACAATAACCTTTGCACTATGAAACTCCATCTCGATCTTCACTTGAGATTCCACTACCCATCGTTTAACTTGGATCGATGTGGTTTTCGATAAAACTTGATATCCGATCCCAGTCTCATCGAAATCCAAACATTTCTTAAAGGCCAAGTTGTTTTAAAGTTAAACAATTAATTCAAAATTCTGAATTTACATAGCATTCATCACAGATAAATATCACACATTTATCACAACTATATCCAATATCACATCACAGAATATCATAGATTATCAAACTATAGATATCAATCAATCCAGACATTCTACTCAAACAATCATCCTCAACAGGAATTATTAATCCATCTCATAATTAATTTAATTAACTCAAATTAACTCAAATTAAATTAATTACATAATAATTAATCACCTAATCCCTGCTTAATCAATCATTAATTAATTACAACCCATTTAACTAATTAATCATTCCTTAATTACCTTATAAACCAACTAATTAATCTTTAATTACAGATTAATTATCCTTTAATTATTAATTAATAAACCTTAATTATTAATTAATATTCCTTAATAACAAATTAATTAATCCTTAATTACCAGTTAATCTATCCTTAATTACCAATTTAATTAATTCTTAATTACAACTTAATTACTCTTTAGTTACTTAATTAATTATCCACTAATTATAAATTAATTAATCTTAATTACTTAATTAATTAATTCTTAATTATCAATTAATTAATCTCTAATTAATTAACTTAACGCTTAATTATTAATTAATTAGACCTTAATCATTAATTAATTAAATTAATTAGTTACTCTTTATTAATTACTTAACTAATTTATTTAATCTTTAATTTTCAAAATCTTAATTAACTTAATCAAGATTTAAGCTAAAAAAATTACATAACATCTTAGTCATATGTTAAAGAATACATTTATTTTATATAAAAGAAATTTATTTAAGAAAAGTTTTAAACTAAATTAATTTTAAATTTCAAAACCTTGCTTTTTTTTAAAAAACTTTTAAAGACTTGTTTAAAACCTGCTTTGGGTTCAACCCGATAATTACTCGAGTCTTGCCCCGAGTAGAACGCACCTCTGCTGCCTCAAATTCAGATCTTTCTAGGAGAAAAGGTACTTCAAAGATTTGTGATTCATGAAAAGCTCGAACTTCTCTCCCAACAAGTAGTGCCTCCAGATCTTCAAAGCAAAGGCGATGGCCAAAAATTCCAGATAGTGCATAGCGTAATTCTTTTCATGTGGCTTCAACTGCCTGCTCGCATTCACAATCACTTTCTCATTCTGCATCAGCACTACACCCAGCCCAACTCTACAAGCATCCGTGTAAACCTCAAACTTTCTCTTACCATTAAGAATAGCTAGATCAGGTGCATTGGTCGGCCTTGCCTTCACATCTAGGAAAGCTTCTTCACACTTGGGGGTCCACTTAAACTTTGCCTTTCCGAGTCAACTTGTTTAAGTGCGAAGAAATCTTAGAATAGTCCCTGATAAACTTCCTGTAGGACCCTGCCAACGCCAGAAAACTACGGACTTCCGTCGGAGTCTGCGCTTGCTTCCACTCCTGAATAGTAGCTACCTTAGCTGGATCTATAGAAATACCTTCACCAGAAATAATGTGCCCCAAAAATCTGAATTTCAATTTTCAAAAATGGCACTTCGAAAACTTATCCTTCAGAACATGTCTTCTCAAAGTCTCCAACACTATTCCTAAATGCCGCTTATGCTCCTCTTCAGACTTAGAGTAGACAGGAATGTCATCAATGAACACGAGTACGAACTTGTTCTACACATCTCGAAAAATTCGGTTCATCAAATCCACAAAATTGGCAGGGGAGTTGGACAACCCAAAAGGCATGACCAACCACTCATAAAAACAATTGGGTCCCCTGAACGCAGTCGAGGGTATACTTTCCTCAGCTACCCTTAACTAGTGGAAACCCAAAGCTAAATCTAACTGGGAGAAAACAGAAGCTCCATGGAGTTGATCAAAAAGATCGTCTATAAGGGACAAAGGACACTTATTCCAAATAGTAACCTTATTCAACTCCTGATAATCCACACGGAATCTCAAAGACCCATCTGACTTGGTCACGTAGACAACGGCAGAACCCCAACTAGAAAAGCTAGGCCGGGTCAAACCTTTCCCTAAGAAATCTTGGGTCTGCTTCACCAACTTCTCTCTCTCTCTCTCAGTGCCATCCTTCTACTGGGCTAAACAACAGGTATTGCTCTCGAAATTAAGTCGGTCTGAAACTCTATCTCCTGATGAGGGGGCAAACCTTTAACTTTTTCGAAAACATCCGAAAAATATCTGACCACTTTGATGGATTCAACGCCTTATGGAGATGCCTTGATTCCATGCCAAAGATTACTCAAGCGAATTCCAGCACTGTCGCAAGTCACTTTTGTGATCCTTACCAACTCAGCCTCCAAAGACACCATTCTCTCTTCACAAATCAAAACTGCCCTATACTTATCCAACCAATCCATACCCAAAATAAGATCAAACCCTTTGAAATCCAATACAAATGGGTCGCAATAAAAACTATGAGATAGATAAGAAATCCTTAGGTCTCTACAGATCTTATCTAACTTAGTTACTCCGCCTATAGGATTAGATACAAAAATAGGACGGCCTACCAAACTAGGGTTAAGATGAAACTTCTCTACTAAATTCAAAGAAACAAAACTAAGAGATGCACCAGAATCAAACAGAACTCTAATAAAATTACCATCCAAAGCAAAGTACCTTCCAAAACTCCTTTGCCTTTAGAAGAAGAAGATGGACCACCTTCAAGAACAAACACCTTATTCTGTTGGGCCTTCTAAAGAAGCGGACAAGCCTTCACCATGTGACCCGGCTGATGACAGTTGAAACACAAGGACTTTTGAACCAAAGCTGAACCCGGTCCACTCTGGTGGTGCTGCTGCTGCTGAGATCTACCCCTGGGACATTTCTTAGCCAAGCGACCCTCTTGCTGATACACTAGCACTTACGAGGTCCATTGTTGTCTCCCTGCTTCCCTTTGCCTTGCTTCTTCCAATTTGGATCGAATTTCCTTAAATCAGTTACTTTAAAACATTTATTTTATAAAGAATAGATTTAAGAAAAAGTTTAAAACTAGATTTCATTTTAAATTTAAATTTTACTTTTATTTAAATTTAAAAGCTTGTTAAACGTACTTTGGGATTAACGACATTAGGGCACTTAATGAGAGCACAATACATTAAGGTTAAACAATACAACTTCAGATTTCAAGCATTTTCAAGCTTCAGTTTTCAAAAGATCATCATAGAATTCAGTTTTCAAAACCAAGGAGACATTCCAGTTTTCAAGTATTAAGTTTCCATATCAAAAGATCAAAAGCAATTCCTCTATTCAAAATTGAATCTAAGGTAAGTAAACTACAATTTAAATTTAATCTGTTTATATATGAGGTTGTATGCGATAATCCTTGGAAGCTATGATGGGTAGTATGTTTGCATGTTCGTTTAGAGATGATTACATATATATGTATGTATGTATGTATGTATGCGAATTTGGTTGTGCATGTATGCATATATATATATATATATATATATATATATATATACACAGAGCTCTGTTCCTGTTTTACAGTTTTATACTTGATCAAAAAAAATCAAGTTCTTCTTCCTTGATCATTGTTAACACATGATGTTTAAAAGAAACTTGTTTGAAATGATGTAATACAAATTGTAAAAATATTTGCGAGTGAAATTATTTAGTAAATATTTCAAATAGATGAAATTACTGTGTAATCCATTCAAAGGAGAAAAAGTGATGATCTTAATTTTATGATTTAATCTCATAATCGGACCTGTATGAGTAAATGATAAATTTTAATAGAAATTTCGAGATTTTAAAGTTTGTAGTTTGAGTGAAATCACGGGTTGACCAGAATTTGGGTTTTAAGCTTCTACTGTCGATCGGAGTGATGTGAAGGGTCGGGGTCTTTGCTGTAGTTAGCCTGGGGGTAGGTGAGGTTGACAAAAATGGTAGGTGAATTTTTAATTCACTGTGGAGGAGCGGGGAAGGGGTTTTAGGGTTTAGCTTGAGTTTTTGGTCTAAGATGTTCATGGGTCGATATTGTTCTCATTGCTAGCATCAGGGTGGACCGGAGGTAGGGGAGAGGGAAGATGGAAGTGTGGCGCAGGTTTGAGCGGAGTTGCATGTTCTCTGGTGATCGGAGGCGATGGCAGTGATTTTTCTGATCGAACTTGGTTCAAGGAGGGATGATCTACTCGATTTTATTCACTGACGTTTTCATCGGAATTGGGAGATCGGAGCACTTGCATGGATCATCGTCGACTTGAGGGTGACTCAGCGAGGGTCGGAGTTGGTCAGATTTGGTGGTGCACATGCATGTGTGGGTGTTCTATGTTGTTTTGGATGATGGGGAAGATGAAGTTTTCTCGAGTGCGTGCTCGAAGCCGTGTCATGTTTGTCTCGAAGATGAGTTGACGCGAGAAAACACGGGGATTAGCTTGGGAATTTTTTCGTTTGGCCCTGGTATTTGTGGATTACGGTAATCAAGTTTTAGAAACTTATCAAAATGTGTAAGTTTCGGAGGAAAATGTAAATCAAGTTCCTAAACAATGTATTAGCAAGTTTCAAGAGAGTTTACAAAGTTTTAAAATGTTTTCAAATTGTTTTTTTAAAGTAATTATATAATAGGTTAAATCCTAAATGTTTTTAAGGTGAACTAAAAGTTGTAATTAAATAAAATACAAATTATTTAATGTATTAAGGATGGTTAATTTATTTATGTAATCAGGAATTAATTAATTAATTAAAGGTTAATTAATTTGTGCAATCAATTTAAAAGATTGATTTGTTAATGTGATTAATTGATTAATTTATTAATTAAAGATGATTAATTAAAAGTTAACCACTTAATGAAATTAATTAATGATAATTACTTAATGAAAGTAATTAAAGGATAATTGCTTAATGTCATTAATTAAGGAAGGTAATTAATGGGTAATTACAAAATGTGATTTATTTAATGATAATTACTTAATGGAAGTAATTGAGGATTAATTACTTAGTGTAATTAGTTTAAGTATGGATAAATTAAGGAAATTAATTAAAGGGTTAGTTAATTAATGTGATTAATTAAGTATAATTAAGCAATGTAAGTGATTATAGAATAATTAATTGAGGATCAATGTAATAAATTATTATTAGTTAGTTTATGAGAGTAATTAAAGGTTAATTAATTTGTGTAATTAATTAAAGGCTGGTTACTTAATGTAATTAAAGATGATAATTAAAGGATGATTAATTAATGGTTTGAAATTAATTAATGATTAAGTAAGCCGGATTTTAAAAAGTGATTGAAGTAATTAATTTAATTTATTTAAATTAATTAGAAATGGTGTGATTAATTAATCTTACTTATGAATGATTGAATGATATTGTATGCCTTGGGTTATTTGATATCTATGATAAGTGATTTGTGATGCTATGTGACATGATATGTTTTGGGTTGAATTGTGATAATATGGTTTGTCTATCTGTGATGAATGGCTTTGTAAATATGTAATTCTGGATGTAAATGGAATTGTTTAAACTAAAACAACTTTTTTTTAAAGATGATATTGGATTCGAAGAGACCATGGTCGGGTATCAGTAAATACCCGAAACCACTTCGATTCGAAATCTACAATGATTTTCATAAATTTTATATGTATAATCAATAGGCTGGAATGGAATAATTTAAGTAAACTGGACCATTGAAACTATGTAGTGGTACTTAGATATTAATGTGTGAAATAATTGTTGACTATAACAAGTTATGAACTCGTTGTGAGGTGCGAGTTACCCCGGGTTTTCAAATATGTTTAGGACTCGGTATTTTCTAGTTATATGGGTTTACTCATGCTGGTTTCCAGCCTGACCGGGTGTTACTTTGACGTAATGCTCGGGTCAGACCAACTATCACAGCTTTTCAGGTCATGACGTTCTGGAGCTTAGGAGGCGAGCTGAATGGCAGGAACGTATGGAGTATTCTGCTGAGTATTATTTTTTGTATTTCTGGACATGCTAATTTTAACTTTCCAGATTATTTGTGTATGGATGTAACTCTGATGTATAGAATGAGAAGAAACAATTACAGTTTTCTTTGTAAATGCTATTATGTGATATTATATTTTGATCTGTTGCGAAATGTGAGATTCTGTGATTTGTTTTCTGTTCTTCTACTACCTTTTTCTTCTTTACCCTAACAGTTGGAGATTTTTGGCGTTCAATTGCTCGGCACTTCTACAATGAACGTATTAGTGTCGAATTTTCGAGGTCGAAAATTTTAGGTTGTTACATTTTGGTACCAGTAACGACCCGATTTTTCGACGCCCGAAGAATCGAACCATTAGGGTTAAAAGAAGAAGGAGGTAGAAGAAGAGAAACAACACAATTGAATCTTACCAACACAGCTGAATAAAATATAATAAATAATAACTAATCTTTACACAAAAGAAAGTATATATGTTTGTACATACAACATCAAAATACAACATCAGAGTACAATATAATCAATTCAACAAAATTCAGGACGGTTATAATATCTCATCCTTCCAAAGCTGGATACATAGAGGAATATACTTCAAATACATCTTATATGTCTCGCCATCCAGCTCGTCTCCTTAGCTCCAAAGTAGTCCATCCAAAATTTGTACTTTATAATACTCGGTCTAACCCGGGCATTATAGTTAAATAACACCCGAGTCGATCTGGAAAACCAGCGTGAGAAAACACACTCAATTGGATTATTAAAGTTTTCAAAATCCTTTGAAATCAAAGGTATCTCGTAAGTCCACGCCACAAATAAATATGTCGGGTTTTTACCTTACGATAACCAAAACATTTCTTATAAAATCCTCTGATATTATAATAGTGTCTATATACAAATACTTATTCAAATACCCGAATTTGTTACATTATTAAATTCCAGCTACTAGCCACAAAGTGGGTTCTACAAACAAAAACTATAAAGGTATGCAGGGAGAATTGATTTCCATCAATGGCAGGGCTACTGGGGTACCGCCCGTCACAGTTGTGGCCTAAATCACTGTACCGAGGATCTACCCTGATCCCCTGCATCACAAGACCGAAGCTACCCCTTACTGGATAGTCTGAATAAGTTCACCCCACGGTTGGGATCAGCAACCGCCACATAGCCAAATATATAAAGGGACATCTAGACGGGGGTGACCTTACCATAATTGGTTGCTAGCCGCTTAGCCTTGTGTACACCTCTCTATTTTAGCCATTCCCGGTTGATGAAGCTTGAGGCTATGCGTTACCTTTTTAGCACCTAATCGCTTAGAATGCTCATCGTCCTACTGACAATGTTCTGAAAGCATTCGTCCATATATGTCCGTTCCGGGTTCGAACGGAACCGAAGGTACTACTCCTACTACATCCATTTTGGAATCACCCTCAAGATTAGTAGCGATTAGTCCTTGCACTTCACTGCTCGATCTTCGACTCCAAATTTTTTCTTCTTCACGAAAACGTTCAAATCGGATCGAAGTGGTTTTCGGGAAATTAATCCTGCTCCCGGTCTCTTTAAAACAATCGGCGCATTGGCCAATATTGATAGTCGGTTATTTAACTATCATATAACATTCACAAACAACCATCAGATTTAAATAATTTCCCAGATTATTTATTCTTCAAATAACTTCGCAAGCTATTTTCCATACTTCAACCCTTTTGAAAACAGTTTCAAATCATCTTTCTGTCATGGAATAAATTTCCTAAATATTTTCTATTTCCACTAAAATTACGAAGTACAAATACTTTAGATTTTAAAATAATTTAAACCACTTTATTCTAAAATATACTTTAAAACATTTAAATTAAAACTACTTAAAACTTTATCCAAAAATGTATACTTTAAAATTTTCTAAAATAAAACTAATTTTTAAAACATTAGTTAAGCCAAACTAAATATTAAAATAAAAGTTACGAAATTCTATACAAGTTTTTAAATAAAACTTAACCAAACTATCTTTAATAACATTATCTTATAAAATATAAATATTAATAATTATCTTTAAATCATAATACTAGTCAAACCTTTCAAATAATTACTATTATAATTAATTTTAAGTAAATATTTATAAAAAAAATTAAACAACTTAAATATTAATTTCACAAAAACATTCATTCAAACTTTTAACTTATACATAAAATTCTGCTTGAAAAACGTACTTGGTTTTCCAAGGAAATGCACTTCTCTTTCACACCTTTAAAAATAAACTACTATTTATATTTAAAAAAATTACCCATTCCTTTATAAATTCGCATCGTGAACTTATCCTTCCAAATATTCAGTGATATCTTATTTCATTTTATAAACCCAGTTTATAAATTCCATAGTCTCATCTTCTTTTAAAACACAATTTCAAACTCTAAATCAAATTCCAAATCGATATTCTGATTTTACTCCATTTCAAAATAAATTCCTTTACTACTCCATTTTTTATTTCAAAACCCAATAACTTCAGATTTTACTTCTTTAATTATGTAACTAAAACTACCAATTTCATACCTTTTCAAATTCCTTCTTCATCCTTTCCAATAGATGAACCTTGAATTTTAAAATAAATTCTTTATTCCTTTAAATAATATCACTTAATTTTAAAAAAAATTCATTATTTCCACTTTTATTCAAAATCTCATTTCCCGTACTCGGAATTTATGTATTAAAATTTAAAAATCCACTTTTATTCTTTTCCAATTCATTCTTTAATTTATCCCAAATTCTCTATAATCATTTTACTTACAAATTCTTTTTTTTATTTTTTCATCAAAAATCAAATCTACATATTTTTTTTTGATAACTCGGTATACCAAACATTTTCAATCAAACGTAGCACCCTTCATTTCCAATTACCAATGTAATCTATAATAGATTATTAAATAAACCATTTCATAGAATATTAAAATAATCTAAATAAATTTGAGGAATCCAGTTGGATCCTTCCAATCTATTTCCCTACATCCACAGATGTTTCCACAATATAAAAATATCAATTCCACTTCGAGGCAGAATATCGTGGTATATGGGTTTATATTATCTCATCTGCTATTATGTGGCGCATAGGATCTCATCCGCTATATAATGTAAGAAATAAATCACTCCAATATATATGTATATATACTATATAATATACATCCAATCAATTCAATCATTCAATCAAATATTTAAATTTAACTATTTAAATTAAATGTTATCCAAATGAGTGAGATTAACTCACCTTTAACTATGCATGCAACCCATTTCCATCTCGATTATTCTCCACAATTGGACCTTGAAAAACATTAGATGAATTTATTAATATTCGAATAAATCGAACAATTAAATTCCCATTTGATAGATTTAATTAACTAATTATTTTAGTTTTAACTAATTTTCTTTAACAATTTCTAATTAAAAATTAAATAAGTTAATTAAATAAATCAAACACCCTAAATAAATTATTTAATCAAGCCTAGTAAATTAAATCTTAATTTTTTTCTTCATTTTCAACTGCATATGAAAAAATAACCCATATAGGTTTTTAAATTCAAATTTTCATATATAAACTTTCAACATCTTAAATTCCTATTTATTTATTTAATTTAAACTAATAACTTGATTTATCAAATAATTTCCCCTTTAAAAACTTTTAATAACTAAAATAAATTTAAATAAGTTAGTTGAACAAATTAAGCCCAAAATACATTATTTTTCAGTAAATAACCAAAATAAATATTTTCTCTATTGTAAATATTTTTATTATTTTATATTCTCTCCTCTGTTTTCTTTTCCGTTTAGAATGCACAGCTTACGGTATAGCGAGATATACATCTTCAGATTTCAAGCATTTTCAAGCTTCAGTTTTCAAAAGATCATCATAGCATTTAGTTTTCAAAACCAAGGAGACATTCCAGTTTTCAAGTATTAAGTTTCCAAATCAAAAGATCAAAAGCAATTCCTCTGTTCAAAACTGAATCTAAGGTGAGTAAACTACTTTTTAAATTTAATCTGTTTATATATGAGGTTGTATGTGATAATCCTTGGAAGCTATGATGGGTAGTATGTTTGCATGTTTGTTTAACCTTAATTTATACAAAGCATTAGACAAACTTCCTAAGTTGTGTATCATTAATGTATTAAGAACTCTTGTTTTCATGTTCATTTATCCCAAAATACATCTTCAAAATAATCATTTAAGAATCTGTATTAATTCAAAAGTGTAAACATTTATTTTCCTTCATTATTTCAATTATACTTCACTTAATTCAAAAACTCAAGGATTTATAATAAATATTTTTAAAAAAAAATTGTGCACTTAATGATAAAGTAACTTATTTAAATGACTTAAATAAAATCTCAAACAAAGCAAGTTCATTTCCCAAATTTCTTTGTCTATATAAAATTTTAATTAAACATTTATATTGGTTTTAAATTATTTATTTTAATACATCATCCCTGTTATAACTTTTGGAAATTCAATTTGTTTTGGGCTTTGTTTTAACTTTTTTACTAAATTCTTTTACTTAAGGAATTTGGAAAACTTTTAAACTAATATTTTGGGAAATTTTCCACCATTGATAATAATCTTAGAATAATTGGTTTCTGGAGAAGGATATTTGAGGATTTAAAACCTTATAACAATTTATTTGTTATATATATATATATATGGATTTATAAATTGAAGGAATAGATTGTTTATAAACTTACTATATGTATATTTTTCTCATTGAAATAATCACTTTTCAAATATATACTCAAACTATTTTTGGAAAGATGATTTTATAAATTTTGGGTAATAGAAATTTAAAAGGTGGAATGAATTTTGAAGTATGAACCTTAATGTATCCTTTAGCCTACAAAAGTCTAACCTTAGGATCTCATCTTTGGGTTTTGATTGTAGAGAAACCATAGCATTAGTCGTGAAGGAGCTTTGGCTATAGCTAGGAGAGATGGTGACTTTGACCGAGTCAGAAGAATTCGGGCGGATCTTAACGAGCCGTCCTTGTATGAAGAAGAGCCAGAAGTATCGGTAGGGCCTCATAAGCAGCCTCAGACTCAACAAGAAGATCCCATGGAGGATTTCGAAAGTGAAGAAGAATTCGGAGTCGAAGGCAAAGATGAAGAGTTCGATGACGAGGAGGAGTTCGAAATGGAGGAGGATCCCGAATCAGAAAATGACAATGTAGTCATTTGGGAGATTGGGGAGGTTGTCGAGGAGCCAGTTGCTGGTGTAGATTTCCTTCCGAGAGAGCCTAGTCCTTAGGTTTTTTGGGTCCCGGACAGTGATGTAGAGTCCAAGGAATTATCGGGACCCGAAGAGGAGGACTCATGTAGTAAGAGTCCATAGTTAATTTGGGTTGCTTTCTCTTGGAGGTGTGTGCCTTTTTGTATGTGTTTTTAACCCATGGACTTCATGGATGTTAAATGTTTGGTAGGGTGATGTATATCTGTATGTATGTTTGTATGGATGACGATAACATTTGTAGGAATATTTTGGCTAGATATAATGTATATTTTGATATACAGCATGAATCTATGTGTTTACGGGTATAGTTTGAGTTATTATTGATCTGGTCTAATGTGTGTATAATTTTTGTTAAATTATCAATGGAATTTCGAGGACGAAATTCTTTAAGAGGGAAAAATGTGACGACCAGGGATTTTGGACACCCCGAGTTATGAATATTAATTTATAATATTCGAAAATATTGTATTTTAGTATATAATATTCCCAATAATGAATAATTAATAATTGTATACAATTTTTTTCAAAACCAGTGTAACTTGAATTTTCAGATTTGTATTAGATTACAGATTGATTTAAATGCAATTTCTTGTATGTATATTTTATTTTAAAGGTAAAATACGTATATATTATTTTAGATTAAATATATGTATTTTGTTTTAAAGATAAATATGTATATTTTATTTTAAAGATAAAATATAATAGAGAATTAAATTAATTGGGAAAAAAAATCAAATACATATATTTTTCATGTAGGAACAATAAATTTTTATGTAATTATTTTGGATAGATATTCATAGTGAAGCAAAGGTGAAATTTTTGATTTTGGATATATAAACAATGTTGTTTATATTAAATAAAAAGGAGTTTTAAGTTTCTAAAATAAGGATATATATATACATTTAGTTAGAAAAATTGTATATATGTTATGATAAGTTAAAAAGGAAGATTTGTAATATTTAAATAAGATAAAAATGTTATAAATAAAAAGATGTGTATAATAATCACTTAAGTATAAATAGGAGAAACTATTTACGCATAAATATCAATGAACTTAGTTTGTTTTGAAGTAATATGTTTTTATATTATAAACTAATAAAGAAGAAAATGACTTGATTTATTTGGAAATAATATATTTCTATATTGTCAATAATTTTTTTACATATTGTTACATATATACATAAAGACTTAAAAATAGTTTAATATCACTTTGTAGTACTTGTTTTAAAAATAACATACGTATATCGGGAATGTTATTTCATTTTGTTTAAAATACATATGTATTTATATAAAACAAATTGAATAAGAAGTATTATTGTAGTATCTAGTTTCTCAACTATATTTCCTTAAAATGTGTAAATGCAATACTAACTTTGTCAAAAGACAAATATGGCTACCTAACTTCTCAAGAGTAATTTCATATACTTAAAGCATTTTATAGTTTATGTATAAATAAAGGTTTCAAAATCATTTGCCGTAAATAGAAACTGGTTAACAGAAGACTAGTAGCAAAGCAGGTTAACCAAAAACAATTTTAACAAAATATAAAACAATGGGTAGATTTTATCTGTAAATAAACTTACATTTGGCAAAAAAACAGCTGAAACTTGTGGTGATAATTATTTTCTTTCTTTTCAAATTTCATTCAGTAAAAAGAAAATATCATTTCAGCCTTCAAAAATATCTTTCCAGTATGAACAAATATTTTAAAGTTTGTGCATATATATAAGCATTTCAGATCTAGATTATGTTTTAAGAAGTTAAAAAAACCTCTGTTCAATTGTATAAAATTAGAAAAAAAATTTAAAGAAAAAGAAAAAGAAGCAGTACTCTGTAAATTAAGAAGGAAGCACCCTAGTCTGGTGATCTCTGTTCAAATCCAAACTCAAGAAATTTTAAAAGCTAGTTCAAATTTCAGATTTCAAGTTTCAAATCAAAGATTTCAAGATTCTAGAACCAAATGTTTAAGGTGAGAAACGGAATTTTTGAAATCTGGAAACTTTGTTGACTGTAAATGCATTTGTTCATTCAAGCATTCAAAAATCAAAATTTCTTCACCTAGATCATTTTGCATGTTGATGTAAACTAGGAATATGTTCATTTTCTAGTATAGTATTTGTTAAAAATAGTTTGGGAGCAAATTATGTTGTGTATTTCGTCAGTGTTCCATTTTATAGTGAACAACCAAATTTTAATGGAAAATTAATATCTTAAACTCTGGAATTTTAATATGTAGCCTTTATTGTTGTATGAAAATATGAATTTTAGTGGAAAGGTTATAATTTTTAGTGTTGTTGTAACAACCCGCATATTTTACGATTGAATTTTACATAATTTATTTAAAATAATTCATCGTTAGTCGGATTATTGTCCAAAAAGCTACTTTTTGCCAACAGTCGAATTAGGACTCGAGACCACCCCCATTGAGTTCAAAATGACGTTGGCGACCTTTTTGAGTATAAACATCGATATGTTTGGAGTTAGTAGAATTTTGCTACTTTATCACTTTGGGCTTTGGTTTGGGTTTCAGCCCTATATCCTAACACAAGCCCTTGCTCCACCCCCACTTATCTTCATTCATTTCATTTTCCTAACACTCTCAAGCTCTAGATGAAAATGGTGGAGGAGAAAAAGAATTAGGAAATCCTAAACCTAGTTCCATTTGCAAAATCCAAGCTTTAACTCCAAATTCAAAGAAGAAGCTTTGGTAAGCCTTCTCTTCATCTTCTCCAACTCTTTCTCTTTTCAATCTCAGAAATTCCTAAACCTAATTTAGGAAATGTTTCCCTTTTAAGCTTGGATTCAAGCTTGTAGGGTTGGAATTGAAGAGTGATTGTCCTTGCCATTGCTCTATAGCTTCTTCTTCATTTGTTTTGGGTTTAAAGGTGAGATTTTTATCTCACATTTATGTCTATATTTATCTGTGTTGTTAGGTATGAATTCCTAACACTTATTCATGTGCAATTGCTTTTGTTTTGGATTGCTTTGGTGTATATTCCAAATTTTGGTGTTTTGAAAGCAAAATTTATGAAATCCTTTTATGGATATTTGGACATTGATATTCGGGGCATATCGAAGAGCCTTTAGGGCTAGGTTGTCGCTAGGCATAAATCCTTAGTCGTTGTTGCTTGTCCGATCGCTTCTGATAATCGTTTTGGCCATCATTGGCCAAGGCAAGAAAGTGCCAAAAGCTTCAGTTTCAGACGTCTGAAATTATTTATTCAGACGTCTGAATCTGGTCCGGGCAAAATTTCATTCCCTAGGTCAGACGTCTGAATTATAATTTCAGACATCTGAATTTGCTCAAATCCAACCCGAGAGCAAATAGGCTAAAATTAGCCATTTTCACACGTCTGAATTCAATGACCCAAACGTCTGAATAGGGCTCTGGAAAATATTCATTTTCCAGATTCAGACGTCTGAATCGTCTATTTCAGACGTCTGAATCGGTTGTCTTTGCCCAATTTTCCTAATGTGTTTGGGTTTCCAGTTTTTAATCGATTCGTGTTTATCCGCTTTATTGTTATCATTTATTATTGACCTTGATGACTTCTTATCGGAATATTTGAGAGTATCCATTTGATGGATTCGATATCGATTTATATGGATTTGATTCATGGCTTCGAACGTGAATTTTGGTTACTAATTGTTTCTACAATCATTTCTGTGATTTTTCACTTTAAAAATATAAAGGTTTTCTATACTAGTAGTAAATATTAAAACTCTTTCATCAAAACAATTTCAACACTATTTTATTACAAAGCTCGTTTCCTAAACTATTTTCCAATCTACTAGTATATACAAACCTTTACCTCACTCGTATGAGAAATCTAATTAAACGGCTTAGTAAAACAAGTGGTATGCAACGCTTACGTTTACTTCGTCGGTTAATTCCTAGACTTGTTCGATTGAATCTCTTATGATAATTTCTAGTGGAGATCTACAATTTGTTCGCAAATATTTAAGTTAAGCTAGTGGTTATGGGACATGAAGCTAAGCTCATATATTTACTAGCTTAGTGTAATTGACACTTCTTGATGATCGATGATGATCATTTTGTGATTTAGACTAGCAATGTACGATGTCTCTTTGTCTGCGAGGGAGACTAAACCCCGTTTCTGTGGAGCTTCGGCTCAATTTGGTAGGGTAGCGACCCATGGTCTTCGGACCATTCTATGGAGCTTCGGCTCAAAATTAATGGTTAGCAACCATGGAATAGCGTTCCGTTTTGTGATACACATGTTGGTGAGTTTTTATGCTCCCATTTTGTGTTAGGCCTCCCCCTTTTTGTGATTTCTGGATTTCGATTGATGATTTCTAGAATTTGTGTTTCACCAAATTTTTGTGACTTCATTGATAAGTTTTATCAATATTTATGCATTGGTGAATTTATGTGTCATTAACTTTTGTGATTGGCGTTGATATAATTGTCAATATTTATGGTTTGGTGAATAAAAATAAAGAGTATGACATTATTTTTTATCTTTGAGAAGATTCTTGTGATATTGATTAATCTCTAGTTGATTTTCAATTACATACTTATCACAATATGCCTTTATGGTTATCATACCTTTTTTTCATGTCTCTTGTTCTATATCATTTTATCTGATATTTATAGCTAGACTGATCCGTTTATTATTTTCTTATTAAATAATACTCGAGTCAGATCGAGATGTTACAGGTGCTTCTACTTGACTCCTCATCTGGGATTATTATCCTAACTTTTGGCTAACTACTTAGATTAGAAGTTTTTGGTTGTATACATTTGAGATATAGGCTCATTGATGTATACTTATTCTTTTGGGTAGCACTTGTAACTATTGTTTTGTGATATTTGTGGATCTTGTTTGACCACTACTCTGATATACACTTTTATGTGTTATATTCATATCTTTTTCCGCCTTTGTGATATGGATATCTATGACTGATTTGTGTTATGCTTATTTCTATATTTGTTTCCGAAGATATTATAGCCACTGTGTAGTAGCCTTGAGTTTGCATCGGTATGTCGGATTTCCTCTTGTGATGAAAAGTTACATTTTTATCTGGTATATCGGTACTCGTACAAAGCAACTACACAGATGGTCGCTCCTCAACAGCCTTATTCCTCGTTCTAGTTGACGACATTACTCTGTAATGTCCTTGGCTAGCGTGGGTATAGAGGTGGGGCGTCACAGCTTGGTATCAGAGCCAAACTTCGAAACAATGTAGAATAATTTAACAGGGATCATCGTCCTAAGTCCATCTTAGGAGTCGTGCCTTGGGATTTAATTCGAGTCTTCGTACCGTCTTATCCTATTTTGTTTTGTGATGACTTGTTTTTATCAATCATTATTGTTTGATATTCATTTGGTGAATAACCTTTTTCTTCTTCTTTCTTTCTTTCTTAAAGAAGAGAAATGGTTAGACCAGGCCATCCCAACGACGGTCAATCTAGTGTTACTCCCCAAGATGGAGTATTTATGTCTGCACAACAACTTCTTGATCTTGTAAAGAATGCTCAAGTAACCGGACCCATTCCGGAGCCTACTCACCCTAAATACGGGTTTGCACGCTTGTGCAGTGACTATGCCAACTTGGGTGGGAAGCCATTTATGGGTTTCGAAAGCGTCATTCAGGTCCAAGCTTGGCTCAGAACATGTGATCGCATCTTTTCACGCATGAATCTTATTGGTCTTCACCGAGTTCAGGTGGCTTCTAGTATGCTCCAAGAAAGAGCATTAGACTGGTACGAGCTTCTGATTTCTGAAATAAATGAAGCGGATCTTACTTGGGAGAAATTCTGGGAACGATTAGAATTAAAGTTTGTGCCAAAAGCTCTGAAGGTGACATTGGCTCGTCGTTTCATAGACCTTGTTCAAGGTAAATCCTCCGTGGCAGACTATGTCGCATCATTCGAGTCACTTTCTAAATACGAGGTCGAATACATAAACACCCCATTGAAGAAGAATCAAAGATTTGTCTATGGCTTGAACAAAAATCTCAAGAAGCCATTACTTCTAAAATTAGAAGTTTCTTTTGATCAACTCATTGATATCGCTCTTGGTCTTGAAGAGGCAGATAGGGAAAGTGACGTTGAAGTTATGGGTGCCAAACCAAACTTCAACAACAAGAAAATGCCTAGTAAGTTCAAAGGTCCTTATCCCAATAAGAAAGGGAAGCAAGAAACTCCGGTGGCAAAGACTTCTACCTCTAGTAGTGGGCAATGCTACAATTGTGGTTCTAAAGACCATTATGCTAATAAGTGTTCAAAGCCCCTTGTTTGTCGTTATTGCAAAAGTTCGGGCCATTATATATCCCCATGTCCCAAACTTCAAGGGAGGAAGGAGGGAAAGCTTAATGTGGTGCAAACTCCTAGTAACACTTCTTGTGGTCGAGGTATTTCTCATTCTATCCTCGATGGCATTAATGTGTTTCGTGATCAACCTATTCGAGTTCTTTTTGATACGGGTGCGTCCCGTTCTCTTATATCAAAAGAACTTATTGATACTTTTTCTTTAAGTGTTGTTGCTTTAATGACTTCTTTGAGAATTGCGAATTCGGTTGGTGGATCCGCAACAATTAGTTTTCTTTGTAAAGATGTCGAGATTATTTTGTGTTATTTTCTTTCCGAGCCGATTTGCATGTCATGCGCTACTTAGCCTTTGGAATGATTTTGGGAATGGATTGGCTTAACCGTTATGAAGCTCATATCCTATGTCCTGAGCGGACTATTTATCTTCGACATCCTCGATCTATTAATCAGATTTCTATTGATCTTAAAGATTCGGATTCCAACTTGGCTGCATCTTTATATTCTTTAAATCCTCATGATGATGATAATGATGATGAGGAAGATGTCATTTCTCTTATTCACGTTGTTCGTGAATTTTCCGACATATTTGAGCCCGTTTTGAGATTACCACCAAAGCGAGCAATTGAATTCAGAATTAGTCTAATTCCTAGAGCTTTACCTATTACTCGTCCTCCTTATCGTATGTCCAATAAAGAAAATGAGAAGATGCGCAAACAATTATCCGAATTGGAGACGAAGCAATTTATTCGTTCTAGTTCCTCTCCTTGGGGAGCTTCTGCTATTTTTTTTTGAAGAAATCTGATGGTACACTTAGGCTTTGCGTTGACTACCGCAAGCTTAATGATCTTACTATCAAGAATAAATATCCTTTACCTCGGATTGATGATTTATTTGATCATCTTAGTGGTGCTAGAGTCTTTTCACAGTTAGACTTAGCAAACAGTTTTCATCAACTTCGTATTGCGGAGGATAGCATTTCTTTGACATCGTTCTGTACTCGTTATGGATCTTATGAATGGCTTGTTATGCCATTTGGTTTAATGAATGCTCCGGCTTATTTCGTTGACCTTATGAATAGAGTTTTCAAAGACTTCCTCGATCGATTTGTTCTCATCTTTATTGATGATATTCTTGTGTATTCTAAAACCGAGGAGGAGCATGAAAAGCATCTTCAGATTATGTTGGAAACTCTTAGGAGCAATCAATTGAAAGCAAAATTTTCTAAATGCCACTTTTGGCAATCTCATGTGAAGTTTCTCGGTCATATTAAGCGATTCAAAATTGGAAGAGACCGGAGAGTGTGGCGAAGATCCGTAGTTTTCTTGGATTGGTAGGTTATTACCGCCGTTTCATAAAAGACTTTTCTAAAATTTCCGTGCCTCTTACTAGTTTGATAAAGAAGGGAGTTAAATACATTTGGTCGGACAAATGTGAAGCTTCTTTCCATAAATTAAAAGAACTCCTTTCCGATGCTCCTATTCTTGTTATTCCCGAGGGGAATCAAGATTTTATTGTTTATACTGATGCTAGTCGTGTTGGTTTGGGAGCCATTCTCATGCAAAGATAACGTGTTATTGCTTATGCTTCTAGGCAATTGAAGCCAGCCGAGACTAGATACGCCACTCATGATTTAGAGCTCGCGGCTATTGTTTTCGCCCTTAAAATTTGGCGTCGTTATCTTTTGGGAGAAAGATTTATTCTCTACACCGATCATAAATCTTTGAAGTGTTTATTTTCTCAAAAGGAACTTAATTTTGCGTCAACAACGTTGGCTTGAGTTCTTTGCATCTTATGATCATGATATTCTTTATACTCCCGAAAAGGGAAATCGTGTGGCCGGCGCTCTTAGCTGAAAGCATCAAGCGGTTGTTTCCATGATGATATCCGAATGGAATGATCTCGAGACTTTATCCACTTGTGAGATTATGGACCGTGTACCCGATTTATGTTCATCTCTTGTTTTATGTAGCCTTGAGGCTCATCCTTCTCTTTTAGACCGCATTCTTGAAGCTCAAAAGCTAGATCCCGAATTGGCTCTTCTTAGCCAAAGTTGTAGGGATAAAATTGGTATTGAAAGTTTGAAAGACTTTGATATTGACTCTCATGGTGGTATTCGAAAATTTGATAGACTTATCGTGCCAAACATTAGTGATCTTCGCAAAGACATTTTAGAAGATTTTCATCGTTTTAAATTTACCATTCATCCCGGTAGTAGTAAAATGTACGCGGATTTGAAGCGACTTTATTATTAGGATGGAATGAAATCTGATATTGCTAAATTTTTTAAGCATTGCATGATTTTCCAACTTGTTAAGGCCGCGCATCAAAGGCCCGGTGGGTTATTGCAACCTTGGGACATTCCAATTTGGAAGTGGGACCAAATTTTCATGGATTTTATTGATGACCTTCCCCATTCTCGTTCGGGTCATGATAGCCTATGGGTGATAATTGATAGACTTATTAAATCCTTCCATTTTATTCCCGTTCGGTCCAAACAGACCGTTCCTCTTTTGGCCAAGCTATTTATTAAAGAAATTGTTAAATTACATGGAGTTCCTTCTTCTATTATTAGTGATCGTGATCCATTGTTTACTAGTGGATTTTGAAAGAGTCTTCAAAAAGCTTTGGGAACGAAGCTTAATTTTAGCACCGCTTATCGTCCGATGGTCCGATGGACAAACCGAGCGTGTGAATCAAACTCTTGAAGATCTTCTTCGTGCATGTGTTCTTGATTTTGGTGGAAGTTGAGAAGATCATATTTCCCTTGTGGAGTTTTCCTATAATAATAGCTTCCAATCTAGTATTGGTATGGCACCTTTCGAGGTACTTTATGGAAGGCCATGCCGATCACCTTCTTGTTGGCTTGAGGCCGGTGAGAAGCTGGTTTTAGGTCCAGATTGTATTCGTGATTCCACAGAAAAGATTGACCTTATTTTCCATCGGATGAAAGAAGCTCAAAGTAGGCAAAAATCCTATGTCGATAACCGAAGAAGGAAATTAGAATTTTCTATGGGAGATTTTGTGTTTATTCGTGTTTCACCTATGAAGCGTGTTGTGCGTTTCAGTCGATCGAGAAAATTAGCACCTCAATATATTGGTCATTTTCCATCACCGAACGTATTAGTTCCGTGGCTTATCGCCTCTTATTACCAGCTCAGTTTTCTGCTATTCATGACGTGTTTCACGTTTTTCAACTACGGAAATGCCTTTGAGATTCCGATTCTATTCTTGAGCCCGGTATTGTGGAAGAAATTGAGGTTTCATCTAATTTGACTTACGAGCAACATCCTAATCGTATCATTGCTTCGGAGATTAAACGCCTTCGAAATAAAGATGTTCCTCTTGTGAAAGTTCAATGTACCTCAAATCCTAAGGATTGTTCTTGGGAATCCAGAGAATTCATCGAGCGAACACGTCCGGACTTACTTTCTCGTGCTCTTCGAGGTGAACTTCTTATTCCAAATTTCTTCTTTTGTGTTGATATGCTTTTATGGTTGTTACTTTTTGTTCATTTATTTCTCATGATTGCGAGGGCGCAATTTCTTTAAGGAGGGGAGTTTGTAACAACCCGCATATTTTACGATTGAATGTTTAAATAATTTATTTAAAATAATTCATCGTTAGTCGGATTATTGTCCAAAAAGCTACTTTTTGCAGACAGTCGAATTAGGACTCGAGACCACCCCCATTGAGTTCAAAATGATGTTTGCGACCTTTTTGAGTATAAACATCGATGTGTTTGGAGTTAGTAGAATTTTGCTACTTTATCACTTTGGGCTTTGGTTTGGGTTTCAGCCCTATATCCTAACACAAGCCCTTGCTCCACCCCCACTTATCTTCATTCACTTCATTTTCCTAACACTCTCAAGCTCTAGATGAAAATGGTTGAGGAGAAAAAGAATTAGGAAATCCTAAACCTAGTTCCATTTGCAGAATCCAAGCTTTAACTCCAAATTCAAAGAAGAAGCTTTGGTAAGCCTTCTCTTCATCTTCTCCAACTCTTTCTCTTTTCAATCTCAGAAATTCCTAAACCTAATTTAGGTAATGTTTCTCTTTTAAGCTTAGATTCAAGCTTGTTAGGTTGGAATTGAAGAGTGATTGTCCTTGCCATTGCTCTATAGCGTCTCCTTCATTTGTTTTGGGTTTAAAGATGAGATTTTTATCTCACATCTATGTTTATATTTATCCGTATTGTTAGGTATGAATTCCTAACACTTATTCATGTGCAATTGCTTTTGTTTTGGATTGCTTTGGTGTATATTCCAATTTTTGGTGTTTTGAAAGCAAAATTTATGAAATCCTTTTATGGATATTTGGACATTGATATTCGGGGCATATCGAAGAGCCTTTAGGGCTAGGTTGTCGCTTGGCATAAATCCTTAGTCGTTGTTGCTCGTCTGATCGCTTCCGAAAATCGTTTTGGCCATCATAAGCCAAGGCAAGAAAGTGCCAAAAGCTTTAGTTTCAGACGTCTGAAATTATTTGTTCAGACGTTTGATTCTGGTGCGGGCAAAAATTCATTCCCCAGGTCAGACATCTGAGTTATAATTTTAGACGTCTGAATTTGCTCAAATCCAACCGGAGAGCAAATAGGCTAAAATTAGCCATTTTCAGACGTCTGAATTCATTGACCCAGACGTCTGAATAGGGCTTTGGAAAATATTCATTTTCTAGATTCAGACACCTGAATCATCTATTTCAGAAGTCTGAATCTGTTGTCTTTGCCCAATTTGCCTAATGTGTTTGGGTTTTCAGTTTTTAATCGATTCTTGTTTATTTGATATTGTTATCATTTATTATTGACCTTGATGAATTCTTATCGGAATATTTGAGAGTATCAATTTGGATTCGATATCGATTTATATGGATTTGATTCATGACTTCGAATGTGAATTTTGGTTACTGATTGTTTCTACAATCATTTCTATGATTTGTCACTTTAAAAATATAAAAGTTTTCTATACTAGTAGTAAATATTAAACTCTTTCATCAAAATAATTTCAACACTATTTTATTGCAAAGCTCGTTTCCTAAACTGTTTTCCAATCTACTAGTATAATACAAACCTTTGCCTCACTCATATGAGAAATCTAATTAAACGTCTTAGTAAAACAAGTGGTATGAAACGCTTACGTTTACTTTGTCGGTTAATTCTTAGACTTGTTCGATTGAATCTCTTGTGACAATTTTCTAGTGGAGATCTACAATTTGTTCGTAAATATTTAAGTTAAGCTAGTGTTATGGGACATGAAGCTAAGCTCATATATTTACTAGCTTAGTGTAATTGACACTTCTTGGTGATCGACGATGATCATTTTGTGATTTAGACTAGCAATGTGCGATGTCTCTTTGTCTGCGAGGGAGACTAAACCCTGTTTCTGTGGAGCTTCGGCTCAATTTGGCGGGGTAGCGACCTATGGTCTTGGGACCGTTCTGTGGAGCTTCGGCTCAAAAATTAATGGTTAGCAACCATGCAACAGCGTTCCGTTTTGTGATACACGTGTTGGTGAGTTTTTATGCTCCCGTTTTGTGATAGGCCTCCCCCGTTTTGTGATTTCTGGATTTCCATTGATGATTTCTAGAATTTGTGTTTCACCAAATTTTTATGACTTCATTGATAAGTTTTATCAATATTTATGCATTGGTGAATTTGTGTGTCATTAACTTTTGTGATTGACATTGATATAATTGTCAATATTTATGGTTTGGTGAATAAAAATAAAGAGTATGACATTAGAGAGAACATACTATAAAATTTAATTTTATAGTATGTTCTCTATTTTTTATCTTTAAGAAGATTCTTGTGATATTGATTAATCTTTAGTTGATTTTCAATTACATACTTATCATAGTATGGCTTTATGGTTATCATACCTTTTTGTCATATCTCTTGTTCTATATCATTTTATCTGATATTTATAGCTAGACTGATCTGTTTATTATTTTCTTATTAAATAATACTCGGGTCAGACCAAGATGTTAAGGTGCTTCTACTTGACTCCTCATCTAGGATTATTATCCTGACTTTTGGCTAACTACTTAGATTAGAAGTTTTTGGTTGTATACATTTGAGATATAGGCTCATTGATGTATACTTATTCTTTTGGGTAGCACTTGTAACTATTATTTTGTGATATTTGTGGATCTTGTTTGATCACAACTCTGATATACACTTTTATGTGTTATATTCGTATCTTTTTCCGCCTTTGTGATATGGATATCTGTGACAGATTTGTGTTATGCTTATTTCTATATTTGTTTCCGAAGATATTATAGCCACTGTGTAGTAGCCTTGAGTTTCAATCGGTATGTCGGATTTCCTTTTATGATGAAAAGTTATATTTTTATTTGTCATAACGGTACTCGCACAAAGCAACTATACAGATGGTCACTCCTCAACAGCCTTATTCCTCGTGCTAGTTGACGACATTACTCCGTAATGTCCTTGGCTAGCATGGGAATAGAGGTGGGGCGTCATAGTTGTATTTTGTGAGATATTGTCAGATGAACGTTTTTCGTTCAAAAATTTATTTCCGGCGATCTCTTCACCGTGAACTGGTGCGGTCGAGTCTAGAAGGAGCTGGTGGTCGAATTTGGGTTTTTAGGCTTGGTCCAGGGCTGTCGATCGATTTTAGGGTTTTGGGAAGGGTTTACATGGCCGGCGAACGCAAGTTATCTGAGTGATGTTGGAGCAACCGGTATGCGTGAGGTTTGTCTCAAAGGTAGCTGCTGGAGTGGGCTTTCATCTGAGATAGGTGGCATGCGTGATTGTGGTCGGAGGTGAGAGCAGTTCATCGAGTTTTGGGCCGGAGTTTTTTCGATGGTTCGAGCGAGTATTGTTTTTCGTCTACGATGGATTCTAGTCATCGTTGAGGTGGTGATATAGATCAATAGAAGAAGGGACGTCGACTCATAGCTTCACGAGGTTGGTAGAGTCATCGGAGAGGTGGTTCATGTGCACCGTGTGCACGTGATGTCTCGGCATGGATGAATTAGGGGTAGGCAAGAAGAGTGGGTTTCGTTCCAGGTTGGGACGTTTCGCTGGTATCGATGTTTGATTGGGAGACGTTGAGTTGGTCGAAGATGTTCTCTTCGGCTCATGGCATTCGTTCGAGTGAATTTGGGTGATTTCCTGGAAGTAGAGAAGTGATGAGGAAGAAGGTTGGAGGATGTCTGTGTTTCATTGTCTTCGGGTACGTTCATATGTTTTTGTTGATTGGGCTTCGGTCCAATTTAGGCTGTATTTGTGTCTGGTGATTTATCAGGTGTGAGTTGTTTAATTTTGGTTGCCGGCTTTGGACTAATGTGTCCTTATTTAATTTAAACAAAATTTGTTAAGTAAAGAATTTAGTTTTAAAAGTAAAAACAAAGTTCAAAACAAATTGACTTCCCAAAAGTTATAACAGGGATGATGTTTTAAAATAAATAATTTAAAACCAATTTTCTTTAATATAAATGCTTAATTAAAATTTTATATAGACAAAAAAATTTGGGAAATATACTTGCTTTGTTTGGGATTTTATTTAAGTCATTTAAATAAGTTATTTTATCATTAAGTGGACAAGTTTTTTTTTTTAAAAAAATATTTATTATAAATCCTTGAGTTTTTGAATTAAGTGAAGTATAATTGAAATAATTAAGGAAAGTAAATGTTTATATTTTTGAATTAATACAGATTATATTCAGTTTCTCACTAAGTAATGGAGTACTCTCATTAAGTAGAGCGAGCATCCCAGTGTTTGTACCTAGGAAACTCTTGATAGTATTAGGAAGGCCTATCCTAACTTTGTGTCGGGATAGTTAGATTTGTTTGTTAGAACAAATTGGTTCCTATGGTTTGTTAGTATAGCTAATATGTATGCTTAGCTATTTAAAAAATTAAAACTTTTGCTGGATTATTAAAATATCTTTGCTTTTAAATTTCAAGGACAAAATTCTTTTAAAGGGGAAGGAACGTGATGACCCTGAATTTTGGGCAATAACAATTTGATAATCTTTATTAATAAGTATTTAAATTGGTTTAATAATCTTATTTTATAAATATTTAATTGGTAAAATTTATCTTTTCAATGGTAATATAAATATGTTGTCTAATTATAATGTATATATGTGTATATATGTGTGTGTGTGTGTGTTGTGATTGGAAGATTTGTTTTAAAATTCAATATAATAACTTCCAAAGCTAATAAATTGTATTCTATTTATAATATGTATATACATTGTAAATAGGAAGTCTTTGGTTTTAATTTAATAATAGATATGTTTTCAAATTGTAATATATAAGTATATATTGTGATTTTAAGTTATGTTTTAAAAATTCAATATAATAATTTTCAAGACTAATATTAAAATGTTTTCTATTTATTATGTATATATATGTATATATTATAAATGGGAAAGCTTTGGTTTGAATTTAACAAACAAAAACATGTTTTCAAATATATATATATATATATATATATATATATATATTGTAATTTGGAAAGTTATGTTTTAAATTTAATAATTTTCAAAGCTATTTAAAAGTTAATCATGTATTTTCAAAACACATAAGGTAAATATTTATTTTGTTTAAAAATATGATAGCTAAAGATAGTATTTAATAATAAGAATTTAATATGTTTTCTTTTAAAATTTATACTTGAAATAAATTTAGTTTACTTATATAGTATCAATTTAAGTATAAGAGCTTAAGTTCAAAATTTAAAATAAGATTTAATTAAAGATTCATTTCTTTTGTTTTAATATTCTTTCTTTTAAATTTAGCATGGATTAATGTATTTTGAGCGTGTATATATATAATTAAACATAAATTAATAAAAACATTACATAAATATAAAAGCATAAGTTCTTATTAGGATAAGGGTTTAAACATGATAATGCATATATTCAACATTTGTAAGAAAACTAAAGCACGCATTTACATTTGTAAGCAAAGGGTAATTGGAATTAACAAGTGGCTTATATTGTTTTTTTTTATTTAAAAATTTGATTATGTAACAAAAAGGATGGGAGAAACCTGGCTTTTTATTTCTCTGTTCAAAATATTTTTTTCCCTGAATTCTTTCTTTCTTCTTCATCTTCTAAAAAAATCAAATTCAAAGAAAAATCAAACTGCTACTTAAACCTGTGATCAAGAATTCACTTTCAAATTCAACAATAAGGAGCAGATTCAAGCTTCAGGAAAACAATTCCCAGATCATTTCAAATATAAAGAAACTACTTCTCTGTTCTTGTTTTCCTGTGAGTAAACTTTTACCTTAAAAACAGTTTGAATCTATTGCACGTGATAAATTTATATGGATATGATGTAATATGTTTGCATGAATGATTCCTTTTTAAAATATGATTGAATCTGCCCTGTATATATGGATGTATATGACTATGTATGCATGTATGTATGTATGTATCATGTCCCTGTTATGATCACAGGCTCAAAAACTTCAAACACAAATTCCTATCTTCCATTAGAAGCCATTTTAGACTTTGATTTCTGAAGAGTAAATATTTAAAATGAGGTAACATTATTTATAAAAATGATTTCGAGTTTGATGGTTGAGTATTTATCTCTAAATGAAACTTATAGTGAAACTTTTGAAATTGAGAAGGAAAAAAAAATCAAATACCTTGATTTCATGATTTGAAACCATGGTCAGGTTTGTGTTTGTAAATGATGAATTTAGGTGATAAAATCATGATTTTTAGGTAAGAATTTGTTGTGATAATCTGAGTTGAACAGATTCGACATTTTTGCCGATGATCGACGTTGAGGTGGGTGTTGGGGTTAGGTCTGGAGGTGGTCGGGATGTTGACAATCTTTGGAAAAATGGTGTGGTAATTTATCTTTCACCGTGGTGGCCGGCCAGCGTCGAACTAGGGTTCGAAGACTTGTATTGGTCGAAGGATTGACGAGCTTTATGCGTCATCGATAGGTCACCGGAGGTGATCGCATGAGGGGGTTAGAAGCATGGTGACATGGCACAGCTATGGTCAAGGTGGCAGACTTTCCTTTGGTCGTGGGTGGCGGCACGTGGGGAATTTGTGGATTGGGTTAGTTATAGGATTTTGGATCGTGGGTTCGATTTCGATTCACGGGTGATATCGACGATCTGGGTTCTCGTGAGGGACGGCGAGGTTGTCTTTGACTGGTCGACGATCGGAGGAAGGGTCGGAGAGTGATGGATCGATGGTATACGCACACTGGTGCACGATGTATCAAGTGAATTGAAGTTTTTTTTGGGAAGAAGTTGTTTTCATGGGGAGGATCTCGTGTCGTGTTCATGTGAGACTCGAGGAAGAGAGGAACGCTAGGGGACTCGGTAATTCCTCGGGGAAGGATCAAAGTTTGCTTGGTGATTTTGAATGTGGGGCTTGGGTTTGATTTGTGTTGTGACCAGGTTTTAAAAATTTTAAGTAAAAATCGTGCACGAGTTTTAAAAAAGCAAGTTACTTAATTAATTTAAGTTTCAAAAATTTATTAACTAAGTTTATAAGTAGAAATATTAAACAAGTTTTAAGCCAAAAAGAAATAAATAAATGCATAAAGACAAGTATTTTCCAAGTTTAAATTTTTGAAAATGATTAAATTTGTAAGTAATTTATTAAATCAAGTTTTAAAATAAATGAGTTTTTCAAAAAGGAATAGACCAAGTTCCAAAGTAAAATCATTTAATAAGATTTTGAAACAAGTTCAAGTTTAAGTATAAAAGATTTAAATGTTTTAAATTTGTTTAATTTAAAAGTAATTATATTAATTATGTAATTAATTACCCATGATTTTAATAAAGCTAATGGTGTGATTAAGAAATATGTTAAGGTAATTAATTAATTAATTAAAAGTTAATTAGTTTATGAAATTAATTGGGGTTAATTAATGATAATGATCAAAGTATAATTACTTAAGAAAGAAATTAAAGAATCGTAAATGAGTATAACTAATTTAAGGATCATTAACTAGTGATTAAGAGCTAGTTAATGGGTAATTAATTAAGGATAGTTAATTACTTGATTAATTAAGTATAGTTAATTACTTGATTAATTGAGGATAGTTAATTACTTACTTAATTAAGGATAGTTAATTACTTGAATTAACTAAGGGTTGATTGATCTAAGTAATTAAACGTAATTAATTTAAGAGTGATTAATTAATGAACGTAATTAAAGGGATAAATTACTCAATGTAATTAATTAAATTAGTGTGATTAATTTAAGTTAATTAATTAGTTTAATTAATCACTTGATGATTGATTAAGTATAATTACTTAGCATAATTAATAAAGTGTGATTACTTAGTGTAAGTAATTAATGGGTAATTACTGGATGTATTTAACTAAAGGGAAATTACTTGATGGAAAGTAATCAAACAAATTACTTAATGGAAGTAATCAAGGATTAATTACTTTGTGTAATTAATTAAGGATTAATTAATATAATTAATTAAGGAGTTGATTAATTAATGTAAGTAACTACAGGATGGTTAATTACTGTTTGTGATTAATTAAGGTTGATTAATGAAAGTGATTAATTAAAGTATAATTAATTAATGTAATTAATTAAGGATCAATGTAATTAATTATAGTTAATTAATTAATGAAAGTAATTAAAGGATAATTAATTAATGTAATTAATGAGAGTAATTAAAGGATAATTAATGTGAATGGTTAAAGGATAATTAAATTGTGTGATCAATTAAGGGCTAATTACTTAATGTAATTGAAGGATGATTAATCAAGGATGATTAATTAAGATGGATAATTAGTGGATGATTAATTAATTGGGTTGTAATTAATTAATGTTAAGTAAGTAGGATTTAAAAATAAATTAAAGTAATTAATTTAATTCAATGGTGATTAATTAAATTAATTAGAGATAGTGTGACGATTAATTTTGTTATAAATGATTGAATGATATTGAATGCTTTGGATTATGTGATATCTCTAATATGTGATATGTGCTGCTTTATGATATGAGATGCTTTGATGAATTGTGATAATACATGGATTATCTATCTATGATAATGTGAATCATCTATCTGTGTGAATATATTATCCTAAATGGTAGATTATATTGTTTAAACCCGTAAACAACTTGGACATTTAAAACGGCGTTTGGATTTCGGTGAGACCGGGATCGGGTTTCCAAATTGGAATATCCAAAAACCACATTGATCTAAATTAAACGTTAGGTCCTGAAGTCAAGTGAAGATCAAGATGAAGACTCGGAGTGTAAGAACTATTTGCGGTTAAAACTTTAGGGGTGATTCCAAAATGAGTTTGATGGAGATAATGGTTTCAGATTCGAGATGAAGATTCAGAGTGCAAGGGCTATTGTCGTTCACTCTGAGGGTGATTCTAAATTGAGTGTAGCGAGATAGTGCCTTTGGTTTAGTTCGAACCCGGAACGAACTTGTATGGATTGAATGCTTTCATAACATCGTCATGGAGGACGATGAGCATTCTAAGATAGATGTGTTCTAAAAGGTAATCGCAGCCTCAAGCCTCATCAATCGACAATGGCTAAAGCAGGGGAGGTGCAGCAAGGCTAAGTGGGTCGCGTCCAATTAAGATGAGATTTTCCCCTGTCTAGAGGTCCCTTTGATTTCGGCTTAGTGTGTGGTTGGTCACACCAACTGCGGGGTTGTCTTGTTCGGGATTATCCATTAAGATATGGTTCCGGCCTTGTGTTATAGGGGATCAGGGTGGATCCTCGGTACTCTGATCTAGACCAGGTACTGTGACGGGGGATATTCCAGTAGCCCTACCATTGATAGAAACCCATTTTCCCAACGTGCCTTTACGGTTTTTATTGTAGAACCCACTTTGTGGCTAGTATGCTGGAATTTAATAATGTAACAATTTCAGCTATTTTCTATTTACTTGAAAACCCTAGATACCATTATAATATCACTGGATTTCCTATTAAATGTTTTGGTTATCGTAAGGTAAAAACTTATCCATGTTAATGTGTGGGAAGTTTTACGAGATACCTTTCTTTTCAAATGATAAATGTGTGATATTATGGAAATAAATATTTAAGGAGTCTGCGGTTTGCATGTTTTATGATTAACCTTAATGTGTTTGAAGATATTTATAATTTGTTAAAGTAAATAAAAAGGAAATTTTAAATAAAATAATTATAAGGAATTTGGATAATTAAAATGATTTAGAAGAATAAAACTTGATTTTAAATTACAACAAATAAATCCAAAGTATGGGAAAAGAGATACTTTGAATAAATGAATTCAAGTGATAATATTTAAAAAAGTAAAGAATTTGTTTTAGAAATTCAAGGTTCAAATTTGTTTGGAAAAGATAAAGAAGAAACTTGGAAAGTATGAAATTTGTATTTCATTTTAAAATAGATTCTGAATCATAATGAAGAAGTTAAACCTGAAATTAATAAGTTTTGAAATAAAATTGGATGAGTAAAGAAATTTATTTAAATGGAGTTCATTTTGAAAATCAATTTGAAGATTGATTTAGTGTTTGAAACTGTGATTTAAAGAAAGATGAGACTATGGGATTTATAAATTGGGTTTATAAGGTGAAACAAGATATTAGTGGATATTTGAAAATATAAATTCACGTTGGCAATTTATAAAGGAATGGGTAATTTGTATTAATAATAAATAATGGTTCATTTTTAAAGGTATGGAATGGGAAGTGTATTTCCCTGGAAAGCCGATTATATTTTAAAGGAGACTTTTTATGTATAAGTTAAAGGCTTTAAAAATTTATTTAAAGGAATGTTTTAGAAAATTTATTATTTTTAAATATTTTAAATTTTAAAGTAAATATTTCAAACTTATTTTATAGTAATTATTTAAAGGTTAATTGGTATTATGTTTTAAAAAGATAATTATTAATATTGGTATTTTATAAAGAAATTTTATTTTAAAGATAGTTTGGTTAAAGTTTTATTTGAAACTTGTATAAAATTTCGTAACTCTTATTTTAAATTTAGTTTGGCTTAACTTTTATGTTAAAAAAATTAGTTTTTTATATTTTATAAAGTAGATTCATTTTAAATATTTTTAAAATAATATATTTTTGAATAAAGTGTTTAGTTAATTTTATTTTAAATGTTTTAATGTCATTTTAGAATAAAATGATTTAAATTATTTTTAAAATCCTAAGTATTTAGGACTTGGCAGTTTTCAGTGGAAATATACAAATTTTGGGAATATATTCCGCGAGTGAAAAAGGATTTGAAACTGATTTCAGAAATATTGAATTGTAGAAGATATCTTGCGAAGATATTTTGAATAATAAACAATTTGGGAAATTATTTAACTCTGATGGTTGTTTGTGAATGTTATTTGATATTTAAATATATGACTATCAATATTGGCCAATGCGCTGATCATTTCGAAGAGACGAGGATCAGGATTAATTCCTCGAAAACCACTTTGATCTGGTTCGAACGTTTCCGTGAGGAAGACATGAGCTCGAAGTTGAATATGGAGCAATGAAGTGCAAGGGCTAATCGCTACTAATCCTGAGGATGATTCCAAAATGGATGCAGTAGGAGTAGTGCCTTCAGTTCCGCTCGAACCCGAAACGGACTTGTATGGACGAATGCTTTTAGAACATCGTCAGGAGGACGATGAGCATTCTAAGTGATTGTGTGCTAAAAAGGTAACGCATAGCCTCGAGCCTCATCAATCGGGAATGGCCAAAATAGGGGAGGTGCACACAAGGCTAAGTGGCTCGCAACCAATTAGGGTAAGGTCACCCCTGTCTAGATGTCCCTTTATATTCGGTTGTGAGGGAGGTTGCCGATCCTAACCATGGGGTGAACTTATTCGGACTATCCAATAAGGGGTAGCTCCGGTCTTATGATGCAGGGGATCAGGGTGGATCCTCGGTACGATGATCTAGACCACGTACTACGATGGGCGGTACCCCAGTAGCCCTGCCATTGATGGAAATCCATTTTCTCTACATGCCTTTACGGTTTTTATTTGTAGAACCCACTTTGTGGCTAGTAGCTGGAATTTAATAATGTAACAATTTCGGCTATTTGAATAAGTATTTGTATATAGACACTACTATAATATCAGAGGATTTTATAAGAAATGTTTCGGTTATCATAAGGTAAAAACCCGGCCAGTTTATCTGTGGCGTGGTCTTATGAGATACTTCTGATTTCAAAGGATTTTGAAAACTTTAATAATCAAATTGAGTGTATTTTCTCATGCTAGTTTTTCAGACTGACTCGGGTGTTATTTAACTATAATGCTCGGGTCAGACTGAGTATTATAGAGTACAGATTCTGGATGGACTGTTATGGAGCTTAGGAGACGAGCTGGATGACGAGACCTATTTACCGTAGATTTATATTTCCGTTGTGCAGTGTAAGCTGTATATTCAGATTTGAAAGGACGAGATATTTTAACCATCCTGAATTGTGTTCTTGTTTGTATTGTACTCTGATGATATAATATATAAAACAGATATAGTTTCTTTTGTGTAAAGATCAATTATTATCTATTATATTTTATTCCACTGTGATGGTAAGATTCTGTTGTTGTGTTGTTTTCTCTTCTTCTATCTCCTTCTTCTTTAACCCTAACGGTTCGGTTTTCCGGCATTCGATTGTTCGGCATTTGATACAGTGGACGTATTGATGTCAATTTTCGAGCGTCGAAAAATCGGTTCGTTGCATTGTGTAACGACCCGATTTTTTATTGCCCGAAAAATCAAACCATTAGGGTTAAAGAAGAAGGAGGTAAAAGAAGAAATAGAAACAAAATCAAAATCTCACAATCGCAGCGGAATAATATATAATAAATAAATGATTTATCTTTAAACAAAAAAACTATCTTTGTTTATACATTACATCATCAGAGTTTAATACAATCAACAACATGATTCAGGACAGTTATAATAACTTGTCCTTCCAAAACTAGATACATAGCGGAATATACTTCAAATACGTCTCATACGTCTCGCCATCCAGCTCGAACACGAATCCACCACCAGAGAACTGCCATCGAGATCGTAGCCCTTCCTTGTTTGCTCAATCCAGTATCTGTACTCTATAATGCTTGGTCTGACTTGAGCATTATAGTTAAATAATACCCGAGTCAGTCTGGAAAACCAGCGTGAGAAATCACACTCAATTGGGTTATTAAAGTTTCAAAATCATTTGAAATCAAAGGTATCTCGTAAGACCATGCCACAAATAAACATGTCGGTTTTTTACCTTACGATAACTAAAACATTTCTTATAAATCCTCTATAATATAATAGTGCCTATATACAAATGCTTATTCAAATAGCCAAAATTGTTACGTTATTAAATTCCATCTACTAGCCACAAAGTGGGTTCTGCAAAAAAAAATCGTAAAGGCACGTAAGGAGAATGGATTTCCATCAATGGCAGGGCTACTGGGTTACCGCCCGTCACAGTACGTGCTCTAGATCACCGTACCGAGGATCCACCCTGATCCCTTGCATCACAAGACCGAAGCTACCCCTTACTGGATAGTCTGAATAAGTTCTCCCTGCGGTTGGGATCAGCAACCGCCCACAAAGCCAAATATAAAGGGACATCTAGACAGGGGTGACCTTACCCTAATTGGTTGCTAGCCACTTAGCCTTGTGTGCACATCCCCTGTTTACCCATTCTCGGTTGATGAGGCTCGAGGCTATGCATTACCTTTTTTTAGCACACATTCACTTAGAATTCTCATTGTCCTCCTCATGATGTTCTGAAAGCATTCGTCCATACAAGTCCGTTCCGGGTTCGAACGGAACCGAAGGCACTACTCCTACTACAACCATTTTGGAATCACCCTCAGGATTAGTAGCGATTAGCCCTTGCACTTCACTGCTCCATCTTCGACTCCAACTCTCGTCTTCTTCAGGAAAACGTTCAAACAGGATCGATGTGGTTTTCAGAAAATAAATCCCGATCCCGTCTCTTCAAAACGATTAACGCATTGGCCAATATTGATAGTCGGTTGTTTAACTATCAAATAACATTCACAAACAACCATCAGATTTAAATAATTTTACAAATTATTTATTATTCAAAATATCTTCGCAAGATATCTTCTACATTTCAATCCTTTGAAAATAGTTTCAAATCTTTTTTCACTCGCGGAATAAATTCCCAAAATTTGTTTATTTCCTACAGAAAATTACCTAGTACAATACCTTAAATTTTAAAATAATTAAGAACACTTTATTCTAAAATATACTTTAAAACATTTAAATTAAAGCTACTTAAACACTTTATTCAAAAATATATACTTTTAAAAATATTAAAAATAAAACTATTTTATAAATATAAAACTAATTTTTAAAATAAAAATCAAGCCAAAATAAGTATTATTAAATTCTATACAAGTTTTTTAAATAAAACTTTGACCAAGCTATCTTTAGAATAAAACTATTTTATAAAAATATAAATATTAATCATTATCTTTTTAGAACATAGAACTAATTAACCTTTCAAAAATAATTACCATTATAATTAATTTAATAAATCTTTACCTTTTAAAAAAAATTAACAAGTTAATAATTTTTTCTTAAAAATATTCCTTTAAACAACTTGAAAACTTTCAACTTGTACTGAAAAAATCTGCTTGAAAACGTACTTGGCTTTTCAGGGAAATACACTTTCCTTCACACCCTTTTAAAAATAAGTCACGATTTATTTTAAAACAAAATATCCATTCTTTCATAAATTTCCATCGTGAAATTTATAATTCCAAATATCCACCGATATCTTATTTCACTTTATAAACCCAGTTTATAAAATTCCATAGTCTCATCTTTCTTTAAATCACAGTTTCAAGCACTAAATCAATCTTCAAATTGATTTTCAAAATTAACTCCATTTAAAATAAATTTCTTTGTTTATCCTATTTTATTTCAAAACTTATTATTTTCATATTCAACTTCTTTATTATGCTTCAAAATCTTATTTAAACTGAAATACAAATTTCATACTTTTTCCAAATTTCTTCTTTATCTTTTTCCAAATTTAAACCTTAAATTTGAAAATAATTTCTTTATTCCTTTAAATAATATCATTAAGTCTAAAAATTCATTCATTCCTCTTTATTCAAATCTACTTCCCATACTCGGAATTTATTTATTAGAATTTAAAAATCACTTTTATCCTTTTCCAATTCATTCTTTAATTTATTCAAATTCTCTATAGTTATTTTACTTAAAAAATTTCTCTTTTATATTCTCATCAAAAATCCAATCTGTATATTTTTTGATAACATAGTATACTCAAATATATTCAATCAAACCAAAGCATCCAATATTTCAATTACCAATATAGTATATCTCAGATTATCAAATCATATCACAAAATAATAAAACAAATCTAAATATTTTGAGGAATCCAATTGGATCCCTCCAACCTGTTTCCCTGCATCCACAAATGTTAGCACAATATAAAATACCAATTCCACTTCGAGGTGGAATATCGTGGTATATGGGGTTATATAATCTCATCCGCTATTATGCGGTGCATAGGGTCTCATCGGCTAGATAATGCAGGAAATCAATCACTCCAATATATACTCTATGCTGTTATATAATATACCACATCCAATCAATTCAATCATTCAATCAAATATTTAAATTTAAATATTTACATTTAAATAAATTAAAAAAATCCAGATGAGTGGGATTAACTCACCTTTGAAATGCCTTTAATGTATATCAGGGTATAAGCGCTGAAGGCTAAGCGAGAACCTTAGCTCTAGTGGGGATTGCTCATTTAAATAGAATCTGTATTACTCTAAAATGAGTTTGAGAGTATTGATGGTACGAGCGTGTATTTGTTAGTGAATATAATTTTTTTTTATATTGTGTTGATTTATCAGTTGAGTGTTTATGAATTCTGTCGATATGTGGGACGCCATGCCATCGATAGGGATTTCTAAATTCTTAAACAAGATAAACCAACACGGTATTATTTTAAAATAGGGTAAATGAAATAATTTTACCCAAATTATTTTTGTATATAGAGGAAATAATTTTTTATAAATTATTATAGTTATATATGGTTGTTTGGTTATTAGGAAGTGATAATATTAAATTATTATCAGTTAGGTGTGAAATTGAATAAGAAGTTAAGATAATAATCAAAGGTTAAGGAAATAAATTCATTAATAGAATGGAATTTGAAATGTAAATTATGAATGTGATTTATAATTAAATTGAGATAAAAAAAATTCTAGAGTAATGTCTGAATATGAATTGGATGGATTTGGAATTTGGAATTTTGGGAAAAGTTCAAATTCTTTTGGGTATGAAAATGGTTTACAAAAGCTTTGGAGAAATAATGGTGGTAGTATTTGAGAAATATTTTGAATTGGATTTGAAATCTGGTGAGATTTGGAATTTAAAAATACTGGAAGGGGTTTTAAAGAGATAAAAGAATTAAACTCTTTCGGTCGTTGGAAAATAACTTCGATGTGACTTTTGCATCATCGATGTTCATTTTCAAATTTCCATGAGAGGGATTGCTGCCAAATTGTTTTAAATTAGAGTTGTTTACAAAACTGGGTTTGGTTTTGAGAATTCAAAGAAATATTTGACTTCAAAGGTGATTTTGAAATGTTGTGAAATTATTTAAATTTCTGGAAGTAAATTGGAATTGTTTATGGAATTTTAAATGGGTTTGATAACCTATGAATTGGAATCTGTTAGAAAAAAAATTAACTTGAAGAAGAGTTAAAAATTTAAAAGTAAATGTGAAAATAAATAAGATGGGAGGTAAGAAAATTAATGGAAGTAAAAAAGAAATTAGCCAACAGAAGTTAAATAAATTGGAGAACTTATAAAAGCTTGAAGGCTGAATTAAATTAGAGTGTAACCAAACCAAGTTAAATAAGAAGTGAATGTTGAGCAGGCTAAATAAAATAAGTTACCGAAGTATAAAATTTATTAGTTGGAAATAAAATCGTGGATAGACAAATGAATTTGCATTTGTAAATTAAAAGGATTTAAACTAAATATTGGAAATTAATTTGAATTGTGAGTAATGGAAGATAGTTAAGATTTGGCTAAATAAAAAAAGGACTGAAATAAAATTAGTGAGTAAACCAATTGATTCAAGTGGGTAAGCAAATGAATTGGAATTGTATATTTGATAATACTTAATTTAAAATGTGTAATATAAAGAGAAGTTATAGAATTAATTCGAAGTGGACCAAAATGATAAAAGTTGGAAATAATAATAATAAATTATCTATGATTTAAAATAAATTAGTAAGTGGAACTGATTTAAAATAGTGATATAAACCAGTTGTGAATGGAAGATAGTTGATAAAATTCAATATTCAGAGTTTGAAGATGAATTGAATTCAAGTAGAATTGAAAATGAAAATCTAGATGAAAATTGGGAAAAGTATTGAGATTTGAAATTAATTTGTAAAATGATGGTAAATTGAATTCATATGGAATTGGAGATCTAGTTTAAAAATAAGTGGACATAAAGGCTAAAGTGGTAAGATAAAATAAATATAAGAAGTGTATAAAATATTTATATTGAACTCAAGAAATGAATGGTGAAATTCTAAAGTAAGTTTGGTATTGGAAATATACTAAGTAATTTTGGAATGGAGATTAAGTAAAGTTGTGAAATGGGATAATTGTGGATAAGTGAATAGAAGTCAAAATAATGTGAATAAATGAAAATTGACATAGTTAATAGCAATGGATATAAATACGTAAGATGTACGTATATTATTTTATTCGCGTAGTGATTTGATCTAGATTTGAGCATAGAATTTCGAGGTAGTCGTACCGATTCGAGTTGGGATTTTTCATTCGATTTTCAACAGAGAACTCTGGATATGTATTTTTGATTGATTCTGGAAATTCTCTATCATAGTTTGTGGCTATGCAAGGAGAATGACGGTTTCTGATCAAGAAACCAGTACGAGTCCGCATTAGGAAGTCGGGTGAATGATATTAGTCCGGAAGTGGAATTGTGTGATCGAGTGAGCGATCGAATTGGTATTGCGTATGGATGATATATGTGCATCGTACAGGCTTGAATGAAATAGATACTGAAACTGTTGTAAAGAAATGTATAAAATAATTTTGAAAGCTATGATTGGATATTATTCCTAAGTAGGATATTCCGATGTTAAAAAGCAAAAGGGAATTGGGATTTTTGATTTTCGAAGACAAATTGAAATTTGCTCGGCAAAGGTATGTATTTAAATTTCTATATGAAATTTGATGATTTTCTGGTCTAGCCACTTGGCATTTTTGTTTTCTTTTAAGATTTGGGTCCCATAGAGGCATTTTGTAATTGTACCGCGCTAGCTGTGCAAGGGAGACGCTGGTGTAATTTTTCAAAAATTTAGGGAGTTAGAAAATTTTTTGAAAAATTTTGATAGTTTAAAATTTGAATTTGAATTATAATTTGAATGGTTGAGTTAGCAATGTTGTTTCGAAATTTTGGATAGGTTTGGAAGGTTAGTAAGGGTAATAGTGTTGTTATAAAAAGAATGTTTTGGGTGTTGTTTAAACTGTTTGGTTTTGGAAATTTGATAAAACTATTTGGAATGAGAAATAGTTAATGGGTTGTGGACCATTCTTCTTAACTAGTAATTTCGGGGACGAAATTCTTTTAAGGGGGAGGAATGTGACGACCCGTAATTTCTGGATATTTGAAATTGAAATATTTAATTGATTTTAAATATTGGAAAGGATAGTTTAATTTAAATTTTAAATATCAATGTCTATTTGGCAATTAAACTATTGAATATTATTATTGAAAATTGGGTAAAATATCGAATCTTTAGTTTTATGCTTATTAAAAATATTTCAAAGGTTTGGAGAATTTATATTAATGACACTGAAGATAAGGAAAGCTTTAAATTTGAATTTAAAAGTGTTTTGCTCGGTTTTAAAAATATATTGTTTAAATTAAATTTAAAATAGCCTTTCGAGGCACAGTCTCGGGTTTAGACGAAACCAGTTCCATTGGATTCATAATAGTGTATTATTATCGGATTTCAATTTTCGTAGTGTTTGGAGTAATCGTTTGGCCGTGCGGTAGATAAATATGCTGAAATCTATAACGAAATTTAATATAATAACTGGGTTCAAAAACTATCTTCTCCATACAATTGAATTAGGATTCGTAACCTTTTCCAATGCATTCGAAATAGGGGTATAACATTATAAACACCTAGCGGCCCGCCTTGATTGGAGTTCGAAATTTTGAGTTGCATTTACCGAGACAATTTGAATTGAATTTGAATTTAAATTAAATATATATATTCATTCAATCAACAAATTTAAAAACATTTCATTCCTTTGTATAGGTGTCTTCTACCTTCTCTAGTCTCTTACCAGATGTCCTTCCTTGTTTTAGTCGAGCTTTTGTTTAAAATGGTAAAATCAAAACAGAAAAAAGAAGAAAAGCAGAAAAGAAATAAATGGCCTTCCTCCCTATTCGAATCAATAATAATTCAAACTCGCAAGCCCTAAATTTCCTTTTTTCTCATTCTCAGTTCTTAGAAAATCGAAATTGCGATTTTTCCCCCTCTTTTCCAATCGATAATGGCGACTGTTTTTTCGTGATAATGTTCATGTATGCAACTCGCGATCGAGTCGCATTAATCTCGATTCAACTCGAGGGTTCGATTTCCTTGCTGTTCTAGGCAAAGGGAAATTTCAATCTAGGGTTTCGGAGTCTGTGGCATGGATGTTTGGGTAGAGCAATGCCTGGGTTGTAGGCCGATGAAATCATAGTCGAATTGATGGAAGCTCGCGTTCGGTTTTGAGGTCGACGAGGGATGATGGAAGGTCTGGTCGGCTTGGCATTCGCTGGTGGGAAATTTAGGTTGCAGCTCTCGATTTGGGGTTAGTTAGGGAAGTGATTGAAGCAGAGGTGGTCGATGTCACGACCATGGATGTTCGGCATGATAGCTTCGTTGGGAAGCACTGGGTAGTGTGACTCAGTCGAGCTGTGGCAGTCGAGCCGTGTTCGTTGAGCTTTGAGGTAGCAGTTTATTTTATTAGTTTCTAATTTAATTTAAAAATATAAGGATAAGACTTAGGAAAATAGAAATTTTTAAATGGTAATATAAATTATTTTATAAGTGTGTGTGTGTGTATAGTTTCAAAGATAAGATTTTAAATATATATATAATATATATAGGGATTCTAAAAATATTGAAGAGTTTATTTAAGTTGGATTTTTGAATCTACATGAGTTATTTTATAAGTATATATATAGGTAATTTCAAAAGAAAAGGAAAGAATAAATATACTTATACACACACACACACACACACACACACACACACACACACATATATATATATATATATATATATTTCCACTTGTTGTTTCAATTAAAATAAATATTAAGATGGTTAACTTATTTAACTGCTTATAAAATTTATTTTAGTTACTAAAGGCCTATAAAGGAAAATTAGTTAGAATTAAAATTATAATTTAAATCAAATTAATAAATGGAAATTTAGTTTCGATAAGTTCAAATGTCAATAGATCGTAAATTGTTTTTACAAGGTCCATAACCGTGAAGAAATGGTCGAGATGGAAATGGATTGTGAACGAAAATCAAAGGTGAGTTAGTCTCACTCATCTGGATTGTTATTTAAATTTGAATAGTTAAATTTAAATATTTGGTTGAATGATTGAATTGATTGGATGTGGTATATTATATAGTAGTATATATATATTGGAGTGATTTGATTCCCGCATTATATAGCGGATGAGACCCTATGCGCTGCATAATAGCAGATGAGATAATATAACCCCATATACCATGATATTTCACCTCAAACTGGAATTGGTATTTTATATTGTGCTAACATCTGTGGATGCAGAGAAACAGGTTGGAGGGATCCAACTGAATTCCTCAAAATATTTAGATTTGTTTAAATATTCCGTACTATGATTTATTGGATAATTTGTAATAGATTACAATGGTAATTGGAAGTAATGGATGCTATGATTTGATTGAATATATTTGGGTATACTGAGTTACCAAAAATATATAGATTGGATTTTGAAAATAAAATAAAAGGAGAGAATTTGTAAGTAAAATGATTATAGAGAATTTGGGAAAAAATTAAAGAATGAATGAGAAAAGGGATTAAAGTGGATTTTTAAATTTTAATAAATAAATTCCGAGTATGGGAAAGGAGATTTTGAATAAAAAGGGAAATAATGAATTTTAAAACTTAAGTGATATTATTTAAACGAATAAAGAATTTATTTTAAATTCAAGGTTTAAATTTATTGGAAAGGATAAGGAAGTAATTTGAGAAAAGTATGAAATTTGTATTTTAGCTTAAATGAGATTTGAATCATAATAAAGAAGAAATATGAAATTAATAAGTTTTGAAATAAAATTGGATAAGTAAAGAAATTTATTTTAATGGAGTTAATTTTGAAAATAAATTTGAAAATTGATTTAGTGTTTGAAACTGTGGTTAAAGAAAGATGAGACTATGGGATTTATAAACTTGGTTTGTAAGGTGAAAATAAGATATTAGTGAATATTTGAAATATAAATTCACAGAGGGAATTTATAATGGAATGGGTAATTTACTTTAGAAATAAATAATGGTTTATTTTTAAAGGTATGGAAATGAGAAGTGTATTTCCCTGGAAAGCCAAGTATATTCTAAAGGAGACTTTTTATGTAAAAGTTAAAGGCCTTAAAAAATTGTTTTAAAGAAACGTTTTAGAAAATTAATTATCTTTAAATGTTTCAAATTTTAAAGTAAATATTTTTCAAATTTATTTTAGTAGTAATTATTTAAAGGTTAATTGGTATTATGTTTTAAAAAGATAATTATTAATATTTATAAAGTAATTTTATTTTAAAGATAGTTTGGTTAAGTTTTATTTAAAAACTTTTATAGAATTTCGTAACTCATATTTTAAAATTTAGTTTGACTTAACTTTTATTTTTAAATCAGTTTTATATTTTATAAAGTAGTTTTATTTTAAAAAAAGTTAAAGTATATATTTTTGAATAAAAAGTTTAAGAAATTTTAATTTTAATGGTTTTTTAAAGGTATGTTTTAGAATAAAATGATTTAAATTATTTTTAAAATCTTAAGTATTTAGGACTTGGCTGTTTTCAGTGGGAATAAAACAATTAGGTGGAAATTTATTTCCGCGAGAGAGAGAAAAGTGATTTGAAAACTACTTTCAAATGATTGAAATGTAGGAAAATATCTTGCGAAGATATTTAAAAATAAATAATTTGGAAGAAATTATTATGGCTTGATGATTGTTTGTGAATCTTATTTGATAGTTAAATAACCAACTATCAATATTGGCCAATGCGCTGATCGTTTCGAAGAAAACGGGATTGGAATTTATTTTTCGAAAACCATTTCAATCTAGTTTGAACGTTTTCGTAAAGAAGAAGAGTTTGGAGTCGAAGATGGAGCAGTGAAGTGCAAGGACTAGTCGCTACTAATCCTGAATGTGATTACAAAATGGGTGTAGTATGAGCAGTGCCTTCGGTTCCGTTCGAACCCGGAACAGACTTGTATGAACGAATGCTTTCAGAACATCGTCAAGAGGACGATGAGCATTCTAAGTGATTGTGTGCTAAAAAGATAACGCATAGTCTCGAGACTCATCAATCGGGAATGGCTAAAACAGGGGAGGTGCACACAAGGCTAAGTGGCTAGCAACTAATTAGGGTAAGGTCGCCCCTATCTAGATGTCCCTTTATATTCAGCTTTGTGGGCGGTTGCTGATCCTAACCGCAGGGTGAAGTTATTCGGACTATTCAGTAAGGGGTAGCTCCGGTCTTGTGATGCAGAGGATCAGGGTGGATCCGCAGTATGGTGATCTAGACCATGTACTGTTACGGGCTGTACCCCAGTAGCCCTGCCATTAATGGAAATCCATTCTCCCTACGTGCCTTTACTGTTTTTGTTTGTAGAACCCACTTTATGGCTAGTAGCAGGAATTTAATAATGTAACAATTTCGGCTATTTGAATAAATATTTGTATATAGACACTATTATAATATTAGAGGATTTTATAAGAAATGTTTTGGTTATCGTAAGGTAAAAACCCGGCATGTTCAACTTATATCCACAATTGCTCCGATACCAAAATGTAACGACCTAAAATTTCGACCTCGATAATTTGACACTAATACAATCACTCTAGAAGTGCCGAGAAATTGAATGTTGGAAATTTTAGATTGTTAAAGAAAAGAAAAAAGAAGAAAAAAGAAGAACAAAAAATAAGAAAACAATAGCATCTCACATTCGCAGCGGATTAAATATAATAACAAATAATAGCATTTATACAAAGAAAAGTTGTAATTGTTACTTTACATACAACTCATCAGAGTTACAACCATACACATTTAAACTGGACAGTTATATCAAACTGTTCCAGACTACTATCAATACAACTCTCAAATATATAGCGGTAAACTCCATACGTTCCTGCCATCCAGCTTGGCTCCTGAGCTCTAGAACGTCCTAACCTGAAAAGATGTAATACTCGGTCTGACCCGAGCATTACATCATGGTAACACCCGGGTCAGGCTGGAAACCATCGTGAGTAAACCTATCTAACATGAAATACTAATGCATAAAACTTATTTAAAACCTGGGGTAACTCGTACCTTATTACAAGTTCTTAACTTGCTATAGTCAAATATATCTTATAGTCATATCTAAGCATTATTACGCGGATTAAATGACCAAATTTACATCATTTATTCCATTCCAGCCTATTTATCCCAAAGTCAAATCCATAAAGAATTTTTGTAGATTACAAATCGAAGTGGTTTCGGGTATTTACTGATACCCGTCCCCGATCTCTTCGAATCCAATGTTTTTCTTTAAACCAAATTGTTTAACTTAAACGATACAATTTATATTCAGGATTTCATATTCACAATCGTCCATCTCAAATAGATAACCCACAACATCACGGTTCAACCCAAATATCCTATAACACAAAAGCAGCACAAATCACATATCAGAGATGTCAAATAATCTAAGTTATTCAATATATCTTAATCATCTATAAGCAAGATAAATTGATTGTACCATTTCTAATCAATTTCATTACTTTTAAATCCTACTTACTTATCATTAATTAATTACAAAACATTAATTAATCATCCTTTAATTTTCCATCTGAATTTAATTATCCACGATTACTTTTAATAAGTAATTACCCCATTGGTTAATTATCCTCAATTAATTAACCTTAAATTATTATCCTCAATTAATTCCATTGATTAATTAACCTTAATTAATTCCTTAATTAATTAATCTTTAATTTATAATTAATTATCTAATCTTTATTTACTCAACCTAAATTTAATTAAAAGATAAACCATTATCTTAATTTAATTTCTTAGAAATCTTATTTAATAACTTTAGAAAATAATTTATCATTAACCTAACTTAACTTAAAACCTTTAAGTTTAATTAATGATTAAACATAGTTAATCTTCTTAATTACTAAGTTTTAAATACTTTAGGAATTAACGTACTAGGTTGAAATAAATTATACAACTTGATTAAATCAACATTTAGATAAACACCTTTATTTAAAATAATGATTTAGTGAATTATTAAAAGCTTAATCATGTTATCTTTAATATTTGAAAACATAATCATTTTACCCGAGAAAATCCTAGGTTTACTCGAACTAAAACTCGAGTTTTCTCACCCTTTTCCCAAGCTTCCTCCTCTTCTTTTTTTAATAACTTGTTTAAAATTTCAAAACTGTTATACTTTAAACATTCACGTACTTGAATCAAACCCCGAGCCCATCCTTCCTTTCCCCATGCTTCGACCTGAGAAAACCTATCAAACCAAAAACTGACATCCGAGACACCGCATGCACGTGCACCAACCCACGGCAACTCTCCAGCCTACACGACCACCGGCGACAAGTCGCCGTTTCCACGCTCGACCATCTTCACTACCCCGAATCCCTTGCCGTCCCTAAAACAAAATCGAACATATCTACCCAAACCCAGAAAACATACCGACACCCATATCAACCCTTCGCCACCGCCGATGACCACCGGACAACACGTCGTCTTGCTTGGAGCTCCACCAATCCCCTATCTTCCTTTCCCCTACCCTAGTCTAACTCAATGCCGCCTCGCCGTCGCACTATCCACTCAAACAACATCGACAAAATCTAGGTCTAAAACCCTAACTCCGCCTCGCCCGGCCACCATAGGTCGGAGAAAAATCCCACAACATTTTTCCCATCATCCTTGACCCACGAGCCACCTCGACATGAACCCCGACTTCACCGAGCCTCTCGATCGTCGGAATTTGATCAAAACCCACTATACATTCAACCTAAGAATTCTCATCGACCATTAACTTAAAAATCACCAAATTATTACTAAAATTCATCATTTTCGTAAAAGAATTCAATTATACAATCAAAGCATTGAAATTTAATAGTTGAAATTCTGACATTTATTGGTTCATCACTATAATATTTTATTTCTGAGATATTTACTAAACATTTTCACTTGAATCAAATTTTAAAAATGATGTTGTACACATACAAACACTTTCCATTTATAAATAAAGCCTAAAAATCATTTAATTGGATGATTTGAATTTTTGGATCGGGTTTTAAAACCTGAAATGTTTAAACAGAGGTATGCTTTGCCTGTTCCAGACATGTACACAGATGTCAACACACATATATATATATACATAAATCATTTTTAACAACATGCACAGCATAATTCATCTCATACTTCAAAGATCATCACATGCTAATTGAAAATATATCAGTTCTTAAAAGTTTACTCTCACCTTTTTGTAAAGACAGAGGAGCAGGTTTTAGATTTCAAATCTGGAAATAATTTTGAAATGATCTAGAATCTTTAATATTGAAACTGATCTGAAGCTTTGAATTGTTGGAGTTGAATTGAATCTGATTTTGAATCCTTGTTTTGATCTGTTTCTTCAGGTTTGAAGTTGTAAAGGTTCTGTAGTTTGAATTTTGATTTTTTTTCTTTGATTTGTTTACTGGCTTATGTTACAGGTTCTTGTTTTCTTTTGGTTTTTAAATTGAAGATAGAAAAAAAGAATGAGATAGAGAGTAGAGAGGTTTATATACTTATATTTCATCTTTTATCAATCATTTCAAAAATAAAAAGAAAAAAAAGAAAATAGGGACACTTGTTAAATCAACTCACATTGTCATTAGCCTACTATAATTAATTTACACTTGTATTTACATATCATCTTTAGCTTACATTTGTCATTTATGTTGTATAAATATGTGATATATATTTATATATATATATATATTATATTTTAAATTTATTTTTATATTTATTGATGTCTTAAGTGTATTAATATTTAAATTCTTATTTAATTTTAAAGGAAAATGATATAATATCCCAATTATGCACTTAAAAATAATTATGCAAGTTTAATATATCCTTTATAAAACCGTTTAATGACAATGATATAAAAATAATATCATACTAATAAAAATCATATATACGTATTATTTTTAAATCCAATTTATTTTTAAGATTATTCACATTTGAATTTCAAATCCAAATTATCTTTAAGATCTACCTATATATATTCATACTAATACTTATTTTATTTACCTAGGAAAAGGATAAATCTTTAAACTATTATAAATGATTTGTAAAAGAAGATTATTACATATTTATCTACCTTAAATTCTAGGATATCATATTTTATTATCAGAATTATTTGTTCAACTTATAAATTAGTGTTTTTCAATAGTTAAATCAGATAATTATCCAATTACCTGATGCCCAAAAATCTGGGTTATCACATTCCTCCCCCTTTAAATCTTTTCGTCCTCGAAAAGGAACGAAGCCAGAAATGTTTAAAACACTTTAAAATCTATATAATGTTACCAGGAATAGTTTTTATAAAAATACTTTTATACTCGATGTCTCAACAAGTCCATCCTTGTTCTTACAGAAATTCGGTCATACGTTGATCAGGCATAGGACTAAAAATCTATAAGTACTTGGTAAACCCGTTTTCAACACCCAGTGAAAATTCTTGGAAAAATATTTTATTGAAAATATAGAAAAAAAATTTGAAAATAGAGGAAGCATCTTTGGTGAGAATGCTCTGGAAATCATCACCCCCTCCATGGTCGCAGTTAACCCGATGGTTACGTTGCCATCCCAGCAAGATCCATAAATAACTGTAGGCACTCTGCGCCCCTTGATTATGCCATGAAACCCATCACAGATTGTAGTTACATCTCGGGTTACGTTGCCATCATGGAAAAAGTCCATGTAACTGTAGGCACCAGCGCCCTCGATTTTTTATACCAAATGAAACTTCACCACTCCCACATAGGTCGTAGACTATATCAGTCAAGTCCCAATGTAGCCTTAGGCTCTCACGGCCTCTTGACTTTCGCTATGTCTCCATAGGTTGCGGTCATCGATGTTCTGTTGCCATCATGGCAAAATCAAACATAGATCGTTGGCTCTCACGGCACACACGACATCCACTATGGTCCACAGTAGATCGCAATGACATAGAGTTACATTGTCGTCACAGTATAACCCAAATGTCTCTATAGGCATCAGAGCCCTCGACTTTCGCTGCCCACAACACAAAATTCTCAGGAACTTCAGTTTGTTCGGATTTCCTCCCAAGATTCAATTTAGAGCCTCCCCCTTAGGGCTCAAGGCAGACCCACCCCGTGGATCTTCCAATGAAGTTCATTCCAATGGGAGCATCTTTTCTCCATAGCCGATCTCAAAACACATTATATTATACACTTATAGTATCTTTCAAATCATACCCTTTATGATTTACATCAAAATCTCCTTTACACAAAATCGCTAACTCAAATCGATAGTTCCAAACTTGGCTTTCCAAATTTCCAAAATTGATTTTTTCCGAAAATCAAAAGCCTTTCCCAAAATCCATAGGTTCCAAAACCTTTTTCCCAAAATCATTCTCATAAAACCATTTATATATATAGACATATATATATACAACTTATCCTTACCAACTTGAAAATAATCTTTGGATCACTTATATGGATTCCCCTTTTATACTTCAAATATTTTTCAAAAATTTGTTCTTCTGGCTATAGATTCAACAAGGGGAGTTTATCGTAAATAACAAATATATATAACTTTATTTATACCAAATATAATATTCAAATTTGATTTCCCTTTTAAATTTATTCACCATAATACTTACTTTTCAAAAAGTAAATTTCAATAATAGAGATATTCCACTTACACTTTAATCATCCAAAATTTTCTCAAAATATACCTTTCCTTTCAAAACCATTTCTCATTCTTTCAAAATTCAATATCTATTTCATTTAAGCACGTACAATGTACATATACCATCCGTATGCAATTTCAAATCCGATCGCTCACTCGATCACACAATTTCACTTTCGAACTAGTATCGTCCACCCGACTTCCTAGTGCAAACTCAGATCTAGTTTCTTGATCAGAAACCGTCATTCTCCTTGCATAGCCTAACTATGATAGAGAATTTCCAGAATCAAACAAAAATCCATATCCAGGGTTCGCCGTCGAAAATCGAGTGAAAAATCCCAACTCGGATCGATATACCATCTCGAAATTCTATGCTCAAATCTGGATCAAATCATTATACGAATAGAATAATATACGTACATCCTACGTATTTATCTTTATTGATCATTAGCTAAATCAATTCTCTTTTCTATTCACCTTCATTTTGATTCTATTCACTCATCCATAATTGCTTTCAATTTCCAGTTGGGTTAACACTTCAATTCCTATCTCAATTGGTATTTAATTATAAATAGTTTGCACTCTGACCAACTTGTATTGATAATATAGCTGGAAGTCGAGGCTAAACCAAATAATGAGCGCTGAATTTTAAAACCATATGGATATATGGGATCTTAGTTAAGTCACACTTTTAGCCCAGAACCTTTTCCTTAAGTGGTTTTAAACAAAATTCATTTTTTATCTTTTAAACAAAAGATTTACTCTTGAAGATCCTCTTCAATTTGAAAACAAAGTTCACCAATCTTTAACAAAAATTCATTCATATCTTTCAAAACAATTCCATTACAAATTTATATTTACACAACCTGAAATCCTTTCAACAAAAACTGGAAATCCTTTCTTTATATGAAAGCTATTATCATTTGAAAACAAAGAGTTTTCGTTTCGGGAAAATATGATTACATATGCTCAAGTTAAAGTCCTTCAAGTATAAACTTGGGTTAAATTTAAACTCCAAAAATAATATTTTTAAAATGGTTTAAAACCCATATAAGTACATTATATAACTTGTATAACCTTTTTAAACCATAGTTTCCAAACATATATTCATAGAACTCAATTTCAAATCTTGAATTCAAATTCAAATCAAGCTATTTAAATTTCAAAACTTTAACAAGTTGTTCAAAATAATCTTTATCTTCGAAAACTCCTTTTCAAAAACATTTCATATTTAACCCAATTCCTTACCAAACTATTTTGGATTCACAATTCAACTTATATATTTAAACAAACACAGATTCAATTTGTAAATAATAATTCTATTTAATATCTATTTATATATATTTAAAAATAACACATTATTATTATTGTTTTGAAAATAACAATTTTGCCAATTTTAAATAATTTATAAAAGAGATTACCGCATTTTAAATTGCTTGAAACTCCGGGATATCACATTTGGGATGCAGTTACAGCAAATATCTCAGAAGACGATATTTGTTGGAGTAGGTTTAAGGAATTGTTTGAGGAACAATTCATGCCGACGGTTGGAAGGACTCGTCTATATAGAGATTTTCTGGATCTAAAGCAAGGGAGTATGTTAGTTTCAAAATATGAGAACAAGTTCAATGAATTATCTCACTACGGACGTGGTTTAATCGACACGCCCCTCAAAAAGAATGAGATGTTCGTGCAAGGAATAAGGTCTGAATTTCACGAGAAGATGACAGCTCATCTTAAGGGATCTTTTGTGGAGTTAATCGACATAGCATTAAGATATGAGGAGCTTATGAACAAGAAGAAATTGGCATCTACGACATCACCAAGTGGAACTTCTTCCAATCCAAATAAAAGGAAATTCAATCCAAATTGGAAGAAGCAAGGAAAAGGGAAGCATGGAGGAAATAATGGACCTCGGAAGTGTTATGTGTGTCAGCAAGAGGGTCACTTGGCTAAGCAGTGTCCCAGGGGTAGATCTCAGCAGCAGCAGTGTCAGAGTGGAACGGGTTCAGATTTGGTTCAGAAATCTCTATGTTTTAATTGTCATCAGCCGGGTCACATGGTGAAGGCTTGTCCGCTTCTTCAGAAGGCCCAGAAAAATAATTGTTTTCTCTTGAAGGTGGTCCATCTTCTTCTTCTAAAGGCAAAGGAGTTTTGGAAGGTACTTTGCTTTTAGATGGCAATTTTATTAGAGTTCTGTTTGATTCTGGTGCATCTCTTAGTTTCGTTTCTTTGGATTCGGTAGAGAAGTTTCATCTTTCCCCTTGTTTGGTAGACCGTCCTATTTTTGTATCTAATTATATAGGCGGAGTAATCAAGTTAGATAAGATCTATAGAGGCCTAAGGATTTCTTACCTGTCTCATAGTTTTTCATGCGACCTATTTGTATTAGATTTTAACGGGTTTGATCTTACTCTAGGTATGGATTGGTTGGATAAGTATAGGGAAGTTTTGATTTGTGAAGAGGGAACTGTGACTTTAGAAATTGAGTTGGAAAGGATCGCAAAAGTGACTTGCGATAGTTCTGGAGTTCACTTGAGCAATCTTTTGCATGGAATCGAGGCATCTCCAGAAGGCGTTGAGTCCATCAAAGTGGTCAGAGACTATTCGGATGTCTTCGAGGAAGTTAAAGGTTTTCCCCCTTATCGGGAGATAGAATTTTGGATCGACTTAATTCCGGGAGTTGTACCTGTTGTTCAGCCCAGTAGAAGGATGGCGCCGAGAGAGAGAGAAGAGTTGGTGAAGTAGACCCAAGATTTCTTAGAGAAAGGTTTGATCCAGCCTAGCTTTTCCAATTGGGGTGCTGTCGTTTTCTTCGTGACCAAGTCGAATGGGTCTTTTAGATTCTGTGTGGATTATCGGGAGTTAAATAAGGTTACTATTAGGTATAAGTATCCTTTGCCCCGTATAGACGATCTTTTTTATCAACTCCATGGAGCTTCTGCTTTCTCTCGGTTAGATTTAGCTTCGGGTTTTCACCAGTGAAGGGTAGTTGAGGACAGTATACCCTTGATTGTGCACAGGGGACCCAATTGTTTTTATAAGTGGTTGGTTATGCCTTTTGGGTTAACCAACGCTACTGCTTATTTTATGGATTTGATGAACCGAGTTTTTGGGGATGTGTTGAGTAAGTTCGTGCTTATGTTCATTGATGACATTGTTGTCTCCGCTAAGTCTGAAGAGGAGCACAAGCAGCATTTGGGAATAGTGTTGGAGACTTTGGGTGGCATGTTTTGAAGGCTAAGTTTTCAAAGTGCAATTTTTGGATATCGGAAGTTAGATTTTTGGGGCATATTGTTTCTGAAGAGGATATTTCTGTAGATCCAGCCAGGGTAGCTACTATTCAGGAGTGGAAGCAACCGCAGACTCCGACAGAAGTTCATATTTTTTTGGGTTTGGCAGGGTACTACAAGAAGTTTATCAGGGATTATTCTAAGATTTCTTCTCACATAACAAAGTTGACTCGAAAAGGTGCAAAGTTTAAATGGACCCCCAAGTGTGAGGAAGCTTTCTTGGATTTGAAGGCAAGGCTGACCAGTGCACCTATTCTAGCTATTCCGGATGGTAAGAGCAAGTTCGAGGTCTATACGGATGCTTGTGGAGTTGGGCTGGGTGCAGTGCTAATGCAGAATGGGAAAGTGATTGCGTATGCGAGCAGGGAGTTGAAGCCACATGAAAAGAATTACGCTACGCACGATCTGAAATTGTTAGCCATCGTCTTTGCTTTGAAGATCTGGAGGCACTATCTGTTGGGGGAGAAGTTCGATCTTTTCACGGATCACAAACCTTTGAAGTACCTTTTCTCCCAGAGGGATCTAAATTTGAGACAGCAAAGGTGGGTGGAATTTCTAGCATCGTATGATTTGGACATCCTTTATACTCTAGGGAAAGTGAATGTTGTAGCAGATGCTCTGAGTAGGAACGCACTTCCGTCTATATTGGAAGTTGTTCCTTCTCTTTTGGAAAGGACTGTGAGTAAGTAGAGATCAGATAGAAGATTGAGAGGAATCATTGGGAGAGTCAAGAATGGTTAGTGTTCCAGTTTTGAGATTGATGACCAGGGAACATTGAGGATCAACGGAAGGATTTGTGTTCCGAATTTCAAGGATTTGAAGCAAGAAGTTTTATCAGAGAGTCATCGCTCCAGGCTGAGTATCCACCCAGGGATTCCAAAGATGTATAAGAATATGAAAAGAGTCTTCTGGTGGCCGGGCATGAAGAAGGATATTGCTGCTTTCGATAATGGATGTGCGATCTACCAGCAGGTGAAAGGTGATCAGTAGAAGATCGCAGGTTTATTGCAAACTTTGGATAGTTTTAGGAAAGCTTATCTGGATTTGTGTCCGGATAGCTAGTAATGTTTGTTTGGATGAACTATTTGTTTTATTGAGTGTATGACCGATATGTATGCTTGAATTGTTTGAAATAAAAAATTTGGATTATCTTTTGTTTTAAATTTCGAGGACGAAATTCTTTTAAGGGGGGAGGAATGTAACGATCCGCTATTTTAGGCTATTCGTATCCGCACACGTCGGACTTGAATAATTCAAAATACTGAATTGTTAATTTAAATTTGGCAAAACTAAACATATATAGTAAATAAATAATTACAGATCAAAGACACAGAGTAATAAAAGCAGCGGAAACGAAAGATAGTAGTTCATGAAGCTAATATATAAATAACAGAGTTAAATAAGTTACAACAGAAGTCTTGAATACAACAGTCAAATACAAGAATCAGAATATATCTCTAGAATCAACTGAATATTTGAAAGCTGGACAGATAGCCGGATCTCCAAGCGAAGCTCCAACTCCAAAGGTGAGTCTCGAATACTGGTACACTCAGTCTGACCCGAGCGTAAAGCAAAACACGAAACACTCGAGTCAGGATTAACATTCTTATATCAATAAATCCAACTCAAGTGAAATAACAACTGAAATACAAGTAACTCAAAGGACGTTGGAATAACCATCCTCTAAGGATCCGTTAAACTATCTACTATGTAGTAATATACACTAAATAGATGATGTCCATCAGTAATATAAAGTATCAAAATAGCGTTAAGGCGTTACTATTATCCCCCTTAACACATTTTTATACAAGCGTCATAGTCTATACAGCACTGTAAACTCCACCGTAAACTAATGGGATATCAGGGAGTACTCCATAAGTATGACACAAAGCAAATTCGTAGTGGTCGCGTATATAGGGATACAAGTATGACAAGGCACATGAGGCAATACTCAAGGTAGTGAAACTACCGTTTGCCTGATCCGAACTGGTGAAAACGCATCGCCGCAACGATCGCAACACCACGAAACAACACTCCTAAAAATTCGTTGGTGCACCAATCAATAACAAGTAATGAGTAGTTTACGAAGAAGTGTGTTCGCTCGAGGTGGCTAACCCCATTTGGCCCAGCACGGCTCCTGTTTTAGTCATTTCCAATTTGACACAAGTGTCAAGGCTATCCACTATCGTTCTCTTTCTTCAGTCATCACGTACATCATTCCAACCACTTCATTCTGGATCACACTCCGCGTATAGTTATTAAAGTGGTTTTCGGTTTAGGCAGTGAGTATGTCCCTAACCGATTCCGGTCTCATTAATAACCTTCGAAATTATTCACCGGTTGGTCGTTTAATATATTTCAAAATCAAATCAATTCAATTACAATTAAAATTTGAAATTCAAGATTTCATTTGTCTTCTCAAAACAATTTCCGGAATTTACGTTTCATAACTTCCAATTTCCATTTCAGAATTCTATAATTCAATTTTAAAATTTAAATTTAAACAATTCATATATACACTTAAATTCGTATATAAGTTTCATTCCATAATCTTTTAAAATATACTTAAATTGACGTTCAAATCGATTTAAGCTCATTTATCGATTTCATTCAATACTCATTAAACTAATTTATCATAAACCAACTTCAATTAAATTTCCAATTCATTAAATTACTTACTTAAGTTCATCTTCATTATATCAAAGCTTTCAAATTTAATTTAAATTAAATTTGTCAAATCCAATATTTTAAATTTCAAGTCTTTCATTTGTTTCGATAAAACGCATTCTTGTTCCTTGTAAAAGAAATCTAATTTCATTTATTTATTACCTTAGTTTCAATTTCAAACCTAATAAATAAGAAACTTAGTTTCACTTGTTCAAGAGGTTCAATTTCATTTAATAAAGAATTCGATTTAAATTAAATTATCAAACAATTCAATCACATTAAGTTATCTAATAATTTCAAATCTTAGTTATTGCTAATTTCAAAACTTAATTATTAATAATTCCAAATTAATTATTACCAATTTCAAACTTAATTATTAATCAATTAAATTTTAAACAATGTTCTTTCGTCAATTACTACGTTAATATTTGTTTCAAATTTCAAATATTCAAATTTTCCTTTCATTTAAATTTAAATTTAAATTTTATTTCAAAACCTTATTATTATTCAAATAAAATGTTTATTTTATTTAAATCAAATTATTGACCAATCGGGTTTAATTTAATTTTCTATCCTAAGTCAAGTTATTTGGGTATTTATCATTTCAACCCGATTCTATTTCAATTCAAAAATCAAAACATAGCAAAGGGAACTTGCAATGTGATAACTGGGATGGTGTCAAAGTAAATAAACAAGTAATAGCATGCATACATAACAATTCAATAATTTATTTAAATAATCCCGAAATAATCATATTAATTTACATTTGTTATTTATGCAAATTAATATAATTATTTTTAGAATCTACACTATCATTTCATGTAGATTAAAGATTATTCCACTAATTATTTATACGGTTTTTCACTTGTCATTCAATTCCAATTTTATACTACATCAATTAATCCAATATACGTTCAATGGTTCAAGGTGTAATTATCACTATTCTATATGTCAATTTATTTAACACTAGAAGGGGTCATATTTAACTAATCAAATTTAATATGAATCAGTTTAAAACTGTTAACTATCCTATATCAATTCCAATTTAACTTTAACAATAACAAATAACGTCTAATTTCAACATCAAACAATCAATCATTTATCAAACTGGATTATCATCGTATAAATAACAGATAATGGTGTAAGATGTCACAGGTGAACTGATATAGGTAATAACATATATAATAGTGTAAATAACTAACAGCAGCATATTTCAATTGTTGTTTCAATTGAAATCAGATTTAATAAATAAAAGAACATTAATCGTGAGTGATTGCTCACCTTTCAAGGCTAGAGCAGAAAGACAATGAATAGAGTTATGGATCCGAGCACGAATTCCAAATCAAAGCTAGATGGATACGGACTCGACGGACAAGCTGACGAAATCAAACGAATTAGCTTGATGGACGGATAATATACTTTTGGAACAATACTCATAAAAAAATTGTGTATATATATACAAAATCACACCCTCATTTCAACATATATGAAATAAAACATATATATATATATATATATGTGTGTGTGTGTGTGTGTGTGTGCGTGTATGTTTCTAAAAGCATCATTTTAAACTAAACTCGAATAATAAACTTTAAACTCATATATATATAATGAATTTTAAATCGATATATTTAAAGTTTGACACATTTAACATATATATATTTGTACAACATATTGTATTCTCATACCATAATATATATATCTCTTATATAATATAACATTTGAAACATATTAAAATATAAAATAATATACATGTGAAAAACTACACACTTATGTACAGCAACCCGTAACCATTTTCTGTAACTACATATATAAGCTGTAACCCAAATCACTCATATATAAACAACACTTACAAATATAAACCAAATATCTATACAACCCAAAACAACTCAAAAGAAAAATTAAAACTGTATATATATATATAAAAACTCAATTAACATATTATAAAATATATCACATAAAATATCGTTCAGCCATAAAACTGCTTCTTTCAAAGCAAATATATATATATATACGTACTATACCGATACACTTATATATACGGACGCTGCAACTCCCATAAAATAATATATATATTCTATATTAACTAGTGCAGACCCATATATATAACATATATAAACTGCTTTTATAATATATTATATCCTTTTAAACATAAAATGTTCAAAAATAAATGAACTGCTGTAAAATATGTATACTAACATATATATACTTACACATATAATATACAAATATATTAGAAATCAATATATAAACCAAATCCATATGTTAATGTATATAACTCATATACTTATCAAAACAGATATGTTAACACGTTTCATGCGGAACATATACATATGTATATTAACACTTATATATATAAATACAGATTTCTAACCAAATAGATATATATGCAAACAGATAAAAGATAGTTTAGACACCTTGCATCAAGCAACAGGACGGAAGGAAATCATGGGAAGCGGAGCTGTTGCCAGAGATGGAAGTGGTGCAACACAGTTCGATGGTGGAGGCCACGGCCATGAGGAGGATGCAAGTGTGGAGGTAGGCCAGAGGCTGAAGTCGTGTTCAGCTAGAGGACGGTTCAGGATGTGTTTGTTTCGGTTGATGGTGAGGTGATCGGCAGGGCGAGGTCAGGGGTGGCCGAACTCGAGTTGGCGTTCAAGGGGGAAGGGGCGGTGATCAAATCTGAGTCGGAGATGCATGCTGTTGGTGGTGTTGAGGCGATTTCACAACCATTTTTTCATGGATGAGATGAAACAAGACAAAGCAGGAAGAAGGAAAAATGATATTATATATTATCATACCTCTTGCCAAATAACAGAGAAAGGAGAAGTGGACAGAGTGAATAGAAAACGAAAGGTACGCATAGAAAAGTGGCCAATCAGAAAAATGTTGAAACCGATGTGGAAAAGCAAAAGTCATTATAATTTTTTATGTGGAATAGAAAAGGCTGAAGAAATTAATTGTTGACAGTTATTAGCTTGCATGGGAGGAATGAAAGGGTAGTAAACCAAAAAGATTTTAAAACGGTACCGATACGAAACCGTTTATCGCAGATTCCAATGCGTACTAGACTTCAAAACACCAAGATAAATATGCCGTAGAGATCGGCACGACGAGACGATCAAAACGTTATACATATATTAGCGGTACAATTGAATTATGAAAATTCGAATTTTCTACTAGCAGAAAATGCAGCAAAAACGCAGAAAAAATAAAATCGATGGTGCTAAAGATGTCCAAATTTGAAAACACGAAAAATGACGTCTTGCTCGGAAGATGATTTAGAATTTTTCTATGTAAAAATATTTGGGTTTCGAAAACATTTTATTTTCATTGATTTTTAACTGATTAAATTGAAATAAATTTACGCACGAAAATAAACTTCATATTTTTGGATGAAAATTTACCAGTTGCTATGTTTAACTAGACGCATTTCAAAAAAAATTCTTTTTTTTATATATTTTTCACACAAAGTCAGTTAATTAGATTAATTAAAACCGTTAAAATATCCGGGTTGTTACAAGGAATGTGATATCCCGGTGTTTCAAGCAATTTAAATTATGATAATCTCTTTTATAAATTATTTAAAATTGGCAAAATTGTTATTTTCAAAACAATAATAATAATGTGCTATTTTTAAATATAGATAAATAGATTTTAAATAGAATTATTATTTACAAATTGAATTTGTGTTTGTTTATATATGTGTGTGTGTGTATTTGAGTTGATTTAAAATTGGATTTAAAATTGAATTTGAATTTGAATTTGGATTTAAATTTGAAATCTAAAAGATAGATATCTTAAAATATTTTGGATTTAAAAATATATATGTATTATTTTTGTTAGTATATAGTTTTTATATTATTTTCTTTAAACCTTTAATTAATCAATTAATTAACCCCTAATTACACACTTTAAGTTAATCTTAATCTTAATCACTCATTAATTAATTCATAAATCTTAATCACTCAAGATCTCAATTAATTAAAAGACTAACCATTTTCTTAATTTAATTTCTTAATTAACATTAAAAATTATTTAATAACTCTGGAAATAATTTATCTTAACCTATAACTTAACTAAACCTTTAAGTTTAAGTAATGATTAAACCCACTTAATCTTCTTAATTAAATTACATCTTTAATTAAGTAAACTTTAAGCATTAACGTACTAAGTTCAAATAAAGGGTACAACTTAATAAATCAACATTTAAATAAAAATTTTATTTAAAAGAATGATTAAAGGAATTATTAAAAACTTAATTATGTTAACATAAACAACATTCTAACCTTACCCGAGTTACACCAGGCTTTACCTGAACTATGACCCGAGTCTCCCAATCCTTCTTTTTCTTTATATATATATATATATACACATATATATATACATATATATTAAAACTTTGTTTAAATTTTTAAAACTGCTTATAAGCTTATAACCACTCACGTAGACGAAAACAACCCTGAGACAACCCTCCCTTTACTCGAGATCCTTCCCAAGAAAATCCCTTTGCCTTCACGAAAACGTCGCTGATACACAGCGAACCATATGCATGTGTACGCCGATGACGGTCTGCCGCGATCCCCTCCGACCCTCATCACATACCCGTTTGGCCACACACTAATCCTATCCACCCAGAATTCTCGAATTCGACCCCGATCGAAATTTCGAGCTCACGAACCAACCCAAAATGAAATGACCACCTTCAATCGCCTCGTCTTCACCATTCCACCCACCATCAACCACCAGACTCCGCCAGATCCAACGCCATGACCTCCTCTTTACCTTACCCTTGGACTATTTCAACTCGATGTCGCCGCGACGCCGTAATAGACACGAGTTTGACCTTGTCCAGAATGACACCTAAACCCTAAATCTCCTCTATTCCACCACCACGACGTCAGAGAATTTGAGCCGCCATTTTTGTTATACATCCCATCTTTCCAGCCTTCTTCTGACACAACTCGCGAGTCCTAGAAGTGGAGAAGTTCAAAAAAAAGCCACATAATCCATTTTCTAATCATTCACAAATTACTCACGCAATCAAGTATTAAAAATCTGGACTTAACTCTTAAAATTCATGTTTTTTGGTAACAAAATAGATTTTAAATCTAGAAACATAAATTGTTTAGGTCGAGAATTTGATATGTTTGCAATTTCCACTGTCTTCCTTATCTTCCAGACAGTTTTCAAACTAATTATGCTTAAATATATTTTTAAAACCTAGTTTATGTATAAACAAACAAATCTTATTTGAACTCCACAGCCTATAAGACATTAAAAGAGTAGATTTTGAATTTTTGATTTATATTCAACCCTGTAAATATAAAACAGAGAGTTCTATATGTATACAGACATGCATACTTAACACTTCATATTTTTAACCATTCAAACATAATTTCATTCTTGCAAAACAACTAACACATCATCTTTCCAAACATCATTCAGATGCATCAGATTTAAACAGTTTTTAAGCTGGGTTTTACTCACCTTTTGATGTTGAACAGAGAGCAAGGCCTGGAAAATAATCTTTGCTTTTGAATAGGAATTAAATCTTGAATTTATAATCTGATTTGCTTGATTGTTGAGGTGATCTGATCTTCTTTTGCAACTTGAATTTAAACTGAATTTGTTTTAAAACTGAGTTTGAAACTTGAATCCACAGGTTTTACAGTTTCCAGATTTTACTTTTGTTATGATTTTTTTCCTTTTAGTCTTACTTCAGGTTTTTATCTTTGAGAATAAAAGTTTTGAACTGGAAAATAGCCTAGTTCTCAACATTTTATTCATTAATTTAATAATAAAGAAAATGACACTTGCATTTGTGTATGATAAAAATTGTTAACGCTTGTTAATCTCATAATGTATTCACCGTACATTTGTTTTAAATGCATGGTATCATTGTTACAAATGTTAAATGTATTTTATCTTGTTTACCCTTGTAATTTTGCAAATCAAAATGTCTTTAATTGATTTAAGTATTATATTAACATATGTTTTAAATGTTTTATATTTAAATTTATATATTTGTTTTATATATATAAAGATTTTCAACCTATATTTATTTATACATAAAGCTTCAAAAGGAAATTGTAATCCTTTTATTCAATTTCTTATTTCAACTATTATACTTTTAGATAAATAAATATTTATACATATAGTTCATATTATATACATTTCCTTATATATATTTATATTAAAATTAGAAAACAAATTTTATTAATTCCAATATATAGAGTTTTAAATCCAATTTATTCTTAAGATATTTACAAATAAATTTCAAATCCAAATTCTATTTAAAAATCTATTTTTATAAATATACATTACAATTACTTGTTTTATTTGTTTGAAAAATAGAAGAGTTTTGAATCAATTTAAATAATTTATAAGAGAAGATTACCACATTATTATTGCTCAAAAAATCTGAGTTATCACATCCCTCCCACCTTTAAATCTTTTCTCCCCTGAAAAGAAACGAAACCAGAATTTTAATCATACTGCTAATTATCGGTTAATTATCCTTTAAGCATTTTGAACTCTCAATTCCCATTATTTAAAACTTTTAAAACACCTTTAAAATCTACATAATATTGCCAAAATAGCTTTATAAAAATGCTTTTTATAACTCGATGTCTCAACAAGTCCATTCTTGTTCTCACGGAAATTCGGTCATATGTTGATCAGGCTAGGATTGAAAATCTATAAGTACATGGTAAACCCGTTTTCAACACCCAGTGAAAATACTTGGGAAAACATTTTATTGAAAATATAGAAAACATTTTTGAAAAAAAAAGAAAACATCTTTGGTGAGAATGCTCTAGAAATCATCACCCCCTCCATGGTCGCAGCTAACTCGATGGTTACGTTGCCAACCCGGCAAAATCCATAGGTAACAGTAGACATTCCGCGCCCCTCGATTATGCCATGGAACCCACCACAAATCACTGTTACATCCCGGGTTATGTTGCCATCATGGAAAAAGTCCATGTAACTGTAGGCATCACCGCCCTCGATTTTCGCTGCCAAATGAAACTTTACTACTCCCACATAGGTCGCTGACTACATTAGTCAAGTCCCAATGTAGCCTTAGGCTCTCATGGCCTCTCGACTTCCTCTATGTCTCCTTAGGTCACGTTCTACCGATGTTACATTGCCATCACGGCAAAATCAAACATAGACTATTGGCTCTCACAGCACACACGACTTCCGCTATGGTCCATAGTAGATCGCAGTGACATTGAGTTACACTATCATCACAGCATAATCCAAATGTCTCTGTAAGAATCAGCGCCCTCGATTTTTGCTACCCACAACACAAAATCCTCAGGAACTTCAGTTTGTCCGGACTTCCTCCTAGGATTCAATTTAGAGCCTCCCCCTTAAGGCTCAAGGCAGAACCACCCCGTGGATCTCCTATGAAGTTCATTTCAATGGGAGCGCCTTTTTCTCCGGACCCAATCTCAAAACATTTTATATTATACGCTTATAGTATCTTTTAAATCATAACCTTTATGATTCACATAAATTTCCTTTATACAAAATCGATATCTCAAATCGACAGTTCCAAACTTGGCTTTTCATATTTCCAGAATTGATTTTTCCCAAAATCAAAAGCCTTTTCCAAATCCATAGGTTCCATAACCTTTCCCAAAATCATTTTCATAAAATCTTTTATATATTTAAATATATATATAAAAAATTTATCCCTTCCTACTTGAAAATAATCTTTGGATCACTTATATAGATTCCCCTTTCATACTCCAAATACTTTCAAAAACACTTCTTCTGTTTCTAGATTCAACATAGGGGAGCTTATCAAATATAACAATATATATATAAAACTTTACCATGCCAAATCAACATTAAAATTTGATTTTCTTTTATAAAGTTACTTACCATATCACTTACTTATCATAAATTTAATTTCAAAAGATATCCAACTTCCATCTTTATTCATATATACTTCTCCAAATATATTTCAAAAATCATTTGTCATTTCTTTCAAAATTTCAATATCTATTTCATTCAAGCACGTACGATGTACATATACCATCCGTACGCAACATCAAATTCGATCGCTCATTTGATCACACAATTTCACTTTCGAGCTAATATCGTCCACCCGACTTCCTAGTGCGGACTCAGATCTGGTTTCTTGATCAGAAACGGTCATTCTCCTTGCGTAGCCCTTAACTATGATAGAGAATTTTAAAAATCAATCAAAAAACCATATCCAGGGTTTGCCAACAAAAATCAAGTGAAAAAATCCCTACTCGGATCGATATACTAGCGTGAAATTTTGTGCTCAAATCTGGATCAAATCATTCTGCGAATAGAATAACATTTACGTACATTCTATGTATTTATCTTCATTGATTATTAGCTAAATCAATTCTCTTTTTATTCACCCTCATTTTGATTCCATTCACTTATTCACAATTGCTTCCAATTTCCATTTGGATTATCGCTTTCCTTATAAACAGTTTGCACTCTGACCACTTAAATTTAGAAAATAGCTTGGAAAAGTTTAAAATAGGTAAGTGGTTGAAAAATAGTTATTGGTTGTAAAATATCTAAAAAATAGTTAAGTAATTATAAAATAGTTGTAGAATAATTAAATAGTTGTAGAATAGTTAGATAGTTGCAAAAATAGTTGTAAAACAGATGTAAAATAGTAATTGGTTATCAAAATAATTGTAAAATAAGTATAAGATAGTTTGGGTTTTAAAAAGAAACGTTGCACAGTAAATAACTAGGAAAATAGATTTAAAGTAGTTTATATTAAAACAATTTATTTGAAAATAGTTTTCGGAGTCAAACTGTTCAATTTTCCAAACTCCATTTCCAATCAATTTCCAATTTCCACTTCCATTTAAATTGATTTTTCAATTTAAATTAACTTCAATTCCCATCCCAAATTCAAATCAACTCCCATTTGAAATTCAAACTTCTTCAACTTCAATTTCACTTCAAATTAATTCAATTCCAACTTTTCATTTGAATTTTATGCTTATCCATACCCAACCACAATTCCAATTTATTCAAATCAAGTTCAATATGAACTAATTCAATTCAAATCTCAACTTTGAACCATCTCGAATTTCATAAATTCGAGTTAAACTTTTAAATGTTGATTTAATCCTTTAAATCAAACCAACATTTATTTTAAAATTTTAAACAATTTAATTCTAAGTCCAAATTTCAAAATTCCATTATAAATTACCTTTACTTATCTTATTATAAAATTCAAATAAGAGTTCAAAACTTATTAAATGATTAAATCTTCAGAATCCAATTTATCACCCAATTTTAACTTCAAAACCAATACTTAACAAATTTTCAGCATGCTCATTTCTAACATTTAAATAATTAAGTTCAAAGCAATTTCTTTTTCATAAGTTCAATCTTATTTCTATTTTATTTCAGTAATGGATGTATATTACCTCAATCTACTTCTTGATTCATTTTAAATAATCCAATTCATAGTTTCATGGATTATCAATAATAGTAGGATGATATCAGGATAAGCCAAAGTAAATAAATATCCAAATTATTTAAAACATTTATCAATGGTATCTAATTCCAATTCCCAAATCCCAAACCCGATTTTGAGATCACACATACTCCCAATTCAAATCAACCATCTAACTTCCCAAGTTAAATCTCAATTTTCTTTTGAAATTTCCAATTCAGGTTGTTCATCCTAAACTTATTTAACTTTCCCAAATATAAATTCAATTCAATTTAATCCAATCAACTTTACCCAATTTGAATTCCCATTTTAAATTTTAAACTTTATATTAATAGTCTTCCCACTTATAAGTTCTAAAACTTATCACTTTGGGTTTTCATATCACATTCCAAGGAAAAAATTAAAACTCAACACTTAGATTTTATTTCTAATCAACTTGTTATTATGTATATTCCACATATATACATATCCATTTCTTTTGCACCCAAGACATATTTTAAATTTTAAACCATCTTTGGTTTTAATTCAAAACAAATTTTCTTTAAAATTTTCAAACAATTATTGTTTAAAAATAATATTACATTTAAAAAATATTCTGAATAGTATTATTTATTATTTCTTCTAACAATTTGAAAACAAGTTTCAAAATTGCAGGATTCAGGTTTAAAACTTCACAACTTTAATTATCCTCAATTTCAATTTATAAGTCATATTCATCTAAATTATTACTTCCTTAAAACATTTCATTCTTAAACACAACAACCTTTTATGATAATAACCAATATTATCATATCTAGAAGCCAATTTATTTTTATCTTATTCTAAAAACACTTCTACAAATTCAGGATTTCAATTTCAGTTTGGATCCGTTTCAGACTTATCTTCATTCAATTTCAACTTGGTTGTATTTCTATTACCACTTAGTTCTCATTATTTTATTTAATTCCAATGATTCAACAACCAATTACCTTAATATTTATAATAATTAGAAAGAAATATTGCTTTATATATCAAAATATAATCTTATATAAAAATTATTTTTAAGACCATTTTAAAAAAATAACAAGTACGTTCTCATATAATACGCTCAACTCATTCTAGGGTACCACTTACGCTATCCTTCATGAGTAAACCTACCCGAGCCAAGGTTCTCGCTTAACCTTCTGCTCTGATACCAAAATGCAACGACCAAAAATTTCGACCTCGAGAATTCAACACTAATATGTTCACGGTAAAAATGCCGAGAAATCGAACGTCGGAAATTTCAGATTGTTAAAGAAAAGAAGAAAGAAGGAAGAAGAACAGAAAATATTAGCATTTCACATTCGTAGCAGATTAAATATAATAACAAATAATTACTTTTACAAAGAAAGCTGCAATTGTTAGATTACATATATTTCATCAGAGTTACAACCATTTACAAATAGACTAGACAGTTATATCAACCTATCCCCGACTACTATCAAAACAACTCTAATACACAGCAGTCAAACTATATTTATTTAAATATAAATCTTCAAAAGGAAGTGTATAATCCTTTAATTCAATTCTATTTTTCAACTATTATACTTTTAGATAAATAAATATATATACATATAGTTCATATTATATACATTTCCTTTTGAGTTTAAGATCGTTACCAATATTTTATTTTTATTTAGATTATTGTAATATTCTGTGATATGATTCGATAATCTGAGATAGATTATATTGGTGATTGAAAATATTAGGTGCTATGATTTGATTGAATATATTTCGGTATACTGAGTTATCAAAAATATATAGATTGGTTTTTTGAAGAGAAAATAAAAGAGAGAATTTTTAAGTAAAATAATTATAAAAATTTGAATAAATTAAAGATTGAATTAGTAAGAATAAAAGTGTTTTTTAAATTCTAATAAATAAATTTCGAGCATGGGAAAGGAGATTTTAAATAAAAGGGAAAATAATGAATTTTAAAATTTAAGTGATATTAATTGAAGGAATAAAGAATGTATTTTAAAATTCAAGGTTTAAATTTATTGGAAAGGATAAAGAAGGAATACGAAAAAAAAATATGAAATTGGTATTTTTAGTTAAAAAGATTTTAAATCATAATTAAGAAATAAAAAATGAAATTAATGGGTTTTGAAATAAATTGAGAAGTAAAGGAATTTATTTTAAAATGGAGTAATTTAGAAATCGATTTGGAGATTGACAAAGTGTTTGAAACTATGTTTTAAGGGAGGACGAGACCATGAAATTTATATACAAGGTTTATAAAAGTGAAGTGATATATCAGTGGATATTTGGGAGTATAAATTCACGATGGGAATTTATAAAGGAATGGGTAATTCGTTTTAAAAATAAACAGTGGCTTATTTTTAAAGGTGTGAAAGAGAACTGAATTTCCTTGGAAAGCCAAGTACGTTTTTCAAGTAGATTTCTATGTATAAGTTAAAAGTTTTAAAGATGTTTTGAAAGAATGTTTTTGTGAAATTATTATTTAAGTTGTTTAAAATTTTAAAGTAAATATTGACTTAAATTAATTATAGTAGTAATTACTTGAAAGGTTTGACTAGTATTATGATTTTAAATATAATTATTAATATTTATATTTTATAAAATAGTTTTATTTTAAAAATAGTTTGGTTAAAATTTATTTGAAAACTTGTATAAAATTTCGTAACTTTTATTTTAAATTTAGTTTGGCTTAACTTTTATTTTAAAAATTAGTTTTATATTATATAAAGTAGTTTTATTTTAAATATTTTTAAAAGTATATATTTTGGATAAAGTGTTTTGGTAGTTTAATTTAAATGTTTTAAAGTATAATTTAGAATAAAGTGATTTAAATTGTTTTAAAATCTAAATTATTTGGATTTGGTTGTTTCCAATGGGAATAAATAAATATTTGAGAAATTTATTCTGTGAGAGAAGGGCGGTTTGAAACTGTTTTCAAAAGGTTAAAAGGTGGAAATATATCTTGCGAAGATATTTTGAGGTTAGTAAATAATTTGGGAAATTATTAATGTCTGATGGATTGTTTTTGAACGTTATTTGATAGTTAAATAACCGATTGTCAAAATTGGACAACATGCTGATCGTTTCGAAGAGATCGAGATTGGAATTTATTTTTCGAAAACCACTTCGATCCGGTTTAAACGTTTTCGTATGGAAGACAAGAGCTGGGAGTTGAAGATGGAGCAGTGAAGTGCAAGGGCTAATCGCTACTAATTCTGAGGGTGATTCCAAAATGGATGTAGTAGGAGTAGTGCCTTCGGTTCCGTTCGAAGCCAAAACGGACTTGTATGGACGAATGCTTTCAGAACATCGTTAGGAGGATGATGAGCATTCTAAGTGATTGTGTGCTAAAAAGTAACGGATAGCCTTGACCATGATCAACCGGGAATGGCTAAAACTGGGGAGGTGCACACAAGGCTAAGTGGCTAGCAACCAATTAGGGTAAGGTCGCCCTTGTCTGGATGTCCCTTTATATATTCGGCTGTGCAGCGGTTGTTGATCCCAACCATGGGGTGAACTTATTCGGACTATTTAGTAAGGGGTAGCTCTGGCCTTGTGTTGCAGGGGATCTGGGTGGATCCTTGGTACGGTGATCTAGGCCACATACTGTGACGGGCGTACCCCAATAGCCCTGCCATTGATGGAAATCCATTCTCCCTAGGTGCCTTTACTGTTTTTGTTTGTAAAACCCACTTTGTGGCTAGTAGTTGGAATTTAATAATGTAACAGTTTCGGCTATTTGAATAAGTATTTGTATATAGACACTATTATAATATCAGAGGATTTTATAAGAAATGTTTTGGTTATCATAAGGTAAAAACCCGGTATGTTTATTTATGGCGTGGTCTTACGAGATACCTTTGATTTCAAATGATTTTGAAAACTTTAATAACCCAATTGAGTGTGTTTTCTCACGCTGATTTCCAGACTGACTTGGGTGATATTCAACTATAACGCTCATCAGACCGACTATTATAGAATACGGGATATGGTGCTGTGGAGCTCAGGAGACGAGCTGGATGATGAGATGTGCTTCCGTACTTGATTATTATTTCGTTGTGTATTCAGTTTTGAGGACAAGTTTATATAACTGTCCAGCATTTGGATATTGATTGTGTTGTTGAATTGAGCTATACTCTGATGATGTATGTATAAATCAGTACAGATTACTTTATGTTTAAAGCTATTGTTATATATTATATTTATTCTGCTGCGTTGTTGAGATTCTAATACTGTTTCTATTTCTTCTTCTACCTCCTTCTTCTTTAACCCTAATGGTTCGGTTATCAGGTATTCGATTGCTCAGCATTTGGTACAGTGGACGTATTGATGTCGATTTTCGAAGGTCGAAAAATCAGGTCGTTATATTGATGTAATCTATATCATTTGAAAAACTAAAAGGAATTTTTCCATTTCATTACGTATACATTACTGTTTGTATATTATTCCAATTTCAAGTAATTACTACTAAAATAAATTTGAAAATATTGAAAGTTTTAAAGTTGTTTAAAGGAATGTTTTAAGAAATTATTATTTAAGTTGTTAAAATTTTAAAGGTATGGAAGAGAAGTGTATTTCCCTAAAAAGCCAAGTACGTTTTTAAAGCAGATTTTTATGTATAAGTTAAAGGCTTTAAAAATTTGTTTTAATTTTGAAAATTATGTATATTTTGAAGATGGTTTGAAGGTTTGTTTATTTTCATTTATTAAGCTGTGTATTCATTTGCAATAATAATTCTCTTTAAATTACCTTTACTTAACTTATTTCAAAGTTCAAATAAGAGTTCAAAACAAATTAAATTTATTTAATCTTCAGAATCCAATTTATTACCCGATTTTAACTTCAATACCAATTCTTAACAAATTTTCAGCAAGCTCATTTCTAATATTTAAATCTTCAAGTTCAAAGAAATTTCCCTTTTCATAAGTTCAATCTTATTTCTATTTTATTTCAGTAATGGATGTATATTACCTCAATCCATTTCTTATTTAAAATAATCCAATGCTCAGTTTCATAAATTATTAATAACAACAGAATGATATTTAGGTAAGTCAAAAAAATTTCCAAATTATTTAAAACATTCATCACTAGCATCTAATTCCAATTTCTAGATCTCAAACCCATTTTGAGATCATACATACTCCCAATTCAAGTCAACCATTTCACTTCGCATGTTAAATCTCAATTTCATCTTGAAATTCCCAATTCAGGTTGTTTGTTCTAAACTTATTTAACTTCCCTTAAGTTAAATACAATTCAATTTAATCCAGTCAACATTACCTAATTTGAATTCTCATTTCAAATTTTTAACTTCATATTAACAATCTTCCCACTTAAAAGTTCAAAAACTTACCACTTTGGGTTTTCACATCACATTCCAAGGAAAAATTTAAAAATCAACACTTAGAGTTTATTCGAAATCATCTTTGATATTATATATATCCCTCATATATACATTTTTATTTCCTTTGCACACCAAGTTATACCTTAGATTTTAAACCACCTTTGGTTTTAATTCAAAACAAATTTCTTTAAAATTTTCAAACAACTCTTGTTTGAAATAGGACCCTTTCATACATTGTAATACTATAGATTATTTGTTTTAAAATTTGAAACAAATCCCAAATTTCTGGACTTAGATTTTAAACTTCACAATTTAAATTATCTTCAATTCCAATTTATAAGTCATACACATCTAAATGTTTACTTCTATAAACATTTCATTTTTCTTAATCATGAACAAACATTTCATTATTAAACACAATAACCATTTTTAGGATAATAAATAGGGTTATCATACCTGAAAACCAATTCAATATATATTATCTTATAATTCATTGGAAAATAAAATCAGGGTCACTTAATTCAACCTTCTAAAAATACTTCTACAAATTCAGGATTTTATTTTCTAGTTTGAATCCATTTTTAGATTATCTTATTTCAAATTTCAATTTGGTTGTATTTCTATTACCACTTAATTCTCATTATTTTATTTTATTTCAAATGATTCAACAACCAATTATCTTAATATTTATAAAAATTAGAAAGAAATATTGCTTTATATATCAAAATATAATCTTATATAAAAATCATTTTTTTAGAAAAACCACTTTTAAAATCATTTTATAAGAAAATAACAAATACGCTCTCATATATACACACACTTTACTCATTCTAGGGTACTACTTACCCTATCCTTAATGAGTAAACCCACCAAAGCTAAGGTTCTCGCTTAACCTTCAGCTCTGATACCAAAAGTAAATTAAATTAAGACTCTAAATTTTTCACTAGAATATATATATACATAAAGACAAATTTTGAAAACATAATACATATGTAAATAATATATATATATATATGTAGTTTATAAAACAAGGGTTTAACATAAAAATAGATACTTTTGAGAAATGTTTGATAAGTAAAATACAAATTAACAAGTGTTTGCTTAGCAAAGACAAGTGGCAAAATATTTTCCCTATTTGAATTGTAAATAATAAGAAAAGAGAAACCAGGCTATTTATTATTTTCTCTTCATTCTCTATTCAAAAATTCTTCCTGCATCATTTTCTAAATCAAAACCAGAAAGCAAAATGGAAAACCAGAAAACAAAATAAAATTAAAAAAACCTGATTCAAGAGAAAAGCTAGTAGCAAAATCAAACTTAACCTAAAGCAACCATCACAAGAAAATTCAAAGTATCAATTTCAAAATCAAGTATAAGTTCTCAGATCAAAGTATTCCAGTCCAAGTATCAAGTTCAAAACAAAATTCTTGTCTCTGCTTTTAAATCAGTGAGTAAACTTGTCTTTAAAAGCTTAAACTTGTGATTATCATGATGCATGTGGTGGATTATAGATAAGATGTTGTGAAACAGCTTTGCATGGATGAATTAAAATATTTATATGTATATTAATATGGGAGGAACCTGTGTATGACTGGATATATATTCAAGCTCTGTAGATATTAACAGATCAAACCTGATTTGAAAACCCAATCCTCCTTCTACAATCTATTTCTAGTTATTATATAATAAGTATTAATTTCAAAAATAATTTTAAAAATAATTTCAAATGTAATAAGTATCAGTTTCAAAAAGTGTTAATACGAATGTAACATCAACTTTAAAAATAATTTCAAGTATATATAATAAGTAAATGATTCAAAAATGAGAAATTAACAGTAATGATCAATTATTGTCAGAAAATCTAATATCCAAATATCAAGATTTAATTACATGAAATAAATCGAATTAGAAAATGAAGATTTTTGATATATAAATCTAGATTTTTAAGTTTGTAAATGATGTGAATTTTCAAGTTGATCAGAATTGAAACTTCATTCGATTTCAAGTGAACGCGAGGCTCGGTGAGGTCGATGTTCCTACCGGAGGTAGTTCGAGGGTCGAGGGAAGTAGAAAAAATGGTCAGAGGGGTTAGCATTCATTGGGGTGGAACGGAGAGGTGATAATAGGGTTCAAGATCGGGTTTGGTTGTAGATGGGTTGAGTGGTAATTTCGTCGTCGTTGATGAAATTGAGTGGATTGATCAGGGGGGTTAGGGGAAGGTGAGCAAGGCGAAGGACTGAACGGAGTTGTGAGTTCTCTGGTGGACGGAAGGGGGCCGGAGCAAAGAGTTTTGGTGACTGGGTTTTTCACAGTGATGAACGGCACTATCTTTTTTGATTTTAGGGTGATTCGTGGGGATCTAGGTAGCTGGGTGGATCGGGGAGATCAGAGGCAACTTGGGAATGGCGTCGGAGTTGGTTGGAGTGGCACCAATGTCGTGTGCACGTGCACGGTGGTGGCTGTGTGTCAGTTTATTTTCGAAAGGAGAATAGAGAGATCTTGGGGGAAAACACAGGAAGATGTTGGTGATGGCTCGGGCTGGTCTCATGTTGTTCGTGTGTGTGTTTTTGATTAACCAGCTGTTAAATTTAAACTATAACTAAGTTTTCTTTTTAAAAAAATTGGCTAGGGTTGAACTCGGGTTTGACTCAAGAATTTTGAAAAATGGCTCGGGTAATTTCATTACAGGATAGGGTTTGTTTAAAATTTTAAAGGTTTAAAAAAACAAAGAAAAATTTGTAACTAGTTTTAAATTAGAAATGAATAAAAATTTCAAAGCCATAAGCATTGAAAAAGTTTTCCAAGTGAAATTTCCAAGATTTAAATGTTAAAGTCAAACTTTTTTTTATGTTGAAATAAATTGATTTGGTTCTATAATGATAACAAGTAATTAATTAAAGTATATGGGGTATTTTAATTATTTAATATTTTACAAGTTGAAATATAATTTCATAAAGTAATTAAAGGATAGTTACTTACTTAGTATAAGTAATTAAAGAATAATATTGAATGTAGTTAATTGGAAGATAGTTAATTACTTAATAAGATTGATTAATGGTTAATAAAAGAATGTGATCAATTAAAGATAATTAATTAATGAAATGATTAAGTTTTAATTAATCGACCTAAGTGATTATGAGATAATTACTTGATGAAGTAATTAGGGATAGTTAGTTTGATGTAAGTAATTAAAGGGTAATTTGTTGATGTAAATAATTAATCAAAGGTTTATTAATGTAATTAATTATGAGATAATTAAGTAATTGAGGATAATTACTTAAGCTAGATAATTAAGGTTGATTAATTAATTAAGTAATAACAAATGGTTTGTTATTACTGTTAATTAAGCAGGGTTAGGTAATTAATTTATTTGGTTTAAATTAATTATGTGATTAATTAACCTTGCTTATGGATGATTGGGTTATATTGAATGCCTTGAATTGGTTGATATCCCTGATATGAAATGTTTATGATATGATATGTTTGGGTTGAACAGAGATAATGTGGTTATCTATCATGAATTGCTGTGTAAAAGTGACATCCTGTATTTAAATTTGAATTGTAATTCACTTGAATAACTTCGGTTAAGATGACACTGGATTCGAAGAGACCTAGGTCGGGTACCAGTAAATACCCGAAACCACTTCGATTTGTAATCTACAATAATTCTTTATAGTTTTAACATGTGAAATCAATAGGCTAGAATGGAATAATTTAAGTAAACTAGCCCATTGAAACTATGCAGTGGTACTTAGATATTGATGTGTGAAATAAGTGTTGGCTTTAGCAAGTTAAGAACTCATAGTGAGGTACGAGTTACCCGGGTTTTCAAATATGTTTTAAAACTTAGTATTTCAAATTATTTGGGTTTACTCACGCTGGTTTCCAGCCTAACCCGAGTGTAACTTTGATGTATTGCTTGGGTCAAACCGAGTATTACATCTTTTCAGGTTAGGACGTTCTGCAGCTCAAGAGGCGAGCTGGATGACAGGAACGTATGGAGTTTACCGCTGTGTATTTGTGTTTGATTGGTTGTAGTCTGGGACAGGATGAAAGAACTGTCTAGTCTATTTGTGTATGGTTGTAACTTTGATGAATTGTATGTAAATCTAACAATTATAGCTTTCTTTGTAAATGCTATTATTTTGATATTATATTTTGATCCGCTGCGAATGTGAGATGCTATTATTATTCTGTTCTTCTTCTTTTCTTTAACAATCTAAAATTTTCAGCATTCGATTGCTCGACACTTCTACCGTGAACATATTAGTGTCGAATTCTCGAGGTCGAAATTTTGAGTCATTACATTTTTCAGAGATATCAAATAATCTAAGGAGTATAATATCATTCTATCAGTGGTATCAGAGCTGAAGGTTGAGTTAAAACTTTAGCTCAGGAGTATAACACATTAGGTGACTCATTAGAGATAGGGATATAAATACCCTAGAATGAGTATATCCCTAAGATATCTGTCCAAATGCCTCAGTAAATTATCTTACTATCCATTGATAATTAGTATGAGTGCAAGAAGAGGGCGAGATAGGGGACAGGGGAGTACCACTACAAATGGTCAATACCTTGCAACAACGGAAACAACTTTTTCTATCAATCTTCTTTGTTCATCATCCGATATCAATTCTTGGATGGCTTCGTGGCAACTACGAGAAGAAGCTTTGGTATGATGGTAGCCCTGCGATCGTTGTAGATAAGTTCCTATTTTATATCATGTTCACCTGTTTCCTATCATCTTTTCGTTTTTAAACTTTAATGAATTTGCAATTTTATTTGAAATGAATTGGTTAACAAAATATGAAACTGGATTAAATTGTATTCGTTTGTCTATTTTTTGGGGTCCAGATATATTCCACGAACGGTTAGTTATTCCTTTAGACTAACCGATGCCCTTGCATATTTCGTAGACTGGATGACCCAAGTGTCTTGTGAAGTAATTTTGTTCTTGTATCTATTGTTGATATTCTAATTTGGTAAGCCAAATATAGAATTGATATTCAGTTTGATTTGAAAAACTGTTTCTCTATCTTTGTGTGTCCATCTGTTCTTTGGTTGTCTCCCTATCTAGCAAATTTAGGGGACGAAATTTTCTTAAGGGGGGAATTTGTAACATTCCTGTTTTTAAGTCAAATTTAAATTGATAATTAAAATAAATTGTGAATTAATTTGATATTTTCCAAATTTAATAAGATATTTGTTGTTTATTTATTTATATATATGTATATAAATTGTTTAAAAATTAAAATTTGGATTTGAAATTTAAAAATAAATATTTTGAAGAATAAATTGGATTTGAAAATTTTATAATTTAATATAAATAGGAATTTGTTTCCTAATTACAATATACATATGTAATATATATTTTGAAAGTTATAGTTTAAATTTGATATAAATAATTTTCAAAAGCTGTTTAAAATTAAATTTTACATTTTAAAACTTATATATATGTGTTCATTTATTAATGTATAATTAAATTTTAAAGTCATTTTCTTTAGAAGGTTATATAAATGATAATAAAGGAAAATGTATTTATTAAAATAGAAAATATAATATAAAGTTATATTTAAATAGTAATAACATGAAAATTGCAAGTGTTAGCTTAATGAGTCATGCAATAATTTAAAAATAGAAAATGAATTTACAAAAATATAAAACATATATACATACATATATATATATATGTAAATTAAATGGAAATTATAATATTAAAAACATTAAATACATGAAAAAGACATGTGTAACTATTTTAAATATACATTCATACAAGTGTAAACTATTTAACATACAATTAAACATTTGGAACAATTATACAACACAACTTGAAATTTGTAAACAAATTTAAACATGCAAAATACAAGTGTAATTCAAGAAATTAAACAAATGTCCTTTGTCTTTATATTTTCAAAATAATAAATAAGATTTAAAACAAGTATATTTACATATCACTATACTCCTACACTTGATTCTTCTTCTTCAAAATTTATTTCAAAAGAAAAACCTGGACAAAAAGAAAATCAAAACAACCTGAATCAAGACCTGAGCAAAACAAATCTATTCAAATTCAAAGCAAACCTAAAAGCAAAGCAAAAGTAAAGCATTTTCAACTCAAAATTTTATTAAACAACAGCTTCAAATTTTCAAACCTGAAACAATTCAAGAAAGTCATCATAGTTTCAAAGCAAGATCAACACAATAATTATCAAGCAATTCCAGATCAAGACAAGCAATGATTAAAAACTTAGATCAGTTTTAAAAAATGCAAGTTCCAGATTTTAAAAGCTAAACCTATCCTCTGTTCAAAGTCAGGTGAGCAAAATTCTAAAAATCGAATTATGTGTTTATATTTTGGATGTTTCGTATCAATCTGTGACATGATGTTGTGAATGAGATCTGTATGAATGATTTCAATCTAGAATAAAATTGAACTGCTTTGTATATAAACTGGAAAAGCCTATGTATGCCTGCATATGTATATATGCATATATCTCTGTTATATTGCAGGAAAATTAATTCAATTGATCCTTCTATGATTGGTTATAGGTTTTGATTTCCAAACGAAAAATGATTGTAAGAGTATAACCTCATTTTTAAAAATGATTTCAAGATTTTATATCAAGTAATCATTTAAAAATTCAATTTTTACAATGATCATCTAAAATAAAGTTCAAAATCATATATCTAGATTTTAAGTTCTGATCATATGAATGAATTCGTATCGCAAATCGATGAATTTTGATATAAATTCCAAAAATTTTAAAGATGTAAGTAGCGAGCAATCTCAAGTTGATGAGAATTGGTATTATGGTCAATTGTCGTCGATCCGCGAAGCCATGCTCGTCGAGATTTAAGCCGGAGGTGGCTGGAGGCTAGGGGGTCCTCAAAAAAATAGTAGAAGGATTTTTGAGGTGGCTGAAGCGGCGGCACGGCAACGTTTTAGGGCTTAAACCCATATATTGGTTGAGGTTGGATTTTGAATTGCTATGGCGACGTCAGAGCACCAGAGTTGATCGCTCCAGTGGGAATCGAAGCAGGGGAGTTTGACGAAGCTCCAGTCGAAGTTGCGTGGTCATCGGGGTCAATGGTGATGGTTCGAGGCAAGTTATCAATCAGGTTTAAGTTCCAGATTTCGTCAAAATGGTTCATTTTTTATTTTTGGCAGGTTCGTCGGAATTGGGTGATCAGGAGGCTAGGCAGGTCGTCGTCGACATGTCGAAGTAGGCGAGATTAGTCGGAGCGACTCCGACGATCTGTTCGCGTGCACGCATATCATTTACATATCTGGGTTTGTTTGATCATCGGGGAAGAAGGAGGAACACGGGTCAGGCTCGAGGAAGTCGCGTGTGTGACTCGAAGCCAAGTGGGTTCGCGTGATTGCTCGCGAGTGTCTCGGGGATTTTGTGTTTTTACTCGGGTCTAGGTGTTTGAGGGTAAAGACAGTTTTTAACTTTTTTAAAAATAACAACAAAACCAAGTTTTATTTAAAACTATTTATGTAAATAATAAATGTTTGTCCAATTTTTGAATTGGTTAAAAGGTTTTTAAATAAAATTATTTTCAATTAGCTAAGTTTAAAATGTTTTTAATATATATATGTGTGTGTGTGTGTGTGTGTGTGTCCTTTATTTTAAAGTTTATTTTAAATAAATTTAATATTGTAAATTATATAGTTAGTTAGGGAAATGAAATGATTTCAATTTTTGATTAACTTAGATGTCTTTGGTTAATCCATGTGTTAATGATAATTAATTTTAAAAAAATTATCAAATAGACTTAAATGTAATTATGTGATTAATTGAGATAAATGGGTTATTTTAATTTGAGATTCAATGATAATTACTTAATTAAAGGATAATTAAGAATTAATTAATTATGAGTTAAGTAATTAATGATGAGTAATTTAAGGATAATTACTTAATGAGATTAATTAAGTATAATTAATTAATGTAATTAATAAAAGATTATTACTTAATGTGACTAAGGTATAATTACTTTGTGTAAGTACAATAAAGGATAATTAATTAATTAAGAAAAATTCATGAAAGTAGTTAAGGGAAATTGATGACTTAAAGATAATTATTTAATTAAAAGTAATTAATTAGTGATTAGAGGTTGATTAATCAAGTGATTAAAGAATAATTAATTAAAGGATAATTAATTTATGTGATCAATTACGGTAATTAATTTGAGAATAATTAATTAATTTAAAGGTTAATTAATTAATGAAAGTGATTAAGGGATGGTTTATTAATTAAGGGTTAATTAATTAATATAATTAATTAGGGATGATTAATTATATTAATAATTAAATAATTTAAGGATAATTATTTAATGATTAAAGGTTGATTTATTTATTAATTAAGATTGGTTAATTAATAATTAAAGGTTAATTAATAAATAAAGGTTAATTAATTTATTATTAAAGGTTAATTGTTTTATAATCAAAGGTTGATTAATGTATTAATTGAGATTGATTAATTAAAAATTAATGGTTGATTAATTATTAAAGGTTAATTAATTAATTAAAATGATTTGTAATTATTTAATGATTAATTAACCAGGGTTAGTAATTTACTCATAAGTAATTAATCTGGTTTAAAATTAATCAGATGACTAACTGATCTTACTTATGGATGTTTGGATTGTATGGGATGCTTTGAATTGTTTGATATCCCTAATGTGTGATGCTTTGTGATATGAATTATTTTGATTTGAGCTGTAATGAATGTAATTTATTTATCTGTGATGAATTTGTATTATCTGTGAATCTGTGAATGAAGATAAGCATTATAGGATTATACCGCTTATTGGTATTGCTGTGCTTAGATTTGTGATGGTTGATGATATTGTAAAACCCCTGGACTACACCACACACACATAAACATGGATTTCATGGGAAATCAGTTAAGTCACAGATATTTTGAATGTAATATTATTTTATTCAAAATGGTTTTAAAAATTGAGTTTTGAATCCAAAATGATTTTGGAACTGGAATTGGGTTGAATATGAAAAGTTTTTGAAAAGGAAATTTGAAATTGAATTTAGTTTGAATAGAATATATCTTGTTTAAGTTTTGAAATTATTTTAGAAACTATGGTTTGAAAGGGTATACAAGTTATGCAATGACATATATATGTATTTTAAACCTTTTTAAAAGTATTATCTTGGGAATTTAAATTCAACCCAAGTTTATACTTTAAAGGCTATAACTTATGCATATTTGATCGGATTTTTCCGAAAAAAAAGCACTTGTTTTCAAATGATAATGTCTTTCACATAACGAAAGAACATCCAGTTTTTGTTAAAAAGATTTCAAGTTTGAAATGGAAATAGTTTTGAAATCTATGAACGAATATTTGTGAAAGATTGGTGAAACTTTGTTTCGAATTAAAGTGGATTTTAAAAGATGAATCTTTTATTTAAAAAGATTTGAAAGTGGAAATTTGTTTAAACCATTCAAAAGAGAGGTTTTGGGCTTAAAGTTGTGACTTAACTAAGATCTCAATATATCCATATGGTTTTAAAATTTGCGCTTACTATTCAGTTTAGCTGGGAGAAGACTTTATGTCATATAACCCATTTCGAATAGTGATGCGACATAATGGACAACTTTCGAAGACCGGTGGTGAAGACTGGATATTTTCAAAAACGAAAGGATTGCCTGTCGAATGACTCTGCACTGAGTAGCTACGGTATAGAGATCTCCATATGTGATGGAGAGTCTGATCGGGATTGTGAATACCTGGATTGCAAGAGATTCTTTGGAGTGCCTTCAGATCTGTTCAAACCCGGAACAGACTTGAATGGATGTATGTCTGACGTTACATTTTGAGATGTAAAGCTGGTTTCTATCAAATACATTTCTGTTTAGTTGCAGAGAATTTATTCTCTTAGCTTAACACCCTTTACGAGCTCAGAGGTTATGTAGTTGATATTTAATAGCGATACATTCCCAATTTGGTAATATGGCTGCTAAGCGCTACTGATCATTTGTTGATCAAAGCATGGCTTTTGTGAAAAACGTAGCTTTGTGGACGAGACCTCATCAGGACCTCACAACTCGAAAATGGTCAAATAAGGAAGGATGCAGCAAGGTTATGAGGGTCGTGCCCATTAGGGTATGTCCATTTCCTTCTGGATAAAAGTGATATCATGGTATGGAGCCCAGATACTTAACTTATGTGGTTGCTGCACATTTATTACTTTGTGGTTGTTGGTGTAGAGGTACCTTAGATAATGGTCGGTGACGACCGGGGGATGGAATTACTCGTGACAGTTAGTTACCTAGTTACAGAGGTAACCCGACCTTGTGCTGGCAGAGAGCTGGTTAAGTTCTTGGGGCATCCCTTCAGAGGCGTACCCATGTGGCATAAGAAGTTCCTTAGCCTGAACAATTGTTGGAAATTCAAAAAAACAATACGCGCACTGTATGGTTTTAGTTGTATAACCTGCTATTTACTTACGGTGGAGACCTACCGTTTAATTGGTAGCTATAGTAGGTATACTATAATGGTGCCGCTATTATGCGGCGCATAGGGTCTCATCCGCTATATAATGTGGGAAATCAATCACTTCGATATATATATATATATACATTACTGTATAATATACCACATCCAATCAATTCAATCATTCAACCAAATATTTAAATTTAACTTTTTAAATTTAAATAACAATCCAGATGAGTGAGATTAACTCACCTTTGTTTTTATATGCACTCCGATCCAAACCGGCATGTCTTTTCCTGATTCAAGACCTTGTATAAACATTATACATTTTATTAATATATGAACAATCGAACAATCAATTTCATTTAATAAATTACTTAACTAACGATTTTATTTTAACTACTTCCCCTTTTTTACTTTTTTTAATAAATTAAACAAGTTTATTTAACAAATTAATTACTTAAACACTTTATTCAAAAATATATACTTTAAAAATATTTAAAATAAAACTACTTTATAAAACATAAAAACTAACTTTTAACATAAAATTAAGCCAAACTAAATTTTTAAAATAGGAGTTAAAAAATTCTATAAAATTTTAACCAAACTATTTTTAAATTAAAACTACTTTATAAAATTTAAATATTAATAATTATCTTTTTAAAACATAATACTAATTAACCTTTTAAAATAATTACTACCATAATTAATTAAATAAAAATTTACCTTTAAAATTGTTGACAGCTTAAATAATAATTTTCTTAAAACATTCCTTACAACTTTAAAACTTTTAATTTATACTTAAAAATTTGCTTTGAAAACATACTTGGCTTTTCAGGGAAATCTACTTTTCTTTCACACCTTTTAAAAATAAACCTCTATTTATTTTTAAAACAAATTACTCGTACCTTTATAAATTCACACCGTGAATTCATACTTCCAAATATCCACTGATATTTTATTTCACTTTATAAATCCAGTTTATAAATTTCACAGTCTCAACTTCCTTTTTAGAAACACATTTGAACACTCAATCAACTCCCAAGTTTATGTTTACCAAAATATAAAGACCCGAACTATTCCTTAAACCCTATATCGACGCTGATCGGCCGCCACCATGGACGAGAAATTCCTCAACCATTTTTGTCGTGACCCCCATCCTCCAATCTATCTCCAGTAACACACTCGACTACCTAAACCTCACCCATCACTAGTAATTGCCCGAAGCTCCATTTCTGATCAACCATGATTTCCACACTCAAAACAAACTAATAACTCTGATTTTTCCTTTAAAATATTAGTTTTCAAAGTCGATTAAGATATATATATATATATATATATATATATATATATCAGAGAATCAAGATTTTTGATATTTACATGTTTTGGGTATTCCATGTATTTCTTGATTCCCAGAAATATACAGTCTTATTTTACTTAAATATATTTTAAAACTCTAATTATGCTTAAACAAAAATAATGTGTTTGAATTTCTCAGCCAATAAGAGGTTGTATGAAGAGAATTTAATTTTTGCTTTAGATTTTTAGCCTGTCAGTATAAAAACAGTGATATATTTATGTATATAGACATATATACTTATTTTACTTGCATATATACATTCAACCACACATACACAACCATGCAAAGCATTTCTCATATCATAACATTAAAAGATCATCACATGCATCAATTTTTAATAGCTTTTTAATTTTTTACTCACTTGCTTTTTTTGAAATAACAGAGCATAGCCTGGTACAGGTTTTTGATATCTGGAAATTGTCTGGATGTTTAATCTTGATGATGATCAACTAGCTTTGAATTTTGATTTTGTTTGATATGAACTTAGTTTTTTTTTATTTCTTTTCCTGGTTTAAGTTACCAGTTTCCTCTCTTTTTTTCATTTCAGGTTTTAGTTTTTGAAGATGAGAGAAGGGTTTAGAAAATATTTTTATAAGCCTGGTTTAAATCTTTTTTTAATTTACATTTTCAAGTTTAATAGAAAGATGAGGTATGCCACTTGTTTAATTGCATGTTAATATTAATACATTTGTTTCAATGTATACTAAGTTTGTTACACTTGTCCTTTATTCATGCACTAATTCAATTTTTATTGTTAATAAAAAATTTATATTATATTTACCTTATGTTTATAATATTACACATGTTTAAATGTATGCTAAAATCTTTTACATTTGTAAATATGCATGTATAATGATTTTAATGTGTTTCTGATATAATTTTATACAATATTCATTATTTAGTTTTGAATATATATTATATGGTCTCTTTATGTTTTATCTCTAAGTTTATTAATATATATGTATTAAAGCTTTTTATTAAACCTTGTTTTCTTATTTACATTTTTTTTTAATTTCAAAATAGAACTTCCAAATCACTATATACATATATATATTACTCACTTTGTATACTTATATATGTATACACTTAAAGTTTTCAACACTTTAAAGTTTACATTTATCTATTTACGGAATTTATTAATTCACTACAAAATTTATCATTTCAGATTTTATAATCCAATATTTGTTATATTTCCAAATCCATTTACAGACAATTTAATTATCAAAATTTTATATGTTTAATATATATATATATATATATCAGCATTATAAATACCAATTATGAGATGTCCAAAAATCCCTGTTATCACATTCCTTCCCCCTTTGAATCTTTTCATCCTCGAAAAGGAACGAAACCAGAATTTTTAAATTTATCCTTTAAACATTATTAACTATAAACTCCTTTTATTCAAAAACTTAAAAATACTTTAAAATCTATATAATACTTATCAAAATAGCTTTATAAAAATACTTTTTATATCTCGATGTTTCAACCAGTCCATCCTTGTTCTCATAGATATTTGGTCATACGTTGATCGGGCAAAGGACTGAAAATCTACAAGTACTTAGCAGACCCATTTTAAACACCCAATGAAAATACTGGGAAAGCATTTTCGAAAACTTTTTGAAAATATAGAAAACAATTATTATTTTTTAGAATATAGGAAACATTTTTGGTAAGAATGCTCTGGAAATCATCACCCCCTCAATGGTCGCAGTTAACCCAATGGTTACATTACCATCCCGGAAAAATCTATAGATAACTGTAGGTGCTTTGGGCCCCTCGATTACACCATGGAACTCGCCACAGATCGCAGTTACATCCCAGTTACATTTCCATAAAGGCAAAAGTCCATGTAACTGTAGGCATCAGCGCCCTTGATTTTCGCTGCAAAATGAAACTTCACCACTCCATATAGGTCGCAGAGTACATCAGCCAAGTCCCAATGTAGCCTTAGGCTCTCATGGCCTCTCGACTTTCGTTGTGTCTCCATATGTCACAGTATACGGATGTTACATTTCCATCACGGCAAAATCAAACGTAGACCGTTGGCTCTCACCGCACACAAGACTTCCATTGTGGTCCATAGTAGACCGCAGTGACATCGAGTTGCACAGTCGTCACAGTATAACCCAAATGTCTCTGTAGGCATCAACGCCCTCGACTTTCGCTACCCACAACACATAATCCTCAGGAGCTTCAGTTTGTTCGGACTTCCTCCCAGGATTCAATTTAGAGCCTTCCCCTTGGGGTTCAAGGCAGAACCACCCATGGATCTCCTATGAAGTTCATTTCAATGGGAGCGCCTTTTCTCCAAAGCCAATCTCAAAACACTTTATATTATATAGTATCTTTCAAATCACACCCTTTATTATTTTCATCAAAATCTCCTATACACAAAATCGATATCTCAAATCGATAGTTCTAAACTTGGCTTTCCAAATTCCCAAATTTTGATTTTTCCAAAAATAAAAAGCCCTTTCCAAATCCATAGGTTCCAAAACCTTTTTCCCTAAAATCATTCTCATAAAACCATTTATATATATATACAACTTATCCTTTCCAACTTGAAAATAATATTTGAATCACTTATATAGATTCCCCTTTTATACTTCAAATATTTTTTAAAAAAACCTTTCTTCTGGTTCTAGATTCAACATAGGGGAAGCTTATCATACACACACACACACACACACACACACACACATATATATATATATATAACTTTACTATGCCAAATCATTCAAATTTGATTTTCTTTTATAAAGTTACTTACCATATCACTTACTTTTCATAAAGTGAATTTCAAAAGATATCCCACTTCCACCTTTATTCATATATATTTCTCAAAATATATTTCAAAACCATTTCCATTTCTTTCAAATTTTCAAATCAATTTCATTTAAGCACGCACAATATACATATACCATCCATATGAAATTTCAAATCTGATCACTCACTTGATCACACAGTTTCACTTCCAAACTAGTATCGTCCACCCGATTTCCTAGTGCGGACTCAGATCTGGTTTGTTGATCAGAAATCGTCATTCTTCTTGCATGGTCACAACCATGATAGAGAATTTACAGAATCAATTAAAAATCCATATCATGGGTTCGCCGTCGAAAATCGAGTGAAAAATCCTAACTGGGATCGATATACTATATCAAAATTTTGTCCTCGAATCTGGATCAAATCATTGTATGAATAGAATAATATACGTACATCCTATGTATTTATCTAATTGATCATTAGCAAAATCGGTTCTCTTTTCTATTCACCTTTATTTTGATTTCATTCACTTATCCACAATTTCTCCCAATTTCCATTTGGGTTAACACTTTAATTCTTTATCTCAATTGGTATTCAATTATAGACAGTTTGCACTTTGAACAACTTGTATTAAAAAAATAGCTTGAAAAGGTTTAAAATAGATAAGTAGTTGTAAATAGCTGAAAAGTAGTTAAGTAATTATAAAATAGTTGTAAAATAATTAAATAGTTGTAGAATAGTTAGATAGTTACAAAATAGTTGTAAAATAGTAATTAGTTTGTAAAAAGATGAAAATTTGTTGTAAAGTAAAAATTAGTCTCAGAGTAGTTGAAGAGTAAGTATAAGATAGTTTAGGTTTTTAAAAGAAAGGTTGTATAGTAAATATCTATAAAAATAGATTCAAAACGGTTTATATTAAAACAATTTATTTGGAAAAATAGTTCAGAGCCAAACTGTTGAACTCCCAATCTCCATTTCCATTTAAATTGATTCAGTTTCAATTCAATTTGAATTAACTTTAATTTCTATCCCAAATTCAAATCAATTTCCCATTTAAATTTTGAACTCATTCAACTTTAATTCCACTTCAAATTAATTCAATTTAAATTTTCCATTTAAATTTTAACTTATCCATCTTCAATCATAATTCCAAGGTATCAGAGCGCTAGGTTGAGAGAATACCTAGGCTTTGAAGTGATATCTATCTTGAGAGAGTGTATTATACACACACACACCCCTATTTTGTTGGGTTACCTGTTCGGGTTACCCACATAAGTTAGGCAGGTATCTTGAGTTCTAAAGATAGAAGGGCAGTGGTGTGTGTAGCATGACTACCACAAATGGAAGAAGCCCTAGTGTTGAGATTGGAAGAGTATCTGTCGAGGCAGCAAATCCAATACCACCTCGAGTAAGCTTTGCAACATGGTGCAAGAATTTCACCAATCTCGAAGGGAAGCCTTTTCAAGGTTTGGAGTCCGTCATTGAAATGCAAGTTGGATGAGCGGATTTTCAAGATTTGGATCTGTTGGATGAGCAGAAGTGAGTAATGGTATCTTGGCAACTTCAGGAAGAAGCAACTGCATGGTGGGACGCAGTGACCATAGATGTTCCCGAAGGTGTTTTCGTTTGGAGCAAGCTATTGGAAAAGCAGATTTACCTACCGCAAGGAAGTCTCCGCTGTGTAGGAGTTTTATGGATCTCAAGCAAGGGAGTTGTCTGAATTGGAGGATGAGACTAGGGTCAATGAGTTGCCACGCTATGGACATGGTCTCATTTGTCACCCCCTTATATAGAGCGGAATGTTTGTGCTTGATTTAACCCCGAGTTCCTTTGGAAGATGGCTGCTCATCTCAAAGGCTCATTTGTGGAGTTGATATATATGGTTTTGGGGTTCGAGAGCTTTTGGATTGGAAGTCTTTGGAATCTATGGCAGCAGTGCAGCTTGGAGGTGTTTTTTTAGCAGGAAGATCTTTAGGCTAAGCAATTCCTAATGATCGAGTTTAGAAGCAGTAGAATGAATCCGTTGCTTCGATGGTTCAGAAGTCTTTGTGATTCGACTGTCAGCAGCTTGGGCATTTGGTGAAAGCTTGCTCACTTCTTCTGGAAGTTCAGCCAGTTTCTTCTTCTGGTAGAAAAGGTTACAACTGTTCTGATTTGCGAAGAGAGAACAGTATCTTTGGAAACTGAATTGGGTAAGGATCGCAAAAGTGACTTGTGATAGTTTGAGTGTTCTCTTGGGTTATCTTTTGCATAGGATCGAGGCGTCTTTAGAATAAGTTGGATCTATAGAAGTTGTCAGAGATTTTCTAGATGTTTCCGGAGAGGTCAAGGTTTGCCCGCATCAGGAAATTGAGTTTTCGTATCGACTTGGTTCCTGGAGATATACAAGTGGTTCAACCAAGTTGTAGGATGGCTTCTAGATAGAGAGTTCGGTAAAGCAACTCAGGATTTCATAGAGCTTCTGTGTTTTCTCTTTTGTGGATCCGATGAACCATATCTTCAGCGATGTGTTGATCAAGTTTTTGCTCATGTTCATCAATGACATTCTCATCTACCTCAAATCAGAGTTGTGCAGCGGAAACAAGGTAGCTGCTGTTCTAGAGTAGAAACAATGGTAGATTCCTACGGAAGTTAGCATTTGTTTTGGATTAGAGGGTTTCTACAAGAAGTTCAAGTGGACCTCTGAATGCGAAAAAGTTTTTTAGAATATAAAGGCGAGATTGGCAAGTGCACCTGTTCTGGCTACCGGATGAGAGAAGTTAGTTCAAAGTCTACTGATGCTTATGGAGTAGAGCTTATGTTTCGATTTCGGGAGTCTTGGGAGGACCATCTGGTTGAGTAGGATCTGGAGTTTGTCTCGTCCGTGGTCTAGATATAATTCGAGAGGCATTTGTAAAAGTTAAGCTGATCAGATAAGGATGTACGCAGCCCAGGATCGTCAAATGAGTTTTGTGTATAAGAGACAATAGAATTTGGAATTCGAACTTGAAGATTTGGTTTTTGATAGGAGTTTCTCTGATCAAAGGAGCAATGAAATTTGATAAGATTTGAAAGCTAACTCCGAAGTATATTGGACATTTCTATGTTCTCGAAGGATTAATACTTTGGTCTATAGGATTGAATTGACAGTCTGGATGGCTGGGATTCGCAATGAATTTCACGTATCTCTAAGGGAGTGCGTGTATGATCCATCACTGGTTTTGGAACCAGCAGTTTAGGAGGATTTGGAAGTTGACCCGGACTTGAGTGGGGTTTGATATTCTGTTCAGATTTGTAGATCGAGATGAGAAGGAGCTGTATTATTTTCAAACCATCTTGTTTTATAAAAAATTCCTTAAAAAATTATGTATGTATAAAGTTTTAAAAAATGGAAATAAATATCCAATGATATATGTATATACGAATAGATCATTGAAATTCGTGATACCAACTGCCACGACCCGTCTTTCATTCCATAGAAAGACGCATCATGATAAAGAAAGAAAGGGATAGAAAAAAGAAAAGATGAGATAGAAAGAACCAAACAACATCAGAATCTCACAGCGGAACGAATAAAATATATTACAGCACATAAGATATTATATAGTATCTATACATCAGAGTTATACGGCTTACACATCACAAACTAGACAGTTATAAAGACATGTCTATCATACAACTCCAGTATAATACAGACTTCATCATAGAGATACAGACACAATCACTAGCACAGCGGAACCATAATATCTATGTACGCTGAAGCCTCCTGCTCTAAGTCTCCTCCATAAATATGTCAAAGCTAACCTGAATCCCTTGGCTACTTGTAAAAATTTGAGTACCCAAAAGTTTAATAAATCAGAAAATAAACTTTGGGTCAGACACGGGTCTGGTGTGAGTAAACGGTTTAAAGTTGCTTAACTTTGAAAATCATTTGAAAAAATGGTATCTCGTTAGAATTCCAACACATAAACATGGAAAAGGTTTTACCTTACGATAACCAAAACATTTGATAGGGAATCCAGTGATATTATAATAGTTTCTAGGGTTTCAAGCAAATATAAAATAGCCGAAATTGTTACATTCATTAAATTCCAGCTACTAGCCACAAAGTGGGTTCTACAATCAAAACCGTAAAGGCACGTAGGGAAATGGATTTTCATCAATGGCAGGGCTACTGGGGTGCCGCCCGTCATAGTACGTGGCCTATATCACCGTACAGAGGATCCACCCTGATCCACTGCAACACAAGGCCAGAACTATCCCTTGCTGGATAATCCCTAATAAGACAACCCCGTAGTTGCCGCGAACAACTGCCCACACAGCCGAATAAAAATGGACCTCTAGACAGGGGAAATCTTATCCTACTTGGGTGCAATCCACTTAGCCTTACTGCACCTCCCCTGTGTTAGCCATTCCCGGTTGATGAGGCTTGAGGCTATGATCACCTTTTAAGAACACATCTCTTGGAATGCTCACCGTCCTCCGATGACGATGTTCTGAAAGCATTTAATCCATACAAGTTCGTTCCGGATTTGAACGAAATCGAAAGCACTGTCTAGTTACACTCATTTTGGAATCACCCTCGAGTTAACGACAATAGCCCTTGCACTCTGAATCTTCATCTTGAGTCTAGAAGTACTATCTCCATTAAACTCATCTTGGAATCATCCTCAGAGTTTGACGACACATAGCCCTTACACTTTGAGTCTTCATCTTGATTTTTTTTAGAAGACGAAGAAGAAAGAAAGAATTCAGGAAAGAAAAAGATTTTGGACAGAGAAATGAAAAGACGGGTTTCTCCCATCCTCTTTGTTACATAATTAAGTTTTTAAATAAAAAACAATATAAGCTACTTGTTAATTCCAATTACCCTTTGCTTACAAATGTAAATGCATGCTTTAGTTTTCTTACAAATGTTGAACATATGCATTATTATGTTTAAACCCTTATCCTAAAAAGTACTTATGTTATTATATTTATGTGATGTTTATATTAACTTATGTTTAATTATATACATACATATGTATGTATGTATGTATGTATGTATATTCAACATACATTAATCCATGCTAAATTTAAAAGAAAGAATATTAAAACAAAAGAAATGAATCTTTAATTAAATCTTATTTTAAATTTTAAACTTAAGCTATTATACTTAAATTAATACTATATATAAATTAAATTTATTTCAGGTATAAATTTTAAAAGAAAACATATTAAACTCTTATTATTAAATACTATCGTAAGCTATCATATTTTTAAACAAGATAAATATTTACCTTAAGTGCTTTGAAAATATATGATTAAATTTTAAATAGCTTTGACAAGCATTAAATTGAATTTAAACATAACTTTCTAAATTACAAAATATATATACAAATTTGAAAACATGTTTTTATTTGTTAAATTCAAATAAAAATCAAACTACTACTTCAACCTGTGATCAAGAATTCACTTTAAAATTCAACAATAAGGAGCAGATTCAAGCTTCAGGAAAACAATTGCCAGATCTTTTCAAATATAAAGAAACTGCTTCTCTATTCTTGTTTTCTTATGAGTAAACTTTTACCTTAAAAACAATTTGAATCTATTACATGTGATAAATTTATATGGATATGATGTAATATGTTTGAATGAATGATTCCTTTCTGAAATATGATTGGAACTGCCCCGTATATATGGATGTATATGACTATGTGTGTATATATCTTGTCCCTGTTATAATCATAGACTCAAAAACTTCAAAAAAAATCCTATCTTCCATTAAGAGCCATTTTAGACTTTGATTTCTGAAGAGCAAATATTTAAAATGAGGTAATATTATTTATAAAAATGATTTCGAGTTTTATAGTAGAGTATTTATCTCTAAAATGAAATTTACAGTGAAACTTTTGAAATTTAGAAAAAAAATCAAATACCTTGTTTTCATGATTTGAATCCATAATCAGGTTTGTGTTTGTAAATGATGAATTTAGGTGATAAAATCATGATTTTTAGGTAAGAATTTATTGAGATAACCTGATTTGAACAGATTCGACATTTTTGTCGATTGGCGATGATCGGCGTTGAGGTGAGTGTTGGGGTTAGGTCTGGAGGTGGCCGGGGTGTTGACGATCTTTAGAAAAATGGTGTGGTAATTTATCTTTGTCCGAGATGGCCGGCCAGCGTCGAACAAGGGTTCGTAGTCATGTTTTGGTCAAAGGATTGGCGAGCTTTGTGCGTCGTCGATAGGTTACCGGTGGTAATCGCTGAGGGGGGTTAGAAGCGTGGTGACATGGTGCAGCTATGGTCGAGGTGGTAGAGTTTTCGATGGTCGTGGGTGGTGGCACGAGGGGAATTTGTGGATCCGGTTAGTTTCAGGATTTTGGATCATGGGTTCAATTTCCATTCATGGATGATATCGACGATCTGGGTTCTAATGAGGGACGGCGAGGTTGTCTTTGACTGGTCGACGATCGGAGGAACGGTTGGAGAGTGATGGATCGATGATGTACGTGCACTGGTGCATGATGTATTAGGTGAATTGAAGTTTTTTTGGAAGTAGCTATTTTCTCGGGGACGATCTCGTGTAGTGCTCGTGTGAGACTCGAGGAAGAGAGGAACGCTAGTGGACTCGGGAATTGCTTGAGGAAGGATCGAAGGTTTCTCAGTGATATTGAGTGTAGGGCTTAGGTTTGATTTTGTGTTGTGACCAGGTTTTACAATTTTTAAGTAAAAATCGTGTACAGGTTTTAAAAAAGTAAGTAACTTAATTAATTTAAGTTTCCAAAATTAATTAACTAAGTTTATAAGCAGAAGTAAATATTAAACAAGTTTTGAGCCAAATATAAATAAATAAATTCTCAAAGACAAGTATTTTCCAAGTTTAAGTTTTTGAAAATGATTAAATTTATGAGTAATTTATTAAATCAATTTTTATAATGAATGAATTTTTCAAAAAGGAACATACCAAGTTCCAAAGTAAAATCATTTAATAAGATTTTGAAACAAGTTCAAGTTTAAATGTAAAAAGATTTTAAAAAATTTATTTTAAAAGTAATTATATTAATTATATAATTAATTACCCATGATTTTAATAAAGTTAATGGTGTAATTAAGAAATATATTAAGATAATTAATTAATTAAAAGTTAATTTCTTTATGAAATTAAGTAGGGTTAATTAATGTTAATGATCAAAGTATAATTACTTAAGGAAAGTAACTAAAGAATAGTAAATGAGTATAACTAATTTAAGGATCATTAACTGGTGATTAAGAGATAGTTAATGGGTAATTAATTAAGGATGGTTAATTACTTGATTAATTAAGGATAGTTAATTACTTGAATTAATTAAGGGTTAATTAATCTAAGTAATTAAAGGTAATTAATTTAAAAGTGATTAATTAATGAAAGTAACTAAAGGGATAAATTACTCAATGTAATCAATTAAATTAGTGTGATTAATTTAAGTTAACTAATTAGTTTAATTAATCACTTGATGATTGATTAAGTATAATTACTTAGCGTAATTAATAAAGTGTGATTACTTAGTGTAAGTATATTAATGGGTAATTACTGGATGTAATTAATTAAAGGGAAATTACTTGATGGAAAGCAATGAAAGAAATTACTTAATGGACGTAATTATGGATTAATTACTCTGTGTAATTAATTAAGGATTAATTAATATAATTAATTAAGTAGTTGATTAATTAATGTAAGTAATTACAGGATGGTTAATTACTGTTTGTGATTAATTAAGGTTGATTAATGAAAGTGATTAATTAAAGTATAACTAATTAATGTAATTAATTAAGGATCAATGTAATTAATTATAGTTAATTAATTAATGAAAGTAATAAGAGGATTATTAATTAATGTAGTTAATGAGAGTAATTAAAGGTTAATTATTGTGAATGGTTAAAGGATAATTAAATTGTGTGATCAATTAAGGGCTAATTACTCAATGTAATTAAAGGATAATTAATCAAGGATGATTAATTAAGATGGATAATTAGTGGATGATTAATCAATTGGGTTGTAATTAATTAATGTTAAGCAAGCATGATTTAAAAATAAATTAAAGTAATAAATTTAATTCAATGGTGATTAATTAAATTAATTAGAGACACTGTGACAATTAATTTTGTTTTATGAATGATTGAATAATAGTGAATGCCTTGGATTATGTGATATCTCTAATATGTGATATGTGCCGCTTTGTGATAAGAGATGCTTTGGTTGAATTGTGATAATATGTGGGTTATCTATCTATGATAATGTGAATCGTCTATCTGTGTGAATATATTATCCTAAATGATAGATTATATTGTTTAAACCGTTAAAAAACTTGGACATTTAAAACGGCATTTGGATTTCGGTGAGATCAGGATCGTATTTCCAAATTGGAATATCTGAAAACCACATCGATCCAAATTAAATGTTAGGTTGTGAATTCAAGTGAAAATCAAGATGAAGACTCGGAGTGTAAGAACTATTTGTCGTTAAAACTCTGCGGGTGATTCCAAAATGAGTTTGATGGAGATACTGCTTTCAGATTCGAGATGAAGATTCAGAGTGCAAGGGCTATTGTCATTAACTCTGAGGGTGATTCCAAAATGAATGTAGCAAGACAGCGCCCTTGGTTTCGTTCGAACCTGGAACGAACTTGTATGGATTGAATGCTTTCAGAACATCGTCATCGGACGACGACGAGCATTCTTAGATACATGTGTTCTAAAAGCTAATCGTAGCCTCCAGCCTCATCAATTGAGAATGGCTAAAACAGGAGAGGTGCAGCAAGGCTAAGTGGGTCGCGCCTAAGTAGGACGAGATTTACCCCTTTCTAGAGGTCCCTTTTATTTCGGCTTAGTGTGTGGTTGGTCGTGCCAACTGGGGGGTTGTCTCGTTCGGGATTATCCAGTAAGGGATGGTTCCGGCCTTGTGTTGTAGGGGATCAGGGTGAATCCTCGGTACATTTATCTAGACCAGGTACTGTGATGGGCAGTACCCCAGTAGCCCTGCCATTAATGGAAGTCCATTTTCCCTACGTGCCTTTACGGTTTTGATTATAGAACCCACTTTGTGGCTAGTATGTTGAAATTTAATAATGTAACAATTTCAGCTATTTTCTATTTACTTGAAAACCCTAGACACTATTATAATATCACTGGATTTCCTATTAAATGTTTTGGTTATCGTAAGATAAAAAAAATTCCATGTTTATGTGTGGGAAGTCTTACGAGATACCTTTCTTTTCAAATGATTTTCAAAGTTAAGCAACTTTAATCCGTTTACTCACACCAGACCCATGTCTGACCCAGAGTTTATTTTTTGCTTTATTAAACTCTTAGGTACTCAAATTTTTACGAGTGGCCAAGGGATTCAGGTTAGCTTTGACGAATTCTGGAGCAGATATGGAGCAGGAGGCTTTAGCGTGTATAGATATTGTGGTTCCGCTGTGCTTATCTCTGTGTTGTATCTTGAGTCGTATAATAGACATGTTTTTATAACCGTCTAATGTGTTATGATGTATTTAGCTATATAACTCTGATAGATGATGTATAATATGTAATAACCATGTGATTAATATATTTTATTCGTTCCGCTGTGAGATTCTGATATTGTGTAGTCCTTTCTTTCCTTTCTTTCTCTTTTCTATCCCTTTCTTTCTTACTAATGATGCGTCTTTCTATGGAGATGAAAGGCGGGTCGTCACAGTGGGACAATTTGTTTAGGTGTCATTGTTTGTTTATTTAATTCATTTAAATAAGTGTTTTTATATTTCTTCAACACAAGGCCAAATCGCAATGAATCCCACACAGCTGTGTAACTAAATAAACATTTCTCTAATGTAATTATTATAAATTAATACATAACTTATGGTACAGTGGAATATACATCTACGGAAGTACATCTAGTCATCCAGCTCGTCTCGTGGGTACTCAATAATACTCGATCTGACCCGAGCATTACAGTTAAATAACATCCGAGTCAGTCAGGAAAACCAGCGTGAGAAAATACACTCAATTGGAATATTAAAGTTTTCAAAATCCTTTGAAATCCAAGGTATCTCGTAAGACCACGCCACAAATAAACATGTCGGGTTTTTACCTTATGATAACCAAAACATTTCTTATAAAATCCTTTAATATTATAATAGTGTCTATATACAAGTACTTATTCAAATAGCCGAAATTGTTACATTATTAAATTCCGGCTATTAGCCACAAAGTGGGTTCTACAAACAAAAGCCGTAAAGGCACGTAGGGAGAATGGATTTCCATCAATGGCAGGGCTACTGGGGTACCACTCGTCATAGTACGTGGTCTAGATTATCGTACCGAAGATCCACCCTGATTCCCTGCATCACAAGACCGGAGCTACCCCTTACTGGATAGTCCGAATAAGTTCACCCCGCGGTTGGGATCAGCAACCACCACACAGCCGAATATATAAAGGGACATCTAGACAGGGAAGACCTTACCCTAATTGGTTGCCAGCCACTTAGCCTTGTGTGCACCTCCTATGTTTTAGTCATTCTCGGATGATGAGGCTCGAGGCTATGCGTTACCTTTTTAGCACACAATCACATAGAATGTTCATCGTCCTCCTAACGATGTTCTGAAAGCATTCGTCCATACAAGTCCGTTCCGGGTTCGAACGGAACCGAAGGCACTACTCCTACTACATCCATTTCAGAATGACCTTCAAGACTAGCAGCGATTAGCCCTTACACTTCCCCGCTCCATCTTTGACTCCAAGCTCTTGTCTTCCTCACGAAAACGTTCAAACCGGATCGAAGTGGTTTTCGGAAAATTACTCCTGATCCCGGTCTCTTCGAAACGATCAGCGCATTTGGCCAATATTGATAGTCGGTTATTTAACTATCAATTAACATCCACAAACAACCATCAGATTTAAATAATTTCCCAAATTATTTATTATTCAAAATATCTTCGCAAGTTATTTTCCATACTACAACCCCTTGAAAATAGTTTCAATCCACCTTTTTTATAGAATAAATTTCCCAAATATTGTTTATTTCCACTGAAAATTACCAAGTTCAAATACTTTAGATTTTAAAATAACTTAAATCACGTTATTCTAAAATATACTTTAAAACGTTTAAATTAAAACTACATAAATACTTCATTCACAAAAAATATACTTTAAAAATATTTAAAATAAAATACTACTTTATAAAATATAAAACTATTTTAAATAAATAAAAGTTAAGTCAAACTAAATTTTAAAATAAGAGTTACGAAATTCTATACAAGTTTTTAAATACAACTTAACCAAACTATCTTTAAAATAATATTACTTTATAGACAATAAATGTTAATAATTATCTTTTAAAACATAATACCAATTAACCTTTAAAAATAATTACTACTATAACTAATTTAATAAATCTTTACCTTTAAAAATTTAAAAACTTAATAATTTTTTTTCTAAAAAACATTCATTTAAACAACTTTAAAACTTTTAACCTATACTTAAAAATCTGCTTTGAAAACGTACTTGGCTTTCCAGTGAAATACATTTCTCTTTCACGCCCTTTAAAAATAAACCTTTTTTTATTTTTAAAACAAATTTACCCATTTCTTTATAAATTCCTACTGTGAATTTATCCTTCCAAATATCCACTGATATCTTACTTCACTTTATAAGCCTCGTTTATAAATTTTATGGTTTCATTCTTCTTTTAAACACAGTTTCAAATACTTTATCAATCTCCAAATAAATTTCCAAATTACTCAATTTTGAAATAAATTCCTTTACTTGCTCAATTTATTTCAAAACCCATTAACTTCAGATTTTACTTCTTAAGTATGATTTAAAATCTTATTTAACTAAAAATAGGAATTTCTTATTTTTCCCAAATTCCTTCTTTATCCTTTCCAATAAATTTAAACCTTGAATTTTAAAATAAATTCTTTATTCCTTTAAATAATATCACTTAAGTTTTAAATTTCATTTATTTCTTCTTTTATTCAAAATCTCCTTTCCCATACTCGGAATTTATTTATTAGAATTTAAAAAAATCACTTTTATTCTTTTTCAATTCATTCTTTAATTTATTCAAATTTTCTATAATTATTTTACCTGAAAAAATTTCTCTTTTATTTTCTTATCAAAAAAATCCAGTCTATATATTTTTGATAACTCGGTATACCCAAACATTTTCAATCAAACATAGCACCCATCATTTCTAATTACCATTGTAATCCACCACAGATTATCAAATAAATCATATCACGGAATATTAAAATAATCTAAATAAATTTGAGGAATCCAATTGGATCCCTCCAACTTGTTTCCCTGCATCCACAGATGTTAGCACAATATAAAATACCAATTCCACTTCAAGGTGGAATATCGTGGTATATGGGTTTATATCATCTCACCCGTTATTATGCGGCGCATAGCGTCTCATTCGCTATATAATGCGGAAAATCAACCACTCCAATGTACATATACTACTGTATAATATACCACATCCAATAAATTCAATCATTCAACCAAATATTTAAATTTAACTATTTAAATTTAAATAACAATCCAGATGAGTGAGATTAACTCACCTTTGTTTTTGTTTTGCAATTCCAATCTAAACCGGCCTGTCTCTTCCCGATTCAAGACCCTGTATAAACATTATACGTTTTATTAACATTTGAACAATCGAACAATCTATTTCATTTAATAAATTACTTAACTAATGATTTTATTTTAACTACTTCCCTTTTTTATTTTTTTAAATAAATTAAACAAGTTTGTTTAACAAATCATTTCCCTTAAGCCATTATTTAAAATAACTTAGTAAATTAAAATATGTATATGCATACTTATTTTCTTTAGGACTATATATATATATATATATATATATATATATATATTTATAAAATAATCCATATAGGTCTCGCAAAAATCTACTTTGATATACTTTCAAATTTCCTTTACTATATGCAAATATACATTTGACTTGAAAAATAATGACATATATACCTTCCTGTTATTTTTTTTTCTCTTCTCTGTTTTCCTGTAAATAACAAAAATAAAACTTCTTTATAACTTAAAAACAAGAATAGTTTTATACCTACTGTAATATCTTTTTTTCCATTATATATATATTTATAGAAAAAAAGAAAATCTGCCTATTAAAAGCTAAGGAGGGAAAATAATATACCACTTCCAAAACCTAGCTTACTCTTCGACGACTTCGGCCCTTCCTCTGACAATCCAAAACCGCCGCGAACATTTAAGGTTCGGTTTTCAAACATCTATTAATGGCTTTGATACCAAATGTAACAACCTGATTTTCCGACGCTCGAAAAAAATCGACATCAATACGTCCAGTATATCAAATGCCGGAAAACCGAACCATTAAGGTTAAAAAGAAGGAGATAGAAGAAGAGAAAACAACACAACAACAGAATCTTACCATCGTAGCGGAATAAAATATAATAGATAACAACTGATCTTTACACAAAAGAAACTATATCTGTTTTATACATTACATCATCAGAGTACAATGCAAACAACAACACAATTCAGGATGGTTAAAATATCTCGTCCTTCCAAAGCTGAATATACAGCTTACACGGCACAGCAGAAATATAAATCTACGGAAAATATGCCTCGTCATCTGACTCGTCTCCTGAGTTCCACAGTAGTCCATCCAGAATCTGTACTTTATAATACTCGGTCTGGCCGGAGCATTATAGTTAAATAATACCCGAGTCAGTCTGGAAAACCAGCGTGAGAAAATACACTCAATTTGATTTTTAAAGTTTTTTCAAAATCCTTTGAAATCAAAGGTATCTCGTAAGACCACGCCACAAATAAACATGCCTGGTTTTTACCTTATGATAACCAAAACATTTCTTATAAAATCCTCTGATATTATAGTAGTGTCTATATACAAATACTTATTCAAATAGCTGAAATTGTTTATTAAATTATAGCTACTAGCCACAAAAGTGGGTTCTACAAACAAAAACCATAAAGGCACGTAGGGAAAATGGATTTCCATCCATGGCTGGGCTACTAGAATACCGCCCATCACAGTACATGGTCTAGATCACCGTACCGAGGATCTACCCTGATCCCCTGCATCATAAGGCCGGAGCTAACCCATACTGGATAGTCCGAATAAGTTCACCCCACGGTCGGGATCAACAACCGCCCACACAGCCGAATATAAAGGGACATCTAGACAGGGGTGACCTTACCCTAATTGGTTGCTAGCCACTTAGCCTTGTGTGCACCTCCCATGTTTTAGCCATTCCCGAATGATGAGGCTCAAGGCTATGCGTAACCTTTTTAGTACACAATCACATAGAATGCTCATCGTCCTCCTGACAGTGTTCTGAAAGCATTCGTCCATACAAGTCCGTTTCGGGTTCGAACAGAACCTAAGGCACTACTCCTACTACATCCATTTTGGAATCACCCTCAGGATTAGTAGCGATTAGCCCTTGCACTTCAATGCTCCATCTTCGACTTCCAGCTTTTGTCCTCCCCACGAAAACATTCAAACCGGATTGAATTGGTTTTTGGAAAATTAATCTCGATCCTGATCTCTTCAAAATGATCAATGCATTGGCCAATATTGACAGTCGGTTATTTAATTATCAAATAACATTCACAAACAACCATCAGACTTAAATAATTTCCCAAATTATTTATTATTAAAAATGTCTTCGCAAGATTTCTTCTACACTTTAATCTTTTTGAAATCGGTTTCAAATCCTTTTTCACTCGTGGAATAAATTCCCAAAATTTGTTTATTTCCACTGAAAACCGCCAAGTCCAAAATACTTAGGATTTTAAAAATAATTTAAATCATTTTATTCTAAAATAAGATTGAAACATTTAAATTAAAATTACTTAAACACTTTATTCAAAATATATACTTTTTAAAAATATTTAAACTAAAACTACTTTATAAAATATAAAACTAATTTTTTTTTTTGTTTTTTCAATTTAAATATACATAGTAAAGGAGGGATAGAAAATTATTTTTATAGATAAAGTTTGAAAAAAAGTAGGAATTTTAAAGGTTGAAAAGGATTATATAAATTAGATTTTTATGAAGTCTACTTAGCTTATTTTTATAAATATACATGCAATTTCAAAAGTTAATAAATATACATATATACCTATTTTCATTTACTAGTAGATTTTAAAATAATAAAGATGTTTCGTTAATTAGGTCTAATTTTTTTAAGTTACTAAGAAATTATTTAAATTCAATAAGTTCAAATTTAAATCATTAATCAATTAAATTAATGGTACTTAATGGTTCGATTTTCAAATCTGAATACTACATCAGAGTACAATACAATAAAATCGACATCAATACGTTCACTGTGACGACCCAAATGTCGTTACATTTTTTAACTTCAAATGGATGGAAATAGTCGGGTTGATTCATAGCAGTGAGATCTACGCATTGGGATTATTATTGAAATGGAATGCAAATTAAAAGTCAAAGGTGAGCTAATCTCGCTCATCTGGATTATTATTTAATCTAAATAGTTAAATTTAAATATTTAGCTGAATGATTGAATTGATTGGATATGGTATATTATATAGTAGTATATAGTATATATTGGAGTGACTGATTTCCCACATTATATAGCTGATGAGACCCTATGCGCTGCATAATAGCGGATGAGAAAATATAAACCCATATACCGCGATATTCCATGTAACGATCGCGGTTTTTCGTTGTCGAAAAAAACCGAACCGTTAGGGTTTAAGAAAAAGAAAGAGGTAGAAGAAGAGAGAAAAGAGAGAAGAAACAGAACAAACAACAGAACAGGAAACAAAATCAGAATCTCACAATCGCAGCGGAACAATATATAATAGATAAATGTACATTCATTTAAAACAAAGAACTATACATTTTATATACCACATTACATTACATCAATCAGAGTGTACAACAACAACAGCGGAAAAGAAATACTATATACAATAAATAATAGACTACGCTATCCAAGCTCGCCTCCAACATCTGCACAGCAACTCCCGAATCCAGAATAACCTGATAACCTAACTCTAGACTGCCCGTGTGGAAAATAGTGGGCACCCAGAGTTTAGGAAAGGAACAATAAACTCCAGGTCAGTCATGGGACTGGTGTGAGAACTCAAAACAGTTTATCTTTAAACAAGCAACAAGAAAATTTAAATTTTTAAATCCGCAATGCTTTTTGGAAAATGAAACTACCATAAGGCCTCCCGCCACACACACAATGCAAACGCAGAATTGGAGGAGATTTCTCCTTATGATAGTCAAAGATGCTTACTACGCGAAAATCAAATCATTTTTGATATTATTACTAGTGCATAGTGTAGAAAACAATTTCGAAAGTAGAATATAAATCCTAGCCAGCATACGACATTTCGTCGTATGCCTACTATAGCTACCATGTTCAATAGCAGGTTACCGCCACATTCCATGGCAGGTTATACAACTAAAACCGTACAGGGCGCGTATTGTTTTGATTGGATTTCCAACAAATGGTCAGGCTAAGGAACTTCCTACTGCCACATGGGATCGCCTCTGGCGGGACGTCCCGAGAAACTAACGTTACGGTTAGATCTCTGCCAACACAAGGCCGGGTTACCTCTGTAACTAGGTAACTACTACACGAATATGTCATCCCCCGGTCCTTTGGGACCTTTATCCGAGCGCTCGATACCAACAACACCACACAGTAATAGATATAGTGTATCAACATGAGTAAATATCTGGGCTCCATACCATGATACCACCCTTTTCCAGAAGGAAATGACATACCCTAAAGGGAGCGACCCTCATAACCTTGCCGCATATTCCTGTTTCGACCATTTCCGGGGAGTGAGGTCCTGACGAAGTCTCGCCCACAAAGCTACGCTTTGTGTAACAAAGCCATGCTTCGGGTCCACAGATGACCAAAGCAATAATCACAAAGATAAATGATCAAACAAATGATCATATCACAAATGACCAACCAATGATCATCACACAGCAGCACTCAGCATGCCACATTACCAGATTGGGAAATATCGCTGATAACCTTCAACTACATAACCTCTGAGCTCGTACGTCTCAGAGAAGGGTGTTAAGCTAAGAGAATAAATTCTCCGCCACCAACAGAAATGTATTTGAAAGAAATCTGCTCTATCTCTCAAAATGTAATGTCAGACACGTAACCATACAAGTCTGTTCCGGGTTCGAACAGAACCGAAGGCACTTCCAAAGAAGCCCTTGCAATCCGGGTATTCACAATCCCGATAAAATTTCCCATCACAAAGGAAATCTCCATATCGTAGCTAACGATGCGGAGACAATCGATAGGTCATCCTATCGTTTTCACAAATACCCGGTCTTCAACACCGGTCTTCAAATGCAATCCAAACGACGTATCGCATATTCGGAATGGGATATATGACACAAAGGTCCTCTCCCGGCTAAACCGAATAGCGAGCGCTTATTTTAAAAACAAGTGTGCATTCAATTCCAAACAAACACAATCAATACCATCCAAGGGTAAATATTGATAGTCGGTTATTTAACTATCAATAAAGATGCGCCACATCATCAGATTCCAAATAATTTTTCCAAAATTATTAAGTCCCAAAATATCTTTACAAGATATATATATATATATACACCATTTACAAATAATTGCCCCAGTTATTTGTTTTACCAAAACCACTTCACGATAAAATTTTCCACACTTAACCAATTGAAAAACCAATTTTCAATTTACCTTTACCATTTGAAAACCAATTTTCAAATTACATTAACCATTTGCAAACCAATTTCAAATCACCTTAACCATTTGAAAACTAATTTCAAATCACCTTAACCATATATACCTTTTGAAACAAATTTCAAACCACCAAATAAATCTTTACCGATTTATTTTAACTTACGTTCCAAATTCGTAAATTATATTTTCATATTTAAAAATAAATCAACATTTATTTTTAAACAAATTTCCCTTTATATATATAAATTCCAAAGTGGATTTAAATTCCAAGCATCTACTAGCATACGATTCCCAAATCGATTTCAAGTTATTTGCTTTCAATTACCTTAAAGGTGAATTCACAAAAACCGTTCCATTTCATATTAGAAAACCATTCCCATGCTTATTTTAAAAATAAGTAATTCACAAATTTATTTATTTTCAACGATTTGAAAATATTCCACATACTTAAGTTACCGTTAAGTATTTTATTCCATTCTCTTTAAGAAAACATTCCTTTATTCACATTTATTTGGGTTAAAAACGAATGTTGCGTAAAACATCGTTACGACAACCCAAAAACACTAGTATATGGATTTGAAATTAAAAATAGATATATAAATCCAATACTATACAAATTATCCCCTTCTGTTTCTCGAGAACGTCTATTTCAACAATCAATGTTGAAATCTATGTTTTCAATACTCAATACATTTTAAAACACCTTTAATTCGTTTTAAATTCCATTTAAAACATTCCTTTCCCAAAAACAAACCCATTTTATTTAATAATCTATTCAATATTCAAAATAGTGAATATAGCCCACTTAACAAATTCCCATATTTCAATTTATCAAATTCGATGGATTTCAAATTTATAAACATAGTTTATAAATTCCATTTCTATTATAAACCCCAATTTTATAAATCCCTTTATTAATCCGATGCAATTTACATAACCCAATTTCATACTCAAAAGCCATATTGTAAGTTAAATACTTATAATATTATTTATTTACCAAATCGTTCCTTTGAACTTTACCAATTTAAAATCTTATCACTTACAAGATTTCTTTATGGTTTATAATAATTTCAACTAATGGAATCTTCATTTATTAACAATTTCTATAAAATTCCCCTTTTTAATGCCCAAATCCATTTCTATAAGTTAATAACTTATAAACTTAAAATTTTCCAATAACCATTCATTTTATAAATTTCACATTTATTAATCTATAAATCCTAGTGAAATTCATGTTATACATCAACTTAACACTTTATAAATTTATTCTATAACTTCAATAAATTTTTATTTAAAAACATCCATTTATAAAATCCTTTATATAAACCATTAATAATAATAACTTCCCAAAAACCAAATTTAACTATTTTATAAAAACCTATTATTGTTAAAAATTTCTTTTAAGTTATATTTTATAAAAATATAAATTTTTAAAACATAAAATTTTATCCATCTATTTATTTTAAAATTTAATCAATTCAAAATTTTTAATAAACCATATTCTTTGAAAAATCGATTTAAAACCCCTTTTAAATTCAAAACCGTTATTTTAATTTTTAAAAATTTGAATCCGATGATGCAACAACATCAGATGGTCAATCACGGGAATAAGTGTCATATATCAATATGATTATCAACAATCAACATAATATTTATAAACAAATAAATATGCGAGGAATCCAGTTGGATCCCTCCAACCTGTTACCCTGCATCCACAGACGTTAGCACAATACCAATTCCACTTCAAGGTGGAATATCGCGGTATATGGGATTTTATAAATATTCCGCTTAATAACGGCGCAATAGGGTCTCATCCGCTATACGAGGCGGGAAATCAAATCCGATATATACATATGCCAATATATATATATCGCTATATATAGTATATATCCTAGTATATCTACTAACACAACCAATCAACCATCAACAATCAATATTAACTATTCAAAATTTTAAACAAAACCTTTCGATTGAGTGAGGAGTTCTCACCTTGATTTTGTTTCCGTTTTCGCGTTCGTTTCGAATAAAATTAAACGAACGTTTAATTTTACCCGAAATTCACACGAGCTCCAATCGACTCCAAACCAGCTGCATTGCGAAGAGCACACGAATACGATTCCAACGCAAAAAACCGCGTCCGAATCCGACCTCGCATGCAAAAGTTATCACGTTTTAAAGATTGAACAAATTTGAATTTTGAATTTAAACTAAAAATTAAAAGAAAACACCTCACCCATTCCTCACGCACGCGGGCCCCCACGCTCTTTCCTTCTTCCTGATCGCGCACGGCCTTCTTCGTTCCCAGGAACAAGAACGCACGTATAGAACCCAATCCTTCAAATCTAGGGTTAAATTATTCGACCACAACGTTCGCCTATTCGTCGATCAGGGAGCGCCACCACCTCCGCCTACGTGAGAGCCATGCTCGGCTGCCCTGGAGTGGAGCTCGGCCCTCTCCTCCTCCTTGGGTTGCGTGCGCAGCCTCCAGAGAACGCGGGCCCCTCGCCCACTCCTCGTTGCTCCAATTTCGATCTCGACCGTTGAAGTTGTAGTTCACAGCGTGCTCTTCGATTTCCGTTTAGAAAGTTCATGGAAAATGTCGACGGATTGGTGTGGATTTGAGGTGGAAGGGAGACATTTTCTGGCCATCGAATTTATTAGGGCCGGCTCCTTAATCTTGGCTAGGGTTTAGAGATAATTGCATTTATAAACAACTATTATTATTATTTGAATAATAAAATCTCCAATTTAACACTTTTGCAAACGAACTCCAAACGACGCGTTCCGACAGGCGATTCTAAAGTTTTTCCGCATTCCGGACACAATGGAACAAGTTTCGGAAGCTAATTCCATCATATGTGTGAGATACGGTAATAAACGCTCGATTTAAATTTAAACCGATTTAAACGATTTCTAGACGTTTTGGCTTGTACCGGACAAACGACAAATCCAATCGACTTGAAATTTGAAATCTTGCAATAATATCACATTACGGATCCGATGAAACTGGTTTCGTCGAAATCCGAGACCGTTTGAAAAATGGCTATTTTAACTCGCCGAATTAAAATTAAAACGATATCGATGCGTTTCGAGCTGCCACGGTCAAACGACAACTCCGTTTGCTACGAAATTTGAAATCCGATAATAACTAACTATTACGGATCCAATGGAACTCGTTTCGTTCAATTCCGAGACTGTTCAAAAATTGGCTATTTTTCAGTCGATAATTAAATATTAAAATATTCAATTTTTTACAAATTAACTCCAAATTCAGTTTTACAAGTTCTAAAATATTTCTATAACTTTAATATGATATAACAAAATTTTCCAAACCATTTCCAATCATATCTAACCCAATATTCAATTATCTACGGAATTTCACTATTAATTAATCGATTTAAATGACCAATTAAATCCAATATTCAATATAAAAATTTATTTGACTCCAAATTTCACTTATTAATATCTAAAATAAATTAAATACTCAAACTTAAATTATCAAAAATTCTGGGTCGTTACAATCTTCCCTCCTTAAAAGAATTTCGTCCTCGAAATTACAAGTTAAGGAGAATAATTCATACTCCGTTTATTATTTTTCCAAAACTAATAGTTTTATCAACCTTCTAACACCAATCTTTTTATTAAAGATTTACTATCATTTCAATTAGCTTTCCAACTTCAATTATAGGTTTCAAACAACATTGTTTATTTGACAATTCAAATTTAAATTTAAATTCAAATTTCAAACTTTCAAAATTTCTCAAAATTTTCTAACACCCGAAATTTTCGAAAAATTTCGCCAGAGTCTCCTTTGCGCGGCTAGATCGGTACGACTACAAAACGGCACCACGGCCCCTCAGAATCAAAAAGAAAAGAGAAAGCCAAGTGGCTGGAGAAGGAAATCATCAAATCTCATATAAAAACTGATATACGTACCTTTTTGTCGAGCGTTACAAATTTTTTTAACTTTGAAATCAAAATCCCAATTCCTTTATAACCTGTATATCCTGCTAGCATAATATCCAATTATAATATTCAAACCAATTTGCCAATTCAATTATAAAATTTCCAATACATGCTTCTTATACCACTTTTAGTTTACTATTAAAGTTGCATATTCATTTTCATTCAACTTTGCATTTCAATTTTCATTTGAATTCAATTACATAGCTTTCAATTTAGCAGATTCAATTTCGTTAACACTTAAGGAATTTTCATACAATCAACCAACAAGCAAATAACAACCAATGCACATCCAATACAACCAAATTTTATCCATTTTACTTACATTCAATTTGGTTCAACTGTTTTAATTCCAATTGGTTTAACATTCAATTGATTTTCATTCTATTATTAAACTATTTTCAAATGAATTTACACTTGCATGCATCATTTCATATCAACTTATTCATATTCTATTGATTAACATTCAATTCATACTTTAATTCAATTGCTAGTTCTTTTTACAAATAAAATTGAATTTCATTTATATAACTTAAGTTCATATCTTTAACAATTTCATTAAATTTACTTTATTCACTTACTTTAATATTAACATCAATTCTTTCAATATTACTTAAGTTATATTCCATTTCAACTTTATTTACCTCATTTAATTCACTTGATTATTTAACTTTGATACAAATATCAATTTTTTTTTATTCAACTTCACTTAAGTTATTCCATTTAAACATCATTTGTTAATTAAACTTAAGTTTTACTTATCAATTCAATTCGGATTTCAATTCTAAAGTAAATCCTATTTAACTTTTACTTAAGTCAAATTCATATCAATATTCAAATTCATATTCCATTTTACTTAACTTAATTGTTTAACCACTTCAACAACTGGTTTCACTTACATTTTCCCATTTAATAAGTTATAAAACTTATTATTCAACTTCTAACTTATATTATAAGTTCAAAACTTATTTCGCTTATACTTATCAACTTCAAGTTGAATTTTAATTTCAAATTGATTTATTACAACAAAACTTCAATTTTAAATTCATTTTTGTAGCAAATCCATCACATAGAAACTCGAAAATGATACTGATGATGCTGCAGTCATCACCCTTATTATTTCCCAGTGACAATAGTGAAATCAATGCTAATTATTCTTTCAAAAAGTTTTCTTTCATTATTCATAAGTCACTTTTATAAACCTTTTACTTATATAATTTTACTTCTTATATACATACATGATTATCTTACAATTGTAAATCATTATTAATTATAATTTCATCTTATGATTCATTGGTTTATACCATTATTCTTTTTACAATAGTTGCTTTTATTAGCTTATTCAAACAACTTTTAATTATTTTATATATATATCATTTACAACAACCAAGCAATCAATTATATACACCCTTCAATAATTCCTGAAAAATTATTTTCTTTTTATATATAAAATATAATCGAGGTAAAATTATTTCATTTACCCAATTTAAAACAATATTGTGTCGAATTGTTCTATTCAAGTGTTTAGGAACCCCTTCGATTCAGTTTTCGAGGCTGCGCCGACGAAGGTTCATATACCACTCAACAAACCAATCATCACAATATAAAACAATTTTATACTCACTAACAAATACGCACTCACATCTATTATTACACTCATACTCATTCTAGAGTACTGCTGACTCTATCTCTAATGAGTAATACCCAACAGAGCAGGTTGTCGCTTAACCATATGCTCTGATACCAAATGTAACGATCGCGGTTTTTCGTTGTCGAAAAAAACCGAACCGTTAGGGTTTAAGAAAAAGAAAGAGGTAGAAGAAGAGAGAAAAGAGAGAAGAAACAGAACAAACAACAGAACAGGAAACAAAATCAGAATCTCACAATCGCAGCGGAACAATATATAATAGATAAATGTACATTCATTTAAAACAAAGAACTATACATTTTATATACCACATTACATTACATCAATCAGAGTGTACAACAACAACAGCGGAAAAGAAATACTATATACAATAAATAATAGACTACGCTATCCAAGCTCGCCTCCAACATCTGCACAGCAACTCCCGAATCCAGAATAACCTGATAACCTAACTCTAGACTGCCCGTGTGGAAAATAGTGGGCACCCAGAGTTTAGGAAAGGAACAATAAACTCCAGGTCAGTCATGGGACTGGTGTGAGAACTCAAAACAGTTTATCTTTAAACAAGCAACAAGAAAATTTAAATTTTTAAATCCGCAATGCTTTTTGGAAAATGAAACTACCATAAGGCCTCCCGCCACACACACAATGCAAACGCAGAATTGGAGGAGATTTCTCCTTATGATAGTCAAAGATGCTTACTACGCGAAAATCAAATCATTTTTGATATTATTACTAGTGCATAGTGTAGAAAACAATTTCGAAAGTAGAATATAAATCCTAGCCAGCATACGACATTTCGTCGTATGCCTACTATAGCTACCATGTTCAATAGCAGGTTACCGCCACATTCCATGGCAGGTTATACAACTAAAACCGTACAGGGCGCGTATTGTTTTGATTGGATTTCCAACAAATGGTCAGGCTAAGGAACTTCCTACTGCCACATGGGATCGCCTCTGGCGGGACGTCCCGAGAAACTAACGTTACGGTTAGATCTCTGCCAACACAAGGCCGGGTTACCTCTGTAACTAGGTAACTACTACACGAATATGTCATCCCCCGGTCCTTTGGGACCTTTATCCGAGCGCTCGATACCAACAACACCACACAGTAATAGATATAGTGTATCAACATGAGTAAATATCTGGGCTCCATACCATGATACCACCCTTTTCCAGAAGGAAATGACATACCCTAAAGGGAGCGACCCTCATAACCTTGCCGCATATTCCTGTTTCGACCATTTCCGGGGAGTGAGGTCCTGACGAAGTCTCGCCCACAAAGCTACGCTTTGTGTAACAAAGCCATGCTTCGGGTCCACAGATGACCAAAGCAATAATCACAAAGATAAATGATCAAACAAATGATCATATCACAAATGACCAACCAATGATCATCACACAGCAGCACTCAGCATGCCACATTACCAGATTGGGAAATATCGCTGATAACCTTCAACTACATAACCTCTGAGCTCGTACGTCTCAGAGAAGGGTGTTAAGCTAAGAGAATAAATTCTCCGCCACCAACAGAAATGTATTTGAAAGAAATCTGCTCTATCTCTCAAAATGTAATGTCAGACACGTAACCATACAAGTCTGTTCCGGGTTCGAACAGAACCGAAGGCACTTCCAAAGAAGCCCTTGCAATCCGGGTATTCACAATCCCGATAAAATTTCCCATCACAAAGGAAATCTCCATATCGTAGCTAACGATGCGGAGACAATCGATAGGTCATCCTATCGTTTTCACAAATACCCGGTCTTCAACACCGGTCTTCAAATGCAATCCAAACGACGTATCGCATATTCGGAATGGGATATATGACACAAAGGTCCTCTCCCGGCTAAACCGAATAGCGAGCGCTTATTTTAAAAACAAGTGTGCATTCAATTCCAAACAAACACAATCAATACCATCCAAGGGTAAATATTGATAGTCGGTTATTTAACTATCAATAAAGATGCGCCACATCATCAGATTCCAAATAATTTTTCCAAAATTATTAAGTCCCAAAATATCTTTACAAGATATATATATATATATACACCATTTACAAATAATTGCCCCAGTTATTTGTTTTACCAAAACCACTTCACGATAAAATTTTCCACACTTAACCAATTGAAAAACCAATTTTCAATTTACCTTTACCATTTGAAAACCAATTTTCAAATTACATTAACCATTTGCAAACCAATTTCAAATCACCTTAACCATTTGAAAACTAATTTCAAATCACCTTAACCATATATACCTTTTGAAACAAATTTCAAACCACCAAATAAATCTTTACCGATTTATTTTAACTTACGTTCCAAATTCGTAAATTATATTTTCATATTTAAAAATAAATCAACATTTATTTTTAAACAAATTTCCCTTTATATATATAAATTCCAAAGTGGATTTAAATTCCAAGCATCTACTAGCATACGATTCCCAAATCGATTTCAAGTTATTTGCTTTCAATTACCTTAAAGGTGAATTCACAAAAACCGTTCCATTTCATATTAGAAAACCATTCCCATGCTTATTTTAAAAATAAGTAATTCACAAATTTATTTATTTTCAACGATTTGAAAATATTCCACATACTTAAGTTACCGTTAAGTATTTTATTCCATTCTCTTTAAGAAAACATTCCTTTATTCACATTTATTTGGGTTAAAAACGAATGTTGCGTAAAACATCGTTACGACAACCCAAAAACACTAGTATATGGATTTGAAATTAAAAATAGATATATAAATCCAATACTATACAAATTATCCCCTTCTGTTTCTCGAGAACGTCTATTTCAACAATCAATGTTGAAATCTATGTTTTCAATACTCAATACATTTTAAAACACCTTTAATTCGTTTTAAATTCCATTTAAAACATTCCTTTCCCAAAAACAAACCCATTTTATTTAATAATCTATTCAATATTCAAAATAGTGAATATAGCCCACTTAACAAATTCCCATATTTCAATTTATCAAATTCGATGGATTTCAAATTTATAAACATAGTTTATAAATTCCATTTCTATTATAAACCCCAATTTTATAAATCCCTTTATTAATCCGATGCAATTTACATAACCCAATTTCATACTCAAAAGCCATATTGTAAGTTAAATACTTATAATATTATTTATTTACCAAATCGTTCCTTTGAACTTTACCAATTTAAAATCTTATCACTTACAAGATTTCTTTATGGTTTATAATAATTTCAACTAATGGAATCTTCATTTATTAACAATTTCTATAAAATTCCCCTTTTTAATGCCCAAATCCATTTCTATAAGTTAATAACTTATAAACTTAAAATTTTCCAATAACCATTCATTTTATAAATTTCACATTTATTAATCTATAAATCCTAGTGAAATTCATGTTATACATCAACTTAACACTTTATAAATTTATTCTATAACTTCAATAAATTTTTATTTAAAAACATCCATTTATAAAATCCTTTATATAAACCATTAATAATAATAACTTCCCAAAAACCAAATTTAACTATTTTATAAAAACCTATTATTGTTAAAAATTTCTTTTAAGTTATATTTTATAAAAATATAAATTTTTAAAACATAAAATTTTATCCATCTATTTATTTTAAAATTTAATCAATTCAAAATTTTTAATAAACCATATTCTTTGAAAAATCGATTTAAAACCCCTTTTAAATTCAAAACCGTTATTTTAATTTTTAAAAATTTGAATCCGATGATGCAACAACATCAGATGGTCAATCACGGGAATAAGTGTCATATATCAATATGATTATCAACAATCAACATAATATTTATAAACAAATAAATATGCGAGGAATCCAGTTGGATCCCTCCAACCTGTTACCCTGCATCCACAGACGTTAGCACAATACCAATTCCACTTCAAGGTGGAATATCGCGGTATATGGGATTTTATAAATATTCCGCTTAATAACGGCGCAATAGGGTCTCATCCGCTATACGAGACGGGAAATCAAATCCGATATATACATATGCCAATATATATATATCGCTATATATAGTATATATCCTAGTATATCTACTAACACAACCAATCAACCATCAACAATCAATATTAACTATTCAAAATTTTAAACAAAACCTTTCGATTGAGTGAGGAGTTCTCACCTTGATTTTGTTTCCGTTTTCGCGTTCGTTTCGAATAAAATTAAACGAACGTTTAATTTTACCCGAAATTCACACGAGCTCCAATCGACTCCAAACCAGCTGCATTGCGAAGAGCACACGAATACGATTCCAACGCAAAAAACCGCGTCCGAATCCGACCTCGCATGCAAAAGTTATCACGTTTTAAAGATTGAACGAATTTGAATTTTGAATTTAAACTAAAAATTAAAAGAAAACACCTCACCCATTCCTCACGCACGCGGGCCCCCACGCTCTTTCCTTCTTCCTGATCGCGCACGGCCTTCTTCGTTCCCAGGAACAAGAACGCACGTATAGAACCCAATCCTTCAAATCTAGGGTTAAATTATTCGACCACAACGTTCGCCTATTCGTCGATCAGGGAGCGCCACCACCTCCGCCTACGTGAGAGCCATGCTCAGCTGCCCTGGAGTGGAGCTCGGCCCTCTCCTCCTCCTTGGGTTGCGTGCGCAGCCTCCAGAGAACGCGGGCCCCTCGCCCACTCCTCGTTGCTCCAATTTCGATCTCGACCGTTGAAGTTGTAGTTCACAGCGTGCTCTTCGATTTCCGTTTAGAAAGTTCGTGGAAAATGTCGACGGATTGGTGTGGATTTGAGGTGGAAGGGCGACATTTTCTGGCCATCGAATTTATTAGGGCCGGCTCCTTAATCTTGGCTAGGGTTTAGAGATAATTGCATTTATAAACAACTATTATTATTATTTTAATAATAAAATCTCCAATTTAACACTTTTGCAAACGAACTCCAAACGACGCGTTCCGACAGGCGATTCTAAAGTTTTTCCGCATTCCGGACACAATGGAACAAGTTTCGGAAGCTAATTCCATCATATGTGTGAGATACGGTAATAAACGCTCGATTTAAATTTAAACCGATTTAAACGATTTCTAGACGTTTTGGCTTGTACCGGACAAACGACAACTCCAATCGACTTGAAATTTGAAATCTTGCAATAATATCACATTACGGATCCGATGAAACTGGTTTCGTCGAAATCCGAGACCGTTTGAAAAATGGCTATTTTAACTCGCCGAATTAAAATTAAAACGATATCGATGCGTTTCGAGCTGCCACGGTCAAACGACAACTCCGTTTGCTACGAAATTTGAAATCCGATAATAACTAACTATTACGGATCCAATGGAACTCGTTTCGTTCAATTCCGAGACTGTTCAAAAATTGGCTATTTTTCAGTCGATAATTAAATATTAAAATATTCAATTTTTTACAAATTAACTCCAAATTCAGTTTTACAAGTTCTAAAATATTTCTATAACTTTAATATGATATAACAAAATTTTCCAAACCATTTCCAATCATATCTAACCCAATATTCAATTATCTACGGAATTTCACTATTAATTAATCGATTTAAATGACCAATTAAATCCAATATTCAATATAAAAATTTATTTGACTCCAAATTTCACTTATTAATATCTAAAATAAATTAAATACTCAAACTTAAATTATCAAAAATTCTGGGTCGTTACATTCCACCTCGAAGTGGAATTGGTATTTTATATTGTGCTAACTTCTATGGATGCAGGGAAACAGGTTGGAGGGATCCAACTGGATTCCTCAAAATATTTATATTTGTTTAAATTTTCTATGTTATGATTTATTATATAATCTGTGATAGATTACATGGGTAATTGGAAATAATGGATGCTATGGTTTGATTGAATATATTTGGGTATACTGAGTTACCAAATATATATATATTGGATTTTTGAAAAGAAAATAAAAAGAGAGAATTTGTAAGTAAAATGATTATAGAGAATTTGGGATAAATTAAAGATGAATTGGAAAAGGATAAAAGTGGATAATTTTAATAAATAAATTCCGAGTATGGGAAAGGAGATTTGAATAAAAGGGAAATAATGAATTTTAAAACCTAAGTAATATTATTTAAAGAAATAAAGAATTTATTTTAAAATTCAAGGTTTAAGTCCATTATAAAGGATAAAGAAGGAATTTGGAAAAGTATGAAATTGTAATTTCAGTTAAATAAGATTTCAAATCATAATTAAAGAAGTAAAATCTAAAGCTATTGGGTTTTGAAATAAAAATGGATAAGTAAAGGAATTATTTTGAAATGGAGTAAATTTGGAAATCGATTTGGAAATTGATAAAGTGTTTGAAACTGTTATTTAAAAGGAGTGAGACTATGGAATTTATAAACTGGGTTTACAATATGAAATAAGATATCAGAGGATATTTGGGAATATAAATTTCACAATGGAAATTTATAAAGGAATGGGTAATTTATTTTAAAAATAAATAGTGGATTATTTTAAAAAAGGTGTGGAAGAGAAGTGTATTTCCCTACAAAGCCAAGTACGTTTTTCAGAGCAGATTTTTAATATAAGTTAAAAGTTTTAAAGTTTGTTTTTAAGGAATGTTTTTAAGAAATTATTATTTAAGTTGTTTAAATTTTAAAGGTAAACATTTGTTTAAATTAATTATAGTATTATATTTTAAAAATACTTATTAATATTTATATTTTATAAAATATTTTCATTTTAAAGATAGATTGGTTAAAGTTTTAATTGAAAACTTGTATAGAATTTTGAAGCTCTTATTTTTCTTAAAATTTAGTTTGGCTTAACTTTTGTTTTAAATATTTATAAAGTAGTTTTATTTTAAATTTCTTTAAAGTATATATTTTCAAATAAAGGGTTTAAGTAGTTTTAAGTTAAATGTTTTAAAGTATAATTTAGAATAAGTGATTTAAATTATTTTAAAATCTAAAGTATTTGTACTTCGTGATTTTCAGTGGAAATAGAAATATTTGAGGAATTTATTCCATGAGAGAAAGATGATTTGAAACTGTTTTCAAAATATCACTTTATGCTCCAAAGAAAACTCTTATTTACCTAAAGCGCAGACTCTTATTTATAAATGAAAATGAAATCAAACTCAAATCATCTATTGTAACTATTATTAATTACATTGGCCCTTAATTTATTATTCTAAAAGCAATTCCTCTAGTCGTGAAATTTTGAAACTTGTTTTCAAATTGTTAAAAGGAATAATAAATAATATTGTTCAGAATATTTTTGAATGTAATCTTATTTTTAAAACAAGAATTGTTTTGAAATTTCAAAGAAAATTTGTTTTGGATTAAAACCAAAGATGGTTTAAAATTTGAAATTTGTCTTGGGTGCAAAAGAAATGGTTATGTGTATATATATGGAATATACGTAATAACAAGTTGATTAGAAATAAACTCAAAGTGTTGAGTTTTAAATTTTTCCTTGGAATGTGATAACTCGGATGTTACTTTGATGTAATGCTCGGGTTAGACCGAGTATTACGGCTCTTCTAGGTAGGACGTTCTAGAGCTCAAGAGGCGAGCTAGATGGCAGGAACGTATGGAATCTACCGCTGTGTATTTGAGTTTGATTGGTTATAGTCTAGGACAGGATGAAAGAGCTGTCAAGTCTATTTGTGTATGGTTGTAACTCTGATGAATTGTATGTAATCTAACAATTACAGCTTTCTTTGTAAATGCTATTATTTTGATATTATATTTTGATCCGCTGCGAATGTGAGATGCTATTGTTATTCTGTTCTTCTTCTATCTTCTTCTTTTCTTTAACAATCTAAAGTTTTCGGCATTCAATTGCTCAGCACTTCTACCGTGAATATATTAGTGTCGAATTCTCGAGGTCGAAATTTTGGGTCATTACATTTAGAATGGAATTGAAATGTAAATTATGAATGTGATTTATAATTAAATTTGAGATAAAAAATTCCAGAGTAATGTTTGAATATGAATTGGATGGATTTGGAATTTGGAATTTTGGGAAACAGGTTGGAGGGATCCAACTGGATTCCTCAGAATATTTAGATTTGTTTAAATATTCTGTGTTATGATTTATTGGATAATCTGTGATAGATTACAATGGCAATTGGAAATAATGGATGTTATGGTTTGATTGAATATATTTGGGTATACTGAGTTACCAAAAATATATAGATTGGATTTTTGAAAAGGGATAAAAGTGGATTTTTAAATTTTAATAAATAAATTCCAAGCATGGGAAAGGAGATTTTGAATAAAAAGGGAAATGATGAATTTTAAAAATTAAATGATATTATTTAAAGGAATAACAAATTTATTTTAAATTCAAGGTTTAAATTTATTGGAACGGATAAGGAAGTAATTTGGGAAAAGTATAAATTTTGTATTTCAGCTTAAACAAGATTTTGAATCATAATAAAGAAGAAATATGAAATTAATAAGTTTTGAAATAAAATTGGATAAGTAAAGAAATTTATTTTAAATGGAGTTAATTTTGAAAATCAACTTAAAAATAGATTTAGTGTTTGAAACTGTGATTTAAAGAAAGATGAGACTATCAGATTTATAAACTGGGTTTATAAGGTGAAAACAAGATATCAGTGGATATTTGAAATATAAATTCACGAAGGGAATTTATAAAGGAATGGGTAATTTGCTTTAACAATAAATAGTAGTTTATTTTTAAAGGTATGGAAATGTGAAGTCTATTTCCCTGGAAAGCCAAGTATATTTTAAAGGAGACTTTTTATGTATAACTTAAAGGCTTTAAAATTTTGTTTTAAAGAAATGTTTTAGAAAATTTATTATTTTTAAATGTTTTAAATTTTAAAGTAAATATTTTTCAAATTTATTTTAGTAGTAATTATTTAAAGGTTAAGTGGTATTATGTTTTAAAAAGATTATTACTAATATTTATATTTTATAAAGTAATTTTTTTTAAAGATAGTTTGGTTAAGTTTTATTTAAAAACTTGTATAGAATTTCATAACTCTTATTTTAAAATTTAGTTTGACTTAACTTTTATTTTTAAATTAGTTTTATATTTTATAAAGTAGTTTTATTTAAAAAAAATTAAAGTATCTATTTTTGAATAAAATGTTTAAGAAATTTTAATTTAAATCTTTTTTTAAAGGCATGTTTATAATAAAATGATTTAAATTATTTTTAAAATCTTAAGTATTTAGGACTTGGCTGTTTTTAGTGGGAATAAAACTTTATTTCCACGAGAAAGAGAAAAATGATTTGAAAACTACTTTCAAAGGATTGAATTGTAGGAATATATCTTGCGAAGATATTTAAAAATAAATAATTTGGGAGAAATTATTATGGTTTGATGACTGTTTGTGAATGTTATTTGATAGTTAAATAACCGACTATCAATATTGGCCAATGTGCTTATCGTTTTGAAGAGACCGGGATCGGAATTTATTTTTTGAAAACCATTTCGATCCGGTTTGAACGTTTTCGTGAAGAAGACAAGAGTTTGGAGTCGAAGATGGAGCAGTGAAGTGTAAGGACTAATCGCTACTAATGCTGAGGGTGATTCCAAAATGGATGTAGTAGGAGTAATGCCTTCGGTTCCGTTCAAACCCGGAACGGAATTGTACGGACGAATGCTTTTAGAACATCGTTAGGAGGACGATGAGCATTCTAAGTGATTATGTGCTAAAAAGGTAACGCATAGCCTCGAACCTCATCAACCGGGAATGGCTAAAATAGGGGAGGTGCATACAAGGCTAAGTGGCTAGCAACCAATTAGGGTAAGGTCACCCCTGTGTGGATGTCCCTTTATTTTCGGCTTTGTGGGCGGTTGTTGATCCCAACCGCGGGGTGAAATTATTCGGACTATCCAGTAAGGGGTAGCTCCGGTCTTGTGATGCAGGAGATCAGGGTGGATCCTCGGTACGGTGATCTAGACGACGTACTATGACGGACGGTACCCCAGTAGCCATGCCATTGATGGAAATCCATTCTCCCTATATGCCTTTACGGTTTTTGTTTGTAGAACCCACTTTGTGGCTAGTAGCTGGAATTTAATAATGTAATAATTTCGGCTATTTGGATAAGTATTTATATATAGACACTATTATAATATCAAAGGATTTTATAAGAAATGTTTTGGTTATCGTAAGGTAAAAACCCGGCATGTTTATTTGTGGCGTGGTCTTACGAGATACCTTTGAATTCAAATGATTTTGAAAACTTTAATAATCCAATTGAGTGTGTTTTCTCACGCTGGTTTTCCAGACTTATTCTGGTGTTATTTAACTATAATGCTTGGGTCAGACCGAGTATTATAAAATACATGATATGGTGCTGTGGAGCTCAGGAGACGAGTTGGATGGCGAGACGTACTCCCGTACTTGATTATTATTCCGCTGTGTTGTAAGTTGTATTCTCAGTTTGGTGAGGACAAGTTAATATAACTGTCTAGTTGTGTATTATAAATATTGTTGAACTCTGATGTTATATTCTGAAGATGTATGTATAAACAGATATAGTTTCTTTTGTGCAAAGATCAGTTATTATCTATAATATTTTATTCCGCTGCGATGGTAAGATTCTGTTGTGTTGTTTTCACTTCTTCTACCTCCTTCTTCTTTTAACCCCAATGGTTCAATTTTTCGGGCGTCGAAAAATCGAGTCGTTACACTAGGTTATTATTTACAAGGTAATTGAATGAAAAGGGTCTTGTTTCAAATAATAACATGTTGGGAACCAGGCTATTTTCCAGTTCAAAACTTTTATTCTCAAAGTTAAAAACCTGAAGCAAGACTAAAAGAAAAAAAATCAAAACAAAAGTAAAATCTGGAAACTGTAAACACTATGGATTCAAGTTTCAAACTCAGTTTTAAAACAAATTCAGTTCAAATTCAAGTTGCAAAAGAAGATCAGATCACCTCAATAATCAAGCAAGTCAGGTTATAAATTCAAGATTTAATTCCTGTTCAAAAGCAAAGACCATTTTCCAGGCCTTGCTCTCTGTTCAACATCAAAAGGTGAGTAAAACCCAGCTTAAAAACTATTTAAATCTGATGCATGTGAATAATGTTTGGAAAGATGATATGTTAGTTGTTTTGCATGAATGAAATTATGTTTGCATATTTAAAAACATGAAGTGTTAAGTATGCATGTCTGTATACATATAGAACTCTCTGTTTTATATTTACAAGGTTAAATATAAATCAAAAATTCAAAATCTACTCTTGTAATCTATTATAGGCTGCGGAGTTCAAATAAGATTTGTTAATTTATACATAAACAATGTTTTAAAAATATATTAAAGCATAATTAGTTCAAAAACTACGTAGAAGTTAAGGAAGACAGTGGAAATAGCAAACATATCAAATTCTCGACCTAAACAATTTATGTTATCAGGTTTAAAATCTATTTTGTTACCAAAAAACATGAATTTTAAGAGTTAAGTCCAGATTTTTAATACTTGATTGAGTGAGTAATTTGAGGATGATCGGAAAATGGATTATGAGGCTTTTCCGGTGAACTTCTCCACTTCGAGGACTCAAGTTGTGTCAGAAGAAGGCTGGAAAGATGGGAAGTACGGTAAAAATGGTGGCTCAAATTCTCTAACGTCGTAGTGGTGGAACGGAGGAGATTTAGGGTTTTAATGTCATTCTAGATGAGGTCAAACTCGTGTCTATTGCGGCGTCGCGGCAACGTCGAGTTGAACCAGTCCAGGGGTAAGGTAAAGAGGAGGTCATGGCGTTGAATCTGGCGGAGTCTGGTGGTTGATGGTGGGTGGAATGGCGAAGATGAGGCGGTTGAAGGTGGTTAGTTCATTTCTGGGTTAGTTCGTGAGCTCGAAATTTCGATCGTGGTCGAATTTAAGAATTCTAGATGGATTGGATTAGTGCGGTGGCCAAATGTGGTTTGTGAGGAGGGTCGGAGGGGATCGCGGCGGATCATCGTCGGCGTACACGTGCACATGGTTCGTTGTGTATCAGTGGCGTTTTCATGAAGGAAAAGGGATTTTCTCGGGAACGATCTCTGGTAAAGGAAGGGTTGTCTTGGGGTTGTTTTCGTGTACATGAGTGGTTATAAGCTTATAAGCAGTTTTAAAATTTTAAACAAAGTTTAATATATATATATATATATGGAGAAAAGAGAAGGATTGGGAGACTCGGGACATAAGTCGGGTAAATCTCGGTGTGACCGGGGTAAGGTTAGAATGTTGTTTAAGTTAACATAATTTAGTTTTTAATAATTCCTTTAATCATTCTTTTAAATAAAAGTTTTATTTAAATGTTGATTTATTAAGTTGTACCCTTTATTTTAACTTAGTAAGTTAATTCTTAAAGTTTACTTAATTAAAGATGTAATTTAATTAAGAAGATTAAGTGGGTTTAATCATTAATTAAACTTAAAGGTTTAGTTAAGTTATAGGTTAAGGATAAATTATTTCCAAAGTTATTAAATAAGTTTTAATGTTAATTAAGATATTAAATTAAGATAACGGTTAGTCTTTTAATTAATTAAGGTCTTGAGTGATTAAGATTTATGAATTAATTAATGAGAGATTAAGACTAAGATTAACTTAATGTGTGTAACTAGGGGTTAATTAATTGATTAATTAAAGGTTATTTTAATTAATGATTGAGGATGAATTAATTAATGATTTAAGGTTAATTGATGATTGAAGGATAATTACTTAATGTCATTAATTACGGTGGGTAATTAACGGGTAATTACTAAATGTGATTTATTAAATATAAGTAATTAAAGAATTAATTTGTTAACGGTTAATTAGTTTAATTAGTAATTAGTGGATAACTAAAATTAAGGTTAATTAATTGAGGATAATTAACTGATGGGATAATTACTTTTAAAAGTAATTATGGATAATTATTTAGATTAATAATTAAAGAATTGTTTTATTAATATTAATTAAGCAGGGTTAGGTAATTAATTTATTTGGTTTAAATTAACTGTGTGATTAATTAATCTTACTTATGGATGATTGGATTATACTGAATGCCTTGAATTGGTTGATATCTCTGATATGAAATATTTTGTGATATGATATGTTTAGGTTGAACAGTGATGATGCGATTATCTATCGATGATGAATTGCTATGTAAAAGTGACATCCTGTATTTAAAATTTGAATTGTATTCACTGGAATAACTTGAGATAAGATGACATTGGATTCGAAGAGACCAGGGTCGGGTATCAGAAAATACTCGAAACCACTTCGACTCGAAATCTACAATAATTCTTTATAGTTTGATATGTGAAATCAATAGGCTAGAATGGAATAATTTAAGTAATCTGGGCGCCATTGAAACTAAGTAAGGGTACTTAGTGATTTGTTTGTGAAAAAAGTGATGGGCTTTAACGAGAAAAGAACTCGTAATAAGGTACGAGTTACTCCGTGTTTTAAATAAGTTTTATGCTTTAGTATTTCATGTTGATGGGTTTACTCACGCTGGTTTCCAGCCTGACCCGGGTGTTACTTTGATGTAATGCTCGGGTCAGACCGAGTATTACAGTTTTTCAGGTTATGACGTTCTGGAGATCAGGAGGCGAGCTGGATGGCGGAAACGTATGGAGTATTCTGCTAGTATTATTGTTTGTATTTCTGGACAAGTTAATTTTAACTGTCCAGTTTATGTGTAAATGGTTGTACTCTGACGTAATGCTATAAAATTGACAATTACAGCTTTTCTTGTATAAATGCTATTATGTGATATTATATTTTGGTCTGTTGCGAAATGTGAGATTCTAAGTTTTGTCTTCTGTTTCTTCTTCCACCTTCTTCGTCTTTCTCTAACAATCTGAAATTATCGACGTTCGGATGCTCGGCAATTCTACAGTGAACGAATTAGTGTTGAATATCCAAGGTTGAAAATTTCGGCTTGCTACATTTTGGTATCAGAGCGGAAGGTTAAGCGAGAACTTTGGCTCTGGTGGATTACTCATTAAGGATAGGGTGAGTAGTACCCTAAAATGAGTTGAGTGTATATACATATATATAAGCGCGTGCTTGTTATTTTCTTATATAAAGGTTTTAAAATGGTTTTAAAAGTAAATGGTTTTTATATAAGTTTATATTTTGATACATAAAGCAATAATTTTTCTAACCACTATATATTAAGATAATTGGCCGTTGATTATTGGAATTAAAAATAATAATAAGAATTAAGTGGTAATAGAAATGCAACCAAATTGAAATTGAATGAAGATAAGTTTGAAATGAATCCAAGCTGAAATTAAAATCCTGAATTTATAGAATTGTTTTCAGAATAAGATAATAATGAATCGGTTTCCAGATATGATAATCTTGGTTATTATCATACATGGTTGTTGTGTTTAATAATGAAATGTTTTAAGGGAGTACACATTTAGGTAAGTATGACTTATAAATTGAAATTGAAGATAAATTAAATTATGAAGTTTTAAATCTATGTCCAGAAAATTTGGAATTTGTTTCAAAGTGCTAAAAGAAATAATAAATAGTATTATTTACAAGGTAATTGAATGAAAAGGGTCCTGTTTCAAACAAGAGTCGTGTGAAAATTTTAAAGAAATTTGTTTTGAATTAAAACCAAACGTGGTTTAAAATTTAAAGTATAATTTGGTGTGCAAAGGAAATAAATATGTATATATAAGGGATATACATAATATCGAAGATGATTAGAAATAAACTCTAAGTATTGAGTTTTAAATTTTTCCTTGGAATATGATATGAAAACCCAAAGCGATAAGTTTTTGAACTTATAAGTGGGAAGATTATTAATATGAAGTTTAAAATTTGAAATGGGAATTCAAATTGGGTAAAGTTGACTGGATTAAATTGAAATTGAGATTTAACTTGGGAAGTTAAATGGTGGATTTGAATTGGGAGTATGTATGATCTCAAATGGGTTTGAGATCTGGAAATTGGAATTAGATGCTACTGATGAATGTTTTACATAATTTGGATATTTATTTATTTTGACCTAACTTAATATCATCCTGTTGTTATTAATAATCTATGAAACTGAGAATTGGATTATTTTAAATAAGAAATGAATTGAGGTAATATACATCCATTACAGAAATATAATAGAAATAAGATTTAACTTATGAAAAGGGAAATTGCTATGAACTTAAAGATTTAAATGTTAGAAATGAGCTTTCTGAAAATTTGTTAAGAATTGGTTTTGAAGTTAAACTTGGGTAATAAATCGGATTTTGAAGATTAAATTATTTTGAACACTTATTTGAACTTTGAAACAAGTTAAGTAAAGATAATTTAAAATGGAATTTTGATATTTGGACTCAGAATTAAATTGTTAAGGATTTAAGTTGTTAATTTAAAAGTAAAGGTTAATTTGATTTAAAGGATTAAATACACATTTAAAATATAACTCGAATTTATGTACTTCAAGATGGTTTAAAGTTGAGCTTAGAATTGAATTTAAATGGAAAATTGAATTGGGATTAATTCAAAGGTGGAGTTGAAATTAATTCAAATTGAATTTGATTTGAAATTAATTGGATGAGAGATTGAAGTTGAATAAGTTTAAATTCAAATGGGAATTGATCTAAATGGGGATAGGAATTGAGGTGAATTCGAATTGAATTGGAATTGAATCAATTTAAGTGGAAATTGGAAATTGATTGGAAAGGGAGATTTGGAAATTTGACCAGTTTGACTCTGAAAACTATTTTCAATAAATTGTTTTAGTATAAAATGTTTTAAATCTATTTTTCTAGCTATTTACTATACAAACTTTCTTTTCTAAAACCCAAACTATCTTATACTTATTTTACAATTATTTTGAAAATTAATTACTATTTTATATCTGCTTTACAAACTAATCACTATTTTGCAACAATTTTACAACTATTTTATAAACTAATTACTATTTTACAACTATTTAGCAATTATCTACCTATTTTACAACTATTTTATAATTACTTAACTATTTTACTATTATTTGCAACTAATAACTATTTTACAACTGCTTATCTATTTTAAACTTTCCAAGCTATTTTCTAAATCAACCGGTCAGAGTGCAAACTGTTTATAATTGAGGTGATTAATCTAGTAGAATGAAGCAATTGTGAATAAGTGAATAGAATCAAGTGAAGGAATATAGAAAAGAGAATTGATTTAGCTAATGATGAATGAAGATAATACGTAGGATGTACTTATATTATTCTATTTGTATAATGATTTGATCTAGATTCAAGCATAGAATCTCGAGATAGTATATCGATCCTGAGTTGGGATTTTCACTCGATTTTCGACGGCGAAACCTGGATATGGATTTTTGGTTGATTCTGGTAATTCGCTATCACAGTTATGAATATGCAAGAAGAATGACGGTTTCTGATCAAGAAACCAGATCTGAGTCTGCACTAGGAAGTCGGGTGGATGATACTAGTTCGAAGGTGAAATTGTGTGATCGAGTGAGCAATCGAATTTGATATTGCATAAAGATGATATATGTACATCGTACGCGCTTGAATGAAATAGATATTAAGATTTTGAAAGAAATGAAAATGATTTTTGAAATGTATATTTTGAGAAATATATATGAATAAAAGTGGGAGTTGGATATCTTTTGAAAACTCACTTTATGAAAAGTAAGTGATATGGTGAATAAATTGATAAGGGAAATCAACCTAAATATTTGATTTGGCACAAAAATATATATATATATATATATATGTATGTATATGTATATGTATATGTATGTATATTATTTGTTATATATGATAAGCTCCCCTTATGTTGAATCTAGAACCAGAAGAAAGGGTTTTTGAAATATTTGAAGTATAAAAGGGGAATCTATATAAGTGATCCAAAGATTATTTTCAAGTTGGAAAGGATAAGTTATATATATATATATATAAATGATTTTTGAGAATGATTTTGGAAAAGGTTTTGGAAACTATGGATTTTGGAAAGGCTTTTGATTTTTGGGGAAATCAAATTTTGGGATTTGGAAAGCCAAGTTGGAACTATCGATTTGAGATATCGATTTTGTATAAAGGAGATTTTATGTGAATCATAAAGGGTAGGATTTGAAAGATATTATAAGTATGGCATAAAATGTTTTTGAGATTGGCTCTGGGGAAAAAGGTGCTCCTATTGTAATGAACTTCATAGGAGATCCACGGGGTGATTTTGCCTTGAGCGCTAAAGAGGAGGCTCTAAATTGAATCCTAGGAGGAAGTCTGGACAAAACTGAAGTTCCTGACGATTTTGTGTTATGGGTGACGAAAGTCGAGGGCGCTGATGCCTACAGAGACATTGGATTATGCTGTGACGACAGTGTAATTCGATGTCATTGTGATCTACTATGGACCATAGCGGAAGTTGTGTGTGCTGTGAGAGCCAGCGATCTACATTTGATTTTGCCATGATGGCAATGTAACATCTGTAGACTGCGACCTATGGAGACATAGCGAAAGTCGAGAGGCCGTGAGAGCCTAAGGCTACATTGGGACTTGACCGATGTAGTCTACGACCTATGTGGGAGTGGTGAAGTTTCATTTGGCAGCGAAAATCGAGGGCGCTGATGCCCACAGTTACATATACTTTTGCCGTGATGGCAACGTAACCCGAGATGTAACTGCGATCTATAGCGGGTTCCATGGCGTAATCGAGTGGCGTGGAGTGCCTACAGTTATCTATGGATTTTGCCGGGATGGCAACATAACCATCGGTTTAACTATGACCATGGAGGGGGTGATGATTTCCAGAGCATTCTCACCAAATATGTTTCCTATATTTTTCAAAAATGTTTTCTATATTTTCAGCAAAATGTTTTCCCACGTATTTTCACTGGGTGTTGAAAATAGGTTTACCCAGTACTTATAGATTTTCAGTCCTATGCCTGATCAACGTATGACCAAATTTCTGTAAGAACAAGAATGGACTTGTTGAGACATCGAGTTATAAAAAGTATTTTTATAAAGATATTTTGGCAATATTATGTAGATTTTAAAGGTGTTTTAAAAGTTTTAAATAATGGGAATTGAGAGTTCAAAATGCTTAAAGGATAAATTAACAGATAATTAGTAGTATGATTAAAATTCTGGTTTCGTTTCTTTTTGGGGACGAAAAGATTTAAAGGGGGAAGGGATGTGATAACTCAGATTTTTTTTGAGCAATAATAATGTGGTAATCTTCTTTATAAATTATTTAAATTGATTCAAAAATTTTCTTTTTTTCAAGCAAATAAAACAAGTAATTGTAATGTATATTTATAAAAATAGATTTTTAAATAGAATTTAGATTTGAAATTCAATTGTAAATATCTTAAGAATAAATTGGATTTAAAACTCTATATTTTGGAACTAATAAAATTTGTTTTCTAATTTTAATATAAATATATATAAGGAAATGTATATAATTTGAACTATATGTATAAATATTTATTTATCTAAAAGTATAATAGTTGAAATAATAATTGAATAAAAGGATTATACACTTCCTTTTGAAGCTTTATATATAAATAAATATAGTTTGAAAATATTTATATAAATAAAACAAATGTATAAATTTAAATATAAACCATTTAAACATATGTGAATATAATACTTAAATCAATTAAAGACATTTTAATTTGCAAAATTACAAGGGTAAACAAGATAAAATACATTTAACATTTGTAACAATGATAACATGCACTTAAAACAAATGTAAGGTGAATACATTATGAGATTAACAGGTGTTAACAATTTTTATCGTACACAAATAGAAGTGTCATTTTCTTTATTTTTAAATTAATGAATAAAATGTTGAGAACCAGGCTATTTTCCAGTTCAAAACTTTTATTCTCAAAGCTAAAAACCTGAAGCAAGACTAAAAGAAAAAAATCAAAACAAAAGTAAAACATGGAAACTATAAAACCTGCGGATTCAAGTTTCAAACTCAGTTTTAAACAAATTCAGTTCAAATTCAAGTTGCAAAAGAAGATTAGATCACCTCAATAATCAAGCAAGTCGGATTATAAATTCAAGATTTAATTCTTGTTCAAAAGCAGAGATCATTTTCCAGGCCTTGCTCTCTGTTCAACATCAAAAGGTAAGTAAAACCCAGCTTAAAAACTGTTTAAATCTAATGCATCTGAATGATGTTTGGAAAAATGATGTGTTAGTTGTTTTGCATGAATGAAATTACGTTTGCATGTTTAAAAATATGAAGTGTTAAGTATGCATGTCTGTATACATATAGAACTCTCCGTTTTATATTTACAGGGTTAAGTATAAATCAAAAATTCAAAATCTGCTCTTGTAATCTCTTATAGGCTGCGAAGTTCAAATAAGATTTGTTTGTTTATCCATAAACAAGGTTTTAAAAATATATTTAAGGATAATTAGTTTGAAAACTATCTATAAGTTAAGGAAGATAGCGCAAAATTGCAAACATATCAAATTCTCGACCTAAACAATTTATGTTTCCAAGTTTAAAATCTATTTTGTTACAAAAAAATCATGAATTTTAAGAGTTAAATCCAGATTTTTAATACTTGATGAGTGAGTAATTTGAGGATGATCGGAAAATGGATTTTGAAGCTTTTCTGGTGAACTTCTCCACTTCGAGGACTCGAGTTGTATCAGAAGAAGGCTGGAAAGGTGGGAAGTACGGCAAAAATGGTGGCTCAAATTCTCTGGCGTTGTGGTGGTGGAACGGAGGAGATTTAGGGCTTTAGGTGTCATTCTAGACGAGGTCGAACTCGTGTCTATTACGGCATTGCGACAACTTTAAGTTGAACCGATCCAAGGGTAAGGTAAGGTGGAGATCGTGGCATTGGATCTGGCAGAGTCTGGTGGTTGATGGTGGGTGGAATGGCGAAGACGAGGCGATTGAAGGTGGTTAATTCATTTCTGGGTTGGTTCGTGAGCTCAAGATTTCGATCGGGGTCGAATTCGAAAATTCTGGGTGGATAGGATTAGTGCAGTGGCCAAATGTGGTTTGTGAGGTGGGTCGGAGGAGATCGCGGCAGATCGTTATCGGCGTACACATGCACATGGTTCGCTGTGTATCAGTAGCGTTTTCGTGAAGGCAAAGGGATTTTCTCGGGAACGATCTCAGGTAAAGGGAGGGTTTTCTTGGGGTTGTTTTCATGCATGTGAGTGGTTATAAGCTTAAAAGCAGTTTTAAAAATTTAAATAAAGTTTTTTTAAAAAACAAAAATATATGAAGAAAAGAGAAGGATTGAGAGACTCGGGTCATAGTTCGGGTAAAGCCTGGTGTGACTCGGGTAAGGTTAGAATGTTGTTTAAGTTAACATAATTAAGTTTTTAATAATTCCTTTAATCATTCTTTTAAATAAAAGTTTTATTTAAATGTTGATTTATTAAGTTGTACCCTTTATTTTAACTTAGTAAGTTAATTCTTAAAGTTTACTTAATTAAAGATGTAATTTAATTAAGAAGATTAAGTGGGTTTAATCATTAATTAAACTTAAAGGTTTAGTAAAGTTATAGGTTAAGGATAAATTATTTCCAGAGTTATTAAATAAGTTTTAATGTTAATTAAGAAATTAAATTAAGATAATGGTTAGTATTTTAATTAATTAAGGTCTTAAGTGATTAAGATTTATGAATTAATTAATGAGAGATTAAGATTAAGATTAACTTAATGTATGTAATTAGGGGTTAATTAATTGATTAATTAAAGGTTATTTTAATTAATGATTAAGGTTGAATTAATTAATGATTTATAGTTAATTAACGATTGAAGGATAATTACTTAATGTCATTAATTATAGTGGGTAATTAATGGGTAATTACTAAATGTGATTTATCAAATATAAGTAATTAAAGAAATAATTTGTTAAGGGTTAATTAATTTAATTAGTAATTAGTGGATAACTAAAATTAAGATTAATTAATTGAGGATAATTAACTGATGGGATAATTACTTAATGAAAGTAATTATGGATAATTAATTTAGATTGATAATTAAAGAATAGTGTTATTAATATTAATTAAGCAGGGTTAGGTAATTAATTTATTTGGTTTAAATTAATTGTGTGATTAATTAATCTTACTTATGGATGATTGGATTATATTGAATGCCTTGAATTGGTTGATATCTCTGATATGAAATATTTTGTGATATGATATGTTTGGGTTGAACAGTGATAATGTGGTTATCTATCGATGATGAATTGCCGTGTAAAAGTGACATCCTGTATTTAAAATTTGAATTGTATTCACTTGAATAACTTGAGTTAAGATGACACTGGATTCGAAGAGACCAGGGTCGGGTATCAGCAAATACCCGAAACCACTTCGATTTGAAATCTACAATAATTCTTTATAGTTTGATATGTGAAATCAATAGGCTGGAATAGAATAATTTAAGTAAACTGGGCCATTGAAACTAAGGGTACTTAGTGATTTGTTTGTGAAATAAGTGATAGGCTTTAACAAGAAAAGAACTCGTAATAAGGTACGAGTTACCCCGAGGTTTAAATAAGTTTTATGCTTTAGTATTTCATGTTGATGGGTTTACTCACGTTGGTTTCCAGCCTAACCCGGGTGTTAATTTGATGTAATGCTCAGGTCAGACCAAGTATTACAGCTTTTCAGGTTATGACGTTCTGGAGCTCAGGAGGCGAGCTGGATGGTAGGAACGTATGGAGTATTCCGCTGAGTAGCATTGTTTGTATTTCTGGAAAAGTTAATTTTAACTGTCCATTTTATGTGTAAATGGTTGTACTTTGATGTAATGCTATAAAATTGACAATTACAGCTTTTCTTGTATAAATGTTATTATGTGATATCATATTTTGATCCGCTACGAAATGTGAGATTCTGAGTTTTGTCTTCTGTTTCTTCTTCTACCTTCTTCTTCTTTCTCTAACAATCTAAAATTATCGGCGTTCGGATGCTCGACATTTCTACAGTGAATGTATTAGTGTCGAATATCCGAGGTCGAAATTTTTGGGTCGTTACATCCGATATATAATTTACCCTCTCGGTCTACCCATCCATTTGTGGGTGATAAGTTGTACTAAGATGAAGCTCTGCTAACTCCCCTTGTAAGCTCTTCCAAAACTCACTCATGAATAAAGGGTCTCGATCACCTGCAATGCTCTTTGGCACATACAGAATCACACTACCTATTTCACATATAACTCGGCCAATTTCGATGCCCTAGATTTAATAGGTATGAATCTAGCACTCCCTGTTAATTCATTGACTATAACCCAGATTTAACCATACCCTCCTCTAGTCCTTGGTAATAAGTCGTTAAAGTCTATCGAAACTTGTTTTTACTTTCATTTGGGAACCTCAAGCGGTAGCATCAACCCACTTGGCTTCTTCCACTCTACTGTTACTAATTAGAAGTTCATACACTTTGAGATAAACGTCTCGACATTCTTCTTCTTCCATTTCCAGTAGCACGTCTACTTTATATCACGGTACATCTTATTACCACAAGGATGTATATTCAACCTCGAATGATGGCCCTTTCACAGCACCTTATCCTACAATCCATCGACATCAGGAGCAAACAACCTACCATCCTTACGGAGCCAACCATCTCGGTCAAGTCTATACTGTCTCGTCTCATTTGACTCCACTCCTTCTTATATCTTTACCATGATCTATATTAGTCTAGTATCTCGTTTCTAACTAGTATGGAACCTCTCCATCAAAGTAGGTCTGATGACCAAACTGCCAACATCTCTAGCCCTAACTCATAATGAGGTTTGAAATCACAGCTAATAATATACTCAAGCTATGTCCATTCCACGAACATCGCCTCCAAACTGGCATGTCTCTTACTCAAGGCATCGACGACCATATTCCCTTTATCAAATATATAGGAAATCCAAAGTCGTAAGAGGTTAAGAATTCTAGCCATCATTGCTGACGAAGGTTGAGACCCTTCTAGAAGAATAGTTATTTAGGGATCTATGGCCTGTGAGTAACTTGAACCTTTCTCCATGTAAATAGTGCCCTCAAACCATCAAAGAAAGCCCTATCACCGCAAACTTCAAACCATAGGTTGGGTACTTCCTATCATGCTACTTCAACTGCTGACTAGCGTAGATAACAACCTTACCACATTGTATCAATATGGAACCTAATCCGGTGCCACAAGCATCTATGTATACCATCATCTCCTTATTCTCACTAGGAATGGTCAACACCGATACACCCGTCAGCCTCTCCTTCAGACTCACAAACGCATGCTTTCATTCGCATCCCAAACAAAGGTCTAATTCGTCTTTATCAAATTAATTAACAATGTTGTTACCTTCAAGAAGTCCTTGATAAAACATCTATAATAACTTGTTGGTCTAAGGAACTTCTCGCATCCATAGTGCTCCTAGGTTAGTTTAAATCTTGATCTGCTGCCACCTTTGCTGGATCCACGGTAATGCCCTGCTCAGAAACAACACGACCCAAAAATATCACTTCCCTTCTCCAAAAATGAAAGTTCGAAAACTTCACCCTAAGTTCATGCTTCCATCACTCTTCAAGCACAATCCTCAAGTGTGTCTTATGTTCCTTCTCTGTCCTAGAGTACAAGAATATCATTCATGAACACAAGCTCAAACTTATTTAGTTGATCCTTGAAGGCACGATTCATAAGATCAACAAAGTTGTTGGTGTGTTGGTTAGCCTAAATGGCATAACCAAGGACTCATAGAATCCGGATGGCATATAAAATGCTATGTCGACACGCTCCCCTTTGCTACTCTTAGCTAATGAACTCTTAGCAAATGAAATCATGTCGCAAGATCTAACTGAGAGAACACATTCACACTATAGAGCTGATCAAACAAGTCACCAATATACGAAAGTGGATATTTGTTCTTACTCGTCACATTACTCTGCTCACGGTAATCAATACACAACCTAAAAGATCCATCCCCTTCAATGGTGAGTACTGCCAGTGCACACCGTTTAGATATATTCCTGCAAATGAACCCTCACCTCAATAGATCATTCAATTGCACCCCTAACTCCTTCTGCTCTTTAGGTGTCGTACACCTCAAAGGCATAACTATTAGGTTGGCATCTTTCACTAAGTCTATGCAGAACTCAATCTCTTGATGTGGCGGTAATCCAGTCACCTCCTTGAATATGTCCAGATACTCTCTGAAGATATTCATCCTGAGTGACCTCTAGTAAATATAAAAGGCTAACCATAACCTCGTCCTTCGATAGGCAGCCAATCTCTACCTTCCTCCCATCCTCGGCCCCAACTGCCACCAACAGCTTCTCACAATCCACCCCCACTGCATACTTTCTCAACCACTCCATCCCTAAGATAATACAGAACCCAACAAAAACCAAAATAAAGAAATTACACTAAAAATAGTACCCATGACTCGATAACACCAAACCATGACATACCATACAAAGATAAGTAAGACCACCAATTTGGTTCGTCGCTACTATAAGTCGGTTAATTATTTTGGGTGTTAATCCCAACATATCTACCAGGTCACTAGACATAAAAGAATGTGAAGCCCCGATATCGAATAAAACACATATAGGAACACCATAAATAGATAGCCTACCTTGAATGGTAACACCTTTCCCTTTTTATTTCATCGAGGGAGCACTCGACGAAGCTAGAATAACATCTAAAGTGTATTACTTTTCCTTCTACTTTTGCTTAGCCGACACTTGGAAATTATTTAACAAATGTCCTACCTTATTATAATCATAACACTCCTTCCTATCTTGGACCTGCAGTTCTTACTCAAATGACCCCGATCACTAAGGTTATAGCAAATAGGGTACTACTTTGCCTTCTTTTAAGCCTCCTTCCTATGAAACTGCCTCCTGTTATTATTCCACTTATTTGGTTCCACCGTCTTAGTGCGGTTTTGGTGCTTCCTTAGCAACAACATCAAGTTTGGACTTAGGGTACAAACTCTCATGGTAAAGATTTTTCTCGACAAGTTTATTAAAGGCTCATTAATTGACCTATTAGTTTCTTTCTTATATAATCATCCAGACCCATAATAAAGTTTTCATTTTTCTTTAACAAGGTGTTGATGAGTGACATCCCGTATTTAGAAAAAGTATTAAACTTAGCTATATATTTAGAGATCGACATATCTTCCTACTCCAACATTGCAAACTTCTTGAACAATATCGACTTTTGGGCATCGGTATGAACTTTTCGTCGAATCTGGGTTTTAACTGATCCCAAGTGAACTGATCCTCGAGAGTAGAAACTTTTATAGCATTCCATTAGTTCTAGCTCGCCGTTGGAGTTGTCGAGAAGCCAACCTTCTTCTCGTAGAATTATCCAGTTCCAAATCAATAAAAATTCACTCTTAAGTGTCCAACTAGTCCTGCACTTCCATAGCTGATTTTGTTCCATGGAATGGTTTGTCACAAAGACTAGAAAAATCCTTATTCTGCATCCCACATCGGCCCTAGGAATTTGCGCATGGGCACCACCACCAACAGCAACATTCAAAGCAGCCGCTTAGGCATGCTGCAGCATATTCGCCATTATAATATGGAACATTGCCTGTAAGTCAGAGTTAGTAGCCCTCGAGCCCGCTCCTTCCACCTCGACTCCAGAGATGGAGTTCCTTGCAACATTTCTTGTTTGCTAGATCATTCTTGATCTATAACAAAAATGATTAATCGCAATGTCATATGTGCAATGCAACTTATATACTATATATATAAATACTATTATATAGTTTTAAAAATCAAAATATATAACAAATACACTCTCTCGTATGTACACTCGATCCATTCTAGGGTGATAACTCCTACACCATCTCTAATGTAACATAGTATCAACTCATGTCAACTACGCAACCTAAGCTCTAATACTAAATGTGATGGCCGCTTTACACCTCTGATACCCAATATACCTATGGAGTGCACACCTCGGTGCCTAGTCGATGTAGCATGATAGTGAAAGGTGAAAAGTAGATGGGCGTGTTAATACTTGAGGTATTGATTTAAATGATAACAACCATATAAATATTATTACTAATATTTTCTCAAGTTATATAATATATTGTGCAAGATATTAGAAACATTTAATAAGTTTACATTAAGTGTTGATTAAATAAAAGCTTGAAGAATTGATCAGTATAAAGAATTCAAGAGTTGATCAAGATATATTTAAAGACTTGTGAGTTTTTTAGAGTTTAAGCATAAAATCACAAAGAGCTCAAAAAATATGTGCCAGTTTTTATCGAGTCATGGTTTAAATGTTAAAGACCATAGTATCATCGTATCTTTGGCTATCTTTACTTTGAAAATTATTATTTCACACTCAAAACGTTTTTATAAAAGAGTAGCATTTAATTTATCTATTAAACCCAATTTTAATAGAGTTTTATAAAAATATTTATTTTAAAATATATTTAAAGTGTTTCTGAAAGTATACAGAATAAAATGTATATATCGACATATAAATATATGTATATCGACATAATGATCATTGGTCAGTTTTTAAAAATAAAAAAGAAGGCAATTTTTGGTGCTACCCTTTCACCAATAGACACACCTATTCAATCTCTGTGTAAGAAATCCTGAACTCGAATTTTAAACAATAATTTTCATTACTTTCTTTATCTCCTTCTTCTCTTTGATTCTCTTTAATATTTCAATGAAGTTTTACTGGATTCTACATGAATTCTCACTCTCTCTATATATACTCAAAAGATCAAAGAAGATTCACTTCTATTCTACACTATTAACTCTCTGATATTCACTCTTTTCTATTTAAAAGCAAACACATTCCAATACTAAAGGTCACTAGGAAATTGTATCAACAAACCACTTGAAATTGTAGTCGAAATATTTGATTTCTGGTAGTCCACCACCACTACTTGATAAAGGGCGATCCTAGCCACCCGAGTGAAAGTTAAGATGGCTTTGTAAAATGTATTGTACTTCCTCCTATGTCAAAGACAGGATAAGGGTTTTGGTTATCTAAGTCAAATTCCAAAGGGTGTGTTAGTTACCCGAGTCAAATTCCAATAGGTGTTTCTTGCCATCAAAGTCAAAGTCAAGACATGTAAAGTGTGTTTTTGCCACCTGGTTTAAAGTCAAGATGTGATTAGTGGAATTTTATATGGTGTACATGATTAGATGTAGGATTGGAAATCCAAACCAGTATAAAATTATTGATGTCATCTTTGCCTTCACTTTTACTGCATTTAATTAATATTCCATGATTATCTTGTGATTATGTTATTTGGCTGTATTTTTGGATTTATTTTGATAAAGTTTGAAATCTATAAGTATATTGTTAAAATGTTGAAAAATACTATTCACCCACCTCTGGGGTAAAATAGCCTTAAGATCCATTCCGATGTAGTATATAGTAGGTTATATCACCCTCTCATTTGGTACCAGAGCGTACGATTTTCAAAAAATCATAATATGATTTTTGAAAATTTTGAAATGGCTACTAAAACTAGCAACACACTATTTAACATATTTGTAGAAGGCTAATTAATTACTGTGCCCCTATTGTTTAATGGTAGTACTTATGCATACCGGTCACATAGAATAAAATTTATTAATAATATAATGGCTTTGAAATTTGAAACACTGCCCAAAGTGAGTATAAGTAACTAAAGACTACATTTGCTCAGTGGACAAATGAACGAAAGGCATTAGCATAGGTACTTAGTGACTCAAAAGTTATAGATATATTATTTCGTTCACTAGATAAAAATGAATTTAATAGAGTCTCTATATGTAAGTCTGCTTATGAAATAAGAAGAATATTGCCAGTTACACATGATTGCACTATTAAGGTTAAATAAACCAAGATTTATATGTCGACTAACTAATTTCAGTTATCTAAAATGAAACCAAACGAGTCCTGACATGTTTTCTAGATTTCAAGATACTACATGCTTTAGTTTCATTAGAAAAGGTTACACTGAAAAAGATCAAGTCCAAAAGATTCTTAATTCACTTATAAGTGAATGGGATCAAAAGACTTTGGCTATAGAAGAAGCCAATGATATCAGTGCAATGAAAGTAGAATAATTGATAGGTAATTTAATGTTATATGAAATATAATTGTAGGGCAGAAAGGAAAGCTAGTCACTTGAGAAGAAAACACTAGCATACAATGTCACTCATGAAAATTAAGGATCAGAAGATGATGAAGAAATGGAATTTATGATTATGAACTTCATAAATCTTGAAATATTGAAAAAGGAACAAGTTCATAAGGACTAATGGAAACCCGAACAAATTAGGGAGCAAATATACCATTAAATGCTTTGGATGCAACAAAATAAGACATTTTCAAAAGGACTATCCAACACAAAACAAATCGAATTTCTCTCCCAATACAGACTCCTTCAACAAAAAAGGAAACGATCTTATAATGCAACATGGGATGATTCAGACTCCACATCAAGCAGTAGTGACTTATAGATAGAAAATGTAGATATGTGTTTCCTAACAAAGATGAACGAACACTAGTTGATCTCAAAGTAAAAGCCTCGGAAATTGAAGAAAATCAGGAGTGATTCAAAAAAATTAGTAGTTTTAATTTATTTACTTACTGCAATAGAATTCACCAATCCGAATGTTATATTTTCATAAAAAATAATAAATATTTCAAATTTTATTAATTCTTTAAGTATCTTTGTTTAAAATAATAAAATAGCATTTCGAATTAATAATCTTTATATTTAACACAAAACATGTTCAATTTGAAAGAAATTATTTCAAAACATCATATAATATATATATATATATAAGAGATGCAAATTTACAAATATTAAAATAACTAAGTATATAAATATATAAATAATTAAGTATTTTAATAAAGAATAAACTTAAAAATATTGCAATATGAATAATATTTAATAATAAGATAAAACTATTTTATAAAAATGAGTACTATTTTATAACTTTTCAAAATAAATTAAGTTAGAAGCCATATCCTTCTAGATGCATGTGTTGACACATACATATATTCTATATCGACATATAACAGAATGAGCTTTAAATGTCAGAATCTTTTCAAAATTTGAAATTCCCTCCGCTTTCACACTATTCAAAATTTGAAATGACAGAGAATAGGCTATCACATGGCTATTGATTCCTTATTTATTCACTTTACATCATCTCTTTTCCTTTGCCAAACTTTCATTTTCAAATTAAAGCGCTTCTTCAACTTGCTTTCTCTTCAAAAATTTAATGGCGTCTTCTTCAAGAACTCCAAGAATTTCTAAGAAAATTAGCGACTATCTTTGCAATGATAAGGATTGAATTGAAACCTATCTTGAATATGCTAAGCATGCTGAAGAATTTTCTAGAAGATTCGTCGACTTTAACGATTTTGCTTCTTATGATTTGGAATGATTAGCACATGAAAATAATATTTATGGTCTTATCTCTTTTTTCAAAAATGATTATAGTTATTTTTTTGGGCTTGTTAGAATGTTTTTTGCAAATTTGAATGGAAATTTTTATGTTGGAAAGGAGGATGAAATTTGGAGTAGTGTAAAAGGTTCCTTTACAGATTTGAATGCCGAAATGCTCGGAATAATACTTAGGTGTAATTTTATAGGAGAAGATTTAATTCTTTTAAACTAAGTAAAAACTGCCATGTTTTACATGATCTCTTGAGGATGACATTGAAATGGAGTTAAGAGGCAAGTAAAGAACCAAACTTTTTAGCCTCATCTTGCAACAAAACATAACTTCACAAAAAGGCAATTAAATATTCTTATGAATAAAGTTTATGAATTTCTTTATGTAATTTTTGCAAGATGTAAGGTTAATTGTTCAAGTGCCATTTTATCCAATTTTGTATCTAAGGAAATCATGAAGCATGAGAATACACTTTACCATGGAGTGCATTTAACTAGAATTTTTCACTATTTTGAAGTTGATTTAAGTGGTGAAACTACCACTCATGGAAGGTTATTTAATAAAAAGAACCTTTTGCTTATAAACATTCCATATAACCTAAGACCTTATGAAACTCCTACCTAATAGGAGCAAATGTTGGTTAGAGAAGAGCAAGAGGAACTTGAAAGAGAAGAAATGGAAGTTCAAGAGGAGGAAGAAGATGTGCAAGGAGAATAAGAGGAGGAAGAAGATACATCACTTAAGGGCTTTGATGTAAGGAGTGGACACACTCAAAGAGATTTATGTAGGAACCAAGGAAAGCTTCTAAATAATCAAAATAATTATAAGAGATCCTTTGGCAATAAATTCGCAAAACTTTCAAACTTTAAAATGTCAGTTATGTTTTAAGAGGAAACAATTGTTAATTAAAATATTTATAATAATACACTAAATAGACACAAAGAAATGAATATATTTTCTTCTCTAATAATTCTAATTTAATTTTAAAGAAAAATGGATTAGGAAAGAGTGTTTATAAAGAAAATATGAGTGACAACATAGAAGAGAATGCACAATCTTTCAAGAAGGCCTTCCACGTGATTTTAAGAAATAACAAACATCTAGAAATGAATCAAAATCAAGCAAATGATTCACAAACTTGAAAGATAACTCACATCGCTTCGATGCTTCATATGCTATGTCTTAAAGGAAGTGAATTTAACCATTTATGAAAAGACTAGTTATAAGAAGTTCGATAATGGAGACATGGACGTGGATATGGAAAATCTCAAAGACTAGGAGGAAAATTCCGTTGAAGGAAGTTTTGGACCAAATTAGGGATGGGTAAAAGTTCCATGGAAGAAATCATGAAGTCTGAATAATAATTGTTTATGTATTTTGTATTTTGTTTTATGTTATGTTGTTTGTGTTTTTATTTCTAAAATTAATTAAATATACTCATATCATTATTGTATGTGTGTATGTGTGTTTGTATATATGTAAATATATTAATGAAATTGATGATTTATCATTTTATGATGACTTTATAGAATGACACTTCATTCATATTATTACAAACTTATAACTCCTTATATATAATCAATAATAATCATATATGCAAACATTCATCGCTTAGAGTAGAAATATAAGAGCTCCTTATATATTATTCATTTACACAACTTATTAACACATGTTTGTTAATAATGAAGAGGGAGAAATGATAGAGGGAATTTTATAGCAGATATTCAAGGGGAGTTTTACTTAAACATTATTATATTTTACAACAAAATATTTAATAGTTGTCATCATAAAAAAAAGAGATTGGTCAAGTTGTATAAAATATAATAGGCAAAAAGATATGTGGAGTTGTATAACACATACTCAGGGGGTGTTAAGGGAAGTTTTACTTAAACATCATTATATTTTAAAACAAAATATTTATCATCAAAATGAGGAGAATGTTAATACCCATAATATTGATTTTGATGGCAATAACCATATGAATATTTTTACTAATGTTTTCTCGAGTTATGTGGTATATTGTATAGGATATTGGAAATATTTGATAGGTTTACACAAAATGTACATTAAATAAAAGTTTCAAGAACTGATCAGTATAAAGAATTCAAGGGTTAATCAAGATATATTCGAAGGGCTAGTGAGTTTTAAAGCGTTCAAGAATAAAAGCATGACGAGCTCAAAAAAGATGTGTCAGTTTTTATCCAGTCTTAGTTTAAATGTTAAAGGCCTGAGTATTATCATATCTTTGGTTGTTTTTACTTTGAAAATTATTGCTTAACACTTAAAATTATTTTATAAAAGAATAATATTTAACTTATATATTAAAATAAATTTTAATAGAGTTTCATAAAAATATTTATTTTAAACCATATTTAAAGCATTTCTGAAAGTATACAAATTATAATGCATACAACATACACACACACACACATATAAATATGACGACATAGTGACAGCTGATCAGTTTTTAAAAATAAAAAAAGGTGATTTTTGGCACCACCCTTTCACCAATAGGCACATCTATTCAATCTCTATTTAAAGAGTTTTGAACTCGAATTTTAAACAATAATTTTCGTTACTTTCTTTATCTCCTTCTTCTCTCTAATATTTCAATGAAATTCTACTGAATTCTACATCAATTCTCACTCGCTCTCCCTCTCTCTACATATACTCAAAAAATTGGAGAAGATTCACTTCTATACTACACCATTAACTCCCTAATCTTCATTCTAGTCTACTCAAAATCAAAGATATTCTACTATTAACGATCTATAGGAAATTATATCAACAAACTACTTGAAATTATGATCGAAAGGTTCGATTTTCGGTACTCCTCTACTACTACTTGATAAAGGGTGATCTTAACCACCTAAGTGAAAGTTAAGACCGTTTTATACAGAGTGTTGTCCTACCTCCTGAGTCAAAGACAGGATATGTGTTTTGGTTACCGAGTCAAATTCCAAAGCGTGTGCTATTTATCCGAGTCAAATTTCAATAGGCATTTCTTACCATCCGAGTTAAAGTCAAGAGGTATAAAGGGTGTTCTTGCAACTTGGCTTAACGTTAAGACGTGATTAGTGAAATACTATATGGGGTACAGGACTAGATGTAGGATTGGGAATTCAAAGTAGTATAAAATTCCTGGTGTCTTCTTTACTATTACCTTTACTGCATTTACTTGTTGTTCTCTAATTATATTATTTAGTTGTATTTTGAATTTATTATGATAAAGTTAGAAATCTACAAGTATATTGTTAAAAAGTTTAAATACACTATTCACCCCCATCTAGCGTAAAATATAATTAAGATCCATTTTGTTATAATAGATTAGGTTATATCACCCCCTCACAAGACGATCATAAAACAAGTCATATATTTCATAGAGCATTGAACAAAAATATAATAATAATCACAAAAATAAAACAGTCGAGACAGTAATAACTAAATGAACCATAATATAAAAGCACACAGGTTCACAAAGTTATGCAAAATAGTAGTAGAGTTTATAAAGCTGGAAATAAACTCAAAGATAAACCATATCAAATAAACTAGCAAACACCATCTAAGCTCCACAATGTTGCATAGCGGAATAAGAAATAGTAGGCCATATATAAATATGAGAAAGCACCATCCCCTTTTCGTCCGTCTACATAACACTGCATATTACCCAATCCTTCCATCTAGTCTATGCCTTTAAGAGTACCCAATATAATAAGAAGCAAAGCATAAAACATCAAGTTAAACAACAGTCTGGTGTGAGTGATAAGCAATCTCAAAATACTACATAAGTCGACATAGTAAGGAACAAAGGTATAAAGAATCATACTTGACTCGTCCTTGCATCCAAAGAGTTAGCATATAATAAGATAATATGCTACTATATCATCATCATCGTAAAGTATACAGACATCCCGGTATACTATCGGGTGTCTAAGATCGATCTCTTAGATATCTACATCATATGACATCCCTAAAGCGACAAACAACAAGCATACCAGCCATGGAAAACATAGCATCCATCAAACAATCCTCATTATCACTTAATGTGCTTTGGATATATAATAACTCATATGACCATCAACTATCAGGGATTAATGGAAAAAACTCAATTTTCTGTGTACCTGAACACCGGCCCATAGCAGACACTAGATCTCCTCAACAATCCAGGGTAGTCGACAAAGTACCCAATGAGCGTCTTCATAACACCTTAGGTATATGTACATCAATAAACACTCTCAGTATCAGCAATCCCTTCGCATGCATATCCAAGCCATTCATCGCTCCATCTTTTTCCTTTTATTGTCATATAACTCTTCAACATTCCATTTTCCATGATAGAATTTCTTCAACATTCTATGAGTTCCCTTCAATGAACTTTGCCCCAACGGATCATCATCATCATGACTCCATCAATCGAGTTTCCATCATCTAAACACTTCTAAATATCCACATCAATCATAGAATTAAAGCATCGGAGTTCCAAAGCCATCATGTCAATGTAGGATCTAGATTAACCCTAGAGGAGGGGGGTGAATAGGGTTATAGCAAATTTTCTTGAATTAAACACAGAAATATAATAGCAGAAATAAATATGCTGAAAAGTAAATCACACATAAAATTTACCCAGCTTCGGCAACCCCTGCCTACTGCTGCATTCACAGATTTCTATTAGAATTAAACAGTATCACGCTTACAAACACTCTACTAGACTCGCAGACCCTTTTGCTCCCGCTCACAAACACTCTACTAGACTCGCACACCCTGCTCCCGCCTATAGAGTTTCTCTCACTCGCAAACACTGCTCCCGCCTATAGAGCTTTGCAAACTCGCACACCCTGCTCACTGAACTAATTCAAAATAGACAATCTGACACTACCTAAACCTAGGTGGTGATTTACCAAGATTCTTTGGTTCGTAAAATAAAAAACAATAATTAAGAAACAATAGAAAATAACCCTAAAAACTAATTAATATAATAAAGCCTTAAATTAAAAACAAAACCCCCTTTTTTTTTAATAAGACCGGCCCACTTAAACCCGTTCCTTTCTTTGTTATCTCCAGCCCGATCCCCTTTTGTCTCGTTCGTGAGAATAATGGTGGCTTCGTTCTGATTAGGGCTTCGTTCCAATTGTTCCAGTTAGGGCTTCGGCTCTTTGTTCCAATTAGGGCTTCGGCTCCTTCAATTGATCTGAGATATGTTGCCCTAGCTCGCTACTTCTCTGATGGTTGACTATTGCTCATTTTGCAGTTGCTCGATCGAGTTCGTTGCTTGTGAATTCGGTATGTACTGTCTCCTTTTGCTTTTCTAAATTGATACTTGAACTCGATGAAAAAAATGCCGATGATGATTAGGGTTTTAATAGGATTTGATTTCCTATTTTTGCGTTCGACTGATTGCTTCAAAAATTCTTGCTTTGCCGTTCGATTACACTTTGATGCTGAGGATTAATCTGACTTTGTCAATTTCGTATTTCTAGTAGCTTGATTCACACGGCTTTGAATTGATTTCGTGATTTGTGATATTTGACTTTGTCACACGCATATTTTCGACTGTTGATTGCTTAATGGTGTCACTGTGTTTGACATGGTCTTTGTAGTTCTTAAGATTGGTTCCTGTTGCATTTTTGTATACTATTGACAATCATGTTAGGTAGCTTCATCAAGGCTTGTTGTTGGCTACTGGTCGTCTGCACCTCTGCATCCATTGTAGTGTATCCTCAGTGTTGGTTGATGCTTGAACTTTTTACTTGAACCTGCTTTTGAGGATGATGCATCCTGTCTTGGTTTTGGGTTTGTATAACTTTTGCATGCTATTCACTTTCTCTGGTATCATTTTTGGTTTGCATTGTTTATGTTACTTTGACATGTTGTATCTGCATTCACCATAGTTTGTACCTGCATTTGCCATACCGAGTTTGCATTTGATTTTGTAGTTTGGTGTCATGTTTGCTTTGAGTCTGCAACTTGGAGTCTGCAACTAGTAGCTGGACTTAGTTTGTGCCTTGTCCATTCTCATGTGTTCATCCCTGTTGTTGTTCATCTGAGTTTGAGCATTTGCATATTTGAAGCCTTGTATCATGATGCAGTCTTCATTATGTTCTGGTGACATGTGCATTGCTTCATGTTGCCTATGTATCACTGCAGTTGCACATTGCTTGTACTTGTGTTCTTTATTCATATGTTCTTCAAATCAGTGGTGCACTGTGCCATTTGATCTGTTGCACTTTTGTTGTTGTTCACTGATTTTGGGGCTACTGTATTACTTTGGTTCATTTTCATGTTTGTTGTTTGGACATTGTTTGAATTTGCAGTGGTGCATTGTTTTTGCATTCCATGTTGCATGCAGTAGTCTTGGCCTGTACTGTGACTCGAGTTTTCACTGTGTTCTGACTTGATGCTGCATACATGTTTGTTGCAGTCCCTTTTTGCTGTTGCTATCCACATTGAACTGCTTTTGATGCAATTTTGAACTTTGTTGCATTCATGTCCTTGCAGTCTTCATGACTGTACTGTTGCAGTCGAGTTGTATTCATGTACACTTGTGGCTTGAACTGGAACTGTTTGTAGTCAATTGCTTTGTCTATTTGCCTTGAGTTGAACCTATCTTGGGTTTGACCTTGTTTTTGATTTCTGTGCTTTTGTTTGATTTTTTGCACACAAGTTGGCGAGGCAGTGCACACGTATACGAATGTACACGTGTGTACTGCAGCCACTTATAGTTACCTGTCCCTGATAAAAATACTGATATGCACAGATATTGCACAGTCAAAAATGATGACGAACAACCCAAATAACTGAGGCAAACAATGTTTTCAAAATCATCGTTTCTTTCAAATTTCAAAAATATTTCTCTTTCAATTTTACTGCGTTTGAAAATATTTTTGTAGATTACTCAGATGCTGGATTCAAACCGGAATGCAGTTGAAGACAAAATACGAGTGTGAATGATATGTAGTAAGGTTAACTGTAAATGTGAAATGTGATGTGATTGTAATCAAAAATGTATATGTATAGTGAGAGCATGAAATTGTACTATTTAAAATTGTAATAAATATTTGTTTGAATAAAAATTTCTGTTTGAATTCAAAATCTGTTTAACTTGTTCTGTTTGAATTCAAATTCGAATTCTGTGTAATTTAATTTTATTCAACAGATATTTATCTAACCAAATACATACTATTCAAAATATTTGTTTGAATAAAATTTCTGTTTGAATTCAAAATCTGTTTAACTTGTTCTGTTTGAATTCAAATTCGAATTCTGTGTAATTTAATTTTATTCAATAAATATTTATTTAAACTATGAAAAACAAAATAGTACATTACCAAATACATTTATATGAATGTATATATGTTTATTATCATCAAACAAAAATCATATAGCGCAAAGCGCATATTCAACAATCTCCCCCTTTTGATGATAACAAACATATATTTAAGATTTTGAATATATTAAATGTATTTGATAATTTCATTTGCTCCCCCTATTTGAATGCTTCCTTTTTATGTGATACTCCCCCTACATATATGGCTCCCCCTACATATATGCATACAAATAAAAATATGTAAATGAGCCTATATGCAAATTGAAAGTTATTTGACCTTTGCTTGATTCTATTTGACAAAATCTTAACTTTTCTCTCCCCCTTTTGTTATCAGCAAAAGAATAATAGTGTTATAAAATAGAGATGAAGTGATAGACATGAATCAAACATTTAACTCAATTATATATAAATATCAAATCTCAATAAAACTCAAACAAAAATCATAATTACCCTTGTCAAGCGCATATTCCACTTTCAGAAGTGATGGAGATAGAATCATAAAAAATTCATATAGATATGTCTATTTGTGGTATATTTATTTCTGGAAATTGGAATATCTACTAACCATGCATAACCGTTAGGACTTTTAAATGAGATTAGTAGTATTCCAATTTAATTTAAAAAATAAAATCAAGTATCTTCTAACCACGCATGACCGTGAGGACTTTTAAATGGGATTAGAATCAACTTGTCTATTAAATCAATTATTTTTGATATGCGTTCCATACATGCATAACCGTGAGGACTTTTAAATGAGCATGGAAGTACATAATCAAAAATCCAAGTAATTCACCCATGCATAACCGTGAGGACTTTTAAATGAGAGTGAATACTTTGGATATTTATTTTTATTGCTAAACATAATAAGTTGAAGCACAAATAATTTCCTTCACAAATTTAAAGATATTGAAGAACAAATGATTTCCTTTGTAAACTACCACAAATTTACATACTAAATATGATCTTGATGAGTGATGGTTGATAGAAAGATGATAGGAATAGAAATGGTCATGGAATTTTTACCCAACAAAAAGTTTTTATAACTCTTGTTATGAAATTCTAAAGAAATTTTCTAATTATACTTTCTCGAGTTATAATATATGATAAATATCAACACTCATCTCTTTTTTTTTAATCACTATTCATCATTTCGATAATCAAAGGGAGTCAGATTAGTCAGAATTTGTCATTTAAAAATCAAATTCAAAAAATTATAAAATCAATTTTTTAAAAAAAAATGACTAATCTGTAAATATGGTCAAACATGATTTTCTCGAAGGGTTTTATAAGAAAATTTTCTGCTATTTGAAAATTATTTCAAGTGAAAAATATGCAGATATTTTCTTTGAAAAAAAACGATGCAACAAATGAATGTTAAAAATTAATCACATTCCACTAGTAATTTTTCTATCAACTGTATTGCCAGCGTAATCTGCATCTGAATTTAAATTTCACTCAATGCTCACTCGTTGGATATCAAAGACCAGATTGTGAAATTTCAACAAACTATCTCAGAATTGTTTTCAACAATTTTAAATGAAATTTGTAATGAAGCCATGTTCACACTCAAACAAATATCATGATGTTAATTTCAGAAACCATAGGATAAACAAGTTCATGAGTAATCAACAGTCAATCAACATCATAATTATTTCAAAAACAATTTCATAAAATCCTTTTTCTCATGAATTTGAAATCGTGCAAATTTACAAGCAGTGACCAAAATATATCTACATGCAGCATGAGTAATCAAATACCATCATTTGACCGAACAAATTTATATGAATTAGTTCAAAATTGAAAATCTGATTGGTCATCATTTAAGCACAAACCAATGTCATATATAAGAACAAGTAAAAAAAAAAATTCTTAAAATCCTTTTTGCATTTTTTTTTAAATAGAATTCATTAGGATTTTAAGTTGAAGCCATAGAAGAAACCATGAATATAGATTTAGCCAAAAATATTATCGTCAATCAATAAAAACACCATCAGCAATCCAAATTAATCGATATAAAGTATTTCAAGGATTGTAGTGTTTTTGGCACAAAAGCATAATTGGCCAACAATTTTGAAAAAATCAGAATCAAAATTATCATCTTTTATTCATCTCAATATTGGCTAATTTTAATTCAGAATATGGTGCAGATTATCACATTTGATATATCGTTCAAAAATAAATTTACCTGTTTTACCTTTACGATAATTTTTCGTCATTGTCCATTGTGATTCTGTCACCTTTGTACTAGGCTAAGGAACTTTGCTTTGTCTGCCCGTTGTGTTTCTGGAACAGCCGAAATCCAGAGAACACTGTTGTTGTTCCTTAGCCTGCCACCACACCTACACGATAAAAGATTTATGTGACCTATTTGTTTTTATAGGTCCATTGTTGTTAGTGGCAGAATATGAAAAATATGTTTTTGGAGACCCAAAACTATTTATATCTGTTCCTTTTGGCACCCAAGTTTGTTTGACTTTCAAAGATTTTATATTTGTGCCTTTTGGAACCCAAATTGGTATAGTTTTCACGTGTTTGGGTCTATAACAACAATTATTTCGATTATGTCCAAATTCTCTACAAAACGTGCTCATTAAATTGACTTGATTAAATTTTGTGTTCCTATGACTATGATTTTCAACATGATTTCCAATTATTTCAGATCGAGCAACACTTTTACCTTTATCATCATCTTGTGATTTTCCAAAACCTAGTCCTTTTCTATTGTTAGCAAAAATTTGATTTCCCAATAGCATGTTGAAAGATTTTTCGCCTCTTGAAAAGTTATTCAAAGATTTCTCAAGATTTTGGACTTTGGTTTTTAGTGTTGTATTTTCAGCGACAAGTGAGGTGCATCGATTTATAAAATCCTTTTTTCTAGTGTCAATGTTTTCTTTAAGACTCAAGTTTTCTTTTTCAAGATTCTCAAAGTTATTCCTCAGTTTTGATAATTCTGAATCTAAAATCTTAAATTTTTTACATTCTAGGTTTTGAATATTTTCAAGTTCAGTTTTTAACCTAAAATTTTCACGAGCAAATTCTCTCCTATCAGATTTCAGTTTTTCAATTTTAGATTCAAGAGTATCCACTACCTTAGTAAGATCAGAACACATAAAAACAAGTTCTTTATAAGAAAACTCACCTTCCTCACTAGATTCGTCGGAGGTTGCTTCTGATTCTGATTTTGCCATGCAACACAAGTTAGCCTCCTCTGAGCTGCTATCCGAAGCTTCCTCTCCTTCTTCATCATCCCAAGTCGCTGCAAATACCTTCTTCGCCTTTTTCTTTTCTTTGTTGTTTTTGAGAAGTGGACATTTTGGTTTGATGTGGCCAGGCTTGTTGCAGTTATAACACGTCAGTTCATTATCAGAATTTTCGGAATCTTTTGACCTATTGCCCTTTGTTTTCTTCTTGCGTGGCTTGAATCTAGACCATCTTCTAAGATTATTGACAGCCATTGCAAGCTCTTCAATTGGATCTTCTTCATCGCTTTCTTCTTTGCTCTTTAAGGCAATCGTCTTCTTCTTTGGTTCGGAGTTGTTGCATTCTTCCTTTGCTTTTAACTCAAGCTCATATGTCATCAAGTTGCCAATCAACTCCTCCATGCTTAGTTTACTCAGATCTTTCGATTCTTGAATTGCTGTGACTTTTGCCTCAAAGTTCATTGGTAAAACTCGTAGTATCTTCCTCACAAGCTCTACCTTAGTGAATACCTTCCCAAGCGCTCTAGCATTGTATACCAAGGTTGAAAAGCGTCCAAACATGTCTTTTATGCTCTCGCCTTTGTCCATCACAAAGTTTTCGTATTCGTTGCTGAATGGGGCTAGACGAGACTCCTTGACTTGAGAAGTTCCTTCGTGTGTCACCTCCAAAGTGTTCCAAATTTCCTGTGCTGTTGTACAATGAGAAATTCTATTAAATTCGTTTTTATCAAGAGCACATATCAAAGCATTCATGGCTTTAGCATTTGTTGTTTTCAATTTCTTATCGTTAGCATCCCACCTATCCTTTGGTTTAGGAATCTCAGTACCACCAACGATTATAGTGGGAGGTTTATAGCCAGTTTCAATAATATCCCAAACATCATAATCAACGGAACTAAGATAAATACTCATCCTAACTTTCCAATAAGCATAATCGTTCCCGTTAAACATGGGTGGCCTAGCAATAGATTGCCCCTCAGAAAAAGCATTATTTTGTAGACTCGTGACTCTAGAGTTAAATAAATATACCGGGCTCTGATACCACTTGTAGGATCTAGATTAACCCTAGAGGGGGGTGAATAGGGTTATCGCAAATTTTCTTGAATTAAACACAGAAATATAATAGCAGAAATAAATATGCTGAAAAGTAAATCACACACAAAATTTACCCAGCTTCGGCAACCCCTGCCTACTGCTGCATTCACAGATTTCTATTAGAATTAAACAGTATCATGCTTACAAACGCTCTACTAGACTCGCAGTCCCTTTTGCTCCCGCTCACAAACACTCTACTAGACTCGCACACCCTGCTCCCGCCTATAGAGTTTCGCTCACTCGCAAACACTGCTCCCGCCTATAGAGCTTTGCAAACTCGCACACCCTGCTCACTGAACTAATTCAAAATAGACAATCTGACACTACCTAAACCTAGGTGGTGATTTACCAAGATTCTTTGGTTCGTAAAATAAAAAACAATAATTAAGAAATAATAGAAAATAACCCTAAAAACTAATTAATATAATAAAGCCTTAAATTAAAAACAAAACCCCCTTTTTTTTTAATAAGACCGGCCCACTTAAACCCGTTCCTTTCTTTGTTATCTCCAGCCCGATCCCCTTTTGTCTCGTTCGTGAGAATAATGGTGGCTTCGTTCTGATTAGGGCTTCGTTCCAATTGTTCCAGTTAGGGCTTCGGCTCTTTGTTCCAATTAGGGCTTCGGCTCCTTCAATTGATCTGAGATATGTTGCCCTAGCTCGCTACTTCTCTGATGGTTGACTATTGCTCGTTTTGCAGTTGCTCGATCGAGTTCGTTGCTTGCGAATTCGGTATGTACTGTCTCCTTTTGCTTTTCTAAATTGATACTTGAACTCGATGAAAAAAATGCCGATGATGATTAGGGTTTTAATAGGATTTGATTTCCTATTTTTGCGTTCGACTGATTGCTTCAAAAATTCTTGCTTTGCCGTTCGATTACACTTTGATGCTGAGGATTAATCTGACTTTGTCAATTTCGTATTTCTAGTAGCTTGATTCACACGGCTTTGAATTGATTTCGTGATTTGTGATATTTGACTTTGTCACACGCATATTTTCGACTGTTGATTGCTTAATGGTGTCACTGTGTTTGACATGGTCTTTGTAGTTCTTAAGATTGGTTCCTGTTGCATTTTTGTATACTATTGACAATCATGTTAGGTAGCTTCATCAAGGCTTGTTGTTGGCTACTGGTCGTCTGCACCTCTGCATCCATTGTAGTGTATCCTCAGTGTTGGTTGATGCTTGAACTTTTTACTTGAACCTGCTTTTGAGGATGATGCATCCTGTCTTGGTTTTGGGTTTGTATAACTTTTGCATGTTATTCACTTTCTCTGGTATCATTTTTGGTTTGCATTGTTTATGTTACTTTGACATGTTGTATCTGCATTCACCATAGTTTGTACCTGCATTTGCCATACTGAGTTTGCATTTGATTTTATAGTTTGGTGTCATGTTTGCTTTGAGTATGCAACTTGGAGTCTGCAACTAGTAGCTGGACTTAATTTGTGCCTTGTCCATTCTCATGTGTTCATCCCTGTTGTTGTTCATCTGAGTTTGAGCATTTGCATATTTGAAGCCTTGTATCATGATGCAGTCTTCATTATGTTCTGGTGACATGTGCATTGCTTCATGTTGCCTATGTATCACTGCAGTTGCACATTGCTTGTACTTGTGTTCTTTATTCATATGTTCTTCAAATCAGTGGTGCACTGTGCCATTTGATCTGTTGCACTTTTGTTGTTGTTCACTGATTTTGGGGCTACTGTATTACTTTGGTTCATTTTCATGTTTGTTGTTTGGACATTGTTTGAATTTGCAGTGGTGCATTGTTTTTGCATTCCATGTTGCATGCAGTAGTCTTGGCCTGTATTGTGACTCGAGTTTTCACTGTGTTCTGACTTGATGCTGCATACATGTTTGTTGCAGTCCCTTTTTGCTGTTGCTATCCACATTGAACTGCTTTTGATGCAATTTTGAACTTTGTTGCATTCATGTCCTTGCAGTCTTCATGACTGTACTGTGGCAGTCGAGTTGTATTCATGTACACTTGTGGCTTGAACTGGAACTGTTTGTAGTCAATTGCTTTGTCTATTTGCCTTGAGTTGAACCTATCTTGGGTTTGACCTTGTTTTTGATTTCTGTGCTTTTGTTTGATTTTTTGCACACAAGTTGGCGAGGCAGTGCACACGTATACGAATGTACACGTGTGTACTGCAGCCACTTATAGTTACCTGTCCCTGATAAAAATACTGATATGCACAGATATTGCACAGTCAAAAATGATGACGAACAACCCAAATAACTGAGGCAAACAATGTTTTCAAAATCATCGTTTCTTTCAAATTTCAAAAATATTTCTCTTTCAATTTTACTGCGTTTGAAAATATTTTTGCAGATTACTCAGATGCTGGATTCAAACCGGAATGCAGTTAAAGACAAAATACGAGTGTGAGTGATATGTAGTGAGGTTAACTGTAAACGTGAAATGTGATGTGATTGTAATCAAAAATTTATATGTATAGTGAGAGCATGAAATTGTACTATTTAAAATTGTAATAAATATTTGTTTGAATAAAAATTTCTGTTTGAATTCAAAATCTGTTTAACTTGTTCTGTTTGAATTCAAATTCGAATTCTGTGTAATTTAATTTTATTCAACAGATATTTATCTAACCAAATACATACTATTCAAAATATTTGTTTGAGTAAAATTTCTGTTTGAATTCAAAATCTGTTTAACTTGTTCTGTTTGAATTCAAATTCGAATTCTGTGTAATTTAATTTTATTCAACAAATATTTATTTAAACTATGAAAAACAAAATAGTACATTACCAAATACATTTATATGAATGTATATATGTTTATTATCATCAAACAAAAATCATATAGCGTAAAGCGCATATTCAACAGTCAAAGCGTCATGCTTTCGCCTCATGGTTTTATCGTCGATCTTTATAACGCTGCAACCATCAAATATGAATGTCAAATGATTGAATGAACACACATACATGAACACGAATACCCAGACATCATGTGCACGTCCCTCGAGACTCGACCCCCTTGGCCATCACCAACATTGTTCGGTACTAACCATAAAAGTGGTTGGTACAAATCACTTGTGGCTATTTTTCCACTTCTCCACCTAACTCCATACTAACCAGAAGTATCTTACTCACCGGCATGGAGAAAGCACCTAAAAACACCAAGCAAAAAGAAGTTAGGCCAAGCACTTTTGACCCTCCAATATTTAAGTCCAAATCTAATTTTCCGCCAGCCCCTTATGCCTGTTTCGAAGTAAGATCATTTAAAATCTAAAGCAACTAGCTCAAAAACATGAAGTAGGAGTGATTGACCCCGATCACTTTTCTTCACTAAAATTTGGCTTAGTCCAGAACTTAACTCCCATGCCTTTCCATGCATGTCCCGAAGTTTTTGGCCTTCAGACCCAAAGCAAACACCTTTGTGACTCAAAGTATGCCACCAACGATCATATTTTGATCACATTTTGGACACTACTAATCATTCTCGATGGAATGGTTTTGGGACTATCAAATCAACTCCAAATCATTTGAATTTTTTGAGTAGACAACCAACGCTTCGAGTATAATATATCCAAATTTTATCACGTTTCGACCACTTTGGTAAACGACGTCTCTCTCCTAACTACGCAAAACGATTAGCAAACACATCAAAACAATTTATCTAAAAATCAAACATCATCTCATATCGTCCAAATAACATATTCAAAACATCCAAACATAATTTATTATCATAATTTTTTTTAGATGTAGGTTTTGAGGAAGTAGAAATTATGATTGGTAATGTTTAGAACATTTTAAAGTTCAATTCTATCTTTTTAAATACAAGTATAAGAGGCTGTTAACATTAGATCAAAGTATTAAAACCATTTAATCTTGAAAATCACTTTAAAAATCGTATATGTGCAACTTGAAATGCACGTGAACCTATGCTAATGCATAAGAGTAGTTGGTCTACTGATTCAGTCTACCTCTTTTATGCAAAATACTCATGTTATGCATCCAAATGCATGCAACATTCTAAATGATATACAGATAATTCTATATGAATGTACAATCATCCAAAAATATGCAACATCCACATGCTTAACATCCACCAGCATCCAAGAATTAAGAAATGACATGACACCGGATATAAATGCGCGCGCGTGTACCTAAAGGATATATTGTCCTAACGTGTAAAAGAACACCATACAAATAATGCATCCGTTAGCATCCATCTTCCATAAAATGTCCTACTGACATGTTTACAACCATTCCTAACATCCATTGTCTCTACCTAAAAGGGTATACCACCTAAGTCCTATATAAAAGAGATCTATACTAAAGAATTAAATTGGAAATGTATCAATAAAGAGACGTGGGAAGGTAGCGTGGATCTTCTCCTGGGCTGCCACGTACTCTTCGCTAAATTGCCTCCCTGTTGGAATTTAACAATATAATCTTCTTGTTGAGGAGTCACTTAGTACCACGCTCTAAAATATGAGTGGATGCACAGTGAACAAGTGACTCTCGCTCAACTTTAACCTCCTCTAACTGACTCGACTCGACTATGGTAGCTATATCACGTAAGAATTTTCGCAAGTGTGACACATGGAAAAAGTCAAGTACCCCCATCGACTTCTCTAGTAGCTCTATGCCAACTTCCCTACTCTAGCGACTATCGAGAAGGGCCCTACAAATCTTGGTGCTAGCTTCCCGAAACCAACAAATCTCATCACATGTTTAAGAGGTGAAACTTTCACGAATAACATGTCTTCCACTACGTACTCTAACTTCATACGTCTCCTATTAGCATTCATATACGGACCAAATCCACCTTCTTCGATGTCTCTCTAGCACGTAGGGTCCAAGAATAATCCTATCCATCGTATCCCACCAATAAGACGACGATCCACAAGGTTTACCATATAACACCTCAAATGATGACATCCCAATGCTAGCCTAATAATTGTTTTTGTAGGTAAACTCCACCAATGGTAAATGACCCTCCCAAAATCATTCAAAGTCCAAAATGCACATCCATAACAAGTCCTACAAAACTCAATTCACCCTCTTCGTTTATCTGTTGGTCTGTAGATGCTATGAAGTACTCAAGCTCAATTCATTCCCCAAAGCCTTCTATAGACTCTGCCAAAACTCACTAGTCAAAAGAGGATCTCGGTCCCTAACTATACTAGTCGGAACTCCATGCAACCTAACGACCTCTCTCATAGAAATAGCCGCCAATAATGTTGTTTTCCTAGTACATCTCACTGGTATGAAATGAGCGCTCTTAGTTAACCGATCTACTATTACCCAAATGCTCCCATTCCCTCTCCTAGTCCTAGGTATACCGTCTATAAAATCAGTGGAAATACTCTCTCACTTCCATTGAGGAATATCTAGTGGCTGCAACAATTCTTCTAGCTTCTTCTGCTCCTCCTTTACCCTCTGAAAAGTCATACATCTAGCTACATACTCTGCCCCTTGCTTCTTCATACTGGGCTAATAGAAAACTCGCTTCATGTCATGATATGTATTGTCACCATCGAGATGAATGGTCATCCAAGAATGGTGAGACTCAACCAACACTGCATCAATCAAATCCATACCATAGGGATCATATAGTCTATTATCTCTCCATAACCATCATTTCAAATCAATGGCATAACACCTCAAATGACTTGATGATTCTCCTCTACTAATCCTATCCATAATATCTACTAACTCCTTATCCTTCTTCTGCCTAGATTTAATACGCTCTATTAATGTAGGCTAAAAATCTAAAGTTTCTAGTAATCCTGGGGTAATAGATGACAGTCTAAAATCAAAGGTAGAAATATACTCCAAATGTCACCGCTCCAAGAACAAGGGACTCAAGAGTACATGATGTCGACTCAAAGCATCCTGCGCTACATTACCCTTTCCCGACTGGGTTATAAGAGATATCAAAGTTATATAATGCAAAAATTTCATCCACCTTTGTTGTCTCAAGTCCAAGTCCTTTTGGGAGAACAAATGTTTCAAGGACTTATGATCAATAAATAGCTCAAATCACTCCCCTAAAAGATATTGCCTACATGACTTAAGCACAAAGACAAATGACTCAAGATCAAGTGTATGATTGTTCCTATCATGGGTCTTCAACAACCTACTCGCATAATTCACCATCCTTCCTTTTTTCATCAATACCACTCCTAACCCCATACCACAAGCATCGATATAAAATATAAATGGACTAATCTCATCTGGTAGCACCGAAATTAGTGCACTAGTTAATGCCTCCTTCAACTTGACAAAAGCATCTTCACACTTTGCATCCCATTAGAAAAATAGATTCTTCTTGATAAGACGATCAATGAGGCAGAGATCTTTGCGAAGTCCTTAATGAATTTGCATAGTAGCCCGCTAAACCAAGGAAGCTTCTCGCCATCATAACATTCTTCGGAACATGCCAATCCCAAACATTGCCACTTTACTAGGGTCAACTGCTAAACCACTTTCTCGTCCCAAAAAGCGTATCTTTTTTCTGAAAGTTGCACTTAGAAAACTTCACCTTCAATTTATGTACACAAAGTGTCTTGAGTATCTCCTCCATATGCAATGCATGATCCTCCTTACTTCTCGAGTGCAGTAGAATATCATCCATAAGTACCATGATGAATTTATTAACCAACCCCCTAAATACTCGACTCATCAGATCAACAAATTAGGCGGGTGCATTGGTTGGTCCAAAGGGCATGACTAACCACTCATATAATATGTCGAATGTACGGAATGCTGTCTTTTAAATACTGTCCTAGACTACATGCAACTGATGGAATCAAGTAGCCAAGTCCAACTGAGAAAATACTCTAGCTCCAACTAACTATTCAACAAGATTGTATATGCGGTGCAAAGAATAACGATTCTTCTTCTTCGGCTTATTTAGCTCCCTATAATCGACGCAGAGTCTAAGAGAACCATCTGCCTTGGTGGCAAAGACGATTGGTGTTCTCCACTCGAAAATACTCCTTCCAATAAATTCTTTCTCCAACAACTCAATAACTAGCTTATTGAACTCACATCTGTCTTTTGGAGCCATATACCTTAGTGGTAAGGCGACCGGTCTAACATTCTCAACAAGATAGATACTAAAATCAATTTCTCTTTAAGGTGGGAGAAAGGTAACCTCAGCAAAACATCTGAAAAATCTCTAACTACAAGCACCGTACTAAGCTCATCATGTGATGGGTGCAATGAATATAGGTAGATCAACCTAATAGATCCTTGGGGCTCGCTGTAAACCTCTAAGCTACTCCAACTACATGTACTCACCTGACAACTCTCCAATCACAATCTATAAGATCCTCATACACAGTCATCCATTCCATGCCTAATATTAACCCAAACCTAGAAAATCCTAGTACAAAGCATCACAATCAAACTCGAGCCCTAAGATAAACAACTTCAAACCTCTACATAATATAGATAAATAGGCTGATCCTTTAATGGGGCTTGACACAACTACGGGGTCCGTGACTATACTACTATGCAAGTGCAAATCATCAATAAGTCTACTAGAAATGAAAGAATGTGAAGCCCTAGTATCAAATAAAGTGCGAATAGATAAATTGAAAAGAGTCAACATACCTTCAATCATCGCCTTCTTACCATTGTCTATCACTGGAGCTAGGGACTGCATCTAGCATATATGCCTGAACCACCTGAATAGAAGTCTGAGTAGGAGTTTTCATTTGTGCTTTATAAGCTCGCTTCAAATGCCCAGTCTGATCATAATTATAACACTTAATCTTCGAGCAATCAATCCTACATCCTTTGGCAAAGTGCCTCGGTTTGCCACACTTATTACGCTTTATATCCTTATATGAATCTTCCTCTTTAGCCCAAATTTCCCCTTTTCTTATTCTTCTGGTTCCCTTTCACTCTAAATTTCGAAGCCTTCTTCCTCTCTTCCATCTTAGTAATAGTGAGTAAAGCCATCTCTACAAGTCCCTCATAGGTAGAACCTATCGGAATATGATTCATAACTAAATCTTGAAGTGGTTGATTTAATCTCCTAGCAAATTTATTATGTGGTGTGCTACTCACATCCATACCAGACCTAGCCAGCTCATTAAATTGATTCATGTATCCCTTGACTGTCATATCTCCCTGCTTGAGATGGATGAACTTCTCTAGCTGAACGCCTTCCTCTACCCTAGAAAGGAACTTTATCTCAAACCTCATATGAAACTCATCCCAAGTAATATCAGTCCTATCAGCCTTATCCTCGATAACCTCCCACCAGCTCGGCGCCTTACCATGCAGTTGTCAGGTAGCTAGTCGCCTCCTCGCAACATCATTCAAGCCCATAAGACCAATTATCTTCTCACAAGCATGGATCTATGCTCTCAAATCCACATAAGACTCTGTTTGCATATATATGTTACCTCGAAAACTAGAAAAATCTTTGCACAACTAAGCAAAATCTAGAGAAATAGGTGGGCAAGTAGGAATCTCACCAGTTGCTCGCTCCCGTGGGCTCTCTAGAGGAATTGAACTCAGCATCTCCCCTAGCCTGTAGGTACCAATGGAACCATAAAAAGGATGGTCACATCTGGGACCTCGACTATATCACTAGAGCCTGAACCTATGGGATTACTCATCTTTTATATGTGAATCTTTAATAATTTGGTTAATAACTTTTCACAAATAGTGTAGACACTAATAAGAAAGACAACATGGACATGAATCAAAGATGACATAGGCACGATCAAGCGATATATTACAACTTGTATATAATATGTGGAAAATCTCTTTGAAAAATATTTACTTTTATACATATATATATATTTTAAAAGTTCATTTTTGAAACATTTGTCGATTTTTTTTGAAAAACCATTTCTTTTAGAATACGTCTCTTAATACAGTCCTAACCTTAAGGAATATTGAACATATGCTTTAATACCAACCGTGATAACACGCACCTCCCGACATGCTCCAAAAACCGTTACATCGAGAAATGCGGATCGTCGGGGTTGTAAAAACTTTAACACCTCAAAGAATAAGATAAACATACATGACCTAAGAAAACTATTTATCCAATACATATCAAAGTGGAAGAGATACTCTAACTATTAGACGCGTATCCCAATGGAAGAGATAATCTAACTATCAGATGTGTATCACAACAAAAGAATTTACACACGTATACATACATACATACATACACATGTATACATACATACATACATACATACATACATGCATACATATATATCACAGAAAAATATTAGTCTAAAAAAATATCAAATCATCGTCTTAGAAAAATATCATAATGTGATCCAAAATAGAGCACGTAGTAAAATATCCCTTAAAGTCTGATACAAGAAATAAGCTGTGCTGATATGATAGAACGATACATGGAGAGTGAAATGGAATAAAAGCGGTCTCCAAAGTAAGCCCGACTCTCCAAGTATTAAGAGTGGGCCAGTCACTTACCGCCCTATCTATCCGTGGTAGGGAAAAGATGGAAAAGAATGCGTCAAACATAAAGTCTGATGAATGAGAACAAGTTTAACGAGTGATGATTAAGTGTAATTAACTTCAAAGCTATTCTAAATGATGTAGGATGTGTAACAAGCGTCCGTGAGCACTTAGGATCCAATACGTAAGGATTCTTATCTAACATTACTGGTCGAACTACAAATCGAACCTCATACTAAGATCTATCAATGCCCTTTAAACTATCCAAATTATCTATCATTACTACGCTCAAGGGGAGGACCCCGAAATACAAATTCGTATTACAGCTTAATAATGCAACTCATCGAATGCGCTCACTGTCCACCGCTTGATCGTAGTTCCAAACATCGTCTCTTATTGTAGCCTCTTATTGTCCTGCTCCGGCGTCCACCTGTACCACGTCATGCTGGTATCGTAAGTACAAGAACTTCCGTTAGGACCAGGCTCACTCACTTGGTATCTCCATAAGTGTTGTGTGCCACCATGACAGAATACTCCTTGAGTGTCTGCAAATTCGTCGTTCTAGCCAACTCTCAACCCTTATTTGGGTGTTCAACAATTACCCAAACCGCAATGATATATTGTCCCTTGATAGAGAATTATGACCTTACAATCTCTTGATAAGGGATTTACGACCCTATCGTTCATATCATGTTCACTTGCTCAATAATAGAATCAAACAGTCAATTTTCCATTTATATAATTTTATAAGAAATTATGTAGATTTTATTATAAACCTGGGCCTAAGGCCAAGGTTTAAGATCTGCAAATTTACTTTCGATCGGTTGACCCAAGGTATCCCAGGTCGAATGCTACCGGTCGACCTCTGTCAATCCAGGTCGACCATTCACATGTAAATTTTAGGTTTTTGTTTTCTTTCTTTTCATAATTAACTTTTTAATTACTTATTAATTTATAGGGTGCTATGGCATTGGACAATCGTATGACCGTTGTAAAGCAGAATCACATGGCTGTTTTAAACCAAATAAAAAATAGAATTTGGTGGTAAGTATCATATATAAAAGTTTGATATTTATTGAAAATTTAATGCCATCTAAAATATATAATGCATATTGATAACAACTTTGTTTTTTAGGTAAATAATTCTAATATCCTGTCTTTTATACTTTTATCTACCATCTCTATTTTACCGAATTTTTTTATTTTGATTTTATTTTTTAGAATGTCTACCAGCGAAACATCCACCTCTTCTACTATAAGCATTATAGACTGGATCGTTAAATGTACGTTGGTGTTCATAGATATATGCTATGCCAAATATTGACTCTTGTCCTGGATGTGTAGGATATCAGTACAAGGATATTATTAACGAGTTCAACATAGAGATGAGCGTGAAATATACAATTAAACAGATGGAAAACAAATGAGATAACTTGAAACGCTCCCGATTCCCCTAAACCATTTGCTACAAATTGAAGGAGGGTACTAAAATGTGGAGAAATACACAGTTGGTGGAGACAATGACCAATGGAATACAACGATCAAGAAATATAAAAAATTTGAATATTCCTCGCCTTCAAAATTTAGCAAGTTAAATACCAACTTCATCATGCAAGTACACAGTGCCGCCAGCTCCACCTACCAACACATACATATGTTACTTTTCGACGATGATACCGGGTTACACACTTCTTTCCCTCCCTAGACTGCTTCACATCCACATCGATCGACTGCAGCTTCCACATCTCGGAGATGTCAATCGGCTATGCATACGCATGCAGGTTCTTCGCATGACACAGAGATGACATACACCATTGTAAGATGTAAGACCGTGAGGCAGCGTGATGATCCATTTTTCGTATGAGAAGTCTTTTACGTTTTAATAACTCTGGAGTTATGCTACAAAATTGTTTGTTTTATGTTGGACAAGCCCGATGAGCTTAGGCGATTGTTGATCTATCTAGTAGGACATTTTAGTAGAAGCATATAATAGTTTATTTGTCTTTTGTATTCTGAAGTATTAGTGTTTATCGAAATTATTTTTCTTTGTTGGAAATTTACTAGCATTATTTTATCTACAAATAATTCAAGTTCATTTAACTACGTTATCTAATCATTACTAAATAAAATAAAACAATAATACAAATAAATATTTATAAAAAATAAAATAAATAAAATAAAATAAAATAAACATTTAAATGTCCTTGAGAATCCTTAGGACTCGTTTGGTTTCATTTTGTATTTTGAGTTTTGTGTTTTCAACTTGCATTAAGAAATAGCAAAAATAAAAGAAAGATTTGTAATTCTTATCCATTGCGACGACCAACGGACGACGAAGGAGTTGGATTGTTCTCCGTACTTTTGTTATCTCTCAAAATACGAAAATCAAAATAAACTTATTTTCTATTTTACATGTTAATTTTATTTTTTAAAATTGTTTGTTTTTCAACAATATATAAAACGGACGCACTTTGTATACAACACAAAACTAAAAACCACAGCCAAACAACGTTAACTTTTGATTTCCTTTTCCGTGCGTTTTTTTATTTCCCACAGTACCCTAAGCCCAAGCCCATTACAAGCTTCGCTTTTATAGACAACCCAATTCAGTTCTTAGCCTTCGCCCAGACGGAGATGGACGGAACACCTAGGGATGACGGAACCCTAGGCGGTGGAGGATCATATTTACCTCTTTTCATTTTCTTAACCGTCTTATCTTTTCAAGCTCTCGATGCAGTATTGAAGGTTTTCAAAAAGGTATGGCTATCCATTCACCTAACTACTTTGATATTATTCTTGTTCATGCATCAAACTGATGAGAGTTTATTCTTGTTCAAGAATCGAACTAAACAAAAATTTAGCTGCGAAACTAGTGAGGTATTGGGTTGGGTTCAGTAGATTTGTAAAAAAATCCCATATATTAATATAATATTCCCATGTGAAAGTTATTTGTAACAAGGTTCTTCAATTATAATTTCTTTGAATCCCACTGTAAAAATATAGTATAATTTCTAAAATGGCCAGTTCTATTTGCACAATTCTATTGTCCTTCCACACCCGCTTTTTTTTTTTAAATAAATAAATAATATTTTTATAACCATTTTGCCCCTTTAGGATTAATGGTGAAGTTAACCAAAAATGGGTCCAAACATTAAAAAAAACCCAGTCACCCTTGTCCATCATGACCGTGGACGATAACAACACCCTGCCCGTAGTAGACGTGGGTGGTAACTAAACCACCGCCCGTAGTAGGTGTGAATGACAACAACAACCATGCTCGTCTCCGGCAAGGGTGTTTCTTTACCAAGAAAAAACCGTGTTAGGTCCAAGTGAGGGTACTAGTTAAACCTACGTCCGTAGTTAGTATTGTGTTCTTTGACACACATGTCTGGTTTGGGCGTGGGTGCTGTTATGACTCAAGCTCCCCTGCAGTTGGGTGGAAAACAATAGGAATAATAGAAAAAAGTAAAAAGGAGGCAAAAAATATGGAGTGTGAAAGGAGACACAAGGGGTGTAGGAATTTAGAAGCCTTTTCGGAGTGTGGAAGAAAAATGTTGGGGTCCAAATGGCTTGGGCCAAACTTTCATGTTCACACCATTGAGAAATATGCTTCAAAGTGCATCCAAATAATTTAGCACATAACAGTTAATAAGTCTTGAATCATCGTTATGCTATCCAAACCATAATTTTTTTTATCAATATTTATTAAAGTTAATATAGCGCACACTTATGTGTGTATATATGTATATTTGTGGATGTGTGTTGGGGGTTTCGGGCTACGCAAAAAGAAGCGAATTTTGACACAATTTCTTTTGACAGTTGAATCTTTCTATATTTACATAAGGGGATGAACTTATCCAAACCTGTTGTTTCGCAAATTATGTCATCAACTTGTGTTTCAATATAATTTATATATATATATATATCATTATAATATTTTAAATAATGGTTTTCATTTCGATCAGTAATTATAGAACAATATCAAACTTTTTGTGAACACTTCTTTTAAAGCATTTTGGTTTCATGCTAATTCTATGCATAGTTATTAAAGCCCTTGTCTAGACGCCAAAAAACCCTAGACGCCAACCTAGGGCTTTTTAACCTTTAAAGCGCCGACGATGCGTAAGGCGCTTAAAAAGCTCCAAAGGCCCCAAAGCGCTCGAGTTTTGAAGCGCTAAAAAAGCGCATCTTGTGCATAATTATTGAGGAGAAAAAAGTTTCAGTATTTGGTCCAATATGAAGCCTAATTACATTTCAAAATCCAACAGCAAACCAAAAAAATTGTTTATTCATCTAAACTTCAATACCGAATAGTAAAAACACCGTTCTTTCAATACCAAACAAAAAACCCTAGATTGAAATAGCTGCCGCCACCAGCCTTCTGCTGTCGCCGCTAGCATTAATATGGCTTTATGCCTTATTGGTTTGATTTATGATGATCCTATGATGTTTTATTCTCAATATTGCATTTATATGTAATTTTTTGAAGTTAAAAATTGAGTTTTAGTGCTTTTTATTAATTGCATTTTTTGCAATAAAACGGAAAAATGATGCTCAAAACATCCAAAAAAACCGTAAGCGCAAAAAAGGCTAGATGAGGGTCTTGGGTTTTTTTGTCTTGACAACTATGATTCTATGGGTATATATGTGAAAACTTTGAGTTAAAATTTAAGAACCGATGAATACTTAACTTAGGGGCATGTGTTAACCGGTTATAAAAACACCTTATAAAATTTGTCAAAATCGAGACTTTCGTCCATGGTCAAAACAAGTATTTTTAAAACCCCTCTTCTACAAAACTCAAAGGCCAAGCCTGAAATAATAATGGTTTTTTGGTAATGTTTCAAGGGTAGTACTATTAACATGCACATATTTATTTCAAAATGTCACTCAAATAAAATAAAATAAAAAGCCACTCTCTGTCTTTTGTGAAACCCAACGCTCAATTTCAAATACTAATTTACAAATCGAATCAAATTTTATTGTCTTGAAAAATTCTTGATTTGGAAATATTTAATATGATTTATGACATCATAGAAATGAAGCTTTTGTTTTTATCCTTAAAAATCCATCGATGAGTGTCGGTGGGTGTGGGAACAGTGAATAAGTGATATAACCCTTTTAGTGGGTAGTTGTAAGATGAATGAGTGAAGATGAAGGGGATTGTCAATGTGACTCCAAAATCGAATAAGTAGGGATTTTGACATGAATGTTCGTTGAATTATAAGGATTCAACGGAGGATATTGCATGGATTGTAAAAAATGATTTCCACATGGGGGGCATCATAGGGAAAATAACCTTATCAAAACTCGAAGTCCCAATAACAACGGCTAAGATGAAGTGTGAGTGTGTATACCCTCTTTTCTCTTTTACATTTCGTTCTAGATCTAAACTAAGGGGCATCCATCTTCACATTTTCATCATACGTGTTCAAATGATTGTCCCATCTATTTCTATGCAATGCGGTTAAAAGCTTCACTACTCAAGCCACAACCAGTGAGACCATTCCCAACCATGAATGCTTAGTCGAGTATACTTTTCTACATCTTTTCTCACTTTTACGCCACTCATATATCATTACGTAACACAAACAAGTCAATTACAACCCAACATAAAAAAATTCATCAAAATACATACACGATTATTAAAATAACGAAAAAAGTACGTGTTGCTAATAGTGAATGAGTTAGTGTACATATGGCCCACTATTTGTATCTGGAATCTGAAAGAGAAGTGAGTGTGTTGTTGAAAATTGAAGTAATCAATAAAACAACATTGACGATATATTGTGTACGCTTGCTTTAATGGCATGCTAACATACCTGAGATGATGGGTTAAGCGAGTGAATCATCACATGTTGAATTCTCCATTGACGAGTAAGTCATTGAACTTTTACTTACTCTTCTTCTTGTTGGGTATGTTCTAAGCAGTCGTTGGGTAGAAATACCGTTGGCAATTTTTTATGTACTTTTTTTGGACACTGTTATGTGCATAATTGTATCTTTTACCATAATTAAATTCAAAAGTGTGATGCCTTTTGCATTGTCAAATCTGTCCATTAACTTAAGTATGACATATTCTTCTAAAGTTAATCATCGAAGCTATATGTTGCATTTGACAAGGTACATAGGTAGTTTCATTTTGATAATGAATGTAAGCACAAGTTGCACATGTGCAAGTATTCTAAACAGTAAACACTTATGCTTAGGTAACTAGTGTTTAGAAACATGTGCCACAAATCATCCAAACTTAAGTATCCCAAAAATAATCGTGTACTTTGAAGCACCACCTAATTTACCAAATTCACCAAATAGACTTTAGAGAGAATGCAGGCATTTGAATATTCAAACGAAGAGTCTTTTAACTATATTGAAAGTTGAAAAACAGATAATTTCGAAAATTATTTTATTTCTTCTAAAAGTAAGTCCATTTCAAGTACTTATAATTGTATCCTTTCTCATTTGAAAATTTCTTAGCTATATAGTTTACTAGATTCGTAGCCACATCTATATACTTGTAGCCTGTTTTCATCAATAAATATTATCGTAAATTTTCTTGAATTTTAAATGAGATAAGATAGAGGTGATTCTACATTGGTTAACTAGTTTAATGGTGTATATACATCCAATTATCAATATTTTTTTTATAACAAGGGCGATGCTTAAGTTAAATAGAGCAATCATTTTTGTGTCTGGAGGGATTGAACTCAAGACCTTTAGAACCACAATCTAGAGATCTTACCACTTAAGCTATTAGTTTTTAGTAATCGTTTATAATTTTAAGATGAAAAACATTTGAAAAATGCAAAAGCAACAAGTGCACTCTCCACCTTGTAAAAATGAAATTTAACTGTAGGCATAAATACAACGCCGATCCTATTATCTGGGGTGACCCTAACAAACTATACCTAAACTACTTCTAATCATTGGAAAAGTAATTATAGCGCTTCTAAATTTACCGGTAAACCATTGCTTACCCCATATACTACAATAAATTTTCTTTATATACTTGATGATTTAGCACTACCGTGTTGCCATTTTCGAGGGATTGCTCTAGCCAATTGACTTGCTTGTTTTGACTTAGGGCCATCCTTGTTACTGTATAAAGCACAAGTTATGCTATCTGTTATAAGAAACTAAATAATGATTCTGTTACTGTATAATGATTGTTTTTTGAGTAAATGAGTGTTCCTTCCCGAGGAGAGCACTCACGTGAGTTTATTTCACACTTCAAAATTGTTGCCAACAAATCTAACAGGTAGCAAGACCCCCCCTTACATAAGAAAATAATAAAATAAACCCTATTACATCCAAAAAACTAATAAGCATGACTAAAACAAAGCTTCAATGGGAGCTCGACCTGTGTGAGAGTGCTCTATGTATGTCCAGTCCAAAGAAGTAATGTGAAACAAAATCAACAAAAGTTAGCAGAACAGAGCATACATATATATGTAAGAAGGTGTGGGTATATATACATGTGTGTGTGTGCGTGCGCGCATATGCACAACTAATAAGAATGGAAGAATGCACGATACACACGAGACCATAGTGATGGGAGTAAAAGACAATGAAGAGCAATAAAGTTAATGCCATGTTAAAAGCAAAGGGGTGTAGGAATCAGTATTAATAAATTTTAAGAGATTAAAACGAGATTTAATTTTTCTAAAATATCTTTTAAAATTGACATTTTGGCTAATTTGTAGTTAGGGTTGACAATCCAGTTAAACAATATAATGAAATAGTATAAATCAGTTTTGGAAGAGTGGTATAAGTTTCATTGAAGATCCGTTTCAACCAAATGCACCAGCTAATGATAACATAGATAGCATCTAGTTTAGATAGTCATGAGTAAAACAACATCTTATGGTATTCCAATAAGAATCAAAATTTAGCAACGTTATTGCTAAACATGTCGAAGTCAAAAGTTTTGAGGACCCTAAACATGATGTTGTTGGTAATGTTATAATTAAAATATAAATGTGAAATATTTTCTTGACGAAGGTTACAAAAAACACACGTTTTATCAATTATCATGTTTTTCTTTCTTAGATGTTCTACGGTATTTAGTTTTCTTTGAATAAAAGCCAATTATGCAGTTTGGCTTTGGGCGGTGCATTAGTTTTCTAGACATTTAAATATTTTTTATTTGGTACCTGAGAAGTTATAATACGAGTTAGATGTAAACATTTTATGCCTGTCCCAATTCTAGATTCTTATATTGCACTTATTGTCGATGTTATGAAGTGCTAGTTTATTACATAGAAGAGCAAAGAGTCTTAAAGTGACGCCTTCTAAGGTCTTGTTAAAAGAGAAGGCCCGGGGGAAGATATTATTAGGTCTATAAATCTTCCATATTAGTATGTTTTTAAAGTTACTTATATCAAAAGGAGGTTTAAATTCAACTTTTAAGGGGATAACAAAGATTCAATAGTCATGGCAGAAAGATGTGTTATTCCCGGAATGAACGATGTGTTTCATTTCTAATTTAAAAATATCTACATTCTTAAGAATAGATTTCCAAAAGTGTGAGAAACGATTATTGCTGTAATTAGAGATGTGGTATGTGTTAAAAGCAAGGTTTGAGGTTTCGACCGAAACATCGAGATTTCGGTCGTTCCATTTAGGTTTCGGTAGGGACCGAAACGGAACCAACCCAAAATTCCGATTCAATAAAAACTATTGAACTTCAAATTTTACAACAAAAACAAGTCTTAGAAAAGAATTAATTTGAGTTTCAAATGCATGAACAATCAAATTTAAAATTGTAACTTGAAAACATATAAATTCACAAAATATGTGAATGGTGTAACTAAAAAAGTTGATAACGAAATAATGAATAAACATTTTTTTAGTGTTATAAATATTTATCATTTATCAGTATTGTTCTTTTATATCTTATTTTTCAATCAAATATAATTTATACGTTTTGTTTCAATAAATTAAACAAATATATATGTAATCCTATGAAAAATAAACAATGATATCCAAAACTAGAATCGATTTTTTCAAAATTTACGAATTACATCAAAATTCCTAAAATTACAAAAGACGAATCCAAGATCGAAACCGAGATCTTGAACCTTGGTTAAAAGAACCTTCCTATTATTAGTTGGATATTAATTCTTTCCAGATAAGGTTGTTACTATTTGCATTAAACTTCCATAGCCATTTACCTAGAAGAGACATATTGAGGTTATGTCGATTTATGACTCCCAACCCTTCTTCTTCTTTAGATTTGTAAATTGTTTTCCAATGAACAAGACAACTTAGACTGCCACATGGGTTGTCTCCCCCATAGGAATTGTCTTCTAATATTGTCTATTTTATAAATTATCCATCTTGGAAATAGGTAGGACATTCAATAGGTAGGTAAAGCCAATAAGACCGTGTTAATCAACACGATCCTACTAGCCTTAGAAAGGAGTTTACCATTCCAAATTGTTTACCTTTTGTTAATTTTATCTATTATTGTTAGCCAGTCATCGTGCTTAAATTTCATTGATCTAATTAGGAAACCTAAGTAGTTTATTGGAAATTTCATAATAGAGCAGTTTAGGGTATTAGCGATTTGATTTTCCACATTGTGAATATCATTTAGAACCAAAACAAAGCTTTTATCGAAGTTGATTTTTAAGCTAGATGGAAGTTCGAAACTATACAAAATAAATTTAAGGGTTATAATATGCCTAGGAAGGTGCGATGAGAATACCATAGTGTCATCAGCAAATTGAAGAACAAAAAGCCCGCTACTTAAAATACACTACCTATTTTCTCGATTAACCTATTTGTAGCTGCTAGGGAAAGAATTTTTGCAAATACAACGACTGCTAGGTTAAATAGAAGAGGGGATAAAGGGTCACCTTGTCTAAATCTCCATTTTGATTGTATCTTATTAACTAACTAGCAGTCGTTACCCGTGCGTTGCACACGGTAATGTTGTTAAAGAATATTATTTATATTTTAATTATTGGTAAATTATATTTTTATTATGCAATATATGATAAATTTATTGTGGTATATTAATCATAAAATAAAATGGTTTGCGACGCTCAAATATAAGGTTGGGGGTTCAATGATCGTTAACTACATATCTCTGTAAAAATTAATGTTCCAACTCAAAAAAATTATATATTAAATTTTTAATACTGTACATGTAAATAATTTATGTTATGTGATATATATATATTTATATATATATATAAGTGAATGTGCAACTCCATTATTTTATTAATATGATTGTTGTGTATATATATTGAATTATCATCTTTCTTCGAGGATTTATTAATTGATTAATGAATATTAAATAGTTGAATTTATTTGAATAGTTTGAATTAATGATCGATATAACTAATTAAATATAATGAGTTAAATGTAAAAAAAAATTGAGAATTTTCTTACAAATTTGTAGTTGAGAAGAGCATAGATCTTATAGCTAACTTATCTGCATGTGAACTTTTTTTTAATTAGACGTGAACTTTTATTCATTTTTAAGTTCCATTTTTAAACAATTTTATCCTTGCAGTTAACAATAGATTTCATATTCTTGTAGAAGGGTAAGGCCTACAACTTTGATAGTTGCAAAATAATGTTATGTAGCATTTAGTTGAGTTATGAGTTGGGTATGGTCTGATAACATATTGAAAGTGAGAATGTTTGTATAATCTATTTTACCAGTTTAGTCTGTGCGTTCACATCATAATGTTGTAAAATATAAATTTATCTTTTAAAGGTTGTTAAAAATGAAATCATGTTATGTAATGCATGGTATTTTTTTGAGATAAATAAATTAAAATAAAAGAATTATTATTATTAATTCATACATTTTATGTTATGTAATTTATATATCTTCATATGTCTAAATAGAGAAGAAACAATTTTATTATTTTTCTCATATACATGAATATTGTATATATTGAAATCTTCTTATTTTGAGGATTTGTTAGATGGATTAATAAATATTAGTTAATCATATTTATTTCAATAGTTTAAATTTTAGGTTACACAGTTAGTTAAATATATAGAATTGAATGTAAATATTAAAAGATAATTGAGAAAGATTTCTAACTAATTGTAAAAAAAATTAAAATTTTAGGTATTTGAAGTTAATAGAATTTTACAGCGCAATGTATGGTAAATTCATTTAGTAAATAAATTATAAAATAAATCCGTTATTGTCATTAATGTATATAATTTATATTATGTAATTTATAATATATTCGCATCTAAATGATTTTTTTACCAATTTATTATGCGTCTATAATACACATGTTGAAATTTTCATCTTTTAAGATTTATTAATAAATATTAGTTGATTAAGTTTATCAATTAGTTTAAAATTTAGATTATGTAATTAATTTAAATGTGTGTGCTATAATGTAAAATTTGAAAAAGAATCGTGAAATATTTGTAAATAATTGTAGATTCTTTTAATAGCAGGTATTGAAATGTAAAATAGTATGAAAAGTTTATAGAATAACTGCAAAGTAGCAAATTATAGAATTTTGAACATGAAATATCAACTTGGAGAGAATGAAGGTGAACACAGATAACTCCTAGAATTAATGAGAGGGTTTCAAATTCTTCTGCTTTACTATTATTTAATAGATATCACATTAACTACGATACTAGAATTACCCGTTTTGAGTAACATCTTGATCCAATTTACCTATCTATTAAACGTTCGAAAAGAAAATCACAATCAATTAAATCAAATGTTTAGCAAAGTGAAGTTTTAGAAGAGTGCAGTTAACATTGTTTTTATTGCAATGGTTGATAAATTCTTGCACCGCCGCAACCTCATCACCCCTTTAAGAAAAATAGTTCGGGAGATATCTATTAAGTCATTCATTTTAGAGTTTAATCTGTTAGCTAAAACCTTGAAATTTTTGTATACGAACAGTTAAGTGGCAATATCGGTCTAAAGTCTTTTAGTTCATTAGCACTTATTTTTTATGGAGTAGGATTACATTAGCATAATCGAATCTACCTAATTGCAAGGAACCATCATAGAATTCGTTAAAAATATTAATTAGGTCATGTTTTAAAATATTCCAAAAATTCTTGTAAAATAAAGTGGGGAAACCATCTGAATCCGATAACGAGTCAATCGACATACTGTTAATAGCTTCTAAAATTCCTGTTTCCATGAATGGTATATCTGAATTAAGAAGATCTGTTCTAGTGTTAGGAAGCTATTTCACCTCTCAATTGGCTCTAATTCTATGATTTTGTTTAGCGTCGAAGATGTCTTTGTAGTGTTAGTAAACACGTCATGAAGTTCTTTTTGGTCATAAATCACGATATGGTTAAATATGATTGAATTGATAGAATTACTACACTTTCTACCATTAGCAACGTTGTGAATTTTTTTATGTTTTTATCGCCTTCGTCCATCCATCGAATCCTAGCTCTTTGCTGTCACATAACTCCTTGCATTAGAGTGATGCTAAGGTTTTCCTTTAGGTTAGATGGTATATTTTTTTCCGAAGTGCTTAACAATCTTGTTTCTTCTAACTTATTTAATTTTAAAATTTCATTAAGCAAGCTTTCTTTTTTAATTCTAATATTACCAAAAACGTCTTTATTACATTTTTTAAAGAAAATCTCTTTGAGTTTCTAAGTTTATAGACAAAAACTTAGCTATGTTATAAGGAAATTTATTATTGAATTTGAACATGGACAACCATTTATTCGATATTAGTTCGGTAAGATTATTCCCTAGAAGTCACATTTTTTCAAATTTAAATATTTTGTGGATATAACTATGATTGTCACCAGATAAGATAATAGGGCGATGGTCGAAAAAGACAATTGGAAGACCAGTTACTTTACAACTAGGGAATTTGTGTTTCAGTTCGTCCGAAATTAAGAAACGATCAAGAAGCGCCAAGGAGGGGACCTTTTGGGAGTTCGACTAGGTGAATCTTTATTACTTAACGGTAACTCTGTCAAGTTACCGCTAGTAATAAACTTGTCAAACTCCTCCATAGCCGAGAAATCACCCTCGTGGGGGATTCCTAAAAATCCAGTAACATTAAAATCACCACCTGTAATGTTCCAAGGGCTCAGCGCTAGAGCCCTAAATTCAAGGCATTCACGCCAGAGAATTCTACGCTCTATCTTAGTGCCCATACACATTAGAGACATTTAGAATCAAGTCGTCACAAGCATTAAAGAAAATAAGATGGATCGAATGAACGTTATATATAACTTGTAATAATTTGACACTAGATTCCCGTCAGCCTACTGTTAGACCTTCCGAACTACCCCTAGCTTGAAGGTAGATCTAGTGGCGGAAGTGGGATCCTCTTAGGCTTCTAATTAGTTGGCAGGAGGGAATTTTGATTTTGGTTTCTTGTAATACTGGAGTATCAACTTTGTTACCTTTAAAAAGGATCTAATTTTACTGCATTTACTTAAATTATGCAAACCTTTAAAATTCCAGCTAATAATTTCTATGATCTAAGTAATACAATGTGGAAGGTGATATGTTAGATAAGGCATAAGAACTATAAACACTTTCAAAAACCTTGGTCATACCTGAGCTAGAGCCTTCTACTCTAGAAGCTGCTCGTCGGACTCTAGCACTACTTCTAATAGAACTCTCGCTGGAGTGCAAACTCAGCCTTTTGCCTCTTGGTTTAGGACTGACAAAACTTTGCTTTGCTGATGTGTTAACTATCACTACCTCGTCGCCATGAGAAGCAGCTCCTATTAGCTGTCCAGTACTTAATGTCCCTTTGATTAAAACAAGGGATATACATCATTGAGCAGTCAATTTCTTTACGCATCTCATGATGGTTAACATTACTGGCAGAAATCAAGGAAGAAGGAGAATTGCCCTTAGATCAGCAAGACTTGGCAGTACATTAGCCCTTGAACCATCATCAAGAGGAAGCACAGCATGGTCTAAAACCATCACATCACATCGCATCTATCTATATTATCGATCATCTTATGAATGTTACTTTATAATGATAAAAGTTTATTATGAGAAATTACAAAGTACATGCCAAATTGTTCAAATAACATGACAATACATCTATGTGATTGTTCTTGACAAAATTCAGTATGATTGATAACAGTCTAACAATACCAGGCGATTATTTCGATAAAATTCAACATGTATATGATAAATATACAGTTGAACAATAGTTTGGTGCGTTGCTGTACTGTTGCTTTTCCATCAGTTTGGAGCATATCTTATTAGTAGTTAAATAGAGTTGCAATTTTTGGTCTAACTGCTAAGTTTCAGATATGCTCTTAATTTTCACGCATGGTGTTACACGTTTGAATTCCACATGGCAAAAAATTTCACATATTTAATCCTTTTTTCTACTTCTCATTTTTTATAATGTTTTTTCTATTCTCAGCATCAGTGTATCATTGTTGATTATTTATTTCAAATTTATGTCAAACACACTCATTAGTTTGATCTTTGCATAATTTTGGCTTTGTGAAAAATACTCTTTTTAATATTTGAAAATAAAAGACAATTTCATCAAATCATAGATAAAATTGTCTTTTACAAATACTTTTTATGATATTTAGGTTTTTTCTTATACTTCAATAGCTATTTTTAAAAGTAGATTTTTTTACATACACACGTGTGTGTAGTTCTACATTCTTTTGATGTAGAATTTAATATTTTAAAAGCATATCTATATACATTTTTAGTTTTTACCAATTTTTTATCAAAATGAAAATTAACTGACAACATGCAAAAGTCTGATCTTATGTTACATATGTGTTTTGTTCTAAGATACTTTTTTTACACACAAGTGCATCACAAGTGTCAAAATCCTCACAACCTAATAGAAAACATTGACATAACTTCCAATGTCATTCATAAACAATTTTCAGTTAAATTAGTTTCTATTTTAACAATTAATAAACAATTACAAACTACGAAACTAAATCTAATAAACTGAGCAATAGTCAACTTTACTAATTTGATTAGCATCGTGAGTTATATTAAAATACTTTTTGATTACAGTTCAACTATGTCATATATAATCTTTTTGCTATTGACGTCGGTGTTAAGAAGGAAAAAAGGAGAAGAAAAAACAATTGTTAAACAATATTTAATGTATGGAATCACCATATTATGCTTATATATTTAACTTCTCCATGGGCTTTTACATATACTAAATTGATTTTATGAAGTCAACAATCGACCCGTAAATTTTGAATTTCAAATTGTAACCTTTTGTCAATTGCTCACGAATGGTTTGCTGTTTGTAATAATTATCATACCTCATACGCAGTGAGCATTTCATTTGCACTATTTATTTTACCCTTTACTAGTATGGGCCCATGCTTCGCACATGAGTTGTTTGTATTATTATATACGTTGATATTTTGTTTGAGTGCAAAACATGTAAACGGAAAGCAAGAGCAATTTTGGAATTTAAAAAAGACACCAAGTAAATTAGTTCAACCAATTTTCTTTATTAGTAGTAGAGATGCACGGTGCGCCTTTCAGTTGTATTAATCATTTTGTGTTGCACGAATGGAACACGTGCTTTATGTACTAACTGTTTTGACTTGCATGCATGGAGCACATGGTGTTGGATCTCGTACAACATATAAATGCTTCAGAAATGTATTTTTGTACATCAAAGTAGCTATTTATTATAAACCATGCTAAAAATAGCAAAATTATAAGATGCATGAAGCAATGTCCCTTTTTCAACACTTAATCTCATGCATCTTTTTCTTCATTTTTTTAATAATTATTTTTTCCATAATCTTGGACGGCATATTTATTTAATTTTATATATTTTCATTATTGTTTTTTCACTGATAATGATAAACGTTTTATTGTCAATGTCAAGAATGCTAATCTCTGTATCATACAAAGAAAAGTGACATCAATTAAATTGGATTTGCATGAACCAAAAACAATCATGTCCACAACATATGGATCGAGATGAATTGCAGATTTAATGATGAATGAAAAAAATTATGTTTCAGTGATCCAGTAGGATTATCATGTCATGTAATTATAAATATTCTCACTGAATTGTATCTTATTGCTCGTATGGTGCTTCGGTTATGGCATGCTTATAAGATTTAGGTTAGCTTATCCAATTTCCACATATTATCTCCTCACAAGAAGTCATTGTATCCTGTAGTAGTGCTACTTAAAGAGGTTTAAAAACATGAATTTCAAAACATGAGTCCAGTTTTGTACATTAAGCTGTCTTTTCTCATAGTCTCATATGCTATTGGAACTGTGAGACAATACACTAATGATTGAAGCAAGAATTATTAATTTCTGATGCATGTTCTACATTCGAATGTTTATTGGGCATCTCCAACAGTGAAAGAAGAAACTAGCAGGAGCAACTGAATTTGTGTAGTTGGTAATTCTCCTCATGCTATGTACATACATCAGTTTTTATACAATCCAAGTTTTCAAAACTTGGTTCAAGACTGAAATGATTTTCTATGAAAGGCAACCTTCTTCGCATTCAGTCATCTCTTCTTTAAAATCACGAACACAAGTTGCTTGACATTAGGTTTTCTCTTCTCTGAATATACGAACACAAATTGTTTGACATTAAGTTCTCTCTCTTCTCTGAAAACACAAACACAATCACAAGTTCAAGTTGATCAATGATCTCTTTTTCCATCCTAGATTTTTTTATTATTTGATCATTGATTTTAAATGGGCTTTTGATTTGTTGATAATATTCCAGGATTTATATAACGCAAATTTTTCAACAAACCCAAACTGTATTTAAGGAAAAATTATCTCTAATTATCTTTTAGTTGCTTCAACAATCATTGAATAAATGTATCGTCATTTTGAAACAATTGTTCCTTTTTGCTTTCAATCATCTATTCTTCAAAATCCCAAGCATAAACACTTATTGTTTGATGTTAAGTCATCTCTTCTCTGAAGTCACAAGTCAAAGACACACACAAGTTTAGTTATCTCTTCGTCAATGCCAGATTTCATATCCGATCATAGATATTTTACATGGAAATTTGATTTTTTGGATGTTTGGATTTATATTTGATCAAAGGATTTTGGAAAAAGGAACTCCTTTGTTTTAAGAAACATAAATTATTGACAAAACCCATACTGTATTTAAGAGCAAATTATCTTTATGGATCCTTTAGATGCTTCAATAATTGGATCATCGAATGGATGTATTATCATATTGAAACTAGTGTTGCTTTATGTGACTACCCACTATTTTTAAGACCCGAAATCAATTATAAACATCAAAATACGCTTATGACTAATTTCAGATATTAAAAGCTGTGAACCATGGACAGATAAAATTAAAAATCTAAAATAAAAAGAGAACTCTCACAGCGAAATTTAAACATCAATACACACACGCACAATCTCATATCAATAAGATTTAAAGATCACACAAATAAAATACACCACTTAATTTATACACTTCGTCACATCAATTATTAAATGATCTTTGTAGTTATGATACAAGAGATATACCGATCTATCCTGTAGATATGACTCCTTCTAGACCATTTACTCTCTTCTTTGATTTCACCTGCAAATTTGAAAATACACACATATATATAGAATAAATTGAAAAAAAGATTCTACTATTTTTGGACTACCCATAAACTTATACGTTATGACCATAAGTTCGATAGCTATTGTATAAGAAAAGATTGTCCGTGTATCCTTTTTGAAGATCAAGCCCACGTAGTTCTATTTTCTGCTCTTCTATGCATCTAAATACTTGTTAGTACATAACAACCATAACATTTATGCAACCACTGCGACCACCGCAACTAATGCAACCATTGCAACTAATGCAACCGATGGTAATACAGAAGTAGAAAACAATATTCCTACTTATCAGTCATAACAAATCATCATGATCAATCGGGGAAACAACAAAAACATAGCCATCAACCACGAACAACATTCAGCGTTAACCCAAATCATCAAATAAGAAACAAAAATATAAATATACTTACATACGTTATTAATTATCAACTATAATAATACATCACCAATGTTAGTATAAATCATCCAGTGTATACTAATCACTCCACAATAGTAACACCACCTTAGCATCATCGCAGTTATCCAACCAACATTAGTAGCATAACATCCATCATCAAATAACCATAATTAACTATCTTTCATCTTGTAGTAATAAGGGTAAAACATCGCATGCCAACCTTAATACAATTCCATCTTTGCAAAACAACATATGTGACAATTAATCACACATCCAGCAACAATCCAAATAATATATTTGTATCCTTTATTTTTTATAAGTATAAAATCGTTTTATTATTGTTTATTATGAAGTCAACTTTATTTATTCATGCAAAAACAATAATAATTCCTTTTAAATGGTAATATACTCTTTAAATCCTTTTTATTGTATTTTCAATTCTTTAAATACCCCAAAACATCGTATTTTAAATAAAAATAGTAATCTTCATCAACATCAAAATCTCTTTAATTCTTTCTGAAACCAATTTATTACTAGTTGTCCCAAAAAATACAATATTTTATCTTAAATCATAGAAACTCCTTTTTATTCCTATTTGTTTCAAAATAGTAATTTCTTTATCCAAAAATACGTTTGGAAACATTTCTTTATTATTACTATTCTACTTCTCAAACAAACTACTTTCCACTATAAACGCTGTAAAATCAATCATTTAACTGTTTACACAAAACTAAACTATTTTTACTTAAATTTACATTATTATTATTTAAAGCTCATTCCACTTTACAAAAATAGACTTTTCAAATATCAAATTAAAATATAACTATAGTTACTATTTATGGATTTTTTAGGAAATTAATAAATAATAACCTATTAAATTATGTATCTCGATTTCAATAAAGTTGTTGAATCATCATTATTTATAGGATTAATTTTATTTTAACTAATTACATTCAAATCTTAAATCCATGGCCGACAACAAGTAAACAATCAACACAACAATCAATCATGTAATTATACATTAAATCATATCGGTTTATCACAAAACATGTGCATATTGTAACCTAACATTCATATTAACCGTTACACTTTAATACAATATGTTTAAATTATTTTTAATGCATTTGAATTCGTTTTTATTCCATTTTCACTTTCAAAACAGCAACATAACATGTTTTTAGCTTTAGAGGGAATAGAATCACTCACCTAGGACGGAGAATCAACAAAAACCACCAAACAAGCGTAGATTCACCAAAACAAAGGTAGATTTAGATTGGGCAGCAGCTACATGCTTTTCTATCTGCAAATTTTGGTATCCAATAAGTCTTTTACAAATCTCTTGCTTAATCTTTTTTATAAGCTAATTCATGTTAATTTTTAGTGAAAAAACAATGGAATTTAGGTAGAAGTTGGTCGATTAAGGTTAAGAAGGGTCAGGGAAGGGAATGTTTAGATATGTAATTATAGTGATTAGGGCCTGCTATGGAGGCCGTACTAGGCCTAATCTCGGAATTAATTAGTAGGCTTTATTACGAGTTGGGTTAATTACCCACTAATCAGTCTATAATCTGTCAAAACTTCAAACAGTCATATCTTCTAAATCGCAAGTTGAAATATATATTATGAACATTTTACGGAAAGAGAAATTATTGTATCTTTTATTTGAAAGTGGTTTGAGACCATAATTCGACTCATATCAAAAGTTATAGGAGGCCTCACATGATTTTCTAGGTTCAGAACCATCCAACAAAAATTCTACCGGTGGGAAAAAATGTCACCAGTTAACATTTCTCAAAGTTATATTAAATTCGAACTCAATTTGATTCTAAAAATAATATTTTTGCGATCCGACGATACATAAAAATGTAGATTGTTACCTTCTTCTTCCCTTTAAAGAAATACGCCTTCGCAATTTCCAAAATACAACTTTCAACCAAACTAATAAAGGCTATTCATGGACTTAATTATAAAATGTGGGGAAACATATCAGTCACAAATTAACTAATTTAAAGAACAGCGCATAGCGATCACATAACACCATCAATCATCACGACATAATATAATTCAGTCACAACAATGGATTCAACTTTGTACACATATACTATAGTAACACGTACACTTAATCTTGAATCTAAACTATAACATGCAAAAACAACACCTCATCAACAAAAAGATGAAACTTCAATCATTGACCAATTCGTACCACATTTTAACAATTCAGTTGTAATTGAGCATAACAAAAGTCCATGTAACATCCCGCCTTTTTGTACGCTTTAAATCAACGATAAACCATACACGTCAGACTTAAACCATACAGAAGGATTGCTATGGGGTAAATAAGAAAAAACAGAGAAAGAAAGAAGAAAAAAACAATATAGAATCTTGCAGCGGAACGATAAAATATAATAATCAAATAAACAGTTCATGAAGCCGTTTTACAAAACATTTGATTATATTTATATAATGCATATCAGAGTTACACATACCAAAGAATATTAATAATGCAGCGGAATACAATGATGTTGTGGAATATATAACAAATGGTAATAATAATTCTTCATCTTCGTCCTCCAGAATTAAGGCCTTCAAATCCTGAAATGCTTAGGCTGACCCGAGCTAATTGAAAAGACAAAACACTCGAGTTAGAACTAAAAGATCATATGTAAGTTAAATCAACTGTAAATGAATATGAGTGGAACAACGTCAGAGATGTTTATGAGATTTGACATCTCCTATCCAGTGTTTAACATGAGTGTAGTAACTTAAGAGATGCTCGGGATTCACATCTCCTAAGGATCCGTTAAACTATTTACTATGTAGTAATATTTCGCTATTATAATAATGTTTATAGTAAAATAAACTTACTTTTAAATAGCGTTAAGGAGTGACCTAATATTCTCCTTAACACAATAATAGCCCTAGTAGTCCATTCCGTATCAGCGCATCTCCAGATCGGGAGACTAACCTAAATACTCTACGGGCAACGGGAGAAATCCAAAATCGTACAAGGCGCGCTAGGGTAGGTGACACGACACAACTAGGCAATGCCAGGGTAGATATACCAATTACAACGCATAGCCGCAGCTACCGCCCACCTCGAGCCACACCCCAAATCAAAAATCAAAAGTGGCCACCGAATCAATCCAAAAGTCAAAGTATAATATCGAAGGGATGTGTCCGATCAAAGGTGCTACCTCATTAGCCCGTCAATCGCTCCTATTTTAGCCACCTTATGCCAACCCACGGGAGTCGGGTCCACGTATATACCTCAAGGGAACGCCAAAATCATCCTACTTCATTTTGGAATCTCCACCGCATACACGGTTGTTAAAGTGGTTTTCGGAGTTGGCAGAGAGTATGACAACCTCCGATCTCGGTCTCTTCAACAACCAAACATTATTATAACACCGCGTCATTTCAAAATAATTATACTTCAAAACCAGAATATACTATCCATTTCAAAACCATATAAATACGACATCCTTTCCATTTCATAAACCAAATCATTATTATATCATTTTTATAAAAGCCCATATCAATATGATATCATTTTTATTCCAAATATATCATTTTTTCAAAATCATAGCCCTTCAAAGTTAACACTTCGAAAACAAAACACTTGAAATTTTAACACCTGTAAAACATAATACTTTGAAATTGATAACTTCGAAACATTTCAATTTCGATAAAACATTTTAATTTTCGATATATTTCAAGGCTTTAAATATTCCACAATTTCAAAACTAAATTTGATAATTTCGATTCAACAATTAAATTTTCTATTATTTAATTTTGAAATATTTTACATAATAAATGCCTTATCATTTAAATAAAACTCAAATTACAAATAACTAAATATTTCCTTCAATTCATTTATACTTGAAATAATCATTTAATTCACCTTGACCCCAAAATCAAGTTATAATAATTATACCTTTTAAAATTTCAAATTTAATAAATTTTACATCAACTTATTGAGTTTAATTCTTAAATAAGCTCAATTGCAAATAAATTTTCAATTTACCTTCCAACCTTAATTTATTTAAATCATTATAACCTCTATATTAAAGTGATTTAAATACTTAACCCTATTTTATTTTAATAAAATCAAACTCCATTATTAAACTTATTTTTATTAAACAAATTTATACATAGCTTAAATTCAAGAATTTAACTATATATAAAATAATATTTATATAATATCAGAAAAATCAATATTTATCAAACCATATATTTCCATCCAAAACCATAAAAATCATTTTCAAAATATTTATATATAGATCGACAGTGTCCGTATATAATTTTCTATCCTATGGTCAAGTGATACAGATATTTATCATTTCAATACGTAATTTAAAATAAAAATACGGTTATATATCATTTCAAACCGCAATCCCGAATGAAATAAAACACATAACAACTTGCAGTTTATAACAATATAAAATACAATATCCATTCGTCTAATATCAATCATCAACCATTTAACGCAATCATCCTCCGATTCAAACAATAACATCAATATAGAACAGATAATAAATAACAGGTATTTACTGGCAGTTTATATTCAATAATAAATTAAATATAATTTTATTCAATAAAATTCAATTTAACTGGAATGATGATAAAAATATGTCAAACAGTCATAAATAAATTTCTAATCGCATCAGAAATTAATTTAACACACATAAGAAATTTTTGAAGTTGTGAGTGGGTTAAAACATTCACCTTTTGAATTTAAATTGAATTTAAGTCCAATTTAAACCCAAAATTTGAACAGTCTTGGAATCCGTTCAAACCAGTGCCCAAATGTTCGAAATTTTATTACGATCTCATCGGAGAAAAACGCGCGAAATTTCGACCTCGTATGCAAAAATTATTGCGATCAGAACAATTTAAATAGAAATGAAATTAAAATTAAAAGAAAACATAACAAAACACAGACCAATACCAGAGCGCCACGTTGCTGCCCTCATCTTCCACTCACGCACTACAGCACACGGTTTCGCACGAAACCCTAATGCATGAACACGCCCTGTTCACGAACGACGCACGCACCATTACGGCGCCACGCCACCTACGCCGATCGGCCACACCCTGAAGAGCCGCTGCGACCACTCCCCCATGCTCAGATCGGCGATCGAACGCCCCAAATCAATCTAGCCGCCGCCGAAATTCTCGCCTAAATCGAATTATTGCACAAGATCTAACCGTTGATCGACAGGATGAATGATACCGATGGCCTCCACTCGACCCTCTTTCCGCAACGGTATCGTCGATTTGACGCTCCATCGAAGTCCATTACGACGAAATGAACGGCCGTGACTAAACCGACCAATTCCGACCAGCCAGAAATCCAAATTGAAAAATAAATCATATATTTGACTTGCGCTCGTCGAGAGCTTCAAATCCATATATAATTCGATATAGTTTGAAGTGATTTAATTTTTGGCTTTGAATTTTATTTGAAATTGCATTTTGGGATTTAGGGTTCTGTCTGCCATTGAAAAAGAGGAGAGACAGTTGAATGGTACGTACAGAAATGAGGAATAAGGAATAGGCTAGAGTTTATAACAAGGTATATATAGGTAGGTCAGAAATACAGATGAATGGACACGATCGGTTTGGACCGTTGAACAATAAATGACTCGAAAATGCCGTTTCGACTCCGGAACGAAATTGGGTCAACCCATATATCAAAATAGATGTTTTAAAATATTTTAAAATCAATGGAACATGTTTCAGGTTTAAATTTCATCATATGAAGAAGTTATGCTAAAATCAAATTATTTTAATTGATTTCAAGGCGTTTCACGTTCGTACGATCAAACGACAAGTCCGATCGCTACGAAATTTGAAATCATACAATAATTCACTATAACAGATCCGTTGAAACTGGTTTCGTCGAAATCCGAGTCAGTGGTCAAAATGGCTATTTTCTAGTTAATTAAATAAAGGAAAATTTTCAAACATAAACTTGTTTTTGAAAACAATAACGCAAATAACCCTGTTATGAAAATAATTACAAACATAGACCTGTTTTTGCCAGTAGACGTAGGCGATTTTTGAAAATTCGCCTTCGTGCGAATTTTGAAAATTCGCCAACGGGCGACATTTCAAAATGCGCACGAAGGCGAATTTTCAAAAATCGCCTTTGTTAAAACCCTGCACAAAACAAGAACAGCAAGCAAAGAGTTTATCAGATTTTGTACATATCATCTTGAGTACATCACAATCGTATAGATATATAATTTCAAATCTAACAACTTTTGTACATATCAGCTTGCAAATCTTACAATTGTAAAGTTCATTTAAGTTTGATACATGACTAGGTAGTTTGATACATAGAAATTACATGTCTTTAAAGTTGAATACACCGAAAGCATAATTAGGTCGCCGCAGTACATTTGATAAAGGAAGGTTAGGTCGCTGCAGTACATCGCTTTCTGTTATGGCCCTGCGATCCACATTTGCTGCACCTGTTTGTTTTAGGCGTTTGAAGCTCGTCCATAACATTTTTTATCCTTGTAGATTTAGGTCGTCCAGGTTGTCTTCTTGTAGGTGGAGGCAATATATGCGGACCGGTGTATGGTCTCCAGTATCTCTTATCACGCACGGGATGAAACTCTGGCTAATATGAAGCTTTGTAACTACGAACAGAGTACCACTCTGATGCAAACTCATGATGTGCTCTGTTAGCACCGTAATCCTGTGCCGAACAAGCCGCCATTACATGCGCACATGGTAATTTTTGCAGTAAGGGGATGTTGCATGTACATGAGCAGTTAGGACCATCAATTAACACTTTAAATTCATCGCCGTAGCAATGAATCACTTGCCATTCGGTTCGACTGAAGCGAACTAGTTTACAACGACGTGCTTCAATAGCTCGATCTGCTATTTTAGCTTCCCATTTTGGAGTCAAACGTGTTGTAATAGCGTCCGCCGTCTCTCGTCTCTTACAGAAATATTCAACCGATCGAAAGAAGGTTCGTGCAACCAACGCTTTTATAGGTAATGATCGAGCACCTTTTAGTACACCATTAAAACTTTCGGATGCATTGGTGGTCATAACATGAAAGCGTCCTCCATCGTCTTTGCACAGGGCCCAATTTTCTTCAAAATTCCCTAAACTTCTTTAAATCCATTCATGAGCTCGTGAATTTGTAGCTTTAATTTCTTCTCTGATTTTGTTGTACTCAACCACTTCTGAAGCACATGCAGCGGAATAAAATAAAGATGTGAGTCGTTTATCCCTAAAACCCGCCGTTTGAAGATTAGCTTTAAGATGTCGTGCACAGAACCTATGTTTGTGTGGTTCTCGCCACCTCTTCTGTAAAGCCTTCGGAATTCCTTTCATCCGATCCGATATGAAAGTAATACGACGATTGCAAACACTGTGAATGAATTCACGCATGCAAGAAAAAAACCAACCCCAGCTATCATATGACTCGGATTCGACAACTGCATAAGCTAATGGAAACAGACAGTCATCCGCATCTACAGCAGTAGCAACAAGCAACGTCCCTTTGTATTTACCATATAAGTGTGTCCCGTCAATACATAGCAATGGCCGGCAGTGTAGAAAACCTGTAATGCAAGGGCCAAATGCCCAAAATGCACGATCAAATACGCCAACTTCATCGTGGGTCACATGGCCTACATTCCCCGGATTACTTCTTTTTATTTCCTCGAAATACTGAGGCAAAGTCGCGTACGATTCGGCCCAGTCACCATAAATTCTTTCTATTGTTTTGTTTAATGCCCGCCAAGCTTTCATGTAACTAATTTTGATGAACAGTTGATTGTCTACAAGCACTTGGACTGTACCTGCTGAGATATCCAAATCGGCCTTGACAAATGACATGATTTTTGACACAAGAAAATTAGAAGTGGCTTGCTTGTGGTTGGGATTAACTGTAGGATTGACACAGGTATGTTCGCTAGACAACTTTCTGATTTCCCACCAGCCAGACTGCGATTTCTTTGAGACTATTGCATGTATTCTCCATGGACAGTTGGTGTCAACATTACAGATAGCGGTGTATATAGTTTTATTCGACTTGATCGGCTTGTATGAAACTCCATGTAGAATGGACCATTCGGTTAATTGGTGTAGCATTTTTTGCTTACTTTCAAATACCATTCCAACAGCAAATCCATTTTGTATGCACGCGGTTGAAAATTTTTCCCCAGAAAATTGTAGATTAGCAACGACCGATCTTGCCATCATTTGGGCAGTACATAGATCATCATCCAACGGCACTTCCATTTGAGCTTCTTCACCATCACCTTCAACATCATCTACATTCGGAAAGTCGTAGTTTAACGATTCATTGTTCACCTGAATTCGTTCTACCCAACACGCATCATTGTTAGTCCTCGTCGCAACAGCCATATTATCAATTGCAGGAACATGACCGGTGTCTCCATCTATATTAACATGCATATCGGTGTCAATATTGGAATCATGCGAGTGTTGTGACGGTCCGGCACCACATTCTACAGCAGTACCTTCAATAGTTGTGCATCTGTTTACAACAATATTTTAGTACGAAGCTAGAGTAGATAGGAAACATTACTCAAATAAATTGCTAAACAAACCTTTGACTTATATCATACATTTCTGATGGAGTAGGATATAACGGTTGCGGCAAATGAAAATTTTGTTGTTCAGCACAGACATTTTGTAGATGCATTTGTTGTTGGAAGCTGAATGTGTTAGAAGAAAGTATTAGCAATTGTAATTTAAAAATAAATTCCAATGTTAAGTTTAATACCTTGGATGCGTCGTATGTGGTGTGTAGTATGGAAAGTACTGTTCTGGAGTTGGTTGCGACATCATGTAATGCATGAACCCATAGTTTATGGGAGGATGACCATGACCCTCAGCATGTACATATGGATTACTGTAAGTAGGAGAACCTAAGCTTGCTGAAGGATTATCAGTTTCCAACATTTCTGTAAAATGCCCTAATCCTGTACTAACGATAGGAGATTGTACATGTTCTTGCAGATTTTCTTTTGCAACTTTCCCAACGTACAACTCTAAGGACTTTTTAACCGCAGAAAACATAACTTCAACATCCTCATCGTCCGAGAGTGTTATTGCTTTTGAACCTGAATCCGTAGGCCAGTTAACCACCAACTCAATATCAAATTCGATTGCGCTTATTTTTGTCGCTTTGTACACGGATTCTTTCAACTCAAATAGTGTGCAACCTTTGCGTACTCTCCCTGGTTTACAAAAACCGCCGACATACTTTCCGTTTTTTTGTTCGTCGACGATCAATTCACCGTCGTAGTAGCAAAGTGTTGGAATGAGATTTCTAGCCATTCTACATACAAATAATTTCTAGTTGACCAAACAATTTCTGTACATTTGTATGAAAATATTTTAATGGACGTAACAAAGCTAGGGTTTGTAATTTTCTTACCAATTCGTATACAGAGATATAGCGTAGACGTTTGCGTAGACTAGCAAGGACTCTATTTCAACAACCAATTGATTATCGAAAGAAAATAGAGTTTTGGTGTTTGGAATTGTAAGCTGAAAGAAAATGGGTTCTTCAGATCTGAAAACTTGGTGTTTGGAAATGAGGAGGCCAGTGCAAAAGCTGACTAGATATAAAACTTATATTTGAAGGCGACTTTTCAGAAGTCGCCTTTAGGCGAATTTTCAAAAGCCGCCTTAAGGCGAATTTTGAAAAATCGCCTGAAGGCGAATTTACAAAAATCGCCACTAGGAAAACACCCGAAATCACTAATACTCAACAGATTATTACGCTGTTGAACTACAAGATACCTCTCAATAGAAAATACAGGACGGACAGATGATAAAAGGCAAGCATACACAAACAACAACCACATTATACTACTTTACGACCATTACGTCAAAACATACGGTCAATCTCGTGGTAACCGGTAGCACCCCGCAAGCATTTCATTGCGAATTGCAATATTCATCCTCTCCAAGCGACTAACCGTAGCTTGCATCTCAAGCGCGTATTGGACCCCCCTTTTGGTCATTGGAGGATCGAACCATTCAAAAAATTTACAACTATTCACCCCCTGACGCATCTGTGCATCGATATACGCTTTACAGCCGTAAAAGCGACGTCCTGCATTCCTCTGACTTTTGGAAACAACAATGTTACATTCAACTCCGCAATAGCAAAGTACCGAACGTCCACTGATGCTAGAACTTGATGTATTAGGGTTTTGATGAGCAAGTACAGTCATTAGCCTGGTATGCAATGATTGTTGAACCGGTTGGGGATTCTCGAGTACGACATTTTCCCGCGTAGCACAAACAAGTTCACTCTCTACTTCTTCATTTGTCTCTTCATTTGTCTCTGTAGCACCCACTGTTGGTAGATCTTCCACTTGGGTTTCCGGAACAAATTCTACCTCATCGTCTGCAACCTTATTCCGTTCGTAGTCATCATATATTTCCATCATTGTTTGATCATCGATCTCCCAATCATCCATTTTCGCCTACATAAAAGTTAAAGAAAATACCAAAATTAGTCAAATTTGCAACCATGGTTTGGGTCGAATTCCTTTCCGATCTGAACAAAATTGAAGACTGGCGTACTACACACCCATCTGTTAGAAGAGGAAAAAAAATGACAAAATACCAAGCTTAGTGACTTCTGCGATTGCTTTTGCACAAATTTAGGTTTTTGGTTCGATTTTGAAGCAAAAAGAAATGACAAAGGAAGAAGGGTCAACTGGTTTTTACAGTGCAGGGTTGAATTGGCGAAATTTCAAAAATCGCCTTCAGGCGAATTTTCGAATTTCGCCTACAGGCGAATTTTAAGAATTCGCCTACTGGCGAATTCTCAAAATTCGCTCAAAGAAACCTGTTGCTGCAAACAGAGCAGCAGGTACAACATCTCAAATTTTACAAATTCAACACGGCAACAGAGCAGTCGCTTAATGGACAAATTTAACATGCAGCTCATGAAAAACATCTCAAATTTAAGCGAAATGCATCTAACAACATTACTTCGTACGGTACAACACAAATTTTACAAATCCAAACAACATTTTGCAAAGCCAAACAATATTGCTTCGTACGGATATTACAAATCCAAACACAAATTTTACAAATCCAAACAACCTCTAACTACTCGCATCCAGCAACAATATGGATTTACTCATGAAGATCATGAAATTCGTGCGGGCTTCTTCTCCGCCGACGCGTTACCAGTGGTCTAGAACCGCTACTGCTGCTGCTACTGCTACTCCGATCTCTGCGCGCAGTGGAAGACGAAGGTAATGCGAGCGTTGGTTGAGATGGGCCAGGAACAAATTCTTCGTGTACCGGTGCACCTTGGGACGAGGTGCCCTGTGACGATGAACCCGCACCTCCTCTAGGCCGACGTCGGGTGTACACAAGCGCTGGAGGTGGAGATGGAGGTCTTGGCCTATCAAGTTTATTCCTGCACAATACAACATCTAGAATCCTTTGGATGTTAATGCACATCCTCCTCCCCTCCTCGTCGGTTTGTCGTCTGCGAAGCTTTTCAGCTTCTTCCCAAGCCCTGCTTATACCAGCTGCCTGTAAAGTTGAATGAAAATTAGCCAGAGACACAACTATCATAACTAATTGATATACTACTTACAACATCAGCTTACCACGTTCCTCTCAAGTGGTGCTCTGGGAACGTACGGACTTCTATACACTGCCTCCACTGGCGCCGTAAGAACATATCGTCGTGTTATGTTCCAGTACCACCTTTTGTACTGCTCTAGCGTGATGGTGGGCTCCCTCTCAATCTGGGTAGCTGTATGTCGCTCATTCCACAACTGAATGTAGGCAACATACTCCTCTGCATTGTACGTAGACGTGCAGGGTGGCGCATCATCTGGTATATGCTGCATCATGCCGAACTGTCTCATAACCCTGTCGGGTAAGTGAAATGCAGCCTGGGTGTAAGATAGGAGTGGTACTCTCGCAGTCCACAAGTATCTAGCAGCTGTACACATGGCTGGAAGCTGTGCTAGCACATCTTGTGTGTACGGTGTCCAAGTAACCTTGTCATCCTCTAGCACATCTAACTCGTTGCGATAGAACTTCACACTCCGTCTTGGAGTTTGGCGCGTTTTTTTTGGTCCTACCCACCTGTTAGAATATGTTAGAATATATTACACATGGAAATTGCACTGTATAATTTATTTGAAAGGATAAAAAAATACCGAGACCCAAGCGGCATCGACTGATCGACAACAACGTTTGTTACTAACAATCTTCCGATTGGAAGATAAGTCCACGACCAAAGCTGCATTTATAAGAAAAAGTTAAGACCAAAAATGAGACAAATCATGTAAAGCAGTAAATTATTGGAGTTTGTTTCAAACCTGTAGTAGTGTCAGACAGCCACCAATAGATTTATTCTCCAAAAGAGAGAGTCTGGACATCTCCATATACGTATAAGATAACACAGCACTGCCCCAGGAAAACTTACCGCACTCCCCTAAATCAGCAATATACGGTAGCCATTTCAGATCTACCCGAGTCTTTGTATGGTCGCACATCAATCGAGAAACAATGATGTGCAAAATAATAGCACGTGCTCGCTGCTGAATCTGAGCCTCTGTAGCATCAGCAGGAATATCGTGCGACAATTGGCGTCTATACCACATGATTTCCACAAACTCATTGCCCCTTGTTTGTTCAGGGGGTGGGTCAAGACCAAGTAAATCATGACACAATTGCATATAGTCATATGTCACTCCTTCATAAGCCACTGCATTGCCTTCAATAGGCAAACCTAACAACACGGCAACATCTGCTAATGTAATCGTCATCTCACCAACAGGGAAATGAAAAGTGGAGGTCTCTGGTCGCCATCTGTCTACCAAAGCAGTGATAAGATAGTGGTCAACCTGGATGTATCCCAACTTCATTATGTGTAGAAAACCAGCCCTCTCAATCTCAGCCAATACTCCTGGATGACTTGAACTCACCTTCTTCACTGATGTCGAGTGATCAATAGTTGTATCTGGATCGTCGCGCTGAACAAATGATAAATATATAATTAGAAAGCCGGAATTATACAAACTAACACAAAATTATATTTTTTTAAAAACCACCTGCATCCATATATCGTTAGAAGTACGATGCTGTGCTTGAAGAAATAATACCCTTCCATCAACGGGTCCGGGCTCCATCTCCACATACTCTACAAGATACAAATATTATAAATCAATTCATTTCGATAAAAATTATACACTAACCAAAAATTGACAACCTCATAACCCACAAAGTAGTATGAATGCACGTAAACTCCTTGTCGTTCATATAGATTTTTAATATGCCTTTTATAAACTACAACTACCTTAGTTGTAACCTATTGCATTTTGTACACTCTATCGCAACATGGTTTGAAGAAAACCACACAGCGTGCGCGCGCGCACACACACACATATCATGATGAAGTAAGTTGTGTGATTAAATAGATACTATTTGCATGAAAGAACAAAACATGCAATATTCAAAATATTAAATGCTCAAACTATATGCTTGAAAACAAACAATGAAGCAAGTTGTGGAAGCCAAACAATTATGCAAAAACAATTCATGCTCGACCTATTGCTTAACATACTTTTTGCACATATTAAAATGTTTTACAAAGTAACCTATTGCATTTTGTACACATACAACTACCTTAGTTCAAACAAGTTCAAAGTGTACAAATTATCAACGGTGATATTCAAATGCTTTACTTTACAAGCACAATTTTTGTTCATGAAGTAAATTTGCAACAAATTCATGCCCTAAATTAGAAATACCAAATTATGGGTATAGATTCGTACCTATTTCTTGTTCTATACCAGACGTGCTTGCCATTGACTAATTTGTGAAAGAATTTGTCTAAAAATTGAAGAAATGGAAGTGGAGGAAGGTTTTGAGAAATTTGGGGCTTTTGGGTTCGGTTTTGTTTTGTTTTGGGGAAATGAGGAAGTGGGGAGAAGGGTTGCTGGCTGTCTTGTTTTGTGCAGGGTTTTAACGAAGGCGATTTTTGAAAATTCGTCTTCGTGCGAATTTTCAAAAATCTCCTTCGTCTACCTGCCAAAAACAGGTCTATGTTTGTAATTATTTTCAAAACAGGGTTATTTGCGTTATTGTTTTCACAAACAAGTTTATGTTTGAAAATTTTCCTTAAATAAATTAATAATTAATTAATCAATTCAAATTTTCCATTTCAATTTTATAGTTAACAAATTTTGTCACTTGATTTATTTAGCCATTTATAACAATTTAATACAGGTTTTCATGTTGATTCAATGTTAATTATTTCAATAATTACTATCTTTGCTTTCAATTTCAATAATTTAGAAAATACAAATTTATTTTCAATAATTCCATTTAATTGACTTTTCATTCTATTATTCAATCTATTAGTAACAAATAGATGAAATTACCATTGGATTCATACTTTATTACATAAATATCTTCAAATTTCATCTAAATTAATATTTATGTAATATTTAAATATTTAATTTCATTTAATTGCAATTAATCCAATTATTATAGTTCGAATCCCAATAAATTGATAAATCTTTATTTTCATTCTTTTAATTCAACTAATTATCATATTATGAATAAAATTAACATTATTCTCAATTATTACCTTAATTTACATTAACGTAACATTTAATTTAGATTTATTTGCAATTGATTTCCAATTCAATTGAATGAACTAAATATATATGTAACTCATAACAATTGTTGTCATTAACTCTTAATCACACACTTATAAGTTTATTATTTTCAAACAATATTATAATTACTTACAAGACATTGAGTTTATTCAATTACTATTTATTATTACAAATTTCTTTTATTTATACAACACTTACACTTGTTTACTTATTTTCAATTTTATACCCAAGTGCAACAATTTATACCATTTCATTTTTATTGTGATTTCACTTCAATTGTCGATAATTAGTTTTTAACAAGCATTGCTACAATTCATTCTTAACATTTACTTCAATATAAATTATAAATTTTTTATTTCTTTCTAAATTTAATTACAAAAATCCTATTAATTTAACCAATTTAGTTATCGAATTTCATTTCACGGGTCATTACAGTCCATAACAAAGCATAGGCTGATTAAAATATGAATGTACAACTGAATAAATATACATAAATCAATAATCAGCATAAGCATCAAAATAAACATACATGCTCAAAATAATATGGTATCATTACCATACCAACTTATCAACCAATAACACGCTTGTGCTAATTCCTATGCCGTCCTATGCTGATTACACATCCATCATAATATGTATATCCTCAAAACATCGATGAGCTTCCTCATAGTCTAATCTTTATAATAATCGATGTACCATTCATTTCTACACATTCTCGAATATCCTATGCACTCATAATCACATCCTCAAAATAACGTGTCGAGTCATGGCTAATATCCTCAAAGTAATATATCTAGTCACGGTTAAATCCTCAAAATAATATGGTCATCTACTTGTACTGCAACTGCGCCAATCCTCGATTCTCAAACCCATATTGTAAGGTCTTGTACCAAATGACCAACCATCGTGAGATCAGTAAATACTCAATATCGTAAAAGTATTGTACTTTGGGATATATGATGACACAAATGACCACCATCGTAAGGTCAACGAATACTCAACATCGTAAGAGCATCACGGCTACATCTATGCCCGAAGCCATGCCACTTAACTAGCTAGGATACTAGACTTACAATCGTAAAAGTCCAGGGTACATCCACAATCGCAAAGATCTGGATACGGTCGCAAATCCATGTAGGCGTCCTCACATACCCTCTCTTTATGAGTGTTCACCAAAGCCTTTGGTCATCAGCGATCCTTTGGTACACATCCACATCAGAACTCATCTTCTATTCTTCAGATCACATCGAAAAATATAATTCCAATACTCTTATAGTAACTCCTTTAACTGATGATACAGATGATTCACCCAAAATACAAAAAAAGGATATGTTAACAAGGAGCGTTTCAATACATCTTCAAAAAGGAACATTTATCAAAACATTTTCGTTTCCAAACGAAAGCTTCTATCTTCTTTAAAACAAAAATATTTTGTTCCTAAAAATATCGCCACCATTTTATTAAACAGTTTCTCAAAATATTTTCGTCATTTTAAATCAATTAAAATAATTTTAGAGAAAATATAATTTTATTAGAATTTCAAACCATAAAAATCTCTACAAAATAAAAAACCTTTGTTTTAAAAACATTTATGAAAGCCGGTAATTGTTTGTATAAAACAAATTTTAAATTGCATTTTTAGAATTCCTTTGTATAACGAACCTCCTACCCGTCATCTTGATTCCCCATCTTCACATCTCTTCATCAATCCGAATATTCAGTCCCCAACTTAGAAAACTATGCTATCCCACTAGGACTAAATCAAATGTGTCCCTTAACGTCTTACTAGTTTCTCCAATCGTACAAGTATCAATACATAACAGACAAACAAACAAATGAACAACATGCAAACAAATAAACTAACTATAGTAAACAGACAATCAGTAACAACCAATACAAGCAAAAAAGATTAATCCAAACAAGCATGGCATGAATAAAAAAAGGAACATCAAACGACAAGTAGATATAGACAAATAAATAATTAAAATCAATCATTGTAAAACAAACAACCAACAACACAATACAAAAAAAGAAATCAATTCAAACAAGCACGACATAAGTTAAAGAGCAATCATGGGCAATCAAGTAGTACAAATAACAATCATATGAAATCACTTAAAAAACAACAAATCAATACAGACAATTCAACCAAAGCAAGTCATACAAGTAAAAAGTCACTATCCCGCACGTCAAAATGGATAGTGCGTATAACATATTCCAACTCACTCCCCAGGGAGGGGACCGACTAGACATCCCTACAACTCCTTAGGGAATGTCACACATAACCGTCATAAAGGTAAGTGTTGGGCAAGCTCAAAACTCGTTTTACCCCATCGTCTTACACACCACGTCACAAAGTCAAAATTTATCGTTCTTCGTAATTTTTTTAAAATAAAACATCTTTTTATTAAAATATTTTTTAACAAACATCTCTAAAGTTTGTTATTCAATTAAATATTTTACTTTTCAATCATTTACTTTTCAAATCAATTCATCTCCATCTTAGTAAAATATTTCCTTTAAAGTATTGTAAAAGAAGATACTTTATAATATATATTTTTTAACAATATATCTCCAAACATATCCTTGATAGATTTTTTTTTCAAATTAGTCTTTTTCAACCAAAATTCTTTGTCAAAAAAAAGTTTTATTTTCAGAACATCACTTATCAAAGAGTACCTTTAAGAGAAAATCCTTACAACTAAAATCAATTTCCAAACGAAAGTTTTTTGAAATCAAATATACTTGATAGAACTTTTCTCTCAAATGAATATTTTATCACATTCTTCACTTTAAAAAGACGCTTCTAAAAAATAACAACATCGAACTATTTTCAAATGTTTCCACCAATAATATAATTTCACAATAGAAAAGTATATGCACTATATTATTTTCAAATACTTCTTTTCAGAAAATAATTCCTTTAAAATAAAACATCCTTTTGTGAAAATAGTTTTCTTGTAATGAATTTTCTCTAAATCATATGATATTATTGTAAGGAATGTTTTAAAAAAATATTCTTTTTTAAATAAGATTTTCTACTAACCACTCTCCACCAAGGTATTTTTGTTAAAAATATTTAAATTCTATATTATCATCCAAACAGTCTTCGCTTCCTTGAAACATTTTGTTAAATAAATACCCCTCAAAACTTACAATATATATTTTAAAATATTCCTTTAACAAAAATATTTTTTTTCAAAATTCCTCTCAACAAAATATTTCTTTTACAAAGAATCCTAAGTCATAGTGAGGTTAAAAATTACTTTTGTCAAAGGATGTTTCCAAATTAAAGACAATGTTAACCAAAATGTTTCCATTAATTTTTTTTCCAAAATAAATATTTTAAACTGAATATCCTTTCATAAAAATATTTTCAAATAAAATATTTATCAATAAAATTTCATTAAAAAATGTTTTCCACGTCTAGCAAAACATTATTATAGTAATGCACTCTAAAGGAAGTTTTAAAACAATTAGACTTTCTCATAAAAATGTTTCTTTAAAGCTTGAAATAAAATTTCAATATATAATTAAAACATCTTTTTACTAAAAGTACTTTCAAATAAAATATTTTTTCCATGTTTACATTTCCTTTTTGAAAATATCTTCATAAAAATATTCTATTTTCAAATTAAATACTTTATCCTCATCAAAAATTTCAAAAAATCACTTCTATGACCAAAAATAACCATTTCCCCCTTTTTAATAAAATATTTTTAAATCAGAAGTGTATATTTTATAAAATTTTCAAATAAATATTATCCACTTTAAAAATAAAAAGCGATTCCAAAGGTCACGTTTCAATTATAATTTAACATCATAGGCCTGCCACTTGGGTTATAACCAACACTTAATTCCTTCTATAAGTGTTCATTCTATCCACTTATACTTTATTTATCTTCCATCATCATAAATAAACATCATTTTAAGTGAGCTAGAGACCGTTAACAAGCAACCTCGATACACAAAGCATACAATTATCAATCAAAATGCTCTCTCATGTATATTTTAACCCAACCTAAGGTGTAAAATTATTACGACTTGATGGTCAAACCTATCCAAGGTTCAGAGAAATGCTAACATAAGCTCTGATATCAAATATGGCAACCCACTATTTTTAGGATATGAAATCAATTATAAACGATATCAAAATACGCTTACAACAAATTCCAGAGATTAAAAGCAGTGGACCGTGGGTAGGTAAAATTACAAATCTAAAATAATGAATAAAAAGAGAATCCTCACAGCGGAATTTGAACATCAATACACACAATATCATATCAATAATTAAAGATTACACAAATAGAATATGCCACTTAATTTATAGACTTCATTACATCAATTATTAAACGACATTTTCATAATGATGATACAAGAGATATACCGATCTATCATGTAGATACGACTCCTTCCAAACCCTTTACCCCTTCTTTGATTTCACCTTCAAACTTAAAAATACACATATATACATAGAATAAAGGAAAAAAAATTATATTTCAACTATGTTTGAACTGCACCTAATCCTATGCATTACGACCATATGCTTGATATCTATTATATAGGAAAAGACCGTTTATGTACCCTTTTGGAATATCAAGTTCACGTAGTTCTGCTTTCGACTCTTTTTCTACATTCAAATACTTGTTAGTAAATAACAAACATAGCATCCATGCAACCATTGCAACTATTGTAACCAATGCAACCAATGGTAATAGTAGAAGCATGAAATTATATTCCTACTTATCAATCATAAAAATTATCGATCAGGGCAACAACAAAAACATAGCCAGCAAACACAAACAACATTCAATATCAACCCAAATCATCAAATAAGGAAACAACATAAATATATTTACATATATTATTAATCATTAATTATAATAATACACCACCAATGTAAGTATAAATCATCTAGTGTATACTAATCACTCAACAATAGTAATACCGCATTATTATCATTAAATATGTACCAATCCAGCCAACACCAGTAAAATAACATCCATCATCAAATAACCATAATTAACCACCATTCGTCTCGTAGTAATAATATTGCATACCCACCTTAATGTGATACATCGTCGTAAAACAATATATGTGGCAATTAATCACACATCCAGCAACCATCCGACCAATATATTTGCATCTATTATTCTTTTAAGTATAAAATCGTTTTATTGTTGTTTATTATGAAGCCACTTTAATTATTTATCCAAAAACAATAATAATTTCTTTTAAACAGTAATATACTCTTTAAATCCTTTTTATTATATATTCTCATTTCTTTAAATATCCTAAAACATCGCATCTTGAATAAAAATAGTTATCTTCATCAACATCAAAACTTCTTTAATTCTTTACGAAACCAGTTTATTAATGTTTATCGCAAAAAATACTACATTTTATCTTAAATCACCAAAACTCCTTTTTATTTCTATTTCAAAATAGTAATTTCTTTATTCAAAAACACTTTTTGGAAATATCTCTTTACTATTATTATTATTATTCAGAAAATACATTTTTGTTTTACTTCTCAAACAATAATAATAATACTTTCTATTGTAAACACTGTAAAATCAACCATTTCACTGTCTATATAAAATAAAACCATTTTCTCTGAAATTCACATTATTATTATTTAAAGTCTCATTCTACTTTATAAACAATGAACTTCCCAAATACAACAACTACTAAGCCATTATTCTCATACAAGTTAGGGTCGGCTAGAGGTGGAACTCAAAACTAAATGACAAAGCTAATTTAAAAACCATGATGTAATAATAAAATAAAGTAAAATAATTAAACAAATAATAATAATAATAAATAAAAAAATTAAAATTAAAAAAATTAAAAAACCATGATGATGATAATAATAATAATGATAATAGTACTAATAGTAATATGGATCAAAGACCAAACACTACGTTTCAGGCTCATATTCACTAGTCCTATAATTTAAAACTTATAACACTACCCATTAACCAACCCTAAGCCAAAAAAAAACTCATAGCTTATGGTTCTGTTACGTGGATCGTTAACTTCCACGCACTTCTGTCCGACACCAGCTCTTCAGATATATTGCAATCCCTCAAGTCTCTTTTTACCACTTCCTCTCATGTCGATCTTGGTCGACCTCTACCTCTCTTGAGCAATCGATGTGGCCTATAATTCCAACGTGCACAGGTGCCTCGAGAGACCTCCATTGGAGATGTTCAAACCATCTTAAGTAGGGTTGGACCAACTTCTCTTCAATTGATGCTACTCCAAGTTTGTCACGTGTATCATCATTTCTAATTCGGTCTCATCTTGTATGACCACAGCTCTATCGCAGCACACACATTTCTACTACACTTGTCTTTTGGACGTGTTGTCTTTTAGTAGGTCAACATTTTGCACCATACAACATCACATGCCTGATTGCCATTATATAGAAATTTCCTTTAAGCTTTTGTTGGACTTTCCTGTCACAGAGAATGTCAGACGCTAGTCGTCATTTCATCCATCTCGCTCGAATTCTAAAATTAACATCTTCATCAATCTCACCATCATACTGCAACATCGATCCTAAATATCAAAAGGATTCTTTCTTGGGCACTACTTGTTCGGCTAGAGTGACATCTCCATCCTCTGACCTGACATCGTTGAACTCGCACTTCATATACTGTTTTATTTCTACTAAGCCTAAAACCCTTTGATTCTAAAGTCCGTTTTCACAACTCCAGTTGTCTATCAATCCTTATCCTATTTTGGTCAATTAGCACAACATCATCAGCAAAAAGCATATATCAATGAATTTCATATTGTATACCCTTCGCAACCTCATCCATTTTTGGGCAAAAATGTAGGGGTTTAAAATTGACCCTTGATGTAATCCTATGTTAATGGAAAAGTCACTGGTTTCACTATCACATGCTCTGATACTAGTCACACCATCATCGTACATATCCTTGATAAGAGCAATGTAGTTTGTTGGGACTCTTTTTTTTCCAGAGCCCACCATATACATAACCTTTTTGGTACTTTGTCATAAACTTTCTTCAAATCGATAAATACCACGAGCGTTAGGGCATGCGCTTCGCGTGTGATAATGACATGTGCCTTACGCATGGATTATTTTTCTATAGATTATATATGATTAACATGTTCAAGAAAAAAATAGTTTACACAAATATTTAACCATGTTTTTATGTTGAAATAATATGTAATTAATTTAAACTTTTATTTCTAAGTTGCAACATCTATTTTGTTTGTTAGGTTGATTTTTATTTGTATTATTAATTAATAAACAATAAATTTGTAGTTAATTAAAGAAAAAATGTTTAGTAGATGAACATTTCGAACTTGTAAAAACTTTTACATCTTACTTACAAGGGATATTAAGATTTGTTAATATCGGGGAAGTTTAACTCTTAGATTCTATTTTTAGGAAATATTAAGATTTGCTAATACTGTAGAGAGATTTTCGGTAGTTCACGCCGACACAAAAATGTGACACCAAAGGTATTGCAACTATTATTAAAGATGTGTAGATCCTTCTTTTGCTCTTTAAATCTCTCCATAAGTTGTCTTATCAAGAAAAAAACCTCTATTGTCGATCTTGTAGGCATGAAACCAAATTGGTTTTTTGAAACGCTCGTCATCCTTCTTCATCAATATTCAATAATTCTCTCTCAAAGCTTCATTGTATGACTCATGAGTTTAATTTCTCTGTAGTTTGTGCAACTTTGAATATCTTCTTTATTTTTGAAGATCAGAACTAATATGCTTCCTCTCCACTCATCTGACATATTGTTTAATTTGAAAATATTATCGAACAACTTAGTTAGTCAGACTATCCCTGCATCTTCAAGGTACTTTCAAGGCATCTCCACACCTCAATGGAGATGTCATCATGCCCCAACGTCTTACCTGCTTTCATCCTTTTTAGCGCCTCCTTTACCTCGGTGTCTTGAATTCTCTGAACGAAATGTCTACCGGTGTCATTAAAAGAGTTCCCCAGCTCGATCGTAGTGCTATTATCTTCTTCATTTAATAGATTGTCTAAGTATTAAGTTTATTATTCTTATCCTTGATGTATTTAACTTGGTTGAAATCTCTCGTCTTCCTCTCGCGAAGCTTAGCTATCACCTTTTTTTCATCCTCCTTCGTACTTATCTTTTGATATAGATCTTCATACGTCCAACCGCTTGCTTCACTCACCGCTCTCTTTGCGTTCTTCTTTGCCGTTTTGTACTTTTGCATGTTGTCTTCGTCCTGTGTGATGCAAACATACGTAGCATTCTCCACCTTTGATAGCCTTTTGCACATCATTGTTCCGCTACCATGAATTTTTAGATTCACGTTTATTTCCTTCTATTATCCCAAACACCTCAGTAGTCACTTTCCGAGTACGCGTTGCCATCTCATTCCACTTGTCATTTGTTTTTCCTTTCATATTCCATGCCACTTCTCCCATCACTCTATCCTTAAACACCCGTGAGGTGTCTCCTTTGAGCTTCTACCATTTCGTTCGACTAATCTTGGCTCATTTATCCTGTCGAACACATCCGAAGACGAAACTCAAATATCAAAAGCTGATGGTGTGAGATTACAAATTCTCAAGGTATGACTTTGCAATCTACACAAGCTCGTTTTTCATCTCTTCTAGTAAGAACAAAGTCAATCTGGCGAGTCTTGGCCGCTACTGAAAGTAACTAAATGCGATTGTCTCTTTCTAAAGAAGGTATTGACGATCATGAGGTCATAAGCAATAGCGAAATTCAATATTTCTTCTCCTTCTTGGTTCCTATCGCCATATCCAAAACCACCATGCACTCTTTCAAATCCCCTACTAGCTGTACTAACATGGCCGTTGAAATCTCCTTCTATGACAAGTTTTTCATCTCTTCTAGTAAGAACAAAGTCAATCTGGCGAGTCTTGGCCGCTACTGAAAGTAACTAAATGCGATTGTCTCTTTCTAAAGAAGGTATTGACGATCATGAGGTCATAAGCAATAGCGAAATTCAATATTTCTTCTCCTTCTTGGTTCCTATCGCCATATCCAAAACCACCATGCACTCTTTCAAATCCCCTACTAGCTGTACTAACATGGCCGTTGAAATCTCCTTCTATGACAAGTTTTTCGCTATTAGACACATCTCTAATCATGACATATAGCTCTTCTTAGAAATTCCAATTACCAACATGACTAGGATGATCTTATCTCCTAACGTCGATCACTTCGTTTTTTAAGATTATTTTCAATTAAGATGCCAAATATCAAATTAAAATATAATTATAGTTATTATCTATGGATTTAACAGAAATTCGTAAATAATAACCTTGTTAAATCATGTATCTTGATTTCAGTAAAGTTTTGTTAATCATTGTTGTTTATAGAAACCGTTTTATTTCAATTAATTTCATTCAGGTCTTAAATCCACAGTTGACAACAAATAAACAATCAACACAACAGTCAATCATGTAATTATGCATCAAATCATTTCAGTTTATCATAAAACATGTTCATAATCTAACATCACATTCATATTAGCAATTATACTTCAATCCAACATGTTTAAATCATTTTTAATGCATTTAAATTCGTTATTATTACATTTTCACCTTCAAAACAGCAACATAACATGTTTATTACTTTAAGAATGGATTCAATCATATCAAAATCTATAGAAACATATATGACATGTTTATTGATGATAAATCACTTACTAATCGGTCAAAAGTTGATGAAAAACGCAAATCGAGGCAATTCCAAAAATTGCGGCAAATACCCAAACTAAAAATCATACTTTTCCGTTTAAAAAACATTTTAAAAGCACTTTTAATACATGTCTCAATGATTATAGTAAAGTGAGGGAATAGAATCACTCATCTACGGTGTAGAATCAGCGAAAACCACCAAACAAGCGTAGATTCACTAAAATAAAGGTGGATCCAGATTTGGGCAGCAGCTACACGCTTTTCTATCTGCAAAATTTGATATTCAAAAGGTCTCTTGCAAATCACTTGCTTAATCTTTTTTTGTTATAAGTTGATTTAGGTTAATTTTTAGTGAGAAAATGATGGAATTTAGGTAAAAGATGGTCAATTAAGACTAATAAGGGTTAAGGAAAGTTTAAATATGCACCTATAGTGATTAGGGACTGGTATGGAGGCTGCACTAACCCTAATCTCGAAATTAATTAGCAGGCTTTATTATGGATCGAGTTAATTATCCACTAACCTGTCTATAATCTATCAAAACTTCAAACAATCATATCTTCTAAACCGTAAGTCCAAAAATTTATTATGACAACTCCACGGAATGAGAAATCATCGTATATTTCAGTTGAGAGTGATTTGAGACCTTAATTTGACTTCTATCAAAAGTTATAGGTCTTGCAAGATTTTTCAGTTTCAGAACCGTCCAACAAAAATTCTACGGGAGAAAAATGTCACTAGTTAACATTTCTGAAAGTTATATAAAATTGTACCCGATTTGATTATAAAAATAATATTTTTACAATCCGACGATACGTAAAAAAGTGGATCGATACACTTTATCCATTGTCATATTCAATTATCGTAGTTTTGTTCGTGGTGTAATTGTTCAAAGAAACCTCAACTCCTGAAAAACAGCTCCTCATCTAGGTCAATAGAGATGACACTGTAGAAGATTTTATAACCTGCCCATATGATGCCATTCAAGTTTTCAAAATCCACTTGATGTCATTCAAGTTTTCAAAACTCGCTACACTTGTTTCCCATTTGTTTTCTCAGCTTGCACCAATGTCTTAATTTCTGTTCATGGCTGGAATAAAAAATGAGAATTAAAATGAACATGCGGAAGAATAAGCTGAAGTTGGTCTTAATCAATTATAAGAAGTATATTACCTCACAGCCATAACCAAAAGTGTGAGGTTACTATTGCTCTTGTGACATCATTGCATCATACAAGCACATTTTGTTGAAATTTACATGCTTGTACCACATTAACATGCATTTGTGGAAGAGTTCACTGTATAACCATCACAATTGCTACAGTTGACACAGCAAATGATTTTGAGGAAAGTATCTGTATCTAAACTACAGTGAATTTGGATTAATCTTTGCCGCAGCTGACTTTTTACCATGCAGCACATTGTCTTTGTAGTTGTACATAGACAATATTTCCAACTAATCATTTTAGCAGATGGTCTTTTTATCATCATTGTTTGCAAGACACGTAACTTTTACTGTGGCTAATCAGCGTATTAAAATAGTTACATAATTTAAATTGCTAAGTTAGATCATGCAAATTTTGTTAGAGAGGATCAAGCAGCAGGGAACAAACTCAGTTGCGACAGGAGATAAAGCAACTTTTACAAGAGGCCAGCAAATTGTCTACGTATGTTTTCCTGTCATCTTAGCTATCACTACTGATTTATTTTCATGTAGCTAATCTTAATAAGTGCTCTTATTGACTGTGAAGACTGTTCAATTTCTTTATGACCTATTGTAACGGATGATAAGTGAGCATTGTCTTGGTGCACTCTTAGCTAATATACATTTTAATAGGCCATGCCGACGTACTAACTTGATTTTTTTCTCTCCATTATATCTTATATAATTTTAGGCCCTCCACATTTGCCCAAGCCGCAAAACTTAGACGAATGGCAGCAGCTAAAGAGAAGGAACTTTTGAAGTGTATGTCAACCGCATTTGTATTAAACCTTTAATTACTATATCCGTGCAGATATAAAATTGGATCAAATAAGATTGACCACAGTAGAACCAAATCAGATTAAATATCTTTTATATCCGTGCATTGTATGTGTAAATCTTTGATGCTTTACCAATACAAACATGGTATATTTTTCGCTTTATTATTATGTTCTTGAATTTTGTTCATTTAAACATTGATGTAAATATTAAGCTATTGATGATCACCCATTTGCATTACTGCCAATATTTCCATAAAACATACCCACCAGAAGGGAATTGGATGACGTGCTCTGGTGGTTTACCATAGCATGGATATGTTTATCTACGTGGATCACAACACTTGGTAATTAAAGTGTACTGACTTTGCTAACATGTACCTAAGTATCGTGATCCACATAAGTAAGATACTCCTTTTTTAGGTAACCCACCAAAAGTGCACTTGGCTACTAGCTAACGACTGAGAATACTATCAACTTTAGGTTGTCTTATATATTAGTGCTGTATATGTTAGCTAACGTTGTAATTAGGGCATCTCTTCTTAAAATGGGCGGGCGTATATTGAATGAATTACATGTAAAGTATTGGCCTGGGTTCTTTCTTATCTTTGACAATTTTTCTTAATAAAAGATATTAACTAAATTACATTTAAAATATAGAACCTTATTATGTCAGAAAATTATATGTTTTTTCTTTTACAACCTGTAATACTTGAGGTTCATTGATACAAATCAGTGATGGCATAGAAATGATGTTTGCCTCCTATTGCACAACCAGACCGCATATTATATACAACCTTTAATTCCTAAACTTATCCTGGTAATATCCGAAGATATATTATGGCCCATGTCGATCTGCACATCATGTCATCTACTCTGTATAATTTTGTACACATATGTAACATTCTCTACAAAGGAACATCTATAATGTGAAAAACCATGTATGCAGCACGAATGAATTCACTTGGTATCATACTATGCCAACTCTGGAATGTAAGAACTTGCTCAAACTGTTAGCTAATAACTATCCAAGACGATTGCATGGGTGCATTTAGCTAGAAATTTATTGATCAAAATGATTGTATAACCTTGCTTTACCGATCTGTATGTTTGTTAACCGTAAGGCATATTACTTTTTAGGAGCAGCATTATGCAATATCTATGTGATGACATCTGTTTCAGTTTTCTGAGGCTCCAATGTTTCTACATCAAGTCCCCATTTTGTTCTGCATCCATACTCTATAAACCTAACTTTTTTATTTTGTAAACTATTACTGCAGATCAGGAGCAACAGAAAAAGGACAGCAGTCCCTTTAATGATGCATATGCAAGATTGCTAAGTGCCTTCACGGTACCACTTCAATTCATATAAATATGAAATGCCTTTAGGTTCTTATTATGCACTAAGCTTCATCTTACTGTGCTGATTCTGCAGACACTGTTATATCTCGTGTTATGTTGGTGGTTTTGGAATACTACCATTGCAGCTGTTCCTCAACATCTTCTGCACCCTTTTGGTAATTTCATAATTACCCGACATTGCCAAAATAAAAACTAGTATTACAATGTATAACATATAACTTGAGACAAATTTTTATACATATCCATCTTGTTACTGTATACTAAGTAACACTACAAAAAAAAAATATTTAAATTGTGGAAAAAAAGAAGCATTTACATCACCTCCTTTTGAACTTCTATAACGCTTAACCTAAGGTGTCCTTTAGTGGCGCCGATGACTTCTTATATGAAACAATACAGCTACCGTTAAAACCTGAACTTCGTCGATTTTGCAGGGAGGTTTTTGTCCTGGAGAGCTAGCGATTCCAATGGCTTTACAAAGGTAAATAGTTAAATTATCATTCTTATAAAATTATTTGAATTTAGTCTAAGGTTAGAGAGGCTAAAGCATTTCTTATTATTATCATATATATACATATTTATGCAGATTGGGATAATTCCGTGGTTGATTCTTACATCACGAGTCAGCCGCTGCATCTCGCAAAAAATTTCAAAAGCCGTAGTTCCAAAGTAGAATTCGTGGGATGATTAGAGAAATTTTGTTATTTAGTATAGCAGCTGTATCAATACTAATACATAGAATGGACATGGGATCAGCTTTCTTGTTCTTTTTAGTTTTCATCAATTGATGTATAATTGTGTCATATGTTAGGTGTTTCTAAGATCATTATCCACTTGGATTATGAAGAAATCAAACTACAACGATAAAAAGGTATGATTCTCTCAACATTTCTCTTTACTATTTGGCCGAGAATTTTAATTTATGTTGTTATCAAAGTTCTTGCCATCATCCTTTGGTTAGTGAATTATATATTTTAGAGTATTATAAATCCGCCTTTTTTATCATCAGTTTGCATAGTCGCTTCACAAATCCAACATGATAATATTGGAGCATATGTACAGAGATTTTCATCAGCATTACACTTGTGATGAAACACAAACATCTATTTTCTCTTAGTAATATTAGAAATATATTCTAGGTTACTAACACAAGTTGGAGTTCACAGAGTGGAAATAGTAAACAGTGACTTTGAATATATCACTATTTTGAATGCGAATTTTCGTACGACTACATTGTTGTCGATGATGACGCCTGCTCTTCAAGGTTAACACCACCGTCCTTAAATTTTATGCACTCAATGTTGAAAAATTTAAAAATATGCATAAATCATTGCCTAGAAACATGAGAGATATTTTGTAGGTAATCTCAGGAGAGTATTTGATGGAAATTTCATGAGCGTAATAGATAATTTTATGAGATGCATGTGGAAGGTTTTCATGAGATGCACTGTGTAGTTAAAGGTTTAGTGGTTCTATATCGATGGAGGTACAAAGAGTTGCAGCCGGAAGCAGGGATATAGCGGAGGTGCAATTTTTTAAATTAGATATACAATCAAATATTTAAAGTTAATTTATATTCGTTCTCACATCATTTGTGTAGAAAAAAGAAATATTGTTTAATATTATGTGATAAAACCAAATAATATCATGATCTATGCAGACTAGATTTGATGGCTACAATAGATTTTTAATTTACATTGAGCAGTTATGCCTTAAAATTAGGTCTTTATCTTAATTTGTTGATTTGGATTAAAAGAGAACTAATCAAATTAACCTTTGCATATTAATGTTGCTAAAACAGATGTTAAAAAAATCTTGATTTAGCGGATGTAGCGGAAAATAACGGAGCTTAAAGCGGACCTACTGTTTAATAGTGCTAAACTGAAATAGCATAGTGGTCGAAGAACGTTATGTGTTATAGTGGAAATTTTACGGGGCTTTAATTACACAACATGCACTTGAGATAATATCATTTTCCATATAACCTCTCAAACTAACCAAGTAAATATATAGACATATTTGAAAACGGTCACAGAATGCAAAAGGCCAGGCAGAAAAGTAAACTATAAGTTTTGAATATAAAGATTTTTTTTTTGTTGTGTTCGCGATTTATATAAAAAAGTCTAACACCGATTGATTGATTTCGTGAAGATGATGATTATACTTGAATTCAATGAGAAATTTGTAATCACGGCACTTCACCGAAGATATATAAGAGCAATGTCTAAAAATATCAGTAGTTGCATGTAGACTCATATTGTGTTGTGCATGTAGACCCATATTTATAGTTGTAATCGGCCGTTGTTGGGCTTTTGAGTCGTCAAATTGTATTACTAGTCAATTAGAACTTGTCATATGTTAAGATCCAAAAAGATAGAAGAAGTACAGATCCAAAATGAGATGGATCGGTACCAATCCATCCACTTTCATGTTGTTCCTTCTTTGGTGCTTCGTAGAATGATACTCCACTTGTTTGCAGAGAGATAGGGGCAAAATGGGACAAATGATGGGCCGCTACAGATCCATGAACTTGGTCATTTTTCCAACCTTTTCCTCTATCTATTCTTCAATTTCAATTGCTTTTGGTCTAGCACCCATTCCTTATCAATTTGTATTCTAATATCATCGAAATCCTCACTTGTGAGAAATACCGAACAACACTTACCTTTCTAGTATGCTTTTGTGAACACAAAGCGTGCTTTGATCGAAAATAAGCGACCAAATCCTGATCTGCATAAATGCTTTTGTTACTCAGACCATTTTCATGGGATGTCATGTCTTCAAAACACTATACTTCCGCACATTCATTGGGCCATGTCTCTTCAATAGATATAAATCTTACAGTTCTGTAAGCACGTTCATTTCATCCATTGTTGAGGATCATTTTGGTTGAAGCTGACATAGGCTCCACATCATCATTCATTGACATTCATTCCATTTTTTTTGAAAAACGTAATAATTTTATGGTTCGGTACGTTATCAATGGATCCCCTTGTGTAAAGCCTTAACACTTACATCATTTTTGTGTTAAGCTATCGACTTCCCTTACACCCTAGGGTATTTCGGCATCTTTAGATCAACTCCTTCCTTAAGAAACCTCAACTGCATCTCTCCAGCACTCCGACTAAGAAACTGCGCCATTGTTCTCTCCATGTCGCACCCGCCAATGCACATCTTCGTTGCCATCAATTGGCTATCCTCCCTTAAATTCGCCTCAGGCCAATTTTACGATGTCGAGTTGATTGAGGGAGAAGATGGATTTTGGTGAAGTAGAAGTCATCTTTGGCTTGAGTCAAGGAGTTCTCCTCGATTTTAGTGATTTCAAATTGATTTTGTTAATTTGGGGATGACTCCATGAGCCTTTCGTTATTGATTTGGAGATGATGTTGAACTTTGTCCTCGACATGTCTGGGAACACATGTTCCATCAACCTTTGTCATAATGATTTCGATATTGTTGACTCCCATCAAACTGCATTATCTCTCCGGGGAAGACATATTGAGAGCCACAGTCTCTGTTTGCGTATGGTCAACCTAGGACTGTTAACATAGTTGCTACGTTAATAGTTTTCTTTCGACACGCAGTTCTATCATGTGCTGGGACTCGTTTCCAAGCACGAGTGGGCATTCGCTTCATACAATGTTTTCTTCTACACTTGTGTGTAATAAATTATTTTTTTGTTAAAATAAAACGTTTAAGTTCAATTTTTAGATAATTTTACTTTTGAAAATATATATTTCATTGGGTTAAGATTTTTCGATAAAGAAGTTTGTTTTAATAAATTGAATTAGTGAATAAATTTGTTTCGAAATAATAATAATAATATATTAAATTCTAATAAAATAATTGCAATGAACAAAAAATATTTTTGTACCGTAAATAAATTTCATATGGTTGAAACAGATGAAAACAAATTTTATTTGGCATTAATAAAATCAACAAAACAACAAAGATAAAATAATTGTTGAATTTAATATTTTATATGACTATCAAAATATATGTTTAAAATCTATATTGGATCAATTTAAACCGAGAGTGCAATTATAAACAAATAATAGGGATTAAGATTTGAATTGAATATAAAAGGCGATTAAGATTTGAATTTGAATATAAAAGGCAATTAAGCAATCAAATTGAATTTAAACCACAACATATTAATAGCCCAAGCCCAAACCCATTTTCCTTACTCTATTTCATTCTAGACCATTACTTTGCCTCTCTAGAATTCTCTATACCCATACCCATTCTCTTGTATCTCAAATTATTCGGCTCTTTTCCTCCCTCATGGACACACCACAACTAGGAAAAAAAGACGAAAAGGAAAAAATAAACGCGAATGAGAAAAGCGTCACGATATGAAAATAGATGGTGTGAGTCAGGAAATCGTGGCCTTGGCGGAGGGACATCAAGAAGGAGACTAGAAGGATGAGGAAGCAACATGTTGCTGTCGACAACGTCAGGATGGGCTGCGCTACTCCGTGGTCGATGGCAGAAGCAGATGCGTGTTGAGTGGGGAGGGTTGACGTCTGTGTGCGAAGGTTGGTGTGTGACATGATGTTTGGTGATGGCAACTACTATTGCACGCGATGGAGGAAGGTGATTGTTTTAGGGTTTGTGCATTACTGATTTAGGGATTTTAGATGTTTATTGGAAAGAAAGGAAGCTTTAACAAGTTAAGTTATTTTTATAACTCACAAATATAGTCTAGGTCATCGTTTCTTCTATTTTCATTGATTATATGATGATGAATTTTTGGTTAATATGATTGAATTGGATGAAAAGTTGCATATTCTTGATTATTGGTGTTGTGATGATATATTAGTTGATTGTGTAACACACACATTATATGCTGTGCATACTAAATAGATACTTGCAATAACCGTACAATACACTTGAAATTGATTGGAAGGGAATAAAATGAATTGAAATATGAAGCTTTGAAAGAAATAAAAATATTTTGGATATAAATGGCGAATTCTCGTAATGAGTTTTATTTAATATTGAAAAATATTATTAATGATAGAAAATATTACAAAATTGTGATTTTTGTTGTTTAAATAAGAGGACCGAATATATTTATCAATCTAAGATTATAAAAGTATTTGAAGGATTTTTACAAAAGTGATTTAAAATTTATATTATAAGGCGATGAGTTTATATTTATGGGAATTTAATAAACTGAAAGTTTATAAAATAATATTTTGGAATAACAATAAGTTTAAATGTGATTTATTTATTGAATGAAAACTATTATTAACAAAAAATCTATTTTAAATTTTGTAGGGGTAATTTTGAAAGTATTATCCTTTGTATTTAATTATTTTAAATAATGAGAAATTTTGGAATTTCTTTATATAAATAAATTATCTAAATCGATATTTGAATGTTATATATTGGAAGATTTTATATAAAAGAGAACTTTAGTTTGATTAATTGCTACTCTATGGTAGTTTAAAAAGGGTTTGATACTAAATAAGGGTTTTGAAATATTAATTACGGAATTTTATATTATGCTTTTCGAGAATATTTTAAAATTGAAAATCCTTAAGGGGATAGTTGGATTATTTAAATTTATTGTTTAAAGGAAATTATAAATTATAGAACTTCTTTGGTGTTATTATTTTAAATTATTAAAAAAGAATTTCAAATTTATGAATTATTTTTAAAAAAAGTTTAAGAGATTTAGATTTAAATGAATGTTTAAAATATAGCTTTCCTTTTAATTATGTAATAGGTTTTTAAATAATTATTTTAGAAAAGAATAAAACATTATTATTTAAAAATCCGTGGAAACTAATATTGTTCTTTTAAAAATTAAATTGAAGGTTTTGAAAACAGAGATTTTATTATAAAATCATTCTGAATCAATAAATAATTGAAGTATGTGATTTATGTGGAGTTTTATTCCACGAGAATTGGGTAAATGGAATAATAATACCGAGCAATGTAAGATGTTAATATTTTTTCGATTACTCCTTTGACTCATTGTATGGAATATTTATGTGATCGTGAATGTAATTTACGAGCATTGAGTAAATGAGCGACTAACACCAGGTGGTATAGGACGTCTGAGCTAATATTTGTTCGATTATTTTTTATGAGTAAATGTCACTTATATAGGGAAATACGTGGTATTATATGAGAGTATTACATAAAGGAGAGTTGGTAGGTTGAAAGCCTTATGTGTTTCTGTTGATTGAGTAATATACTTCTATTATTTGGCAAGGAATAAAACCATTTAGACTAGTATCCATCCTAGTGGTATGATTGTGGGGTCACTCCCTGAATTTGTGACATACGTACCTTTTGATGTGTATGACTGAGAGCCACTGCTCCCATGTCACATACGGTAGTACCATTTAGGGCACTTGCATGGTCATGATCATTGCATATAGCGTAGTCTTGCACTTGATGGATATTGAGTCACGATGGTTGTCGATGTGACTAAAGACTGTAGGAGCAATGCTAAGAGTATGCAAGAAAGACTCCTGGAGCAGGGTGAGAGCTGTCAGTCTCCTGTCTGGTTACGGTGGACATATAATACTACGATCATACCTCTATTATACTACTATTATGGATGGTTGGGAGCCAGTGTTCGTATTCACGGGACTGAGAGTCGCATGACTAAATATATGGATGGGTACTTACATGATTGAGGATATTCATGAGACCGAGAGTTTATGAATTAATGTGATCCCGTACTTACTAATTAAATGGTTATATGAGAGATAACTAGGCTGTCGAGGGAAATCCTTACTTCTGTTTGACGTAGATGCTTGATCGTTAGTTTCCTTGTATGTTGAGTATGGCAATTCCTTAGTATGTCTGCTATTTGATTATTTAAGAGATAATATTGGGCATTGCTATATGCATGCTATATGGCGTTTGATGATTTCTTATGTATTGATGATGATTAGATGTGTGGTTATTTCACCATTTTGATGTCATGCTACTTGATATAAAGCTTCACTTGACTTTTATATGGGTGATGACGCTTGTGCATGGTTTGAGGTATGTTGTTCTGTTAGAGATGTTATATGTCATTTTGGAGATATATTAGTATACCATGCCAGTTGTTATGATATATTGACAGCTATATTCTAGACATAGTCCGACCCATGTATTGCCTATGTAAGACGCGGGTCAATCCGAGACATTTCAGGTTTAGAGACGAAGTGATCGGTTTGTGGTTGGTGGGCATAGCATGAAGGCTATAATATTAGCTAGTCTAATAGTGTATAGATTTGTATTTGTGATTGCACATTCATGTTGGTATTTGTTGTTCAAATGTGAGATATGTATTGGATATATATTATGTATATTGCCTATTATATATTAGCGTTGTGTTGATGACTTTGTGTTCTATCTTGGAAACGCACGTGTTTATTGCTCTGTGTTAGTATCCAAGGTATTGATTTGATGGCAACAACCATATAAATATTATCACCAATGTTTTCTTGAGTTATGTAGTATATTATGTATGGATACCAGAAATAATTAATAGTTTATACAAAGTGTTGATTAAATAAAAAGTTTGAAGAACTGATCAGTATAATGAATTCAAGAGTTGATCAAAATATATTTGAAAGCTCAATAGTTTTGAAGAGTTCAAGAATAAAAACATGAAGAGCTCAAGCAATATATGTCAATTATTACCGCATCTTAGTTTAAACGTTAAAGACCTCATAGTATCATATCTTTGGCTATCTTTACTTCGAAGATTATTATTTAACACTCAAAATGTTTTTTTCATAAAAGAATAGTATTTAATTTATATATTAAAACAAATTTTGATAGAGTTTTCATAAAAATATGTATTTCGAAACATATTTAAAGAGTTTCTAAAAATATACAAATTATAATATACATGTATATATATAATATATATATCGAGATATATGTATGTCGACATAGTGACCATTGGTCAGTTTTTAAGAAATAAAAAAGAGGCAATTTTTAGCACCACCATTTCCCCAGTAGACACATCTATTCAAACTCTATTTGAAGAATTTTGAACTCAAATTTTAGACAATAATTCTCACACCTCTTTACATATACTCAAAAAATCAGAGAAGATTAACTTATGTTCTACACAATTAACTCTTTGATCTTCACTCTTTCTACTCAAAAACAAAGATATTCCACTACTAAAGGTCTATAGGAAATTGTATTGATAAACCGCTTGAAATTGTGATCGAAAGATTTGATTTATATTAGTCCACCACCACTACTTGATAAATGGTGATCTTAACCATTCGAGTGAAAGTTAAGAGGTTTTTTTTAAAGGATGTTGTCCTGCCTCCTGAGTCAAAGACAGGATAGGTGTTCTGGTTTCCTAAGTCAAATTCCAAAGGGTGTGCTGGTTACCAGAGTCAAATTTTAATGGACGTAGTAGTAACTCAAGTCAAATTCAGCAGGTGTTTCTTGCCATCTGAGTCAAAGTCAAGACGTGCAAAGGGTTTTCTTGCCACCTGGTTTAAAGTTAATACGTGATTAGTGAAATTCTGTTTGGGGTACATGACTGGATATAGGATTGAGAATCCGAACCAGTATAAAATTCTCGATGTCTTCTTTTTCTTCACTTTTACTACATTTGCTTATTGTTCTTTGATTGTTTTATGATTATATTATTTCGCTATGCTTGGAATTTACCATGATAAAGTTTGAAATCTGCAAATATATTATTAAAAAGTTAAAAAAACACTATTTACTCCTACCCCCTCCCATAGTGTAAAATAGCCTTAAAATCCATTCTGTTGCAGTATAGGTTAGGTTATATAACCCTTTCTGCAACAACCCGCACCTCATGGTACATTGACTCAAGGCCTAAAATGGTGTTTGAACTCACGTTGTGTCAAGAAGTTAGAATCATTAGGTTGAAAGTTTGCATGATAAAGAGACTAATATAATGTTAGAACATTCTATGCTTTCAGATCTGGTAGTGGAATGAAATAAAATTCAAGTACTAAAAATATCTCAGACTTATATAGTCTCCAAATAAATGTGGTGCATACAATAATGTGTCCAAATGACATTATATAAGAGTCTTACCGATAGAAATAATATAATAAAAAATACATGAGTGGTAACTATAAATAAATGTATTTCTGAAGCGTTAAGTCACCTCCTTCATGCACCTTATCCAAATCATGTCACTTACTACCTTGCTCTCTTGTAGTAGATATAAAGAGGGAGAAATGGAGGGGATCAGAAAAGATTTGGTGAGTGAATTATATCACTAGTGGTATGGTGTTGACTAATAGTTAAAGTTCAATTATATCCTGCCCCTTGGGGTGTCCTTAGTGTGTTAAATATACAGAGCTAATTATTCTGCAAATTAGGTTGATTATTCTAAATGTCCAGTTATAGTTTATGAAAGTTCCACTTATGGGCGGAGCATACCGAAACAGAGTAATTTCTAGAGATACCTCTAATGTACGGTTTCACTAGTATACCAATTAACTATATATAATAGCCGTGACTGTAATTTCTAGAGTTACGCTTATCTTGGTAGCCACATAATGCCCGACCGGTTATCAAATCACCATTCGAAGGTTATGCCATCTGGTGCTCCTAATCGCTTATATTGGTAGCCACCCAATAATTGGCCCGCCATCGAATCATTGTTCGAAATTTATGCCATCTATGTACCGACGCTCCTAATCAATATACTCCAGTGCCTGGCCCATTATCGAACCACTATTCGAAGGTTATGCCATCTATGCACTCGTGTACTAAATGGAGTATGCATTCATTGTCCGGTCCATTATCAAATCTTTGTTCAATGGTTATGCCATCTATGCGTTGGTGCATCTCCTTGGTAGTCCGCTCCCTACTTTTTATATTGTTACACAAGTAGCCGTCTTTCCAACTTGCTGCTCGACTCATTTTGCGCTCCGCGGGCATTTGGGAAACAAAGAAATGGGAACAAGTTTCCTCGATCTATTCTATTTGACCTGTACCAGGTTTAGGTTCAATATGGCCTGCTGCAATAACTCAAACGTTCGATTCCATTAGTCAGACGTTTGACCTTGTGTTATATATAGAAAACAATTTTCAGCATTCAAATAACTGGACCTTTAACTTAGACATCTAAATCCTTCTCAAATGTCCGGTTGGGTTGTTTAGACGTCTTAATCGAGTGTATTTACACTGTCTCCTTTCTGTTTCGAAAACTTTGCGCCCTCAAACATCTGGGAATACATCCAGACATCCAGCTATCCTATTTAGACATATGGTGTGTATTTTCCAGATTTCATGATTTTTTTTGTTTATTTTGTTATATTTCTTCGTGGATTCGAGTATGATATAAGTCGAGTTTAACATGTGTTTCCAATACCACTTCTATTTGTTTATGTCCAATATCAAGTTATTTATTCTAAAATTTATCAATAGTTTGTCAGCAAGTTATATGTATATTTCAAAGGGTATATATGTACACTCAAATCGATTATTATGTATATTTCAATGTAGAGTTAATCGGATCTAAATAAATTCCAACATATATATATGTATATATATTTGCTTATTCTTATCTATCAAAGAATTATTTCAAACTTATCGTATAATTAGATTTATAAGATTAAGGGTAGTTTCAACTCAATTTATTTCTTACTCGTTGAAATTAAACCAAACATGTTATACAAATTTAGATCTATAGGGCTTGAAGAGGTTTTAATCCATTTCGTTTTCATTTATCAATTCAAAGATTAGATCAATCATTTCCTAAGATTTCCCAAATCATTTCAATTCACAAATTTAGAAGAAACAGATAAATTCAAGAACAAAAATCACATTTTTATCATTAAGAAGGTATATAAGTGAAAATCAATTGCTTATCTCCATTACACGCATTTCTTAGATAAATAAACTACCTTTTTAGGTTTCCTTTTCCTTCTCTTGAATCCACAACTATCTGATTTGAATTCATGTTCCTTTTTGATTTATCTTTTCTTTATTTTCAATTTGAATTTTCCAATCTTATTTTTCTTTGTTTTATTTTGTTTAGTTTTGTTTTACTTTTGATTTAGAAATTAGAAGAAGAGAATAGATGTTCAGATCTAGAAGAAGAAGAATAGTGAAGAATGGAGGCTCATGTTTATATTTATAGTTGAAAATTAGGTCTAGAAAAATTACATGCTTATTAACATATTTCTTATCTCTACGTATACACAAAATTCATTTCATTTTCTTTTTCTTCAAAGAATGTAACGTTTATATTCTCCCAATTAATGCCATTAATTATCATTTATTATAATTCAAATCAAATGATATCATTTATCGATATTTTACACATTTATTATTATTGACAACTGTAGCAAATCACGTATTTATATTTAAACGTACTCGTGTGTGCGCATATATTTATTTACATTAACTAGAAACTATATTCTTTACCAATTAATTATGCAACAAATCATTAATTAATTGATATTAATATTTCCGAGTATCATTTATTCTTTACTAACAAAGAGATAACATACCTTACCTTTCCTTTAAAATAACGCTTTACTTCCATGCATATATTGACGTCTTCACTTTTCAAACATATAACATTAGATGCATTCTTTTCTTTTTTAATATATAATTACATCTCCTTTCTAATATATGTAACATATATTTTCATTAATTATAGCAACAAATTCCATTAGCATGGTAATTAATGCTTTTCCCTCTAGGCATGTAGATATCTTTCTCCTTTTCTTTTAATATGCATTAACACAATTGCACTCTTTCTAAAGCTATTCATACATATTCAATTATTACTTAATAAATAAGTTTTGATTTACTCTTGTAATTAATTCTTAAATTTAAAATCAAAGTAGATGTAAGACTAATATGCATGTTATGATAAGCATTCCGTATTTTCTTCAAACGATATTCAGTCTTGATATTTTATATATGAATTTGGGTTAGAAAAATCTAATCGATGTAATGAAAAGTCAAATTTCCTAAATTCCTTCATTTGTAAAAATTCATTATTTTATCCTTTTATGCAAAGTTACAATTTTAATAGTTTAAGTTATTATTAAAATTTCCGAAGTGTTACATTCTTCTCCCCTTAAAAAGAATTCCATCCTCGAAATCTTTAGTGATGGAAAAATGTAATTCGCTCATACAATCAATATCTACCACCATCAATCACTTGCAACCATTATTCTTAAATCCAATTTCTAATGCAACATGTACATATAAGTATGGAATGCATATGAATATACAAGTAATATAAAATCAGGCGGTCTCCTGAACTGGTTGACATCCTAAAATGCAAGTGCTTATATCATGTATTCAAAATGTATGCAATCCCTATATACTTGCAATTCTACATGGATGTACAATCATTCAACAAATATGCAACAACCATTATGCATATAACTGATAAAATAAATGAGTAAGGTGGCGTGTGTTGTAGGTTAACTTAAATATGCCAGCCTATATGCATAATACTAACTAATAACATTCATCCACTAGCAACCATCATCCAAAATATGTCCTAACGACACGTTCACAACCATGACTACCATTCAAGTATTCCTACCTATGGATTATTCTAAGCTAAATCTAATGTGCACTAGTAATTTAACTAAAACAGACACATACGTAAAAAAGCTATGGATGAGTAGCTCTGTAAGGACCCATATTTTTAACGATTGGATATTTAAATAATTTATTTAAATATTAAATTGTTAATTAATTGATGATCCAAAAAATGATTTTTTTACATACAATTGAATCAGGAATCGAGACCACTTCTATTGAGTTCATAACGATGTTGTGAATTAAAATAATTATACGGATCACTATATTTGAAGATCGAACAATTCGATGGTCGAAACGGTCTCGAAAAGCACGAAATTATCATCCCGGGGAACTGTCTCGGATAGCAATGAATTTTTTACCATCGGAACCTAAAAAATGAGATGATGCTCACAGACGAGTTTCGTGGCGATTAGACGTACCGTTTGATCATGCAAGCTCAAAACGCGCGACCGTTTATTTGAGAATTCAAATAAATATTAATATAATAATCACTAAAACCCATTCTCTACCAAATCATTTACTATTCATTCAATTTTTCTTTCGTAGTAGAGAAAACATGGTCACCTCTTCTTTAATCCCCTTCAAAAAATAATATCAACCAAACCACTCAACTAAAATCACGAGATCAGTTTTGTTGAGATCGTATGGATGAGAACTACAGGATGACCATGGCGGAATTTTGATCGATGGTGATTGGCGACATCGACCTTTTCATGGCCGAAACTAGGTTTTAGCTTGCCGGAGCTATGGTAGATGATAGGCGGATTCGTTTATGGCATTGGATTTCTCTTTGCGCACGGCACCTCCCCAAAAAATTTCATCAACTCCGATCAATCAAAGAAAATCACATCCATGCGTTTTTCTTGGAGCTTGCCACTAGTCGCTTTCTGCTATTAACAACGCAGCTCGACCATTTGGGACCATCGCAGAGTATGCACATAGTCGAGCATGCTGCAATTGACTGTTCGTTGTTTGATTGGGTATGGAGAGAGAATGGAGGAGAGAGGGTATGCGAATGAAAGGGTTTGGTTGTGTACAAGTGCACGTGCAGTACATGAAATTGGGGAAGATGATTGTTAGAGCGATTAAGGTAAATTAATTATTGTTTAACTTAATTAATTTTTTAAATTAATCCATAAACTTATATAATTCATATCTTTTACATACGAGGTGAGTTTTGAATGCCATTTCTTGTGTTGTGTTCGTGAAGGAGAGCTCTATGACTCGGTAATGGTTTAGATAGATTTGGTTGCACTGAGTGATATTATCTCTCACCATACTATGATTGTTACTATTGTATTAAAACGACGTTTTGAAATGTTTTTTGACTTTAAAATGAGATATCTAAAATAGTTAAACCTATATCTTATTTTATAAAAAGAACTAAAAGTGTTTTAAAAAGGTTTTAAATTATTTTCCCATTTGATATAATATTTTGACGATATTGATAGATTTAGGCTATTTTGATATTAATAACACATTATCCCACATTGGTTGCTTTGGATGGATTGTATTGCATTATTGTAGATATATGTAGGCTATTATAGACATTCCTATGCTTGTTGGTTGTATATCCACTTGTTTGTTAGTTGGTTGAAAATCCCGTTCAAAGGCGATATAGGAAAATCCCATTAGATAGAGTTTAGTGTATATCGATCGAATGCGCACATGACGGGGACTCAAATGATGTGATAGACTTTCTTGCATATCGATTTAGTGCGCAAATGATGATAAACTCGAATCGATGGGATAAATATTTAGGGGAGCATTAGTGCATGCTGACTGATCTGATGATGAAGGACAGCAGAGTTGGATATGTGCTTCGGACTTCAGGGTAGATGCCAGACGTTTTCATTGGTTTGTATTTAACCACTTTTGGTTAAATACACTATCAAAGTTGTCGTTATCGATTACTTTTGTGTTGTCGATATCTACCACTATTGATGATGGCTAATTTGGCAAAATTAATGTGGACGATGGAGTGGCTTCGAAGGGCATGATGTGTGGCTTGTTTGATATTTTATTTCGACGCTTTGACTCTTCGATGAGATGTTTTGGTGACGTAGGAATATGTGACATTTTGATGCGATGACTTCATGATTCGATGACGATGATTCCATGATGGGAATTGACGTCTTCGATGATGGATAGCTATACTTCGAGATGCAAAGTAGTTGACCATGAGTCGTATTGAGGGGATTGTTAGAGAGAGGTTACGGGACGCACGATGACACTCTATGACTTATGATGGTTGTTTGGAGTAGTTCCCTACCACAATGACTTCAAATGGAAGTTGAAAGAATAGTTCGAGGGTGAGCTCTGCTATGGATGACGTGTGCAAAGTGATCGTTGATATTTGTAGGTTTCGATGTGTACTTGTAAAGCAGGGGTATGTGAGAATGCTCGCTTGGGAGTGGCGATGGCCCCTAGATCGCACGATGTTTAGATTTGTTGTACCCTAGAGTATGGCAATGGTAGTCTAGTCCCTGGCCGACTGTGTGGCGTGGATTCGAGTGCCGAGAGACCGGGATGTTGAGTAGTATTTGACTGGATGATGATGTCATACGAGTATCATATATCCAATGCACTGAGTTAGTGAATATGAGGATAGATGATGGATGTCATGTTTTTTGACTGCTTTAATCACCTTAGGATGTCAAACGATGTGGGTATTACTGATGTCGATATCTAGACTTCCTTAGTACTTTGATACTTAGTACACCCATAATGATTATCATAGAGTAGCATATGTTCGATGTTATGTACCAACTCTGTGGATGCAAGGACATGTCAGATATGATTCTCCATACCCTCTGTTTCATATACTATACCAACTTTTATAGTGGTTTGAGATTATTTATCGCTCACATCAGACTGTTGTCTGAATCGAGTTTTTATTCTTTGCTTCTTATTATCTTGAGTATTCTTAAATGAGTAGACTAGATAGTAGGTGTAAACAACACTTGTAGCTGTGTAGATGGACTAGCAGGATGCAAAACTTTCTCATACTTATATTTTGAGTTTATTATTGTTTATTCGGCCATGTGACTTATGGAGCCTTAACAGTGTTGATTTACTATTATTAGAGACATTTTATCAATTGAGTTAATTTAGCAGTTGTATAAACTCTATTACTGTTTTGTATAACTTATGAGCCTGTGTACTCTAATTTTGTGGTTTATATGGTTATTACTCTCTTGCCTGTTTTATATCTGTGATGACTGTTATATTTTATTTGATGCGTTGTGAGATATATAATATGTTATGTGATTGTGTGATGTTTTATTTCCGTCTCTTTTCTTCTGTTCTGTTCTCTTCTTTTCTATTCCTCATCTTTACTTCTATTTCTTTCCCTTGACAGACGTCCTACATCGGCCGGATGCTCTAGCAGCGCGCTATTCGGTTATATGAGCATCGATAGTGTTGGGCGGTCGTCTCGTCTGGTATCGGAGCCATGGTTATATGATTAACCTAAATTGATACCGTGATCCAGTAGAGATAGGGTAGAAGTTGTCACCTTAGACTAGATCGAGTGTATACCTATATACGAGAGAGTGCGTGTTTGTTATATATTTTGATTTTCAAAACTATATAGTTGTATATATATAATATATAAGTGTCATTGCACACACCATCACTATTGATATGGTTTTTCTCCATTAAAGACTGATCATTATTATTATAGAATAGGAATGATTTGGCATATGAGAAATGCTGCAATCGACTCCATCTTTGGGGTTGAGGAATGGGCTAGATCGGGGACCACTAACCCCGATTTATAGAATATGTTTGCAGAGATGGTGTGAATCATTATTCTGGAATGCCTAAGTTGCTCCAAATGATTACGGTAGTCAAGTGCAAACACCCAAAGTCGACTTTGCTGAGCTGTATAAAGACTTTATAGGTCTAAGGGACACATCGTTCCTTGGAACGAAGTCGACTATTGAGGTGCTAGACGGAATGAATATTTGCAAAAGGATCTTCAATGACTTGGAGTTAGATGATGCAACGAGGTTGAATTCGACCTCTAGGTGACTCCAGGGACGAACAATAAATTATTAGAGTACCCTTATAGCTTCGATCCTCGAGAATAATTTTTCTTAGGGTTAGTTCATAGTTCGATGAAATTTATCTAAACTTTTCAAAAGTCAGTGCTGTTTAGGAAGTTTTCTAGTTTAAAGTAAGACAATATGTCTATGTCAAAGTATGCGACTGAATTCGACGTTCTATCGAAGTACGTTCTATCTCTCATTGATACTCCATACAGAAAGAATAAAGAACTTATCATCGAGTTAAGCGATCATCCTGATAAGCGATTGATTGGTCATATTGACGAGAGCTTTGAGAAGTTAATCAAAAAGGCTTTACCATGTGAGAGCCTATACCCAGTGTAGAAGGATTGTCCCGAACCATCTAAACGGGGATAAACCATGGAAGCAATGTATTGATTGTATTTTCTATTTCGTCGAGTGCTCCATCGATGAAAGAGAAGGGAACATAAATTACCACTTGAGGTACGCTTTCCACTTATGGCGATTCCATATGTATTTTATTTAACGTCGATGTTTCACATTCCTTCATATCTAGTGATTTGTAGATGGACTAGGATTGAGACCTAAAATTGTTAACTGACATTTAAATTTTGATGAACCTTGTTGGGGGCTCTGCTAGACCATACATGTGTAACTTCCCATATTTTATCATCGACAATTAATACTATGGATGACTGCAGTATCCATAGCGCTTAGTTTTAGGCCTCAAAATGTGGAATGTTACCACATGGTTTGTCTACACTTAGCTTATACATGGTTTGTCAAAACTTTGTCTTATTGAATCATGGATGTTTTTTTGTTTGTTTGCTATTGATTTGTCTTGGGTTTAATTAGGTTTAGTATTATAGTATAGGAATTGACTGGCTAGATGGGTACAAAAATATGGTGGACTGTGAGAGGCCATTGGTGACGATAATGACTGATGATGAGCAGAAGGTAGTGTGTGGTTGCCCACCTAATGATGAGATGATGGTTAGCTTTCTATATTTTCTTGATATCCCACATGATGAGTTGTCATCTGTGCCTATAGCTAGAGAGTGTTCAAACACATTCGATGAGGTGACCAGATTACCACCAATAGGGATTGAGTTCCGTATCGATCTGGCTAGACGTGCTAAACAAGTATTTATGCCTTTAAGGCATATGATGCCCAAAGACCAGAGGATACTAATGGTGCAAGTGGATAAACTAATTAGATGAGGGTTCATTCATTCGTACGAGCATATTTGAAGGGGGGTACACCTATAGTTTTCACCACTAAGGTAGATGGCTCTTTAAGGTTGTATGTTGGTTACCGTAAGCTGAGCCATATAAAGAACAAGTATCCACTCCCACTTATTGATGACTTGTTCGATCAGCTCCATAGCGAAGGTGTTCTCTTAGTTGGACCTTGCGATAGGTTTCATCCATCTAAAGTAATTAGGAAGATTGTGTCGATCTAGCGTTTCGTATGCTACTTTGATTTTCGATTGGTTGTTATGCCGTTTGGGCTAATCAACCCGTCAACATGCTTTGTTGATTTTTTGGACCATGTTTCGAGAGATCACTTGAGTATATTTGTGCTTATGCTCGTGATGATACTTTCGTTTACTCATGGACGAAAGAGGAGCACAAGACACGATTGATGATGGTATTATAAGTGTTGAGAAAACACCGACCGACGGTGAGAAGTTTCCTTGGATTGGCAAGATGTTATATACTTTTACATAGGACTTCACAAAAGTAAAAACACCGTTAACCGATTTGATGAGAGAGAATCATACCTTTATTTGACACGCGAGGTGCAGACATGCATTAGTGGGTCTGACAAAGGGGTTGACGAGTGCATCGATGTTACTTACTCCAAGCGGGGATGAGGAGGCAATAGAGTCTGCTTTAGGGATTTGGAGGTGCTATCTATTAGGAGAGGAGTTCGAGTTGTTCAGTGATTCATTATCATTGAAGTAAATCTTCTCCAAGAAGGATCTCAACCTTTGCCAGTATTGATGGTTGGAATTCATAGCCTTCTACGACTTTGAAATTTCCTAGACGTTCGTAAAGAAAATGCAGTTGTTGATGTTTTGAGTTGGAGACGTACCAGTTTAAGAGCGATATTCTTAGAGTGGACATTGCTCGAGTTTATCTCTGGTTATGACTTCAGAACTCGATGTGAGCTAGTGCCAAAGATGATGGCTAGTTTGACTATCAGACCTACTTTAATTTGGCAGATCAGTACTAGTCAGAGGCATGAAGCTAGACTAACATAGTTTATGGCTAATTAGAGGAACGAATAGTGTCTACAGAGGTGATGCAGTGCAGACTCGACCGAGATGGTTGACTTCGAATGGATGAGATATTTTTTGTTCTCGATGTTGATGGGTTGAGGGATGAGGAACCATGAGAGTGCTCTCATTCAAGATTGACTATGTATATCCTGAAGATAATAAAATGCACCGAGATATGAGATGGACATTTTATGTGGAAGGGATGAAAAAGGGCGTCGAGCATTCATTTTAAGATGAATGAATATCAGCTAGTAAATACTGAATAGAGGAAGCCAAATGGTTACTACAACTGCTTGAGATTCCCAGATGGGTGATTCCATTGTGCCAAAAGCATTGTAAGTGGCTGAAAGCCGTTGTTCACTAGTGGGGCTTGGGAGAACTTACAAGAGGCACTGGAATTTGGCACCAAATTGACTGGATGATATCGAGGCTGAACCAGGGATTTCGAGACCTTATAGGCCTATTCGTATCGATAGACGTAATAGAAACAAGTTAGAAGGAAGGCGAAAAAGTACTAAAGATTCAGTGGAGTGAAAGCGAATGCGATTGTACATGAGAGATCGATGAGAGCATGATGACCACTTGTCTGAAGCTCTTCATTAGGAGATATTTTTATTTTTCGCTAGCTTTCATAATTAGATGTCATATTTGATATTTTATACTAAATAGTTTAGTATCCTGCATACTAGGATAGGCATGGATGTTATTTCGATGTTTCATCTTATGAGTGCTTGTTTGATGTTTGATTGTTGGCACTAGATATGATCACTTATGCTTATATGGTTATTAGGCATGCGGGATATTATAGTTTGATATAGCACATTTATTACGATTGCTATATATATGATCTAGTATGCTTATTTACATTTTGATATTACTATTGTATTTAATCCTCTTTTTTGAGTACTTGATTAGGTACATGGAATCAAGTGTTGGCTATTTGAATGTTTACTTGCCTATATTCACATCTAAATAAAAATGCTATTGCTATTAAAGAGGTATGTAACATTTGTAGTGTAGATTTTGCTATGTTTGGTTTCCCTCGAAAACAAGAGCCTTAGATATGACACACACACACACACATATATATGTCGTGTCGGGATTTTTTCCAGACCTAGCCGCGCAAAGAAAGTGCCGTTAAAATTTTTCGAGATATAATCCAAAATTGAGAGAAAAGTCAATGTATATGATGTTAGACATTGCCGATAGTTGAGAGAGTCGTTAATGTGTGATATTTAGTTGACTTGCCTTTCGATGGGGGAGTTGGCACATTTATTTTCCACTATCCATTTCTTTGGAAATTAGTGCCTCACTTAGACGTTTGGCTTTTCCACATTGAGTTCGGAATCGATAGTAATTGTATTTAAGGATGAGGATGATGGCTCCAGCTAACTCTGAGTCTATTCCCTTTATTGTAATTGCTTTCAGTGATTATTATCGTGAGTTGGTAAGCGACGATTTCTCTTGTATTTTTGCTTATGTGAGTGTGTTGGGTTGAGTTGCTTCGTCCTTCGAATTTCGAGGACGAAGTCCTTTTAAGGATAGGAGAATGTAACAATCCATACTTTTAACGATTTGATATTTAAATAATTTATTTAAGTATTAAATTGTTAATTAATTGATAGTTCGAAATAAATGATTTTTCACATATGTTCAAATCAGGACTCAAGACCACTTCCATTGAGTTCGTATCGACATTGTAAATTAAAATAAGTATATGGATCACTATATTTGAAGATCAGATGATCCAACCGTTGAAACAATCTCGAAAAGCATGAAATTATCATCCTAGAGCACTGCCTTGGATAGTGACGAAATTTATACCATCGGTACCCCAAAAATAAGGTGATGCATGTAGACGAGTTTTGTGGCGATCAGACGCACCGTTTGATCGTGCGAGCTCAAAACACGCGCCATTTAATTGAGAATTCAAATAAATATTAATATAATAATCACTTAAACCCATTCTCTACCAACCACGCTACTATTCATTCACTTTTTGATTCCTAGTAGAGAAAACAAGGCTGCCTCTTCTTTAATTCCTTTCAAAAAATAATATCAACCAAACCACTCGATTAAAAATCATGAGATCAGTTTCATTTTGATCTTATAGATGAGAGATACACGATGACCATGGTAGATTTTGATTGATCGTGATTGGAGACATCTACTTCTTCATGGCCGAAACTAGGGTTAAGACTTGCCAGAGCTACGATCGACAATAGGCGGATCCGTTTATGGCATTGCACTTCTCTTCGTGCGTGGCACCTCCATCAATTTCGATCAATCGAAGAAAATTGCTTCCGTGTGTTTGTCTTAGAGTACGCTTCAGGTTGCTTTCTGCTATTGACAGCCGAGCTTGACCTTTTAGGCATCATCGCGTAGTACGCGCGTAGTGGAGCACGCTGCAATCGATTGTTCGTTGTTTCGTTGAGTATGGAGGGAGAATGGAAGAGAGAGGGTATGCGAATGAATGGATTTGGTTTTGTATAGCTGCACGTAGAGTAAATGAAATTGGGGAAAATGATTATAGGAGTGATTAAGGTATTAATTTTTGTTTAAGTAGTAAATTAGTTAAATTAATCCATAAACCTGTATAATTCATATCTTTTGCATATAAGGTGCGTTTTGGACGTCGTTTCTTACGTTGCACTCATGATGGAGGGCTCTAAGACTTAATGATGGTTTGGACAGATTTAGTTGAGTTGAGTATTGTTGTCTTCCACCAAACTATGATTGTTAGTGTAGTATTAAAACGACGTTTTGAAATATTTTCTAACTTTAAAATAGGATTTTTAAAATAGTAAACCTATATCTTATTTTATAGAAAGAATTAAAAGTGTTTTTTGAGAGAAATATGTGATCCTCTAAAGTAGACAGGAGCACACATGTACCTATATATATCACCGATAACAAAGGAGCTGCCAACATGCCTGGTAAGTGACAATTCATAACATAGAAAAATCAAAGAAAACAAACACCGGTAACTTATTAAATGAGCTCCGGTAAGGCCACCACCCATTACACCTCAATATCGAACTCTAACAAGGTCACTGATCGACAATGAAGTGTTAAAGGTACCCAATATAACCATGGTGCATCGAAGTGCACAAATGAGATCAACAAGCAGCTCCACAAGAGAATGAACACCTCAAAGCTAAAATGGATGAACCAGATCTAAAAAATGAAAGCTCCTCAAACAACGATCTTACGATCAGCAATCCTGCAATCCCGGTGACAACAATCCTGAAACCTTGCAAATAGCAACCTAGCACCATTTATAGCATAATCCTGAACCTGTAGACGAAACTATACAAAAATATCAGAATAATACATATAATGTATATAAATAAAATTTATATACATATATATATATATATGTATTAATGAAATAAAAGTAATAAAATTGAAGTTAAAACTATAAGACGTCAAAGAAACTATAATAACAGATAGACTAATGAAAGTGTAACGTCCCGCCTTTTCGCACGCTTTAAATCGACACACGAGCTAATTCGAACCATATGGAAGGGCGGATTGTTATGGGGTAAATAAGAGAAACAAGAAAGAAATAAAACAAAATAGAATCTCATAGCGGAAGGATAAAATATAATACTCAAATATACAGTTCATAAAGCTGTTTACAAAATATTTAATTGTAATACAACATTTATAAGAGTTACACATACCATAGAATAATAATTATGCAGCGGAATTAAATGGTGTAGTGGAATAATATAGTAGATAATAGTACTACAAATCTTCGTCTCCGTCCTCCAGAATAAAATCTTCAAATCCTGAAACGCTCGGACTGACCCGAGCGAATTGGAAAACAAAACACTCGAGTCAGAACTAAAAGATCTTATGTAAGTTAAATCAACAGGAATAAATATGAGTGTAGTAACTTAAAAGATGCTCGGGATTCACATCTCTTAAGGATCCGTTAAACTATTTACTATGTAGTATATTTCGCTATTATAATAGTGTCTAATTGTAAAATAAACTTACTTTTTTCTTAGCATTAAAGGGTTACCCATATAGCCCTTAACAAGTAATAGTCCCAATAGTCCATCCAATATCATAGTCCCTCCTGATCGGTAAGCCACCAGAGGATACCATACGGGCTACGGGAGAAAACCAAACTCGTACAAGGCGCGATAGGGTAGGTGACACGGCATAACTAGGCAATGCGAGGGTAGATATACCAATTACGCTTCCAGGTCGGTGGTAACGCGTAGCCGCAGCTACCGCCCACCTCGAGCCACACCCCCAAATCAAAAATCAAAAGTGGCCACCGGATAAAACCAAAGCCAGAGTAGAATATCGAAGGGATGTGTCCGATCAAAGGTGATACCTCAATTAACCCGTGGATCGCTCCTGTTTTAGCCACCTTATGCTAACTCATGAGAGTTGGGTCCACGTATTTACCTCAAAGGAAACGCCGCCACCATCCTACTTCATTCTGGAATCTCCACCGCATACACGGTTTTTAAAGTGGTTTTCAGAGTTGGCAGAGAGTATGACAACTTCCGATCCCGGTCTCTTTAACAACCAATCGTTATTATAACACCGGTCTTTCCAAAATAATTTATACTTTAAACCAGAATATAATATCCATTTCAAACCATATAATTACGATATCATTTCCATTTTAACACCCAAATCAATAGGATATCATTTTTTATTTCAAATATATCTTTTTCAAAAAATCATAGTATTTTCAAAAATATATACCTTAAACCCATAGCTTCGAAACAAAATTTTCTAATACTTAAATGGTTTAAATGTTAGCCGCTTATATAATAAAATAGCTTTTAAATTTCACAAATAAATTCCAAATATATGTTTAATTTCCTAAGTAAACCATTTAAATTTCCATATATTTCAAAGCTTAAATTTCCCACCATTTCAAAACTTATTCTTTGATAATCTCATATACATCAATTCCAACTACTATTAGATTTTGGAAACGTTACTAAATAAATCAAATATCGTTCTAGTAACACCTTTAGGCTTCAAATAACTAGATACTCTTCCAATTAAATTAACTTTATAATATTCAATTTAATAAATTTGATAATCATTTAAAACCTCTAAATAAAAATCAAGTTATAAACTCATACCCTTTTAAATCTAAATTTATTTACATTCCAAATCCAATTTATTCAAGAACAATTCTTAAATAATTCAATTCAACCCAAATTCAATATTTATCTTCCAACTTAAATTTAATTTGAGTCATTATAAATTCTATATATATAATATCTTAAATAGGTTCTTGCCCATATAATATAAACCATCAAACTCCATTATTAAACTCATTTTATTAAACAATTTTATACATAGCTTGAATTCAAGAATTTAACTATATATATATGTAAATAATATTTATATAACATCAAAATTTGTATTTAATAAACCTATATTTCTTTCCAAAAACAATAGAAAATCACTTCAAAATATTTCTATATATAGACCACGGTGCCTGTATATAATTTTCTATCCTATGGTCAGGTGATACAGATATTTATCATTTCAATCCGTAATTTAAAATAAAAATTACGGTTATATATCATTTCAAACCGCAATCCCGAATGAAATGAAAATGTATATTAACTTGCAGTTTATAACAATATAATTACATCATCCATTCATCCAATATCAACCATCAACCATTTATCACAATCACCATCCAAATTCAAACAATACATCAATATATAACAGATGATAATAACAGGTATCAACTATCGTTTTATATTCAAAAATAAATTATAACTGTTTAACTGGCAATTTATATGCAATTAAATAAATAATAATTTAACTGGCAGTTAATATGCAATAATGAATTAAATAACAAGTTAATTAAATAAATGCAAAATAACCGAGATAATGATGAAATATATGCCAAACATGTATAAATAAATTTCAAATCACATCATAGATGAATTTAACAAACATAAGAAATCTTAGAAGTTGTGATTGGGTTAAAACACTCACCTTTATACGAATCTGAAAATAATAGACTTCTAATCAATAGCTTCGCTCTACGTTTCCTTAGTCTTCTTCTTGATTGCTAGTTTTGTTCCGTAATTTTTCTTTTAGTTTGATTTACTTTAATTTCCCTCCTTATTATATTAATATATATATATGTATTTATGTATGTATTTTTTTAAAAGGTTTGGAAAAGATTTGAAAAAGAAGAATTGAAAAAGAAAAGGATTGAAATAAGAATTAAAAATTGTAGAGAAGATCAAGATTTGAAAAGAAAGAAGAAAGTTTGAAATAGAATAAAATTTGGGAAGAAGAATATTTGAAGAGGAAGGAAAAATTAAAATGAGATATAATAAGGAGATTTGAAAAAAAAGAAAAAGAAGAAGATTAGAATGGAGGCTAGGGTTTCATTTGCATCATATCGTATTTATAAGGTTAGAGTTAGGTTTAGGGACAAAGAGATTTGAAAAGAGAGGCTGCTATTAATTAGAAATAAAGTAAATATGAACAAACTTGGTATTGAAATATAGTAAATATGAACAACCTTTTTTAAAAGTAGCAGGTATTAAAAAGAGGTAATTATTAATTAGAAAGAGAATGAATGGACTAACTCTATACTGTAAACAAACTTTTAGAATTCAAATTTCAAAACAATCGTTTACTTAATTAATTTGGTTAACCCTAAACATACCAAAATTAACATCTTTTAAAGATTTAATTAACACACAATAAATGAAATAAATTCTCCACACAAATTTGTGTCATAAATTAAAAGAATATACAACATTAAGAAATCTTCATTTCTCCCTCTTTGTGATTAGATTGGAAATTAAACAATATGTTAACATTTCGATTGAATGTTTTACAAGGAATGCATTAACATACATTCAAAAATATGATAGCATAAACAAGGTAATATAAACAGGTGTATAATATATATGTACATATTTATCGCCACTTATAGTTTACATTCATAAATAAAAGGTATGAAAATAATCCACATAAGGAGGCAATGAATATAAGAGTAAATAAGAAAAGTGAAGATGGAAAGGTAAGTTATGTTGCAATAAAAATCTAATAAAGTCTAATTGGAAAGGAAATAGTCAAGTGTAAATCTATTTTACCCCCTTTATCATCTCCTATTAACATTTAATTTAACAACGTATGAGATTTCAATATAAACTAGCATTAAATTTTGATCTAAAACATAAGTTTGAATTTAGGTATAAACATATATGTAGTAAGCTAGCATTAAATTTTGAAACATGAACTGAATTAATTTATTTCAATATATGTTTACAATTAACGTCTTCTCACTTAAAAAGATTCCAATCATATTAATTATCATTGATTTCTATGGTAAAAACGAATGAGACATTTCAATTCCTTTTTATAGTAATTTAACGTATTTACGGAAATATTGTATACAAACCAAATGTTATTAATTTCTTATTTCTGTTATAAATTTTTCAGCTACCAACATTTCAAATAAATAAACATATGATTTTTTTATTTAGTAAAGGAACGTATATCATTCTTTTTATTTTGTTCATTACTACTCTAAAATCTGGTTAACCTTTGTTCAACCTTTCATTAATTTACTATACTCTAATTTGACAACTCCTAACATTGTAGTACATTTCACATTAATGTAACATTTATTAAAATTTATTTCCAATCCTAATTCCATCAACTATTTAAACAGGTAACTTATAATATTTGTTTACAAGCCAATTGTTACATGTAAATTTCTCATAATTCAACCAATTGTCATATTATGAACGGAACTAACATTAATTTCAAAAATTCACTAATTTATTCCAATCTATTTTCATCTTTTTTTTATTTGCATAACATTTAATTCCGATTGCTGCAATAATTACAGTTATTATATGCTAGATTTCAATGGAATGATTTGTTTGTCTTTCATTACACTACTATATCCAAATATCCATCTTTCCTTTGTATCAACTCCTATTTTAACTTAATTTCAAATTAACGTACTACTTAGTTTCCTTTGATCGCAAATAGATTTCCAATTTTTATTAAATAAACTAAAGAAATATGAAAAATGTAACCATTAACTTTTATTGTTTCATTTCCCTTTCTATTCATATAAGGATTCATCCATAAAGTTTACATTTACTTTTTACCACTTTTACTTTTATTCATTGATTCACTGTTTATTTCAAATATTTTCATTTATTACTCACAATATTCATTTTCATTTATAAATGTGATGTCATTTTCTTCTTTTGTTGCATTATATTTATTCATTCCTTCATTATTGCATAACCTCTTTTATTATCATTCATTTATTTATAGTAATTATGCTTAATCAATTTCTTAACCTCCCAATTGTTTACTTAAGTTTCTAAACATTTATTTATAATACTTCCCTTCCTATTATATTCTATTAGAAGCAATTTCAATTATACCTAAGTTTATAATACAAAAACAACAAATTCTTATTTATTAGAGAATTCCATAAATTACCTCATTTGAACTTATTTCACAATTCACCAATTTCTACCTAAAAATAAATTACGTTTCTATTAAATTTTCATTCCCACTTCTGTTACTACATTTATTTTCATCAAAGTAATGTTTATCATCAACCCAAACATTTTGAATACTTATCAACCTGCATCATCCTTATTACATTAATTTACGTTTAACTGCTATTCAATATATATTAATTCATAAATCAATATTTAAGTTCATTTTCCTATATTAAATTTATTAACAAGTATTCCTTAAATTTATACTAACATAGATTATATCTAATTTGCACTTTATTACTTATCATTCCAACAATTTATATAACTTTGAATCTATTTCCCTACTTACAAATTACAATCAAATGAAGCTTTACAAATCCGTTTCAATTAATTTGGATGGCATTGAATTAGTATATTTATTATCTTGCATCGACATTTTTTTATAATTTATTCCCGTTATAAATTTAATAACAAGTTTCAAACTTCTTTTATTTATACAACACTTACCTTAATCTATTTTCAAATTTTATATCCAGGTGCACAATTACATTCTTACCATTTACTTCAATATAGGTTATAATTTTTTTTATTTCTTCCTAATTTAGTTACAAAATCTCATTAATTTACCTAATTTTATTTACCAGAATTTATGGGTCGTTACAGAAAGATTCAAAACTCTTTATGCAACATCTAAACTTACTCTTATGTTATGAAATAGTGATCACGAAAACAAATAGGCAAAGAAATTAACAAAAATGTAATTATGCACATATATAGTTTTTAAAAATCTAAAAAGCATTAACTTTATGTTCCTTTGATCAAAAGAACATTATGATAATCAGTACAATCATCATTCGAATTCGAATAAATGCTAATGCTATAATTATTAATCTTAAAAATGTTTCTTTTTTATTTTAATAACTCAATGTTTTTTCTAACCATATTAAGATATTCATTAAACTGATTATTTTTAGCAAATCTATATTTTGGATTTGAAATCCAATTGAAACAAAAAGATGCTATTGAAATTACCAATCTATTAAAATATAACTATTGTTATTATTTAATAGTCTTTGGTTTCTCTCAAACCAAATATACCAACATATTATAATGAATAAAGTATCTAGTAAAAACCTATTTCCCTTTTTAAGCGTAAGTCTTAGGTTATTCTAATAAAAATCACAATCAGCAACTTTAGTTGTAAGAATAAAGTTAAAGATTTTAAGAGTATTATTAAGAATGTAGCAAGTATCCATACAATCGTAATATATATGATTAATATCATCAAAATATAATTTACAAAAAGTACATTTACTATCAATTGGCAAATTCTTTCTTTTTTAAAGGTCAATGGTATTTAGCTTCCCATGCATGATTAACCACATATGAATATTAGCTTTTGGTGGTGCATTAGCTTTCCAAATAAGAATAATTTTTTTATTAGTAACACCTGAGAAATTAAGAAATTAAAGAATTTGAAGTGAATTTCTTACTTTTATCCCATTCCCAGTTAATAATATCATTTTCGTTATCAATATTATATAAATTCAATCTTGCACATAATAAAGTAAAATATCTAAAAGTTGTACCTTCTAAGATATTATTAAAACTAAAGTTCCAAGAGGGATCATTATCCGGAGAAAAAACATCTTTAATTAAAGCGATTTTAAAGATACAAATTTCAAAAAGTTCTTTAAATTTGACCCCAAGAGGAATAACAGATATCCAACGATCATGCCAAAAAGTTGTATTATTTCCTAAATGAACTATCGTATTAGTAATAAGGTTATAAATCTCATGAAATCTCATGACATTTTAAAATCAATTTCCAAAAAATTAGACAATTTACTATTAACTGAAGGTGTATTTTGGTATAAATTATTACTACATTACAATAACATTAGATATAATTTCTTTCCAAATAGAATTATCATTTAAATCCTTAAATTTCCATAACCACTTCACAATGAAAGACAAATTCATATTACGTAAATTAATAACCGCCAAATCTCCTTCCCTTTTTCGATTTACAAAAAATTTCCCAACTAGCTAAACATTTTAGACTATTGTGAGGATTATCACCACTCCATAACAAATCGCTTCTTATTTTATGAATTTTATTAATCACCCATTCTGGAAAAATTGCATAGACATCTAATAAATCGGAAGTGCAGATAACAAAATTGATAAGAACTAATCTACCCGCTCTCGATAAAAACCTCCCATTCCAATCCAATTGGAAATTCTATTTTTAATTTTATCTATAATAATTAGCCAGTTATCATGATTGAGTTTAGTTGGTTTAATCAAAAATACAAGATAATCAATCGGGAAAATGATGGTTTTATAATTTAACATATTAGCTACTAAACCCTCAATCCTATCAATGTCATTTAGAACTAAAACTGAACTTTTATCAAAATTAATTTTAAGTCCCGAGAAGGATTTCAAAGCTGTATAAAATAAATTTAAGGGTAACGACGTGATTAGGAAAATGAGAGGTAAATAATAAGGCATTGTCAGTAAATTGAAGAACAGAGATCCCATTACGTGAAATTTTGCTACCGACGCACCTTAAAGATCCATTACCAGTAGCTTTTTTAATTATCATAACGAAAACATCAACAGTTAAATTAAACAAAAGAGGTGATAAAGGATCACCATATTGTAAGCCACGTTTTGACTAAATTTTATTCCCTAATATCCCATTAACCATCATACTAGAATTACCGGTTTTAAACAAAGTCATAATCCAACCAATCCATTTACGACTAAAACCTCTAGTCAGTAACATATCCAATAGAAAATCCTAATCAACCGAGTCAAAATCTTTCGCAAAATCAAATTTTAGAAGTGCACATGTAATGTTATTCTTACAACAGTGATTAGTTTAATCTTGAACAACAGCCACTCCGTTCGTGATATTTCTACCCTTAATGAAAGCGGTTTGTGAACAATCGATTAAATCATTCGTTTTTACACTAAGTCTATTTGGAAAAAGAATTAAAAGTATTTTAAAATGATTTTAAATTAGATATACATTTTTCCCATTTGACGCACTATTTTGATGATATTGATAGATTTAAGGCATTTTGGTATTAGTCCCACATTGGTTTCTTTGGATGGATTATATTGCGTTATTATTGATATATGCAGGCTATTATATACATTCCTATGCTTGTTGGTTGCATGTTTGCTTATTTTTTAGTTGGTTGAAAACGTCATTCGAAGGCGATATAGGAAAATTTCATTGGATAGAGATTAGTATACATCGATCGAATGCACACACAATGGGGACTCAAATGATGTGATAGAGTTTCATGCATATCGATTGAGTGCAAAAACAATGATAAATTAGAATAGATGGGATAAATATGTAGAGGAATACAGGTGCGTGCCGAATGATTTAAAAATGAAGGACGACAGACTTGGATATGTGCTTTGGACTTCAGTGAAGATGCCAGACGTTTTCATTGGTTGTATTTAACCACTTTTGGTTAAATACACGACCAAAGTGGTCGTACAGATTACTCTGGGGTGGCCATTATCGATTACTTTGGAGTGGTCGATATCTACCACTATTGATGATGGTTGATTTTGCTAATTTGATATGGACGACGGAGAGGTTTTGAAGGGCATAATGTGATGTCTCATTCAATATTTGATTTCAACTCTACGACTCTTCGATGAGATGTTTTGGCGATGAAGCGAAGATGTGACGTTTTGACATGATGACTTTACAATTCGACGATGATGATTCCATGATGGGAAGTGACGGCTTCGACGATGCATTGCTATACTTCGAGATGCAAAGTAGTTGACTATGAGTCATATTGAAGGGACCTTTAGAGAGAGGTTATGGGATGCATGATGACACTCTATGACTTACGATGATTACTCTCTCGTCTGTTTTTTATCTGTGATGACTATTATATTTTATCTGATGCGCTGTGAGATATACAATGGGTTATGTGATTGTGTGATGCTTTATTTCTTTCTCTTTTCTTCTATTCTATTCTCTTCTTTTCTATTCCTCATCTTTACTTCTATTTCTTTCCTTAACAATCTCTTACATCGGTCAGATATTCTAGCAGCACATTGTTCTGTTATATGAGCATTGGTGGCGTGAGGTGGTCGTCTCAAGCTCGGTTTTCTTCTTGGGCTCCCATGTACTCTCAACTAGATCGTTCTTCCAATATTAAATTATCGACTTTACTATTGGCATATAAACTCAATCCAAGTAATTACAAATGTACGTACATAGGTAAACTTCTGCAATCCTTGCTACATACTCAGATAAAATGATGATATGCATCATTACTGATAACTTAAGCACAAGTATACCCTAACAAAAATGTTGCCTTATGAAACCCTTAATGTACATACGCAATATCTTAAATTATCCCAATGGTATATCGATCTCTTCATCTTCTTGATACCATTGTAAGACAACTTGAAAGTACACATCATCTCACCCAGCATCAAATGATTGGAATCTTTTTCTATTCTTCCTTTGTAATTAAGGACATCAAAATATGGTGATCTTGGTGAAAATATCACAACTTCTTTTTGATTTTGATTCAACTTAATATGTAACATTTCACTTATGATTTTGCTTCTCCAAAAAAAGTTTATGATATCATGGTATCGTATTTCCAGTATGTAATATTTATTTCCTATGTTCTATAGCGTACTAGCAACAATCGTTTGAGCATTCAAGTATGGTAACCCTATCATTAATACATTCAAACGTAGTAACCTAAATCCTAAGTCTAAGTGGAGTTCGAAATTTAAGAAATCCTAACCTAAAATTGTATAAGCATTAAAGATAATCGGTTGGGTGACATACATGCAACAGTTATGCAACACAATCTATGTATCCTAAGTCAAGTTTTCATGATAGATTTCTCAAATAAATAGTCTCCTTCCAATCTGGGGATGATTGAAAAGAATCCTTTTATACTCTTCACAAAATTTTACCAAAACTTCATAATCTCATTTTCCATGAAAATTGCCTTTGCATCTTCGATGCTTGCAAAATATAATATCTTCATTTAATCAGAATTCATGTTCTTGAATTATCCATTTTGGGTATAATCTCGGACTATGGGTACATGAGCTAAGTCATCATGTGACAAACCAAGAGAATATAGGTAACTCAACATAACCGAACTCATTGGATCATAGTAAACCTCTAGACGACATCCTCTGCAAGTACTCAAATGAACCACCTCCCTACCATAATCTGGTACTGCTTCATACATAGTCATCCAGTCCATTCCCAAAATTTTTTGTCATTCCTTGATGCAATTCCATTAGTGGAACCTTTCTCAAACATAACTTCTCACCATTTATTATAATTGTTTTATGGTCAAGACAACTCTAGATGAAATGCTGTTTTGCTATATTAATCTAATAGACATAATTTTCATTACTTAAGTAGTTTCATAGCTAAAAATCATCTAGGAGCATTTGAAATGGACGATGTCTTAGCCTAGTGAACGTGATATGGAACTCATGTCATCTCAACCCCAAGCAGTGTACTATTAGTTGCGATGACAACTTAAGTATGAATATTTTAGAAATATCGCCATCGAATGCATAGTGTAAGATGGCAACCTACTTGTCTAGTACCTATAGCTTCTCAAGCCAAGAGCAACATGTGTGGCGTAATATTTTCGAAATGTCGAATCAATGACACCCATCCGCAAATAATCCAAATCGTCTATCTCTTCTGACGGTGTTAAAACAATTGATACTTTAGGGACTTATATTCGATAAACAACTCCTTTATCTTAATAAAAGCATGCTTACATTTCAAGTTCCTCGAGAAAACTATAATTTTCTTGGTAGGGTGTATTAGCTCAAATCATTACGGACTCTTTAATAAATTTCTTATAAAAGCTAGTCAAACCAAGGAAACTTCTTACCTCTGTAGCATTCTTTGGTATAATAAAATATCTTAGCTTACTCTTTTCTTTCATTAAAATTAAATAATTTTTAGCTAATCACATCTTCCAAAACTTCTCGCACTAAGATCAGGCAACTCTAGGCATATTTGTGTAGAAAAACATGAAGTGGTGTTCATTCTTTATTATTACAGAAAATTCAAATTGGTGCTCTACCCTTCCACTTCAAACGTTGATTGAATATACCACTAAATCCTTACGTTAACTTCTTTCTTTACCCCAAATATTCCAATGCTTCACGATTCTATAATGTTCAATACCAGCAAGTCCGTAACACACTGGCAGCTTGACTACTCTATCTAGTTTACCGTAATTAATTCGACTTTTGTAAGCCATGTAACTCTATTCATCTAACTCTATTCTAATTTTTTTAAGTTTAAGTGATAATCATAATAACACTCATTTTATTTTTATTTTCATTTTAACATCATTTCCACAAAATTAGTAAGCTTCTAAAACTATAAAAACTCTATTAATTTTAATAAACATTTCCTTTTGACAAAAACTATGACATTTTTCTTCAATTTTTCTTGATCCGTTCGATAGAAAAGCAGACTTGTAAAAGGCATCCTTTTAAACTTTTACCTTTATAAATAAGAAGTTTTCACAAAAGAGTAGAGTGAAATATACTTTTCTTCTTCAAAGTTTGTTAAAAATATTTACAAAATAAAGACATCCTAAAAAGTTGAATTCTACATACTTTCAATTTACTATTCTAATGTTTCATTATCAAAAGCATATGCATCAAAAGGTAAGCGCAACCATATGCCTTACACTAAGATTTTTTTGTACAAAAATAAAAGCTTCAAAATAATTATAGAAAATTCATTCTTAATAATTTATTTCTGTGCTTGAAGCTTTAAATAAGAAATTACTAGTTTAAACTTCAACTTCTGTATATCTTTTCAAAAATCTAAAACACTAACGTTTCTAGCTTTTTTTTGAATTCTTTAATTCTACTTTTTAATAAATTTTCATAAAGATTGTTTGACCATTTAATAGAAAATCATAAACCATTTTTTTTAGATATCAAATATTTAATGTTTCTAACTTTTAGATAATATTTTCGATAGTTTTACACTTAAATTTTAGCAGATGAGAACATCTTAATTTACGTAAGCCCAACTACATCTAAAAACGCTTTATGTGCATAGGGTTTCGATCCCACTTCTTCAAAACTAGTTCACTCAAGCTTATCCTCCGCTAGAACATTAAACTCTATTGTATGAACACCCTAGCTATAAATTTGAGTCAAATGGAATTTTTATTTTTATTTTTTAATTTTTAATTATCCCTAATATGAGAATAAAGCTTCCACTTTAACTGGGGAGATTTACTCTTACCTTGAAGTGTTCTTCTTTAATGCCTTGATTTTTCCTTATCAACATCACACTTATTTTATGTACGTCCAAGTGCACTACTCTTCTTCTATTTACCCTTAAACCCACAATTTACTTGGTACTGATAATTGGTATAAGAAACCTCTATCAGCATTTCTTTGTGGAGTAAATGTGATAGATTTATTTTTCACTCCTACCGTTACAATCTTGACATCTATCTTAATTCAAAAATCTGCTTATATAAGGGACAAGCCAACAATAGCCTTATGAGTCAAGGTATATAGGGTATAACATATTTATAGGTATATATGATAATAGAAAGTTACAAATATGCTCTCACATACGCCCTAATTTTGTAGGAATCGCTTAACCTAAGCTCTAATGCCAAATGTAATAGTCATCATAAATGGCGGTGGTTACAAATGGTAACCTCAATTGCTGGTTTTATGGCTAGCCTCTCGACTGCCAGGGCCAATCCTTCGACTGTCTGACCAACCCAAATTGTCGGGACATATAAGGGTAAGAGGCAAAGCTTCGCCATAGTTCGCAATGCGAGAACCCCTATCATGATGCAACTACATGCAACCAGCTCTGATACCAAATATAACAACTCGCACCTCCAGATACACTAAATCAAGGCCTAAATTTGCATTTGAACCCACGTCGTGCCAAGAAGTATGAATTCTTAGGTTTAAAAGTTTGCATGATATAGAGACTAATATAATATTAGAACATTCTACACTTTCAGACCTCACGGTGGAAGCAAATAAAATATAATTACCGATAATATCCCAAACGTATACAGTCTCCAAATAAATGTGGCGCATACAATAATATCTTCAAATGACATTATATAAGAATCTGACTGACAGAAATAATATAATATAAAGTACATGGGTAGTGACTATAAATAAATGTATATATGAAGTGCCAAGTCACCTTGTCCATGCACCTTATCCAAATCACATCACTTACTGCCACGTTCTCCTGTAATAGATATAAAGAGGGAGAAATGGAGGGGATCATGCACAGTGAACGTGCACACATGCACATAACGTATATATATATTTGAATTCCTGTCTACCGGTCCATTTTTGACCTGTCGACCGTTTTTAAACAGAAAGCAACTTTTCCAAAAGACACTTCTCTTCTCCAAAGGTTGCATCTCCTATCTTTCATCAATGATCATAACTCTTAATGGCAACTGTTCACAAAGAGTTACAACTATTTTTCTCTATATATACTCATCTAAATCATTGATTCAAACACAAGTTTTTACAACGATTTCATATATTCTTTTAATCTAATCTCTGATCTCAATACTGTATTATAAAAGCTCTAAATTATTTATTGAATCTTTGAAACTATTTCATATCCTTTGATTCAATAATATACTTTCCTTAATCTTTTCAAAACATCATATCGCATACTTTGAGGATAAGATTATAGGAAGGGTGTACTGCTAGTGACAAATCCGTGTTTTCAAGAACACAAGTTGTCAACAACAATTGTATTTGTTCTTTTGTTGAAGTCCTCTGTGTTGTAAGAGGCAAGTGTTGAAGTCCTCAGTGTATTAGAGGCGTGAAATCCCGTTCGGTTGTTCGGGTATTGTAAACCTGTTCCTCCGGGTGAAGCGAGGTAGTTAATAGTGAAAATCCAGATAGAAGTCTGGGACTGGACGTAGGACGGTTCTCCGAACCAGTATAAAAATCTCTGGTGTGATTTTTCTATTTTCTATTTACAATGCTATTATCATCTATTTCCGCATTTGTATTGTAATCCATATTATACGATCCGTGTATACTATATTAGCACATATAATTGTATACACACCGCACTTTCAATTGGTATCAGAGCACGGTCATCATATAACCGTAACATAGTTATTTGATATATTCTTGTAATATGGCAAATAACGCAAGTACTAGCACTCAAAACACCACTTACACAGAAGGGCAATCGACACAAAGACCTCCATTTTTCAATGGTCTTAACTACAGTTATTGGGAAACACGTATGTCATTCTTTATGCAATCAAGTAGCTATGATGCTTGGAATGCTACTCAAAGAGAAATAGTAAATCCAACAACTGATTATTCAGAATGGACTGTGGCTAAGAAAACGGCAGCAGCCGTAAATGCAAGAGCAATAAATATGTTGTTCTGTGCATTAGACCAAAATGAATATAACCGTGTTAGTATCTGCACTACTGCATATCAAATTTGGCAAACGCTAAAAATCACTCATGAAGGTACTAACAAGGTTAAACAAGCCAAAATAGCCATGCTGAAAAGTCAATTTCAAAATTTCAAAATGAAACCAAATGAAACAATCAATGACATGTATTCACGGTTTCAAACTATTCACCATGCACTTATTGGGTTAGGACAAAAGTATTTTGATTTTGATGTTGTTTCAACAGTCCTACATTCTCTGACTAATGAATGGGAAGGAAAAGTATTAGCAATTGAAGAAGCTAATGACCTTTCCGTCATGAAGCCAGATGAATTGATAGGAAATTTAATGTCCTATGAAGCAAATTTGCAGGCTAGAAAAGAACAGAAAGAAGAAAAGAAAAATGTAGCATTTCATGTTGAGAAAGATGAAAATGAATCAGATTCTGAAGATGAAGATTTGGCGTTCATTGCTAAAGGTTTCAAAAAATTCCTAAAATATCGAAAAGCCAGTCGCTACAATAAAAGGAAACCTGGATCAAATAAACCATCTTCATCTGCTATAGAATGTTTCAACTGCCATAAAAAGGGACACATGCAGAAGGATTGTCCAGAACAAAAGAAAAAGTCAGAAAATGACAAATTCAAATATAAGAAGGACAAATCAAAGAAACGAGCCTTCTCAGTAACATGGGATGATTCAGAGTCATCTTCATCAGAAAGTGAAAGTGATTCGGAGAATGAACAAGCTAATGTTTGCTTTATGGCAACAGAAGATGAGGTCCCACTGAAGAAAAGAGGAAAGTGGATATTGGACAGTGGTTGCTCAAAGCATATGACGGGAGACAAGAGCTTATTAACAAATATTAAATACTCAGATGGTGGCTCAGTCACTTTTGGAGACAATTCAAAAGGTTATATCATCGGCAAAGGCGATGTGAGCAATTGCGGTACATCTAACTTACCTCTTATTACTAATGTCATGCTAGTTAGAAATTTAAAACATAATTTACTTAGTATTAGTCAATTATGTGACAAGGGTTGTATAATTTCCTTTTCAAATAATAAGTGTAGTATTTTAGATAAAGACCATAATTTGGTTTTTGAAGGTTATAGAGACAGAAATATATATATTCTAAATATGAATATTAATCATAATTCAGATATGTGTCTTGTGGCTAATGACAATGATCTATGGCTATGGCACAAACGTTTCTGTCATATAAACTTCAGAACTATTGACAAGCTAGCCAAAAACAATCTAGTTAGAGGACTACCCAAAATGAGTTTTAAAGTTAACAACATTTGTGATGCATGTCAATTAGGAAAATTGACCAAATCATCGTTTAAATCCAAGAAAGTCATATCAACATTACAACCACTTGAGTTACTGCACATGGATTTATTTGGACCTACTAGGGTTCAATCAATAAATCACAGTCAATATGTGCTTGTAATTGTTGATGATTTCTCTCGTTATACATGGACAATTTTCTTAAAAAATAAAAGTGATACTTTCGATCATTTCAAATCTTTCGTCAAAAGAATTCAAAAATCAAAAGGGATTAAAGTTAAAAATATAAGAAGTGATCATGGCGGAGAGTTTGAAAATAATGAATTTGAACATTTTTGTACAAAGAAAGGTATATATCATAATTTTTCGTTTCCCAGAACTCCACAACAGAACGGAGTAGTAGAACGAAAGAACCGAACTTTACAAGAATGTGCAAGAACATTATTGAATGGAACCACCTTACCAAAACATTTCTGGGCAGAAGCTGTCGCAACTGCCTGTTATGTTTTAAATCGTGTGTCCATAAGACCTCTTACCAAGAATACTCCTTATGAATTGTTTAACAAAAGAAGGCCCAAAATCTCATACTTCAAAGTTTTTGGTTCCAAGTGCTTTATTTTAAATACGAAAGACCAGCTTGGAAAATTCGATCCAAAAGCCGATGAAGGAATATTTGTCGGTTATTCGGAACGAAGTAAGGCCTATCGGATATTTAATAAACGAACCAAAACTATTGAAGAATCACTTCATGTCTCTTTTGATGAAATTTATCAGCATCCTCACACAATATCAGATGATGACGAATCAATAGTCATTGATAATCCAATCATCTCAAATACTGATTCTGACTCAGAAGTAATTATTGAGAATACTCCTCAAATATGTGAATTACAATCACCACCAAGAATATTAAGAGACCATCCGGCCCAAAATATAATAGGTGAAATAACATCACATGTCAGAACAAGGAGTCAACTCAATCAAATGGGTCATGTCGCTTTTCTCTCAAATATCGAACCCAAGAATCCAAAAGAAGCTGCTACAGATGATTACTGGATCATTGCCATGCAGGAAGAACTAAATCAGTTTGAGCGCAATGACGTTTGGGAATTTGTTCCGAGACCAACTGATCAGTCAGTAATTGGTACTAAATTGGTCTATAAAAATAAGGCTGACGAACAAGGAAATATCACCAAAAATAAAGCAAGATTAGTAGCACAAGGATACAATCAGGAAGAAGGTATCGATTATGAAGAAACTTTTGCACCAGTTGCTCGACTAGAAGCTATTAGAATTCTATTATCTTTTGCTTGTCATCATAATTTCAAACTTTATCAGATGGATGTCAAAAGTGCTTTTCTCAATGGATTTATCAAAGAGAATGTCTATGTCGAACAACCTCCTTTATTCGTACATGAAAAATATCCTGACCATGTGTTCAAACTTAAGAAAGCTCTGTATGGTTTAAAACAAGCACCTCGTGCTTGGTATGAACGATTACGTAGCTATCTTATTAATTCAGGATTTGAAATAGGCAAAGTCGACCAAACTTTGTTTATTAAACATTCTCGAAAAGATATTCTGGTTATCCAAATATATGTAGACGATATCATCTTTGGTTCAACAAACGATAAACTCTGCAAGGAATTTGCAAGTATTATGACCAAAGAATTCGAAATGTCTCATATGGGAGAACTATCTTATTTTCTTGGACTTCAAATCAAACAACTTTCAAACGGTATTTTTATCAATCAAGAAAAATACTGTGAAAATCTTATCAAACGCTTCGGATTACAAAATACATCTGGTAAACCAACTCCTATGAGTACAACTACACATCTTGAAAAAGATGAAAGTGGTAAGAATGTTGACCAGAAATTATATCGAAGCATGATTGGTTCTCTTCTTTATCTTACAGCTAGTCGTCCAGATATATTAATGAGTGTTTGTTTATGTGCTCGTTTTCAAGCCGATCCAAAGGAATCACATTTACGAGCAGTGAAACGTATAATTCGTTATCTTAATAATACCAAAGATTTTGGTCTTTTCTATCCAAAAGAATGTCCATTTGAATTAGTATCATATAGTGATGCTGATTTCGGTGGCTCACGAACAGATAGAAAAAGTACAAGTGGTACATGCCATTTTATTGGAAAATCACTTGTCTCTTGGTTTAGTAAGAAACATAATTGTGTTTCACTATCAACATGTGAAGCTGAATATATATCAGCGGCTCTCGCTTGTACTCAAGTACTATATATGCAACAAACACTTCAAGATTTTGATATTCATTTATCAAATTCTATTATATACTGTGATAACACAAGTGCTATAAATCTTTCTAAAAATCCAGTGAATCACTCTCGAACTAAACACATTGATATCCGTCATCATTTTCTTCGAGATAATATTGAAAAAAGAAATATATGTCTTGAATATGTCCATACTGAAAATCAATTAGCAGACATTTTTACTAAGCCGCTGCTCGAATCTAATTTTATTAGATTACGAAGAGAGCTTGGATTAATTTCAAGAAAAAATCTTGACTAAGCAATTACTAATGTACACCTTCTCTTTTGGTTATTCTCTTTAATTATAATTTTTTGTTTAAACTAAACTAATGTCTTTTCTCCTAGTAACCGTATCTTTTACTTAACCTATTTTTTATATTAAATATTAGCCATTGCTTTATTTAATGGTTAAAATCTATTTACTCATTTTATAAATTCAGTTTTAAAAACAAAGCTATTTTTAGATTTACAATAAAATTTCTGCTTATATTTTCGTGGTTAAAAGTTATCATTAACTCTCATCCATAAAAGTATATATAAGAAACTTATATATATAAGCTTGCAAAATTTTTTTTATTCATCTTTACTTCTTATCTAACCATAATACTATATTCAACTTACACTATGGCTCATATTTGTGACAAATGTGCGCAAGAATCTCATATTTCTATTACAAGCTCTGAGTCGGACGAATATTATTCTCCTACTACTCCAAAACAAAAATCGAGCTGTCATCATCAATGCTCTTATATGTCTGATAAAACTCCAAATTCAAAACGAGTTAAAAGGACACTATTCTATTCTCCTCGAACCAAAGCTCAAATTGATGAGATACACCACTACCAAAAACATCAGATAGACCTTCAGAGACAACTCCATTACGGGCAAAGTCAACTTTATCACGAGCAACAACGGACATCGGCACGATTGTCTGTTTTAGAAAAGTTGGCAACATTTTTCTGCGGTTCCAACAAACATGACGTACATGAACCAATGCCATCTAGGCCATCAACATCTAAAAGTCCTAACTCATGGGATCGGAACTATGAAAAGAATGAAGGAGCTCAGAAACAATGGAGTCCATGGTCGAATCGTATTGAAGGAAACAACGATAATTCTAATGACGAACTTTCTCATTAGATTTATATATAGTTGTTATATATTTATCTATCTCTTGTATAATGATGGTTATATTTTGTATTATGTATAAAATATAATATATATATATATATATATAGGTTGATATATAATAAAAAAACTTGAAAAAGAATCCTATATGCACACAGACCAGGACCGGTCGACCGCCCATTTTATTGCCGGTCGACCGTTTACTCTCTGGTTGAAAACGGTCGACCGGCCAAAATTTGTAGGTCGACCGGTTACGCATTTTTCAGTTTTTTATATATAACCCTATACGTTACTTTACCCTCTACCCTCATTCACTCTCTACTCAAACTATTCTCTATCCCCAAATCACAAACCCTAGTTCCCATTCTTCAATTCCCAAATCACAAATCCTCCAACAATGGCTCCTCCTCAAAAGAAATCAAAGAAAGGAGCAATCTTTGAAACTTCATCTCATACCATCTCCGTCAAAAAATGGCTTCAAACTCCAATTGCTATAACACGATGGAATCAAATGACAAATTACAAGTTTCATCCGGGATCTTTTATCAAATTTGATGATTTCACAGCTTACGGAGTTCGAAGGTTAGCCGATAATGCCAACATTACTCCATTGATAGATTTTTCGGCAAATAGTGTGGAGATAAATCATTTAATGATTAAATTATTTTACGCCAACATGAATCTTGATGAATATCAACCTGATAATCCAAACGGCGTCATCTGGTCTATGGTCTGTGGAAAACAAATTTTTCTTACTCATGCTAGAATTGCCTCTATACTTGGCATACCAAATCGAGGCGAAGAATTTTCATCTACCTTCTGCGAAGTTTTCACCCGAAATAGTACAAGTCATCAGTTTATAGAAGACAATAGTGATGGCACTAAGTCTATTGGACTTCGACCGACAGCAAGGTTACTTCATCGGGTCTTGATGCATTCTCTTTTTCCTAGACTTGGAAATTATGATGCAGTGTACAAAGAAAACTTCAAGGCACTCTATGCTATCTATGGTGAAATCCAAATCAATTGGGTTCACATGCTTTTTGATGAAATTCTCAAGGTAAATAATTCAACCCGGCCTCATTTCTTCTATAATGAATATATCATGAGACTTTTGTTAGCTTGTGGGGTCAATCCTCCTGATTCTGCAACTTCAACACCAAAATGCATTGATTCCATAACCATCAAAAGAATGAAGCTTCCTCCACCTTATCTTGAGATTATGCCTTTTGAAGAATGGCAACAACGAGGACCGAGAAAACAAAGAGCAACTTCCTCTCGATCTCGTCCCGATGAGGTGAAACTTTTAAGATCAAAGTCATCAACAAAAGAATCTCTTGAAACCATTGCGCGTAATCAATTTCTGCTTGAATCTCGTCTCAAGCGTATGGACTCTAAAATTGATAAGCGCTTCAATAAGGTCAAGTCGTTCTTCGGTATGCTATGGGACGCTATATCATGTTCCTCATCCACCTCTGTTCAAGCACAAGATCCAGGAAAACGTCCTGCTGCTCCAGTTTTCACATGGACATCATCTGACGAGGGCGAATCGTCTAGAGGGAACAATGATGAGGAGGAAGAGGAAGAAGATGAAGATGATGATGATGACGACGATGACGATGATGAAGAGGAGATTCGATCTGCTTCATCCTAGATTCTATTATGTTTTAGCTCTTTAAAAACATTTTTCGACACTTGTACTAAATAGTGTCGTTATTTATGCTTTTCAATTAACATTATGTTCTGTAGTAAACTCTGTTATGTCTTTGATGTGTTAATGATTTATTTTTCTATGCTTATCATATTCATTCTACGCATATCATATTCTAGTGATCTGTTACTCCTTTTTGTCGATGACAAAGGGGGAGAAAGGGCTAACAATTGCTTGCAGGAAAGAAATCACATACTCAGGGGGAGATTCAGATTTGCAGATATATATATTGTCATCAATCAAAAAGGGGGAGAATGTTGAGTCACAAGCTTTATGAAAGTTTTGATTTCTGACAAATAAGGCGATTGATTTCTGACAAACAAGGCGATCGACAAAAACAAGGTCAATAGAGCTATATATGGTACTCTAGATTATAGGTTGATTATTTGTTGTTGTAATAGTAATAAATTTGTTAAAATCTATCCTCAAATAATCATGCATATCAAGGGAATCAATATATATACGAATAATTTATAAGTTGCATGCAGTTGCACAATTCAATGTGCAATTTAACAGGCACCGGTCGACCGGTCAATATAGGTGCGGTCGACCGTTCCTGTGTAAATTGCACAGTGAACGTGCACACATGCACATAACGTATATATATATTTGAATTCCTGTCTACCGGTCCATTTTTGACCTGTCGACCGTTTTTAAACAGAAAGCAACTTTTCCAAAAGACACTTCTCTTCTCCAAAGGTTGCATCTCCTATCTTTCATCAATGATCATAACTCTTAATGGCAACTGTTCACAAAGAGTTACAACTATTTTTCTCTATATATACTCATCTAAATCATTGATTCAAACACAAGTTTTTACAACGATTTCATATATTCTTTTAATCTAATCTCTGATCTCAATACTGTATTATAAAAGCTCTAAATTATTTATTGAATCTTTGAAACTATTTCATATCCTTTGATTCAATAATATACTTTCCTTAATCTTTTCAAAACATCATATCGCATACTTTGAGGATAAGATTATAGGAAGGGTGTACTGCTAGTGACAAATCCGTGTTTTCAAGAACACAAGTTGTCAACAACAATTGTATTTGTTCTTTTGTTGAAGTCCTCTGTGTTGTAAGAGGCAAGTGTTGAAGTCCTCAGTGTATTAGAGGCGTGAAATCCCGTTCGGTTGTTCGGGTATTGTAAACCTGTTCCTCCGGGTGAAGCGAGGTAGTTAATAGTGAAAATCCAGATAGAAGTCTGGGACTGGACGTAGGACGGTGCTCCGAACCAGTATAAAAATCTCTGGTGTGATTTTTCTATTTTCTATTTACAATGCTATTATCATCTATTTCCGCATTTGTATTGTAATCCATATTATACGATCCGTGTATACTATATTAGCACATATAATTGTATACACACCGCACTTTCAGATCAGACATGGTCTTGTGAGTGAATTATATTACTTATGGTATGGCGTCGACAAGTAATTAAAGTTCGATTATATCCTACACCCAATGATGTTTCATAGTGTGTATTATATATATATAGAGCTAGTTATTCTAAAGTTTAGGTTGACTATTCTAAATTTCCAATATAGTTTATGAAAGTTCCACCCACGAATGGAGCATACTAAAATAGAATAATTCCTAAAGATACCTCTAATGTATGGTCTCACTAGTAGACCACCTAATTATATATCATATTAACAACCCTAACTATAATTTCTAGAGTTACGCTTATCTTGGTAGCCAACTAATGCCCGACTTGTTATCGAATCATTGTTTGAAGGCTATGCCATCTTTGCAAATGTGCTTCTAATTGCTTATATTCGTAGCCACCCAATACCTGACCCGTTATCTGATCACTGTTCGAAAGTTATTCCATCTATGTATTGATGCTCCTAATCAATATACACCCAGTTCCTGACCCATTATCGAATCGCTTCGAAGGTTATGCCTCTAAGCACTGGTGCACTAAATAGAGTATGCATGCATTGTCCGGCCCGTTATAAAATTACCATTCGAAGATTATGCCATCTATGCATTGGCGCATCTCCTCGCTAGTCCGCTCCTTAATTTCTATATTGTTACATAAGTAACTATCTTTCCAAGTTGCTACTCGACTCATTTCATCTGCGTGGGCTTTTGAGAAACAAAGAAATGGGAAATAGTTTCCCCAATCTATTCTACTCGGTCTATACCAGGTCTAGGTTCATTTTGGCATGCTATAGTAACTTAGACATCTGATACTATTAGTTAAACGTCTGACCCTAATATTTATAAAAACAAGTTTCAACATTAAGAAATCTGGGCCTTTAACTCAAAAGTCCGAATCCTTCTCAAACGTCTGGTTGGGGGTGTTTAGACGTCTAAATTGAGTCTATTTTACACTGTTTCCTTTCTGTTTTGAAAAGTTTATGCCTTCGTACATTTAGGAATACATTCATACATCTAGCTATCATATTCAGACGTCTGATATGTATTTCTCAAATTTCATCATTTTTTTTGTTTATTCTTCTATTTCTTCGTGGATTTGAGTATGATATAGAGTTTATTTTAAGGTGTTTCCAATATCATTTCTGTTTGTTTATGTCCAACATCAAGTGATTTATTCTAACATTTATTAATGATTTTTCAGTAAGTTATATGTATATTTCAAGGGATTATATGCATACTCTCAAATCAATTATTACGTATATTTCAATATAGATTGTACCAGATATAAATAAATTCCAACATATACGTTTGTTTATTCCTATTTATCCAAAAATCATTTCAAATTTATCACATAAATCGTATCTTCAAGATTACAGGTAATTTTTACTCAAGTTATTTCTTATTTACTAAAATCAAACCAATTATGTTATATAAATTTAGATCAATTAGGCTAAAGGTAGTTTTAATCCGTTTCCTTTTTCATTTATCAATAAAAAAATTAGATCTATCATTTCCTAAGGTTTTCGAAATCATTTTAATTCATAAATTAGAAAGAAACAGATACATTCAAGAAAAAAAATACATTTTTATTACTAAGAAGGTATATTAGTGAAAATCAATTGTTTATCTCCATTGTACGTATTTCTTAGATAAATCCACTCACCTTTTTACATTTTTTTCCTTCTCTTGGAATCCCTCTTCTTATCCGATCTGAAGTCACGTTCTTATAATAACCTCTATACACACCAACCCAAAGCCTAAAGTGACTTTCAGACTCGCATCGTGCCAAAAAGTACGAGATAGCCATTTATAAAACATAATAGGATATGGTTATATGGATAAGATCTAAGTTGTTCTACACTTTCAGATCGCACAACGGAAGGAAATAAAATTTAAATACAGAAAAAAAACCATCTTAGAAAACACAGTCTTAAAATATACGTAATCAAAAACCATAGTTTACAAAATAACAGTTTAAAGTCTGATATGTACTAAATACAATAGATAGCTACATGGAGAATAATGAAGAATAACATGCAACACCAACATTAAACTCGCTTCTCCACGTACTAGATCTGGGCCAATCACATGCTGTCTTGTTTTCATGTGGTGGGAAAAAAAAAGGAAAGGAGTGGATTAGATAAAAGTCCGATGAATGAATTGTGTTACTAATATATGGCGATCATATGAAATCGACTTCATTTATAATCTACGTGACCTAGGGTATCCTACTTGTGCTTGTGAATTACTTACTAGGGTTGGTAACATTAACCTAAGGAATATGGTTCCCAATACTCCTATATCCAAATATCTTACGGAAGTTTATACTTAAGGGTCGAACAACTAACCTAATAACTGATCAACAACGGGTTAGACAACTGATCAACATCAGATCAAACTAATAACCACTAGGATCGTTCCTAACATAAGATCACATAAAATATCACCATTGGGACTTCATTACCCAAAAGTAAGACTACAATGTATAATACTTACACATTAAGAGGATCCCACAATATCGACTCACGTCAAAGATGACTTAGGGTCTACTGAAGCATCCGTGTCCAAAAATTAAATGGAAACGCTACCAATTGCACCGCACTGAGCATCCACAACCAATATCACGTCCAAATCATTGTATGCACTGAGGAACCTCCCATTAGTGTCGACCATGCACTGCACCAGGCGTCAACCAACAACGTCACATACATTAAGGAACCACCTATTAGTACCATGTGCTTAGCACACCCTTAGGATCGAACCACCTTATATTGAGTATCAAATTCTCTGATTAAATAGTATCTGGGCCTAATTGCCTGTATAGACATCTATTTTAGTTCTGTAACATTCAAAAATCAAGGATTAGGGAACTATCTTCCCTTATTTATTTAATCTATACCATTATACATAGTAATATGTATATATGTATGTACATATGTTTATATATATAAACCTTGGCCATAAGCCAAGTTTATCCTGTGCTTGAAATTCGTTAATAGGTCGACCTGCTACTGTAGCGGTCGACATGCTACAATAAGCCTACCGATCGGTTGGGTTTTGATTACTTTTTTCTTTGGTTAATGTTAATCATATTTTTTTAACAGTGATTACCTTCCAACTTCTAGCTGAATTTCACCTATTTTTTTTAAGTCTACAATTCTTCATATAATTCCAATAATTTTTGTATATAAATTATAGTTTCACTTACACTATTTCAATTCATAAATTTCATAATCATATAGGTGTATTTTCATCTTAAAATCAGTTCTGGGTGTAATCAACTTGGTATATACACATTAAATCCAATAGAGGTTATATCTATATAATTTAAACTTTCATTCATATCTCAATATAATTGCAACTTACTAAATAACATTATCTCAGATCTCAATAATTTTGAAAAAAATCTTCAAATTAAACTTTTATCTTTGATTTAAATCATTTAATTTCCAGAGCAAATAGATAAATAAATAAACCCTATTACTTGTAAATCATCATATTTAATAATCAACCCACTCACCTATTTATAGCTTTCTCCCTTTTACTCTGACTTGAATTGCCTCCCCTTTGATTTGTTGATCCCTCCTTTTAGTTAGATTTTATCTCCAATTTTTGTTGTCTACTTTTCTTCTCTTCTTCTTTGATTTTTTGATTTTTTAATTTTAATTATATTTTGTTTTTAAAGAAACATGGTGATTTGAGGAGAAACATACTGATTTGAGGAGAAGCAGCATTTCACTACATATTAAAGTTTACACGGTAAGGGATGAAGCATATACCCATATTTATAAAGACAGGGTACAATCTCAGCCATTGGATTTAATTTAATAACATACGGCTCGTTCGGCCTTGGGTTACCCTAGCCAAAAACCCTTGACCGGTCGACTAGTACATTGGGGGCAGTCGACCGCTTGCTGCTGACCGGTCCCAATGACGGTGTATTTCAGTTAAAGATACCTATTTTACAATTTACTTACCTTTTACATATATTTAATTATTTTCGTTTTCAAATCTTTAAACTTTAAAAACTTCTTTGTATGATCTCCGATTACGAAACTTTGTATATGAAAGTTGTCTAGAAAATCGCAACATAATAGTTCAAGTTTCTGTGACGGACTCTGACTCGACCTTCGAAAATCGGCACCGAATACGACAATCGTATTCAAATGCCGCAGATTCGAACGTCGAATCTGGTTTGCCGGAGCTTATAACACAATTAAGTATAACAACACAGCAGAAGAAAAAATGGATATCATTGATATACAACATTCGATACAACAATGATACAATATGAATCAATATCATAGATACAAGATAACAATGCTACAACGGAATAACAATATGATATAACAGCGGAAAACAAATAGTCAAGAGAGATAACTCCAAAGCACCAATTCAGAAATAGCTCGAACCACCATCACGTTGTACCAAGCTAAGCAAGTCCCGTTCGTGAATCCAAAGACTCTAATATCCAAGATCTCCAAAGAATTCCAAAGAGAAAGCTAAAAGCTACTGAATCGATATCTATATCTACTATCTGAAAGACCCAACTATAGAATGCCCATGTGGAAAATTGTGGGCACCTAGAGTTTAGGAAGGGAACAATAAACTCCGGGTCAGTCATAGGACTGGTGTGAGCAAAACAAAAACATATTTATCTTCAAAACAAACAAAACAAAGAATTTTAAAACATTGAAATCCGCAATGCATTTTGGAAAATGAAACTACCATAAGGCCTCCAGCCACACACACCATGCAAACGCAGAATTGGAGGAGATTTCTCCTTATGATAGTCAAACATGCTTGATACGCGAAAGCCATTTTGATATTATTATTAGTGCATAGTGGAAATCATTTTGAAAGTATAATATTAATCTTAGCCAGCATAGACATTCCGAACTATGCCTACTATAGCTACCATCTAAACAGTGGGGCGCCACCATAAGTAGATGGCAGGTTATATAACTAAAACCGTACAAGGCGCGTATTGGATGATTGGATTTCCAACAAATGGTCAGGCCAAGAAACTTCCCATTGCCACATGGGTACGCCTCTGGAGGGACGCCCCGAGAACCTAACCGGATCTCTGCCATTACAAGGCCGGGTTACCTCTGTAACTAGGTAACTACTGCACGAGTATGCCATCCCTCGGTCGTAACCAATCTATATCCGAGCGCTCGATACCAACAACCACAAACTACATAACCTCTGAGCTCGTACGTCTCAGAGAAGGGTGTTAAGCTAAGAGAATAAATCTCCGCCACCAAACACAAATGTATTTGATAGAAACCGGTTTTACATCTCAAAGTGTAATGTCAGACACACATCCATACAAGTCTGTTCCAGGTTCGAACAGAACCGAAGGCACGTCCGAAGAAGCCCTTGCAATCCGGGTATTCACAATCCCGATCGAACTTCCCATCACTTAGGGAATCTCTATACCGTAGCTACTCAGTGCAGAGACAATCGATAGGTCATCCTATCGTTCTCGCAAATACGCGGTCTTCACCACCGGTCTTCAAATGCTATCCATAACGTCGTATCATTATTCGAAATGGGTTATATGACAAAAGGTCCTCTCCCGACTAAACGGAATAATGAGAGCAATATTTAAAATCATATGGATAATGGGATTTCAGTTAAATGGCAGCTTAAAGCCAAAAACCTTCCATTCAAATGGTTAAAACAAATTACCATTTCTAATCTTTTAAACAAAAAGATTCATTTCCAGAAACCTTTCAATGGTTTAAACAATTTCCATATTTAAATCTTTTAAACAAAAGATCCACTTTTAAGACCCCTTTCAATTTTAAACAAGGTTCATCAATCTTTGACAAAGATTCGTTCATAGCCTTTCAAAATAATTCCATTTCAAATTGGATTAACTCATCCGGTCTTTAAATCAAAGACTCATTTTATACTATTCAAAACAATTTTCAAAGATTCATTCATAACTTTCAAAACAATTCCCGTTTCAATCTTTTTATATATATAAAAGATACATCATTTAAAATCCTCTTCAATTTCAAATTAGGGTTCAGCTATCTTTTCACAAAAATTCAGTTATAGCTTTCAAAGCCATTCTCTTTTTAACTTGAAATCTTTTCATCATAATTTGGAAATTCTTTCTTTATATAAAAGCTATTATTATTTGAAACCACTTGTTTTCCGTTTCAGAAAGCCCGATTATAATTGCACGAATTACAAATATAAACTTGAGTTAAAGTCAAATTTTCAAAACTATACTTCTAAAATGGTTTAGAAACGCATATAATTTATAGCTTGTATAACCTTTTTACCAAATATAGAATTCAAGTTCAAATTTTGAATTCAAATTTTTAATCGAATTTCAAAACTAAATCTAGTTATTCAAAGATAACTTTTATCTTTGAAATTCTTTTCCAAAAGCTTTTCACTTTAACCCTAATTCATATCCAAAACTATTTGGATTTCAATTTTAAAATTATATTCAAAAATCTGTGATTTAACCGATTTCCACGTGAAATCCATATTTGTGTGTGTATAGTGTGGTCCAGGGGTTTTACACAATAAAGTGCCACATCTTCAATCATCACATCATTAATCATCACAGATATAATCACAGTAATATCGATAAGTGGTATAATCCTATAACGCTTATCTATATACACAGAATCATAAATAGATAACATAAATGCATTGCAGATAGATAACTTACATTCCACAGCTCAATTACATCACATAACATCACATATCAGGAACGCAATTCAAACACTCCATATCATCCAAACAACTATAAGTACGATCATTACGTCATCTGATTAATTTAAATCAGATTGGTCACTTATGAATAAATTTTTAATGATGGTTAACCAATAACTAGTTTATTACAAACCATTATTATTAATTATTCTTTAACCTTTAATTAATAATATTCCTTTGATCAATTATCCTTAATTAATTACAAAAATTTAATTAATTAATCCTTAATTAATAATCATTATTTTTATAAATTAATTAACCTTTAATTAATTTATCACATTAATTAATTATTCTTCATTAATTAATTATAATAAGTGATTATTCTTAAATCATTAAGTCATCGTTAACCATAAATTAACTAGCAATTAATTTACCTTAATTAATTACCTTAATAAATAAACCCTTAATTATTAATTAAATCTTAATTTAAATTAATTATCCTTAATCAATTATTATTAATTTAATTACCCTAATTAATTAACCACATTAATTACTTATACCTTAAGGTAATTAACCTTTAATATTTATATTGAAACACTCCTTTTTAAATTAAAATCCAAAATTTAATTAAGATAATTACTTTCAAAAGCAATTATCTTAGCATTTTAAATTTGAAAATAAATTCAATTAACACTTTTAAAAGTTTGATTTACTTTTACTTCAAAAGAACAAGTTTTTAAATTTGAAATCTATTTCCTTTTATAAAAACTTAGGCCTTGATTAGCATAAGAAAACGACTTGGGTCAAACCCGTGTCGAACTCACCAAAAACTTGAGCAAGCCTCGAGGCAACCACCAACTCAAAAAGCTTCTAGTCGATTCAGGAAAAGCACGAGCTCCACTCCAAGTCGACCTCGTCTTCCCCAACTCCACCCTTTCCAGTGCACAAACGTACACGCGTGTACGTGCGCAACCAAACCACCCTCCTTCGACCATCTTCCTGATCGTCGACCAACCATACAAACCCACGACAACTTGTCCCTCAACCCAGAATCAAAAATCCTAACTCAAATCAAAATTCGACCCTCTGTTCGAAAAACTGCAGCAACATGATCCACAAAACCCATCGCCTCTGATGATCGTGCCCACCGGAAACTCCAGCAACCCTTCCAAAGCACCGCCGTATCACCACGCCTCCATCCCCCAACACGCGATCACACCCGATCCACTTCCCATGTCGAAAATGCCTCGGCAACCAAGGCGAACGAAACACAATCCTAAACCCTAGTTCGATCGAATTAGATCAATTCAACCATAGGAAAAATTCAAGATCATTTTTCCCCTCATCAACACTACAAAAGTAAGCTTCGACCAAGAATTCGACTCAAATCATCGATTTGATCATTGGCAATTCATCAAATTGCCGAAACCGTTCAACTCAAAATTTCCAACAGATTATTGAATTAAAAATCATGAAATTAGTATTAAAACTCATGATTTCCCACCACGAATTCATTCATACAATCCAAACTTTAAATCGAGTTTATTGATTTTTTGACATGCAACAGTATTTTACTGTATTTCCCATTTTAAAAATTATATGTAAATTAAAAATTCCAAAACCATTTTAAAAATTACCATCATACATTAATTTACAACTTTCATTCAAATGTTACGATCTAATATGGTCTAGTTTGGAAGATTTAAATTTTCTTAAGAAAACAAATTCAGAAATTCAAACAGAGAGGATGAATATTTACAGACACTTGAATTCCCGGCAATTTCACACTTCCAACATACAAACTTAACAATATTCATGTAACATATATTCATTATCATAGCAAATGCATAAAGATTTCAAATACAGATATAATTAAATATGTTTTTAAAAGAGTTTACTCACCTATATGATTGAAAGATAGAGAACAAATTCAAGGCTAAATTGCTTACCTGGGTATGCACAGAGCAGAGAATCAGGTTTTGAAATCTTGATTCAAACTGAAACTTGTTTTTTCTTTGATCTTATTCTTCCAGGTTTGAAGTTTGATTTCCAGAAGATTTGTTTTTAAATCTAAGAACTGAAATTTGCATTTGCTCAAATCAGGGATTGAGTTTGAACTCTGATTCAAATCCTCATTTCCAGGTTGATTGTTTGTTTTGAACTTGTTGATTCTTTGTTTCCAGGTTTAGGAAAATTTTTGTTTTCTTTTTTATTCATACTCATATATTTAATTCCAAAGAAAAGAGGATGTTGCCACTTGTTAAATTTATTACACTTGTTTAATTTTTATAACAAGATGCTTACATTTGTTTAAAACAAAGAAGTTTATATTTAAGTCCCTAATGTGAATTATTTATAAATTTTGTTCAAACCCCTTTATTCAATTTAATTTACATATGTATATTATGTAGTTTTAATTTTTTTTTTATGTTTTCTTACTTATACTTTTATGTATCTCCAACTTAGTTCATTTTAATTATTTTACATGTGTATGTTTTCTAATTTTATTTCAAAAGATAATTTCAATTACTTATACAAATTAAAGAAAAATGGTTTGAAATTAAATGATACAATACTAATAAATATTTATAAGTTAGTAAATAAATTCTTATTTTCAATACATTTATATTAAGATATTAAACCTATTAACAAATACTTATTTTAAAATTTTCATTTTAACTTAAGTAATCATACTTATTATGTTTTAAATGTTAAAAACAACTTTATATTCACATATGTGTTTTATTTCATAATTAAATTCACAACTTAATTTCAAAATTCAAATTAATTATCAATTTATTTTAACTAAAATTTCAGGGATGTTACAGATTTCCCCCTAAAGAAAATTTTGTGCTCGAAATTTATAAGGGAGAAAACAAAAGAATATAGAGAGATAGAGAGATGAATCACCAGATCAAACATAATATTTTTTCTGCATTTGGCTTACCAAACCAGAATATCAACAATGGATACAAGAACGAATCAAGATACTCGGGTCACCAGATCTACGAATATACAGGGATATTGGTTAGTTCGAAGGATAACTAACCACTCATAGAATATATCTGAACCTCGAAGAATAGGCAGATATATGGATGCAATCCAAAAATTTTAGTTTAAACCACCAAAATATACATATCAACCATAGCAACCAAAGCAAACAATTCTGACCCATTTGGAGTTTATGTCCCATGCAAATATATCAAAGCTTCTTCTTGGAGCTGCCAGGAATCATCAAAGAATTGAAAAGACGAATCAAAGGAGATTGATAGAGAAAGATTGTTTCCGCTATTGTTACAGGGCATTGACCATTTGTAGTCGGACTCCCCTGTCCCCTATCTCGTCCTCACTCATACTCACTATCAGTGGATAGTAGGAGAATTTACTGAGGCATTCAGATGGATATCTTAGGGATATACTCATTCTAGGGTATACTTCACCCTATCTCTAATGAGCTACCTAATGTGTTATACTCCCGAGCAAAAGTTTCAACCTTCAGCACTGATACCAGATGTGACGGACCCTGACTCGACCTTCGAAAATCGGCACCGAATACGACACTCGTATTCAAATGCCGCAGATTCAAACGTCGAATCTGGTTTGCTGGAGCTTATAACACTATTAAGTATAACAACACAGTGGAAGAAAAAAATATGAATATCATTGATATACAACATTCGATACAACAATGATACAATATGAATCAATATCAGAGAAACAAGATAACAATGCTACAGCTGAATAACAATATGATATAGCAGCGGAAAACAAATAGTCAAGAGAGATAACTCCAAAGCACCAATCCAGAAATAGCTCGAACCACCGTCACGTTGCACCAAGCTAAGCAAGTCTCATTCATGAATCCAAAGACTCCAATATCCAAGATCTCCAAAGAATTTCAAAGAGAAAGCTAAAAGCTACTAAATCGATATCTATATCTACTATCTGAAAAACCCAACTATAGAATGCCCGTGTGAAAAATTGTGGGCACCCAGAGTTTAGGAAGGGAACAATAAACTCTGGGTCAGTCATTGGACTGATATGAGCAAAACAAAAACATCTTTATCTTTAAAACAAAAAAAAAAGAATTTTAAAACATTGAAATCTGCAATGCTTTTTGAAAAATGAAACTACCATAAGGCCTCCCGCCACACACACCATGCAAACGCAGAATTGGAGGAGATTTCTCCTTATGATAGTCAAACATGCTTGATACACGAAAACCATTTTGATATTATTATTAGTGCATAGTGGAAATCATTTCGAAAGTATAATATTAATCTTAGCCAGCATAGACATTCCAAACTATGCCTACTATAGTTACCATCTAAACAGTGGGGCGCCACCATAAGTAGATGGCAGGTTATACAACTAAAACCGTACAAGGCGCGTATTGGATGATTGGATTTCCAACAAATGGTCAGGCCAAGGAACTTCCCATTGTCACATGGGTACGCCTCTGGAGGGACGCCCCGAGAACCTAACCGGATCTCTGCCAACACAAGGCCGGGTTACCTCTGTAACTAGGTAACCACTACACGAGTATGCCATCCCCCGGTCGTAACCAATCTTTATTCGAGCGCTCGATACCCACAACCACAAAGTAATGTATTTGCAGTAACCGCATAGGTTAAATATCTGGGTTCCATACCATGATATCACCACTATCCAGAAGGAAATGAACATACCCTCAGGGGGCGCTACCCCCAAATAACCTTGCCGCATTCTTCTTGTTTCGACCATTCCGGGTTGTGAAGCTCGACGAAGTCTCGTCCACAAAGCTACGCTTTTTTCAAAGCCATGCTTTGATCAACAAATGATCAGCAACACTTCGTATGCCACATTATCAAATTGGGAATGTATCACTAGTAACCATAAACTACATAACCTCTGAGCTCGTACGTCTCAGAGAAGGGTGTTAAGCTAAGAGAATAAATCTCCGCCACCAAACATAAATGTATTTTATAGAAACCGGTTTTACATCTCAAAGTGTAATGTCAGACACACATCCATACAAGTCTGTTCTAGGTTCGAACAGAACCGGAGGCACGTCCGAAGAAGCCCTTGCAATCCGGGTATTCACAATCCCGATCGAACTTCCCATCACTTAGGGAATCTCTATACCGTAGCTACTCAGTGCAGAGACAATCGATAGGTCATCCTATCGTTCTCGCAAATACGCGGTCTTCACCACCGGTCTTCAAATGCTATCCATAACGTCGTATCAATATTCGAAATGGGTTATATGACAAAAGTCCTCTCCCGGCTAAACTGAATAATGAGCGCAATATTTAAAATCATATGGATAATGGGATTTCAGTTAAATGGCAACTTAAAGCCAAAAACCTTCCATTCAAATGGTTAAAACAAATTACCATTTCTAATCTTTTAAACAAAAAGATTCATTTCCAGAAACCTTTCAATGGTTTAAACAATTTCCATATTTAAATCTTTTAAACAAAAGATCCACTTTTAAGACCCCTTTCAATTCTAAACAAGGTTCATCAATCTTTGACAAAGATTCATTCATATCCTTTCAAAACAATTCCATTTCAAATTGGATTAACTCATCCTGTCTTTAAATCAAAGACTCATTTTATAGTTTTCAAAAAAACTTCCAAAGATTCATTCATAACTTTCAAAAAATTCCCGTTTCAATCTTTTTATATATATAAAAGATACACCATTTAAAATCCTCTTCAATTTCAAATTAATGTTCAGCTATCTTTTCACAAAAATTCTCTTTTTAACTTGAAATCTTTTCATCATAATTTGAAAATTCTTTCCTTATATAAAAGCTATTATTATTTGAAACCACTTGTTTTCCATTTCATAAAACCCGATTATAATTGCACGATTAAGGCCTCTCAAATATAAACTTGGGTTAAATTCAAATTTTCAAAACTATACTTCTAAAATGGTTTAAAAACCCATATAAACATATTTATAGCATGTATAACCTTTTTAACAAATATAGAATTCAATTTCAGATTTTGAATTCAAATTTAAAATCGAATTTCAAAACTAAATCTTGTTATTCAAATATAACTTTTATCTTTGAAATTCTTTTCCGAAAGCTTTTCACTTTAACCCTAATTCATATCCAAAACTATTTGGATTTCAATTTTAAAATTATATTCAAAAATATGTGATTTAACCGATTTTCACGTGAAATCCATATTTGTGTGTGTATAGTGTGGTTTAGGCGTTTTACACAATAAAGTGCCACATCATCAATCATCACATCATTAATCATCACAGATACAATCACAGTATTATCGATAAGCGGTATAATCCTATAACGCTTATCTATATACACAGTATCACAAATAGATAACATAAATGCATTGCAGATACATAAATTACATTCCACAGCTCAATAACATTACATAACATCACATTTCAGGAATATCACGCAATTCAAACATTCCATATCATCCAAAAAACTAGAAGAACGATTATTAAGTCATCTGATTAATTTAAATCAGATTGGTCACTTATGAATAAATTTCTAATAATGGTTAACTAATAACCAGTCTATTACAAACCATTATTATTAATTATTCTTTAACCTTTAATTAATAATAATCCTTTGATCAATTATCCTTAATTAGTTACAAAAATTTAATTAATTAATCCTTAATTAATAATCATTATTTTTATAAATTAATTAACCTTTAATTAATTTATCACATTAATTAATTATCCCCAATTAATTATAATAAGTGATTATTCTTAAATCATTAAGTCATCGTTAACCATAAATTAACTAGCAATTAATTTACCTTAATTAATTACCTTAATAAATAAACCCTTAATTATTAATTAAATCTTAATTAAAATTAATTATCCTTAATTGATTATTCTTAATTTAATTACCCTAATTAACTAACCACATTAATTAATTATACTTAAAGGCAATTAACCTTTAATATTTATATTGAAACACTCCTTTTTAAATTAAAATTCAAAATTTAATTAAGATAATTACTTTCAAAAGCAATTATCTTAACATTTTAAATTTGAAAATAAATTCAATTAACACTTTTAAAAGTTTGATTTACTTTTACTTCAAAAGAACAAGTTTCTAAATTTTAAATCTATTTCCTTTTATAAAAACTTAGACCTTGATTAACATAAGAAAACGACTCGAGTCAAACCCGTGTCGAACTCACCAAAAACTCGAGCAAGTCTCGGGGCAACCACCAACTCAAAAAACTTCGAGTCGATTCAGGAAAAACACGAGCTCCACTCTGAGTCGACCTCGTCTTCCCCAACTCCACCCTTTCCAGTACACAAATGTACACGCGTGTACGTGCGCAACCATACCACCCTCCTCCGACCATCTTCTTGATCGTCGACCAACCATACAAACCCACGACAACTTGTCCCTCAACCCAGAATCAAAAATCCTAACTCAAATCGAAATTCGACCCTCTGTTCGAAAAACTACAGCAACACGATCCACAAAACCCATCGCCTCTGATGATCGCGCCTACTGGAAACTCTAGCACCCTTCCAAAGCATCGCTGTATCACCACGCCTCCATCCCCCAACACGCGATCGCACCCGATCCACTTCCCATGTCGAAAATGCCTCGGCAACCAAGACGAACGAAACACAATCCTAAACCCTAGTTTGATCGAATTAGATCAATTCGGCCATAGGAAAAATTCAAGATCATTTTTCCCCTCATCAACACTACAAAAGCAAGCTTCGACCAAGAATTCGACTCAAATCATCGAGTTGATCATCGGCAATTCATCAAATTGCCAAAACCGTTTAACTCAAAATTTCCAACATATTATTGAATTAAAATCATGAAATTAGTATTAAAATTCGTGATTTCCCACCACGAATTCATTCATACAATCCAAACTTTAAATTGAGTTTATTGATTTTTTGACATGCAACAATATTTTACTGTATTTCCCATTTTAAAAATTATTTGTAAATTAAAAATTCCAGAAACCATTTTTAAAATTACCATCATACATTAATTTACAACTTTCATTCAAATGTCAAGATCTAATATGGTCTAGTTTGGAAGATTTAAATTTTCTTACGAAAACAAATTCAGAAATTCAAACAGAGAGGATGAATATTTACAAACACTTGAATTCCCTGGCAATTTCACACTTCCAACATACAAACTTAACAATATTCATGTAACATAGATTCACTATCATAGCAAATGCATAAATATTTTAACTACAGATATAATTAAATCTGTTTGTAAAAGAGTTTACTCACCTACATGATTGAAAGACAGAGAACAAATTCAAGGCTAAATTGATCACCTGGGTATGCATAGAGCAGAGAATCAGGTTTTGAAATCTTGATTCAAACTGAAACTTGTTTTTTCTTTGATCTTATTCTTCCAGGTTTGAAGTTTGATTTCCAGAAGATTTGTTTTTAAATCTAAGAACTGAAATTTGCATTTTCTCAAATCAGGGATTGAGTTTGAACTCTGATTCAAATCCTCATTTCCAGGTTGATTGTTTGTTTTGAACTTGTTGATTCTTTGATTCTAGGTTTAGGAAAATTTTTACTGGGAAAAATTTTGTTTTCTTTTTTAATTCATACTCATATAATTTAATTCCAAAGAAAAGAGGATGTTGCCACTTGTTAAATTTACACTTGTTTAATTTTTATAACATGATGCTTACATTTGTTTAAAACAAAGAAGTTTACATTTTAGTCCCTAATGTGAATTATTTATAAATTTTGTTCAAACCCCTTTATTCAGTTTAATTTACATATGTATATTATGTAGTTTTAAATATTATATTTTTTTATGTTTTCTTACTTATACTTTTATGTATCTCCAACTTAGTTCATTTTAATTATTTTACATGTGTATGTTTTCTAATTTTATTTCAAAAGATAATTTCAATTACTTATACAAATTAAAGAAAAATGGTTTGAAATTAAATGATACATTACTAATAAATATTTATAAGTTAGTAAATAAATTCTTATTTTCAATACATTTATATTTTTAAACCTAAGATATTAAACTTATTAACAAATACTTATTTAAAATTTTCGTTTTAACTTAAGTAATCATACTTATTATGTTTTAAATGTTAAAAAAAACTTTATATTCACATATATGTTTTACTTCATAATTAAATTCACAACTTAATTTCAAAATTCAAATTAATTATCAATTTATTTTAACTAAAATTTCAGGGATGTTATAGTTTCGTACCCAAATTATGACGTTGTTCAAATTCCACTTTTATCTTTGTTATTGATAAATTAATTTCCTTTAATAAATTTTTGGTTAATTTTGTGGGGTGTTACATTCTTCCTCTCTTAAAAGGATTTCGTCCCCGAAATCTTTTAGGACAAAAAATGCAACTCAGATACATGAAAATAATGTCTACAACCATCTACTCAACCATCAACCACTGTCAACCATTTTCCTTAGTCTTAAATTTATAATGCAATATGTACATATAGGTACATATAGCTAATGCAAAGATTGTGCGCTCTCCGAATCTAGTTGACCTCTTGAAATGAAAGTGCTTATATCATGTATCCAAATGTATGCAACGTCCTATGTAAACATACTTGCAATTCTATATGTATCTATAACCATTCAACACACATGCAAAAAGTATATGCATATAAATCAATAAATTATAACAAGTGATGGTGTGAGTGCTCGCTAACCCAAATATATTTGCTATGTGTGCAAAGATCTATTTAATAAGTACATTCACTAGCAACCATCATCTAAAACATGTCCTATGACACCTCCGCAACCATTCCTAGCATCCAAACATCTCTACCTATGGGGTAGACTAAGCTAAAGTATAAGTTCCAAAGCAGTCATATACATATCCAATAAAATTGAAGCATACCAGAAAAGAGTTCTGCATGGGTAGCTCTGATCTTAACCTCTGGCTCCTATGTACTCTCCACTGGGTCATCCCATATACTAAACCTTAACTAGCTTAATAACTTTACTACGGAGTCTCTTTGGACCATGCTCAAGGATGCGAGAAGGTGCACAATGAACAAGTGACTCATTTTCCACCATTACCTCCTCTACCTGACTCATCTTGACCATAGATGTTGTATTGTGCAGACACTTCAACAAGTGTGACAAATGAAAAACTTCATGTACTCCCACTAACTTTTCAGCAAGCTCTACTCCATAAGCCAATTTTCCTACTCTACCTTTGATAAAAAAAGGCCCAAGAAACCTTGGTGCTAACTTTCCCGAACTAACAAATCTTATGAAATGTCTAAGCAGCGAGACCTTCACAAAAACCATGTCGCCCACTACGAACTCCAACTCTGTGTGTCTCTTGTCAGATAAGACTTCTATTTATCTTGCACAGTTCTAATCCTTTTATGGAGCAAGTCTATCTTCTCTGAAGTCTCCCTTACCATATCCAATCCAAGAATGATCCTATCCATAGTGCCCCACCAACAAGATGGTGATCTACAAGGTCTCTCGTATAACACCTCTAATTGTCATCTTAATACTTGCTTAATAGCTATTATTACAAGCAAACTCTACTTGTGGCTAAAGATCTTCCCAGGAGCCTCCAAAATCTAAATTGCACATCTGAAGCAAGTCCTCCAATACTCGATTCACCCTCTACGTATGTCTATAGGTCTATAGGTGATAAGCGGTACTCAAACTCAACTCAGTGCCTAAATCCCCCTGAAGACTTCTCTAAAATTCGTTATTGAAAAGCGAATCTCGATCACTAACAATGCTAGAAGGAACTTCATGTTACCTAGCCATCTCCCTTACGTATAGATTCGCCAAAGACGCATCAGTCCTCGTGCTCCTAACTGGAACAAAGTGAGTGCATTTGGGCAATAACCAACTATAACCCAAACACTCTCATTCCCTCTCCTACTCCTACATTGTTCATCAGTGAAATTCATAGAAACACTCTCCCACTTCCACTATAGAATATCTAATTACTGCAACAATCCATTAGAATTCTTTTGCTCCGCATTTACCCGTTGGCTAGTCATACACTTGGAAACATACTCTGCCACATGCATCTTCATTCCAGGCCAATAAAAGACTCTCTTCGTACCATGATATATTTTATCTCCATCGGGATGTATTGTCATTATATAGCGATGGGACTCAACTAGAATCGTATCAATCAAATCCATAATAAGAGGAACGCATAGTCAATCATCTCTCTGTAACCACCCCTTCGAGTCAATGGTATAATGCCTTAAATGACTCGACTGCTCTTCTTCACCAAGCTTTTTGAAAATATCCAATAACTCTGTTTCTTGCTTATGACTTGATCCAATGTGGTCCATAAGTGCAGGCCGCACATCCAAAGCTACCAACAGTCCCAAAGTGAGTCCCGACGTAGGTTAAATGTAGAAATGAACTCCTAGAGCTTTCACACCAAGAACATAGGACTCAGCATCACATGCGTCCTACTCAAGGCATTGGCTATGACATTGCCTTTGCCTAGAGTATATGAGATACCAAAATTATATGATACTAAGAACTCCATCCACCTTTACTGTCTTAAATTTAAATCCTTTTAGGAGAACAAATATTTCGAAGACTTATGATTCGTGAATAGATTAAACTGCTCTTCTAATAAATAATGATTCCATGACTTGGGCAAAAAAACAATGGCTGCCAGCTCACATGGATAGGATAGTTTCTCTTATGGACTTTCAATTGTCGACTAGCATAGCTCACCACTCTCCTCTTCTACATCAAAACCGTTCCCAATCCTGTACCGCAAGCATTAGTATATATTATGAATGCCTTCGAACCATAGGTAGTACCAAAATAGGTGCATTAGTTAACGACTCCTTTAGCTTAATAGAAGCATCCTTGTTGTAACGACCCGTAAATTTCGACCATTTAATTTGTTGATTAAATTTGATTGTGTAATTAATACTGGAAGTAAATTTTATTAAGTGGATGTCAATATTGAATAAATTAATGGAAATAAAATCTAAATGTATGTTTGGATAGAACATAAGTGAATGCAAATCGGTAGTATGGTGATAAATGACAACATTTAATTGGAATTGCATATGAGAGATAAAGGAAAGGATTAAATTGATTTATGCAATAAAACATTGTAATGGTATTTGTTCGTAAATTTAGGTAATTAGGTAGTACGTTATTTGGAAATAAAATTAAGAGTAGAATAACAATTATTATAAATTACCTAATTAATTGGTCAATGAATTTATTGGAATTAATGTTCATTTAAATATTAAATAATTATGATGTTGTTATTTATAATAAACGTTACTCTAATAATATATAATATAGCAACGAGACTGTGAATGTAAATTTTTTTAGAAGTGTAATTTACTTTAAGTAGTAATTGATAGATTGGGAAATTAGTTCAAATTATGTTAATTGAGAAATTAATACGTAATGTATGTAAAGTAATTAATTGCAAGTAAATTTAATGTTGTAAATTTTTATAGAATGTAAAGTATTTTAAAACCTTAATTAAAGCATTGAACTGATAGAAGTACATTTAGGAATATAATATTTATTCTAATTAATGTAAATAGGTGTATATTAATGCAAAGAAATAAATTTAGTGTCATATATTGGATATGGTAGTTATTTCACAAAAAGTGGAACCAAGATGGAAGGACTAATTGGATTGAGGATCTTAATTTGTATGTGTGCATTTATTATAATGAATGAGAAAAATGAATCAATTAAGATATGTATTTATTTTTTGAGTATGTTGCATAAAATTTGGAAATCAGTTGCAATCAAAGGAGATTAAGTAGCACGTTAAATGGGAAATAAATTTATAAATACATTGATGATGTGTATTATGCTTCAATGTTAATTATACCATACAATGTCGATTGATTGAATAGCAAGATTTTAAATCAATAAATGAATTTATCTAGATTTCAATTTATAATCAATAACAGTTAATGTGAAATCAATTTCAACACTTGTCCGTTAGCGACAACTTAAGTATAATTTAACGTTAATGGAGTCTAATAAATTAAAATCGGGTAATAAATGGAAATTAATCTAATTAAAGTTTAGATTTGTATAAATTAAGGTAATAATGGGGAATAACATAAATGTTCTTCATAATATGATGATTTGTGAATAAAAAGAGTGGAAATAAAGTTTTATCAATATAACGAAATTTAATTTATGATAAATAGGTTAATTGCAATTAAATGAGTTAAATATTTAAATGGGAATCAAGCTTTATTTATTTATTTATTTGGATTTAAAATATGATAAATTGGATTTATTGCAATTAATTGAAATTAAATATAACATTTTTACGTTAATTGAAAATTAATTTGAAATTGGAAAATATTTATGTAATAGCTTTGAACCAATGTTAATTTCATCCATTTGACTGTGATGGATTGAATAAAAACAATGAATAGTGGATTCAATGGAATTATTGAAAAGTAAATTTATAATTGATAAATATAACGAAATTTGAATTTACGCTGAAATTTATGGTTTATCAGCTTTAAATTGACATCTAAACCCGTTTAAATTAGTGTATTTGATTAAGAAAATTTAAAGGGTAAAAATTTGTAAATTATAGAATTGAAATGTAAAAGTTGATTTAATTAATAAATTTTAATTTATTTAATTAATGTAAAAATAGCCATTTCGACAACTGACTCGGATTTCGACGAAATTAGTTTCATCCGATCCGTATCGGTGAATTATTATAGGGTTTCAAGTTTCGTAGCGATCGGGCTTATCGTTTGATCATATGGGCTTGAAACGCCTTGAAATCAATGAAATTGAAATCAATTTGAAATCGATTTGAAAATATTGTTTTTAGCATAACTTCTCCATACGATGCAATTTGAACCTGAAACCTTTTCCATTGCGCTTAAAATATTTTAAAACACCTATTTTGATATGTGGGTTTACCCAATTTCGTTCCGGAGTCTGAATGGGCTTTTTGGGCCAATTATCGGTTAACATGTTTATAATTCGGATATATCTGTCTATTCCAACTTTATCTATAAATACCCTACTAAACCCTAGCTTCTTCCTATTCTCATTTGTTTGCGCATAAAATTTCATCAGCTCCTCCTCTTCCTCAATGGATGCAAACCCTAGATCCAATTACAATCCAAAGTCAAAGTCAAAAATTCAAAGTCCTCAGAAAAATTTGAAAAAAAATATGTTGAAGCTCTCGACTAGAGTAATTCACTGGTGGTGTTCATTTTCCGATTCAGTTTGTCGTTTGATCAGTAAAAATCAAAGAATTCTCAGCCGTTAAATGGTGGTTGATGATCTTCGCCTGATCGACGAATCGAGGTTATCGGGTTGTGGAGAGCGACGAATGGAGTTCATCGGAGTTGGTGGTTTCGCGTTTCAACGGTTTGATCGTCCCCTATAATTCAATTAGGGTTTCAATAAGGGGGCGGCGGCTGCAATTATTTGGGGTCGTGGCCGATCGCCTACGGCGTGAGGCATGGGGGGAGGGACCGGAGACAGGGCGAGATCATCTGGCGTGAGCGCGGCCTCGGCGGTGGAAGGTGGACGGCGAACGTAGTGGCGGCTGTCTTCGGTTTTGCGTGAGTTTTGGGTTGCTAGGGTTTGGTTCCAGTAGGTCGCGTGTGTTACTCTGTGAAGAAACGCGCAAGTGATGACGTGTTGAGTAATGTGAGTCATTTTTTTTATTTTTATTTCAAATTTGATTTCAATTGTTTTGAACCTCATAACTTTTGCATACAGACTCCATTTCACACGCGATTTTTTTTGTTAGGATCGTAATAAAATTCCAGACACTTTGACGCTTGTTTGGACGGATTTGGAGACTGTCCAATTTTTGGGTTTAAATTTGATTTAAATTCAATTTAAATTCAAAAGGTGAGTGTTTTAAGCCACTCACAACTTCTAAAATTTCTTATGTTGGTTAAATTGATTTATAATGTGTTTAAAATTTTATTATAGCTGTTTGACATATATTTCATCATTTTTCTCAGTTAAATTGCATTCATTCAATTTACGCGTTATTTAATTCATCATTGCATTTAAACTGCCAGTTAATTGTTAATTAAATTATTCATTGCATTTAAAACTACCATTTAAACAGTTATAATTTATTTTTGAATATAAACTGATAGTTGATACCAGTTATTTATCAGCTGTTATATTTGATGTATAGTTTGAATTTGGATGACGATTGTAATAAATGGATGTGTGATTTTGATGGATGGATGGATGTTTATTTATATTGACTGCAAGTTGTTATGCATTTTCATTTCATTCGGGATTGCGGTTTGAAATGATATATAATCGTAATTTTTATTTTTAAATTGCGGATTGAAATGATAAATATCCGTATCACTTGACCATAGGAAATAAAATTTTATACAGGCACCGTGGTCTATATATAGAAATATTTTAAAAATGATTTCTATGGTTTGGATAGGATACGGTTAAATAAATATTAAATTTTTTTATCATATGAATGTTATATACATATATAGTTAAAATTTGAATTTAAGCTATGTATAAATTTGTTAAATAAAATAAATAAGTGGAATAATGGAGTTTGATTATTTTATATTATAGGGTTAAGTGCATGTTAAGATATTGAATATATACAGAGTTTTAAATAAAATAAATCAATTAAGATTGGTAGTTAAATTGAAAATTTATTAGGAAATTGAGCTTACTTAAGAATTTAACTTCATAAGTTGATATAGAAATTATTAACATGAAATTTTAAAAGGTATGATTTTTATAACTGAAATTTTTATTCAACATGAATTAAATGAATATTTCTAGTATAAATGAACTGAAGGACATATTTAGTTATAAGTAATTTGAGTTTTATTTAAATGATTATGGATTCATTATGCAAATATTTCAAACTAAATAATAGGACAATAAATTGTTGAATAGAATTTCCAACCTTAGTTTTGAAATTGTTAAATATTCAAAGTTTGAATATATTGAAATCGAAGTGTTTATTTGAAATGAAAGTGAATCTAAATTTATGGGGTTTAGACCTAAAATTTTAAATGAATAAAATTGTGAAGTCACAGAAATTATTTTATAAAATTATTTTAAATTCAACTATTTTATTTATACACTGTTGAATATCCAAACCACTCAAGTTTTAGAAGTTATGGTTTTAAAGCTATGAATTGCGAAGTATTATGTTTTGGAAGTTATAATTCAAATGTTTGGTTTCCAGGTATTATAAATTTTAAAGCAGTATGATTATAGAAAAGAAATATATTTGAAATAAAAATGATAATATTGATTTGGGTTTTATAAAAATAATATCAAAATGAGTTGTTTTGGAAATGGAATGATATCGTATTTATGGGTTTTGAAATGGATAATTATATTCTGGTTTGAAAGTATAAACTATTTTTAAAAGACCGCGGTGTTATAATAACGTTTGGTTGTTGAAGAGACCGGGATCGGAAGTTGTCATACTCTCTGCCAACTCCGGAAACTACTTTAACAACCGTGTACGCGGTGGAGATTCCAGAATGAAGTAGGTTGGTGGCGGCATTTCCTGAGGTAAATACGTGAACCCAACTCCCTTGAATTGGCATATGGTGGCTAAAACAAGAGCGATCGACGAGTTAATGAGGTAGCACCTCTGATCGAACACTTCCCTTCGATACTATACTCTGACTTTGGATTGATTGGGTGGCCACCTTCACTTTGATTTCTTTGATTTGGGGGAGTTTGTCCGAGGTGGGCGGTAGTAGCAGCTACGCGTTACCACCGACCCGAAAGCGTAATTGGTATATCTACCCTGGCATTGCCTAGTTGTGCCGTGTCACCTACCCTATCGCGCCTCGTACGAGTTTGGTTTCTCCCGTAGCCTGTGTGGTATCCTCTGGTGGCTTCCCGATCAGGAGAGACTATGATATTGGATGGACTACTGGGACTATTGTTGTGTTAAGGGGGAGATTGGGTAACTCCTTAACGCTATTTAAATGTAAGTTTATTTTACAATTAGACACTATTATAATAGAGAAATATACTACATAGTAAATAGATTAACGGATCCTTAAGAGATGTGAATCCCGAGCATCTTTTAAGTTACTGCACTCATATTTATCTCGGTTGATTTAACTTACATAAGATCTTTTAGTTCCGACTCGAGTGTTTTGTCTTTTCAATTCGCTCGGGTCAGTCCGAGCGTTTCAAGATTTGAAGATTTAGCTCTGGGGGACGAAGACAAAGATTTGCATTACTATTATCTACTATATTATTCCACTACACCATTTAATTCCGCTGCATTAATATTTTATTGGTATGTGAACTCTGATATTTATTGTATAAAGAAAAATCAAATGTTTTGTAAACAGTTTTATGAACTTTATAATTATTCTTATATTTTATCCTTCCGCTGTGAGATTCTGTTTTATTTTATTTCTTCTCCGTTTTTTCTTATTTACCCCATAACAATCCGCCCTTCCGTATGGTTTGAATTGGCACGTGTGTCGTTTTAAAGTGTGCGAAAAGGCGGGATGTTACATCCGGTATCAGAGCTTTGGTTTAGCGATGAACCTTAGCTTTGTGGGGTTTGACTCTTTACTAATAGGGTAGTAATACCCTATGGGAGTCGCTGAGAGTATATATATGAGAGAGGGTATTTGTTAGTGTTATTGAAAGTTTTTAATATTGTGTTAATCTGTTCTACTTTGTATTTATAAATTCTGGTTGATGCATGGGACGCTATGCCATCAATAGGGATTTCTAAACACTTAATAGGACAGACCGACACAATATTCGTTTTAATATAGGTGAATGAAATAATTTTGTCTATTATATTTTCTATAGATAAGGTAAATTTTATAAAGGTTATATTTGGTTGTATTATATTGGTTGTTAGGTAATGAAATTTATAAATAACAGTGAAATAAGATTGAAAATAAAATAAATCAAATTGGAAATTTAGAACTAAAGTTCCGGGATTTTGAAATTTCTTTTGAAATATAATAATAATATTATTAAAATAAGTATTTTCAGATACAAGTATTTCAATATAATATGAAAGGAATGTTTATAAAAGAAATTTTGGAAAGATTAAGTTGTACTCCCCTCTCTGTCATTGGAAAATAATTTCGGTGATGAGTGCACGCATCATCGATGTTCATTTTCGAGTCTCGAAGTGGGAAGGCCACTGTAGTAGTTCGATTACAAAATTTTTTGATAAACAAATATAAAATTTTGAGTTGTTTTAAATATAAAGGGATATATATAAGTTGTAAGTATATACATTTATCCGTTATTTTAAAATGATTTTTGAATAAAACCCGATATTTAAATTCTTAAGTTTCCATTAATTAATAGCTCAATTACTGTAGTGAATTGGAACGTAGGTAATTAATAAATTGAAACCTCTAAAGGAGATAAGAAATTTAATGTTAGGCTATGAATGAAATTAAGGGTAATTTGGACTGTACACTATGAAACAGAGAATAATATTATTGAGCATTAAATTTAATTAAAGGATGAGATAAAACTTGTATAAGTTCATTTGCATTTTCTTTAATATATATAACTTACTGTATAATAAAAGTTACAATGTTAGTAAGAAAATGTATAAAGCTTGAGGTAATGAAAGTATTCAATGAATTTGCTGTTATAAATGAGAATTTAATGTCATAAACTTAAGTTATAAATTGAAATTTTACTATAAGTAAATATAATTAAAGGTAAGTATTTCAAATAGATGATTTTAAACTTAAGTAAATAAATGAAATGCTACTATAATAAAATATCATGCAATAAAGAAGAAAGTTACATGACATTAAGATGGAAAATGAATATTGTAAGTAATAAATGGAAATGAATGAAAGAAAGAAAATCAAACAACTAATGTACGAAATAAAATTAATAATAAATAAATTTGATTTATCTTTTGGAATTGTGGTTGTTTGGTTTATGGTTGTTTGGGTGAGGATACTTTAAGATTGTTGGGATGTATAAATAATCCATTTAGTTTCATCTAAGACTGTTGAGTAAGTGATGCGCTTAGTAGTTTATTTTTCATTTTATAAAATTTGAAGTTTTGAACCTGAACAACTATTTGTTTTGTTTGATATGAATGAATGATTACTTTGCGTGATGGCTGTATGCTGTTTGTTGTAATTGATTGTTGTTGTATTGATTTGGTTATTTATAATTGAAACCACTTTAAATATTTCACTCTATATAATTGTTAACCCTTTTTGGATTATATAAGTGAAATACAGGTTATGGAAGCAACTGCTACTACATTCGGTTTCATAATTAAGCATAAATTGCCCGACAAATAGGTACGTTTTCGGATTACGGTTTATAGCGCTATTATATTATTTTCCCCAGTTGGGATATATAATATTTTGAAAAATATATGTTATATATTGTATATTTTGATATTATAATTTCTCCCGAGCCTCCCCGTACAAAGGAGACTCTGCCGAAATTTTCCGAAATGGGTTGTTTTGAAAATAATATCAAAATGAGTTGTTTTGGAAATGGAAATGATATCGTATTTATGGGTTTTGAAATGGATAATTATATTCTGGTTTGAAAGTATAAACTATTTTTAAAAGACCGCGGTGTTATAATAACGTTTGGTTGTTGAAAAGACCGGGATCAGAAGTTGTCATACTCTCTGCCAACTCCGAAAACCACTTTAACAACCGTGTACGCGGTGGAGATTCCAAAATGAAGTAGGTTGGCGGCGCCGTTTCCTGTAAGGTAAATACATAGACCCAACTTCCATGAGTTGACATAAGGTGGCTAAAACAGGAGCGATCGACGGGTTAATGAGGTAGCACCTCTGATCGGACACTTCCACTATACTCTGACTTTGGATTGATTGGGTGGCCACCTTCACTTTGATTTCTTTGATTTGGGGGAGTTTGTCCGAGGTGGGCGGTAGTAGCAGCTACGCGTTACCACCGACCCGGAAGCGTAATTGGTATATCTACCCTGGCATTGCCTAGTTATGCCGTGTCACCTACCCTATCGCGCCTTGTACGAGTTTGGTTTCTCCCGTAGCCTGTGTGGTATCCTCTGGTGGCTTCCCGATCAGGAGAGACTATGATATTGGATGGACTACTGGGACTATTATTGTGTTAAGGGGGAGATTGGGTAACTCCTTAACGCTATTTAAAAGTAAGTTTATTTTACAATTAGACACTATTATAATAGAGAAATATACTACATAGTAAATAGTTTAACGGATCCTTAAGAGATGTGAATCCCGAGCATCTTTTAAGTTACTGCACTCATATTTATCTCGGTTGATTTAACTTACATAAGATCTTTTAGTTCCGACTCGAGTGTTTTGTCTTTTCAATTCGCTCGGGTCAGTCCGAGCGTTTCAAGATTTGAAGATTTAGCTCTGGGGGACGAAGACAAAGATTTGCATTACTATTATCTACTATATTATTCCACTACACCATTTAATTCCGCTGCATTAATATTTTATTGGTATGTGAACTCTGATATTTATTGTATAAAGAAAAATCAAATGTTTTGTAAACAGTTTTATGAACTTTATAATTATTCTTATATTTTATCCTTCCGCTGTGAGATTCTGTTTTATTTTATTTCTTCTCTGTTTTTTCTTATTTACCCCATAACAATCCGCCCTTCCGTATGGTTTGAATTGGCACGTGTGTTGTTTTAAAGTGTGCGAAAAGGCGGGATGTTACATCCGGTATCAGAGCTTTGGTTTAGCGATGAACCTTAGCTTTGTGGGGTTTGACTCTTTACTAATAGGGTAGTAATACCCTATGGGAGTCGCTGAGAGTATATATATGAGAGAGGGTATTTGTTAGTGTTATTGAAAGGTTTTAATATTGTGTTAATCTGTTCTACTTTGTATTTATAAATTCTGGTTGATGCATGGGACGCTATGCCATCAATAGGGATTTCTAAACACTTAATAGGACAGACCGACACAATATTCGTTTTAATATAGGTGAATGAAATAATTTTGTCTATTATATTTTCTATAGATAAGGTAAATTTTATAAAGGTTATATTTGGTTGTATTATATTGGTTGTTAGGTAATGAAATTTATAAATAACAGTGAAATAAGATTGAAAATAAAATAAATCAAATTGGAAATTTAGAACTAAAGTTCCGGGATTTTGAAATTTCTTTTGAAATATAATAATAATATTATTAAAATAAGTATTTTCAGATACAAGTATTTCAATGTAATATGAAAGGAATGTTTATAAAAGAAATTTTGGAAAGATTAAGTTGTACTCCCCTCTCTGTCATTGGAAAATAATTTCGGTGATGAGTGCACGCATCATCGATGTTCATTTTCGAGTCTCGAAGTGGGAAGGCCACTGAAGTAGTTCGATTACAAATTTTTTTGATAAACAAATATAAAATTTTGAGTTGTTTTAAATATAAAGGGATATATATAAGTTGTAAGTATATACATTTATCCGTTATTTTAAAATGATTTTTGAATAAAACCCGATATTTAAATCCTTAAGTTTCCATTAATTAATAGCTCAATTACTGTAGTGAATTGGAACGTAGGTAATTAATAAATTGAAACCTCTAAAGGAGATAAGAAATTTAATGCTAGGCTATGAATGAAATTAAGGGTAATTTGGACTGTACACTATGAAACAGAGAATAATATTATTGAACATTAAATTTAATTAAAGGATGAGATAAAACTTGTATAAGTTCATTTGCATTTTCTTTAATATATATAACTTACTGTATAATAAAAGTTACAATGTTAGAAAGAAAATGTATAAAGCTTGAGGTAATGAAAGTATTCAATGAATTTGCTGTTATAAATGAGAATTTAATGTTATAAACTTAAGTTATAAATTGAAATTTTACTATAAGTAAATATAATTAAAGGTAAGTATTTCAAATAGATGATTTTAAACTTAAGTAAATAAATGCAATGCTACTTTAATAAAATATCATGCAATAAAGAAGAAAGTTACATGACATTAAGATGGAAAATGAATATTGTAAGTAATAAATGGAAATGAATGAAAGAAAGAAAATCAAACAACTAATGTACGAAATAAAATTAATAATAAATAAATTTGATTTATCTTTTGGAATTGTGGTTGTTTGGTTTATGGTTGTTTGGGTGAGGATACTTTAAGATTGTTGGGATGTATAAATAATCCATTTAGTTTCATCTAAGACTGTTGAGTAAGTGATGCGCTTAGTAGTTTATTTTTCATTTTATAAAATCCGAAGTTTTGGACCCGAACAACTATTTGTTTTGTTTGATATGAATGAATGATTACTTTGCGTGATGGCTGTATGCTGTTTGTTGTAATTGATTGTTGTTGTATTGATTTGGTTATTTATAATTGAAACCACTTTAAATATTTCACTCTATATAATTGTTAACCCTTTTTGGATTATATAAGTGAAATACAGGTTATGGAAGCAACTGCTACTACATTCGGTTTCATAATTAAGCATAAATTGCCCGACAAATAGGTACGTTTTCGGATTACGGTTTATAGCGCTATTATATTATTTTCCCCAGTTGGGATATATAATATTTTGAAAAATATATGTTATATATTGTATATTTTGATATTATAATTTCTCCCGAGCCTCCCCGTACAAAGGAGACTCTGCCGAAATTTTCCGAAATGGGTTGTTTTGAAAATAATATCAAAATGAGTTGTTTTGGAAATGGAAATGATATCGTATTTATGGGTTTTGAAATGGATAATTATATTCTGGTTTGAAAGTATAAACTATTTTTAAAAGACCGCGGTGTTATAATAACGTTTGGTTGTTAAAAAGACCGGGATCAGAAGTTGTCATACTCTCTGCCAACTCCGAAAACCACTTTAACAACCGTGTACGCGGTGGAGATTCCAAAATGAAGTAGGTTGGCGGCGCCGTTTCCTGTAAGGTAAATACATAGACTCAACTTCCATGAGTTGACATAAGGTGGCTAAAACAGGAGCGATCAACGGGTTAATGAGGTAGCACCTCTGATCGGACACTTCCACTATACTCTGACTTTGGATTGATTGGGTGGCCACCTTCACTTTTATTTCTTTGATTTGGGAGAGTTTGTCCGAGGTGGGCGGTAGTAGCAGCTACGCGTTACCACCGACCCGGAAGCGTAATTGATATATCTACCCTGGCATTGCCTAGTTATGCCGTGTCACCTACCCTATCGCGCCTTGTACGAGTTTGGTTTCTCCCGTAGCCTGTGTGGTATCCTCTGGCGGCTTCCCGATCAGGAGAGACTACGATATTGGATGGACTATTGGGACTATTATTGTGTTAAGGGGGAGATTGGGTAACTCCTTAACGCTATTTAAAAGTAAGTTTATTTTACAATTAGACACTATTATAATAGAAAAATATACTACATAGTAAATAGTTTAACGGATCCTTAAGAGATGTGAATCCCGAGCATCTTTTAAGCTACTGCACTCATATTTATCTCGGTTGATTTAACTTACATAAGATCTTTTAGTTCCGACTCGAGTGTTTTATCTTTTTAATTCGCTCGGGTCAGTCCGAGCGTTTCAAGATTTGAAGATTTAGCTCTGGGGGACGAAGACAAAGATTTGCGTTACTATTATCTACTATATTATTCCACTACACCATTTAATTCCGCTGCATTAATATTTTATTGGTATGTGAACTCTGATATTTATTGTATAAAGAAAAATCAAATGTTTTGTAAACAGTTTTATGAACTTTATAATTATTCTTATATTTTATCCTTCCGCTGTGAGATTCTGTTTTATTTTATTTCTTCTCTGTTTTTTCTTATTTACCCCATAACAATCCGCCCTTCCGTATGGTTTGAATTGGCACGTGTGTCGTTTTAAAGTGTGCGAAAAGGCGGGACGTTACATCCGGTATCAGAGCTTTGGTTTAGCGATGAACCTTAGCTTTGTGGGGTTTGACTCTTTACTAATAGGGTAGTAATACCCTATGGGAGTCGCTGAGAGTATATATATGAGAGAGGGTATTTGTTAGTGTTATTGAAAGGTTTTAATATTTTGTTAATCTGTTCTACTTTGTATTTATAAATTCTGGTTGATGCATGAGACGCTATGCCATCAATAGGGATTTCTAAACACTTAATAGGACAGACCGACACAATATTCGTTTTAATATAGGTGAATGAAATAATTTTGTCTATTATATTTTCTATAGATAAGGTAAATTTTATAAAGGTTATATTTGGTTGTATTATATTGGTTGTTAGGTAATGAAATTTATAAATAACAATGAAATAAGATTGAAAATAAAATAAATCAAATTGGAAATTTAGAACTAAAGTTTCGGGATTTTGAAATTTCTTTTGAAATATAATAATAATATTATTAAAATAAGTATTTTCAGATACAAGTATTTCAATATAATATGAAAGGAATGTTTATAAAAGAAATTTTGGAAAGATTAAGTTGTACTCCCCTCTCTGTCATTGGAAAATAATTTCGGTGATGAGTGCACGCATCATCGATGTTCATTTTCGAGTCTCGAAGTGGGAAGGCCACTGTAGTAGTTCGATTACAAATTTTTTTGATAAACAAATATAAAATTTTGAGTTGTTTTAAATATAAAGGGATATATATAAGTTGTAAGTATATACATTTATCCGTTATTTTAAAATGATTTTTGAATAAAACCCGATATTTAAATTCTTAAGTTTCCATTAATTAATAGCTCAATTACTGTAGTACTGTAGCAACCTTACTAGGATCAACTACTATCGCATTGTAACAACCCATAAATTTTTAAACGGTTTTTAATAACGTATTTAAATTGAATTTTTGAGAAATTTTAAATAATAATATTTTGAAATAAAAATTTAATGTTTGGATTACGTATAATTAAATATAAGTAATGAATAAATAAGAAAAAATATAAATTTATATTATGTTACTTGTTAATTAATTTGGGCGTACGTTCGTTTTAATTATTGCATCTACTGTACGCACTCTTTGATTTCATATCTTAGCTGTTAAAAATCAAATCAGCACGTGCATTTAATAAAAAAAGAATTAAAACCCTGCCTCTAATTCACGTGTAAAACTTTCCACTTTCATTTGCGTCTCCATATTTAATAGGAATAAAAATATTTGATTTCCTGACCGTTTCAAAACCTCTTTCCATCTTCATTTTTTGTAACGCAGTTCAGATCAGGAAAAAAAAGGGTATTGGGTAACAATCCGAAATTTTAGACCAATTTAAAATTCTAATTTTTTTTTAAAAATATTGAATAAAATTTGTTAGAAACAAAAATGACGGAAATAATAATAGTTTATATGAGATTTACAATTTTAATTATAAACAACAAATGTTAAGAATTTAATAATAATTGTTAATTGTAAATATTGATCTATTGAATAAAATTAAAGAGGAAACAATAGTTTAATTGTATTGTTGTAATTCAAATAAGTTAACCTCTAACAAATGAACTAAAATTGGTAACTAATGGATATGTTGAGTTATGTGAAATTATTAAATAATGTTTAATTTATTATTAATAAAAAAAAGTAGTTGAAGTAGATTTTTATTTGATTTTAATACGAAATTAATATTTGTATTTGTTGAAATCTTTCCATTAAGGAAAGAGAATGTATTAAAATGAACATTTAATTTGGTAGTTAACATAAAAGAGAAAATTATTTCAAAATGTTTTCCAAATATAATAATTATTATAAGAAAGATATTTTGAAATAAAAGTAACAGGTTGTATTCTGTGAATTTACAATTTTTTTTATTTACCATAAAGCAATTATTTTATATGTTAATTTAATGATTTAAAAGTTAATATGGTTTCAATTGGGAATAATATTTATTTTGACATTAAATAATAAATTTATCTGTAGCCTTGCATTCCAAGTGGGAAAGAAATCATTTCCCTAGACGTTCAATTTCTTTTAAATCTAGTTTTGATAAGTTACGTGTAAATTTCTATGCCTCATTTTTATAATAGGAATAAAAAATCACGTAGCAATTTCAAGCAAATTTATTTCTCTTTAGAAGTTCAAAATCCGTTTCAGGATTGTTTGAAATTCACGTGCATAACTGTCTCTTCTTTTCCATTTACTCCTTTGCAATTAATAGGAACAAAATCTTTGATTTTCCTTATCATTCAAATGAAATTCTTTTATTTCCTTAATGTTCATATACCATTAATCAGTATGTTTCTTTATTTAATCTATCCAACGCAATTATCTTCTAAATCAAATATCACGCGCAAATTCCTCCTGACAGGAATTATTTTCTGCCGTTTCTCCATGCAATCAATACTAGTTTCATTTAAATACTCAACCTTGTACGCAAATAATTTTCACCACCTTCCCATTTTATAAATATTTCTTGCGTTTTAATCAACTCATTTACTTCCTAATAAATTTTAAACGTGTACAAAATGTTTCCAAAGATTTCTTGCAGTTTCCTTTTGCTAAGTTCACGCAATCAATACCACTGTAAATATTCGCTCAAATCTTTCTTGCCTACATTCTCTCACGTCAATCAATGCAATCGTGTATAATTGATTCAAATTTATTTCTTGCCTATATTCTCTCACTTCAATCAATGCAATCGTGTATAAATATAAGCCTCGTACACAAATAGTTTTCAATTGCATCTCAACATTTTCTTCATTTCTTCTTGCGTGCGTGAGCTCTGAAGATATGGCCTCCATTTTCTTATTTTTTTTTCTTCCATCCTTTGCTTCTCCCCTCCCTGTCCTCTGCTTCCAATATATTTGACAAATCCATCTTTATATTTCAACTCGCGTTCACAAATTTTCACATTATAACAGTCTCCATCTAATTGATATTTTAGCATAAAAACTATATCTACATATTTTTTTATGTTTAATGCTTATGTGAATTTTAAGCCAAGCTTTTCAAAGACGTATATATACGTTAGTCTTATATCTTATTTGTTATTATAAAATATTAGTAATATACATATTTTGAAAATATAATTAAATTTTTATTCCTGTTCGAATATAACATGTATTAGTATGGCAGTTGAGTGTTGTAAAAGCATTAGTGATTTATGTTGTAAAACTAAAAATTTAAATGTATAATTTTCATCTCGATTCTAGTGTATACATATAAAGTATGTTTTGTTTTTTTCTCTTTTCTGTAGTGCTTTCATAATGTATGGTCTATATATATATATATATATATATATATATATATAGATTGATTTTCTCAGTATATGCTTTGAATTTTGAGTAAACTATATATAAATATGTTATTTTAAAATGCCTGTTTTAAATAAGTGATAATTTTTATATATATTATGCCTATATTTTATTTTGTGTGTGTGTTTAAATGTATTATTGACTTAAGAGGAAAAACATTTATGTGTTTAAATTTAAGTATTGATTTTTCAATAATATGATGACGTTTTGTTTTAATATGTATTTTAAATTTAATATCAGTTTCAAACAACGTGAATATTTTTTTTGAATATCCGTCTTAGATTAAATTTATTGAGATTTTAAGGAAATTTAAATAACACATATAATATATACTCTGTTTATATCAAACCGATTGATTTTTTTTCCATCGATTTCTATCTATCAGCTTTGTCATCAAATTCGTGCCAATTTTTCTTTGCTTCAAAGTTCGTATTGGGATCCATAACTGACCTCATTATCGTTCTTATCTAGCCTCGAAAGGTGAGCAATCACTCACGATTAACTTTCTTGTATTTTACTAAATTTGATTTCAATTGAAATATGATGCTGTAGTCATTTAAATTGTTATATATATGCTATTTTCTGTAACTGTTCACCTGTGGGATATGACACCATATCCTGTTGTTTATATTATATTTTTATTGTTGATATATGCCTGTTATTTTATTGTATTATCTTTTATCACTCTGCAAGTTGCCTGTAGTTTAGAATTCACTATAGGTTGAAATAATACATACCCGAACGGACTTTTGGATATGAGAATTTCGTTATCGGTTGAAATGATAAACCCAAGTGATTTTCAATTAAATTGAATTTGGGATTGCGGATCGAAGTGGTATCTAACCGTATATTTAAATTTCGGATTGAAATGATAAATATCTGTATCCCTTGACCATAGCGTAGGAAATTATATACAGACATCGTTGGTCCATATATATATAAATGTTTTGAAAATAATTTTTATGGTTTGGGAAAGAAAAATATAATTTTAATAAAGACTGATTCTTAGAATATTATATGTATAAAAATGAAAATTTTATGTATAGACCTAATAATAATATTTAATCTAATTGTTATTGATTTAATTCATATAATATGTTTAAGGATTCGTTTAAATTTATATTTCAAATTAGATTTGGTAAAATTTTGAATAAGCTAGAGTTGAGAAGATAAAGTTGAATTAATTGGAAATGGTATTTAATTAAAAATTATATTCAATTAAATTGATTTGAAACTATTGAATTCGGGATTTAAGATATGATTTTATAACTTGGTTTTGGTAAAAGGGATTAAATGGATATTTTAAGTTTAAATAAATTTAAGGAAATATTCTGTAAAATGAAATCTAAGGCTATTTCAATGATATTGAACTTTTTAAGTGGGTATTACCTGACTAAATAATAATGATGAAGCTAAATCAAGATCTATACGAAACTGTTAGATTTGACTTTAAAATATTGAATATTAAAGCTTTGAATATAACGAAAGTTTAAATGGTTATTGGGAGTTGAATTGAATTAATGAATTGAGCTTTGAATAAATGGGAATTTGGAACTTGAGTTGATTAGAATCAATTTGTGTAGTTGAGGAAATTTCAAATACTTTACTTTATAAATTATTTAATATATATATACTATCTTGGAAAATAGATATATTGGAAAGGGAAATGATGTTTTGATTTTGAAGTCTAAATAAAATTGAATGACCACGGTGTTATAGTGTACATTTCTACCTAGTAGATAGTTCCATGGACCCTTAGAGGATCGTTATCCCAAACATCCTTAAGTTATTTGTATTTCAGTTGATATTTCACTTGAGTTGGATTTATTGATATAAGAATGTTAATCCTGACTCGAGTGTTTTGTGTCTTTGGTTTACGCTCGGGTCAGACTAAGCGATACAGCATTTGAGACTCGCCTTTGGCGTTTGGCGCTTCGTTTGAGGATCCAACTATTGGTTTAGCTTTCAGCTCTTTCAGTTGATTCGTTCGGAGAAGTCATCTGTTCTTACTAGAGACTTCACTGTATTTGAGATATTCTGTTGTAGACTCTGGTATTTATATAGTAGCTTCATGAACTACTATTTATCTATTCCGCTGCATTATTTTATATTACTCTGTGTCTGTGATTCTATGGTTGATTTATTTACTGTATATGCTGAGTTTTGCCAAATTTTAATTAACAATTCGGTATTTTGAATTATTCAAGTTGGACACATATGGTTTTATTGTCGATTTGAATGGTCCAAAATAGCGGGTCGTTACAGTTGGTATCAGAGCTTTGTCTCTAGGCAAAACTTAGCATATATGGTAAATTTATTTACAGAATCACTTTTGTTCGAGTTGAATCTCTTCTTTTTGACTCGATTTCCTTTGAACTTTGGAACGTTCCCTGTGGTTCAAAAATTCGTTGTTGTCTCTCTCTATTTGTATTCTTTTGATTCTGGAGTATCCAATGACTCCACTGAATGATTTGTAAAGGGGGTGAAACTCCTTTACAATTGGCATTGATTCACCGAAGATTTATGTATCCCTCGGTTTAGATGCTACTATCTCTTGTTATTCCGAATTACATCTCTGGCGATCGAATGTCGAATTGCCTCAGAATTCTGCACCGATCTAATTTTGGAATCACGGTTAACCGTTAAAGGTCGCCCGCGATTTATAGAAGTATATCCATCTTCTATTTGTAATTTAATTATCTCATCTTCGATCAAGTCTATCTTCGAATCAGGATTCTATTGATTGGAGTTCCTCTAAATTAAATCTCTATCTTTGTTTTAAAATCCATTCTTGAATCATCTTTTGAAAATCGGGTTTTGTTTGTATTTTAAAATTGTTTTATATGCCGAAATTTTTATTTGGGTAACTATGATTTTATTCTATATATAAAAGAGAAAATGTTTTCGATAAGGATTATATACCTTTAATAAAAAGAGAATTTGAAGTTTCGAAAAGATTTGAAATTTTGAAAATATTATAAGAAAATTTATTTATATAAAAACGATTTATAACTGAAAGGTTTTGAATTTGAAATTCGAGAGATTGGACTCCGGTATTTTTGAAAATTGGTTTAAGATTTTGAATTATATGATAATAAAATTTGAAAGTATTTCTGAGTAAGAAATGACTTCAAATGAGTTCCAAGGATTTTGAAAAAAATTTTAAAGAAGTTTTCAAGAAAATAGAAGTCCAGAACTCACTTATGTCGTTGGAAAATAATTTCGGTGATGAGTGCACGCATCATCGACATTGATTTTCGAGTTTCAGAGTGGGGAGAGGCCACTTTAATAGCTTTTCTATGCGAGTGACTTTGTGAAACCAATTTTGATTTCAAATTTCGAAGTATGATTTGATATTCGAAAGATATAGGTATATATATTTGAAATAATTTAAAGTAAGCCGGTGTTCAATCCTCGAGTTTTCGTTTTGATTTATTATAACTCTATTTATATAATTTTTTTTTGATTTACCAATTTGTTGCTGATTTCCAACTCTTGGATTTGAAATTTCATTTCACCGACTATTTTGAAGGTTCGAGCACTTCCAAATCAAGGTTTAAAATTTTAAAACTAAGAAATTTTGAAGAATATAAAATATTTGATAAAGAATATAAGTTTAGTTTTGTATATTTAAAGTATGAAAAGCATGACTTAAGTAAATTTGAAACTTTTGTTAAATAAGTAATTAGAAAAAGGAAAATTGGATTTTTCATATAGAAATAAAAGTTTAAAGGTTTTAAAGGGATAATTATAAATTTAGAAACCATTTTGAGCATAATTTATTTTGAGAAGAATATTTGGTTTTGAAATTAGAATTGAATTAAAACCAGTACTTATATGGTGATTTTGGAAATGAATTTGTTTGACCTAAATTTTGTTGATTTGGAAATTTGAATTATTTTCTAAACCTATTGTTTAATAAACTTTGAAACTGAATATATTTAATTTCGAAGAAAATTTGGTGAAATCATATATGATCTTGAAACCGAAATGTTATTGAAACGAGAAAAAATTTGAGAACCTTGATTTACTAAATACTTGATTTACTAAATACTTGATTTGGGAGTTATCGAACTTATATAAAACTGATTTGTATAGTACGAAATTGATTTGAAACCTATTGATTTGAAAGGTACTCAATTTGGAAAGAGAAATTTTATATAATCAAAATCTATATAAGTGTGATTTGATATACTATTGATTGGGAAAGTATTCGATTGAAAATGGAATCCTATATATAATAGACTTTATATAAGTATGATATTTGAAAGTGATTTGAAAAGGTACTATATGATACATATTTTTGAAGTAAAGATATGGAAAGTGCCTTCTGCTTGATATCCGCTTTGTGGCCATATTATGGATTCATTCTATCATTATTATTCTCTCTAATTTTTGGTTTTCCGGATGTGATACTCAAGTGTCCCACCGTGGCGTAACCCATGGTTTTTTTTTCTCGCGACTGTATAGCGCAACTACCTGGCTGAGACGGCCTAGGGGTACGGGTTGTTTCCTGGGGGATCCACGCGTAACCATTGTGTATCCTGCAATCTATATTGGTCGCATAGTAGCGAAACTGCCTGGCTGAGACAACCTAGGGGTACAGATTGTTTCTTGGGGGATCCAGGCGTAACCATTGTGTATCCTGCACCCTACTAGTCATCATGGCGTAACTCGCAGGGTTGAGAAAGCTTATGGTTACGGATTGCTTCCTGGGTATCCAGGCGTAACCATTGTGTATCTGCGAACCACGGTTAGACAAAGGTTTTGGTTAGGTTATTTTGTTTGGATTGTGCTTTCCACATCTGTTTTTAAAGGTTTTTCAAGTATTTTCACTGGTTGTTGAAACAGGTCTACTAAGTACTTGAAGAATTCTAGCTTTGCGCCTGATCAACGCATGGCTAGAGTCTGCAAGAACGAGGATAAACTTGTTGAAACATCGAGTTATAGAAGTATTTTCGAAAGGAAAATTGGTTTCGACATAAAAGTATTTTTTTTGAAAAGGTATTTTATTATAAAAGTATTTCCAACAAGAAATTTTGTATTAATCTTTGAAATTTAATTCTTTTGGATTGAAATTAACTATTCGTGCCTGATACTATTCTTTTGAATCTACCTTATCTGCTCGGCTTTAGTTATTCACCTTGATTCTGTTTTCCGAATCTACCTTCTTTCCTTGTTGGATATATCCTTTTTAAATATTGTTTATTTATATACTACATGGTATAATAAATTTTTTTTAGTGTTTTAGAAGTTATTAATTAATTATAACATATTTAAAGAGAATGATTATTAATTTATATATAATGTTGGAAGTATCTTGAGATAAATTAGTTTTTTTATAAATTTTGTATTTAATATTTTCAATAGCGTCTTTGTAAATATAAGTAATAATGTAAATAATTGTTATCAAAGGACTTTTGAGAAGTATTAAAGTATTAAAGAAAATTAAATTTCAAATAAAATTTTTTAATGAATATTTCAAGTAAAATTTGTATAATTTTAAATTAATTGTTTATCTTGTACTTCAATCTATTTCTTCTTTCTGTTTGTTGCTATTCCCCTACCTCCTTCCTTTTCGGGGACGAAAAGTTTTGAGTGGGGGAGAGTGTAACAACCCATAAATTTTTAAACGGTTTTTAATAACGTATTTAATTGAATTTTTGAGAAATTTTAAATAATAATATTTTGAAATAAAAATTTAATGTTTGGATTACGTATAATTAAATATAAGTAGTGAATAAATAAGAAAACATATAAATTTGGATTACGTTACTTGTTAATTAATTTGGGCGTACGTTCGATTTAATTATTGCATCTATTGTACACACTCTTTGATTTCATATCTTAGCTGTTAAAAATCAAATCAGCACGTGCATTTTAAAAAAAAGAATTAAAACCCTACCTCCAATTCACATGTAAAACTTTCCACTTTCATTTGCGTCTCCGTATTTAATAGGAATAAAAATATTTGATTTCCTGACCGTTTCAAAATCTCTTCCCATCTTCATTTTTTACAACGCAGTTCAGATCTGGAAAAAATGGGTAATGGGTAACGATCCGAAATTTTAGACCAATTTAAAATTCTAATTTTATTTAAAAATATTGAATAAAATTTGGTAGAAACAAAAATAATGGGAATAATAATAGTTTATACGAGATTTACGATTTGAATTAAAAACAACAAATGTTAAGAATTTAATAATAATTGTTAATTGTAAATATTGATATATTGAATGAAATTAAAGAGGAAACAATAGTTTAATTGTATTGTTGTAATTCAAATAAGTTAACCTCTAACAAATGAACTAAAATTGGTAACTAATGGATATGTTGAGTTATGTGAAATTATTAAATAATGTTTGATTTGTTGTTAATAAAAAAGAAGTAGCTGAATTAGATTTTTATTTGATTTTAATACGAAATTAATATTTGTATTTGTTGAAATCTTTCCATTAAGGAAAGAGAATGTATTAAAATGAACATTTAATTTGGTAGTTAACATAAAAATATTTTATTTATAAGTTTTAAAAGAGAAAATTATTTCAAAATGTTTTCCAAATATAATAATTATTATAAGAAAGATATTTTGAAATAAAAGTAACAAGTTGTATTCTGTGAATTTACAATTTTTTTTATGTACTATAAAGCAGTAGATAGTTGTTATTATTTTATATGTTAATTTACTGATTTAAAAGTTAATATGGTTTCAATTGGGAATAATATTTATTTTGACATTAAATAATAAATTTATCTATAGCCTTGCATTCCAAGTGGGAAAGAAATCATTTCCCTAGACATTCAATTTCTTTTAAATCTAGTTTTGATAAGTTACGTGTAAATTTCTATGCCTCACTTTTATAATAGGAATAAAAACTCGCGTAGCAATTTCAAGCAAATTTATTTCTCTTTAGAAGTTCAAAATCCGTTTCAGGATTGTTTGAAATTCACGTGCATAACTGTCTCTTCTTTTTCATTTACTCCTTTGCAATTAATAGGAACAAAATCTTTGATTTTCCTTACCATTTAAATGAAATTCTTTTATTTCCTTAATGTTCATATACCATTAATTAGTACGTTTCTTTATTTAATCTATCCAACGCTATTATCTCCTAAATCAAATATCACGCGCAAATTCCTCCTGACAAGAATTATTTCCTGCCGTTTCTCCAAGCAATCAATACTAGTTTCATTTAAATACTCAACCTTGTACGCAAATAATTTTCACCACCTTCCCATTTTATAAATATTTCTTGCGTTTTAATCAACGCATTTACTTCCTAATAAATTTTAAACGTGTAAAAAATGTTTGCCAAAGATTTCTTGCAGTTTCTTTTTGCTAAATTCACGCAATCAATACCAGTGTAAATATTCGCTCAAATCTTTCTTGCCTATATTCTCTCACCTCAATCAATGCAATCGTGTATAATTGATTTAAATTTATTTCTTGCCTATATTCTCTTACCTCAATCAATGTAATCATGTATAAATACAAGCATCATACACAAATAGTTTTCAATTGCATCTCAACATTTTCTTCATTTCTTCTTGCGTGCGTGAGTTCTGAAGGTACGGCCACCATTTTCTTTTTTTTCCCATACTTTGCTTCTCCCCTCCCTGACCTCTGCTTCCAATATATTTGACAAATCCATCTTTATATTTCAACTCGCGTTAACAAATTTTCACATTATAACAGTCTCCATTTAATTGGTATTTTATCATAAAAACTATATCTTCATATTTTTTTATGTTTAATGCTTATGCGAATTTTAAGCCAAGCTTTTCAAAGACGTATGTATACGTTAGTCTAATATCTTATTTGTTATTATAAAATATTAGTAATATACATATTTTGAAAATATAATTAGATTTTTATTCCTGTTCGAATATAACATATATTAGTATGGCAGCTGAGTGTTGTAAAAGCATTAGTGATTTATGTTGTAAAATTAAAAATTAGAATGTATAATTTTCATCTCTACTCTAGTGTATATATAAAGTATGTTTTGTTTTTTTCTCTTTTGTGTAGTGCTTTCATAATGTATGGTCTATATATATATAGATTGATTTTATCAGTATATGCTTTGAATTTGGAGTAAACTATATTTAAATATGCTATTTTAAAATGCATGTTTTAAATAAGTGGTGATTTTTATATATATTATGCCTATATTTTATTTTGTGTGTGTGTTTAAATGTAATATTGATTTAAGAGGAAAAACGTTTATGTGTTTAAATTTAAGTATTGATTTTTCAATAATATGATGATGTTTTGTTTTAATATGTATTTTAAATTTAATATCAGTTTCAAACAATGTGAATATTTTATTTGAATATCCGTCTTTAATTAAATTTATTGAGACTTTAAGGAAATTTAAATAACACATAATATATACTCTGTTTATATCAAACCGATTGATTTTTTTCCATCGATTTCTATCAATCAGCTTTGTCATCAAATTCTTGCCAATTTTGCTTTGCTTCAAAGTTCGTATTGGGATCCATAACTGACCTCATTATCGTTCTTCTCTAGCCTCGAAAGGTGAGCAATCACTCACGATTAACGTTCTTGTATTTTATTAAATTTTATTTCAATTGAAACGACAATTGAAATATGATGCTGTAGTCATTTAAATTGTTATATATATGCTATTTTATGTAACTGTTCACCTGTGGGATATGACACCATATCCTGTTGTTTATATTATATTTTTATTGATGATATATGCCTGTTATTTTATTGTATTATCTGTTATCACTCTGCAAGTTCCCTGTAGTTTAGAATTCACTATGGTTTGAAATGATACATACCCGAACGGACTTTTGGATAGGAGAATTTCGTTATGGGTTGAAATGATAAACCCAAGCGATTTTCAATTAACTTGAATTTGGGATTGCAGGTCGAAGTGATATCTACCCGTATATTTAAATTTCGGATTGAAATGATAAATATCTGTATCCCTTGACCATAGCGTAGGAAATTATATACAGACATTATTGGTCCATATATATATAAATTTTTTGAAAATAATTTCTATGGTTTGGGAAATAAAAATATAGTTTTAATAAAGACTGATTCTTAGAATATTATATGTATAAAAATGAAAATTCTATGTATATACCTAATAATAATATTTAATCTAATTGAGATTGATTTGATACATACAATATGTTTAAGGATTCGTTTAAATTTATATTTCAAAGTAGATTTGGTAAAATTTTGAATAAGCTAGAGTTGAGAAGATAAAGTTGAATTAATTGGAAATGGTATTTAATTAAGAATTATATTCGATTAAATCGATTTGAAACTATTGAATTCGGGATTTAAGATATGATTTTATAACTTGGTTTTGGTAAAAGGGATTAAATGGATATTTTAAGTTTTAATAAATCTATGGAAATATTCTGTAAAATGAAATCTAAGGCTATTTCAATGATATTGAACTTGTTAAGTGGATATTTCTTGACTAAATAATAATGATGAAGCTGAATCAAGATCTATACGAAACTGTTAGATTTAACTTTAAAATATTGAATACTAAAGATTTGAATATAACGAAAGTTTAAATGGTTATTGGGAGCTGAATTGAATTAATGAATTGAGTTTTGAATAAATGGGAATTTAGAACTTGAGTTGATTAGAATCAATTTGTGTAGTTGAGGAAATTTCAAATACTTTACTTTATAAATTATTTAATATATATATACTATCTTGGAAAATAGATATGTTTGAAAGGGAAATGATGTTTTGATTTTGAAGTCTAAATAAAATTGAATGACCATGGTGTTATAATGTATATTTCTACCTTGTAGATAGTTCCATGGACCCTTAGAGGATGGTTATCCCAAACATCCTTAAGTTATTTGTATTTCAGTTGATATTTCACTTGAGTTGGATTTATTGATATGAGAATGTTAATCCTGACTCGAGTGTTTTGTGTTTTTGGTTTACGCTCGGGTCAGACTAAGCGATATAGCATTTGAGACTCGCCTTTGGAGTTTAGAGCTTCGTTTGAGGATCCAACTATTGATTCAACTTTCATCTCTTTCAGTTGATTCGTTCGGAGAGGTCATCTGTTCGTACTGGAGACTTCACTGTATTTGAGGTATTCTGTTGTATTTTTATTTCTAACTCTGGTATTTATATAGTAGCTTCATGAACTACTATTTATCTATTCCGCTACATTATTTTATATTACTCTGTGTCTGTGATTCTGTAGTTGATTTATTTACTGTATATGCTGAGTTTTTCCAAATTTTGATTAACAATTCGGTATTTTGAATTATTCAAGTCGTGCATGTATGGTTTTATTGTCGATTTGAATGGTCCAAAATAGCAGGTCGTTACACCCATGCTCAGTGAAACATGCCCCAAAAAAGCAAACCTCCTTACGCCAAAAGTGATATTTGGAAAACTTCGCCTTCAACTTATGCCTACGGAGAGTATTGAGCACTTCTCCTAAATGCAACATGTGCTCCTTCTCGCTTTTCGAATAGACTAACATGTCAACAATAAATACCACTATGAACTATTAAGAAACCCTCTAAAAACTCGACTCACATATCAAAAAAATATGCAGATGCATTGGTCAGTCCAAAGGGCAAGACTTAACACTTATAAAATTCGTCGATTGTGCAAAAAGAGGTTTTCTAAATACTATCTTCGGTTACATGAAACTGATGAATTAGTAGCTAAATCAAGTTGAGATAACACCATCACTCCAACTAATGGATCAAAGAGATCGTCTATGCAGGGCAATAAATTACAATTCTTCTTCGTTAGTTTATTCAGCTCATGGTAATCAACACCAAGCCTCAGAGAGCCATCTGCTTTGATGGCAAAGCCAATTGGTGCTCCCCACTCTGAAATATGCCTCCTAATGAATCCCTTCTCCAATAGCCCATTCACTTGCTTATTCAGCTCACGTCTTTCTATAGGATCCATTTGCTTCAAAGGTAAGGGAAAAGGTCTTGTGTTTTCCACAGGGTAAATTCAAAATTCGATCTCCCTATGAGGTGGAAGATCAGTAACTTCGAAAAAGATATTCAGGTAGTCTTAAACTACTGGAACTGAAGCTAACTCATCAAGTGATAGACCTAAAGATATAGGTAACTCAACATGACTAGACTTCTAGGGTCGCAATAAACCTTAAGACTACATCCATTACAAGTACCCAAATGAACTATTTTACTATCACAATCTAAGACTACTCTATGCATGGTCATCTAGTCCATACCCAAAATTAAACCAAACCTAGAAAATCAAAAGGCGAAAGCATCGCAATCAAACTCGACCCCCAAACTATACATTTCAAACCCTTGCAAATCATATATAAATGAGCCAATCCTCCAACAGGATTTGATACAACTACTAGGTCAGTAACTATGCTAGTGTCTAAGTGAAACTCATCTACAAGTCTACTCGAAATAAAGGAGTGTGATGCCCCAGTGTCAAATAAGGTACGAACGGATAAATCAGATAAAGTTAACACATCTTCAATTATGACCTTCATCCCTCTATTCGCTACGGGAGGCGCACTCGAGCTGGTAACAACAACTAGCGTGTTAGCTAAAACCACTTGGGTAGAGGTCTTTGGTATGGTCAGACACCCCCTCTTCATGTGCCCGATTTGATTGTAGTTGTCACATAGTCTCTCACCAACATCTTTCCTTGCTGCAAATGTACGAACTTCTCCAGTTATACTCTTTACTCTGCTACTACAAGAAATCTGATCCCAAAACGTCTCATAAACTCTCCCCAAGTTATCTTTCCTCATTGGTTTTTGCCACTACCACATCCCGCCAATTTAGAGCCTCTCCATATAAAGGCTAAGCAACAAGTTGTCTCATAATGGCATCTCCAAGGCCCATCAATCCAAAAAACATCTCATAAGTAGGGAATCCATGCTTTTCGAGTCCATAAAAGATTCAATCCCCTCTTATGACTTCCCTCCTCGATACGCAAAGTCCTTACACAACTTTCAGAATCAGCGACATGTGGATTGGTAGGAACTACACTTGGCGCTTGCTCAATAGGTCCCCTATTTAGGTTAAGCACATCTTGCCCTCTCGCTTAGAGATACTGACATAACTATATCAGGATGTTCACATCTGGATTCTCAACTTCTCTACCTGAGTTGTGTCCACTAAAGTCAGTGATTAGGAAATATTATCAACTTTCACATAGATAGTATTAACAAGAATAAATGATTGCGTTTGTTTGTGTTAAATCTTTGAAAAACTTTATATATATATTAAAACCATTTGGAAAACTTTTTTAATAAAATATTCAAGTCTTTTCTCTTAATATGTACCTAACTCCTAAAAAATCTTAAACCTAAGCTATGATACCAAATGTAACAACCGCACCATTAGACAACCGACCCAAAGCCTAGAATGTCTTTCGAACTCGCGTCGTGCCAAAAAGTATGGGCTATCGGTTTTTAAAAAAATTACAGGACATGATTATAAAGATAAAATCTAATACATTCTACACTTTCAGATCTTACAGCGGAAGAAAATAAAATATAAATATAGAAAATAACCATCTAACAAAACACAATCGCAAAATATATGTACTTGAAAATCCAGAATTTACAAAATAACAGCATAGAGTTTGATAGGTAATAAATACAATTGATAGTTACATGGAGAATAGTGAAGAATAGTATGCAACGCTAATGCCATGCTCGCTTCTCCATGCATTAAATTCGGGCCAATCACCTGCTGCCTTGGATTGGGTCAGATAAAAAATCTGGTGAATGAATTAAATTACTAATATATGGTGATCACATGTAATTGAATTTATCTGCAATCTACGTGACCTAGGGTTTCGTACTTGTGTTTATGAATTACCTACTAGGGCTGGTTACATTAACCTAAGGAATATGGTTCCAAATACACCTACATCTAATCATCTTATAAAGGTTTATACTTGGGGGTCGAACAAATAATCGTACCACTGATTAACAACATATCAAACAAATGATCAACAATGGATCAAACAAATAACCTATTGGACTACTCCAAACATAAGATCACATAACATATCACCTTTGGGACTATGTAACCCAAACTATGACTGCAACGTATCTTACTTACACATTGAAAGTATGACAACTGTCCTACACCACCGACATCCAATATACTAAATAGTGCGCCCGTGACGCTCGGCCGATGCAAATGGGTAAAATAAAAATAAAACAACATAGAACCTGTCTTATATCTCACAACACATGGAATAAAATATAATATACATCACAGATATAAAGTAAGAGAGACAATAATAACTAAGTGTACCAAATATCAGAGCATAGATCCATAGAGTTATACAATACAGTAATAAAGTTTATACAAAATGATAATAAACTCAAATAGACTATCTCATAATAGTAAAGAAAACACTGCCTAGGCTCCATATTGTTGCATAGCAGAATAAGCAATTGAATATTCATAGATAATATAAGAAAGATTCGTCCAGCTAGTCCTTTGCATAGCCACTATATCTCACGTAGACCTGCTATCTAGTCTGCTCATTTAAAAGTATCGAAACAATAAGAAGCAAAACGTAAAACTTCGAGTCAGACAACATTCTAGTGTGAGCGATAAATGAATCTCAAAATCAATACGAAGTTGATATAGCAAGGAACAAAAAGGTATAAGAATCATATCCGAGCTGTCCCTGCATCCAAAGAGTTAGCACATAACATCCAAAATATGCTACTATACTATCATCATCAAAACATACTACGTCCTAAGTATAATATTGGGTGTCCAGGTACCTACGTCCTAAATACCTATATCAGGTGACATACTCAAAGTGATAGGCTAAGGAAAATCAATCAAAGCAAATATAGCATCCATCAAACTATCCTCACTATCACTCAACTACTTTGGATATGCGATAACTCATATGACCGTCCTAATGCCAAAGACAATGGAGAAGTCTTGGTTCCTTGGTGCCAGAAATCCATGCCACTTAGTTGGCTAGTAAAACTAAACTGAACGTCCTAGCAGTCTATGTTATATAGATCACGTCCTAGATCCACGGCTATACGTCCTAATACCCAATGATTCCACTACCACTACTTTATGAATACATTGGAAAACTCTGAGTATCAACGATCCCTTCGCATATGTTTTTGAGCCCCTCCTTATTCGATTCATTCCATCATCATTGTAGAACCCATCCTTGTCCAACCTATCTTCGTTTCCATGGTAGAGAACATCCTAGCTCCACTTCACAAGCTCGCACCCTATAACCTACTTTGTCATATCTTCCCATAATATAGCAGTCCTAGTTCTACTTTACAAGTTCGCATCTTAGAAATTTTCCTCATGGGCTGCCATCACGACTCCCGTCTTTGAGTCATCTTTGTCGGAACACTTCTGGCCTCCTAATCAGCTGTAGCATCCACATCTCAAAGTCTGGAAGTTATCATGTCAAAGCACTTTGATGTCGCTTCGTTTCCCAACCATCAATCTTCATCTTGCCTTCACGTCATCATCAAACACCAATAAATGAACAAACACCTCCGGACGACCTACATGACACTATTTTCACCCCATGGAAGTTTCATCCTACTCTGAACAAAATTAACAGGTCTGTACCGATTAAAAGTACTCTTGCCGGGTTGTTTACTTCACCATTTTTGGTTTAATCTTCCTTGGTGAAGTTCTTTCCTTTAATGTTTTAACTGCCAAGTTACTAGACCCCAACCATTGCTTAGAAAACTACTTAGTGCCAAGCTCTCCCCTTAGCCAATATTTTTGGCTTCTTACCTCTGAACTCCTCTCCTTTGTCGATCAGGACTCGACCCCAAGCAATCTTCTGTTTTCCCCAAGCAAGCCCCAAAGCAAAGTCCCATCAAGTTGACTTTTGCCGACTATAATTCTTCTTATCGCGAGTAATATCCGCCGATCCAAAATTTATGCGACTTAAATCGTAGGCTTCCCGTACTCCAAAGCCCCTCCTCCAAGTTTCAAGCAATTCTGACCACTTTTGCCTTCAATTTTCCCTATTCTCTACTTTTGCATTTGATTTGCCCAATTCGACCACCTCTTTCCCAAAAACCTAAAAGCACTAGCAAACTATATCAAAGCACGACATACAAATCTAGAATGTCATCCATATACATCCATATACACATACAATTCATCAAAAGATGATTACTATACAAATTATATCCTAGATCTAACTTTTACACTAGCATGTAGATATAATCGAAAGCGGTTTCAAAACCCCTTAAAAACCATTTTAAATCATTTATTTTGGCTATAAACAAGTATAAAAGTGTTATTAATGTTAGAAAATGTTTTATTATCAAAATAGTGTTAAAACATCAAATATAACCATATAAACAAGCATAGGTTATTGGGAGTTCAAGAACCACTCACCAACTACCCAAATACAGGTCGTTGCACTCTCCCCCTATATGAATTTCTCCCAGAAATCCGCAGACAAGTCAAAGTATAGCCAACCATCGTTACTGCGCATGTCTAATAACCATGTGCAACCATCAACCATATCAAACAAGCAACTATGCAATCAATAGTATAGATAAACCTATCCTAGCATGCGAGATACTAAACTATCTTGTATGATATCAAAGGTGAAAGTATATTCAATAAATAATAGGCCTTTCCATGGAAAGATGCTGTACTCAGTTTCCCATGTGCAATCTCTTTCACTTTCTCCCCGTTGAACCTTCACTAACTCCACCGTCTTCGCCTTAAGCTATTTTATATCGCGTCCAAGAATACAAATCGACCTACAAGGTCTGGAAGCTTCTAGTTCAATCTCGATATCATCAAGTTGAACAGTGCAATCGTCACACCTGAGTCATGCGCAAACTTATGCAAATGAGAGACATGGAAGACATTGTGCACGCCCTCCATCTTTTGAGGCAAGTCGACCCCATAAGCTAGGTTCTTAATTCTCTTTACTATCGAGAAAGGACATAAAAATCTCAATGCCAACTTCCCCTTACTACCGAATCGAATAACATTCTTCAATGGAGAATTTTTTTAGAAATACCATAGCATCGATAAAGAACTCCAAATCTTGATGTTTCTTATTAACATATTTCTTTTGTCTATCCTGAGTAACTCTTATTCATAGCTGAATGATGATCTTCTTTGAGATTTACCTAACCATATCTTGCCTAAGTATCAGTTTCTCTCTCTATTCCCACCAACATGAAGGAGCATTACATGGTCGACAATACAATGCTTCGTATGGTGCCATATTGAAGCTAGACTAATAGCTATTGTTGTATATGACAAATGTAAGTGATCATATCACGAGCCTCCAAATTGAGAATGCAAGCTCATAAGAGATACTCTAATATACAATTCACCCTCTCGGTTTGTCCGTCGGTTTGTAGGTGATAAGTTGTATTAAGATGTAAGTGGGTCCCAACGCCTCTTGCATATGACAAAGATGTTTTCCTAAGCAGGTAGAACTAATTTTTTGATGTAAATCTGGTTTTTAGCACTTAAGCAAACTTTTCTTTAACTAATCTGCTACGTGTCAACACCAGATTGATTGCCTTAGCTTTTTCAAATTCTTTTTTAAAATTAACTGCCGCTAATCCAAATCTAAACCACGGTTAAGTTAATCAATTAAGCCCTTCCAATTTTTGCAAAGAAGTCCCTCTTCTAAAACAATTTATTTTGTATAGTAATCACTTTGGAATATTCTCCAAAAATTCCAGAAATTCATTTTAATCATGTTATCTAACATATCAAAATTTCAAACCCAAATTCTTCATATATTATTCCAAAATAAATTATAAACCGAAATAACCATATTTTCCTTTAAAAATTCATAATAACCTTACCATAGTTGAAAAATTATAAAAATTGAAACCCTACTTCAAAATCATGTTTCCCATAACATAAACTTTTCCTTTGGCATTTAATCAACATTAAATCTCGATTTTGAACTAAAACCATGCAAAAACTCCTTTAAATAATCTTGTTTAAATCAAATAATCTTAAATCAAGCATATCATCATCCAGTATATCATAAAAACGAATTTACCCTTAAATTCGAAAATATATGATTTAAAACAAAATAATGATGAAATTATTATTCACCTTGCTATAGATAAGGAGACTGGATTGAGATTGATTTCCCCTAAGCTTGATTTTCTAGCTTTAATTTGAATTTATTCTTCTTCCTTAATTGTTGGCCGTTCTTTTCTCTTTTAATTTGCATTTTCAAATGACATGAATAAAGGGGTGAAATGGTAGGAGCGAAATTTATATAAGGGTACGGGTCATTGGGCGAAAAATTCCTAATATGCCCTTATGTAATTTGTTTAACCTTAACCATTCTTCAAGCCTATTAATTACATATTAAGGTCGAACCTCAATTAATTAATTCAAATCTCAATCCCTTTATCACTTGCACTTACAATATTCTATTTAATTTATCTAATTAAATTTCTTGAATAATATAATCAAAAATTAGGGGTGTTACAAGCTTCCCTCCTTAAAGAATTTCATCCTCGAAATTTAGTATGGATTAAATACTAAACATAGCAACCATCTGTAACAACTCCTAACAACCATACTAGTCTACCCGACTAGGAAATATCTATATAAATCTAATATAGACATACCCTCAAAGCAGACCAGGATAAGTATCTCAAATCCTGTCCTTTGTCTCGCAAGTACAGTCCTCGTTCTTGCTCCATTGAACTTTCACCAACTTGACTGTCTTGTTCCTCAATCTTTTTTCATCTCTCGTAACAACCCAAACTGGTTGTCTAATAAAAGCCAAATCCGGCTCTGCTACCAAGTCCTCCAGCTCTATCCAAGGAATGGTGGCCTTTGGATCGTGCATATACTTACGAAGATGAGACGCATGAAATACATTATGGATACCTGCCATACTGCTCGACAACTCAACTCTGTATGCGAGCTTTCCAATCCCTTCTATAATCTAGAATGGACCAACATGTTTTGGGGCCAACTTTCCCGACTTGCCAAACTGTACCACACCCTTCATAGGTGACCATAATGAAAACCCTACCTCCTGTTGAGAACACTAGGTCTTTACGCCTCTTATCCGTGTAGCTCTTCTACCTGGATTGAGCTTCCTTCATCCATTCCCGGATTGACTCAATCTTCTCTGACGCCTCCGTTACCAAATCTGGACCCAAGACCAATCTATCTTCAGTCTCCAATCAACATGCAGGGGATTTGCATGGCTTTCCATGTAAAGCTTCAAAAGGCGCTATTCCTATACTAGTCTGGTAACTAATATTATAGGAAAACTCAACCAAATGTAGGTGATCCTCCCAAGATCCACCAAAATCCAACATACAAGATCTCTAGAAATCTTCGAGCACCTTATTGACTCTCTTTGTCTACCCATCCGTCTGTGGGTGATATGCGGTACTTATCTTGAGCGTAGTGACTAACACATCCGGTAGACTCTTTCAGAATTCGCTACTGAATAAAGCATCTCTGTCGCCGACTATGATACTAGGAACTCCATGAAGTCTATCTACGTTCTTCATGAACAACTTTGCCAAAATAGGTGCTGTCTTGGTTGACTTTACTGGAATGAAATGGGCACTTTTGGTCAATCTGTCCACAATAACCCATATACTTTCATTTCCTCTCCTTCACCTTGGAAATTCATCTATAAAGTCCATGGATATCGAATCCCACTTTCAAACTGGAATATCTAGAGGCTGAAGTAACCCACTCGGCTTTTGATGTTCAGTCTTTACTTGTTGACAATATACACACTGCCTAACCCACAAGCCAACATCCCTCTTCATGCTTTCCCAATAGAAGCTCCTCTTCATATCTTGATACATCTTGGTCCCTCCAGGATGAATCGTAAACTTGGACCGATGACACTCCTTAAGAACTTCTCTTCTCAAGTTCTCCATATGTGAAACACATAACCGTCCCTTCTTTCTCAACCATCCTCTCTGGTCAAGACAAAAATCTTTCGAATCATCGACCTCAGTTCCAACCTCAAGCCTTCTGATCTTCCCGTCTAATATTGGATCTTCCTTCTACTTAGAAGCAATTCTCTCGATCAACACTGGTTGAACTTCTAAACATGACAACATGGCGGTACTCTGACTAGAACTAGTGGTTGATCTTAACTACACACCACAATTGGCCAAAGCTTCTATATCTTTCCACTCTACCAACATAGCCAACACCACATGTTGATGTCTTTTGCTGAGAGTATCTTCTACTTTATTACCTTTCCGTGGAGTATACTCTATACCAAAATCATAAGCAGCCAAAGACTTATGATCGGTATATAATTCCAATCTCTCCCCCAAGAGATAATGCCTCCAAATATTTAAGGTAAAAATCATGGCCGCCAAGTCTTAGTCATGAGTAGGATATCTTACTTCATGCGGTCTAAGCTTCCTAGATGTGTAAGCAATAACTTTGCCCTTCTCCATTCACACTGCTCCCAATCCAGTCCCACATGCATCAGTGTATACTTCCAATCCTTGGTTTCCATCTGGAACTACTAACATTGGAGCATTGGTCAACAAATGCCTTAACTTAAGCAGCGCATCCTCACATTTGTCAAACCAAACAAACTCACTTCCTTCTTGGTAAGCTTAGCCAAAGGCGCTTCAATCCACGAGAAATCCTTGATGAATCTATGGTAATAGCCAGCAAGTCCAAGAAAACTTCTGATCTTGGTTACAGTCTCTGGTCTCTTCTTATTGTTCACAGCTTCGATCTTATCTGGATCGACTGACAATCCCTTCTATGAAATCACATTACCAAGAAACTTAACATCTTTCTTCCAAAAATGACATTTGAAAAACTACGCCTTTAGCTGATTCTACCTCAGCGTATCTAACACAACTATAAGATGACCTTCATGCTCTTTCTCATTCTTAGAGTAGATCAAAATATCATCTATAAACACCAACATGAATCTACCTAAATACTCTCGGAAGACTCGATTCATCAAATCCACAAAGAAAGCAGGTGCATTTGTCAACCCGAATGGCATTACTAAGCACTCATACGAACCATATCTAGTTTGGAATGCAGTCAATGGAATAATGTCCTCTGCCACTCTCAACTGATGGAATCCCGTCACCAAATGCAACTGGGAAAACACTTTGGCTCCACTAAACTAATCAAACAGATCATCAATTCTTGGCAAATGATACTTATTCTTTGTTATCCTTTCGTTTATCATACGATAGTCGATACACATCCTTAACGAACCATCTGGTTTCTTCATAAATACCATGGCCGCTCCCCAAGACGAACTGCTTTGTCTAACAAAATTCCTTCCTTCTAGATCCACTAGCTGCACCTTCAATCCCTTCATCTCAGTCAATGTCATTTTACTAGGTGGTCTACTCATAGGTTCATCTCCTGGCATAAGATCTATTTGAAGCTCAACTGCTCATTTCGGTGGTACATCTGCAAACTCTCTTGCTACATGAATCTGACTTAGCTCTTTGCCTATTTCCATTGCACTTAACAAAGCACAAAAACTTTGGTCGGAATTCTCTACTGAGAATATAATTCAGCTATGACTATCTGGGTATCTCAAAGATATCTCCCCATCCTAGTAGAATATCCTGGCCTCATACCTCCTCAACCAATCCATACCTAGAATGACTCTGATATCTACAAAATCGTAAACATACAAACTACATGCAAACTTATGACTTAACAAATCAAGTTCTAACTGGTCACATCTTGTCCCCAGAGTTGCAAATCCTTCTATTGGATTCGTAACCCTTAAGGAAAGTAACTAGGTATGTGGGTTCTAAGCAAAACCTATTAACCAAACATTGGGATATAAATGAATGTGACGCACCGGTATCAAAAAGTATCCTAACTGGTATACTATAAATCAAAAACGTACCTTCCATCACACTTTTTCCCTTATCAGCTACAGTGGGCTTAGTTGATGATTAGCAAAAAAATTCCCTTGTCCGCCCTGACTAGCTCTGGACACTGATTCTTGTAATGCCCAACTTGATCACAGTTAAAGCATTTCACATTCTTCTTGTCTACGGCCTTCTTTCCCTTGCCTGACCGGCACTTATTTTCATAATGACTCTTCTTATCACATTTATAGCAAACCAAATCAGCCTTTGCCTTCTTGGCAACATCTCCTTTTTGGGCTCCCATCTTCTAAAAGAATTTTCTTTCCTTTCCCTGAGGACCCTGGGATTTAACTGTCTTCTCTCTAGCTAAAATGGCAATCATCTCTTCATGGCGAATGACCATCTCCACCACCACATTACTAGGTTCTCATATATGAGTCACATGATCATTCTAGCAAGCCCAGGTCTTTGTCCAAGAATGAACCTTTCATTCCTTCTGACATCAGTGTCAACCAAAGCAAATCAATATCGAGACAGCTCATCAATCTTAACAGCATACTTGGTCACCGATATTTCTCCTTGAACTATATCCATGAACTTCCTCATCAATGCCAACTTAGCAATTTCAGACAGAAACCTCTGCTCAAACCTTCTCTTGAAATCAACCCATGTCAGCTCTTCCTCCAGAACCCCGGTGGTCACACTATTCCACTAATGAAGCGTTGCCCCATGCAACTGCCTAGAGGCTAGCCTTCTCTTTTGCCCATCATCCAAGCCTAAATTAGTACAGATCCTTTCACAACTCAATAGATGATTCTCAACTTCGACAACATCCTCCTTTCCAACAAACGACTTTCCACCCAAACTGGTGTAGTCTTTGCTTAGCTTAGCATAATTATCCCAACCGGAGGCACATGATTAGCTCCTCCAACATTACCAGCAACTCCATCTTGCAAAAGATTGGCCAACAACTGATACACCACCCCCACATCTACTGGTGGATTTTCGGCACTTACTTTAGGTTCAATATTTGGATTAGCATCAGCCTGTCGACCTTGATTCCTCCTGGTATTAGGTCAAGCATTTCCGTTGGTTATGTACTTCCTCCACTTAGATTTCCACTTCCATTTCCTGCTTCCTATCTTCTTTCTCATTAATCTGCATACAAGTCTTAGTAAGATACAAAAGAACGATCTAAGAGAGAGGGGAACTCGTACTTATATGTGTGTGTGTGTGTATATATATATCAAATATAAGTACATTACTATAGCATTAACCCAAACCCTAATCATATTTTCAAATTCATTGGATTATGTTTGAAAATCTTTTAGGTTTAACTTTCTTTTAAAGTTTCATAAACCTACGCTCTGATCCCAACTTGTAACATCCCTCTGCTTGGAGGACCAAAACTAACGGCTATAGATGCTGCAGTTATCCATAGTTATTAATCCTCGACGACCAAATACAGTAGTGTTAGATTCATTGATACACAAAAACACATGAATATGAAAAATTCTAAACTTCAAACAAATTCACATATCATTTCAAAACATTTCCAATTCATTACATAATCCAAATTCATAAGTCACATTCAGAGAAAATATATTTATTACAACATACGCCAAGAGAGATATATGAAGATGCCCCCTTGGATGATTAGAGTATATACAGGCAATATAACAACTTTGTTATTACAACAACACAGCGAAATTAGAAGAAAAGAGAACTCTAATTAGCTATCATGTCTCCTAAATGTCTTCGGAAGCTTATTCATCTTAAGAGGTGCCTGGAAACCTCGAATCTCAAACTACACAAAATCAATTGAGTACCCGAGAGTTTTAGGGAAGAACATAAACTTCGAGTCGGACATAAAGCCTGGTATGAATAATAATCTACCATCTCAAATCATTTAGATATCTGGTGAGACCACATTGCTTAACGGTACGGGTTTCCCATCACCAGTATCTCAAAAACCTTTATAAAACCATATACCGTGTTTCTGCATCCACACTGGTTAAAACAATTCAAAACAGTATAATATGATGATAGGCAAAAATAAATGAATCGGTTCTGCAATACCATCCCCATTCATTTTAGACTATCTGTCTCATTTATAGTTTCTAGGATTACTATTAACCTATTAGTTTTCATGGGCTAACTAATAGCTGGTTAAACATTTAAGGACTCCCAGTCCAATTACATAGTTTTCATGGGATCACTGTGATCCTATGGGAAAATCCAATATCTTACTCTTATCCTAGTTTTCATTGGTTGACTAGAAACATATTGGTACCCCAATATCCTTTCTTCTTACCCTAGTTTTCATGGGTTAACTAGAAACCTATTGACAACTGTCAATATTTCGTCCGGATATAGTTTTCATGGGCTAACTACAAACCTACTAGCCCTGCTAATATCAAATCATAGTTTTCTGTAGCTTACTATAAACCTGTCTTTCTGACATCTTCCTTTACAAATAGTTTTCATGGGCTAACTATTAACCTATCTTTCTGAAATCTTCATTTATACATTGTTTTCATGGGCTAATTATGAACCTATTGGCCCCTACCAATATCTTTTCCTATAAACAGTTTTCATAGGCTTACTGAGAACCTATTAGGCCCTGCAAATATCTTCCTTTTTTTAGCATCATATATTCTGGTCTACCTGACCTCCTGGATGCAATTCTACTCATTCAAGAGTTTAATCAATTTAGATTCACTACTGGGTTAACCTAACTGGTTCTCCTACCCTGTAACGACCCGTATTTTTAGCTATTTTAATTAGAAATTTAAGGTGATTATTGAAGGAAAATGATTATTAATGTAATTTGTTGAATAATTTAATATTTGAAATTATTTGAATAATTGGATAACGGGTTTAATATGATTAAAAATGATTTGCAAAATTCTATTTTATCATATTAAAGTTAGAATGATGTTGTAGAACTTTTAAAATCGAATTAAAAGTAAATTTGTGAAAATTGAATATTTTAATATTTAATTGACGAGCTAAAATAGCCATTTTTCAAACAGTCTCGGATTTCGACGAAACTTGTTTCAACGGATCCGTAATAGTAAATTATGGTAGGATTTCAATTTTCGTAGCAATTGGACTTGTCGTTTGGCCGTGCGAGCTTGAAACGCGTAGAAATTTAATTTCAAATTTAATTAAAATAATCGACTTCGAAAAGCTATCTTCCAGATATGATCGAATTAGGCCTTGAAACTAGTTCCATTGCGTCCGGAATAGGGGTAAAACCTTATAAACGCCTGGCGGTACGTCTCGATTGGAGTTCGGATGATTTTGGACCTACCTATATAAATACGCACGCAAACCGAGACAGTTTTATTATTATTTTAATCCAGAAACCCTAATTCTAAATCATGGCCGCCACCTATTCCGTGGCCAGAAATTGCCGATCTTCTTTCCTTAGTATCTCTCAATCCGTTCGACGAAATCAAAAAATTCCAAAAGCAAAAGTGTAAATCTCGACGAGCTATTCAAATCCATACAGTTGATGTATGCTAATTTTTCATGGATTCGTCCAGATCTGACTTGGAAGTGTGTACGTATTTCCTTGGATTGCGTGCAAACGACGGCGAATGACGGGATGAAACTTGGCGCGTAGGTGGCTCTGGTGAAGGGCTTCGTGGTGGCGCTAGCTGATCGTTCTGGAAGTCGACGAGGTGGTCGTGAAAATTGCTTGAAGATCGGCGGCTAATGGGTTTGCATACGTGAATTTCACGTTGGGGAAGAAGCGCCGGAATCGCGGAGATGAGAGCTGCGCTGCAGCGCAGATCCGAAAGTGTTTGGAGCTCATTAAATTTTTATGTTAAATCGAACGTCGTTCGATTTGATTTAAAATCGTAAAGTCAAGGTGAGTGTTTTATAACGCTCACAACGTACTGAATATCTTTATGCTAGTTAAATTTGACATTATGCATAGTTATGATTTTTATTTGTTGTTGTTTGAAAAATTTAATTATCATATTGATTGTCACTTGAATTCACCGTTAAAAAAATTAAATTGACAGTTAAATTTAAATTAAAATTGAATTGCGATTAAATTACCTGACATTGATAAATATGAAATTGCCGTGAATTGTATTGCCTATTGGATGATGTATTTCGATGGATGTTATTGGTTGATATTTAAATGTTTGGATGTTTATTTGTTTATATATATCCTGCTATGCATACATATGACACTGTGATTGATTTAAATGATATATTCATCCCAGACATTTAATTGTAATAACTAATCATTTGGCCATAGGTTAGAAAATTATATACGGACACCGAGTTGGATAAATTAAATGATTTTAAAAGTGGTTTTGAAATTATTTAAATGAATTGATTTTAAGAATAAAATCCAATTTATGGAAATTGAATTATTTTGAATTGGAACTCGAAATGTTAGAATTTAAACTTGGTAAACGAAATTATTAAATAAAATCGAAGTTTAGATTTAAATTGAAAATTGAAATACGGTGTAAATTTTTGAAAGTTGATTTGTTTTAAAAGATTGGACTGTTAATCGAACTCTGAATATTTCTAAGAAAATTGATATGAAATGATATCTCAAGTTTGAGTTTGGAATTGAAAATTTATTTGAAATTTAGATTTAAATTAATTTGGAATTGAATTGAAATTTAAAGAAATTTGTGAATTGAAATCGAAATTTACGTGGAATAGAAATTTATTCAAGTTGAAATTGTAATAAATCGATTAAATCGAAATGGAATTTGGATTTGATTTGGATAGGAAATTTGGGAAGTTGACCGATTTGACTTTGGAATTATTTATCAAATAATTTTTGATTTTTTCCAAACTATTTTATATATAAACCATTTTATATTCAAATTATTTCGATTAAACTATTTAAATATTTTCTATTAAACTATTTTGAATTATTTAACTATTTTAAACTATTTAAACTATTTTCTTAAATTCAAACTGGTTAAAGAGACGGAAATGTTTATATTTAAACCTTTGGTTTAAATACGAACTAGGTTAAAGTAGAGATTATAACCTAAATTGAATTCGAATCAAATTTTGAAGTGAAATTGATTTATCGGACAAAATTGATAATTTTGAATATATGATGATTTTGAAATGGATTTGATTTTAAAGCGAATATGATATTTTGTTATCAATCATGAATCAATTTGAAATATAAAAGAGCCATCAGTGTAATAATACGTAGTTATTAAAGAGACCGGGATCGGATATGGACATACTCTCTGTCGATACGGAAAACCACTTTAATAACTATTATACGCGGAGTGTTGATCCAGAATGAAGTGGATGGTTTGGTGAACGCGTTGACTGAAGAAAGAGAACGATATTGGATGACCCCTGACATGACTAAAACAGGAGCCGCGCCGGGCCATTGAGGTTCGCCACCTCTAGCGGACACACTTCTTCGATACCATATCTATTACATTTGTGATTTGATTTGGGTGCACCCCGTGATTTGGGAGTGTTGTTTCGCGGTGTTGAGGTAGTAGCTGCTATGCTCAACATCAGTCCGGATCACGCAACTACTAGTATCCTAGTTGGTATCGCCTCATGTACCTTGTCATACTGATTATCCTATTCGCGACCACTACGTTTTGGTTTGTACCTTGAGTATATGGATTGCCCTCTGGTGACTTCCGGTTTTGGGGAAACTACGGTCTTGTATATGCTTTTGGGAATATAAAATGTGTTAAGGGGGATTATGGTAACGCCTTAACGCTATTTTGATACTTTATATTACTGATAGACATTATCTACTTAGCGTACATTACTACCTAGTAGATAGTTTAACGGATCCTTGAAAGGTGGAAAATCCTGTAACATCTCTTAAGTTATTGCACGCACGTTGACACTGGATATGAGATGTCAAACCCCGTAAACATCTCTGACGCCGTCACACTCATATTTATTTACGATTGATTTAACTTTCATATGGATATTTTAGTCCTGACTCGAGTGTTTTGTCTTTTCATTACGCTCGGGTCAGTCCTGAGTTTTCAGATTTTGAAGATCTATTCTGGAGGACGAATACGAAGATTTGGTATACTATTACTATTATTATCTGTGCATCATGTTGTCTGCTGCATTATTTATTTGTTCTGTTGTATATGTATAACTCTGATAAATGTTGTATAAATAATTGTCTAAGTATAGTAAACAGCTTCATGAACTGTTTATTTGACTATTATATTTTATCGTTCCGCTGTGAGATTCTGTGTTGTTTCATTTCCTTTATTTCTTTTCTTTTCTTAATTACCCCAATAACCATCTGCCTTTTTTAATGGTTTGGAACCGGCATGTGTATTTGATTGTCGGTTTAAACTGTCCAAAAAGGCGGGTCGTTACAGTTGGTATCAGAGCTTTGGTTTAGCGATAAACCTTGGCTCTAGTGGGGAATAACTCATTGAAATAGAGGTAAACTATATGAATGAGTTGAGTGTATATGAGAGAGCGTACTTGTTATTTGATATAAAATGGTTTTATATTGTATTAATTTGTTCCGTTGAGTATTTATGAATTCTGGTCGATACTTGGGACGCCAAGGCGTCGATAGGAATTTCTAAACACTCGAATAGGACAAACCAACACAATATCATTTTGGAATATATTTTATATAAAAGAATTATTTGAATATTTATTCATTTTTATTGGATTGATTGTTAGGAGATGATAATATTAGATTATTATCGTTATTGTTTGATCAGTCAATATTTACAACAATTGATTAAATAACAATGGATTTAGGAAAATGAAATCTTGTAAACACAATTGATAATGAATATAAATGAATTTTAACTTGGATTTGGGAATTTAAATTCCGGTGTTTGAGATTGACTTACAAGAATTTGAAAAATATAATATGAGCATTATATGATAGTATAATTGAGTTGAAATTGTTTTCGAAGGATTTTTTTTTATGATAAGTGTTATATTCCCTTCTCTTGACGCTAGAAAATGATTTCGATGATGTGTGCACGCATCATTGGCGTTTATTTTCGAGAGTCCGAGTGGGGGAGACCACTTAATAGCTTGTCTAAACCTTGTTTTGACTCAAATTTTATTTTGTTTTGCATTCTCTATAGTATGATTTGATATATAAATTATATAAGTATATATTATTTCAAACCTTGATTTGAAATGAAACCGGGATTGGAATTCTTAAGTTCTTTAATAATTAATGATTTTTTTTATGATTGAAATGAATTTAGACTTGAATCATTAAGGAACTTCTGAATTGTGAAATGAGAAATGAACCTAAGAGCTAAGTGAAAATATCAATTGAAGTAGAAATCCTTAGAATTAGGAAATTATGAACTTAAAATAAAATTGAAACTATAAAACTCGCATAGTATTAAATTTCATTCTATAGCTTAGATATAACTTACCAAAATACTTAAGAAGTTCAAAATTGTTATATGAATTGTTAATTGGATAATATACAAGTATAGGTTTGAATAATGAAATATGCATTTAATTAATGGTTTGCAAATATAAATAAAATTGTTAGTAAATAATTGGAATTTAAATTAACATTTAAAGGTGATTCACAATTATGTTAATATAAAATGAAAATACTATATGTGAATGTAAATGTGAAATTAAATTATAGTGAAATTTAAGTAATGACTTAAGAATTGATAAATTGAAAATTCAACTTTAAATGAAAAGAAGTTGTATGTTGTTTAACTACATTCTATTTGCATAACTATAACTTACCAAATACTTAAAGGGTTTAAATGCTAATAAGGATAAGTAGAGAAATAATATACCAGTGTGAGAGTGAAAAATAAAATGTAAAGATCTATTGATAGTTGTAAATATAAAAGAAATTTAAGCTGTAAAATGAATGATACATGTATAAGTGAATGAATAAAATTTAAACTTAATGAAATATAAAATTGGTAAATGGAAACTAATTAAATTTGAATATAACTAAATGTCAATAAACTTGGAAGTGTATGAAATTAAAATTGACTTGCAAATGTAAAATTGATTTAGTGTAGATTTTGGATGGATGTTAATGTTTGATATGCATTGGTTGTTAGATGGATGATAATTGATTAAGTAGAATTCATTAGTGTTAATGGAATTGAATAAACGGAATAAAATTTTAAATAATTAAATTCAAATTGGGAGCAAATTGACTTGAATTAAAAATGTGAATGAAACAAACTTGAATAAATCGGAAATAAATTGAATGTAAACCTATTGCATGGATGAATAAGAAAATGGATGACTTTGTGTTTATGATTGTTCTTTATAAAATTTGAAGTTTTGATGTTTTGTACTTTGAAATAATAAAAGCAAATTTTTGGAAAAAAAAAAAATCCAACATTGTCCAATATATGCTGAAACGAAAACAACCATAACTTTTAAGTGGCTGAACGGAATTCGATGATTTTGGACTTTTCGGAAAGATTAGAAACTATAGCACAACTTTTGTTTAGATAACTTGAGAAAATTCCTTCGTCTTCTTGGTTAAAAACTTGAATGTTACTCGCTGTCCTGTGTAAAAATAAGTAAAATCAGTAGTATACACCCTTAGTATTTTCGCCATATCTTTTGACTGGTTTATCGGATTTTGATGATCTTGCACTTTCTGGAAAGCTAAGAACTTAAGATAAAACTTTTGTTTTAAGCGTTTTGTGTTTTGATATCGTTTAGAAGGTCGAAAACGTGGGTGAATATCGCTGACCTGCGCAATTCATTGCCCAGGCTGAGGCGTATCCTCTAAGTAAAACGGCCGTAACTTTTGAATGTATGGTCCGAGTTCGATGATTTTGGACATTCCGGAAAGCTTGAAATGAATACAACAACTTTTGTTTAGATTCTATTGCCAAATTTTATAGTTTAGGTGACCTAAAACTAATATTTGTTTGCTGTCCTGAAATTGGAATCTCAGTTTTGAAGCTAAATATGTTATATATATGTTGTGTAGGCTAAATATATCGATCTATCTTTATATACATGGTTCTAACTTAGTTATTGAGCATTTTAGTAGGTAGCAAAGGGGTTGCGCTTTGTTGTAGAGCTCGCTTCTGTGCTAAATACAAAATGTAAGTAAACTGCTAATAAATGCTAAATAAAAGGTACGCTTATGGTTTTATATGGTATTGGTGATATATATATGTTGTTTCCCCAGATATGGGATGCCTCATCATTGAGATGAGATGTATATTTGATATATATTGGTTATATTTGTGTTATATATTGACTTGTAAAATTTTTCGATCGAGCCGCGCAAAGGAAACCCTGCCGAAATTTTCCGTGAATCCGGGTGTTAGAAAAATTTTCAAGTTTTTAAATTTTATAACTTGTTTTGATAACTAACTTTTAAATTTAGAAAGCCGTTCGGAGTAACATTGTGGAAGCGTAGTTATGACTTTATAAATGGAATTTCATTGTTTTATAAGTTGGTAACTTTGAATAAAATATATCTAATGTTGAATTCTATACTTAGTTCCTTTTCCCTTCTTTTCCTTTTCGGGGATGAAAAGTTTTGAGTGGGGGAGAGTGTAACGACCCGTATTTTTAGCTATTTTAATTAGAAAATTTAAGGTGATTATTGAAGGAAAATGATTATTAATGTAATTTGTTGAATAATTTAATATTTGAAATTATTTGAATAATTGGATAACGGGTTTAATATGATTAAAAATGATTTGTAAAATTCTATTTTATCATATTAAAGTTAGAATGATGTTGTAGAACTTTTAAAATCGAATTAAAAGTAAATTTGTGAAAATTGAATATTTTAATATTTAATTGACGAGTTAAAATAGCCATTTTTCAAACAGTCTCGGCTTTCGACGAAACTTGTTTCATCGGATCCGTAATAGTAAATTATGGTAGGATTTCAATTTTCGTAGCAATTCGACTTGTCGTTTGGCAGTGCGAGCTTGAAACGCGTAGAAATTTAATTTCGAATTTAATTAAAATAATCGACTTCGAAAAGCTATCTTCCAGATATGATCGAATTAGGCCTTGAAACTAGTTCCATTGCGTCCGGAATGGGGGTAAAACCTTATAAACGCCTGGCGGCACGTCTCGATTGGAGTTCGGATGATTTTGGACCTACCTATATAAATACACACGCAAACCAAGACAGTTTTATTATTATTTTAATCCAGAAACCATAATTCTAAATCATGGCCGCCACCTATTCCATGGCCAGAAATTGCCGATCTTCTTTCCTTAATATCTCTCAATCCGTTCGACGAAATCGAAAAATTCCAAAAGCAAAAGTGTAAATCTCGACGAGCTATTCAAATACATACGGTTGATGTATGCTAATTTTTCATGGATTCGTCCAGATCTGACTTGGAAGTGTGTACGTATTTCCTTGGATTGCGTGCAAACGATGGCGAATGACGGGATGAAACTTGGCGCGTAGGTGGCTCTGGTGAAGGGCTTCGTGGTGGCGCTAGCTGATCGTTCTGGAAGTGGATGAGGTGGTCGTGAAAATTGCTTGAAGATCGGCGGCTAATGGGTTTGCATACGTGAATTTCACGTTGGGAAGAAGCGCCGGAATCGCGGAGATGAGAGCTGCGCTGCAGTGCTGATCCGAAAGTGTTTGGAGCTCATTAAAATTTTATGTTAAATCGAACGTCGTTCGATTTGATTTAAAATCGTAAAATCAAGGTGAGTGTTTTATAACGCTCACAACGTACTGAATATCTTTATGCTAGTTAAATTTGACATTATGCATAGTTATGATTTTTATTTGTTGTTGTTTGATAAAATTTAATTATCATATTGATTGTCATTTGAATTCACCGTTAAAAAAATTAAATTGACAGTTAAATTTAAATTAAAATTGAATTGCGATTAAATTACCTGACATCGATAAATATGAAATTGCCATGAATTGTATTTCCTATTGGATGATGTATTTCGATGGATGTTATTGGTTGATATTTAAATGTTTGGATGTTTATTTGTATATATATATCCTGCTATGCATACATATGACACTGTGATTGATTTAAATGATATATTCATCCCTGACATTTAATTGTAATAACTAATCACTTGGCCATAGGTTAGAAAATTATATACGGACAACAAGTTGGATAAATTAAATGATTTTAAAAGTTGTTTTGAAATTATTTAAATGAATTGATTTTAAGAATAAAATCCAATTTATGGAAATTGAATTATTTTGAATTGGAGCTCGAAATGTTAGAATTTAAACTTGGTAAACAAAATTATTAAATAAAATCGAAGTTTAGATTTAAATTGAAAATTGAAATACGGTGTAAATTTTTGAAAGTTGATTTGTTTTAAAAGATTGGACTTTTAATCGAACTCTGAATATTTCTAAGAAAATTGATATGAAATGATATCTCAAATTTGAGTTTGGAATTGAAAATTTATTTGAAATTTAGATTTAAATTAATTTGGAATTGAATTGAAATTTAAAGAAATTTGTGAATTGAAATCGAAATTTACGTGGAGTAGAAATTTATTCAAGTTGAAATTGGAATAAATCGATTAAATCGAAATGGAATTTGGATAGGAAATTTGGGAAGTTGACCGGTTTGACTTTGGAATTATTTATCAAATAATTTTTGATTTTTTCCAAACTATTTTATATATAAACCATTTTATATTCAAATTATTTTCGATTAAACTATTTAAATATTTTCTATTAAACTATTTTGAATTATTTAACTATTTTAAACTATTTAAACTATTTTCTTAAATTCAAACTGGTTAAAGAGACGGAAATGTTTATATTTAAACCTTTGGTTTAAATACGAACTAGGTTAAAGTAGAGATTATAACCTAAATTGAATTCGAATCAAATTTTGAAGTGAAATTGATTTATCGGACAAAATTGATAATTTTGAATATATGATGATTTTGAAATGGATTTGATTTTAAAGCGAATATGATATTTTGTTATCAATCATGAATCAATTTGAAATATAAAAGAGCCATCAGTGTAATAATACGTAGTTATTAAAGAGACCGGGATCGGATATGGACATACTCTCTGTCGATACCGAAAACCACTTTAATAACTATTATACGCGGAGTGTTGATCCAGAATGAAGTGGATGGTTTGGTGAACGCGTTGACTGAAGAAAGAGAACGATATTGGATGACCCCTGACATGACTAAAACAGGAGCCACGCCGGGCCATTGAGGTTCGCCACCTCTAGCGGACACACTTCTTCGATACCATATCTATTACATTTGTGATTTGATTTGAGTGCACCCCTTGATTTGGGAGTGTTGTTTCGCGGTGTTGAGGTAGTAGCTGCTATGCTCAACATCAGTCCGGATCACGCAACTACTAGTATCCTAGTTGGTATCGCCTCATGTACCTTGTCATACTGATTATCCTATTCGCGACCACTACGTTTTGGTTTGTACCTTGAGTATATGGATTGCCCTCTGGTGACTTCCGGTTTTGGGGAAACTACGGTCTTGTATATGCTTTTGGGAATATAAAATGTGTTAAGGGGGATTATGGTAACGCCTTAACGCTATTTTGATACTTTATATTACTAATAGACATTATCTACTTAGCGTACATTACTACCTAGTAGATAGTTTAACGGATCCTTGAAAGGTGGAAAATCTCGTAACATCTCTTAAGTTATTGCACGCACGTTGACACTGGATATGAGATGTCAAACCCCGTAAACATCTCTGATGCCGTCACACTCATATTTATTTACGATTGATTTAACTTTCATATGGATATTTTAGTCCTGACTCGAGTGTTTTGTCTTTTCATTACGCTCCGGTCAGTCCTGAGTTTTCAGATTTTTGAAGATCTATTCTGGAGGACGAAGACGAAGATTTGGTATACTATTACTATTATTATCTGTGCATCATGTTGTCTGCTGCATTATTTATTTGTTCTGTTGTATATGTATAACTCTGATAAATGTTGTATAAATAATTGTCTAAGTATAGTAAACAGCTTCATGAACTGTTTATTTGACTATTATATTTTATCGTTCCGCTGCGAGATTCTGTGTTGTTTCATTTCCTTTATTTCTTTTCTTTTCTTAATTACCCCAATAACCATCTGCCTTTTTTAATGGTTTGGAACCGGCATGTGTATTTGATCGTCGGTTTAAACTGTCCAAAAAGGCGGGTCGTTACATACCCTTTATCCACAAAATGTAGTTATGGGTCCATTATAAAGTGAATATATTCATATTAGAACAAGCAATATAACAATAGCAATACCACTCCTTTGGGTTTAATATAAAACATGGTGAATCCCTTTAACCTATTTCTTTATCAAAGATAGCTTCTTCTTAAAACTATTATAAAATTCCTTTAATATTGCCATGGGTTTTTCCTTTAAAAGCAGAGTTTGGGTCAAAAACCTTTCGATACCTTCGAAACCAAGCTTTAGATTTCATAGGATAGCCTTCTTCGAAAGCCTTAAAATTTTTTCTTCAAAACATTAGGCTTCCGCCTTTTAATACTATAAAATCTATCTTTCGAAACCTTTTGAATATATTAAATTATTAGCTTTAAACATTAGAAGCTAAGCTTCGAAACCAGGTGAAAGTACCCCTTTCAACACCCTTGAAAGTAACCCTTTCGAAATCAAAGAAAGTACCCATTTCGAAGGCATTGGGTTTATACTTAAAACATTATTTGGGTCAATGTGAATATAATCAAAAGCATCTGTTTCGAGACCATCCTTTATCATATAAATATATTGGGGAAAACTTGATGGCGTCGTCACCATCACTTTCGAAAGGATAAAACATCTGGGTAGAATAACGGAAGGTTGGTATCGAAAACCCTTTTGAAACCATCACCTTTGAAACCCGTAACTCCTTTCGAAAGCTATAGGAAGTGGCTTAAACTTTATTAAAAAAATACCCTTCCGACAACTTGATATCTTCAACATCATCGAAAGGTTAAAGAACGACAGCAGGGTATCGACTAAGTCGAAATCCCTTCTTTTAAAACATTCTTTCTTAAGTAAGGAACCCGGTCAAAAGTAATCTTAATTTAATGACAACCCTTTCAAAACCTTTTAATACCTCTTTAGAAACCAAACTCTTCGACTCTGTCGAAGGCTTAAAAAAAGACAAAGGCAGTCACTTCTCTTTTAAAAATAAACCAAGGTTCGACTCCTTCAGAGGCTATGCTTTCGAAACCTTACCTTCCGCTTTCCCCCAATCCACTATGTACAATCTTAGTGATACTTTATGTATTGGTTTCGCAGGGTAGGTTTCGACTAAGATAAAGGCGGAAGCTTCTGTGTCGAAAGGTGCTTTCCTAAGTAGGTGGAACCAATTTTCTGATGTAAATCTGGTTTTTACCACTTTAAGCATACTTTTATCTAACTAACCTACAATGTGTCAACACCAGATTGGTTGTCTTAGCTTTTTCAAATTCTTTTTAAAATTAATTGCCGCTAATCCAGATCTAAACCATTGTTAAGTAATCAATTAAGCCCTTTTAATTTTTGCAAAGAAGTCCCTCTTTTAAAACAACTAATTTTACATAACAAATCATTTTGGAAAAATCCCCAAAAATTCCAGAAGTTCACTTTAATCATATTGTCTAACATATCAAAATTTTAGACCCAAATTCTTCATATATTTTTCAAAATAAATTATAAATCCAAATAAGCATATTTTCCTTTAAAAATTCATAATAACCTTTCTATAGCTTGGAAAATTATAAAAATTGAAACCCAACTCCAAAATTATGTTTCTCACAGCATAAAAATTTTCCATGGCATTTAATCAACATTAAATCTCGGTTTTGACCTAAAACCGTGCAAAAAATCCTTTAAACAATCTTGTTTCAATTAAATAAATCTTAAATCAAGCATATCATTATATAATATATCATAAAAATGAATTTACCCTTAAATTCGAAAATATATGATTTAAAACAAAATAGAGATGGAATTATTATGGACCTTGCTTTAGATAAGGAGATTGGATTGAGACCGATTTCTCCTAAGCTTGATTTACTAGCTTTAATTTGAATTTCTTCTTCTTCCTTAATGGTCGGCCGTTCCTTTCACTTATAATTTGCATTTTCAAATGACGTGAATAAAGGGATGAAATGGTAGGAACAAAATACATATAGGGGTATGGGTAATTGGGTGGCAAATTCCTAATATACCCTTATGTAATTTGTTTAACCTAAAACCATTCTTCTATCCATTAGTCATATATTAGGGCCGACTCTTAATTAACTAATTCAAGTCTCAATCCCCTTATCACTTACATTTACATTATTCTATTTAATTTATGTAATTAAATCTCCTGAATAATGTTATCAAAAATTAGGGGTGTTACATATAACTACCCTAGCTTGCATATTTAGGGCTTAAAGAACTTGCCCAACCAAACATATCCCATTTAAAGCTAACCTACCTTTGATTTTCAACACCAATTAATTGCATCAACCAAGTTTTGCTTAGTCATGCCAATTAATCGTGTTAAAATCTCTAAATAAGGATCCTCCGACCCTCAAGTGACTAGGCCAATTAACCGAACTATTAATGATCCTCAACTTCATGAAGAACAAACATTAAGGATTACGGCACTACAAATTATGAAAGAAAAATGAAAGAAGCAGGTCCTTACAATCCTGAAAAATGTAGTGTGAATACATTTCATATTGGTCCAACATCGATCTTTGCCCTAAGAAGGCAGAACAAAAGAGATAACATCTTCTTGCAAACTAGGGAATAAATTCAACCCAAGGCCAAGGGGACTATTTTTGAAAAAGAAATAGAATGGGACTTCAATCAATTCACTAGAAAGTGGAGAGGTGTGCTCGATCAATCCTACAAAACAAATGAAGCACAAGACTCACTAAATTGAAAACCCACTATCAAGAATGAAGGGTTCGTCACAAGCAATGAAATAGTCAAGCATCAACCGAGAAGGTCATTTCTTAGAAAACTACGACTTCCTAAAAACTACTATCTTACCATATCTTATGAGAATATATATCTCCTGACTAAAGACAAAATCAACTATTAGTCTTCGCAAAAGAAGCGTCCAAAGAATGAACGGAATCTTGGAGGGCTATATTGTTACTATCATCGAGCTAATGGACATATCACAAATTAATGTCGAAGCATGGAACAGTTGATCAATAATTTCCTATGGAAAGGGAAGCCAATGAGTTTGTACAAAGATGTTAAATCATCCATCAGTAAAATATGATATTCTAAACAAAATAAGTGAATCTAAACAGTTGATGAGTTCCTAAAAAAAATGGAAAGCCAAAACCACTACCTAAGATGGTAGTAAGCGGCTATGCCTTTTCCCCCGCTAAGATGGCCTGGTCAAAGCACCTCCTTGAAGGAGGTCAGGTTACGCCTTTGGTCCCGTCTGAAATGGCCTAACCAAAGCATCTACAAGCCTTCAACCTCTATCTACACGGTCTGGTTGGAGCGCCTCCGAGAGGGAGGACGAGTAAGCCTTTGGCCTATCCAAAGCATCGAACCAACCTTCAGTGCCATCATCAAAGGCCTCACTAAGGCGCCTCTTAGAGGGAGATTGGGTAAATCTTTGGTTTAGCTTAAAGAAAACTAGCCAAATGCACTGGACAAGCCTTTTGTACCGTCTCCATTGCCTTACTAATGCGCCTCCTAGAGGGAGGTTGGGTAAATTTAAAATTCAGTCGAAAGAAAGCTAGCCAAACGCACTAAACAACATGCCTAAATCATCACCTAAGATGGTGATAAGGTGTTCGAGCCAAGTAGTGCTCAAATCAATCAATCTTCTAGAGGAAGATCTATCAAAAATCATAATTAAGTAGCATCCTAAATCAATCAATCTTCTAGAGGATGACTTATCAAAAATCCAAACCAAGTAGCACTCTAAATTAATTGATCTTCTAGAGGTAGATCTATCAGATGTCAGAGCCAGTTAGCGCTTCAAGTCAAAAAAATATTCTAGAGGAAGATCCATTGAACATGAGCTATTTATCCTCGTGAACCAACACAATTTTTAGTTTCCAAATGAGTTCTCCAATCTTCTGTTTACTCTCGAAAAAGGTTTTTTGGTCTTCTATCTATTCCCAGATAAGATTTTCTAGCTTTATAGTTTTTTATCTAGTGCCAGATTGGTTTTTACCGAATTGATTTTCTAATCTTTCGTCTATTGCCAGATTGGTTTCTTAGTCCTCTATCTAATTTCAGATTGGTTTTTTGGTCTTCTATTTATTGTCAGATTGGTTTTTTAGTCTTCAATTAATTACTGCCGAAGGGTTTTTCAATTTATTAAACGATAGACAGAATGCTTCAAGAAATTATTCAAAGAAGTTATTACTCTGACAACGAAGTGTCACCAAATCAACTCTCAATTAAAATTCGTTTAATGGGAATCTCCGTTACCAAACAAGCTGTTGGATGTTTATTAATGGAAGGAAGATCCTTATATCAAGTTCAACAAAGCTCTATTGACAAGATTCTTAGTTCCCTTAACAAGCAGAATATTGATCTATACATCAAAAGCTCAAAATGCAAAAGGCAGGGTACTAATTGCCAAGCAATTTCAAATAAGAGCTAGCATTTGATTTAAAGCTACATACCTAACATTTGAGGTAACAAATATTCAAATACAAATTCATTTATGGTTACTTATACCATATGCAAAGTTGCAGGTATAGAAATCGGGCAAAATGAAGAATCCACTTAAAGCAAATTTTCACTAAATATTAGAGCCCTATGCTAGCTTATCCAAATCTTTGGCTATTGAAGGGTCGGTAATGTGGCGAAGGGTCACATCGAAAATCACTTTGAATTTCTTTTCCTTCTTTCGAAAGGTATTTGCGTCATTAACTGAACCAATTTGAGTTTTCAAAACATTCTGGAGTATCTTGTTAGTTCCTCTTAAAATTTAAACCATGCTTTTTAACTCTTCAGTTTCTTATTTATGTATATATTTCTCACGTTCAAGATTTTCAACTTTGCTGTAATGACCCGTAATTTTTGATAATTAAAAATGCTAATTTAATTAGGAATTGCGAATAAATATTGGAAGATATAAATTGTTTGTAATTTAGATAATGAAATAATAACTAAAGTGAAATGCAACAGTGTTATTTATAGTTAGATATTATGAACTTGAATGAAATACCAATTAGTGGAAAAAAGGGTAAATGTATACTTGGTAATAAATTTAATACCAGAAAATAAACATAGAGAATGAATTAACCAATGAATTAATAATAATAAATAGTAATTATAATATTGTTTGGAAATATTGTTAATATTATTTATAATAGGACAATTTGTGGAATTTAAAAGAATGGAAATAAAGATTAACCAATTTATTGGGATTTAAACTATAATAATTGGATTAATTGCAATTAAATAAAATTAAAATATCTAAATATTACGTTATTTGACATTAAGATGGAGTGTGAGAATATTAATGTAATAGTTTTGAATCCAATGTTAAATCCATCTATTTAACAATAATAAATGGAATAATTATTAATCTATTTAATTAAATGGAATTATTAGGAATTTTATTTATAATTTCTGAATTTAATGAATTGAGGTTAACATTGAAATTAATAAGTTAATTAACTCTAAATGGATATCTAAATTGTTTAAATTAGTATAAATGATTAAGAAATTTAAAAACGACAAAATTTGTCAGTTATAGCATTGAAATTGAAAATTTGATTTAATTAATTATTAATTTATTTAATTAATGTGAAAATAGCCATTTTGGCCACTGACTCGGATTTCGACGAAACCAGTTTCATCGGATCCGTAATGGTGAATTATTGTAGGATTTCAAGTTTTGTAGCGATCGGACTTGTCGTTTGATCGTACGGACTCGAAAAGCCTAGAAATCGATTTAATTGAAATCAATTGAATCAATTTGAAATAACTTGATTTTAGCATAACTTCTTCATACGATGGAATTTTGACTTGAAACTTGTTCCATTGCGTTTAAAATATTTAAAAACATCTATTTTGATATATGGGTTGACCAATTTTGCTTCGGAATCGAAACGGGCTTTTCGGGCTATTATCGTTCAAATTTCTAACCTAATTGTGCCCATTCTATTCTATTTGGTTCTGCCTATATATTTGTCGTTATAAACCCTAGCAGCCGTTCTGTTTCTCATTTCTGAACATTCAAAAATTTCTATTTCTCCTCTTCCTCAGTGGCAGACAAACTAAAATCCCTAATTTCAATTTCAATTCAAAATACAACTTCAGAAATCAAACTCTACAAACTATATCGAATTATATATTGATTTGAAGCTCTCGGCGAGCGCAAGTCAAATATATGATCCGTTTTTCAATCTGGGTTACTGTGTAGTCGGAATTGGCTCGTTTATTCTCGACCGTCCGTTGCATCGTGATCAACTGCGACGGATCATCAAATTGATTATATGGTCACGTAGAGATTTGCGAGTGGATTACGTCAGCAAGATTAGTCTAGTGAATCGATGGTTGGATTGGCCTAGAAACTCAATTAGGGTTTAACTTTTTCCGATGGCCGGCTTGATTCGCGCGCGATCGATGGCAAACGGAGGGGCTTTGCAAGTAGGAGGGTTGAGCAATCGGGCGGCGCGGCCTCGTGCGATTTTGGCTGTGGTGATTCCTCGTCGAGATGCATGTTGGCGGCCTGATTTTGGTCCGTGCACGCGTGGTTTTTCACTGTAGGTTTGCGTAAGAGGAATAGTAGGCATGTTGGCTGTAGCAGGTAAAGTGACGTGTACGTGAACTCTAGTGATTTATTTATTTTATATTTCAAATCATTTAATGTTTTAATCAACATACTTTCCGTACGAGGTCGAATTTTCACGTGGTTTTCTCCGCCCGGATCGTAATAAAATTCTAGCCATTTTGACGCTGGTTTGGACGAATTCTGAGACTGTTCAAATTTGAGTTTAAATTGGATTTAAATTCAATTTAAATTCAAAAGGTGAGTGTTTTAACCCACTCACAACTTCTAAATTTTTTTATGTTTGTTAAATTGATTTATGACGTGATTAGAAATTTATTTGTGACTGTTTGGCATATTTTTAATCATCATCTCAGTTAAATTGAATATAGTGAATTAAATTGTTATTTAACTTATTTTTGCATATAAACTGCCAGTTAAATTATTATTTAATTTATTATCGAATATAAACTGCCAGTAAATACCTGTTATTTATTATCTGTTCTATATTGATGTTATTGTTTGAATTGGATGATGATTGTGATAAATGGTTGATGATTGATATTGGATGAATGGATGTTGTGTTTTATATTGTTATAAACTGCAAGTTGTGTATTTTAGTTCATTCGGGTTGCGGTTTGAAATGATATATTACCATAAATTTTTATTTTAAATTACGGATTGAAATGATAAATATCCGTATCACTTGACCATAGGGTAGAAAATTCTATACAGACACCGTGGTCTATATATGTATATATAAATATTTTGAAATGATTTCTATGGTTTGGTAAAGCGTAAAATAACTTTAATAATAAAGTTTGATTTTATTAAGATATAATATGGTTAAGTATTTGTTTAAGTTATATTTCTGGAGTTTATAGTGACTTAAATGAGAATAAGATGTGAAGATAAATATGAAATTGATTTGAAACTTACTAAAATTTAGATTTTAAAGGCATGATTTTTATAGCTGGATTTTGATTTAAGATGAATTAAATGAATATTTCAAGTATAAATAAATTTGAAGGAAATATTTAGTATTTGTAATTTTGAGTTTTATTTAAATGATAAGGGATTTATTATGTAAAATATTTAAAAACTAAATAATAGAAATTTAATTATTGAATAGAAATTATCAAATTTAGTTGAAATTTTTGAATATTTAAAGCCTTGAAATATATCGAAATTGAAATGTTTTATCGAAGTTGAAATGTTTCAAAGTTACGAATGTCAAGGTATTGTGTTAAAATTTCAAATGTTTGGTTTCGAAATGTATAATTTGGAAGTGCTATGATTTTGGAAAAGGGATATATTTGAAATAAAATGATATTATATTGATTTGAAATAAAAATGATATTATATTGATTTGGTTTTAAAATGGAAATGATATCGTATTTATATGGTTTTGAAATGGGTACTATATTCTGGTTTGAAGTATAAACTATTTTGAAAAGACCGCGGTGTTATTATAATGTTTGGTTGTTAAAGAGACCAGGATCGAAAGTTGTCATACTCTCTGCCAACTCCGAAAACCACTTTAACAACCGTGTACGCGGTGGAGATTTCAGAATGAAGTAGGGTGGCGGCGACGTTTCTTTGAGGTATGAATGTGGACCCGACTCCCGTGAGTTGGCATAAGGTGGCTAAAACAGGAGCGATTGGCAGGCTAATTAGGTAGCACCTTTGATCAGACACATCCCTTCGATATTATACTTTGACTTTTGGATTGATTCGGTGGCCACTTTTGATTTTGATTTAGGGATGTGATTCGAGGTGGGCGGTAGCTGCGGCTATGCGTTACCACCGGCCCGGAAGCGTAATTGATATATCTTCCCTGTCATTGCCTAGTTGTGCCGTGTCACCTACCCTAGCGCGCCTTGTACGAGTTTGGTTTTCTCCCGTAGCCTATGGAATATTTAGGGTAGTCTCCCGATCTGGAGATGCGATGATACTGGATGGACTACTGGGACTATTATTATGTTAAGAGGAATACTGGATCACTCCTGAACGCTATTTAAAAGTAAGTTTATTTTACTATAGAAATTATTATAATAGCAAAATATTACTACATAGTAAATAGTTTAACGTATCCTTAGGAGATGTGAATCCCGAGCATCTCTTAAGTTACTCCACTCACGTTTGACACTGGATAGGAGATGTCAAATCCCGTAAACATCTCTGACGCCGTTACACTCATATTTATTTCAGTTGATTTAACTTACATAAGATCTTTTAGTTCTGACTCGAGTGTTTTGTCTTTTCAATTCGCTTGGGTCAGCCTGAGCATTTCAGGATTTGAAGACTTTATTTTGGAGGACGAAGACGAAGATATTATTACTATTATCTATTTTATTATTCACTACATCATGTACTCCGCTGTATTTTATTATTCTCTGGTATATGAAACTCTAATGTGTATTGTATAAGTATAATCACATGTTTTGTAAACAGCTTCATGAACTGTTTACTTGATTATTATATTTTATCGTTCCGCTGTAATATTTTTTTTCTCTGTTTTTTCTTATTTACACCATAACAATCCACCCTTCCGTATGGTTTAAGTCTAACGCGTGCGGTTTATCGTCGATTTAAGGCGTACAAAAAGGCGGGATGTTACATTTACTTTCACTGTCATAAAGACATTGAGATACTTTTTCATTCTACTTCTTGTTGAAGTGTTGTATGTACTCAAATTTAACTTGTTTGCCCCACTTGGAGATTACTTCATTACTTGGTCCTAGAGGTGGGCTTGTCAAAGTGGGAAATTCTTGACTGGCTAAAGATTGAGATCCAGTCGCCCTTTTGGGGGTAGGAGTAGGAAGGCTGGATTCCCCTCCACTTGCGATAAGTTCCAAGGTACTTGACTCTTCATTAACTCCACTTTAGGATTATTTATGTAATTTGGCCATCTTGACATTGATCTCAACTGAGGGTTTAGAAATTAAAATTGTGTTTGTCTTTACCGTCAACGCTTGAGATTCTTTGATCTTCTCATCAATCTGATCTTCTAAGCTCGAGATTACTTAATTATGCTTTCTAATGTCGACCATAGTTGATAGTATTTCCTATACCACTCTTGCACATCTAGGTTGTTCGAAAACTGTAAAGTCGAGGCATCCTTGGAAAACCGCCTCTTTTCAATATCAACCAGTAATTTATCCTTAACATCAACCACTCGTGATAAGACATCTAAAGGATTAGATGCGTGCACTAATTGGATTTCTTGAAAAGAATAAGTAAAACAAGAATTAATACATATAAAACAATTTTTTTTATTAATAACAGCAAATTTTACAGACAATAAAGGAAGTCAGATTACGTTACAATTCCATTCCTTAAACATTCAACTAACTTTTAAAGTTTCGTAACTGTAGTTTTGGCCTTTTCAAATGACCTAGAAGATAGGATGAGAGTGGAATAAAAAGAAGTTTTAATCCCTTCCGAGATATTTACCAGAGAAATCGATGATAATCCCATTCTCCGAACGAAAGTCCCACGTGATTGCATATTAATTTGGCATGATAGGTTCGAATTTAACTTGTCCTTTTCTTTACCCAAGAAGTCAAAATGAAAACAAGGAAATCACATGTAAACTTCTTGCAGATCTTTAAGAAAGTAGTGTCTCGTTAACTGTGATGCCTTGATAATTAAAGATTTTTCTTTACGATATTTCTTTAACCTGAAATTTTTACACAAGAGTTCCATTGGAACTGGACTGCTTGAAATGTTTTTAGCATGTACAATAAGATAAAATTAGACTAATATAAGAAGAATAAAAAGTGACAAAGTTCATATGCTACTAGAATTAATTATACAATCACTCGGGTTTATACAAAATTGATTTCTTATAAAATTTGGAAATAAACCTTTTCTTGTTGTTTTTGAGTTTTTTTGGGGGGAAGAGAACAAGAAGAAAGAGGAATAGAGGCAACTGTTGGGAGATTCCAACACACCCAGGGATGAGAATTAGACCCATGCTCCTCCAGGTATCTACGATGAAAGCGCCTGAGAAAACCATGCAACTGTCGCCTAAACATGAGAAGTCAACAAACTTATCCCTAGAGTAAGCTCTATATAGAAACTCTTTCAAGGTTTTTCTATCATCGATCATTATCCCTGCATTCTCTAATAAGTGTTTATCCCAATAGAGGCATGCTCTCTTCGTTCGTGGAATGACTTCCCTTTCTTTGAAAAACCTTAATTTTGACACACTTGCAGCATGGTTCTTGTATCTCTCAGGTCATTATACTCTTTTAGTTGTTTATTCAACTCTATGTTCAATCAGTCTATCTATATTTGTTTCTTTTAAAGCATAAGGTCATAATGGTATTTTGATTTTCTTCTTTACGAAAATAATTAATGTGTTAACTAAGAATTGCTGGGTAGTTCAAAATATTTAACTAGAGAAAACCATACCTAAGAGAGCAGGATTGGTGAGGAAGAATTTTGCTTTTTCCCTTTAGAATTGAGGCTTTGAGAAGCACCGTCTTTCCATGAAGAATTTCTAGTCATGGGATTAGGAATTTCAGTAGCTTCTATACCCTGGGCCACCATGTCCGAGTTAGCACCTGTAATATCCCAGAATTTTGGGCAATATAAATTTAATAATCTGTGTTTAAATTTATATTGAATTGATAATTTTTGTTGGTAAATTTGATTTGATTTAATAATCTTCTTTATTTAAATATTTAACTTGTGAATTTACCTTTAATAAACTAATGAATTTGTTTTCTATTTAATAATGTATATGTATTTATTTATATTTTAAATAGACAAGTTATTTTTAATTAAATTAGTATAGCATAATTTTAATATTTTGAAAATTAGGAATTGTGATTTATTTTTGGATTTAAGATTTTCAAAGATATTTAATAAAATACTATATGATTTTAAATATGTGAGATAAATGTTTTATTGGTTCAAAATTCATTTTAACTTAAACTTGTATATTTAAAATAAGTTACAAAAATGTTTGTGTTATTCTTTTTAAAAATATTGATTGATAATTTTGATTTGTAAATTTAATATGAAATTTAAAATACAATTTAAAAATATGAAACATGTATTCATTTAAGTTACAAACTCTTTTATAAATTTATTTTAATTGTTTAAAAGTTTTGAATTGTTTTATTTAAACACTTTGCTTTACTCTTTAGAAATTAATTATACATAGCTAGGTGATTATGGAACTAATTAAGTTTAATTTATCTTTAACACTTAATCTAAATTACTAATTACTTGAAAGAGACATGTGTATGTAATTTAGGATTTGAGTTAACATGTGTTATGAATTTAAGCATGAGAATTTATATGTGTCCATTTCTTTTTACAAGTTTCATGTTGTAATTTTGTCTTTCTTTAATTTTAATTAAAATCATAAACTAGTTATATAAATTTACACTCCTCCCATTCTCTTTTCCTCTCTTCATTTCCATTTTTAAAAGAAAAAAAAATTCAATTGCATTCCTCAAATCTGAAAAAAAATCATTTCCTCAAACCTGCAAATTCAAATGCCTAGTAAACATGCATGCAACAATTTCAAGCAAACACTTGCATTTCTCAAACATGTAAACACTTGCATTCAACTCCTCAAAATACAAATCTGCATCCTCCAAAACTGAAGGCCTGCATTTCAATTTTTTTATCAAGTGAAGCCTGCATTTTTTCAAAATAACCTGGGGGTTTGCATCTGCATTCAAGCAACCTGCATCAAATCTGGAAGCATCATTTAAAAACAAAGATTAAAAGCATTAAATCTGAAGGTCTGCATTTCTTTGCATCTGGAAGCAAGGGCTTGCATTCATGAATTTTCAAAATCTGGAACATGCAATTGAATTTGTGCTCTGCATTTTGCAAATTCAGGTGAGTAACTTTATTTATAAAAAGAATTTTTATAAAATCAGGTTGCATGTTTATTGTATGTAATGAATATTTTTGTGAATGTTTAATTGATGAATGTTCTTATGTATGTTGTATGCATGACTGTGAAATCTGAATGTCCCCTCTGTTCAAAATGTTTTAGCTTCTTGTTTAATTTTAATTTAAAACTTTCAGTTTTGTCTGTGATAAAACTCAAGACTCAAAAGTATATTCATTTGTTTTATCATATACTTTAGACTAAAGTTTTACTCAAGATGAAATTTGTGAATTGTTTCTAAAATTTGAAAGAAACAAGCAAGTTTGAAAATAAGCAAAACTCTGACATTATAACTTAATGTTACAGGATTATAAATTGAATCATAATGCAAAAGCATGATTTTAAAAAAAGTAATATTTCAACTTTTAGAGTTAAGGACAGAATACAGTTTTAGTTTGACTGTATTCTGCTTTTGGGTTCTAATTGATAAATCTAGGGGATTGAATGGTATGATTTTCTTCCTGGAGGTGGAGGGTAGATCACTGAGTATAGGAAAAATACTAAATTGGATTACAGTTAAAATTTTAGATTGTAATTTGGGAATTTATGTTTTGAACCCAAGTTTACTGGGTTACTGTGTTTGCTCGAGTGTGATCCCCTCGGTTGATCGAGTTCAACCATATTTTGCGTGATGGTAGCTGGTGGTTTGGGGAAGCCTTCTCCGAAGTTTGAGTGGCAACGACGGTCGGTGGCGTTGGGCAAAGGTGATGAAAGGTTGGGGTTGTAGGTTCTGTCTTGTTCCCAGGTTTGAAAATTTTGAGTTGTGATCTTGATTTCGAGTTTGAGTTTTTGGTGGCGTTGTGGTGATCGTGAATGGGGCCGTGGTTGATGGGTGATGTATGGAGATCATCAGAGATGATCAGTGAGGGTTGCGTCGTGGGTGCAGGTGCACAGTACATAGGTGATACTGGTGATGTTTGTTGAGTTGCAGTTTTAATGCCTTGCATGTGTCTCGGGGAAATTGAGTTGTAGCTCGAAGCATATGGGTTACTGACCCGAAGTAAAAATAGGGTTGCTCGAGTTAATAACTGTTTCAGGTTTTTCACATAAAACAGAACCTGTTTTTGTTTTAGTTTTAAAACCAGGTTTTAAAATGTAAACTAAGGTTTAAATTAAGTAGACCTGTGTTTGAATCTAGAATTTAATTTGAATTCTATAAGTTTAAATGTGGATATTTGAAATAAATGTTTCAGGGTTTTAGTATTTAGACAGAAATTTGTTTCCAGGTTTTAAAAAATTGAAGTAAAAAGTAAAATGCAATCAAAAATCTGGAATAAGCCTTGAATCTGAAATTTAATTTGTATTCAGTAAGTTTTAAATTTTAGACCTTTGAAATAAATTTGAAATGCTTTTAAAATTTAAGTTTGGTTTTAAATTAAAATCAGAAAAACTGTCTTTCTGTGTTTAAAATTTAAAAGTAAAATTTCAAATTGTGAATGAAGTTCAAACTGGAATTTTTAACCTGAAACTTAATTTTGAATTTAATAATTTAAATCTGAGATTTTGAATCATTTTTGAATTCAAAAATGTAAAATGATTAAACCAAAACAGGGAGCTGTTTTTCTGTTTAAAAGTTTAAAAGAAAATTTTAAAAATGCAACTGAAAATTTAAAACAAGTTTAAAATCTGGAAAACAGAAATACGGAACCTGAATTTGAATTTAAATCTGGAATTTAAATTTAGTTTTTAAAACTTTTTAAAGTACAAAGAAACACTGGTTTTGTACTTAAAACTATAAGTTTTAATTTATGAAATAAGTTTAAAATAAGTTTAAATTCAGTTTTAAAACCTGAGATTTGACTTTAATGTCAGTTTTTTAAAATTCAATAAGTTTTTAAATTTAAATTTGTTTTAACCATTTTTAGAAAAGGTTAAATAACTTGAATTTAAAAATTGAGATGAAAGAGTAAGCAATGTTCTAAATTTCTAAGATTTAATCTGAAATGAAAATTTAAATTGTAATTCAGTTTGAAATTTAAAAAGATTTTTTTTTTAAAATTGAATTTTGTTTGAAACAATTTTTTTAAAATATAAGAAGAATGTTTCTTAATTTAGAATTTAAGAAATTGATTTCATTTAAATTATTTAATTAATTTAAATGGAATATTAATTATTTAATTAATGAATATTGTGGATGTTTAATTAAGTAATTAATAATTTTTAAAATTGATTAATTAAGATTTGAGGTTAATTAATTAAGGTTAGTTAATCCATAATTAAGGATGGTTAATTAAATTTTAATTAATAATTAAGATTTATTTAATCAAGTAACTAAAGATAATTAAGATTTTGATTAACACTTAATTAATAATAATTAGAGATTAATTAAATAATAATTAAATATTAATTAATTGATAATTAATAATGATTTTATAAGTTAATTCTTAATTAAGTAATTAAGAAATGTTAATGAAGGTCATTAACTTAAGATCATTTAACAATTAATTAATGTGATTAATTTTTGATAATTAATTAATAATAATCAATTATTTAAGTTTAATTACTTAATGAAAGTAATTAATGAATTAATTACTTGGTGTAATTAATTTAATTTATGTGAATAGTTTAGATTAATTAAATTAAATTAATTTAAACATTTGTGGATTATTGATAATTACTTTATGTAATTTATGGTTTGTAATTACTTAGGGAAGTAATTAATTAATAATTAGTGAATGTAATTAAGGATATTTATTATAGAAGTAATTTGGATTTAAATTACTTTGAAATTAATCAAGGATTAATTTAGATAATTAATTAAGGATAATTAATTTATGGAATGAGTAATTAAAGTAGTTGATTACTAAATGGGTATTAATCAAAGGTGATTAATATATATGTGGTTTAAATTGAAGATTAATTACTTATGTAATTAATTTATATTTAGAGATTGATTAAAAGGTAATTAGAAATCATTAATTAATTAATTAATGATGTAATTTGGAATTGATTAATTAAGGTAAAATTAATAATGAATAAGTGATTAATGTAATTTTAATTAATTAATTAACTAAGCAATTACAAGTTAATTATTTGCCAAGGGGTTTAAGTAATTAACTTGTGTAATTAAAATTAAATGCTAATTACTTATTGTAATTAGAGATGGTTAATCAATAATGATTAATTGAAATGAATATTGAGACGGTGGTTATTAAATTGATTTGTAATCAACTGATGGTTAAGATAAGCAGGATTTTAACGATGAAGTAATTAATTTAATTTATTTTAAATTAATTAGAGATTAAGTGATTAATTTAATTCATTTTAAATTAATTATAGAAGGTGTGATCATTAGATAGTTGCTTATGTTTGATGATTGGAATTAATTGCCATGTATGGGTTGTAATCTCAGTCATGAGATGAGTAGTGTATGTGATATGGATGTATTGGTTGCTTCTGGATGATAATATGGATTATCTGATTATGATATGAATTATCTGTTGATAATGATAAGGTTGATTATCTATTGTGATGAATTATCAATCTGTGTATTTAGATAATGAATTGAATTGTTTTAAACTTTAAAACAACTTGGCCTTAAAAGACACGCTTTGGATTTCGATGAGACCGGGATCGGGTTTCCATATTTGGATATCCGAAAACCACATCGATCCAAATTAATGTTAGGTCGTTAATCCAAGTGGAGCGAGTGAAGACTCGAGGTGTAAGGGCTATACGTCAGTATAACTCTGTGAGTGATTCCGTAATGAGTTTGACGGAATAGTACTTATAGATTCGAGATGGTGATTCAGAGTGCAAGGGTTATTGTCGTTAACTTTGAGGGTGATTCCAATATGAGTGTAACGAGATAATGCCTTCGGTTTCGTTCGAACCCAGAACGAACTTGTATGGATTGAATGCTTTCAGAACATCGTCACGTGGACGATGAGCATTCTAAGTGTTATGTCCTATAAACGTAATCGTAGCCTCAAGCCTCATCAACCGGGAATGGCTAAAACAGGGGAGGTGCAGCAAAGCTTCGTGGGTAGCCCCCACTTGAGAGCAAGATTTATCCCTGTCTAGAGGTCCCTTTATTTCGGCTTAGTGGTGCGTTTGCTGATCACAACTGCGGGGTTGTCCTGTTTGGAACTGTTCAGTAAGGAACGTGTCCGGCTTTGTGTTGCAGGGGATTGGGAGTAATCCTCGGTACTGTGATCTAGGCCACGTACTGTGATGGGCGGTACCCCAGTAGCCCAGCCATTGTATGGAATCCAAAATCCAATAAGTGCCAACGGTTTTGATTGTATTACCCACTTTTGTGGCTAGTAGCTGGAATTTAATGAATGTAACAATTTCGGCTATTTTTTATTTACTTGAAATCCCTAGACACTATTATAATATCATCAGATTTCCTATCAAATGTTTTGGTTAGCGTAAGGTAAAAACTTTTCCATGTTTATGTGTGGGAAGTCTTACGTGATACCTTTTCTTTTCAAAGGTTTTTCAAAGTTAAGCAACTTTAACCTGTTACTCACACCAGACCCATGTCTGAACCGGAGTTGTTTCTGTTTTTCTTTAACTCTTGGGTACTCAAATTTGTATGAGTAGTCAAGGGAATTCAGGTTAGGATTCAGGATTAGCTTGACGTACTGTGGAGGAGCAAAGGAGCAGGAGGCTTCTGCGTATAGTTATATAGTTTTCCGCTGTGTTGGTATCTCTGAGTGTTTTCTGTAATGTATTGAGTTGTAATAACTAGACAGGTGTTTATAACTGCCTAGTATGTGTTGTATTAACTGTGTAACTCTGATAATTGTTGTATACTATGTAATACTTATGTTATTAATATAATTTATTTGTTCCGCTGTTGAGATTCTAGTGTTGTTTCTTCTTTCTCTTCTCTCTTTTCTCTTTTCTATCCCTTTCTTTCTTAAGGATGATACGACTTTTGTGGAGAAAAAGTCGGGTCGTCTCATTTGGTATCAGAGCACTAGGTTGAGTGAATACCTAGTCTCTGTAGTGGTGTTTATCTTGAGAGAGCGTATTTGTATTTTAATATATATATATATATATTTTTGGTTCTACCTATTTGTTGGTTTACCTGTTTGGGTTTTTCCAATATAAGCTATAAAGGTAGATAAGGTAGAAGTGTGTGTAACACGACTACCATTGTTTGGAGTTTATTGGATGAGTTTGGAAGTGTATTTGTCGAGATTGTAGACCGAATACCGTCTCGAGTAAGTTTTGCTTGGTGTAAGGACTTCATCGATCTCTGAAGGAAACCTTGTAATGGTTTGGAGTTCATCTTTGAAGTGCAGAATTGAGTTGGATCTGTCGTTTGGGCAGAAGCAAGCAAGTGATGATATTATCCCAGGAAGTAGTAGCTGCGTGATGAGATGAAGTGACTATGGATATTTTCGAAGATGTTTCTTTGGAATAAGAGTAAGATGTGAGATTGCTCGGCAATGTGGCTGAGTTTAGCTGAGTATTTTGAGTTGGTAGGGAGTCTTCTGGCTGAGTAGTTTCTCTGAAGTGGAGTTCAAAAGCAGCAGAGTGGACTCATTTCTCTGGTTAGTTGGCTAGGCCAGCATAAGGTGTTCTGTTTGGTTGAGAGAGAGCAGTTTTCTTTGGATTTAGGCTGAGTTGATCGCAAAAGTGACTTGCGATAGTATGTTCTTTTGGATTGTTGAAGACTGTGTGGATGTCTTTTGGAAGTCAGAGTTTTCTTTCCAGGATTGGAACAGGTGGTTCAGTTAATAGATAGATGGTTCTTAGAGATAGAAGTTGGAGAAGTAGCTCAAGTTTGGGAGGAACTTTTGAGTATTTCTTTATGGATATGTGGAACCATATTTCTGTGCTGGGTTGTCTAGCCTGTGTTTGTGCTGTTCTTTAGCATTTTCTTCTGTTTTGGATCAGAGTTGTGCAGCGGAAACAGTTTGGAGTGTTTTTTTTTCTTTTCCGGATAAGAAGAAGTTTGTTCTGTCTTCTGTTGTTGAGAAGCAGGGTTTGTTTTCTTGGTTTTTGAGTGATCTTGAGGGGATCATTGGATTGTTTTGATCTAGTCTGTTTCTAATGGAATCAGCAAGAGTTAAGCTGATCAGGATGGATGTTGGTAACCCAGGATCGTCCGAAGAGTTTTTATGGATAAGGGATGGAGAAATTTGGATTCTGGAATCGGAGATTTGATTTGGGATAAGTTTTTCTCTGGATCAGGGAGCTATAAGTTTGGGGAAGCTAGCTCCGAAGTGTTTGATTTTCTAGAGTTGAATTGCCAGTTTGGATAACTGGGATTCAGTGTGTTTTGACGTATCTCTGAGGGAGTACGCGTTTGATATTTCTGGTTGTAGAACCAGCAGTTTAGGATGGTTTGTTTATTGAGTCAGACTCGTCTGTAGTCTGATATTCTGTATAGAATTGTTGTTAGGAGCTCTATTGCTTAGTAGTATTGATTGATTGGATTCTATAGAGCGAGTATCCCGATATACATATATACCAAGGAAACTCGTGAAAGTTTTATCCAAAATTCTTTTGGATAATTAGATTTGTTTTGATTGTGTGAATTGGTTGTTTTGGTTGTTGGCATATGATTAACATATGCTGTATTTTAAAATAAAATCTATAAATAGGTTATTAAATTACCTTTGTTTTAAATTTCGGGGACGAAATTGTTTTAAGGGGGAAGGATTGTAATATCCCAGAATTTCGGGCAATATAAATTTAATAATCTGTGTTTAAATTTATATTGAATTGATAATTTTTGTTGGTAAATTTGATTTGATTTAATAATCATCTTTATTTAAATATTTAATTTGTGAATTTACCTTTAATAAACTAATGAATTTGTTTTCTATTTAATAATGTATATGTATTTATATATATTTTAAATAGACAAGTTATTTTTAATTAAATTTGTATAGCATAATTTTAATATTTTGAAAATTAGAAATTGTGATTTATTTTTGGATTTAAGATTTTCAAAGATATTTAATAAAATACTATATGATTTTAAATATGTGAGATAAATGTTTTATTGGTTCAAAATTCATTTTAACTTAAACTTGTATATTTAAAATAAGTTACAAAAATGTTTGTGTTATTCTTTTTAAAAATATTGATTGATAATTTTGATTTGTCAATTTAAAATGAAATTTAAAATACAATTTAAAAATATGAAACATGTATTCATTTAAGTTACAAACTCTTTTATAAATTTATTTTAATTGTTTAAAAGTTTTGAATTGTTTTATTTAAACACTTTGCTTTATTCTTTAGAAATTAATTATACATAGCTAGGTGATTATGGAACTAATTAAGTTTAATTTATCTTTAACACTTAATCTAAATTACTAATTACTTGAAAGAGACATGTGTATGTAATTTAAGATTTGAGTTAACATGTGTTATGAATTTAAGCATGAGAATTTACATGTGTCCATTTCTTTTTACAAGTGTCATGTTGTAATTTTGTTTTTCTTTAATTTTAATTAAAATCATAAACTAGTTATATAAATTTACACTCTTCCCATTCTCTTTTCCTTTCTTCATTTCCATTTTTAAAAGAAAAAAAAATTCAATTGCATTCCTCAAATCTGAAAAAAATCATTTCCTCAAAACTGCAAATTCAAATGCCTAGTAAACATGCATGCAACAATTTCAAGCAAACACTTGCATTTCTCAAACCTGTAAACACTTGCATTCAACTCCTCAAAATACAAATCTGCATCCTTCAAAACTGAAGGCCTGCATTTCAATTTTTTTATCAAGTGAAGCCTGCATTTTTTCAAAATAACCTGGGGGTTTGCATCTGCATTCAAGCAACCTGCATCAAATCTGGAAGCATCATTTAAAAACAAAGATTAAAAGCATTAAATCTGAAGGTCTGCATTTCTTTGCATCTGGAAGAAAGGGCCTGCATTCATCAAATTTTCAAAATCTGGAACATGCAATTGAATTTGTGCTCTGCATTTTGCAAATTCAGGCGAGTAACTTTATTTATAAAAAGAATTTTTATAAAATCAGGTTGCATGTTTATTGTATGTAATGAATATTTTTGTGAATGTTTAATTGATGAATGTTCTTATGTATGTTGTATGCATGATTGTGAAATCTGAATGTCCCCTCTGTTCAAAATGTTTTAGCTTCTTGTTTAATTTTAATTTAAAACTTTCAGTTTTGTCTGTGATAAAACTCAAGACTCAAAAGTATATTCATTTGCTTTATCATATACTTTAGACTAAAGTTTTACTCAAGATGAAATTTGTGAATTGTTTCTAAAATTTGAAAGAAACAAGCAAGTTTGAAAATAAGAAAAACTCTGACATTATAACTTAATGTTATAGGATTATAAATTGAATCATAATGCAAAAGCATGATTTTAAAAAAAGTAATATTTCAACTTTTAGAGTTAAGGACAGAATACAGTTTTAGTTTGACTGTATTCTGCTTTTGGGTTCTAATTGATAAATCTAGGGGATTGAATGGTATGATTTTCTTCCTGGAGGTGGAGGGTAGATCACTGAGTATAGGAAAAATACTAAATTGGATTATAGTTAAATTTTTAGATTGTAATTTGGGAATTTCTGTTTTGAACCCTAGTTTACTGGGTTACTGTGTTTGCTCGAGTGTGATCCCCTCGGTTGATCGAGTTCAACCATATTTTGCGTGATGGTAGCTGGTGGTTTGGGGAAGCCTTCTCCGAAGTTTGAGTGGCAACGATGGTCGGTGGCGTTGGGGAAAGGTGATAAAAGGTTGGGGTTGTGGGTTCTGTCTTGTTCCCAGGTTTGTAAATTTTGGGTTGTGATCTTGATTTCGAGTTTGAGTTTTAGGTGGCGTTGTGGTGATCGTGAATGAGGCCGTGGTTGATTGGTGATGTGTGGAGATCATCAGAGATGATCAGTGAGGGTTGCGTCGTGGGTGCAGGTGCACAGTACATAGGTGATACTGGTGATGTTTGTTGAGTTGCAGTTTTAATGCCTTGCATGTGTCTCGGGGAAATTGGGTTGTAGCTCGAAGCATATGGGTTACTGACCCGATGTAAAAATAGGGTTGCTCGAGTTAATAACTGTTTCAGGTTTTTCACATAAAACAGAACCTGTTTTTGTTTTAGTTTTAAAACCAGGTTTTAAAATGTAAACTAAGGTTTAAATTAAGTAGACATATGTTTGAATCTAGAATTTAATTTGAATTCTATAATTTTAAATGTGGATATTTGAAATAAATGTTTCAGGGTTTTAGTATTTAGACAGAAATTTGTTTCCAGGTTTTATAAAATTGAAGTAAAAAGTAAAATCTAATCAAAAATCTGGAATAAGCCTTGAATCTTAAACTGAATTTGTATTCAGTAAGTTTTAAATTTTAGACCTTTGAAATAAATTTGAAATGCTTTTAAAATTTAAGTTTGGTTTTAAACTAAAATCAGAAAAACTGTCTTTCTGTGTTTAAAATTTAAAAGTAAAATTCCAAATTGTAAATGAAGTTCAAACTGGAATTTTTAACCTGAAACTTAATTTTGAATTTAATAATTTAAATCTGAGATTTTGAATCATTTTTGAATTCAAAAATGTAAGATGATTAAACCAAAACAGGGAACTGTTTTTCTGTTTAAAAATTTAAAAGCAAATTTTAAAAATGCAACTGAAAATTTAAAACAAGTTTAAAATCTGGAAAACAGAAATATGGAACCTGAGTTTGAATTTAAATCTAGAATTTAAATTTAGTTTTTAAAACTTTTTAAAGTATAAAGAAACATTGGTTTTGTATTTAAAACTATAAGTTTTAATTTGTGAAATAAGTTTAAAATAAGTTTAAATTCAATTTTAAAACTTGAGATTTCACTTTAATGTCAGTTTTTTAAAATTCAATAAGTTTTTAAATTTAAATTTGTTTTAACCATTTTTAGAAAAGGTTAAATAACTTGAATTTAAAAATTGAGATGAAAGAGTAAGCAATGTTTTAAATTTCTAAGATTTAATCTGAAATGAAAATTTAAATTGTAATTCAGTTTTAAATTTAAAAAGATTTTTTTTTTAAAATTGAATTTTGTTTGAAACAAAATGTTTAAAATATAAGAAGAATTTTTCTTAATTTAGAATTTAAGAAATTGATTTCATTTAAATTATTTAATTAATTTAAATGGAATATTAATTATTTAATTAATGAATATTGTGGATGTTTAATTAAGTAATTAATAATTTTTAAAATTGATTAATTAAGATTTGAGGTTTATTAATTAAGGTTAGTTAATCTACAATTAAGGATGGTTAATTAAATTTTAATTAATAATTAAGATTTATTTAATCAAGTGATTAAAGAGAATTAAGATTTTAATTAACACTTAATTAATTAATAATTAGAGATTAATTAAATAATAATTAAATATTAATTAATTGATAATTAATAATGATTGTATAAGTTAATTCTTAATTAAGTAATTAAGAAATGTTAATGAAGGTCATTAACTTAAGATCATTTAACAATTAATTAATGTGATTAATTTTTGATAATTAATTAATTAATAATAATCAATTATTTAAGTTTAATTACTTAATGAAAGTAATTAATGAATTAATTACTTGGTGTAATTAATTTAATTTATGTGAATAGTTTAGATTAATTAAATTAAATTTATTTAAACATTTGTGGATTATTGATAATTACTTTATGTAATTTATGGTTTGTAATTACTTAGGGAAGTAATTAATTAATAATTACTGAATGTAATTAAGGATATTTATTATAGAAGTAATTTGGATTTAAATTACTTTGAAACTAATCAAGGATTAATTTAGATAATTAATTAAGGATAATTGATTTATGGAATGAGTAATTAAAGTAGTAATTACTAAATGGTTATTAATCAAAGGTGATTAATATATATATGTGGTTTAAATTGAAGATTAATTACTTATGTAATTAATTTATATTTAGAGATTGATTTAAAGGTAATTAGAAATCATTAATTAATTAATTAATGATGTAATTTGGAATTGATTAATTAAGGTAAAATTAATAATGAATAAGTGATTAATGTAATTTTAATTAATTGATTAATTAAGCAATTACAAGTTAATTATTTGCAAAGGGGTTTAAGTAATTAACTTGTGTAATTAAAATTAAATGCTAATTACTTATTGTAATTAGAGATGGTTAATCAATAATGATTAATTGAAATGAATATTGAGACGGTGGTTATTAAATTGATTTGTAATCAATTGATGGTTAAGATAAGTAGGATTTTAATGATGAAGTAATTAGTTTAATTTATTTTAAATTAATTAGAGATTAAGTGATTAATTTAATTCATTTTAAATTAATTATAGAAGGTGTGATCATTAGATAGTTGCTTATGTTTGATGATTGGAATTAATTGCCATGTATGGGTTGTAATCTCAGTCATGAGATGAGTAGTGTATGTGATATGGATGTATTGGTTGCTTCTGGATGATAATATGGATTATCTGATTATGATATGAATTATCTGTTGATAATGATAAGGTTGATTATCTATTGTGATGAATTATCTATCTATGTATTTAGATAATGAATTGAATTGTTTTAAACTTTAAAACAACTTGGCCTTAAAAGACACGCTTTGGATTTCGATGAGACCGGGATCGGGTTTCCATATTTGGATATCCGAAAACCACATCGATCAAAATTAACGTTAAGTCGTTAATCCTAGTGGAGCGAGTGAAGACTCGAGTTGTAAGGGCTATACGTTAGTATAACTCTATGGGTGATTCCGTAATGAGTTTGACGGAATAGTACTTATAGATTCGAGATGGTGATTCAGAGTGCAAGGGTTATTATCGTTAACTTTGAGGGTGATTCCAATATGAGTGTAACGAGATAATGCCTTCGATTTCGTTCGAACCCGGAACGAACTTGTATGGATTGAATGCTTTCAGAACATCGTCAGGTGGACGATGAGCATTCTAAGTGTTATGTCCTATAAAAGTAATCGTAGCCTCAAGCCTCATCAACCGGGAATGGCTAAAACAGGGGAGGTGCAGCAAAGCTTCGTGGGTAGCCCCCACTTGAGAGCAAGATTTATCCCTGTCTAGAGGTCCCTTTATTTGGGCTTAGTGGTGCGGTTGCTGATCACAACTGTGGGGTTGTCTTGTTTGGAACTGTTCAGTAAGGAACGGGTCCGGCTTTGTGTTGCAGGAGATTGGGAGTAATCCTCGGTACGGTGAACTAGGCCACGTACTGTGACGGGCGGTACCCCAGTAGCCCAGCCATTGTATGGAATCCAAAATCCAAAAAGTGCCAACGGTTTTGATTGTATTACCCACTTTTGTGGCTAGTAGCTGGAATTTAATGAATGTAACAATTTCGGCTATTTCTTATTTACTTGAAAACCCTAGACACTATTATAATATCATCAGATTTCCTATCAAATGTTTTGGTTAGCGTAAGGTAAAAACTTTTCCATGTTTATGTGTGGGAAGTCTTACGTGATACCTTTTCTTTTCAAAGGTTTTTCAAAGTTAAGCAACTTTAACCTGTTACTCACACCAGACCCATGTCTGACCCGGAGTTGTTTCTGTTTTTCTTTAACTCTTGGGTACTCAAATTTTTATGAGTAGTCAAGGGAATTCAGGTTAGGATTCAGGATTAGCTTGACGTACTGTGGAGGAGCAAAGGAGCAGGAGGCTTCTGTGTATAGTTATATAGTTTTCCGCTGTGTTGGTATCTCTGAGTGTTTTCTGTAATGTATTGAGTTGTAATAACTAGACAGGTGTTTATAACTGTCTAGTATGTGTTGTATTAACTGTGTAACTCTGATAATTGTTGTATACTATGTAATACTTATGTTATTAATATAATTTATTCGTTCCACTGTTGAGATTCTATTGTTGTTTCTTCTTTCTCTTCTCTCTTTTCTCTTTTCTATCCCTTTCTTTCTTAAGGATGATACGACTTTTGTGGAGAAAAAGTCGGGTCATCTCAGCACCTCTCGATCCATCCATATCATCTGGTGGTCCAAAGAGATCCTTTCCATCGCCTCCATCCTTACCATCATCATTATCGTTATAATTATCATCATCGTCACCATGGCTATCATCACCTTTGTTCTCATGGATATCTTCTTCTTCCTCATCTGAATTTGTCTCCTTGTTGGTTGGAGGATCATCAAAAGCCTATAGCTTCTTAGCATCAATTTCCTCCTCTTCCTCAGAGGGTCCCTCTCCAGATGCTTGAGATTTATTTAACATCGCTTCAAATTTCTTCATAAACTTCTTATTCCAAACTAGAGGAAGAGAAGGAAAGTCAAAATCTGGACATTTGTGAGCGTTGTCAACAAACGCTATAAAAAGAACCTTCTCATAGGATCTCTTAATGATATTATTGAGAGCCGAGTCAAGGAAATAGAGTGCCTTCTACTTTGCATCTATAATCACACAAGTTGATTTGTTCAAGAGGATTCTTTTCTTTTGCAACTTTCTCTTGAGATATGCATTCTTTTCCATAAGCTTGGCCTCCCTTATGCCAACTTCCTCAAGTGCTATTTCCAAAGATTTTTCCTTATCATCTCTATTTGTCATTTCTTTCTTTATGAAGTAAAGTTTTCGTTTCCTTAAGTGAGGTGGAAAGCTTTTCTTTTTCTTTTATAGCCATATCCCTCGCAGTTGAGATGTCAATTATGTGATCATTAAGGAAGAAACCTACTCTTTAAGCTTGGACAATTCATTAGAAGATCCCAAAGCATCCTCTTGAAGCATAAACATATGTTTAGCAGCCTGAAATGAGTAGCAAAAATGAATGAGGATGTTATGCTTGAAAGATTAAGCAACCTAAAATGGTTAAGTAGGAAAAATACATACCGATAGAAATTGTTTAAGAATGGCAAATCGATGATCTTGAGTATAAGAGGAAGGATACAGTGGCTTAAAGGCAATCAAAGATCGGGATTGAATGACCAATTTGGAGGTCATAAAACTTACTAATAGAAGTTAGGGATTAAAACTTGGAAGGAAGTGGGTCTTCTAGAGAGATAAATAGTCCAAGCTACTCACAAAACTGGTTTAGTGCTCCAGGGGTACCCGAAAAAGTAATATGGAGTGGGTCTTGAGACTACCCTACCTTAGTCATTTGATGAGCTCTTTCCCTAGAAGGGTTGAGGTTTAGGGACCCAGAATATGAGTCGATATCTACAAATGGAACCTCCTCTACAATAATAAGGGTGTGCAAGCCTCGATCTTTGATTTCTTACTAGGAGTCGTAGCAGCTATGGAACCATCGCTTTGTTTCCTTTTTATAAATTTAAATGAACTAGCGATGGAATCCTTGAGAGATTAGGATTCTAGAGCTTGAGCTGGGGTAGAAGTGCCATCTTTACTCATTTTATCTTTGAGAGCATCACTTATGGCCTCCTTCTCCGTAGGAACAACTACTAAGGCAGACGAGCCTGAATAAGGAAAATAAGTTTATGAGATAATATTACAAGATATTTCATATAGAATGCAAAGATATCTTACCAAGCTTCTCAGGCTGAACTGGAGAATTAGAAGTAAAGGATTGTGATTTGCCCATGACCAGCGATAGTTTCCCGAAGAGTGGTTGTGACATCCCCCTACTTGAAGGCCCAAAACTAACAGCTACGGTTACTACATTCATCCATAGTTAGTTATCCTCGACGACCAAATATGAAGGTGTTAGATTCATTGATATAGATAAACATATGAATATGGAAAAATTTAAAACATCAAACAAAATCACATTCCATTTCAAAATATTTCCAATTAATTACATGATCCCATAATCATCAACCATGTTCAGGGAAAATATATTTATTACAACATGCGCCAAGAGTGACATATTAAGATTTCCCCTTGGATGATCAGAGTATGTATAGGCAATATAAAAACTTTTCCATTGCAAACAACATAGCGAAATAAAATAAAAGAGAACTCTAAATAGCTATCATCCTCCTACACTTCTTTGGAAGCTATATTCGTCTAATGAGGTACTTGAAAACCTCAACTCTCAAACTACTCAAAATCAATTGAGTACCCGATAGTTTAAGGGGAAAACATAAACTTCGAGGCAGACATAATGCCTGGTATGAATAATAATCTACCATCTCAAAACATTTAGATATCTAATGAGACCACACCGCTTAGCAGAATGGGTTTTTTCCTCACTAGTATCCAAAAACCTTTTCAAAACCATATACTGTGTTCTTGCACCCACAATGGTTAAAAAAATTCAAAAAAATATGATATGAAAAACAAGTAAATCAATTCTGGATTAACCATCCCCATTCATCTTGACTATCTATCTCAATTACGGTTTCAAGGATTATTATTAACCTGATATTTTCATGAGTTGACTAATAACCGGAAAAATGTTTAACTCCCAGTCCAATTACATAGTTTTCATGGGATCACTATGAACCTATTGGTGAATCCAATATCTTTACACTTATCCTAGTTCTCATGGGTTGACTATGAACCTATTAGTAGCCCCAATATCCTCCCTTCTTATCCTAGTTTTCATGGGTTGACTAGGAACCTATTGGATCCTGCCAACATCTTTATTTACTATTTTAGCATCCTATATTCTAGTCTTCCTGACCTCCTGGATACAATTCTACTCATTCAAGAGTTGACTTAGTTTATATTCACTACTGGGTCAACCTAACTGGTTATTCTGCCCTTCCCCAAAGTTCAGTCATGGGTCCAAAATATTGTGAATATATACATGTTTGAAGAAGCATACATAATAACTTGACTAATGCCTTTAACCTTTTAATCAAAGAAAAATTCTTCAAAAACTCCTTTTCAAAACACTTTATTAAATTATGCCATGTTCTCTTTCAAAACTGAGATTGGGTTATTTTCTTTCAAAACTAAGGCTGTTGAAACCTTCAAAACCTTGCTTTCAACTTCATTGGATAACCTCTTTCGAAAGCATATAAATCACTTTTCAAAACATTAGGCCTTTGCCTTTTAAATACTTTAAAACATCTCCTTCGAAACCTTTCGAATGTAATAAAGTATTACTTAATAACACTTAGAAGCATAGCTTCAAAACTACCAAAGTACCCTTTCAATACCATTGGAAGTAACCCTTCCAAAATTATTGAAAGTCCCCCTTTCGAAACCATTGGAGGTAACCCTTCCAAAACCATTGAAAGTCCACCATTCGAGACCATCAGAAGTAACCCTTCCAAAATCAATGAAAGTCCCCCTTCGAAACCATTGGAAGTAACCCTTCCGAACCACTGAAAGTCTCCCTTTCAAAATCATTCTTTATCATAAAAAAATATTGGAGAAAACGTGATGGTGTCGGCACCATCTCTTTCAAAAGCTTTAACTCATTTAAACAAAACATTTGAAGGATAGCGTCAAAACCCCTTTCGAAGCTATTTCCTTCGAAATCTTTGGACCCTTTTGAAAGCATATAGGAAGAGGCTTAAAACATCTTTTAAAAAAAACACTACCATTCGAAGGCATTGATGACTTCAATACCATCGAAAGGCTAAAGAACAACAGTAGGGCTTCGACTAAGTTGGAACCCCTTCTTTCAAAAGCATTATTTCATAAGTAAAAGAGCCCATTCAAAAGTAATCATAAGTTGATGACAACCCCTTCAAAAGCTTTAACAATGTCCTTCAGAAACATATGATTCGACTCCTTCGAAGGCTTAAATAAAACAAAGGCAGGCGCTTCTCTTTTTTAAACAAACCAAGGTATCGGCCCCTTCGAAGCCATACTTTCGACACCTAGCCTTTCACCTTTCTCCAATCCACTGCATACCATCTTTGTTATACCTTATGTATTGATTTTGTCTTAGTAGGTTTCGACTGGGTTGAAGGCGAAAGCTCTGAGTCGAAAGGTACTCGGTAGAACCAACTTTTCTGGGTAAACCTGTTTTAATACTAATTAAAGCAAACCTTTTTTTTAACTAACCTTCCACGTGTAAACACCAAATCGGTTGCCTTAACTTTTCAGATTGTTTGCGAAAATAACTGCGGCTAATTTTAGATCTAAACCATGGTTCAGTTAATCAAATAAGCCCTTCCATTAAGAAAAATCAATATTGCAAAGAAGTCCCTCTTCTAAAACAATTTTAATTTGCATAGCAAATCACTTTGGAAAAATCCCTAAAAATTTTAGAAATTCATTCTAGTCATGTTATCTAACATATCAAAATTTCAAATCCGAATTCTTAATATATTTTCCAAAATAAATTTATAAACCCAAATAACCATATTTTCCTTTGAAAATTTATAACAATCTTTCCATAGCTTGGAAAATTATCAAAACTAAAACCCAACTCCAAAATCATGTTATACGTAACATAAAAGTTTTCCATGGCATTTAAACATCAATATAAATCGATTTCTGCCTAAAACCATGAGAAATAATATTTAAACATCCTTGTTTAAATCTAATAAATTGTGACTCAAGCATATCAACATCCAAATCATCATAAAAACCAATTTACCCTTAAATCTAAAACATATGATTATGAAACAAAATGGAGATGGAATCATTATTCACCTGGCTTAAGATAAGAAGATTGGGTTGAGATTGATTCCCCCTAAGTTTAAATCTCAAGCTTTTAATTGAATTCCTCTTTTCTTAATGGCCGGCTCTTCTTTAAGATTTTTGTTTGCATTTTCAAAATGATGTGAATGGAAAGTAAAATGGTAGGAATGAAAATATATAAGGGTAAGGGTTACGTGCAGCAAGTTCCTAATATACCCTTATGTAATTTAATTAGTTTACCCATTCTTAACCCCATTTAATTTTTTCATTAAGCACGACCTTAATTGGATTTGTTCAAATCTCAACCCCATTATCACTTAACATTTACATTATTATATTTAATTTATCTAGTTAAACTCCTAAAATTGTATTTAATTATTGGAGGGTCTCTCAAAATTTTGGGATAATATGAAATAATGGAATGTTGAAGAAGCTTTGATGGAGTTAACAGTCTATGCCTATTCCCAATATTCTATGCTACTTGAATTAGAGACTACGTAGTTTGTTGTTTATCAGGGCTTAGATTCTTAAGGGAAGGATATGAAAGAGAAACACTTATTAGTAGAGGATAATAAACTAACATGGATAACCAGAAAAAAGAAACTTACTAGAAATAGAAAATGTCCCACTAATGTTAGAGAAGCCCTTGACGAAAGAGAACTGCGTTTCCCATCCTCTTGTATTGTTGACACCCTCAGAATTCATACTTTTTGAGTGGGGATGGATTTGGTATAATTGATGAACTAGCCATCGAATGGGGACTTTCAATGCTAAGGGATGGAAGTCTTGCTTCCCGAGCCATGACTTACAAGCAAGTTAGATATGTATAAGAGTTTGGCAAGAATTGAATTGGTGCAATATCCAGATGTTCCAGATACCTTAGGAGAAAGCTGGAAAAAGGAAGGTAGCCTATGTGCTAGATATTTATGGGGGTAAAAGTGAAATACCCCTCTATTGGGTTATAAATGTTATCTACAGGACAGGGTGGAATGGCTTCAATCCCAATAATTCCAAATTGCTCAAAGATGGAATTTGCTTCTTCCAGGGTCATAATATATGATAAATTTGAAAGGTTATCTCCTTTCTTACTAGCTAAGGGTGAAAGTTTGAGCCCTTTGCTAGGCCTCTTGACCGACTTCTTACTAGGCAGTTGACCTTCCATTTGCCTGCTGATGAGATTATTCCAAATTTAAGAAATAATAATAGTCATATTATAGGAAAGAATCACTACATGCTAAACTAAAAATTATTATCAAACTAACTAATCTACTAATTAATGGTATCAAAATGTTTTAAATGTAAATATAATGTCTTTGTTGCTAAAATTCAATAACACCTAATCAGAATATATCGAATCTGTTAAAAGAATTTAACTTTAATAAAGAAATTCGTTAAGCATATAAAAATTGAATAAGAGTTAACATGTAGCATCAATAAGTTTACATTGATAGCTATAGCAATGTTGAATGTCACGTAGCTATATGATAAAACACTAGTCAATGCCGAAACTATAGCCAATGCTGAATTAATAAGAATGCCTGCAATAATGAATGGCGACAACATGGGCTTGTAATGCGCTAATCAGTTAAATAACTTGTAATATTTAAGTCGGCAAGGTTGTAAACGATGATATTGAATGAGGCTCAATTTATAGTGTTAAAAGTTGCTACGGAAAAATATCAACGAATAGTAGGATTGTCAATATCAAATCATAACTTCCTAAATCACCGTCGAAAGTAAGCGACCTCAATTGTAATTAATGTTAATGTCAATGTTTGGTAATGTTGCATATAGCGATGTAAATTTTAAGAAATTTGTCGCACTTTATCTAAGTCATTAACATTGTAAGAGTCTCACGATGTAAATATCAAATTATTAGGATAACAAGATGATATAAAGCTTTATTAACGGTGAGTATCATAAAAGTACCAAAAACCATTAGCACCGATCATATTGATAATGTCGTAAATGATTAGTGTCGATGCTATAAATCCATATCAGGCTTCAGGTCTAGTGGATTGACTTCTTTATCAACAAGCCTAGAATATGCTAGATTTTATACCGGCATCGATTGACATCGAAACCCATACATACAAAATAAAGATATATTGCTAATTTAATCCAAATTGGCTATCATTTTGGTAATAATTATCAAAACTTTATGACTAAACCCTAATGCCAATCTAAAATCGAGAAAAACCAATACCCAATCCCAATAGCAATCTCAATACCAAATCACATGGATCAACCTGTTAATAAGATCAATATAAATTCATACCTGAATGAAAAATCAGTTGCTTGAGAGTTAAAAAAGTTGTAATTTCCTTGGAATGTCTGATTTCTTGCTTGAGCTCTCGATTGCAGGTAAAAGAAGAAAGGAGAAGAGATCTAGATATTTATAGGAAGAAATAGGTGCACAGAAGCCGTTGGATTGATTTTAAATGAATATTTAAATCAACTTAAGAAGATCAATAGGCGGCAAAAAATGATGTCAAAATTATTGACTTGAAAATTCAATGTTTTCTCTATACTATGGGGACAAATGTTACTAGTGATATTATCTTGGGAACATGTGATAAGCGATATGTTTATGGCGCCTGTAATCGACATCGAGGTAATGAAGAGCATCACATTTCAACAACAAGGAGATATATGAAATACCGCATGTTATTAAGGATATCACACATCATCTATGTTGATTATTATTGATAGTGCCTATTATCTATGACAACCTTCATTGATATAGCTGTAGATTAATACCATATGTGACTAATGCCGCACCTCATCAAAGAAGCGATAATGTCGAATGAGATTAGCATCGTAAGCCATTTTTATGGTGTTGACATCATCCATGTCACATCTCGTTGATGCTGTGCATAATTAATACCACCATCCACTTATTAAGTAATATCGTGCATTATTGGCATTGAAAGAAGTTTATGGTCGATGTTGCTCCAATAATTCCGCTCGAAGTTAATAACATCATAGCCATTGTTTTCATACGACTATTCATCTATGATGTTAAATAATGTCACGTCTTTATGATGTTGCTTTAATTCCAACATCGTTGCTCCTTAGAGTTGTCCTTCAGATAGAACCATCCATCATTGAAGTCGCCGATGGTCAATGCCACATATCATCTTTTATGTAGTACATTTAATCAACACTTGGAGGATGCCGCATACCTATGCATGCAATGTGATGGCGAATGTCATCAGTGTCCACGTAAGTTAACAATGTCCCATACCTAGGGAAGCCGCTTTTACTCAATACTACTTCATATCAACGTCGCTCCTCATCAATATTCAACACTGCCTCCAATAGATGCCACCAACAATCAATCAAAAGCACCTTAATGCTTAAGATCATCGGTGTCGAATACCATTGCTACTAAGGAGGCATCGAAGTTCTGCTATGGTCGTCATCAACTAATGATCAGCACGTAGCAACATTGCGGTTGCCAAAGCTGTTGCCGAAGAACATCGAAGTCATGCGGCGCCCACCCTTATAAGTGAAACCTAGGGCTTACGGAGAAGCTGCGGATCATTCTTACCTCTATTCTTACATTTTAAACTTTGTAAAACCTAAATTGACCAGGGGATTTTTTCCAATTGCAACACCCAAACTTTGTACACATAAGAGATTGAATATTAAACGGTTGCATAACATATTTGATGGAATTTGTGACTTGAATATCGGCTTGGTTTTGACTTGTTACTTGCATATCGAGTTCTCTTGGACTTATGACTTACATATCGACTTAGTTCTTGCATGACTTTCGACATGATCACAACCTTGTTATTTGATGCATAATTGAATTATTATGGACTTGAGATTGGACATATTTCATCCTAGCTACCTGGCTTAGCATTGCCGTAACCATCCCTTAACCAAGACAACCTTCCCTACACATTTGGGGTTAACCAAGAAATTCGTTAATAGTGTAGATGAAAAATTCATAATGCTGGACCTCTAGCGAGTATAGAAAACCAATCATCACCTCACCGTCAGGTAGGCAACCTATCTCCAAACTACACCTATCATCTATCCCTATAGCACCATTGACTCTCACAATCAACCACTATTCTATATTTATGTAGCTAGTTTGTCCCAATATAATCCCAAACCCAACAAAATTAAAAAGAAAGCAATAAAAAAAGAGCATCCATGAATCAATAAGATGGAACCAGGACAAACCATACACATGCTAGTGCATCCTCCAATAGGGTTCATCACAACCAAAGGTCGCTCAATTCTTTCGAGTTCCAACCCCATTCTATCACCAGGTCACTAGATATAATGGAATGTAAAGCCTCTGTATCGAACAAAACACGTATGGGAACATCATAAAGGGAAATCATACCTTAAATAACAATGCCCTTCTCCTTCGTCGAGGAAGCACTCGATAAAGTCTAAACAACATCCAAAGCATATGCCTTTACCATATATTTCTACTTTATCAGTTATGGGAAACTCCTCTACATATGCCCTACCTTGTTGCAGTTAAATCACTTCTTGTGCTTTCCTTACAATTCTTAGTCAGGTAGCCTCACTCTCCATAGTGGCAGTAAGTAGGTTCCCAATTGCCCTTAATCTTAGCATATTTATTCTGGAACTGTTTTCTCTTCGCATTCCATTTCTTCTTGCTTCCACCGCTTTGTTGTGGCTTTGGCTCTTCCTTAACCACACCAGCTAATTTGGAGTTTGGGGGTACAAACTCTCCTGACAAAAATCTTTCTCAACAAGCTCTCAAATGGCTCATCGATGTGACTCACCAACTTCTCCCCCATATAGTTATCTAAACACGTAAGAAATTACTCATTTTCCTTAACAAAGTGTCGATGAAAGACATCCCTTATTTTGACAAGGCATTATACTCAGTAACGTACTCGAAGATAGACATTTCTCTATTCTACAAATTAGCAAAATTTCTAAATTGCACCGACTTTTGAGTAGCCGGAATAAACTTATCATTGATTTAGGCTTCATACCAATCCTAACTAAACAAATCCTCGGGTGTAGCAACCCTAAGAGTGTTCCATTAGTTCATAGCTCTCCCTTGAAGTTGACGGGAAGCCAACCTCCTCTTCATAGCATCGTCCAACTCAAGGTCATCAAAAATTATTTCTTATGTGTCTAACCAATCACATGCTTCCATATCTGATTTCGTTCCTTGTAATGGTTTGCTACCAAGACCGCAAAATCCTCATTCAACTCAGTCAAATCAACTCTAGGCGCTTGCACCTGAACACCACCTATAACAACATTCAAAGCGTTTGCTTGGGCATTTTGCACCGTGTTCACCATCATCGTATTGAACATAGATTTCAAATCTAGGTTAGCGGCTCCTGTGCCTGCTCCTTCCTCAAATCCAGAGATGGAGTTCCTTGTAGTGTTTCTTACTACTAGGTCATTCTTGATCTGCAACAAGAAGGATCAGTCTCTTATAAAAGGAAACCTACATCAACGGTACTCGTGTGTGCATGCAACTTCTATACTATATACACTACTATATAGCTTTGAAAACCAAAATATATAACAAGTACGCACTCACTTGTGTATATACACACAGACATACTCTTGATCCAGTTTAGAGTGATAACTAAGAAGATAGAAAGCCACTTGTGTATATACACATAGACATACTCGGGTTTGAAAGCCACTTGTCGTAGGTTTGTAAGCTACTTGTCATGGGTTTGTAAGTTACTAAGAAGATAGAAATGGGTTCCATCCTAAATGAAATTTGAAATGAAGATTTCCGTGCTACTATGAAGTTTTAACAAAAACTAGACACTTATCTTGAAATCTTAATCTTGATTCTCTAAAGTCTTAAATCTTGATACCTCCATTCTGAATCTTGAGTCTTGAACCTTTATAATGACCAGTCTTCAGTAATCAATACCTACACACACACACACACATATATATATAGCCTGTATATACATACCTATCTAGACAATAGTGTTGGTATATATTTTATAATTAGATAAGTTAAAATGGTTGTTGTCATCAAAATCAACATCTCAGTTCCTAGCAAAAAGCCCCACCAAAGCTTCGAAAAATCCCCGCTATAACGCATAGCGCTCTTCGACCACTATGCTTTTTCAGTATAACCCTATTAAACAGTAAGTCCGCTTTAAACCTTACTATTTTCTGCTATACCTGCTAAATCAAGGTTTTATTTGCACTATTATACCTGCATTAATATACAAACTTTGACTACTTATCTTTCAAACCAAATCAACAAAGTTATGTAAAGACCTAATTTTAAGGCATAAGTGCTCAATGTAAGTTAGAACTCTATTGTTATCACCAAATCTACACTGCATAAATCATGATATTATTCGGTTTTGCTATATAAGATAAAACAGTAATTTTTCTTGCACAAATGATGTGAGAATGAGTATAAATTAATTTAGAATTTGGTTTTATGTCTAATGAAGCTTTTTGCACCTCCGCTTTTTCTGCTATATTCCCGCTTTATCCAAACTATAACTTTTTGCACCTCCACCACTATGGAACCATTAAGCACTTTAACTGCACAGGCTTATACTTGGGGTCAAACGACTAATCCAACCTTCAAACAACTAATGATCGATTAATAGCTAATTGAACTATTCCAATATAGGATTAGCCTACAGTTTCAACCTTGAGACTGCATTTCCCACATGACGACTATACGAAACTACTTCAACATAGGTTTCCCTAAAATTTCCACCATGGGACTACATCTCCCACATTACGACTACACGTATGATATTTACGCCATAAGAGGGAGCCCACAATGCTGACTCGCATTAAAGACATCAAGGTCTATCGCATCCGTGTCCATCTCTCAATGGTAACATAATGCCTCTTATTGCATTGTATCAGGATCCATCAAAAACACAGTACCACGCTGCGTCCGTGTATACCAAGGAACTCCCATTAGTTCCGGGCCACACACTCCATCAGGCATCACCATCAGTGTTGCACATCCATCGTAGAACCTTCTATGAGTGTAATTTACGATAGTATTGCCCCATTCGAATATCGATGTAATGACCCTAATTTTGATTGACATTATCTAGTATATTTAACAAGATAAATTAAATGAAATAATGTAGATGGTTAAGGGATTGAGATTTGTTAATTAACAAGGGGTTATGCCTTAATAAATGTATAAGCAAAGGAGAATTAAAATAAGTAGGAAGAATATGGTAAGGGAAAAATAGGAATAGCCTTTGTTCTTGTACCCTAAACCCTATTATTTTTCTATCCTTCATCTCTTATTCATTTCAACATTCATAAACAAAACTAAAACCCCCAGCCGACCACCATTAAGAAGAATCATAAGAAGACAGGCTAGGATTTAAGTTGAAAGCTTAAGTAATTCAATCAAAGAGAAAATCTCAATCTTCTTAACACTAAGCTAGGGTGAATAATTTGATTTACATCTCACTTTTGTTAATGATTTCAGTTTCAAGGTTGGATCTAAACTATGTTGCAAATAATATTCCATGTTATGATTATTTATATATATATATATATATATATATATATATATATATGCTTGTTGATGATTTATATTATTTCATATAGATTTTAATAAGTTTAGATTGGAAAACCTATTAAATTGCATCAAATGATTTTCGTTTTTGATATATAGTCAAAAACATTTTTTTAGAAGTGGGTTTCAAGTTTCATAGCTTTCTAAGCTATTGCGGATTTATTATGACTTTCTATGAAAGAAAATAGTTAATATTGGGTTTAAATTGTATAAGGAAATAATATATTGATTTTGGGTCTGAAATTTAAATATGATAGAAAACATATTAAAGGTGAATTATGGTGATTTTCGGGGAACTTTCCTAAGCATTTTACCATGGTTATAAAATTATTTAAGTTAAGGCACTTTAAATGTTTTATATGTTTTACCAAGTGGAAGGGCTTACTTGTTAAATGTTTTTAATTGTAATTTTTGAATCTGGCAGCCTTATAGAAAAATGGATTTTGATAAAGAAACGACAAACCAATTACATTTTGATAAATAAGGCAAGTTAGGTGAAAAGAGATTACTTTGAAAGGCATAAAAATTAGTTTCGTTATGATTTACCACTTTGCCACTTCCATTTGCTAGCTTTCGTCACCATACTCCAGCTAATGAACCTATCCGAAACCAATGCACATGATATCAAGAAATCGGTATGTAATGTATTGGAGAAAGATGAAGAGAATATGTCGAAACAATGCTTTCGAAGGGGTAGAAGTTATTCTTATAAGCTTTTGAATCCATTACTTGCTTCTATTTATAAAAATTCTTTCGAAAGGATTGAAATCAACTGTATTCGCATTCAAATAAATTAACTTTCCTTTATTTTTAGAAAAAGGCTTTCGAATGAGTTGCCGCTTATTTTGTGTTAAAAGAAGTTTTCGAATGGATAGTCACTTTTGAACCTATTCGATACCAATGCTGCCTACCTTTTAAACTAGTGAAGGCCGCTTTTCTTTATAGCCTTAAAACAATGTATTCAAAACGGTGCTTTCGCCTTTTAATTTTAAAGCTGCCTTTTCAATGCTTTCGAAAGGGTCATATAGCCTCTTTTTACATGGTTTTGGAGGTAATGGTTTCGAAAGAGTGGGTTTTGAAACTATCCCCCTTCTTTTACTTGGTATTAATGCTTTCGAAAGAAACGCTTTCACCTATTCTTTATGACCTCTTATTTATACTATATGTTAAACCCAAATGGTTTCGAAAGGAATAATTTTAAATGGTTTCGAAGCAATGTTTCCACAAACCCTTACTTGAACCTAATGCTTTCAAAAGGTATGTTATAAGTGTTTCAAAGGGAAGGCCCCCAATGTTATCGAATGGTATATTTTATGTGTTTGAATGGAAGGTTTCTAATGCTTTCAAAAGATAAGTTTAAATGGTTTTGAAAGGAGATGTCTAAGGTATTAAGAAATGATTTCGAAAGGCATATTTTCAATACATTCGAAAGGTATGTTTTGGCCTTTCGGCCTAGTGTATTTAAGGTTAAAGTAGTTAACTTATTTTGAAAGTGGTACTTTCAATGAACTCGAAAGGGGATTGTTTAAGGCTTTAAACAAAGGTTTCGAAGGTATAGTTTTGGCCTTGTAGCCTAAAGTCTTCTAAGCTAAAAGGAGGTTTTAACTTATTTTGAAGGGATAGATAATCTCATTGATTAGATTTCATCAACACAGCTTTGTGTAAAGCATATATCATGGCAAAAGTATTTTGAGTAAAATAAAATATATGATTTCCTTATTTTATAAAGAATTTCAGGGGTAATTTATTTGCAAAGATTGTTTACAAGGAAACAAAATTTGAATAGGGTAGTTAACCCTTTGTATATGATAGGAAATGAAATTTGAATAGGGTAGTTAACCATTTATATATGATAGGAAATGAAATTTGAATAAGGTAGTTAACCCTAAGCTTATGACTCAGATACTAAAAGACTGGATGAGACTGGTGTAAGGTCATGCCCTATACTTTGGATAATATCCCCTAGCTAATATAAGTCCAAAATTCAAGTGTTTAGGGCTTTGTCACAGATGGGACTAAAATAACATTGCACACATAAGGGAATATACAGAGTAAAGATAGGTTATCGGAAAGCCTGCAAAACCATCAGGAGTTGTTGACCCAAGAAGAAGATAGTTAAGGGCAGATAGCCCAGTATTGTGTCTAAGAGATGTTAAATTATTGATTATGTCTGGTATGCCCGAGTCAGCCAATGGTTAATAGTTAACTAGACATAACTATAGTGTGGGCAGATAGTCCATTGATTTCCTGATTTTTGCATATACGTATTTGCTATTGTTGTTATAATCAGTTTGATTGCAGGACCTTGGTTTGCAAAAGATATGCTTTTAAAAGGATATTAGTGAGGGAAACCCATTCCGCTAAACGGTTTGGTCTCACTTAATATCAGCAAATCGAGATGTAATAGTATTATTAACACCAAGCTTTATGTCTGACTAGAAGTTTATGTTTTTCCCTTAAAATCTCGGGTGCTCAAAATTTATTTGAGTAGATTGAGAGTTAAGGACTTTTCAGGTTTAGTAGGTTAGACATAAGCTTTCGAAGACGTGCAGGACACAAAGCTAGCTATGTAGGAGCTATTTGTTATTATTTTCGCTGTGATGCATTTATGATTCATATGTCTATCTAGTACTCTCATCATCCACGGATGCATCTTCATATATTGCTCTTGGCGTAATTTGAAATAATTATATTTGATCCAAACCTAGGAATCATTTTGGGATTATGTAACTGAATATGAAATATTGGTTTGAAATTTAAACACAAAAGTTGTCTTTGAATTCTGTGTTGATTTTATTTCATACTCATGTACTTCTGATACTATGAATACCATTAACATTATCGTATTTTGTCATCAGAAGTTAATACTATGGATGACTGCAACATCTGTAGCGCTTAGCTTCGGCCTCAAGATAGGGGATGTTACAACTTGATATCAGAGCATAGGTTTATGAAAAGTTAAAAGAATTTTTAAACTTAAAGTGGTTTTGAAAACATGATCCTAAGGAATTAGTGAAAATATTGGAGTATAGGATAACGCTATACTAATGTACTTTTATTTGCTATATATAAGTATATGCTTTATCTCTATTCTTCCATCTCTCTTAGGCTATTCTTCTATATCTTATTAAGACTCGAATGCAGATTTTAAGAAAGTAAGACATGGATGTTAGGAGTGGAAGAGTTAACATTGGTGGAGGAAGTACCACAACCAATGGAAATGTCAGACCAAATATTAGAAGGAATCTAGGTCGGGCACAAGCTGCTAATGTAGGTGCTGGAGCATCGCAAGTTGATATGGGAGCTATGTATCAGTTCTTCGTCAACATAATGCAAGCTGGAGATGCTGCGGGATTAGTTAAATGAAATGTTGATGGAGGAAATTAGGGAGCTCCAGGGGTCAATAAATATGTAGTACTAAGCAAAGATTATGCTAGGCTTAGAGGAATGTCGTTTATCGAGATTGAGGATACAATTGAAGTGGAGAATTGGTCGCTTCATTACGAAAGGATTTTTCTAATTTAGGGCTCAACGATGAGCAGTAAAGGAGATTGGCATCAGGCAGTTGGAAGGAGCAGCATTGTACTAGTGGAATAATATTACTCTGGGAGTAAATGAAGAGACCATGACTTGGGAAAATTTTAGAGGGAGATTTGAGGAAAGATCATGTTGGGGATTGCTAGGTCAAGTCTGCTCAGGAAGTTTGCTGAGTTGGTGCAGGGATACATGACAGTGCTGGAGTATGCCACCAGATTTGAGGAGCTATCGAGATACAGATATGCTATGGTTGATATGGTTATCAAAAAAATGAGAAGTTGACCCATGGATTGAAATCTGAGCATGCTAAAGCAACTTTGCCACATATTAGGGATTCGTGTGAGGTAGTTGTTGAGATGGGTTTGAGGCAGGAGGAGATGCTTGCTTTTTTTGATGGTAACAAACTAGGGGAAGATCAAGGAAGGCAGAACCAAAAGAAAAAGCTTTTCCATAAGAAATGCGCTTAGAATTGAGGAGTAGCCAAGAAAAAGAAAGCAGTAGAGTTTGTTACAAGTGTAATAAGACGGGACATTATGCTCATGAGTGTCGGACATGCAAAGGGAAGAAAGATGCTGACAAGGAAGGAGTAAAATGCTTCAACTATGATCGTATTTGACACTATAAGAATTAGTGCAAGGAACCGACCAAGGATGGTAATGACAAAGTGTTTGCATTGGAACCAGCTACCTCAAGACCAACAATAGTGGAGAAAGGAAAAGCTGTGTTGGGAGGTATGCTAGTTAGAGTTTTAGTTGATATCGGTGCATAGCATTCTCTTATATCTCATAGTTTGTTAGATAAGCTTAACCTAGAACCCTCGTACCTAGTAACTTCCTTAAGGGATGCGAATTCGATAGGAGGGTATGCGACTCTTGGGATGTGATGAGACCACTTAGAGTTTGTATTGTTGGGTCATATTTTTTTTGCAGTTTGCATGTGTTGGATTTCATAGGTTTCAGAATTATTTTGGGTATGGAGTGGTTAAGTAAGTACGATGCTAGGATATTTTTCCATGATAGGAAATATCACTTAGACATCCCGATTATAGTGATCGGATTACATACTCCATAGAAAACCCTAGTTTAGAAGTCAATGCTTTGTCGGGTGTTATGGAGGCAGAAGACAAGTTTGATTGAGTTTTCGTTGTTAGAGAATTCGTAGATATCTTTAAGCTTGTGATAGGACTACCACCGAAACAAGCTATTGAGATTCGGATAGATTTAGTACTAGAGTTGAACCGGTGAGCAGACTATTAAGTAGGATGACACCTACTAAGATGAAGGAGTTAAAGGTGTAGTTGGTGGATTTAGAAGGTAAGAATTTTATAAAACTAAGCAGTTTGCCTTGGGGAGCAGCCGCAATGTTAGCAAAGAAACCGGACGGATCATTGCGGTTGTATATTGATTATCGTAAGCTGAATGAGAAGACGATAAAGAATCGATATGCATTACCTAGGATTGACAATTTGTTCGATCAGTTGAGCAGAGCCAAAGTATTTTCCTAGTTGGATTTGGTAACAATATTCCATCATCTTAGAGTAGCAAAGGATAGTATTCCTTTAACGACATTTAGGTCCACATATTAATCATACGAATGCTTAGTGATGTAGTTCTGACTAACTAATGCGCCAACATTCTTCGTGGAATTGATGAATAGAATCTTTCTAGAGTATCTGGACAGATTTGTTTTAGTATTCATAGACGACATTTTGATATGCTCTAAGGATGAAAGAGAGAACAAAGTTCATCTAAAAGTGGTAATTGAGATACTGAGGCATCATCAACTGAAAGTGAAATTTTTGAAGTGTCACTTCTAGAAGAAGGAGGTGAAGTTTCTTGGTCATGTAGTCTCAGAAAAATGATTATCAATAGATCCAACTAAGACCGAGGTAGTGAATAGTTGGAAGAGATCGGAGATAGTGGTTGAGATAAAGAGTTTTCTTGAATTAGCTCGTTACTAGCAGAGATTCATTAAGGATTTCTTGCGGATAGCGGCACTGATAACTAAACTAACTCGGAAAGATGTGAAGTTTGTTTGGACTGATAAGTGTGAGAAGGCACTCTAGAAACTGAAACACTTATTGAGTAATGCACCTATGCTAGTTGTTCCAGAGGGTAATCAGGGCATAGTGGTGTACACGAACGCATATGGAACACTATTAGGAGCTGTGTTAACGTAGACGGGTAAAGCGATTGTCTACGATTCTCGATAGCTCAGATTGCATGAAGTTAGATATCCAACTCATGATCTGGAATTAGTTGCAGTAATTTTTGCATTGAAGGTGTGGAGACATTACCTTTTTGGAGAAAGATTTGAGTAGTATACGGATCATAAGTCACTAAGGTATTTATTCTCTTAGAAGGAGTTAAATATGAGACAACAGAGGTGTTAGAGTTTATAGTCGCTCATGACTTTGGTATTGAGTACACACGAGGAAAAGAAAACAAGGTTGCAGATTTACTTAGCAGAAAATATCAGAATGCAGTATTGGCAATAATAGCTGAATGGAAAGATTTAGAAGCATTGACTATATGCGAGAACAATGGAGATCCAAGAGTAGTTCTAGTCAAGAAATTGCTATGCTGTCATGTTTAGAAGTTTGACAGGTGATGATTGAAAGGATCGCTTCTAAACAAGGGTGGATCCATTATTAGCTGAACGGATCAGTAATTTAAGGGATGAAATAGAGAGCGATGACTTGAAATATTTTAGTCCCAAACAAAATGGGTGGTTGAGGAAGAAAGAACGACCATGTGTTTCGAGTGTAGGAAACATTAGAAAGGAAGTTCTTAGAGAATGCCATCGTTCAAAGTTCACTATTTATCGATGGGAACTAAGATGTACGAGTATATGAAAAAGAGTTTCTTCTGGGAAGGAATGAACAGAGATGTAGGCTTATAGGTAAGGCAGTGTTTGAACTATCAACAGGTAAAAGCCGAACATCAAAAACCGAGTGGGTTACTTCAGCCTTTAGATGTTCTAGTCTGGAAATGGGATTCTATCTCAATGGATTTTATAGATGGGTTACCAAGGTCGAATCAAGGAAATGAAAGTATATGGGTCTTAATGGACAGGTTGACCAAGAATGTCCATTCCATTCTAGTTAAGTCAACCAGGATGGCACCTGTTTTGGCTAGGTTGTTTATGAAGAACATAGTTAGACTACACAGAATTCCCAGTAGTATAGTAAGTGATAGAGATTCATTATTCACTAGCGAGTTTTGGAAGAGTCTACAAGAGACTTTAGGTGCCAAGCCCAAGATGAGTACCCTTACCATCCGCAGACAGATGGGCAAAGAGAGAGAGAGAGAGTTAACAAAGTCTTAGACGATTTGTTTAGAGTTTGTGTTCTAGATTTTAGGGGATCATGGGAAGGCCATCTAAACTTAGTCGAGTTTTCATGTAACAACAGGTACTAGACTAGTATAGGGATGGAACCATTTGAAGCTTTGTATGGAAGGCCATGAAAATCTCCCATTTATTGGTTAGAGACCGAGGATAGATTAGTCCTTGGTCCAGATTTGGTTGGAGAATCTGCATCAAAATGTGTAATTTCGAGCTAAGGAAGCTTAGTTTAGGCATAAGAGTTATGCTGATAAAAGACGAAAAGACTTAGAGTTCTCGGTTGGAGATCATGTCTCCGTAAAGGTGTCACCGATGAAAGGGGTAATCAGATTTGGAAAGTCAGGAAAATTGACATCAAGATTAGTTGGACTATTTCCTATTATAGAAAGGATCGGGAAACTAGCATATAGAGTAGAGTTACCGAATAGTTTGGTAAAAGTCCAAGGATGTGTATTCGAGATCCAAAAACTACTATTACATCGACTGTGTTAGGTGATCTAGTAGTGGAACCGGATATGACTATAGTTAGAAAACCAGTTCGTATAGTTGTAAGAGATGAGAATAGGATGAGGAACAAAACAGTCAGATTAGTCAAAATCCAATGCAGTGATGACAAGAGAGATTTTACTTGAGAAACTAAATGCAGGATTAGAGATACTTATCATGACTTGTTTCATGGCATGTTTTACCTTTATTTTTGACTGTTATGGGTACCTTATGATAATTTCGAGGATGATATTCTTTAAGGAGGGGAATCTGTAATGACCCTAATTTTAAATGACATTATTTAGGACATTTAGTTAGATAAATTAAATGAAATAATGTAGATGGTTAAGGGATTAAGATTTGTTAATTAACAAGGGGTCGTGCCTTAATAAATGTATCAGCAAAGGAGAATTAAAATAAGTAAGAAGAATATGGTAAGGGTAAAATAGGAATAGCTTTTTTTATTTTACCATAAACCCTTCTATCCTTCATCTCTTATTCATTTTAACATTTATAAGCAAAACCAAAATCCCCAAGAGCTCAGCTGGCCACCATTAAGAAGAATCAAAAGAAGATAAGCTAGGATTCAAGTAGAAAGCTTAAGCAATTCAACCAAAGAGAAAATCTCAATCTTCTTAATACCAAGCTAAAACGAATAATTTGATTTACATCTCACTTTTGTTAATGATTTCGGTGTCAAGGTTAGATCCAAGCTATTTTGCAAATAATATGCCATGTTATGATTATTTAAATACACACACACACACACACAGATATATATATATATATATATATATATATATATATATATATGTCTGTTGATGATTTATATTATTTCATATAGATTTTATGATAAGTTTAGATTGGAAAACCTATTAAATGACATTCAAATAATTTTCATTTTTTGATATATGATCAATGACATTATTTCAAAAGTGGGTTTCAAGTTTCATAATTTTTTGAGCCATTGAGGATTTATTATGAATTTTCTATGAGGGAAAATAGGTAATATTGGGTTTAAATTATATAAGGCAATTATATATTGATTTCAGGTCTGAAATTTAAATAGGTTAGAAAACATATTAAAACTGAAATATGGTGAATTTTGGGGAATTTTCCTAAGTATTTTACTATGGTCATAAGTGCTCAATGTAAAGTTAGAACTCTATTGTAGTCACCAAATCTAGACTGGATAAATCATGATATTATTCAGTTTTTCTATATAAGATTAAACAATATTTTTTCCTACACAAATGATGTGAGAATGTGTATAAATTAACTTTAGAATTTGGTTTTATGTCTAATGAAGTTTTTGCACCTCCTTTTTTTGTGCTATATTACCGCCTTATCCCCACTATAACTTTTTGCACCTCCACCACTATGGAACCATTAAGCACTTTAACCGCACATGCTTATACCTAGGGTCAAACGACTAATCGAACCTTCAAACAACTAATGATCGGTTAATAGTTAACTGAACTATTCCTATATAGGATTACCCTACAGGTTCAACCTTAAGACTGCATTTCCCACACGATGAATATACGTAACTAGTTCAACATCGGTTCCCCTGAATTTCCACCTTGGGACTGCATTTCCCATATTACGACAACACGTATAATATTTATGCATTAAGGGGGAGCCCACAATGCTGACTTGCATTGAAGACACAAGGTTTGTCGCATCTGTGTCCATCTCTCAATGGTAACGTAATGCCTCTCATTGCATTACATCAGGATCCATCAAAAACACAGTACTATGCTACATACGTGAATACCAAGGAACTCCCATTAGTGCCGGGCCACACACTCCATCAGGCATCACCATCAGTGTTGCACAACCACCGTAGAACCTTCTATTACTGTAATTTACGATAGTATCGCCCAAGTCGAATATCGATGTAATGACCCTAATTTTGATTGACATTATCTAGGACATTTAACTAGATAAATTAAATGAAATAATGTATATGGTTAAGGGATTGAGATTTGTTAATTAACAAGGAGTCATGCCTTAATAAATGTGTAAGCAAAGGTGAATTAAAATAAGTAGGAAGAATATGGTAAGGGAAAAATAGGAATAGCCTTTGTTCTTATACCCCAAACCATACTATCCTTCTATCCTTCATATCTTATTCATTTCAACATTCATAAACAAAACTAAAACCCCAAAGAGCTCAGCCGACCACCATTAAGAAGAATCAAAAGAAGACAGGCTAGGATTTAAGTAGAAAGCTTAAGTAATTCAATCAAAGTGCAAATCTCAACCTTCTTGACACCAAGCTAGGGTGAATAATTTGACTTACAACTCACTTTTGTTAATGTTTTCAGTTTTAAGGTTGGATCTAAACTATTTTGCAAATAGTATGCCATGTTATGATTGTTTAAATATATATATATATATATATATATATGCTTGTTGATGATTTGTATTGTTTCATATAGATTTTAATAAGTTTAGATTGGAAAACATATTAAATGACATCCAAATGATTTTCATTTTGATATATAGTCAAAAACATTATTTTAGAAGTGGGTTTCAAGTTTCATAATTTTCTAAGCTATTGTGGATTTATTATGGTTTTCTATGAAAGAAAATAATTAATATTGGGTTTAAATTGTATAAGGCAATAATATATTGATTTTGGGTCTAAAATTTAAATATGTTAGAATACATATTAAAAGTGAATTATGGTGATTTTTGGGGAATTTTCCTAAGTATTTTACTACGGTTATAAATTATTTAAGTTAAGGGACTTAAACATTTTATATGTTATACCAAGGAGAAGGGCTTATTTGTTAAACGATTTTAATTGATAATTTTGAATTCGAAAGCCTTTTAGAAAAAGGGATTTTGATAAAGAAACAACAACCAATTACATTTTGAAAATATGGCAAGTTAGATGAAAAGAGATTACTTTGAAAGGCATAAAAATTAGTTTTATTTACCACTTTTCCACTTCCATTTGCTAGCTTTTGTTACCATACTTCTTCTAATAAACCTATTCGAAACCAATGCACTTGATATTAAGCAATTGGCATGTAGTGCACTGGAGAAAGGTGGAAGCGACCATGTCGAAACAATGCTTTCAAAGGAGTAGAAGTTATTCTTATAAGCTTACGAATACATTACTAATTTCTGTTAATAAAAGATGCTTTCGATGGGGTTGATGCCAACTGTATTAGTTTTTGAATCAATCAACTTGCCTTTGTTTTTAAAAAAGGGCTTTCGAATGAGTTGCCGCTTATTTTGTTGTATAAGAAACTTTCGAATGGATAGCTGCTTTTGAACCTACTTGATACCCATGCTGCCGCATTCATACCTTTCGAACTAGTTAAGCCCCCTTTTCTTTATAGCCTTAAAACAACATGTTCGAAAGGGTGCATTCACATTTTAATTTTGAAGCCGCCTTCTTAATGCTTTCGAAAGATTCTTATAGCCGCTTTCAAAATTGTTTTGGAGGCAATGGTTTCGAAAGGGTGGGTTTTGAAACTATCTTCTTTGTTTTACCTGGGACTAATGATTTCGAAAGGAACGCGTTCACCTCTATTCTTTATGAACCCTTAGTTATACTATATGTTAAACCTAAATGGTTTTGAAAGGAAAAATTTTAATTGTTTCAAAGCAATGTTTCCACAACCCTTACTCGAACCTAGTGCTTTCAAAAGCTATGTTATAAGTATTATAAAGAGGAGGCCCCCTATTTTTTCGAAAGGTATTTTTAAGTGTTTGAATGGAAGGTTTCCAATGCTTTCAAAAGATAAGTTTTAATGGCTTCTAAAGGGGATGTTTAAGGTTTTAAGAATTGATTTCGAAAGGCATATTTTTAATACATTCGACATGTATGTTTTGGCCTTTCGGCCTAGTGTATTTAAGATTAATTTAGTTAATTTTCTTTGAAAGGGGTAATTTCAATGAACTCGAAAGGGGATTATTTAAGGTTTTAAACAAAGGTTTCGAAGGTATATTTTTGGCTTTGTAGCTTAAAGACTTCAAAGTTAAAAATAGGTTTTAACTTATTTTGAAGGGATAGATAATCCTAATTTTTAGAATTCATCAACATTGTTTTGTGTAAAGCATATACCATGACATAAGTATTTTGAGTAAAGCAAACTATATGATTTCCTTATTTTATAAAGATATGATTTTAGTGGTAAATCATCTACAAAAATTGTTTACAAGGAAATGAAATTTGAATATGGTAGTCAACCTTAAGTATATGACAGGAAATGAAATTTGAATAGGGTAATTGTAACACCCCCTACATGGAGGCCCAAAACTAAGGACTATGGATGTTGCAATCATCCATAGTTGTTAATCCTCAGTGAACAAATAAGACGGTGTTAGATTCACTGATACACAGAAACACATGAATATGGAAATTTTTTAAAACATCAAACAAAATCACATTCCACTTCAAAACATTTCTAATTTCATTACATAATCCCATAAGCGTCAACCACGTTCAGAGAAAATATATTTATTACAATATACGCCAAGAGCGACATATGAAGATGCCCCCTTAGATGATAAGAGCATACACAGGCAATATAACAACTTTTCCACTATAAACAACACGACATAATCAAGTAAAAGAGAACTTTACATAGCTATTATGCCTCATGCACGTCTCTGGAAGCTTTATTTGTCTAATGAGTTATGTGACAACCCATATTTCAAAAGGTTTAAATCGACAATAATCCACATATGTAGAACTTAAACAATCTGGAACACAGATAATCAATGGAGTTAATTAAGAAAAATAAGAAAAGGAAAATAAAACAAACACAGAATCTCGCAGCAGAATGATAAAATATAAAAACCAAATAAATAGTTCATGAAGCTGTTTATAATATACATTTGATTATAATTTACACAACATTTATCTGAGTTATATAAACAATTGGGATAAGTAAAAGAAAATGCAACTGAACAACATGATGCAGGGAATAATATAGTAATAATATACCAAATCTTCGTCTTTATCCTCTAGAAAATGAACTTCAATGCCCTGAAATACTCAAGGCTGACCCGAGCATAATGAAAAGACAAAACACTTGAGTTGGGACTAAAATATCCTTATGTGAGTCAAATTGATATCAACAAATTTAAATGTAATAGCGTCAGAGATGTTTACTGGATTTCACATCTCCTATCTAGTGTATACCTTGCGTGCAATAACTCAAAAGATGTTACAAAAATTTTCCATCTCTTAAGGATCCGTAAAATTATTATATATAGTAGAATACACTATAGATATAATGTCTAATCAGTAAAATAAATAGTTTCCTTAGTGTTAAGGCTTTACATTAATCCTCCTTAACGCGTTTACATGCATTGTCATATAGTTTGCATTTAGCACAACCAGTAGCAAGTCGATAGCCAGTGATGCACCATGATATTACAACAGTAAGCCAAAAATCATAGGGGTCTCATCTAGTGAAAAAAGTATGACAAGGCACGTGAGCGAATGCCCAAGGTAGGATCTAATAGTTCGGGTCGTAGGGCTGGTAGTAATGCATCGTAGCCACAACTGCCCATTGCTTGCATCCATCCCATATCGAGTCATGGGAAGCTATCCCAAAATCAAGGTGCACCGATCAAAACTAACAACAAGAGCAATAATATGGACCAAGTCCAAGAAAATCAAAGAACGAATGTCCACTAGGGGTAGTAAGCCCGCTTGGCCCTGTCAAGCTATCTTGTTATAGTCATTTCAAATTGGCACAAGTGCCGGAGTCTATCCATCATTGTCCTCTTTTTTCAAATCTAACAAATGACACCAAATCCAACCACTTCATTCCATAGTCTCCTCCACGTACACAGTAGTTAAACTGGTTCCAATACTGACAGAGACTATGCCAATAAGAGGCCCTAGTCTTTTTAACAACCAAACGTCGTTTTACACACCAGTTGGTACTTTCATATTTCAAAGCGATTCATATTTGATATCCAAATATCATATTCACTTCAAAATATCATATTTACTTCAAAATATAGTTTGATGTGTCAATTTCAATTCAAAATTCAATTCAAATTACAATTTAGGTTATACCATCATTTTAACCCAATTCATATATAAATCCACGATTTAAATATAAACGATTTCTAGTCTGACCAGTTTGAATTTTTGAAAATAGTTTGAATTTTTTTAAATAGTTTAAAATTTAAATTAGTTTAATATAAAATTGTTTGAGTATTGAAAATGGTTTATATATTAAAATAACTTGGAAGATCAAAATAATTTAAATATTTAAGAAGATAGATTTTAAACAGATTATATTAAAATAATTTATTTGAAAGTATTTTCCAAGTCAAAATGATTAAATTCCAAATCTTCCAATTCAAATCAATTTCAATTTGTATTTCAATTTTAATCGATTCAATTTCGATTTCAATTCAAATTAACTTCGATTCCAATTTTAATTCAATTCGATTCCGATTTCACATTAATTCAATTTCAATTTCAATTCCAATTAATTTCAATTCAATTCAAATTTGAACTAATTTCAATTCAATTCTCAATTTTAAACCATTTTGATTCATATAAATTTAAGTTCGATTTCAAAATATCGATTTAAATCACCCAATTCAAATTAAACTTTAATCTTCGAATTTTGATTCAAATCTTAAAATAAATTCTGTTCTCGATTCCAATTTTTATATATCTAATTATATTAATTTTACTTGGCAATAATTCAAAGTTTGAATGAAGGTTCAAATATTTTTAAACAAATCAATTCCGGAATTCAAATCATATTTCGATTATAACTTCAAAATCTCAAATCTCATATCTAAGCAATTTCGTTTAACAAATTCTGATTCCAACATTTGGGGCTCAATTTCGAAAATAATTCGATTTCCATAAACTCGATTTCTACTTCTTTGAATCAAAATATATTATATCATTACAAATCAAAAATTTTAAAATCATTTAATTTGACGAATCTGGTGCCCGTGTATAATCTTCTACCCTACGGCCAAGTGAATCAATTATTTAGATTTTAATTTCAGGGAAGGATATATATCATTTCAATCCCAAATAAATTCCATAGGTATATATTATTTCAACCTATTTCTTAATTTATTCGAAATAATTCATTTAATAGTTTTATATACTGTCTAATAATATACAGGGTGATAGCAGGATATATCAAAATAAATAAATATCCGAATTATTCAAAATATCAATCAATGGCATCCATCACAATCAACATCCAAATCATTAAAAATATCCTAACAATTTTCTAGTTATCAATAATCGGGAATTTAACTAGTAATTTATTTCCCATTCCAAATTTGAATTGTCAATTTTAGTTTCTGCAATCAATTCATATGTCGATTTCATTTCCAAACAATAGTCAATAAATTTTAAACAACTTCATGGTGTCAATTTAACTAACATAAAAATTATTTTAGTATGTCGTAAGCATTATAAAACACTCAACTTTTATTTAAAATTGAAATTTTTTCCAACCTTAAATAAATTTCAAATCAACTCCAAGACGTATTCTTCTTCGATACGATTCCAAGGCAACTTGATTCGCTCGTATCGGACCTCGTACGATGAAGTTATGCAATTTATTAATATACGATATAATTTAACATTTAACTAACTAAATAATAACAATAATAGTAAAACACGTTACCTCCTCTCCTTTTCTCCTACACGAACTAGGTCACATGCGAATGACCTAATGTCGCGTCCACGATCCTCTCCACGTGCCACCCTACGCGCGACCTCGTCGCCAAGCTTCGATCATACATCGCCACTGCCTCAGCCTCCAGAGCGCGAATGAGCATCGAGGTACAAGCCCTAACCGCCACCGTGAACCTCCTGTCTCCAACCTAGCCCTTTGTCGCACCGCCTTCTCTCCAGGAACTCGCAACCATCGCCGATCGATCGCGACTGCTCGCTCCCACTCGTGCATACACGATTTCGTACGTTTGTCATTTTTTTTATTTTTCTTCGTTCATCAGAGAGATTTGAAAATAAAATGAAGGAAAGGAGTAGGGGAAGCATACGAGGGAGACATAAGGTGGGTTGATGTTAAGCGTTGACTTTTATTATATATTATTTAAATAAGAAAATATCTCGCTCGATTGGTCCGCAAAATTCTAAACTCCAAATGAAGCGTGACGCTTGGAGTTACTAATGTTTACCTCCATTCCAAACGCAATGGAACTAGTTTCGAGGCCTAATTCGATCGTGTAACAACCCGTAAATTTTATTAATTTTATTAATGTAATTAATTGAATTTTTATGAAATTTTAAATAATAAAATTTTGAAATAAAAATTTAATATTTGGAATACGTCCTCTTAAATATAGCGACTGGTAAATTTTCATCTAATAATATTGAAGTTTTTTTTCTTGTGTAATTCTATTTCAATTTAAATCAGTTAATATTTGATGATAATAAAATGTGTTTCCAAACCTGAATATTTTTATACAATAAATTTGTAAATCATCTTCTGAGTGACACGTCATATTTCGTTTCTCCAAATTTGGACTGTTATTGCTCCATTTATCTTATTTTCTGGCAAATTTGCAGCATTTTCGGGACCGATATCGACTTTTGATCGGATGATCCTATCACTGATATATATATATACCGTTTTGATCGTCTCGTCATGCTAATCTCCGCAATATATTCATCTCTGTATTTCGGTGCCCGTACGTAGCAGAAACCGTGAAACGGATAGTCGTATCGGTTACAAATTTCAACCTATTGATTCCTGTGTCCATTCAAATTTCAAATGGCTGAAATAAACGGCCATTGTCATTTATTACCAGTTGTTACTATTCCAACATAAATGCATTGATGGTTTGCTGCTTTTATTTCCATCAGTTTGATATATATATATATATATATATATATATATATATATATATACATAATCTTTATATTAGTTATACATTTTACTTTCATTTACCTCAAACGGTTCATTGCCTTTCCTTTAACTATATAATATTTGTTATGGTTTCTTTTGGACTTACCTGCTTATCTTCCACATGGCTTTTCATTTTGGGTTCATATATCTTCGTCTCTTCGTTTTCTCTAGCGTTTGTTTCGAAATAAAGTACGGTTACTTTTGCTTTCCCTTCTGTTTGCTCTCATTTTTTTATACTATAAGACATCTAGCTATTTATTGTAGCGACCCGACTTTCTAACACCAGAAAGACGCATCACTATTTAAGAAAGAAAGGGATAGAAGAAGAAAAGAAAGAACAACAACACATCAGAATCTCACAGGGGAACGAATGAAATATAATATATAACATATATATAGTATCATATACATCAGAGTACACAACTATACATCTCAATTTAGACTGTTATAACATTTCTGTCTAATATACAATACAAGAACAACTATACAGAATATCACACAACGGAAACTCTATCTATATATCTACATGCTGAAGCCTCCTGTTCCAAAGCTCCTCTAGAATTCATCAAGGATAACCAAAATCACTTGACTACTTATACATAATATGAGTACCCAAGAGTTTAATAAAACAAAAAATAAACACTCGGGTCAGACAGGGGTCTGGTGTGAGTAAACGGTTTAAGATTGCTTAACTTTAGAAAATCCTTTGAAAAGAAAGGTATCACGTAAGACTTCCCACACATAAACATGGAAATTTTTTTACCTTACGCTAACCAAAACAATTAATAGGAAATCCAGTGATATTATAATAGTGTCTAGGATTTTCAAGTAAATATGAAATAGCCGAAATTATTACATTCATTAAATTCCAGCTACTAGCCACAAAGGTTGGTAATACAAACAAAACCATACGGTCTCGTAGGAAGAATGGGTTTCCATCCATGGCAGGGCTACTGGGTACCGTCCGTCACAGTACGTGGCCTAGATCACCGTACCAAGGACCACTCCCGAACCCCTGCAACACAAGGTCGGGACCATTCCTTACTGAACAGTCCCGAACAAGACCACCCCGCAGTTGGCTGCAGATCCAACCGCCCACAAAGCTAAAATAAAAAAGGACATCTAGACAGGGGTAAATCTCGTCCTACTTGGGCAAGACCCACTTAACCTTGCTGCACCTCCCCTGTTTTAGCCATTCCTGGTTGATGAGGCTTGAGGCTGCGATTACCTTTATAGGACACATCTATCTTAGAATGCTCATCGTCCACCTGACGATGTTATGAAAGCATTCAATCCATACAAATCCGTTCCGGGTTCGAACAGAACCGAAGGCACTATCTTGTTGCACTCATTTTGGAATCACCCTCAGAGTCAACGACCATAGCCCTTGCACTCTGTATCACCATCTCGAACCTATAAGCACTATCTCCGTCAAACTCATCACGGAATCACCTCCAGAGTTATACTGACGAATAGTTCTTACACCTCGAGTCTTCACTTGCACTCCACTTGGATTTACGACCTAACGTTTAATTTGGATCGATGTGGTTTTCGGATATCCAAATATGGAATCCCGATCCCGATCTCACCGAATCCAAAATGTCGTTTTAATGTACAAGTTGTACTTAAGGGTTTTAAACAGTAGATATTCAGAATATCACTTAACATAAATGGATGATTCATAACACAGATAGATAATTCACTATTATCAAATTCATCCACACATATCACAAAGCATCATATATATCACTTTTCATATATATCACATCCATATCATCACATATCAACCAATGACATTCAATATCATCCAATGTCATTTAACTTATCCAATGATATTTATCATCCAATCATCCATAACAAGTTTGATCCAAACTTAATTAATTTAATTTATCCTTAATTAAATTAATTCCTTACTTAATCATTTGGATTATTGTTAATCCAACTTACATATTCATTAATTAATTAATAAACATCACTTAATTATCCACTTTTGAAATTAATCATCCTTGATTAACTATTACTTAATTACTTTAAGTAATTATTCCTTAATTACAATTTTAGTTAATCATCTTGATTAATTACTTCTTAATTAGACCAAGTAATTATCTCTTAATTACCCTTTTAAATTAATCACACTTGATTAATTATTCTTTAATTATTCTGATAATTATTCCTTAATTATCCTTTAATTAATCATACCAGATTAATCACCTTTTAATTAATCACACTTGATTAATTTCCTTTTGTTAAACACTCTTGATTAACTACTTTTAATTAATCATACTTGATTAATTACTTTTAATTAATCACATTTGATTAATTACTTTTTAATTACATTGAGGAATCAAAACTTAATTATAAACTAATTATCCTTTAATTATTAATTAACAATTAATTAATTATTTCCATTAATTAATGATTACTTTCATTAATTAAATTTCTTTCTTAATTAATTACTTTAACAAGTAATTAATCACTTAATTAATTACTCTTAATTCTTTTATTAATTAATTAGTCTTCAATTAATAACTAAATTTAAACCTTTAATTAATTATATTAATTAATTCTTTAATTAATAACACAAGTGATTAACCCTTAATCACATCCACTTAATTACTTTAAGTAAAGTAATTATCTTTACTTAATTTTCTCCAGTAATCAATTACTTAATTACTTCACCCAATAATTATACTTAATTAACTCCAAAGTGATTATCTTTAATAAATCACTAATTAATTACTTAATTAATTATTTAACTAATCATTTAAATTAATTAAATGATTCTTTAATTTATTAAAAAGATTCTTAATTAAGTAAATCATTACCTTAATTAAGGTGTTCTATTAACCAATAACACTTTAATTATTAATAATAATTGAATTATCTTAATTACTTTCACCAATTTATTTATCTTCAATAAATCAAACCACTTAATTTCTTAAGATAAATCTTCATTATAATTGATCTCTAAATCTTTATCATTTATCTTTATTTAAAATAATAATATTTTAGAAATCAATTTTAATCTTAACAATTTAAACATTCAAAATTAAACTTTTAAAATCTTTAGACTTTCCAAAGTTATTACATAAAATTTAATACGAACTTTATTTCAAAAATTCACTTATTTTATTTTAAAACTTTCATATTTCAAAATAGAGAACTTGTTTAAAACCTAACTTTAAAACAAATTTAGTTTTATAAATAAACTTGATTGATTTTTGGTTTTAAAACTTTAATCATTTACAAAGTAAAATTCCTTTTGTTTCAAAACCTAAAAAAACATTGGTGTTAAATTTTTGAAACTTAAACAACACTAAAACTCTACTCAACACAGCAACTTCGAGCCAAGCACCAGAACTCCCCGATGCTAACACGGGATCCTCCCCTCCTTCTTCTGCTTCGAGAAATAACATCAGATACTCGAAGAAAACTTCGAGCTTTTCCTCACCTTCCCGAAACTCAAACTACAGATGCACGAAAACCGTGCACATCAACGTGCACTTCCTCATCGGCCAACGTTGAACTCCTCTCCGGCCTCCACTAAGTTGCAATTGACCACGACAACTACTAACGAATCCCAGAAATCGTCTCTTGATCGAAATTCAAAAATTGACCATCGAACCCATTAGTTCGAAACGACCATCACCAGAAAAGCATCCCTCCATGGCAACTCTAGCTTCGAGAAAACCCATCATCACCACCATAGCTTTGTCACGACCTTCTAATCCCACGGCAATACACGTGATCCACTCCGGTAGCTTCTCGCCATCGCGAAACCCAATAGAACAACGTCGGCAAAAACAGGATGCAAAACCCTACACAATCGAATTCCGGCCAACCCCCTCATCAATAAATTCTCAAATTAATTTTCTGATGATCCCCTACATCTCCTCGACCTTCCTGCATAACCACAACGCACAGATCGCCGTCATTCGCCATCGTTTGGTCAAAATGTCCAAAACATTCAGTTGGAAAATTCTCTCCAAATACCAATCTAAAAATCATAATTCATACCTCAAAAATCATGATTTCCCAATGGTAATTCAACTATAAAATCGAAACTTAAATTTGAATTCACAAAATTTTGACCCAATTTAATTTTTATACTGTAATTCGAATATTTCGAGCCAATCATTCATTTTAAAAACTTATAACTATTTTTAGACGGAAAGTTACATGATTTCAAACATCTTTTATTTACAAACCATAAGCAAATTCGAATTCAAAATTTAGTTATTGAATTAATTGTGACAATTGAAACTGTTTGTATCATACAGAGCCTAAGTTTTAACTATACAGACAAACAAAATACAAGAAGATAACATGCATCAAATTAATTCAAATATTTCAGAAATCATCATGATATTCATTCATCAGAACAAGTTGAAGCCAAGTTTAAAACTGTTTTTAAAATTCATTTACTCACATTAAATTGCAGAGGATAGAACTGTATTTTTGTTTCCAGGCCTTGAATTTATTTGCATGTTGAATTTTAATCCTACTGCAGAACTTCTAAATTGCTTGCTGATTCCAGTTTTGCATGTTGATAATTTCCTTGCCTGATTGTACTTGAAGATGAACTTGCATTTGCCATTGATTTGAATTTTCCAGGTTTTCTTGCTTCGGATTTCTTTCTTTTTTTTCAAATTTTCTTTTCTTCTTCTTTTTCTTTCAAATTTGTATTATGTTTGAGTTTTGGTTGAGAATGTAGAAAAGAACTAGCTGAAGATTAAAACTCTTCTTTTTATCATATTTTTATTTTTATTTAAGTAAAGAGAATTGACACTTGTTCTTTATTTGTTCTAATTAACTTACACATGTCCATTTTTATTTACAATTGTCCCTTACATATATTAATATACTTACAAGTGTTTTTAATGTTTTATAAATATTTTAAATGTTATTTTCTCTTTTTAATAATCTATTTAAATTATGAATGTAATATTTATGTGATTATAAAATGTGTACTTATCTTTTAATAAATATTCATGTGAATTCAAATAACTTTTATTTTTGATTCAAATCAAAATATCATATGTTTATAAATTTGTGAAATTTAATTTAACTCTATATATAAAAATTTTAAAACAATTTATCTTATGTTAAAGTTAAAATGAAAGACTATTGAAAACAATTGAAAGTGAACTTCAACATTAATTCTTATTTAAAACAAAAGCTTAGAATACATATATAAATCAGAAATTAACTTTGTTATTAAAATTTAAATCTCAAATATCATTTTTAGAAGTAGTAAGTCAAATTAAAATTTCAAATTACAAATTATATATACATTAAAGTTTGAAAATACTTATTAAATTCAAATCAATATTTCCCTATTTCTAATATATACAAATATATATATATATATATTTCAAATGGAAAAACATATTAACATTAGATTTGATAATTACTATATTAAATTTTAAAACTCAAACCAAAACATAGTATATATATTCATATATATCACAATTTGAATATATAGCTTTTATTATATTAAAAACTCCCTATTTACAAGATATATCAATATATATATATATATATATATATTATAAATAGAAAATACCTTGATTAACTTTTGAAAAATAAATCTTACCAAATTTTAAATTGCTAAAATAAATATCTCCAAATCATTAGTTTTCAAAAGAATTAAACTTACCTATTTTATTTTGTTAGGAAAGATGTTGATAGATATTACCAAATTATAATATCAGCCTTTAAAAGAATTTTAACTTATCAATTTATAATGTAAAATGATCAAATTAATTTAATTATTGTCAAAGATTATTAAATTGATATTGCTCAAAATTCCAGGTAGTCTGTAACGACCTAGAATTTCTGTCAATTAAAATTTGTATATTTAATTTATTTTAAATATTAATAAGTGAAATTTATAAGTCGAATAAATTTTATTTCGAATAATTGGATTTAATTGGGTAATTAAATCGATAATTTAAATAGTTGAAAATACAGAAATAATTAAAATTGGGTTTAATATGATTGAAAATGATTTGTAAAATTTTATTTTATCATGTTGGAGTTAGAACGATATTATAGAACTTTTAAAATTGAATTAAAAGTTTATTTGTGAAAACTGAATATTTTAATATTAAATCGACTAGGGAAATTAGTCAATTTTCGAACAGTCTCAGAATTGGACGAAACTAGTTCCATTGGATCCGTAATAGTTTGCTATTATCGATTTCATTTTTTGTAGCAATCGGAGTTTTCGTTTGATCGTGGCAGCTCGAAGCGCATCGAAATTGTTTTAATATTAATTTGGCGAGTTAAAATAGCCATTTTTCAAACAGTCTCGGATTTCGATGAAACTAGTTTCATCGGATCCGTAATGTGATATTATTGTATGGTTTCAAATTTTGTGTCAATCGGATATACCGTTTGTCAGGTGCAAGCTAAAACGCCTAGAAATTTGATTTACCGATTTAATTTAAAATCGAACGTTTATTGCCATAACTCACACAGATGACCGAATTAGCTCCCGAAACACGTTCCATTGTGTTCGGAATGCGGGGTAAACCATGGGAACGCCAACCGGCACGCTTCGTTTGGAGTTCGGAAAATCCGGGATGAATAGTGCTCGCTGAATTTTCTACATAAGCCCCTAACTAATTCATTTTTGCAAAAAATTAAAAACCCTAGGGTTTCTTCAAGAGCCGCCGCCTCCATAAGTTATTAATGGCAAGAAATTCATCGTTTTCTTCCTCAAATTTCTCTCAATCCACAACTCGATTCAAGAATCTTCCAACTGCAAAGATGTAGAGCTCGATGGAAGCTAGCTATCCAACGATGGAGATGGGATATAGTGGAGCGTAGAGGCCGAAAAGGGGTCGCGTTCGTGCCCGGTTGCGCATGAGTTTCGAGAGAGAGGGGGAGGCCGAGCTCCAAGCCTTTGCGGTTGAAGGTAGAGGGGGAGATGGGCTTCCATTTGGCGCTAGCTGATCAACTTCTCGTCGAGCGAGGTGGTGGCGATTTTAAACCCTAGGGTGTGGGCTTTGGGTTTGTGTCGTGCGTATAACCTGTAGAACGCAAACGTGAAGAAGGAAGAAAGGAGATAGCGGCCTGGATTCAATGAAGCAAGATCGTGCGGCCCAAATTAATTTAGGTTTAAAAATATAAAATTAAGCTGTAAATTTATATATATATAATTCGTGTAAACTTCGTAAATTCATATCGTTTTCATACGAGGTCGAAAACGCACGAAACCAGTTGCGTTGGAATCGTATGGACGAGCACTATACTATGGAATTGGATTGGAGTCATTTGGAGATAGTGTTAACGTAAAAATCAGACGCTAACACCCCGGTGTATATTGAAGTTGAGCGAAAGCACCACCCGTGAACACGGGAACTAAAACAAGAAGAGAAGTCACAGAGAAAGCAGAAAAGACAACAGTTTTTATAGTGGTTCGGCTTAGGGTAAGCCTACATTCACTTTAATTCTCTTTATTTCTGAATCAATTACAACTTTACAACAATCTTCAATTACAATCTCATGAGACAAACAACTAGAACTTTGATGTAGAAGAATTCTTTGAATCCATGTAGATTGCGTTAGATTTCCTCTCGAAGTTAGTTGAGATGCCTTTCGAACTTGAAGTGTTGAGTGAGTCGAGAATTCAACAGAGTATCAGCGCTTAAAGAGATCGGCCAAAAAAGTCCCTTTCATGTTTGAGGTATGTTGGTATTTATAGGAAAGTTCTCCCCTTAGGTCGTAAGTCGTGACCGATCTATGGTAGGTCGTGGCCGACTCATCTGGCCAAACCCCCTGGTTTCATATAGGTTCACTTAAGTCCCAGGTCGCCCCCGAGTCAATACAACCTTGTCTCAGTAATATGGCATTGGGCTTACATTTAGTAGCTTTAGGTCGTGGACGACTCAAGCTAGGTCGTGAGTCGTGAACGAGTTAACTGGCAAGTCGCAAGTCACGGCTTAACTGGTAAGTCCTGGATCGTGTACGAGTTAAGAGGCCACTGTGTCAAGTAGCTGCATTGAACTTGCCTTCCTTTGCTTGGGTCGTGAACGACTTAACATAGGTCATAGGTCGGTTGCAACTTAGGTATAGTTCATGATCTTGTCTATGTCCTGAGCAGTTAGAGCGGCAAACTCTCTGGATAGTTAGGTCAGCTTCTATCTTAAGTCGGTAGCTACCTTAGGTCGGTAGCTATCTTAAGTCGGTAGCTATCTTAGGTCGGCATCCTGTTTTAGGCAGTTGGGTCGGCGTTCTTGTTAAAGCATTAGGTCGGTAACCTTGTTAATGTATTAGGTCGGTAACCTTGTTAAAGTATTAGACCGGCATCCCCCTCAAGCAACTTAGGTCAGAATTCCTCTTAGGGCTTAGGCAGTTAGATCGGCGTCCGTGTTAGATCGGCAACCTTGCCAAGGCATTGAGTCGGCATCTCTTTTAAGTCTTAAGTCGGTAACTTTTCAGGCCGCTGAGTCATGGCCGAGGCGGAGTTAACATTTGCCCCTCGAAGTATATGCCTAATGGTTAGGTCGTGTGCTTCGATGTCCTTTAAGCCGTTCCCCTTTAGGTTGGTAGGTCGTAGGTCGTACGTGACCTATCAGTTAGATCGTACGCGTCACTTCAGATCCCTCCACTTCAAGGTATAAGTCACATCTTCTTCTTCCTCCTCATCACTTACTCTCTTGCTTGATTCTGCCATTAAAAACTTTCCTGAGCTCCAAAAGGCGATTTCACTCCAACCAATTACTGACAACCTTTGCTACTCATTGCGTAAGTGATCCTGTTCTTCTCTTGATCCCTTATTGTCATCGATTCACGAATTCCATTCAACCCAAACCCACCCCTTGCGCACTGCTTCACTGCGAATCTCATTACACCTGTAGTTTATGAGCCCGAGTTAGCTTGGTTTTGGCTTTAAATGATCGATGAGATGATGAAGATGGTTTACTGCTTCTGGCTAGTTGATTTTGATTTGTGTTAGGATTGCAAGGTGTTGAACTTGTAGTGGTTTCGAACTGATTTAGTGGATGATCCGATATCATGAATGAAACAGCATGAATGGAATGAGGGTTTTTTGTGGATGGAGCGGCTAACGGGTTAACGGGTTGAGTGGAGTGGGATACTGACCTAGACGCGACCCAGTGATTTTGGGTGACCTAACTTTTGGCCGACCTAATCCTTAAATCGTAGCCGAGTTAACCCTTGGGGGAAATCTGCCGACCTAATCTTCTGCCGATCCAACCCTTAAACCGTGGTCGAGTTAACCCTTGGGGAATTTCACACCACTTTTTGAAGCGGAGCCTTCCTCCTTACTACTCCTCATGACTTAAAGAACTGCCGATTTAAGGAATCGGAAACTTTAATCTTAACTCGCGAGAGATTCCTTGAGTCGTAGCCGAGTTAACACTTGGATGCCCAACTTGAATTCTCACTTAAAAGCATAGTTCCAATTTGAATTCTTAACTTGATCTACTGTACTGAACTGCTTAAATCCTGGATTGTTTTAACTTTGCTGTCTTATTTCGTAGACCACATTAACTCATAGGCTAACAACCTGCTGAAAACAACAATCACAAAAAACCAAGGCGAATATACTGTCATTGACTGCCCACATCAAATGACAGATTAGTCGACATAAAGTAATCAACTTAAACACGTTGTATGAAATGCTGTGAACCAATCAACTAAAGTGAAGTATTAATGCAAAGCATCGCTAACTTGAGCTGATTTGTTTGCATCAACATTACACTTGCATATTAAAACAACGTACCCTGGACTTTATAACTGACAAATACTTGCTAGTTTTTACTCCAGTTACATTTGCTTATTGCTTGATTGATTTTACACAACACTCCACACACTTTAGGAAACGTGCACCTTCATGTTTGAATATCCAGTTGTTTGTGTAGAATGACTTCCCATGAAGAGGAAGAAGGGGTAGCTCAAGCTGAAGAGACCTTTCCGATAGCTATTCCCGTAGAGAATCCTCCAGAGAGAACTTCGACTATCCTAAATCCGAGAGCGTTTATTCAGCTACGTACTCAATTTGGTTTTGATGAAAATGATGCCATATTTCCCAGGCCAAATGATACTGCCGACAATCCTCCCCACGGTTTTGTCGCAGTCAATCGTCAAATGTGCTTAAGCGGGGCGATTCCTCCCTTTAACGACTTCCTTCGAACCCTTCTCCTTCGGTTGACAATCTCTCCATTCCAACTTCATCCTAATGGCTATGCCATCTTGATGGGGTTGTGTGTTTTGTTTAGGAGAACTCTTGATTGCTTGCCAAGTTTTGAAGAAATTCGCTACTTATGCTCGTTTGCAAAGAGTAAAGACCATCCTTCCCTTATTATTGTGAGAAGCGCTAGAAACCGCAAGCTTATTTCTGATCTTACCGAAAGTGTTCATGGATTTTTGAACCAGTTTTTCTTTGCTCGGTGCCCCCCAGGGTTTTATGCCATCTGGAGAGTAGGAAGTAAGATTACCTGTTTCTATTTTCTCCATTTCCAAACTTTTTCGAGATCCGAATTACCAATTGCTAATTTCACTCTTTGCTTTTTTCAGCACTCCCTCTCCTTTTAAAGATCCAAGCCATAAGCAAGTTTTTGAAAGATTAAGTGTTGTGGCCGTAGAAGAGAGAAGTATAAAATTTTTGTTGAGGGATGAACTTTTGCATCAGTATGGGCTTTTACACATTTCTCGTTCTACACATCCCCATGAGGTCCCAGACTCCCCGGCTAAAGCATTAGATGCCTCAGTTTCTTCTGACACACCCATACCAAAAGAACCTGCCTCTGAAGCTTCTCTAGTGAAGTGCTCTACTATTGTCGATGTTGCGGGGTCGTCTGGCAAATTCACACTTGCCCCAGTTATTGAGGAAGAAGAGCCTCAGGGATCTCCCCAACATTTACAGAAGTCTGGTGAAGAAGTTGGGAAAACAAGCCCTGTTAAGCAGAGCGGGGACGACACTTTCGAAGGGCTGAGCGACCTCTTTGTTACCTCACAGGAGCTCTTTAAAGATGACCCTGTCACTACTAGGGTTTCTTCTTCAGTAGTGGAAGCGACTTCTTCTTTGCAACAAGCTCCGTCGACCCAAGAGTTGACATTAATTACTACCCCCACGATTACTCCGCAATCAAAGAGTGGTTCGTAGTTTGATGCGCTTAGTTTGCACATCACACACACTTAGAATCTTTCGGCACTTTTATGCTCCTAACTCTTTGTACTTTGAAGATTCTAAAGTTACACTTCTTTTCTCTGAAGAATTTTAAAACTTGTCTCTTTTTATTTCAGATTCTCCAATGGGACGTAGCGGCTCTTACTATGACGACTTTCAGCGCTACAGGAGGCATAGTCAATATGACTATAGGTGCTACCTTCCCGTTCACAGAGAAACTGACGAAGAGAGAGCCGCTCGAAAGGCTTAGGAGAGGAGGGCTCAAGAAGAGCGTTATGAGAGGAAAGAGAGGGAGGATCGCCATGATTCTTCCCAGAGAGGTGACGACTCTCACAAAAGAAAGTCCCATGATGACCGGGGGAAAAGTCATATAATTGAGGACCCAAGCAAGCATGCCAGGCACGGTGAAAAGCATGCAACTACAACTCCTGAAAAGGTCACTACCCCCATCTCACTTGTCATTCCTTCTGGCTCTCCTGCTCTCGGGAAGACTGACATTCAGACAATAATCAGCATGCCTAAATTCCAAGTTGGATCAGGCCCGGCTACTCTGCAAAGCCGGTTCCCGCGCTGGTGCCTAAAGGGAGTGCGGTTCGATCTTGACTTGGTCCCTATTGACAAGCCTGCCACGCTAAAAAATCTCGATGCCGTTAGACTTGATATTGAAAGAATGTCGAACTGGCAAAAGCTTGTCGACGAGCTTCAAAGGGTAAACCGTGCGAATCTCGAGGCCATGCTTACTATGGAAAATGACAAAGCCGAATGGTAGAAGGTTCTTGAGCAGCATGATGCCGAGATGAGGAGCATCACTACTTATAATGAAGAGCTTGAGGCGAAGTTCGAGAAACTTAAAGAAGAACTCGCCACTTTTTCTACTTCTTACACTCAAAAAGAAGAAGTGCTTCAAAAACAAGTGAGAGATGCTCATGCCGACCAAAGAGACGCCGAAGACAGGCTCGAAGTGCAAAGAAGAATCAATGAGGGCTATATTGCCGATATTGCAGAGCTTCGGAAGAAAACCGACTCTCAAGAGGCGGAGATCAAAATGCTTAAGCTTCAACTCTCCAAAGCTGAAAGAGAGCGTGATGAGGCCGTTGCCGGTAAAATTGCAGCTGAAGAATCTCATGAGGCAACGAAGACCAGCATCAGCTCGACATTATTTGACTTCTACCTGCACAGCGTCTTGGGGCGCGGTAGTCTCGCCTTTCTAGGCCCCAAATATGAAGTTACACTGGCTGAAGTGTGGGAGACCGCACTTGACATGCTTGGCGGTAAAGGTGCTGGCTATGCCGAATCAGCTCTTGAGGAGCATTACTTGGATGACGTACTAGCGCCGCTCTCTCCAAGGGAAAAGAACAACTTGCAAAATTAAGAGCCGAAATGGCAGAAGGGGAACGTTTAGTAAAAACTACTTCAACTGTTCCATTTCAGCCTTCACCTTCGGCTGAAATCGACATTGTCGGCTCCAGTTCTCATTCTCCATCCCCTGCTAAAGTTACCACTGAGATCACAAGCACATAGGGTGGAGATGAAGGCGAAGAGAGCGCCGAAGCACAGGCTTATGAGGTTGATATCAGGAAGCCGACTTCTCCAGGTAACTCTACTGTTAATCTTGCCCAAGTAGACTGCTCATCTGCTTCTTATGAGTTTGATGAGCTTCTTGACTATTTCCTGAACCTCAACGAGCCTTTATCTCCTCTCTTTACTGACTTTAACTTCTTTTCTTCTGTAGAGAAAGCATCGAGCATTGTTCAAACTTCCCCTCCTCCAATTATTACTCCTCCGGTTCTCCGGGTCACTCCTCCGTCCGCCTCTCAACCAGGGTCGCAAGAGAAGCAAATAGAAGCTCTTCATGGCTTAGATGATCCTATTGCTTCTCAAGAACATGGGGGAGAAGGGCTTGGAGAAGGCAATGAGTCTCCGGAGCGAACCACTTCTGATAACATAAAATTATCTGCTCTTGTTACTCCGGAAAGTGAGTCTTCTTCAAGGAGGAGGAGGAAGCGTGTTACTTCCAAGAAGAGAAGAAAAGACATTCTTGTTTCTGAAGAGGAAGCGAAAGTTGATCCGACAGTAACCCTCTCTCCTTCATCCCCGACTCTCCCAAGCCGTCCTGAAAAGTTGCCTATTAGGTCAGGTGAAGGCTCTAAGGCTGGTGGCAAGAAGAAGTAAGGGATCCTGCTTCGATTTATTTTCGCTTTTTGCTTTTTGCGTGTACTGGCCGGAGATTGTGCGGGTACCGGCCTCCGCTTTTCTTTTTCTTTTTATTTCGAAACCTGTACCTGTACAAAATTTTGACAGTATTGAATAAAATGATTCTTTTCATTTGTACAAACTTCTGTCTGTATTTGAGAATGCATTTACTATTCATTTCTGTACAAGCTTCTTTATATGATATTGCAGTGAGCTTGTGGTATGTTGTTCGAGCATAATTTTACCAATGTAGTTATATCATGTTGCCCCTATACCATAAGCTCATTGCAATATTTTGAGGAGACTTGTACTCTTATTTTCTGGAGAATAACTATTCCATACTTGGAGGAATACTATTCTGCTCAAAATAGAGTATAGCTCACTCCATATGAGTTTCTACGCTTCATCCTTCGAAGATATCACTTTTTCTTTTGTGCATACACACATTTTTACCAAGTGAATTCTCCTATGTGGTAAAGCGGGCCTCTGAAGGGCACTTTAACTTCTTTTTGAGGAAGAGTATTTTCAAGAATAGAAGAACCAGTCTTCCTTTGAAAGCTAAAGTGTGCCTTTGAAGAGGGCTTCTTCTCTCTTCCCTTTTTTTATATTGCGCCTCGATGGAGGGCTTTTGATCTTTGCTTTGCATTTCTGGTGAAATGCTTCTTTGAAAAGTTGTACCTCTGAGGAGATATTTTTCACGTTTCAACACTTGGAAGTTTTATTTCAATCTCGGTGAAACGTGTGCCTCCGAAGAGTTGTGCCTCCGAGGAGGGCTTTCCACGTTTCAACACTTGGAAGTTTTATTTCAATCTCGGTGAAACGTGTGCCTCCGAAGAGGTCTTCCTGTTTAATTGCACCTTTGGGAAGAGGTTTTTCTGTTTGATTGTGCCCCTGGGAAGGGGTCTTTTTGTGTGATTGTGCCTCGGGGAAGAGGTCTTTTGTTTCTGCCCCTTGGGAGAGGCTTTTAGTTTCCCTGTTCGCTGGGAAGCGGGCCTCCGAAGAGGGCTTTTCACATTTCGTCTCACGGGAGTGTATCACCGATCATGGTAAAATGTGTGCCTCTGAGTAGGGCTTTTTCCTGGAAGTTTGGAGTTTCTTTCTCTCGGTTGGACGGATTCACGGGAGTGTATCAACCGATCAGTCCGCAACTTTGTATCGAGAAAGATCTCTCTTTTTCTGGTTAAGTCCGCCCGAGGTCTTTTAGCATTTCAACTGTGGTGAAATGGGCCTCCGAGGAGGGCTTTTCACGTTTCAACACTTGGAAGTTTTATTTCAATCTCGGTGAAACGTGTGCCTCTGAGTAGGGCTTTTGCGTGGAAGTTTGGAGTTTCTTTCTCTCGGTTGGACGGATTCACGGGAGTGTTTCAACCGATCAGTCCGCAACTTTGTATCGAGAAAGATCTCTCTTTTTCTGGTTAAGCCCGCTCGAGGTCTTTATCCTCCGAAGAGTTGTGCCTCCGAAGAGGGCTTGTGCTTCCAAAGAGGTCTTTTGCTGTTTGATGCTTGCTCTCCCATGTCTCATTGCCATCTATTCATGTCGGCGATCCCCGTTATCTTTTGCAAGTGTCATCCCTTTTTAGTTTCCAATAATTTTCCTTATCCAAAGAAATATACTTCATAGTTAAGCAAGTTGGTGGTGGTAGACACAGGCTATTTAACTGGTTGTTTGTTTGTACAAACATTTGCAGTTAGTTAGAAATGGTCCACTTCCATCCACATCGCTAACTTTTGTTCGAAGCACTTCTTTTGTAGGATTTGAGTATGGAAATTTTGAATGGTTTAGCGTTTGCTTGCTAGGTGATGTCGGAGATCGCTTGGTCTTGTGACGGGTAAGCTTTGTTTTCATGGCCTGCATTATTAAATCGACATTTCAGTAACACAGTTAATGTATTTTATATGCCGAAACAAAACAAAGCAGTTTATAATAGTAGAGAACACAAGATTTATAGTGGTTCGGCCAAAAACTGGGCCTACATCCACTTTATAGCTTTTCATTATTCACTTGCTTTACAGTTGCTTTCAATACAAGAATCATATATTCGTAATTCTTTTTACAACATTTCAGCAAAGCTTTCAAGTAAAATAAGGACGCAAATGATTGCTGTTCCAATCTCTTGGGATTGGTTCTCCTTCGACAGTTGTGAGTTTGAATGTGCCATCAAGAAGTTTCGCGCCTATAACATATGGCCCTTCACAGTTTGGCCCAAACACACCTATGGCTGTCATAATTCTCTTCAGTACTAAATCCCCAACTTCAAAGCTGCGCTGACGAACTTTGGAATTGAAGTGCCTGGCTATTCTTTGCTGGTGAGCTGCAATTCTAAGTCTATCCTCTTCTCTTCTTTCATCGAGGAGATCAAGTGCTTCCAATTGCAATTTTTCATTCTCATCTTGATCAAAATGGATCCTTCTGTGTGAGGGGACTTCAGTTTCCACTGGAATCATCGCTTCTGATCCGTATGCCAATGCAAATGGAGTATGCCCAGTCGCAGTTTTGTGGGTGGTTCTGTATGCCCATAGTGCAAGCGGTAACTTATCGACCCAACCACCTTTTGCTTTTTCCAGCTGCTTTTTGATGGTTGATTTGATGATTTTGTTTACTGCTTCCACTTGCCCGTTTGCCTGCGGATGAGCCACTGCTGAGAAGCTTTTTCGGATCTTGAATCGTTTGCAAAAATCTTGGAACTCCTCACTTTCAAACTGAGTACCATTGTCTGTGATTATCTTCTGAGGCACACCATACCTGCAAATGATATTTTTAGTCACAAAACTTATCATTTTCTTAGAGGTAATAGTAGCCAATGGTTCAGCTTCAGCCCATTTAGTGAAGTAATCAACAGCAACGATAGCATATTTAATCCCCGATTTGGCAGTCGGCAAAGGCCCAATGAGATCTATTCCCCAGATGGCAAACGGCCATGGACTGACCATTTGCGTTAGCTCAGTGGAAGGAGCTCTAGGAATTTTAGCAAATCTTTGGCATTTGTCGCACTTTCGGGAATAGTCAGCAGCATCTTGATTAATTTCTGGCCAAAAATATCCATAACGGAGGATTTTCTTTGCTAGAGTTTGACCACCTCTATGATCCCCACACTCCCCTCCGTGCACTTCAGTTAGAATTGTCTTGGCTTCTTCTTTAGTTACACAGTGGAGTAGTGGCATTGAAAATCCTCATCTGTACAAACGACCATCTTGAACTATATATCTGGAGGCTTTCCTTATCAGCTTTTGTCGTTCTTTTGAATTTTCTGGCAAAGAACCATTGAGTAAATATTCAAGTATCGGAGTCATCCATGATTCTTGCTCTTGGGATACATTCATAATCCAATCAACATCCGTTTCATCTGTGCTTGGAGTTGACAAGACTTCGACGGGAACTAATCCCAATAGTTGAGCTTCACCAGTACTCGAATACTTTGCGAGAGAATCTGCCTTCATGTTCTCTTCTCGGGGTATATGGTTTATTGAATAGCGGTCAAAATCTTAAAGGAGCTCCCAGGCTTTTGATAAATAGGCGGGTAGATTCCCTCCTTTAGCTTGAAATTCCTTCTTCACTTGGCAAACAATAAGTTGAGAATCACTGAAGATCTGCAATGCCCTGATCTTTAGTTCTTTAGCAATCCTTAAACCAGCGATGAGGGCTTCATATTCAGCTTCATTGTTTGTCAAAGGGAATTCTAGTCTCAGCGCATAACATAGCGATCACCCTTCTGGGGTTTCAAGGACAACCCCTGCTCCGGAACAATAATCATTCCTTGCGCCATCGACATACAATTTCCATTGGATTGGGACGCTATCAGTGACTTCTTCCTCACTATCACCCCTATCCGTACATTCTGCGATGAAATCTGCCAAAGCTTGTCCATTGATTGCTTTTCGGGGATGGTAAGTGATGTCATATTGGCTAAGTTCAATATTCCATTTCAAAAGACGGCCCGAAGTCTCAGGACGGAATAGGACTTGCTTTAGAGGTTGATCAGTGAGGACTTTGATGGGATGAGCTTGGAAATACGGTCTCAACTTTCTTGATGCGATCAACAAACAATAGGCGAGCTTTTCTAATCTTGAATAGTTCATCTCTGCCCCAGTGAATCTTTTGCTGATATAATAGACTGGGCATTGAATCCTTGCATCTTCCCGTACCAACACTGCACTGAGAGCATGAGACGAAATTGCCAAATATATGAAGAGATCTTCACCACTGTCAGGCTTTGAAAGTATCGGAGGCACTTCCATATGACGAACCAACTCATCAAATGCTTTTTGACATTCAGGAGTCCACTCAAAGTTTTTTCTTCCTTTCTTCAGAGCATCAAAGAATGGAATGCATTTGTCAGTAGCTTTGGAAATGAACCGACTCAAAGCTGCAACCTTTCCATTGAGACTTTGCAATTCCTTCTTCGTTCTAGGAGCCTTGACCTCTCTCAGGGCAGTGATCTGAGCTGGATTAGCTTCAATGCCCCTAGCGCTCACAATGAAACCCAAAAACTTTCCAGACTCAACTCCAAATGAACATTTCAGGGGATTAACCTTCATTCTGTACTTTCGGAGTACTGCGAACATCTCTGCCAAGTGATTCATGTGGTCCACTGCTTTCTTAGACTTCACTAGCATATCATCAACATAAACTTCCATTGTCTTGCCAATTTGTGGTTTAAACATGGCATTAACAAGCCTTTGGTAAGTTGCCCCTGCATTCTTGAGTCCGAAGGGCATGACCTTGTAGCAGTAGAGTCCAACATCTGTGATGAAGCTCGTATCCTCTTGATCTGGCTCATGCATCATAATCTGATTATATCCGGAGTATGCATCCATGAAAGATAACAATTCATGCCCTGCCGTCCCATCCACCAGCTGATCAATCCTGGGCAGCGGGAAACAGTCTTTGGGGCAGGCTTTGTTCAGATCTGAAAAGTCAATGCACACTCTCCACTTTCCGTTAGCTTTTTTAACCAGCACTGGATTTGATACCCAATTTGGATAAGTAGATTCTCTGATGAAACCGTTCTCCATGAGCCGATCCACTTCTTCTTTTAATGCTGCCGTTCTCTCAGGACCCTGGGTTCTTCTCTTCTGTTTCACAGGTGTAAACTTTGGATCAATGTTCAGAGTGTGTACTGCAATCTCTAGGGATATTCCACACATGTCAGCATGAGTCCAAGCGAATACATCCAAATTAGCCTTCAAAAATGAAATCAGAACATTCTGAACTGTTGTGTTGAGTTGTGAACCCACATTAAGCACTTTGTTTGGGTCCTTCGGGTCAACGGGCACCGACACTGTTACCTCTACCGGTACTACCCTATTCTCCCCTGCACTGGCTTTCCTTGGATCCATCTCTCTTCGTGCGCCACTACATTCGCCAGTGCAGGGTCCACCCTATAATTGCTACAAGGTTGGTTCTTTGATGCGGACTGGAGCCGCCGCACCTTTTCCCATTTCTCTTTTCCTTGATTCTCGCAACTCTGCAAAGTAACATTCTCGCCCTGCATCTTGGTCTCCCTTAATCACACCAACTCCGTTATCTGTGGGGAATTTTAGAGTCAGACACCATGGGGCAAGAACAGCTTTGAACGCAGCAAGAGATGGTCGGCCTAAAAAGGCATTGTAGGCAGAGAATTCTTCAACAATTATAAAGGTTTGCTTTCGAGCCACCTTCCTCAGTCCCTTTCCAAGTTCTACAAACAAATCTATGGTCCCAATCGGTTGTTTGGGTTCTCCAGCAAACCCAGCAATCTTAAGTGATGAAGCTCGAACGTCAGCCATTGGAATTTTCATTTGATCAAAGGTCTTCTTGAAGAGGATGTTGCATGAAGCTCCACAATCAACTAGAACTCTCCTCACAGTTGCCGGCACAATACCAGCGGATATGACCAAAGGGTCAATGGTCGGAGCCTCAATACCCAAAGAATCCCTGGCACTGAATACAATATCATATGTGGAAGTCTTTTGTTGCTTTAAAGGCGCATCATTTTCTAAAACGAAAACATTCTCTTCAGCTGGTACATGCCTCAAGGCCCGGGCATACCTTTCCATCTCGCCCCAGCTTTTGCCTGCTGGGTGAGGTCCTCCAGTAATTATATTGATAACAGGTCTTTCCGATTCATGTTCTACGGCCTTTTCACTCGAGCCAGGACGGTGAGCGGGAACTTGTTGTCCTGGAGTTGATGAGGTTGGGGCATTTCTATTTCTTTTCACATGCTGCTGGATTTTGTTTTCCTTCAAGAGTTGTTCAATTACCTCTTTCAACTGACGGCATTCGTTGGTGTCATGGCCGGGTTGGTTGTGGAACCGACAGAACCTTCCACTTTTTTCCATCTTAATCCCAACTCTCATTTTAGGTGGTGTCGGATAATTGACATCATCCTTGGTCGCAAAGAAGATGTTTTCAGGGGTATCTGTCAAGGGTGTGAAATTGAAAGAACGACCTTTCTTAGCGTCTCCCTGTTTCTTTCCACCATCATTTCCCCTTTTCTGAGTGTTAGGTTCTTTCTTGTTCGGAGCAGCACCATTGTTCCCGGCTTCAACTGATACCACCTTAGCCGGTGTTTGGAGGTTCTCCAAGCGCATGAATTCATCCGCTTTCTTGTAGAATTTGTCAAGCGAGTTTGGTACTTTCATTTTCAACCATTTTCCAAACTCACTCGATTTGTCGATCGCCCTCATCAAGTATGTTAGGACCATGCGTGGCTCAGCATTATCTACCTCGGCCAAAGCTATGTTAAAATGATTCAAAAATGACCTGATGGATTCTCCCGGATTTTGCTCTAGACTTGACAGTGACATTATATCCTTTGTTTTAGAAGCATACAATCGAAATTGGTCCTTGAATTTCCTGGTCAAATCAGAGAATTGATCAATGGACCTGACTGGCAGCTTTGTAAACCACAATAGAGCCACACCTTCAAGATATACCGGGAAATATCGACATTTGATTTCATCAGACGCTCTGGCACCCGTCATATGCCAGTCGTATTTATACAGAAACTCGTTAGGATCACTCGTCCCTTTGTAAGCCGGAATAGTAGGGGGAACGAATTTCCTTGGGAACTCTGCTTTCAAGATCTTTTCAGTAAATGGAGTTTTGCTTGGAGAAAAACCCCACTCTTTCTCATCTTCATGTCATCGCATATTTCCTTCATGATTTGACGAACCATACCCGAAAAATACTCTTCATCATTTAGAGGCTCTGGAGGGCACACATCAGCCACTCTCTCTGAATTCTGTCTTGACAATCGTTCACGGAGGGTCGGCTGCGGCCCTGATCCTCCAGCTTGAAGAGGAGTCCTTTCTACAGGGTCTGCGGCTCTTTGAGAAATGTTCCCTTCAACATCCTGAACTCCCACAGTAGGGTTCCCATCATTATTACCCGATTGACGGTTTGCCCCAAGTAGATCGTTCAATTTACTCAAGATCAGGGCATTCTGGGCATTCTGGGCTTCCAACTGCGCATTCTGAGCATTCAATTGCTGATTCAATCCCAAAACTATGGCGTCCAACTCTGCTCGCGTAACTCCAACAGTTGGAGCTGCTTGACTTGAAGGAGGAGAGGTAGCAGTATTCTCTTGAACATTGTCGGATCTTACAGAACTTCGTTTTCTCCCAGGAGCCATTATTTTCGATAAACTTCTGGTTTTAAAAGAAATCCTTTCAACAGACCTTTGCGAAGCAATGATAGAAGTTTCCTGAGTTGGGTTCTCAGTGAAAGCACCAAAAATGTTAACGTAAAAATCATACGCTAACACCCCGGTGTATATTGAAGTTGAGCGAAAACACCACCCGTGAACACGGGAACTAAAACAAGAAGAAAAGTCACAGAGAAAGCAGAAAAGACAACAATTTTTATAGTGGTTCGGCTTAGGGTAAGCCTACGTCCACTTTAATTCTCTTTATTGCTGAATCAATTACAACTTTACAACAATCTTCAATTACAATTCTCATGAGACAAACAACTAGAACTTTGATGTAGAAGAATTCTTTGAATCCATGTAGATTGCGTTAGATTTCCTCTCGAAGTTAGTTGAGATGCCTTTTGAACTTGAAGTGTTGAGTGAGTCGAGAATTCAGCAGAGTATCGGCGCTTAAAGAGATCGGCCAAAAAAGTCCCTTCCATGTTTGAGGTAGGTTGGTATTTATAGAAAAATTCTCCCCTTAGGTCGTAAGTCGTGACCGATCTATGGCAGGTCGTGGCCGACTCATCTGGCCAAACCCCCTGGTTTCACATAGGTTCACTTAAGTCCCAGGTCGCCCCCGAGTCAATACAACCTTGTCTCAGTAATACGGCATTGGGCTTACATTTAGTAGCTTTAGGTCATGGACGACTCAAGCTAGGTCGTGAGTCGTGAACGAGTTAACTGGCAAGTCGCAAGTCACGGCTTAACTGGTAAGTCCTGGATCGTGTACGAGTTAAGAGGCCACTATGCCAAGTAGCTGCATTGAACTTGCCTTCCTTTGCTTGGGTCGTGAACGACTTAACATAGGTCATAGGTCGGTTGCGACTTAGGTATAGTTCATGATCTTGTCTATGTCCTGAGCAGTTAGAGCGGCAAACTCTCTGGATAGTTAGGTCGGCTTCTATCTTAAGTCGGTAGCTACCTTAGGTCGGTAGCTATCTTAAGTCGTTAGCTATCTTAGGTCGGCATCCTGTTTTAGGCAGTTGGGTCGGCGTTCTTGTTAAAGCATTAGGTCGGTAACCTTGTTAATGTATTAGGTCGGTAACCTTGTTAAAGTATTAAACCGGCATCCCCCTCAAGCAACTTAGGTCAGAATTCCTCTTAGGGCTTAGGCAGTTAGATTGGCGTCCATGTTAGATCGGCAACCTTGCCAAGGCATTGAGTCGGCATCTCTTTTAAGTCTTATGTCGGTAACTTTTTAGGCCGCTGAGTCATGGCTGAGGCGGAGTTAACAGCTAGCGAAAATTTCGGGTAAAATTAAACGTCCGTTTAATTTTATTCGAAATAAAAGCTGAAAACGAAATTGAAATCAAGGTGAGAACTTCTCACTCAATCGAATCGGTTTCGATTTTTATTTTAAATAGTTGTATTTAAAATACTTGAATGCATGTTTGAATGATGTTTGTTATCTATTGATTGTTAAAATAGACATTATACGCCATTAGTAAGCGGATGTTATTTATTAAAAAACATATACCGCGAATATTTCACAATACAGTGAAATTGGTATTATTTATGTACTTGGAGTTGATTTCCCGCATTATATAGCGATGAGACCCTATTGCGCCGTCTATTAAGCGGATATTATTTTAAATCCCATACACCGCGATAATTCCGTACTGGAACGGAATTGGTATTGTGCTAACATCTTTGGATACAGGAAAACAGGTTGGAGGGATCCAACTGGATTCCTCAACATTATTTATTTGATTTCAGATATTTTGATATTTGATTGATTATCATATCGATATATGATGTCGTTGTTGTCGTGATTGACTATTTGGTGTGTAGCATCATTTGGGCCAATTTTGGAATTTTAAAAGGATTTTTAAAATGATTTTTGAATGTATACGTTTATAAAATAGTTTTGAAATTGATTCATTTTAAATAAATAAACATTATAATGTTAATGTTATAAAAATTATGATTTTTGAGAAATATAGTTAAAAGTTGATTTTCGAAAATATGGGGTGAATGATTTTATAAAATAGTTTAAATTGGGATTTTTGTATTTATTATAAAAAGTTAAAATACAAGATTTATAAAATTTGATTATTTTATAAATCAAAGAAAATGATGAAATTATAAAGGATTTTAAAAACGTTTTAAAATAATAGTATAAATTGATTTATATAAAAGATTTATAAATTGATATTTATAAATTAAAATATTTGAATTATAAAACGAGTCTTTATAAGCGTTAGAATGAATTGTAAATGAATTTCATAAATGAATGAAATTTATAGAATTATAAACGGTGAAGTATTAAATGGAATTTTATAAGCAATAGGTTTATAAAATTTGTAAAGTTATTAAAAGAATAATTTTAGGTAAATAAATGAATCTTATAAGTTGTAAGATTTATAATTTGGGAAGTTTAAAAGAACGGTTTTGTAAACAAATAAATTATAAGCATTTAACTTATAATATGAACTTTTGGTATATAATTGAGTTATAAATTAAGATAGGTTAATAAATGAGATTTATAAAAGGAAGTTGTTATAAAATAAATAGAAATGGAATTTATAAACACTGTTTTATAAATCCGCAAACGACTTATTTTGATAAGCAAATTGTTATAACTTATTAATGGTGTTATATTCACGTTTTAGACAGTGAATAATATTTTAAAATAAAATGTATAGAAATGATGAAATTAGTTAACAAAGTATATTCACGTTTTTAGATAGTGAATAATATATTAAAGAAAATGTTTTGGATGTAATGTTTTAAATAGAATTAAAACGATCTAACGATGTTTTTTAAAAATGTGTTAAGATTCGAAACCATAGATTTCAACATTCATTGTTGAAATAGATGTTTTCGAGAAATAGAAGGAAATGGTGGACTATAACATTGTTGTTATAGTAAATGATTTCCGAAAGGAAATGTTTTGTATAGTATTGGGATTTATATATCTATTTTAATTTCGAATCCCTATACTAGTGATTTTGGGTTGTCGTAACGATGTTTTACGAAATATTCGTTTTGGCCCAAATAAATATGTTTAAGAGAATGATTTCCTTAAAGAATGAAATATATACTTAATTTCGATTTAAGTATATTGAATATTTTCCAAATGTTGAAAATAAAAAGATTGTGAATTACTTATTAATAAATAAGCATGGAAATGTTTTTCCAATGTGAAATGAAACGTTTTGAGAATTTATCCTTTTGAAGACAAATTGAAAATGAGTAATTGAAATTGTGTATTCTTAAATATTTTGGAATGTAAATTCACTATGGAATTTATAAATGAAAAGGGGTATTTGTTAAAAAATAGACGTTGATTTATTTTTGAAGTGTGGGAATAAACTTATGGATTTGGAACGTAAATATAAAGTAAATCGTTAAGGATTTATTTAATTGGTTTAAATGAACCATGTTGAAATGAAAGTATTCCCGCGTAAGGAAAATGATTGAAATTTGTTTTCAAAAGTGGTAAAGATGAAAAGTGATTTGAAAATTGTTTTCAAATAGTTGAAGTGTGAAAATTATTTATCTTGTAAAGATATTTTTGGAAAATAAATAATTTGGAAATTTTTTTGGAATCTGGTGATGTTGTGCATACCCATTGATAGTCCAATAACCGACTACCAATATTTACCTTTGAATGGGTATTTGTTGTGATTTGCTTGAATTTGAATGCCACACTTATTTTTAAATAAGCGCTCACTATTCGGGTTAGCCGGGAAAGGACCTTGGGGTCGTATAACCCATTTCGAATATGTGATACGTCGTTATGAATTGCATTTTAAGACCGGTGTTGAAGACCGGATATTTTCAAAAGCGAAAGGACAACTCGTAGAATGTCTTTGCATCGACTAGTCCCCGGTATAGAGACTCCATATCTGATGGGAAGTCTGGTCGTGATTAGTGAATATCCGATTGCAAGGACTTCTTTGTAAGTGCCTTCGGTTCTGTTCGATCCTGGAACAGACTTGTATTGATTGTATGACTGACATTACAAATTGAGATATAAAGCTGATTTCTTTCAAATATATTTCTGTTGGTGGCGGAGAATTTATTCTCTTAGCTTAACACCCTTCTCTAAGATGTACGAGTTCAGAGGTTATGTAGTTGATGGTTATTAGCGATATATTCCCAATTTGGTAATGTGACATGCTGAGTGTTGCTGTAAAATGATCAATGTTCGATCATTTGTGATATGATCATTTGTTTGATCATTTATCTTTGTGATCATTACTTTGATAATTTGTTGACCCAAAGCATGGCTTTTGTACCAAAGCGTGGCTTTTTGGACGAGACTTCGTCGGACCTCACACCCCGGAAATGGTCAAAACAGGAAGGGTGCAGCAAGGTTATTAGGGGTAGCACCCTTTAGTGTATGTCATTCCTTCTGGATAGAGGTGGTATCATGGTATGGAGCCCAGATATTTAACCTATGTTGTTGCTGCAAACTTATTATTTTGTGGTTGTTGGAAATCGAGGATCCTCGGATGTAGATCGGTTACGATCGGGGGATGACATATTCGTGTCAGTAGTTACCCAGTTAGGGGTAACCCGGCCTTGTGTTGGCAGAGATCCGGTTTGGTTCTCGGAACGTCATTCCAGAGGCGTTTCCATGTGGCGATGGGAAGTTCCTTGGCCTGACCATTTGTTGGAAATCCAAAGAAACAATACGATCTTGTACGGTTTTAGTTGTAGAACCTATCATTCACTTATGGTGGCGCCCCACTGTTTGGATGGTAGCTATAGTAGGCATACGATAATGGTCGTATGTTGGCTAAGATTTATATCTTTATTTTCGAAATGATTTTTTTTACACTATGCACTAATAATAATATCAAATGTTTCTTTTTAATGCGTATCAAGCATATTTGACTATCATAAGGAGAAATCTCCTCCGATTCTGCGTTTGCATTGTGTGTGTGTGTGCGGGAGGCCTTATGGTAGTCTCATTTTTAAAAACATTGCGAATTGACTTTAAAAAAAATATTCCTCTATTTTGTTTTTGAAGATAAAAATAAAATGTTTTAGTTCTCACACCAGTCACATGACAGACTCTAGGTGCCCATCAATTTCCACACGGGCAGTCAAGAGTTAAGTTTTATCAGGATATTCTGAAATTCAAGAGTTGTTGGAGTCAAGAAAGATGGCATGGCGTATTCACTAGTATATAGTATTTCTTTTCCGCTGTTTATTGTTGTTTGATAGTTGTACACTCTAATGATGTACTGAAATGTAATGAAATGAAATGTAATGTAATAACTGATATAGTTCTTTGTTTAAAGATTATTCATTCATTTATTATATGTTGTTCCGCTGCGATTGTGAGATTCTGATATTGTTCTGTTGTTTTCTTTCTGTTCTATTCTATCTTTTCTCTCTTCTTCTACCTCTTTTTTTTCTTTTCTTAAAACCCTGAGAATTCGTATTTCCGTTCATCTTGAGTTTGTCAATGGAGATTAGTGTCTATTCAAGGAGTATGGATTTGCGGGTCGTCACATCTGGTATCAGAGCATATGGTTAAGCGACAACCATGGCTCTGTTGGGTATTACTCATTAGAGATAGAGTCAGTAGTGCTCTAGAATGAGTATGAGTGTAATAGTAGCTATGAGCGCGTATTTGTTAGTGAATATAAAATTGTTTTATATTGTGATGATTGGTTTGTTAAGTGGTATACGGATTCTGGTTAATACGAGTAATTAACGTTATTGATAGGGATCTCTAAACACTTGTACAGAACAATTCGACACGATATTGTTTTAAATTGGATAAATGAAATAATTTTACCTTGAGTATATTTTATATATAAAGGAATAATTTTTTCAGTATTATTAAAGTGTATATAAGTTGATTGTTTGGTTGTTGAAAATGTAAGAATATATATATAAGTTAATTAAAAGATGTTTGAATAATCTAAATAAAAGAATAATTGTATAAGCAAAAGAATTATAAGAATTGAATTATAATTAAAGTGATTTACAATTGTGAAATAAACTTATATATATAAGAAGTGAAACTATATGAATATATTTATGAATATGAGTTGTAAATAAAAATGAATTTAAAGTTAAATGGAAATTTTACTTTAGAATTGGAATCTGAATTGATTTATAAGTTGGAATTTAAGTTAAGTAAAGCCAAATAATGTTGAAATGGAATATAACTTAAGTGATGTTGAATGAAGTTGATTTTGGTATCAAAGTAAATTAATAAATTTAAGTGATAAATGTGAACTTGAGTTATGAAATGAAATTCAACTTTTGTAATTGAATTGAATGAATGAATTGAATGTAAATCAACTAAATGTAAATAATTGATATGAAGTAATGAATGTTAGTGTCAATTCATTAAAATCTAATGTTATTGGAAGTTGAAAGATTGAATGAAAATCAATTTAATTAAACCAATTGAAAGTAAATGTAACAACCCGCATATTTGTCGATTTTATATTTAAATATTTTATTTAAATATTTTATCGATACTCGGAATTTAGCCCGAAAAGTTACTTTCTGCATACGGTCGAATTAGGACTCGGGACCACTCTCATTGAGTTTAAAATGATGTTTGCGACCTTCTTGAGTATAAGCTTCGATATGTTTGGAGTAAGTTGATTTTTGCTACTTTTTCACTTTGGGTTTGAGTTTGGGTTCAGCCTATGTTTAACTTATACTCAAATCTGAGCCACTCCTCCCCATTCACCCTCACTTTCTCCTCTTTTCAGTTCTAAAGCATCAATGGTGGGAGAGATGGGAAATTAAAACTCCAAAACCCTAGTTTTCTTTTGCAAATCAAACTCTAGCTCCAAACTAATAGAAGAACCCATTGGTAAGCTTCTCTTCTTCTTCTCCAACTCATTCTCTTATCAATTTCAGAAATTCCTAAACCTAACTTTGGGAATGTTCTTCTTTTAAAGCTTAGAATCAAGCTTCTTGAGTTGGATTTGAAGAGTGGTTGATTCCCCTTTTGCTTTCAAGCTTCTTCTTCATTTGTTTGGGTTCAAAGGCGAGATTTTTAATCTCACATCTAAGTCTATGAATTATCTACGATTGTTAGGTATGAATTCCTAACACTTATTCTTGTGCAATTGATATGGATTTGGATTGGTTTTGTGAATATTCCAATTTTGGTGTTTTGAAAGCCAAATCCTTAAAAATCATAGCTTTGATGCTCAAATGCGTTTTTGGTGATGCATCGAGGAGCCAATAGGATCGGGTAGCCGTTGGGCATAATTCCCTATTGTTCGTGCTCGTTCGGTTGCGAATTGGTGGAGTTTGCACATCAATTAAATGGGTTTCAGATTGCAGAACATTAGGTTCGGCCGACCGAACACTTGGGTCGGTCGACCGACCTGCTACTAAAGTGCAAATGCACTTCTCTGTTTCTGGTTCGGTCGGCCTGCTGCAGGGCTCGGTCGACCGACCTGCTTCCCGAGAAATTTTCTGAAACAGGGTCCGGTCGACCGAGCTCTGTAGCCGGCCGACCGACCTGATGCAATTTTGCCTATTTCGCCTAGTTGCTTGAATTTCCAACTTTAATCGATTCGTGTTGTTTCCTATTTGTTGTTATCATTTATTATGACTTTGATGACTCCTTTTTAGGGATTTTTGAATATCCATTTCGATGGATTCTTTATCGGTTTCGTTGGATTTTTATTCACATCTTCGTATGTGAATTTTAGTGATTGATTGTTCCTACAATCTTCTTCGTGATTTGTCACTTTAAAAATATAAAGATTTCTATACTAGTAGTAAATATCAAAACTCTTTCTTCAAATGATTTCAACACTATTTTAGTACAAAGCTCATTTCTTAAACCGTTTTCCAATCTATTAGTATATACAAACCTTTACCTCACTCGTATGAGAAATCTAATTAAATGACTTAGTAAAATGAGTGGTATGAAACGCTTGTGTTTACTTCGTCGGTTAATTCTTGGACTTGTTCGATTGAATCTCTTGTGACAATTTTATATTGGAGATCTACAGTTTGTTCGTAAATATTTAAGTTAAGCAGGTGGTTATGGGACATGAAGCTAAACTCATATATTTACTAGCTTAGTGTAATTGACACTTCTCGTTGATCATGACGATCATCTTTGTGATTTAGACTAGCAATGTGCGATGTCTCTTTGTCTGCGAGGGAAACTAAACCCCGTTTTGTGGAGTTTCGACTCAAATTGGTGGGGTAGCAACCCATGGTCTTCGGGCCGTTTGTGGAGCTTCGGCTCAATTTGTGATGGTTAGCAACCATGGAATTAGCGTTCCGTTTGTGATACACGTGTTGGTGAGCTTTATGCTCCCATTTGTGATAGGCCTTCCCCCCCTTTTTGTGATTTCTGGATTTCTTGAGATGATTTCTAGAATTTGATTTTCACCAATTTTTGTGATTTCCATTGATAAGTTTTATCAATATTTGTGCATTGGTGAATTTGTGTGTCATTGACTTTTGTGATTGACATTGATATAATCGTCAATATTTATGGTTTGGTGAACGAAATAAGGAGTACGACATTTCTTTGATTCTTGTGTAGATTTTGTGATATTGATTAATCTCTTGTTGATTTTCAATTACTTATATATATCACAGCTTGGCATTGTGATTATTATGTGTTTAGTCATATCTCTTACTCTATATCGTTTCATCTGATATTTATAGTTAGACTGATCCATTTATTATTTTCTTATTAAATAATACTCGGTTCAGACCGAGATGTTACAGGTGCTTCTTCTTGACTTCTCACTTGGGATTGATTCCTCTGACTTTTGGCTAACTACTTAGATTAGTAGTTTTTTGTTGTATACACTTGAGATATAGACTCATAGTTGTATTCTTTTGTATAGCACGTGTTGCTATTCTTTTGTATTATTGTGGATCTTTTTGACCACTACTCTGATATACACTTTCATGTGTTAGTTATATATTCATATCTTCTTCCGCCTTTGTGATATGAATTATCTGTGACTGATTTGTGTTATGCTTATTTCTATATTTGTTTTCGAAGATTATTATAGCCACTGTGTAGTAACTTTGTGTTTGTATCGGTATGTCGGATTTCCTCTTTAAATAAAATGCATGTTATACTATCTGACATATCGGTGCTCGCACAAAGCAATTACACGGATGGTCGCTCCTCAACAGCCTTATTCTCCGTGCTAGTTGACGGCATTACACCATAGTGTCCTTGGCTAGCGTGGGCATAGAGGTGGGGCGTCACAATAAAGGTGTTAAACCAAATTGAATAAATAAAAGCAAAGGAATTTGGTTGTAATGAATATACATTGGTTGTTATATGATTGTTAGTTGATTGTATATAATTCATTAAGTGTTAATGAAATTGAAAGATAAAGTAATTGAAATCAATTGGAAGTTAAGTGAATCTTAAATAGAATTGAATTTGATTTGGAAGTGAACCAACTTGAATATGAATCAGTGAATATAAACTATTTGAAAATGAATGTTAGTAAAAACATCCAATGTTAATAAATCAAATGTGATTAAATTGAGAACCCATTTCATTGAATATTAATGAGATGTATATTTGTATATCGATATTATTGTCTATATACATGTTTCTCATTTGTTTGTTGAGTGTTTAGTAGGTGCGGATCGCGTTTGCTTCGCATTTGGAGCTCGCTTTCGCGCTATATTAGCCGTATATGCTCGCTAATAATATATAAGGTACATATCTCGGATTAAATATCGTACTTTTACACTTTTTTCCCTGCGGGATGCCTCATCACTTGATGAGATGTATATTTGTGATATATATACTGTCATTTTTTTCGGATCGAGCCGCGCAAAGGAGACTATGGCAAATTTTTTCGAAAATTTAAGGCGTTAGAATATTTTTGAGATAAATTGGAAAATTGTGAAAACTAGAATTTTGATTTGGAATTGAAAGTAAAACAATAGTAGTTGTTTTTGAAAAGATAACTAAGTATGATATGAAAACTTAGTAAAGTTATTGTAAGAAGTTTAAATGTGGATTTATGGAAAGATAATAGATTCTATAACTTTTCTTACTTGGTAATTTCGAGGACGAAATTCTTCTAAGGGGGGAAGTATGTAACGACCCAGAATTTCTGTCAATTAAAATTTGTATATTTAATTTATTTTAAATATTAATAAGTGAAATTTATAAGTCGAACAAATTTTATTTCGAATAATTGGATTTAGTTGGGTAATTAAATCGATAATTTAAATAGTTGAAAATACAGAAATAATTAAAATTGGGTTTAATATGATTGAAAATGATTTGTAAAATTTTATTTTATCATGTTGGAGTTAGAACGATATTATAGAACTTTTAAAATTGAATTAAAAGTTTATTTGTGAAAATTGAATATTTTAATATTAAATCGACTAGTGAAATTAGTCAATTTTCGAACTGTATTTTTCAAACAGTCTCGGATTTCGATGAAACCAGTTTCATCGGATCCATAATGTGATATTATTGTATGGTTTCAATTTCGTGTCAATCGGATTTACCGTTTGTCAGGTGCAAGCTAAAACGCCTAGAAATTTGATTTACCGATTTAATTTAAAATCGAACGTTTATTCCCATAACTCGCACAGATGAGCGAATTAGCTCCCGAAACACATTCCATTGTGTTCGGAATGCGGGGTAAACATTCAGAATGCCAACCGGCATGCTTCGTTTGGAGTTCGGAAAATCCGGGATGAATAGTGTTCGTTGAATTTTCTATATAAGCCCCTAACTAATTCATTTTTGCAAAAAAATTAAAAACCCTAGGATTTCTTCAGGAGCCGCTGCCTCCATAAGTTATTAATGGCCAGAAATTCATCGTTTTCTTCCTCAAATTTCTCTCAATCCACAACTCGATTCAAGAATCTTCCAACGACAAAGATGTAGAGCTCGATGGAAGCTAGCTATCCAACGGTGGAGATGGGATATGGTGGAGCGTGGAGGCCGAAAAGGGGTCGCGTTCGTGACCGGTTGCGCACAAGTTTCTAGAGAGAAGGGAAGGCCGAGCTCCAAGCCTTTGCGGCCGAAGGTAGAAGGGGAGATGGGCTTCCATTTGGCGCTAGCTGATCAATTTCTCGTCGAGCGAGGTGGTGGCGATTTTAAACCCTAGGGTGGCGGCTTTGGGTTTGTGTCGTGCGTATAACCTGTAGAACGCAAACGTGAAGAAGGAAGAAAGGAGATAGCGGCCTGGATTCAATGAAGCAAGATCGTGCGGCCTAAATTAATTTAGGTTTAAAAATATAAAATTAAGTTGTAAATTTATATATATATAATTCGTGTAAACTTCGTAAATTCATATCTTTTTCATACGAAGTCGAAAACGCATGAAACTAGTTGCGTTGGAATCGTATGGACGAGCACTACGCTATGGAATTTGATTGGATTCGTTTGGAGCTAGAGAAAATTTTGGGTAAAATTAAACGTCCGTTTAATTTTATTCGAAATAAAAGCTAAAAACGAAATTGAAATCAAGGTGAGAACTTCTCACTCAATCAAATCGGTTTCGATTTTTATTTTAAATAGTTGTATTTAAAATACTTGAATGCATGTTTGAATGATGATTGTTATCTATTGATTGTTAAATAGACATTATACGCCGTTAGTAAGCGGATGTTATTTATTAAAAAACATATACCGCGAATATTTCACAGTACAGTGAAATTGGTATTATTTATGTACTTGGAGTTGATTTCCCGCATTATATAGTGATGAAACCTTATTGCGTCGTCTATTAAGAGGATAATATTTTAAATCCCATATACCGCGACAATTCCGTACTGGAACGGAATTGGTGTTGTGCTAACATCTTTGGATGCAGGAAAACAGGTTGGAGGGATCCAACTGGATTCCTCAACAGTATTTATTTGATTTCAGATATTTCGATATTTGATTGATTATCATATCGATATATGAGGTCGTTGTTGTCGTGATTGACTATTTGGTGTGTAGCATCATTTGGTCCAATTTTGGAATTTTAAAAGGATTTTCAAAATGATTTTTGAAAGTATACGTTTATAAAATATTTTTGGAATTGATTCATTTTAAATAAATAAACATTATAATGTTAATGTTATAAAAATTATGATTTTTGAGAAATATAGTTAAAAGTTGATTTTTGAAAATATGAGGTGAATGATTTTATAAAATAGTTTAAATTGGGATTTTTGAATTTATTATAAAAAGTTAAAATACAGGATTTATAAAATTTGATTATTTTATAAATCAAAGAAAATGATGAAATTATAAAGGAGTTTAAAGACGTTTTAAAATAATAGTATAAATTGATTTATATAAACGATTTATAAATTGATATTTATAAATTAAAATATTTGAATTATAAAACGAGTCTTTATAAGCGTTAGAATGAATTGTAAATGAATTTCATAAATGAATGAAATTTAGAGAATTATAAACGGTGAAGTATTAAATGGAATTTTATAAGCAGTAGGTTTATAAAATTTGTAAATTTATTAAAAGAATAATTTTGGGTAAATAAATGAATCTTATAAGTTTTAAGATTTATAATTTGGGAAGTTTAAAAGAACGGTTTTGTAAACAAATAAATTATAAGCATTTAACTTATAATATGAACTTTTGGTATATAATTGAGTTATAAATTGAGATTGGTTAATAAAGGAGATTTATAAAAGGAAGTTGTTATAAAATAAATAGAAATGGAATTTATAAACATTGTTTTATAAATCCGCAAACGACTTATTTTGATAAGCAAATTGTTATAACTTATTAATGGTGTTATGTTTACGTTTTAGACAGTGAATAATCTTTTAAAATAAAATGTATAGAAATGATGAAATTGGTTAACAAAGTATATTCACGTTTTTGGATAGTGAGTAATATGTTAAAGAAAATGTTTTGGATGTGATGTTTTAAATAGAATTAAAACGATCTAACGATGTTTTTAAAAAAGTGTTAAAATTCGAAACCATAGATTTCAACATTCATTGTTGAAATAGACGTTTTCGAGAAATAGAAGGAAATGGTGGACTATAACATTGTTGTTATAGTAAATGATTTCCGAAAGGAATGTTTTGTATAGTATTGGGATTTATATATCTATTTTAATTTCGAATCCCTATATTAGTGATTTTGGGTTGTCGTAACGATGTTTTACGCAACATTCGTTTTGGCCCAAATAAATATGTTTAAGAGAATGATTTCCTTAAAGAATGAAATATATACTTAATTTCGATTTAAGTATATTGAATATTTTCCAAATGTTGAAAATAAAAAGATTGTGAATTACTTATTAATAAATAAGCATGGAAATGTTTTTCCAATGTGAAATGAAACGTTTGAGAATTTATCTTTTTGAAGATAAATTGAGAATGAGTAATTGAAATTGTGTATTCATAAATATTTTGGAATGTAAATTCACTATGGAATTTATAAATGAAAATGGGAATTTGTTTAAAAATAGACGTTGATTTATTTTTGAAGTGTGGGAATAAACTTACGGATTTGGAATGTAAATATAAAGTAAATCGTTAAGGATTTATTTAATTGGTTTAAATGAACCATGTTGAAATGAAAGTATTTTTGTGTAAGGAAAATGATTGAAATTTGTTTTCAAAAGTGGTAAAGATGAAAAGTGATTTGAAAATTGTATTCAAATGGTTGAAGTGTGAAAATTATATATCTTGTAAAGATATTTTTGGAAAATAAATAATCTGGAAATTTTTTTGGAATCTGGTGATGTTGTGCATATCCATTAATAGTCCAATAACCGACTATCAATATTTACCTTTGAATGGGTATTTGTTGTGATTTGCTTTAATTTGAATGCCACACTTATTTTTAAATAAGCGCTCACTATTCGGGTTAGCCGGGAAAGGACCTTGGGGTCGTATAACCCATTCCGAATATGTGATACGTCGTTATGAATTGCATTTGAAGACCGGTGTTGAAGACCGGATATTTTCAAAAGCGAAAGGACAACTCGTCGAATGTCTTTGCATCGACTAGTCCCCGGTATAGAGACTCCATATGTGATGGGAAGTCCGGTCGTGATTAGTGAATATATGGATTGCAAGGACTTCTTTGTAAGTGCCTTCAGTTCTGTTCGATCCCGGAACAGACTTGTATTGATTGTATGTCTGACATTACAAATTGAGATATAAAGCTGATTTCTTTCAAATATATTTCTGTTAGTGGCGGAGAATTTATTCTCTTAGCTTAACACCTTTCTCTAAGACGTACGAGCTCAGAGGTTATGTAGTTGATGGTTATTAGCGATATATTCCCAATTTGGTAATGTGACATGCTGAGTGTTGTTGTGAAATGATCATTGTTTGATCATTTGTGATATGATCATTTATCTTTGTGATCATTACTTTGATCATTTCTTGACCCAAATCATGGCTTTTGTACCAAAGCGTGGCTTTGTGGACGAGACTTCGTCGGACCTCACACCCCGGAAATGGTCAAAACAGGAAGGATGCAGCAAGGTTATTAGGGGTAGTGCCCTTTAGTGTATGTCATTCCTTCTGGATAGAGGTTGTATCATGGTATGGAGCCCAGATATTTAACCTATGTTGTTGCTGCAAACTTATTATTTTGTGGTTGTTGGAAATCGAGGATCCTCGGATGTAGATCAGTTACGATCGGGGGATGACATATTCGTGTCAGCAGTTACCCAGTTAGGGGTAACCCGGCCTTGTGTTGGCAGAGATCCGATTTGGTTCTCGGAACGTCATTCCAGAGGCGTTTCCCTATGGCGATGGAAGGTTCCTTGGCCTGACCATTTGTTGGAAATCCAAAGAAACAATACGATCTTGTACGGTTTTAGTTGTAGAACCTATCATTCACTTATGGTGGCCCCCACTGTTTGGATGGTAGCTATAGTAGGCATACGATAATGGTCGTATGTTGGCTAAGATTTATATCTTTATTTTCGAAATGATTTTTTTTACACTATGCACTAATAATAATATCAAATGTTTCTTTTTAATGCGTATCAAGCATCTTTGACTATCATAAGGAGAAATCTCCTCCGATTCTGCGTTTGCATTGTGTGTGTGTGCGGGAGGCCTTATGGTAGTCTCATTTTTAAAAGCATTGCGAATTGACTTTAAAAAAAATATTCCTCTATTTTGTTTATGAAGATAAAAATAAACTGTTTTAGTTCTTACACCAGTCACATGACTAACTCGGAGTTTATTGTTTTCCTTCCTAAACTCTGGGTGCCCACCAATTTCCACACGGGCAGTCAAGAGTTAAGGTTTATCAGGATATTCTGGAATTCAAGAGTTGCTGGAGGCAAGATAGATGGCATGGCGTATTCACTAGTATATAGTATTTCTTTTCCGCTGTTTATTGTTGTTTATTGTTGTTTGATAGTTGTACACTCTGATGATGTAATGAAATGTAATGAAATGTAATGTAATAACTGATATGGTTCTTTGTTTAAAGATTATTCATTTATCTATTATATGTTGTTCCGCTGCGATTGTGAGATTCTGATATTGTTCTGTTGTTTTCTTTCTGTTCTGTTCTATCTTTTCACTCTTCTTCTACCTCTTTCTTCTATTTTTTTTCTTTTCTTAAAATCCTGAGAATTCGTATTTCCGTTCATCTTTAGTTAGTCAATGGAGATTAGTGTCTATTCAAAGAGTACGGATTTGCGGGTTGTCACTTCGTCACATTTATACTTTTCTCTGAAACAAAACTTGCCCACCTTATCATCAAAACCACCTCCACACGTCCCCTCCTTCCTTCCCTCTCCCCATCGTTCATCCCGCTCGGCCCAAAACCGATCTCCGCTACATGATCTGCGTCGTCGCCTGCCTTCAAGCCCAGATATACCAAACTCCTCCTCCTCCTCTCTTCCCTTCGCCCAATGCTGCCTATTCACCTCACCAACGCAGCACCTTCCCACTTTGGCCACCTCAGCAACTCGTCGAAGCCAACATCCCCCTCTCGAGTGTTGAAGCATCAGCACTTCTGTGTTTATACATAAGGTATATTAGTTTATATATATTTTTGTTGTGCTTCCAAGTTTCACATTTTTGGTTATATGTTATATGTCTGAGTTATATATATTTGTTTTAAAAAAATGTCAATTATAAGTTTTATATATATATATATATATATATGTACTAGTTAAGTGTTATACATGTATTATTTTATAAGGTTTATTTTATATATTATATATGGGTTGATATTTCTTTAAACTGTGTATATTTATGTATATGTTAGTTTACTATATTATATTTCAGTTTATATTTTAGTTATATACATATTAATTTGTTAAATCTTAATGCACTGATACAAATTTATATTATATATATATATATATATGGATAGTAGTATTTCTGTTTGCAGAAGGATATGTAAGTAAATATGTTTGTGTATATATGCGGCTGTTATATATATAATATATATAATCTATTACTTATATATGTAAACTTATGAATTATATAAATTTTTTTGTATATATTGCATAGGGTAACATATATATAACATGTTAAGTTGTTTATCTGATTCAGTGATTTATAACTTTGTTACAGTGATATATTTTGTTAATATTTTAAATTGGGTTCGATATATATATATATATATATATATATATATATATATATATATATACTATTTAAATATGATTAGTATATAAGTATATAAGTATTACATAATATCTGGTTATATAAGATGGTTGTTTAGGTTATATATATATATATATATATATATATAGATTTTATTTTATAGGTGTTAAAGTTAAAAATATCGATTTTTAATAATAAAAAAATATTTTCTCTTTATATCAAGCTGATTCGATTGTTCTCATCAATTCATATCTATCAGCTTTGTTCGTCTGATTCGTGCCATTTCACATTGGTTTGGAATTCGTGCTTGGATCTGTAACCCATTTCATTGTCTATTCTCTCTAGCCTCAAAAGATGATCAATCACTCACGATTAACGCTCTTATATTTATTAAATTTGATTTCAATTGAAACGATAATTGAAATATGCTGCTGTTAGTTATTTAACTGCCATATTTGATATGCTATTATTTGTAATTGTTCACCTATGGGATATGACACCATATCCTAATGTTTATATTTATTTACCATTGATGATATATGCATGTTATTGCCTATTATATTATTATCATACTGTTATCACTCTCCACCATACCCGAATGATCTATACAATACCCGAATGATCTATACAATAGGAGAAAATCATTATGGGTTGCAATGATAAACCCAAGCGATTTTTCATTGAAATGAATTTGGGATTGTGGGTTGAAATGATATATACCCATATATATATATAAATTGTGGATTAAAATAATAAATATCTGTATCACTTGACCATAGGATAGAAAATTATATACAGACACCGTCGGTCTATATATAAATATTTGACAGTGATTTCTATGGTTTTGGAAGGAAATATATATGGTTTTATTTAAAATTTGAAAATAATATGCATATGAATAAGTTTTAATATAAAATAAATTTAATAATACGCTTTAAAATTAGTAAAGTTTAATTAAAATAAAATACAATATGTTTAAGTATTCATTTAAAATTATATTTTAAAATAGATTTCATAATGATTTCTATAAGTTAATGTTGGGAAGCTTAATTTGAATTTGTTGTTAATTTTAATATAAAACTATTCTTAATATAAACTATGTAAATACACTAATTATTTTAATATAAACTATTTTATTTTATAAACTATTTTATTTTATATACTATTATTAATATCTAAACTTTTAAGTGGTGGAAGTTATGATTTCAAAGTTATGGTTTTTTTTGAAGAATTATGATTTCAAAATGTTTTGGGTTTCAAAAGTGTTGTAACTTTGAAAGTGCTATAATTTGGAAATAGATATATTTGAAATGGAAATGATATTTTGGTTTTGAACTATAAATTATTTTGAAATGACCACGGTGTTATAACGACGTTTAGTTGTTAATAGCGTATATTTCTACATTGTAGATAGTTCCACGGAACCTTAGAGGATGGTTATCCCAAACATCCTTTAACTTACTTGTATTTCAGTTGATATTTCACTTGAGTTGGATTTATTGATATAAGAATGGTAATCCTGACTCGAGTGTATTGTATTTTGCTTTACGCTCGGGCCAGACTGAGTGATACATCGTTTGAGACTCATCTTTGTAGTTGGAGCTTCGCTTGGAGATCCAACTATCGATTCAGCTTTCATCTTTTCCAGTTGATTTGTCCAGAGATGTCATCTTCTTGTATTCGAGACTTCAGTGTATTTGAGATATGCTGCTGTATTTTATTTCTAACTCTGATGTTTATATAGTAGCTTCATGAACTACTATTATCTATTCTGCTGCATTATTATCATATTACCCTGTGTCTGTGATTCTGTGATTGATTTATTTGCTGTATATGCTGAGTTTTGCCAAATATAAATTAACAATCTGATATTTTGAGCAATTCAAGTCCGACATGTGTGGATGCTAATGGTTGAAAATACCAAGTCATTACAGTTGGTATTAGAACTCTGGTTTTAGAAAAAACTTAGCATATGTAGTAAATTTCATTTCAGAATCACCTTCTTTTGAGCTTGAATTCCTTCCCCTTTGATTCGGATTTCATTCGAACTTTGAAACCCTACCTTCATTCTGAGATCCATTCTTGTCTCTCCCTATTTGTATTCCTTTGATTTTGGAGTATCCCATAACTCCACTTCGAACAATCTCCGTAAAAATTGACGATCCCGCCGGTCTTTGGATGATTTGTAAAGGGGTGAAACTCCTTTACAACTGGCATTGATTAACTGGAGATTTCTGTAACCTCGGTTTAGACGATTCTATCCCTTGCCATAACGAATTTTATCTTCGGAGATCGAATGTCGATTTGCCCACATCGATCATATTCTTGAAGTCACGGTTGACCCGATTAAGGTCGTCCGCGATTTATATAAGTATATCCAACTTCTATTTTGTAATTATGTATCTCATCTTCGTTCGAGCCTATCTTCGAATCAGAATTCTATTTTATTAGAGTTCCTCTAACTCGAATCTCTATCTTTGTTTTGCAATCCATTCTTGAATCATCCTTTGAAAAATCGTGTTTGTTTGTATTTAGAAATTGTTTTATATATCGAAATTATTATTTTGGTATGTGTGATTGTATTATATATATAAAAGTGAAAATGTTTTCGATAAGGATTATATACCTTTTAAAAACGAGAATTTGAAGATTCGAAAGGTTTTGAAATTTTGAAAATTTTGTAAGAAATTGATTTATATAAAAATGATTTATAACTGAAGGGTTTTAAATTTGATATTTGAGAAATTGAACTCTGGTATTTTGAAATTGTTTTTAAGATTTTGAAAATATATACATTAATACGATTTGAAAGTATTTTTCGAATTAGAAATGTTTAAGATGACTTCAAATGAGTTCCAATGATTTTAAAGAAATTTCAAAGAAGTTTTCAAGAAAATAGAAGTCCAGAACTCACTTATGTCACTGGAGAATAATTTCTGTGATGAGTGTATGCATCACCGACATTGATTTTCGAGTTTCAGAGTGGAGTAGAGGCCACTTTAGTAACTTTGCTATGCGATTGATCTGGTGAAACCAATTTTGATTTCAAATTTCGAAGGGTGATTTGATATTCGAAAGATATATGTATATATATTTGAAACGATTTGAAGTGAACCCGGTGTTCAGTCCTCGAGTTTTGCATTTGATTTGGTATAACCCTATCTATTGAAATTGATTTACTGATTGGTTGCTGATTTCCATCTCTTGGATTGGAAATTTGATTTCTCCGACTATTTTGAATGTTCGAACACTTCCAAATCGAGTTTTAATTTTCAAAGCTAAGTAATTTCGAAAGGTATAAATTATTTGATAAAGTATATAAGTTTAGTTTTGTATGTTTAAATATGAAGTCATATGATTTAAATAAGTTTGAAACTGTTTTGTTAAGTAAATGAACAAGACTATTGTGAATTATAATAATATGAAATTTAGTTTTGAAATGTTTTGAATAAAATTTTATTTCAAATGTTTTTAAGTTAGTAACATCTTTTATAAAACTAAATATATATATACATATATATAATATTTTTCAAAAGGGTAAATTGGATCTTTCAAATAGAAATAAATAGTTTAAAGGTTTTAAAGGGATGGTTATACACTTGGTAATCAATTTTGGGTATAATTGATTTTGAGAAAAATATTTGGTTTTGAAAATAGATTGGAATTTAAAACCCAGTATTTATATGATGATTTTCGAAATGAATTTGTTTGACCTAAATTATGCTGATTTGGAAACTAGGATTATTTTCTAAACCTATTATTTTGGAAACTTTGAAACTGAAGATATTTAATTTGGAAGAAATAATTTGGTGAAATCGTATATGATTTTGAAACTGAACTGATATTGAAACAAATTGAAATTGAGAACCTTATTTTACTACATACTTGATTTGGGAGTTACCGAACTTATATAAAATTGATTTTTATAAGTATGAAGTTGATTCGAAAACTATAGATTTGGAAAGGTACTCAATTTGAAAAGTGAAATCTTATATAATCGAAGTCTATATAAGTGTGATTTGATATAATATTGATTTTGGAAAGTATTCGATTTGAAAATAAAATCTTACACATAAATGACTTTATATAATTATGATATTTGAAATTGATTTGAAAAGGTACTATATGATACATATTTTAGAAGTAAAGATATGGAAAGTGTCTTCTGCTTGATATTCTCTTTGTGGCCACACTTTGGATTCATTCTATCGATATTATTCTCTCTAATTTGGGTTTTTCGAATATGATACTCGAGTGTCCTTCGAATTCCATAGCGTTACCCATGGTCTTAAGAACTCGACTTCATAGCATAATTCGCAAGGCAGTGATTGTTTAAAAGGTACGAATGTTTCCTGGAGGATCCAGGCGTAACCATTGTGTATCTCCGATCTATGGTTGTTTTAGTAGCGTAATCCGCAAGGCAGAGATTGCTTAAAGGGTACGGATGTTTTCTGGGGGATCCAAGCGTAACCATTGTGTATCCGCAATCTACAAGTTTTGTTATCGTAGCGTAATCCGCAAGGCGGAGATTGCTTAAAGGGAACGGATGTTTCCCGGGGGATCCAATCGTAACCATTGTGTAGCCGCGATCAACAGTTTATTTGTTATCATGGCGAAATTCATAAGGCAATGATTACTTAAAAGGTATGGATGTTTCCTGGGGGGTGCAGGCATAACCGTTGTGTATCTACGATCCATGATTCGATTCGGTTGATTTGTTTGGATTGTACTTTCCATATCAGTTTTGAAGTTTTTTCGAGTATTTTCACTGGGTGTTGAAATAGGTCTACTAAGTACTTGGAGAATTCTAGCTTTGCGCCTGATCAACGCATGGCCAGAGTCTGCAAGAACAAGGATAAACCCGTTAAGACATCGAGTTATAAAATGTATTTCAAAAGAAAAATTTGTTTCGATATAAAAGCATTTTCAACAAAGAAATTTTGTACTAATATTTGAAATTGAAATTCTTATGGTTTTAAATTAATTATTCATGCTCGATACTATTCTTTTGAATCTACCTTATCTGCTCAGCTTTATTTATTCACCTACATTCTATTTTTCCGAATCTACCTTCTTTTCCTTTTGAACATATCCTATCTATTCTGCTTCACCCTTTTTCACCTATCTTCGCTCCTTTTTGCGGACGAAAAATTTTGAGTGGGGGAGAGTGTAGCAACCCGTAAATTTCATTAATTTTATTAACGTAATTAATTGAATTTTTGTGAAATTTTAAATAATAAAATTTTGAAATAAAAATTTAATATTTGGAATACGGCCGCTTAAATATAGCAACTGGTAAATTTTCATCTGATAATATTAAAGTTTATTTTCTTGTGTAATTCTATTTCAATTTAAATTAATTAATATTTGATGATAATAAAATGTTTTCTGAACCTGAATATTTTTATACAATAAATTTGTAAATCATCTTCTGAGTGAGATGTCATATTTCGTTTCTCCAAATTTGGACTGTTATTGCTCCATTTATTTTATTTTCTGGCAAATTTGCAGCATTTTCGGGACCGACTATGGACTTTTGATCGGATGATCCTATCACTGATATCTATATACCGTTTTGATCATCTCGTCGTGCTGATCTCCGTAGTATATTCATCTTTTTGTTTCGGTGCCCGTACGTGGCGGAAACCGTGAAACGGATAACCGTATCGGTTACAAAATTTCAACCTTTTAATTCCTATGTCCATTCAAATTTCAAATGGCTGAAATAAATGGCCATTGTCATTTATTATCAGTTGTTACTATTCCACCATAACTGCATTGATGTTTCGTTGCTTTCATTTCCGTCAGTTTGATATACATACATACATACATACATACATACATACATACATACATACATACATACATACATACATACACACATACATACATACATACATACATACATATATACATATAAATATATAATTTTTATATTAGTTATACGTTTTACATTCATTTACCTCGAACGGTTCATTGCCTTTCTTTTGAATTATATAATATTTGTTATGGTTTCTTTTGGACTCACCTGCTTATCTTCCACATGGCTTTTCATTTTGGGTCCACGTGTCTCCGTCTCTTCGTTTTCTCTAGCGTCTGTTTCAAAATAAAGTACAGTTACTTTTGCTTTCCCTTCTGTTTGCTTTCACTTTTTTTTTATACTATAAGACAACTGGCCTATTTATACTTTTCTCTGAAACAAAACTTGCCCACCTTACCATCAAACCCACCTCCTACCTTTGATATCCCACCACCTCCGCACGCCCCTTCCTTCCCTCTCCACATTTTTTCTAACGATCCAGAGTCGACCTTCGAAAATCGGCACCGAATACGTCACTCGTATTCAAATGACGCAGATCTAAACATCGAATCTGGTTCGCCGGAGCTTATAACACATTAAGTACAACAACACAGCGGAAGAAATTGAATAATATCATATACAACAATGAATACAATATCTGATACAATATGATATAACTGAATATCAACATACATCAGAGATACAAGAAATAACAGTGGAAAGAAACAATAGTAGAAGATAAAGCAAACTAGGCAACTGTAGCGGAAAGATAATATCTTCAATGCCAAACTCCAAAGATCTCCAATCCAATAAACGAGAACCACCATCAAGTTGAACTTGTAGCAAATGCGATCCCAATCGCGATTGCCAAACCAAAACTTCGAAAGCTATCCAAAGATTGAAGAAGATCTCCAAATGCTATCAAGCTAAAGACTTCGAAAGCTATCAAATCTATACCTATTATTGGATTATCTGAAAACACAACTCTAGACTGGCCGTGTGGAAAATTATGGGCACCCAGAGTTTAGGAAGGAAACAATAAACTCTAGGTCAGTCATGGGACTGGTATGAGCAAACAAAAAAGTTTATCTTTAAAACAAACAACAAAAGATTTTAAATTGAAATCCGCAATGCTTTTTGGAAAATGAAACTACCATAAGGCCTCCCGCCACACACACCATGCAAATACAGAATTGAAGAAGATTTCTCCTTATGATAGTCAAAAATGTTTGATACGTGAAAACCATTTTTATATTATTATTAGTGCATAGTGGAAATCATTTCGAAAGTATAATATTAATCTTAGCCAGCATATGACATTTCGTCATATGCCTACTATAGCTACCATGTTCAATAGCAGATTACCGCCACATTCCATGGTAGGTTATACAACTAAAACCGTACTGGACGCGTATTGTTTCTTTGGATTTTCCAACAAATGGTCAGGCCAAGGAACTTCCCATTGCCACATGGGTACGCCTCTGGAGAGACGCCCCGAGAACCTACATAGCTCTCTGCCAACACAAGGCCGGTGTCCTCCCTTCCCGGGAGTAACACCTAAGATATGCCACCCCTGGTCGTTTGCGACCTTTATCCGAGGTACCTCTACACCAACAACATCACACAGTAATAAATATACAGTATCCACATGAGTAAGTATCCGGGCTCCATGCCATGATACCACCCTTTTCCAGAAGGAATGAACATACCCTAGGGGTGCGACCCCTGAAACCTTGCCGCATCTTTCCTGTTTCTACCATTACCGGGTTATGAGGCTTGATGAGGTCTCGTCCACAAAGCTACACTTTTTCACAAAGTCATGCTTTGATCAACAAATGATTAGCAGCACTTCGTATGCCACATTACCAAATTGGGAATGTATCATTAGTAACCATCAACTACATAACCTTTGAGCTCGCACGTCTTAGAGAAGGGTGTTAAGCTAAGAGAATAAATCTCCGCCACCAAACAGAAATGTATTTGATAGAAACCATTTTTACATCTCAAAGTGTAATGTCAGACACACATTCATACAAGTCTATTCTGGCTTCGAACAGAACCGAAGGCACTTTCGAAGAAGCCTTTGCAAATCCGGGTATTCACAATCCCGATCGGACTTCCCATCACTTAGGGAATCTCTATACCGGCGCGACTGAGTGCAGAGACAACCGACGGGTTATCCTTTCATTCCCAAAAACACCCGGTCTTCACCACCGGTCTTCAAATGCTATCCATAACGACGTATCATTATTTAGAATAGGTTATATGACACAAGGCCCTCTCCCGGCTAATTCGAATAATGAGCGCAATATTTAAAAATCATATGGATAATGGGATCTCGGTTAAGTCACAACTTTAAAACCAAAAACCTTTCTTTACAGGTTTTAAACAAATTACCATTTTCAAATCTTTTTAAACAAAAAGATTTAATCCACAAAGTTCACCCAGCTTTCACAAAGATTTATTTACGGCTTTCCAAAACAATTCCATTTCAAATTGGCTTAACTCATCCAATCTTTAAATCAAAGATTTAATATATCGCTTTCAAAACCATTTGCAATTCAAATCTTTTATGTAAAAGATACACCATTTAAATCCCTCTTTGATTTCAAACAAGATTTAATAATCTTTCACAAAGGTTCATTCATAGCTTTCAAAAGAAATTCACAATTTCATTTCAGCACAAATTGGAAATCCTTTCCTTATATGAAAGCTTTTATTATTTGAAAACCAATAGTTTTCATTTTGGGAAAAACTGATTACATTTACATAAGTTAAAGCCATTCAAGTATAAAACTTGCATTTAATTTTAAATTCCCAAAACAATATTTTTTTTAAATGGTTAAAAACCCATATAAACACATTTATAACTCGTATAACCATTTAAACCAGAGTTTCCAAATCATAGAATTCAATTTCAAATATCGAATTCAAATTCAAATCTAATTGTTTAAATTTCAAAATTTTATCAAGTTATTCAAAATAACTTTTATTTTTGAAACTCATTTCCAAAAGCTTTCAATTCCATTTCCAAAACTATCTTGGATTCAAAAATTCAATCTTTAAAATCATTAAAAATCTGCGACTTAACCAATTTTCTCGTCAATCCACATTTGTGTGTGTAAGGTATAGTCCAGTGGTTTTACCCAATAATGCAACAACATCACAGATTCAAGCAAATCAAGAATATTTGATAAGCGGTATAATCCTATAACACAGATTCACAGATAGATATGTAAATGCATCACAGATAAATTAAATAAATACATAAATTACACAGCTTAATTCACAGAACAGAATATTGCAGACCAGAGATAACAATCAATTGAAGGCATTTCGTACAATATGAACATTCATAAACAATCCAAGCATTCAATAATCATTTATAAGTAGGATAAATTAATTATTCAAATCCTAATTAATTCAATTTAATTTCCAATTAAATTAATTGCTTATGAATTAATTATCAAATCTTGATTTACTAATTACAAATCATTTGATATTAACTAATGTAATTAATTATCCTTAATTAACAAATGAATCAATCTTTAATCATTAAAAAATTAATCCTTAATTATTTAATTATCCTTAAATTAATTACCATTAACTTATTGATTAATGAATTAGTTAACCCTTAATTAATTATCCTTTATTAATTACACTAAGTAATTAGTTTTTTTTCTTCAATTACACAAAGTAATTAGCTTTAATTTAATTACATAAAGTAATTATCTTCTAGATCAATTACATTAATAAGTCAAACATCAATTAATCACATTAACAAATTGTTCTTTAAGTAATTAAGTAAACCTTCAATTAATTACCTTAATTAATTAATTAATTAATTATTCCTTTAATTATCCATTAATTAACCTTAATTAATATATTAATAAATCCTTTAACTATTAATTAATCAACCTTAATTAATAAATCAACTTTTAATCATTAAATAATTAACCTTTGATTATTCTTTAATTAATTAATTACATTAATTAATTAACTCTTAATTAATTACCTTTTTAATTAATTATCCTTAATTAATTAATTACAATAAGTGATAATACCTAATTACTTTAATTAATTAAATCACAAATTAATTACGTTGAGTAATTACCCTTTGATCATTTGATTAATCAACTTTAATCATTAATTAATTAAGTAATTATTATTAACAAATTAACTTAGACATTTAAATAAAACTAAAAATTGAGAACATTTCATTTCCTTAACTAATTATTCAATTACAATATTACATTTATTTAAATAACTTTAAAACTTGATTTATTTAAAACAAAAACAAAATAATAATAGTTAAACTATCATTTAAAAAAAACCTGAAGTCATACTCGAGCTAACCCTCATAATTACCGAGTTATCTCCTGAGCCTCCCCTCTTCTATATTTTATTTTCTTTAAAACTTGTTTTTGTTTCAATTTTTTTTGAAACATATCACCACTCGTGTATGAACACGAGAAATCACCCGAGCCACCACTTCATTCCCTCGAGGTCAAACTCGAGACCAAATCCATCTTCCCCCACACATCATCACCCAGACACAATCGCGTGCACGTGTACGTGCACCATCACTCCAGCCATCATTGATCGTTGCCGAGATCACCCACACGTCGCCATTGACTTCACCGACCAACACAATTTTCCAGTTCGTCGAATTTGTTTGTGATTCAAAATCGAGCATTCCCACTCAAAACTGGAACCCACCTCCATCAGTAAATCGCCTCGCCACATCACGTCGAGCCACCGGACGCCATGCAATCACTACCCAAGCTACTCCGGTAACCCACGAGCTGTTCCCTCCGACCAATGCAACCCGATGCGACATTGATGTCGCATCAACCTATTTCCTCATATCGATCTAGGGTTAAAACACTAAATCACATCGTAACGCCACGCCGACCATCGATAAATTCAACAATCATTTTTCTGATGATCCCCTACCTGCAATCCTCCTTCCACCCTGATCGCGATGTTCAATTTGCCGCTGATCGACTGAAATCGACCAAAACAAGTTTTCTATTCTACTCATTAATTCTACCTTGAATCAAAACTAAAACTCTTGAAATTATTGTCTAAATTCATCATTTTACAATACGACTCGGGCTATATATTCAAAACAAAATATTACAAACATTTATTTTATGACTTTAATTACATGTCACAGTAATATATTACGCTTGAGAAATACACTGAGTATTTTCACTCGCAATTATTTTTGAAACTGAAATTGCATCGTAGTGATCAACTTCCTTTTTAAAATCTTAGCCTAATATTGATTATTCAAAGAAAATTTGAATTGTTTTCTAAATTTTGAAACCTGCATCTATAACAGGAGTCTGTGCATATATATAAATCCAAACATGCTTGCAAAATTTTCTACATTCATGCAAACACTTTCACATCATATCACAATGACCATCAAAAACATCAGGTTCATAAACAAATTTAGATTCAAACTAGAGGTTTGCTCACCTGTGTGAACAGAGCAGAGAAGATTGTGCCTAGAAATGATTTGGTTGACTTGATGCATTTGAGTTGCTGATTTGCATTAATTGTTGCTTAAACATGGATCTGGTTTTAACTATGATCTGCACTTTACTTTTGAAGTTGATTTGTATGCTTGCTTCAATTTTTGAATTTTCCAGTTTGAAAATGTTTTTAGGCCAGAAAGCTTTCTTCGATTTTCCAGATTTTATTTAAATCTGATCTGCCTTGCTTCAAAACTGTTTTGCTTAATCTTCTATTTCCAGATTTTGATTTTTTTTTAATCTGAAGCTTTATTTTGATGAGTTTGAACTTTGATCTTGAAAATTTTGAACTGAAGCTTTTAATTTATTTCCAGGTTAGCTTGTTAATTGCTTCAGGTTGAAACTGGAAACAGAGACAGTGTTCTTTTATTTTAATCTGGTTGCTTTTAGATTTGTGATGATTTGAATCTTGTTTGTGGAGGAGTTGTTGTTTGCTTTAGATTTGATTTCAAATTTTTGCACTTTTGTTTTCAGGCTTGAGAAATTACACTTGAAAATAGCCTATTTTTCTTTCTTAATTTTGATGTTTATTCCCATTACAATTTTAAAAGAAAAACAATGCATCTTGTCGCTTGTTAAATCTAACTAGCACATGTTAATTTCTTTATTAAAAATGCTTACACTTGTCTTTGCATGTTTTCTTTATCCCATGAATATTAAAATCCATAAAATTTATGTTTTACCCCTTTGTTTTGTAAATATGGAAACAATTTGTGTTTGAACCTTCTCTTTATTTTATTTACATATTTTTATATCTTTAAATTTATAGATACACAAACTATATTTATTCATTTTAAAGGAAAATGTATTTTAAATCTTATTATCAAATCTTATTTAAATGGAAACTATTATACATTTAAATAAATATTTATCTATATACATTAATTTCAAAATAGGTATACACATATATATTAGAGAATATGAATTTTTTCTTTACACAACTTTTACCATATTAATTTCAAAATATAACTTTCATATATTAAAATTAGAAAACAAATTTTATTTATCTATCTAAATTTAAATCAAATTCAAATTATGTCATATAATTCATTTATATAAATAAATAAATATACATCTTATTAAATTTGGAAAATTCAAATACAATTTTATAAAATACTTATGTTGAATTCCAATTCGATATTCTATTTACAATAAAATTTTATTTCCAAATGTATTCTATTTTAAAATACATATTTCTTTCTTTATTTTGGAATTTTCATATTAATTATCAAATATTCCAAAGTTTAATTCCAAAGGTTAAATTAATTATCAAATTATTTTTAACTAAAATCCAGAAATGTTACAGATTCCCCACCTTAAGAAAACTTCGTCCTCGAAATTTGCAAAACGAGAAGATAACAAAGAACAGATGAATATATCAAAGATATGGTCTACTAGATTAAACTGAATATTTGTTCTGCATTCGGCTTACCAAATCAGAATATCAATAATGGATACGAAAATAAACTCATTCAATGTTACATAAGATATTCGGGTCACCAGATCTACGAATATGCAGGGGAACTGGTTAGTTCGAAGGGATAACTAACCACTCGTAGAAAAATTGGAATCCCAAAGAATAGACAGATATATGGATAAAATTCCAACACTTTTTAATTTAAAAACCAAGGTGTACCTATCAACCATAGAAACCAAAGAAATTAATTCATCCAAACAAACAATTCTTACCCATTTGGAGTTTGTGTCCCATGCAAATATATCAAAGCTTCTTCTCAGAGCTGCCAGGAATCATCAAAGAATTGAAATTAAATCAAAGGAGATTGATAGAGATTGGTAGAGAAAGATTGTTTCCGTTGTTGTTATAGGGCATTGACCATTTGTAGTGGTATTTCCCTGTCCCTTATCTCGTCCTCTTCTTGCACTCATACACACTATCAGTGGATAGTAAGAGAATTTACCAAGGCATTCGAACGGATATCTTATGGATATACTCATTTTAGGGTATACTTCACCCTATCTCTAATGAGTTACCTAATGTGTTATACTCCTGAGCTAAAGTTTCATCCTTCAGCTCTGATACCAGTTCTAACGATCCTGACTCGACCTTCGAAAATCAGCATCGAATACGTCACTCGTATTCAAATGCCGCAGATCCACACATCGAATATGGTTCGTCGAAGCTTATAACACATTAAGTACAACAACACAACAAAAGAAATCGAATAATATCATATACAACAATGAATACAATATCTGATACAATATGATACAACTGAATATCAACATACATCAGAGATACAAGAAATAGCAGTGGAAAGAAACAATAGCATAAGATAAAGCAAACTAGGCAACTGTAGCGGAAAGATAATGTCTTCAATGCCAAACTCCAAAGATCTCCAATCCAATAAATGATAACCACCATCAAGTTGAACTTGTAGCAAATGCGATCCCAATCGCGATTGCCAAACCAAAACTTCGAAAGCTATCCAAAGACTGAAGAATATCTCCAAATGCTACCAAGCTAAAGACTTCGAAAGCTATCAAATCTATACCTATTATTGGATATCTGAAAAACCCAACTCTAGACTGCCCGTGTGGAAAATTGTGGGCACCCAGAGTTTAGGAAGGAAACAATAAACTCCAGGCCAGTCATGGGACTGGTATGAGCAAACAAAAAAGTTTATCTTTAAAGAAAACAACAAAAGATTTTAAATTGAAATCCGCAATGCTTTTTGGAAAATGAAACTACCATAAGGCCTACCGCCACACACACCATGCAAACACAGAATTGGAGGAGATTTCTCCTTATGATAGTCAAAAATGCTTGATACGTGAAAACCATTTTGATATTATTATTAGTGCATAGTGGAAAACATTTCAAAAGTATAATATCAATCTTAGCCAGCATACGATATTTCGTCATATGCCTACTATAGCTACCATGTTCAATAGCAGGTTACCGCCACATTCCATGGCAGGTTATACAACTAAAACCGTACTGGGTGCGTATTTTTTCTTTGGATTTTCCAATAAATGGTCAGGCCAAGGAACTTTCCATTGCCACATGGGTACACCTCTGGAGGGACGCCACAAGATCCTACCCGGCTCTCTGCCAACACAAGGCCGGTGTCCTCCCTTCCTGGGAGTAATACCTAAGATATGCCACCCTCGGTCGTTTGCGAACTTTATTCGAGGTACCTCTACACCAACAATATCACACAGTAATAAATATACAGTGTCCATATGGGTAAGTATCCGGGCCCCATACCATGATACCACCCTTTTCCAGAAGGAATGCACATACCCTTGGGGTGCAACCCCTGAAACCTTGTCGCATATTTCCTGTTTCGACCGTTACCAGGTTGTGAGGCTCGATGAGGTCTCATCCATGAAGCTACACTTTTTCACAAAGTCATGCTTTGATCAACAAATGATCAAAAGCACTTCGTATGCCACATTACCAAATTGGGAATGTATCACTAGTAACCATCAACTACATAACCTCTTAGCTCGTATGTCTCAGAGAAGGGTGTTAAGCTAAGAGAATAAATCTCCTCCACCAAACAAAAATGTATTTGATAGAAACCAGTTTTACATCTCAAAGTGTAATGCCAGACACACATCCATACAAGTCTGTTCCGGGTTCGAACAGAACCGAAGGCACTTCCGAAGAAGCCCTTGCAAATCCGGGTATTCACAACCCCAATCGGACTTGCCATCACTTAGGGAATCTCTATACCGGCGTGACTCAGTGCAGAGGCAATCGATGGGTTATCCTTTCGTTCCCAAAAATAGCCGGTCTTCACCACCGGTCTTCAAATGCTATATATAACGACGTATCATATTCGGAATGGGTTATATGACACAAGGTCCTCTCCCGGCTAAACCGAATAATGAGCGCAACATTTAAAAATCATATGGATAATGGGATCTCCGTTAAGTCACAACTTTAAAACCAAAAACCTTTCTTTACAGGGTTTAAGCAAATTGCCATTTTCAAATCTTTTTAAACAAAAATATTTAATTCACAAAGTTCACCCAGCTTTCACAAATATTTATTTACGGCTTTCCAAAACAATTCCATTTCAAATTGGATTAATTCATCCAATCTTTAAATCAAAGATTTAATTTATCGCTTTCAAAGCCATTTCCAATTCAAATCTTTTATATAAAAGATACACCATTTAAATCCCTCTTTGATTTCAAACAAGATTTAATAATCTTTCACAAAGGTTCATTCATAGCTTTCAAAAGAAATTCATAATTTCATTTCAACACAAATTAGAAATCCTTTCCTTATATGAAAGCTTTTATTATTTGAAAACCAATAGTTTTCGTTTTGAGAAAAACTGATTACACTTACATAAGTTAAAGCCATTCAAGTATAAAACTTGGATTTAAATTTAAATTCCCAAAACAATATTTTTTTTAAATGGTTAAAAACCCATATAAACACCTTTATAACTCGTATAACCTTTTTTAAACCATAGTTTCCAAATCATATAATTCAATTTCAATTATTGAATTCAAATTCAAATCTAATTGTTTAAATTTCAAAACTTTATCAAGTTATTCAAAATAACTTTTATTTTTGAAACTCATTTTCAAAAGCTTTCAATTCCATTTCCAAAACTATCTTGGATTCAAAAATTCAATCTTTAAAATCATTAAAAATCTGCGACATAACCAATTTCTTCATGCAATCCATATTTGTGTGTGTAAGGTGTAGTCCACGGGTTTTACCAATAGTGCAACAACATCACAGATTCAAGCATATCAATAATATTTGATAAGCGGTACAATCCTATAACGCTTGTCATCATTAACAGATTCACAGATAGATATGTAAATGCATCACAGATAAATTAAATAAATACATAAATTACACAGCTCAATTCACAGAATAGAATATTACAGACCAGAGATAACAATCAATTCAAGGCATTTCATACAATACGAACATTCATAAACAATCCAAGCATCCAATAATCATTTATAAGTAGGATTAATTAATTATTCAAATCCTAATTAATTCAATTTAATTTCCAATTAAATTAATTGCTTATGAATTAATTATCAAATCTTGATTTACTAATTACAAATCATTTGATATTAACTAATGTAATTAATCATCCTTAATTAACAAATGAATCAATCTTTAATCATTAAAAAATTAATCCTTAATTATTTAATTATCCTTTAAATGAATTACCATTAATTTATTAATTAATGAATTACTTAACCCTTAATTAATTATCCTTTATTAATTAAACTAAGTAATTAGTTTTTTTTTTCAATTACACAAAGTATTAGCTTTAATTTAATTACATAAAGTAATTATCTTTTAGATCAATTACATTAATAAGTCAAACATCAATTAATCACATTAACAAATTGTTCTTTAAGTAATTAAGTAAACCTTCAATTAATTACCTTAATTAATTAATTAATTATTCCTTTAATTATCCATTAATTAACCTTAATTAATAAATTAATAAATCCTTTAACTATTAATTAATTAATCAACCTTAATTAATAAATCAACTTTTAATCATTAAATAATTAACCTTTAATTATTCTTTAATTAATTAATTACATTAATTTATTAAATCTTAATTACTTACCATTTTAATTAATTATCCTTAATTAATTAATTACAATAAGTGATTATCCTTAATTACTTTAATTAAGTAAATCATAAATTAATTACATTGAGTAATTATCCTTTAATCATTTGATTAATCAACTTTAATCATTAATTAATTAAGTAATTATTATTAACAAATTAACTTAGACATTTAAATAAAATTAGAAATTGAGAACATTTCATTTCCTTAACTAATTATTCAATTACAATATTACATTTATTTAAATAACTTTAAAACTTGATTTGTTTAAAACAAAAACAAAATAATAATAGTAAAACTATCATTTAAAAAAACCTGAAGTCATACTCGAGCTAACCCTCATAATTCCCGGGTTCTCTCCTGAGCCTCCCCACTTCTATATTTTCTTTTCTTTAAAATTTGTTTTTGTTTGAAATTTTTTTTGAAACATATTACCACTCGCGTATGAACACGAGAAATCACCCGAGCCACCACTTCATTCCCTCGAGCTCAAAATCGAGACCAACTCCATCTTCCCCCACACATCATCACCCAGACACAATCGCGTGCACGTGTACGTGCATTATCACTCCAGCCATCATTGATCGTCGCCGAGATCACCCACACGTCGCCATTGACTTCACCTACCTACACAATCTTCCAGTTCGTCGAATTTGGCTGGGATTCAAAATCAAGCATTCCTACTCAAAATTGGAACCCACCTCCATCAGTAAATCGCCTCGTCACATCACATCGAGCCACCGGATGCCATGCAATCGCTACCCAAGCTACTCCGGTAACCAACAAGCTGTTTCCCCACCGACCGATGCAACCCGATAGGACATTGATGTTGCATCAACCAATTTCCTCATATCGATCAAAACTAGGGTTAAAACACTAAATCACGTCGTAACGCCACGCCGACCATCGATAAATTCAACAATCATTTTTCTGATGATCCTCTACCTGCAATCCTACTTCCACCTTGATCGCGATGTTCAATTTGCCGTCGATCGATTGAAATCGACCAAACAAGTTTTCTGTTCAACCCATTAATTCTACCTTGAATCAACACTAAAAATCTTGAAATTATTTTCTAAATTCATCATTTTACAATACGATTCTGGCTATGTGATCAAAACAAAATATTACGAACATTAATTTTATGACTTTAATTACATGTCACAGTAATATATTACGCTTGAGAAATACACTGAGTATTTTCACTCGCAATTATTTTTGAAACTGAAATTACATTGTAGTGATCAACTTCCTTTTTAAAATCATAGCCTAATATTGATTATTCAAAGAAAATTTGAATTGTTTTCTTAATTTTGAAACCTGTATCTATAACAGGAGTCTTTGCATATATATAAATCCAAACATTCTTGCAAAATTTTCTACATTCATGCAAACACTTTTGCATCATATCACAATGACCATCACAAACATCAGGTTAATAAATAAATTTAGGTTTCAAACTAGAGGTTGGCTCACCTGTGTGCATAGAGCAGAGAATATTGTGTATGGAAATGATTTGATTGATTTGATGCATTTGAGTTGCTGATTTGCATTAATTGTTGTTTAAACTTGGATCTGGTTTTGACGATGATCTGCACTTTACTTTTGAAGTTGATTTGTATGCTTTCTTTAATTTTTGAATTTCCAGTTTGAAAATGATTTTAGGCCATAAAACTTTCTTTGATTTTCCAGATTCTATTTGAATCAGTTCTGCCTTGCTTCAAAACTGTTTTGCTTAATCTTCTATTTCCAGATTTTGATTTTTTTGATCCGAAGCTTTATTTTGATGAGTTTGAACTGATCTTGAAAATTTTGAACTGTAGCTTTAAATTTATTTCCAGGTTAGCTTGTTAATTGCTTCAGGTTGAAACTGGAAATAGAGACAGTGTTCTTTTATTTTGATCTGGTTGCTTTTAGATTTGAGATGTTTTGAATCTTGCTTGTGGAGGAGTTGTTGTTTGCTTCAGATTTGATTTTAGATTTTTGAACTTTTGTTTTCAGGTTTGAGAAATTACACAATAGCCTGTTTTTTTTTGTTCTTCTTAATTTTGATGTTTATTCCCATTACAATTTTAAAAGAAAAACAATGCACCTTGCCACTTGTTAAATTTAACTAGCACATGTTAATTTCTTTATTAAAAATGCTTACACTTACCTTTGCATGTTTTCTTTATCCTACAAATGTTAAAATCCATAAAATTTATGTTTAACCCTTTGTTTTGTAAATATGGAAACAATTTGTGTTTGAACCTTCTCTTTATTTTATTTACATATGTTTATATCTTTAAATTTATAAATACACAAACTATACTATTCATTTTAAAGGAAAATGTATTTTAAATCTTATTATCAAATCTTATTTAAATTGAAACTATTGTACATTTAAATAAATATTTATCTATATACATTAATTTCAAAATAGGTATTTACATATATATTAGATAATATGAATTTTAGCTTTACACAACTTTAACCATATTAATTTCAAAATATAACTCTCATATATCAAAATTAGAAAACAAATTTTATCTATCTAAATTTAAATCAAATTCAAATTATGTCATATAATCCATTTATATAAATAGATAAATATACATCTTATTAAATTTGGAAAATTAAAATACAATTTTATAAAATACTTATGTTGAATTCCAATTCGACATTCTATTTACAATAAAATTTTATTTCCAAATATTCTATTTTAAAATACATATTTCTTTCTTTGTTTTGGAATTTTCAAATTAATTATCAAATATTCCAAAGTCTAATTCCAAAGGTTAAATTAATTATCAAATTATTTTTAACTAAAATCCAAGAATGTTACATCCTTCATCCCGCTCGCCCCAAAACCGATCTCCGCTGCCTGATCCGCATTGCCACCTGCCATCAAGCCTAGATCCACTGAACTCGTCCTCCTCCTCTCTTCCCTTCACCCAACACTGCATATTCACCTCACCAACGCAGCACCTTCCTACTTCGACCACCTCAGCAGCTCGCTGAAGCCACCATCCCCCTCTTAAGCGTTGAAGCATCAACACTTCTGTGTTTATACATAAGGTATATTAGTTTATATATATTTTTGCTGTGCTTCCAAGTTTCAAATTTTTGGTTATATATTATATGTTTGAGTTATATATATTTGTTTAAAAAAAATGTCAATTATAAGTTATATATATGTATGTACTAGTTAAGTGTTATACATGTATTATTTTATACGGTTTATTTTATATATTATATAAGGGTTGATATTTCTTTAAACTATGTATATTTATATATCCGTTAGTTTCCTATGTTATATTTCAGTTTATATTTTAGTTATATATATATATTAATTTGTTAAATCCTAATGCACTTATACAAATTTATATTTTAGAGATATATGGACAGTAGTAATTATGTTTGCAGAAGGATATGTAAGTAAACATGTTTGTGTATATATGCGGCTGTTATATATATAATATTATAACCCATTACTCATATATGTAAACTTATGAATTATACAAATTTGTTCATATATATTGTGTAGGTTAACATATATATAACATGTTAAGTTGTTTATCATATTCAGTGATTTATACCTTTGTTACAGTGATATATTTTGTTAATATTTTAAATAGTGCTCGATATATATATATATATATATATATATATATATATTTGTATTGGTTAATATATCTACTGTTTAAATATGATAAGTATATAAGTATTACATAATATCTGGTTATATTAGATGGTTGTTTAGGTTATATATATATATATATATATATAGATTTTATTTTATAGGTTTTAAATTTAAAAATATTGATTTTTAAATAACAATTTTTTTTATATATTTTCTGTTTATATCAAGCTGATTCGATTGTTCTCATCAATTCCTATCTATCAGCTTTGTTCGTTTGATTCGTGCCATTTCACCTTGTTTTGGAATTCGTGCCTGGTTTCGTAACCCATTTCATTGTCTATTCTCTCTAGCCTCGAAAGGGGAGCAATCATTCACGATTAATGCTCTTATATTTATTAAATTTGATTTCAATTGAAATGACAATTGAAATATGCTGCTTTTAGTTATTTAACTCCCATATTTGATATGCTATTATCTGTAACTGTTCACCTGTGGGATATGACACCATATCTTGATGTTTATATTTATTTATCATTGATGATATATGCCTGTTATTGCTTGTTATATTACTATCATAACTGTTATTACTCTGCAAGTTCCCTTTTACTATAGAATTCTCTATGGGTTTAAATAATACATACCCGAACGATATGTAGAATAGGAGAAAATCATTATGGGTTGAAATGATAAACCCAAGAGATTTTTCATTGAATTGAATTTGGGATCACAGGTTGAAATAATAAATACCCATATATATATATATATATATATATATATATATATATATATCTAAATTGCAGATTGAAATGATAAATATCAGTATCACTTGACCATAGGATAGCAAATTATATACAGACACCGTTGGTCTATATTTAAATATTTTGAAAGTGATTTCTATGGTTTTGGAAGGAAATATATATGGTTTTATTTAAAATTTGAAAATATTATGTATATGAATAAGTTTTAATATAAAATAAATTTAAGAATAATCTTTAAAATTAGTAAAGTCTGATTAAAGTAAAATTCAATATGTTTAAGTATTCATTTAAAATTATATTTTAAAATAGATTTTACAATGATTTCTATAAGTTAAGGTTGGGAAGCTTAATTTGAATTTATTGTATTTAATTAATAATTTTGTTTAATTGAATCGATTTGAAACTTATTGAATTTGAGGGTTGTAAGATATGATTTTTAACTTGATTTCAATTTAAAGTGATTAAATGGATATTTCAAGTTTCAATAAATTGAAAAGAATATTTAGTTATATGTAATTCAAGGTTTATTTAAATAATATTGGTTTGACTAAGTGGATATTTCAATATTAAATAATGGTAAAGTTGCATTTGAAACATAAATGAATTTATCAAAGATTGAATTATTGTAAATGTTTGAATATTTAAGCTTTGAAACCTATTGTAATTGAAATAGTTTAAATTTGTAGTTTATATATGTATTTGAAATCAATATAAATTTTAATGGCTGTGAACTGAATTGAAATTGGTGAATTGAGATTTAGTTTAAATTGAATTTTTGGAATTTGAGTTGATTTGAATCGATTGTGAAGTGTGAGGAAATTATTAATATTTTACTTTATAAATTATTTAATATACACATAATTTTATTATAAAACTATTCTTAATATAAACTATTTACATACACTAATTATCTTAATATAAACTATTTTATTTTATAAACTATTTTATTTTATATATTATTATTAATATCTAAACTATTTTAGTGGTGGAAGTTATGATTTCAAAGTTATGGTTTTTTAAAGAATTATGATTTCAAACTGTTTTGGGTTTCGAAAGTGTTGTAACTTTGAAAGTGCTATAATTTGGAAATAGATAAATTTTAAATGGAAATGATATTTGGTTTTGAACTATAAATTATTTTGAAATGACTACGGTGTTATAACGACGTTTAGTGGTTAATAGTGTATATTTCTACATGGTAGATAGTTCCACGGATCCTTAGAGGATGGTTATCTCAAACATCGTTTAAGTTACTTGTATTTCAGTTGATATTTCACTTGAGTTGGATTTATTGATATAAGAATGTTAATCCTGACTCGAGTGTTTTATGTTTTGTTTGCTCGGGTCAGATTGGGTGATAAAGCGTTTGAGACTCACCTTTGGAGTTGGAGCTTCGCTTGGAGATCCAACTATCGCTTTAGCTTTCAGCTTTTCCAGTTGATTTGTCTAGAGATATCATCTGCTTGTATTCGAGACTTCAGTGTATTTGAGATATTCTGCTGTATTTTTTTCTAATTCTGATGTTTATATAGCAGCTTCATGAACTACTATTTATCTATTCCGCTACATTGTTATTATATTACTTTGTGTCTGTGGTTCTGTGATTGATTTATTTACTGTATATGCTGAGTTTTGCCAAATATAAATTCACAATATGATATTTTAAACAATTCAAGTCCGACGTGTGTGGATGCGAATGGCTGAAAATACCAGGTTGTTACAGATCATATGCAGAAGCTAGCTTTTCAAAATCAATTTATTTTAATTAAATTCCTTTAATTAGTTTCTACACGTTTCGAGCTCGCACGGCCAAACGACAAGTCCGATCGCTACTAAACTTCGAATCCTTCATTAATTCACTATTACGGATTCGATGAAATTGGTTGCGTCAAAATCCGAGACAGTGGCCAAAATGGCTATTTTCACTCGTTAATTATAATATAAAATTTTCAATTTCTAATTATTCACTTTCAAGTCGAATTTTAAAAGTTAACAATCTTCATTCATATTTAAATAAAATTTAAATCAATTTTCGATATCATTTTCATTTACGTTATTTCAAGATTGAATTATTTAAATAATTCCAATATTAAATTTAAATAATTTAAGTATCCAACAAATCATTATATTCAATATAAGTTATTTAACCTATAAAATTTAATTTTAAAGCAAATTCAAATAATAAAAAAACTATTTTCATTTGACAATCATTCAATATTCATTATTCAATTTCAACAATTGATTATTACCCATTCAATATATAGAATTCCATTTCAATACTGATTATTGCCCAAATCATTGAAATTTGTTATTTCAAAATTTTATCCAAATTCAAATTCAATAAATTACATAAATAAACATTAAAAGTTTTTATTTCTATCCACTATTATCCAATCGTCATATTGAATTTAATAATTTAAAATAGTTAAAAAAAGTATGGGTCGTTACATTCTCCCCCACTCAAAACTTTTCGCCCTCAAAAAGAGGTTAAGTAGAGAATTTTACGCTTGATATTTTTTATTCAAATTAATCAACTTACGAAACATTTAAAATCTTATTTTTGAATCTTTTACTACGCTTTCACTAGCCATTCTGATGTCAGTTTTATGGAAATTTCAACTTATATATAAAACAAGTTATGAAATTTTCAAAACTCAATTTTTTTTCTAACACCGGATCTACGGATATTTTAGCAGAGTCTCCTTTGAGTGGCTCGATCGAATTTTTTTAAAATACAATATATAACCCAAATATGTATCAAATATACATCTTATCTCAATGATGTGGCATCCTGTAAGGAAAAATATAAAAATGCGGCATGTAATCCGAGATATATATCTTATTGTTATTAATACATGCGAATTCGCTTGTATTAAGCAAGCAAAAGCATATAAAAACCTGCGTATACATCCAAACGGTCTTTGTATGTACCTATCTGAACTCAAATTAGAATATTAGTTACTTATAATAAGATATAAAACATGTATGAGTTTAATATAGCCATATAACATGAATTTTGAATCCAAACCACAAATACGAGCATGAATACATACCCAAAGCAATCATATGCATAAAAAAGTTAAAACAATTATTTACAATAAAAGAAACCATTCAACCATCAATATTCATCTAATTAACCAAATTAATTCATAGCCATGCAAATTTACATTATCCAATGTCTATATTTAATTTATAAACTTCATTTCTTATTAACATCCATTTTCATCAACATTTAATCGGTTTGCTTCCAATTTATTTACGTCCATTCCATTCACATTCAATTTATTCAATTCAATTTGTTAAATTCTAATTGTTTCACTTTTTGTTTAACATATTTCATATAAATTCATTTATGAACCATTTTATAAAATTATTTCATTTAACCGTGTTTAAGTTAAATTTTCTTCATTACCACTTAGTATTTTAACGCTAATATTATTTATAAACCATTTAAGTTTATTATAAACATTGTAAATAACATAACACATGTTTAGTATTATCACTTCATATCTTAAGTTCATATTAATTCACTTATTCACTTAATTAGTTCATTTCATAAATTTAAATTCATATTAATAATTTAAGTAAATTTTAATTTATAAAATGATTCACTTTATTGGTTCAATATTAACATTCATATCATTAATTTTACTTAAGTGAATTTTATTTTATAACTCATTCCATTTGTACTTAATTTATTTACATCCAATTTAAATATTCAATTACTTATATTAATTTTTCTTACACTCATTTATTTTTATTAAATTTTTTTCACACCCAAATTGCATTTTATTTTATAATCCAGGTTCTTATTCATACTATTAATTTATTTTATAACTTAAGTGGAATGAATTCACTTTACTAATTCATCAGTTCCATTCAAATCCAATTCAATTCATTTAATCTTTATTAAGTGAATTTTATTTCATTTAATCCATTATTCATTTTATATAACTATATTCAAGTTATATTTTTTTTCTAATCATTCACATATAACAAAAAATTTAAAATTTGTTTTTAGCTTAATATTTCTCAAATTTATAAGTTATATAATCTTGTTCACTTAAAATTTCATTTTACTATTTTATCTAATTCATTTCAAACGCAATTCATTTTTATTTAAGCTTTCTTGAGTTAGACTTCATTTTATTTACTTCATTTCACTAACTCCATTTATTTAACATTTCTCAGGTTAATTCTTTTATTTCATATCTCAAATTCGAATCTTCTTTTGTTTGCTTAACCATGAATGTTCAACAGTTTTAAAATTTAATTTTACTTTCCTGTTCAAATCTATAAGCTATAAACTTATTTTTATCTATACTAATTTCAATTACAAGTTCAAAACTATTTTCTTATAATTATCAAATCATACTTAGAATATATTTTTTTCACACTCAAACATGTTTTTACCGAAAATAAATTTCTTTTTGTTAGCAACTCTCACTCAAAAACTCGAAAATGAATACTGACGATGTTGCAGTTATCCCTAGAGTTATTTTCCAGCGATTAAAGTGAGTTCAATGCTTTTATTTCTTTCAAAAATCTTTTCAAAATATATTACTAGTCAAAACACTTTCAGAAATATTATTATTAATTTTGAAGGCTGTGAAACCAATTATAAAAGCAATTGGATTTAAATTCTAAAAGTCTCAGCTTTTAAATTCTTACTATTTATAACTATATTGTAAATCTACTTATACAAATTTCATTACCTTGTTACCAAGTATTTCATTATTTTACAACTTTTTTATTGAAAACAATTCTTATTTTAATTAAATTTCAATTCAATTTTATTATCGACCACTTCGTGAAATAGAGTTCACAAAATATTCGTTTTATTTTAATTCAACCAATATTCGATGATAATTAAATATTATCATTTTCTAACAAACAACATTCATTAATAATCAACATTTCGTATATATAAAATATAATTTAGATAAAATTATTTCATTTTTCTGATTTTAAAACAATATTATGTCGACTTGTCTCATTTAAGTGTTTAGAAACTCCTTTCGATATCATGGCGTCCCATGCACCAACCAGAATTCATAACCAGCTCAACGGATATGTAAACACAATATAAAACATTTTATAACACTAACAAGTATGCTCTCTCATATATATACACTCAAACAGACTCAATCTAGGGTATTACTGCCCTATCTCTAATGAGTCAAACCGCACAAAGCTAAGGTTATCGCTAAACCAAGGCTCTGATGCCAACTGTGATGACCCACATTTTGGAAGGTTCAAATCGGCAATAATCCACACATGTCGAACTTAAACAATCCAAAACATAGATAATCAATGAGGTTAATTAAGAAAAATAAGAAAAGAAGAAGAAAACAAACACAAAATCTCGCAGCGGAACGAAAAAATACAATAACCAAATAAACAGTTCTCGAACTGTTTATGTTACACATTTGATTATAATTTATATAACATTTATCAGAGTTATATATATATATACAGAACAGAGATAAATATAAGAAAATGCAGCAGAACAACATGATGCAAGGAATAATAATAGTAGTAATATACCAAATCTTCGTCTTCATCCTCTAGAAAATGATCTTTATTGAGCTGAAATACTCAGGGCTGATCAGAGCGTAATGAATAGACAAAACACTCGAGCCAGGACTAAAATATCCTTTTGTGAGTCAAATCGATATCACAAAATATGAGTGTAATAGCATCAAAGATGTTTATGGGGTTTCACATCTCCTATCCAGTGTATAAAGTGTGTGCAATAACTCAAGAGATGTTACAAGATTTTTCCATCTCTTAAGGATCTGTCAAAATATAATGTAGAGTAGAATACGCTATATATATAATTTCTAGTCAGTAAAATAAATATTTTTCTTAGCATTAAGGCTTTACATTAATCTCCCTTAATGTGCTTTTAAACATTGTCATACAGTTTGCATTTAGCACAACCAGTAGCACTTGGTAGCCAATGATGCGCCGTGATACGACAACATTAAACCAAAATCGTAGTGGTCTCATATAGGGAAAAAAGTTTGACAAGGCATGTGAGGCAATGCCCAAGGTAGGATACTACCGGTTCGGGTCACAGGGCTGGTGCTAACGCATCGTAGCCACGACCGCCCACCGAGTCCATCCATCCCATATCGAGCCAAGGGAAGCTATCCCAACGTCAAGGTGCACCAATTGAAACCGACAAAAAGAGTAGTAATATGGACCAAGTCCAAGAAAATCGAAGAACGGATGTCCGCTAAGGGTAGAAACCTCACTTGGCCCTATCAAGTCGTCTTGTTTTAGTCATTTCAAATTGGCACAAGCGTCGGTGTCTATCCATCATCGTTCTCTTTCTTCAAACCTGGCAAACGACGTGAAATCCAACCACTTCGTTATGGAGTCTCCTCCGCATACACAGTTGTTAATGTGGTTCCAATATTTACAAAGAGTATGCCAATAAGAGGCCTAGGTCTCTTTAACAACCAAAAGTCGTTTACACACCGGTTGATACTTTTATATTTCGAAACGATTCATATTTGATATCAAAATATCATGTTCACTTCAAAATATCATATTGACTTCAAAATATATCAATTTAGTTCGATGTGTCAATTTCACTTCAAAACTCAATTGGAATTACAATTTTGGTTATAACTTCATTTTAACCGAATTCGTATTTAAATCCTGACTTAAATATAAGCGATTCCCAATCTGAACGGTTTGAATTTTGGAAAATACTTTGAATTTTTTTGAATGGTTTAAAAGTTAAAATAGTTTAATGTAAAATAGTTTGAGTATTGAAAGTGGTTTATATAATAAAATAACTAGGAAAATCAAAATAATTTAAATGTTTAAGTTGATAGATTTTAAGCAGATTATATTAAAATAATTTATTTGAAAATATTTTCAAAGTCAAACTGATTCAATTCCAAATCCTCCAATTCAAAATAATTTCAGTTTCCATTTCAATTTAAATTGATTCAATTCTGATTACAATTCGAATTAACTTCGATTCCAATTTTAATTCAAATCGATTTCAATTTCACATTAATTTAATTGCTATTTCAATTTTAATTAATTTCAATTCAATTCCAACTTGAATTAATTTAAATTCAATTCTTAATTTTAAACCATTTCGATTCATATAAATTCGAGCTAGATTTCAAAATATCAATTTAAATCATCGAATTCAAATTAAGTTTCAATCTTCGAGTTTTGATTCAAACCTTAAAATAAATTCCATTCTCTAGTCCAAATTTTATATATCCAATTATATTACATTTACTTAGCATTAATTCAAAGTTCGAATGAAGGTTTAATTTTTTTTTTAAACAAATCAATTTTCAAAATTCAAATCATATATCTATTATAACTTCAAAATCTCTAATTTTATTTTTAAACAATTTCATTTAACAAATTCTGATTCCAACATTTGGAGCTCAATTTCGAAAATAATCTGATTTACATAAATTCGATTTCTACTTCTTTAAATCAAAATCATTTATATAATTTCAAATGAAATTTTTTAAAATCATTTAATTTAGCCAATTCGGTGCCTGTATATAATTTTCTATCCTATGGCCAAGTGTATCAATTATTTTAATTTTAATTTCTGGAATGGATATATATCATTTCAATCCAAAATAAATGTCATGGGTATATATCATTTCAACCTATTTCATCTTTTATTCGAAATAATTCGTTTAACAGTTTTATATACTGTCAAATAATATACAGGGTGATAACATGATATATCAAAATAAATAAACATCCAAATTATCTAAAATATCAATCAATAGCATCCATCATAATCAACATCCAAATTAGTCAAAATATCCAAACAATTTTTTAGTTATCAATAATCAAAAATTTAACTAGCAATTTAATTCCCATTCTAAATTTGAACTATCAATTTTAATTTCTATAGTCAGTTCATATGTCGATTCCATTTCCAAATAACAGTCAATAAAATTTAAACAACTTCTTGATGTCAATTTAACTAACATAAAAATTATTTTAGTATGTCGTGAGCATTATAAAACACTCACCTTTTATTTGAAAATGAAATTTTTTTAGCTTCAAATAAATTTCAAACCAACTCTAAGACGTAGCCTTCGTCGACATGATTCCAACGCCACTTGTTTTGCTCGAATCAAACCTCGTACGAGGAAGTTATGCAATTTATTAATATACAATATAATTTGACATTTAATTAACTACATAATAATAATAATAATAATAATAATAATAATAATAATAATAATAATAATAATAATAATAATAATAATAATAATAATAATAATAAAACACAGTACCTCCTCTCCTTCTCTGCCGCACGAACCAGGTCACACGCGAACGACCTAATGTCGCGTCCACGATCCTCTCCACCCGCCACCCTACGCGCGACCGTCCACTGAGCTTCGATCGTACATCCCCCCTCAGCCTCCAAAGCGTGAACGAGCATTGAGGCACAATCCCTAACCTCCACCATGAACCTCGCGCTTCTAACCCAGCCCCCTACCGCGTCGTCTTCCCTCCAGGAACTCATGACCGTCGCCGATCAATACTCGCCTCCAATTGCGTGTACGCGATTTCATACGTTTATTCTCTTTTCTCTTCATTCATCAGAGAGATTTGAAAATGAATAAAGGAAAGAGATAGGGGCAGCATACAAGGGAGGCATATGAAAATGAAATGAAGGAAAGGAGTGAGAAGCATACGAGTGAGACATAAGGTGGGCTGATGTTAAGTGTTGATTTTTATTATATATTATTTAAATAAGAAAATATCTCATCCGATTGGTCCGCAAAATTCTAAACCCCAAACAAAGCGTAACGCTTGCGTTTCTAATGTCATTCTGAACGCCATGGAACTTGTTTCGAGGTCTAATTTGATCGTATGCAGAATATAGCTTTTCCAAATCAATTTATTTTAATTATATTCCTTTACTTAATTTCTACATGTTACGAGCTCGCACGACCAAACGACAAGTCCAATCGCTACGAAACTTGGAATTCTACAATAATTCACTATTACGGATCCGATGAAACTAGTTTCGTCGAAATCCGAGATAGTGGCAAAATGGCTATTTTTACTCGTTAATTATTATATTAAATTTCAAATTTCTAATTATTCACTTTTAAATTTAATTTTAAATGTTAACAATATTTATTTATATATAAATAAATTTTAAATCAATTTTTGATATCATTTTCATTTACATTAATTCAAGCTTCAATTATTTAAATAATTCCAATATTAAATTTAAATAATTTAATTATCCAACAAATCATTATATTCAATATAAGTCATTTAACTTATAAAATTTAGTTTTAAAACGAATTCAAATAATAAAGCAACTACTTTCATTTTACAGTCATTCAATATTCATTATTTAATTATAACTATTGATTATAACCCATTCGATATATAGAATTCTATTTCAATACTGATTATTGCCCAAATCATCGAAATTGGTTATTTCAAAATTTTATCCAAATTCAAATTCAATAAATTACATAAATAAACATTAAAAGTTTTTATTTTCTAACCATTATTATTCAATCATCATATTAAATTTAATAATTTAAAATAGTTAAAAAATACAGATCATTACAAGGTACCTGAAAACCTTAACTCTCAAACCACCCAAAATCAATTGAGTGCTCCAGAGTTTAAAGGGAAAAAAAACTTCGAGTCAGACATAATGCCTAGTATGAATAATAATCTACCATCTCAAATCATTTAGATATGTAGTGAGACCACACCGCTTAGAGGAACGTGTTTTCTCCTTACTAGTATTCTAAAATCTTTTAAAAACCATATACTATGCTCCTGCATCCACAATGGTTAAAACAATTCAAAACAATATAATATGATGATATGAAAAACATGTTAATCAATTCAGGATTACCCAACCCCATTATTCATTTTGACTACCTGTCTCAATTATAGTTTCTAGGATTACTATTAACCTAATAATTTTCAAGGGTTGACTAATAACCGGTAAAATATTTAAGGACTCCCTGTCCAATTACATAGTTTTCATGGGATCACTATGAACCGATTGGTGATTCCAATGTCTTTACATTTATCTTAGTTTTCATGGGTTGACTAGGAGCATATTGGTAACTCCAATATCTTTTCTTCTTATCCTAGTTTACATGGGTTAATTAGGAACCTATTCACACTTGTCAATATCTTAATCCGGGTATGGTTTTCATGGGCAAACTATAAACCTACTGGCCGCTCTTAGTATCAAAACATAGTTTTCATAGGCTTACTATGAACCTATCTTTCTAACATCTTCCTTTATACATAGTTTTAATGGGCTAACTATGAACCTATTGTCCCATGCCAATATCTTTTCCAATACACAGTTTTCATGGGATGAGAACCTATTGGCCCCTGCCAATAGCTTTCTTTACTAATTTAGCATCATATATTCTGGTCTTCCTGACCTCCTGGATGCAATTCTACTCATTATGGAGTTAACTTGATTTATATTCACTACTGTGTCAACCTAGCTGGTTATTCCGTCCTTCCCTAAAGTTCAGTTATGGGTCTAAAAACTGTGAATATATACATATATGAAGAAGCATACATAATAACTTGGTTAATCCCTTTAACCGTTTTAATCAAACTTCTTCAAAAGCTCCTTTTTCTAAACACTTTATTTAATTGCACCATGATTCTCTTTCAAAAATGAGATTGGGTTATTTGCTTTGAAAACTAAGGTTGTTGAAACCTTCAAAACCTTACTTTCGACTTCATTGGATAACCTCCTTCAAAAGCATATAAATCTTTTTTTAGAACATTAGGCCCCTACCTTTTGAAACACTTTAAAACATCTCTTTCGAAACCTTTCGAATGTAATAAATTATTACTTAATAATAGTTAGAAGCATAGCCTCGAAACCCTTGAAAGTATCCCTTTAAAAACCATATGAAGTATCCCTTTCGAAACCATTGAAAGTCCCCCTTTCGAAACCATTGGTTTTATACTTAAAAAATAACATTTGGGTCAAAGTGAATATAAATGAAAGTATATCTTTCAAAACCATCCTTCATCATATAAAAATATTGGGGAAAACCTGATGGCATCGACACCATACCTTTCGAAAGCTTCAAACCATTTAAACAAAACATTGAAGTATAGCATTGAAACCCCTATCGAAGCCATTGCCTTCGGAACCCTTGGACCATTTCAAAATCATTTATAAAGTTGCTTAAAACATCTTTAAAAACAAACACTACCTTTTGAAAGCATTGATGACTTCAATACCCTTAGAAGGATAAAGAACGACAACAAGGCTTTGACTAGGTCAGAGCCCCTTCTTTCGAAAGCATTGTTTTATAAGTAAGGAAACCTCTTTGAAAGCTTACTCTTTAAAACATAAGTTTATGGCCATCCCTTTGAAAGCACTTGGAAAACCTTATTTGAAAACATATGCTTCGACTCCTTCAAAGGCTAAAATAAAACAAAAGCGGGCACTTCTCTTTTTAAAACAAATAAAAGGTGTCGACCCCATCGGAAGCAATACTTTCAACACCTAGCCTTCTGCCTTTCTCCAATCCACTGCTACCATCTAAGTCATACCTTGTGTATTAGTTTGGACTTAGTGGGTTTCGACTTGGTTGAAGGTGGAAGCTCTAAGTCAAAAGGTACTTCTAAAGGAGGCGGAACCTACTTTTCTGGGTAAACTGATTTAATATTAATTTAAGCAAACCCTTTTCTAACTAACCTGCCACATGTAAACACACGATTGGTTGCCTTAACTTTTCAAAATCTTTACCAAAATAACTGCCGCTAATTTCAGATCTAAACCATGGTTAATTTAACAAATAAGCCATTCCATTAAGGAAAACCAATAATGCAAAGAAGTCCCTCTTCTAAAATAATTTAATTTGCATAGAAAATTACTTAGGAAAAATCCCCAAAAATTTTAAAAATTCATTTTAATCACGTTATCTAACATATCAAAATTTCAGACCCAAATTCTCAATATATTTTCTGAAATAAATTTATAAGCCCAAATAACCCTATTTTCCTTTGAAAATTCATAACAATCTTTCCATAGCTTGGAATATTATCAAAATTAGAACCCAACTCCAAAATAATATTTTACATAACATAAAATTTTTTCATGACATTTAAGAATCAACATAAATCAGTTTCTCCCTATAACTGTGAGAAATCATATCTAAACATCCTTATTTAAATCAAATAAATCGTGATTCAAGCCTATCTTCATCCAAATACTCATCAGAATGAATTTACCCTTTATACGAAAACATACGATAATAAAACAAAATAGAGGTGGATTTATTATTCACCTTGGTTAAGACAAGGAGATTAGATTAAAATTAATTTCCCCTAAGCTTAAATCCCTAATTTTGCTTTAATTTCTCTTCTCTTGATTATGGCTGGCTCCCCTTACTTGTCAATTAATGTGTTACTAACCCTCCATGTGTCATTTGTATGAGAAAAATAATATATATATATTAAAATTGTTTTTCTTATTTTATAATTACATTTCTCTTTTATTTAAAAATAAAAAAATTTAAAAGAAAATATTTTAAACCAATTATACATTAAATAAATTACCCATATATATTGTTTTAAATCATAGGTTTAAAATATTTTTTTATTTTTTTATTTTTAAATAAAAGAGAAATGTAATTATAAAATAAGAAAAACAATTTTATAATATATATATATATATTATTTTTCTCATGCAAAGGACACATGGAGGGTTAGTAACACATTAATTGACAAGTGGTATTAGAGCTTTCCAAAATATTTTACTAAAGCATTTATTTATGTTTGCTTTTTTTTTTCAAAATTATGTGAATGGGAAATGAAATGGTAGGAACGAGAATATAGAAGGATAAGGGTTATGTGCGGTAAATCCCCAATATACCCTTATGTAAATTAATTAGCCTATAACCCTTTCTTAAGCCCATTTGATTACTTAAGTGACCACGACTTCATTATATTTATTCAAATCTCAACCCCATTATCACTTAACATTTACATTATTCTATTTAATTTATCTAGTTAAATCTCCTGAATAATGTTATCAAAAATTAGGGATATTACAAGCACCCCTCCTTAAAGAATTTTGTCCTCGAAATTCAGTAAGGACCCAAAACTAAAAATAACAATCATCTATAACGACTCCTAACAACCATACTAGTCTACCTGACTAGATAATATCTATAAAAATCTAATATAGGCATACCCTCAAAGCAGATCAGGAAAAGTATCTTGAATCCCATCTTCGGTCTCCCAAGTACAGTCCTTCTTGTTGTCGCTCGACTTAACTTTCACCAAGTTGATTGTCTTGTTCCTCAATCTTTTCTCGTCTCTCGCTACAACCCGAATTGGTTATCTAACAAAAGTCAAATTAGGCTCTACTACTTGCGAAGATGAGACACATGAAATACATTATGGACACCAGCCATAATGCTTGGCAACTCTACGCTGTATGCGGGCTTTCCAATTCCCTCTATAATATGGAATTGACCAACATATCTCGATGCCAGTTTCCCTAACTTATTGAACCGTACCACACCCTTCATCGGTGATACCTTAATGGAAACTCTGTCTCCAAGCGAGAATTTTAGGTCTTTAAGCTTCTTATTTATGTAACTATTTTGTCTGAATTGAGCTTCTGTCATCCTTTCTCGGATCAACTCAATCTTCTCTGACGCCACCCTAACCAAATCTGGACCTAAGACCAACCTGTCTCCAGCCTCCAACCAACATAATTGCGATTTCGTGGTATTCCATACAAAACTTCAAAAGGCACCATTCCTATAGTAGTCTGGTAACTATTATTAGGTGATCCTCCCTAGACCCACCAAAGTCCAATACACAAGCTCTCAATAAATCCTTGAGCACCTTATTAACTCTCCCTGACTGCCCATCTGTCTCAGGGTGATATGCAGTACTCATCTTGAGCTTAGTGCCTGACACTTCCAGTAGACTCTTCCAGAATTTGCTAGTGAATAAAGCATCTCTGTCACTGACTATGCTACTAGAAACTCCATGTATTCTAATTATATTCTTCATAAACAACTTCGCCAAAACAGGTGCCGTCCTGGTTGACTTGATTGGAATGAAATGGGCACTCTTGGTCAACCTGTCCGCAATGACCCGTATACTTTCATTTCCCTCTGTTTGACCTAGGCAACCCATCTATAAAATCCATGGATATCGAATCCCATTTCCAAATTGGAATCTCTAAAGGCTGAAGCAACCCACTTGACTTCTGATGTTCGGCTTTCAGTTGTTGACGGTTTGCACACTGTCTAACCCACAAGCCAGCATCCCCTTTCATACCTTCCCAATAGAAGCTCCTCTTCATATCTTGATACATCTTGGTCCCTCCAGAATGAATCGTAACTTGGATCGATGACATTCCCTAAGAACTTCTTTCATCAAGTTCTCAACTTCTGGAGCACATAATCGTCCATTCTTTCTCAACCATCTCTGTGGTCAAGACAAAAATCTTTCAAATCATCGATCTCAGTTTCAAACTGAAGCCTCCTTATCCACTCGGTTAATAATGGATCCTCCCTCTGCTTAGAAGCAATTCTCTCGATTAACTCTAGTTGAACTTCTAAACAAGACAACATGGCAGTACTTTGACTAGAACTAGCAGTTGACCTTAACTGCACACCACAATTGGCCAAAGCTTCTAGATCCTTCCATTTCGCCAACATAGACAACACCACATTATGGCGTCTTTTGCTAAGAGCATCTGCTACTTTAATACCTTTCCCTGGTGTATACTCTATGCCAAAATCATAAGCAGCCTTAAAATTTCAACTACCTCTGCTATCTCATATTTAGCTCCTTCTAAGAGAATAAGTATCTTATAGACTTATGATATGTGAATAGCTCAAATCTCTCTCCTAAGAGATAATGCCTCCAAATCTTCAATGTGAAGATCACTATGGTCAACTCCAAATCAAGAGTAGGATATCGCACCTCACGCTCTCTGAAGCGTAGGCAATCACTTTACACTTTTGCATTAACACAGTTCTTAATCCAGTCCCACATGCATCAGTATACACCACCAACCCTTGCTTTTCGTCCAGAACTACTAATACGGGTGCATTGATCAACAAATGCTTTAACTTAAGGAATGCTTCTCCATATTTGTCAGACCAAACAAACTTCACCTCCTTCTTGTTTAGTTTGGTCAGAGGCGCTGCTATCCGCGAGAAATCTTTAATAAATCTCCGGTAATAGCCAACAAGTCCAAGAAAACTTCTAATCTCGTTCACTATCTGTGGTCTCTTCCAATTATTAAAAGCTTCAATTTTATCTGGATCGACTGACAACCCTTTCTCTGAAACCATGTGACAAAGAAACTTAACCTCTTTCTTCCAAAAATGACATTTGGAAAACTTCTCCTTTAGCTGATTCTGCCTCAACGTCTCAAGCACAATTCTAAGACGATCTTCATGCTCTCTTTCATCTTTAGAGTACACCAAAATGTTGTCTATAAACACCAACACAAATCTATCCAAATACTCTCGAAAGACTCGGTTCATCAAATCCATAAATAAAATAGGAGCATTCGTTAACCCGAACGACATTACTAATGACTCGTACGAACCATACCTAGTCCGAAAGGTTGTCAAAGAAATACTGTCCTCTTCCACTCTTAACTGATGGAAGCCTGTTGCCAAATCCAACTGGGAAAACATTCTTGCTCCCTTCAACTGATCAAATACATCATCAATTCTTGACAAAGGATACTTATTCTTTCTCGTCCTCTTGTTCAGCTTACGATAGTCAAGACACATCCTCAAGGACCCATCCGGTTTCTTTACGAATACCTTGGCCGCTCCCCAGGGCAAATTGCTCGGTATAATAAAATTTCTTCCTTCTAGATCCACTAGCTGCATCTTTAATTCCCTCATCTCAGTCTGTGTCATCCTGCCAAGTGGTCTACTCACAGGTTCAGCTCCTGGCACCAGATCTATTCGAAACTCAACAGCTCGTTTCGATGGTAGTCCTATGACTGGCTCAAAGACATATGCAAACTCTCTTGCTATCCGAACCTGACTTAGCTCTTCTTCCACTTCTAATGCACTCAACAAAGCACAGCTACTCCGGTCAGAAAGGGTGTCTCAAAGATGTCTCCCTATCTTAGCAAAATATCCTGGCTTCATACCTTCTCAACCAATCTATGCCCAAAATGATTCCGAAATCTACGAAATCGAAAACATATAGACAACATGCAAACTTATAACCTAACAAATCAAGTTTCAGTTGGTCACACCTCATCTCCAGAGTTGCATATCCTCTTGTTAGATTCACAACCCTTAAGGAAGTGATAAGGTATGTGGGTTCTAAGCATAACCTATCAACCAAAAACTGGTTCTTATAATTGTAACGGGTGTGACTTTTCGATGCTAGAAAACCGACATCAATACGTCCACTGTATCAACTGCCGAGCAATCGAATGCCGGAAAACCGTACCGTTATGGTCAAAGAAGAAGAAAAGATAGAAGAAGAGAGAAAAAGATAGAACAGAGCAGAAAGAAACAGCAGAACAATATCAGAATCTCACATATCGTCGCGGAACAACATATAATAGGTAAATGAATAATCTTTAAACAAAGAACTATATCAGTTATTACATTACATCATATTACATTACATTACATCATCAGAGTGTACAACAACAAACAACCACAAATAGCGGAAAAGAAATACTATATACTAATAATACGCCATGCCATCCAGCTTGCTTCCAGCAACTCCTGAATTCCAGAATATCCTGATAAACTAACTCTAGACTGCTCGTGTGGAAATTGGTGGGCACCCAGAGTTTAGGAAGGAAAACAATAAACTCCGAGTCAGTCATGTGACTGGTGTGAGAACTAAAACAGTTTATCTTTAAAACAAAGAATGGGATAATTTTAAAATAGATTCGCAATGCTTTTTAGAAAATGAGACTACCATAAGGCCTCCCGCACACACACACAATGCAAATGCAGAATCAGAGGAGATTTCTTCTTGTGATAGTCAAAGATGTTTGATACGCATTAAAAAGAAACATTTGATATTATTACTAGTGCATAGTGTAGAAAACATTTCGAAAGTAAAGATATAACTCTTAGCCAGCATAGGCATTCCGCACTTATGCCTACTATAGCTACCATCCAAACAGTGGTGACCACCATAAGTGAATGATAGGTTCTACAACTAAAACCGTACAAGATCGTATTGTTTCTTTGGATTTCCAACAAATGATCAGGCCAAGGAACTTTCCATTGTCACATGGGTACGTCTCTAGAAAGACGACCCAAGAACCTAACCGGATCTCTGCCAACACAAGGCCGGGTTACCTTTCAAACTAGGTAACTACTGACACGAATATGTCATTCCCCGATCGTAACCGATCTATATCCGAGGATCCTCGATTTCAACAACCACAAAGCAATAAATTTGCAGCAACAACATAGGTTAAGTATCTGGGCTCCATACCATGATACCACCTCTATCCAGAAGGAATGACATACACTAAAGGGGCGCTACCCCCTAATAACCTTGCTGCATCCTTCCTGTTTTGACCATTTTCGGGGTGTGAGGTCCGACGAAGTCTCGTCCACAAAGCCACGCTTTATACAAAAGCTGTGCTTTGATCATCAAATGCTCAACAGCACTTCGTATGCCACATTACCAATTTGGGAATGTATCACTTGTGACCATCAACTACATAACCTCTGAGGGTATTAAGCTAAGAGAATAAATTCTCCGCCACCAACGGAAATATATTTGATAGAAACCAGCTTTACATCTCAAATTGTAACGTCAGACACACATCCATACAAGTCCATTCCGGGATCGAACGGAACCGAAGGCACTTCCAAAGAAGTCCTTGCAATCCGGATATTCACTAATCACGACCGGACTTCCCATCACAAAGGGTAATAAATTTCTATATCGGAGATCAGTCGATGCAGAAACATTCGACGGTAATCCTTCCGTTTTCACAAATATCCGGTCTTCAACACCGGTCATCAATTGCAATCCATAACGATGTATCACATATTCGGAATGGGTTATACGACCCCAAGGTCCTTTCCCGGCTAACCCAAATAGTAAGCGCTTATTTAAAAATAAGTGTGGCATTTAAATTCAAGCAATCACAACAAATACCTATTCAAAGGTAAATATTGATAGTCGGTTATTTAACTATCAATAGGTATGCTCAACATCACCAGATTCCAAATAATTTTCCAAATTATTTATTTTCCAAAACATCTTTAGAAGATATATATATTTTCCACACTTCAACCATTTGAAAACAATTTTCAAATCCCTTTTCACCTTTACCACTTTTGAAAACAAATTTCAAACATTTTCCTTATGTGGAAATACTTTCATTTCAACATGGTTCATTTAAACCAATTAAATAAATCCTTAACGATTTACTTTATATTTACGTTCCAAATCCGTAAAATTTATTCCCATACTTCAAAAATAAATCAACGTTTATTTTTAATAAATTTCCCTTTCTTCTATAAATTCCATAGTGAATTTACAATTCCAAAATATATATGAATATACGATTTTCAAATCGATTTCTAATATTCATTTTCAATTTATCTTTAAAAGATAAAGTCTCAAAATATTCAGTTCATATTGGAAAACATTTCCATACTTATTTAACAATAAGTAATTTACAAATCCATTTATTTTCAACACTTGGAAAATATTCAATATACTTAAATCGAAATTAAGTATATATTTCATTCTTTAAGAAATCATTCTCTTAAACACATTTATTTGGGCCAAAACGAATGTTGCGTAAAACATCGTTACGACAACCCAAAACCACTAGTATAGGGATTCGAAATTTAGATAGATATATAAATCCCAATACTATACAAAAACATTTCCTTTCGGAAATCATTTACTATAACAACAGTGTTATAGTCCACCATTTTCTTCTATTTCTCGAAAACGTCTATTTCAACAATGAATGTTGAAATCTATGGTTTCGACACTTAATGCATTCTAAAACAACTTTAAATCGTTTTAATTCTATTTATAATATCACTCCCTAAACATTCCTTTAATATATTATTCACTGTTCAAAATCGTGAATATAAATCATTAACCAAATTCAACACTTTTACATATTCAATTCAAAAATTATCTACTGTCCCAAAATCGTGAATATACTCCTTTAATAGGCTATAAAAATTAACTTATCAAATTTAATCAATCTTGAATTTATAAATCAATGTTTATAAATTCACATTTATATATTAAAAAAACTTCAAGTTATAAAAATCTCTTTATTAACCAATTCTATTTAAATCTCATTTAGATGTGTAAAATCAAATTTTCAAGTTAATTATTTATAATTTTCTATGTTACAAAATCTATTCAGTTTATAACTTCACAATTTATAAATCTATAATTTCATTCACTTATGAAATCCATTTTTTTTTATTTCATTTTAACACTTATAAAAAATCGTTTTATAATTCCTATATTTTTAATTTATAATATCAATATTATAAATCTTTTATATAAATCGTTTATAATAATTCAAAAATCCTAATTTAAACCATTTTATAAATTAATCTACTATTTATTTCAAAAATCACATTTCGGTTATATTTCTCAAAAATCATAACTTTTATAACATTAAATTTATAACGTTAATTTATTTAAAATGAATCAATTCAAATTTTAATAAAACATATACTTTCAAAAATCACTTTAAAACCCTTTTAAAATTTGCAAATCATCACTTTAAAATCTTTTTAAAATTTGCAAATCATCACTTTAAAATCTTTTTAAAATTTCAAAATGGGCCCAATGATGCAACACACCAAATAGTCAATCACGACAACAAAGACATCATATATCAGTATGTGATAATCAACAAATATCACAATATCTGTAAATAAATCAATACAGTTGAGGAATCCAGTTGGATCACTCCAACCTGTTTCCCTGCATCCAAAAATGTTAGCACAATACCAATTCCGTTCCAATACGGAATATCGTGGTATATAGGATTTATAAAATACTATCCGCTATTATGCGGCGTAATAGGGTCTCATCCGCTATATAATGCGGGGAAATCAACTCCAAGTACATATATAATACCGATTTCACTTTGCAGTGAAATATTCACGGTGTATGTTTTTAATAAATAACATCCGCTTAATAACAGCGTATAATGTCTATTTTAACAATCCATAGATAACAATCATCATTCAACATACAATCAATAATTTTAAATCTAACTATTTAAAATATAAATCGAAACTGATTCGATTGAGTAAGAAGTTCTCACCTTGCTTTCAATTCAGTTTCCACGTTTATTTTTAATAAAATTAAACGTGCGTTTAATTTTACCCGAAATTTTCACTAGCTCCAAACGACTCCAAACCAGCTCCGTAGCGTAGTATTCGTCCATACGGTTCTAACGCAACTACTTTCGTCCAAAATGGACCTCGTATGAACAAGTTACAACATTTTAAAGATTACACGATTTATAATATAATTAATTTACAAATTTCTTTTATAATTTTAAACCTAATTTAATCCTGGCCGCACGTTCCAAAGCCAAGAAATCTCGGCCGCTGATTTATGCTTCCTTCTTCCAAGTTCAAAGCCGCGCCCTCCAAACCCATAGCCGTCAAGCTTCAACAAATTTTCACGACCAAAATACACGACTTGAAGACGATCGACCACCTCCATTGCGAACCCCTCGGCGAACTCTACCTACACCGTGAATAGCATGAAACTCGGCTGCCCCTTTGGCCTCGAAAAACGTGAAAAACGCAATGACTTTGAATGCGATTTCCCGTCGATCCGAAGCTCCATTTCAGATCATGACCATTGGATTTGTAGATCTCGTCGAGATCTACAACTTTGTAGTTGGAGGTTTTTGCTAATTATTGATGGACTATGAGATATTGGAGGAGAAAGGAGAATGATTTCTTGCCATAGATGTGGTGGACGGCAGCTGCACTAGAAACCCTAGCCTTTCTTTGCAAATTGTGAAATGGAGGGCCTTTTATAGAAAATTCATGAATTACTATTCATTCGAAATTTTCCAAACTCCAAACAAAGCGTGCCGGCTGGCGTTTCTAGGGTTTACCCTGCGTTCTGAACACAATGGAATAGGTTTCGGGAGCTAATTCGGTCATATGTGCGACTTACGGAAATAAACGATCGATTTTAAATTAAATCGATTTAAACCAATTTCTATGCGTTTCGGCTTGCCCCGGACAAACCGTAAATCCGATTGACACGAAATTTGAAACCATACAATAACATCACATTACGGATCCGATGAAACTAGTTCATCGAAATCTGAGACTGTTTAAAAAATGGCTTTTTTAACTCGTCAATTAAATATTAAAATATTCAATTTTCACAAATTAACTTTTAATTTGATTCTAAAAGTTCCATAACATCATTCTAACTCCAATATGATAAAATAAAATTTTACAAATCATTTTTTATCATATTAACCCAATTTTCAATTATTTCTGCAATTTCAAATATTAAATTATTGATTTAATTACCCAATTAAATCCAATTATTCGAAATAAATTTTATTCGACTGTTTAATTTCACTTATTAATATTTAAAATCAATTAAATATACAAATTTTAATTAACAGAAATTCTGGGTCGTTACAATAATGCCCAACTTGGTCACAGTTGAAGCACTTCACATTCTTCTTGTCTGTAGCCTTCTTCCCTTTCCTTACCGACACTCGTTTTCAAAATGACCCTTCTTATCACATTTGTAGCAAATTAAATAAGCCTTTGACTTCTTGGCAGCATCTTCCTTTTGGGCTTCTTTCTTCTTAAAGAACTTTCTCTTCTTCCCTCGAGAACCCTGGGTTTCCATTGGCTTCTCTCTGGCACAAACAACAAGCATCTCTTTGTGGCGAATTGCCATCTCCACAACCATATTACAAGGATCAGGAATATATGTCATGGTTGCTCTAGCAAGCTCAGGTCTCAAACCCTGAATGGACCTCTCATTCCTTCTAATGTCAGTGTTAACAGTAGCATACCCATATTGAGACAGCTCATCAAACCTTGTGGCGTACTCGGTAACCAACATCTCTCCTTGAACTAGATCCATAAACTTTCTCATCAATGCTGACTTAGCAACCTTAGATAGAAACCTCTTTTCAAATCTTCTTCTTAATTTAGCCCAAGTCAACTCCTCCTACGGAACTTTGAGAGTGATACTATTCCACCAATGAAGTGCTGACCTCTGCAACTGTCTAGAGGCCAACCTTCTCTTCTGCTCATCATCTAAACCCATATCACCAAAGATGCACTCACAATGCAACAACCAGTTCTCTACCACAATAGCATCCTCCGTTACCATGAATGGTTTCCTACCTAGACTGGTGTAGTCCATGCTCAATTTAGCATAGTTATTCCCAACTAAAACCATAGGATTAGCTCCTCCAAGATTTCCAACAACTCCAGCAGCAACTCCTGCTTGCATTACATTGAAAAAGAACTGATACATCGCCTCCATATCTAGTGGTGGATTTCAGAACCCACGTTGGCATCAACATTTTGGTTAGCATTAGCCTATCGACCTTGGTTCCTCCTGGTACTAAGTCGAGCATTTCCATTAGTTGTGGTACTACCTTCACCGAGATTTCCTCTTCCATTTCCTGCTTCTATATCTTATTTCTCATAGATCTACATACGAGCCTTAGTAAGTTACAAAAGAACGGTCCAAGAGAGAGGTGAGTACACCAATATATATATATATATATATATATATATATATATATAATTCAAGTACGTTGTTACAGCGTTATCCCAAACCTCGATCTTATTTTTGGTTCATTAGATTATGTTTCAAATTTATGTTTAATTTCTTTTAAAGTTTTATAAACTTATGCTCTGATCCAACTTGTAACATCCCCCTACTTGGATGACCAAAACTAATGGCTACGAATGTTACAATCATCCATGGTTATTAATCCTTGGCAACGAAATACAGGGGTGCTAAATTCATTGATACACAGAAATACATGAATATCGAAAATTTTAAAACATCAAACAAAATCACATTCCTCTTCAAAACATTTCCAAAATCATTACATAATCTCATATTCATCAAACACATTCAAAGAAAATATATTTATTATAATATAAGCCAAGAGCGACATATGAAGATGCACCCTTGGATGATCAGAGTATATACAGGCAATATAACAACTTTGCTATTACAAATAGAACAACGGAATCAAATAAAAGCGAACTCTATATAGCTATCATGACTCCTGCATGTCTCTGGAAGCTTTATTCGGCTAATCAGGTACTTGAAAATCTCAACCCTCAAACTACTCAAAATCAATTGAGTACTCGAGAGTTTAAGGGGAAAACATAAGCTTCAAGTTAGACATAAAGCCTTGTATAAATAGTAATCTACCATCTCAAACCATTTAGATATCTAGTGAGACCACTCGCTTAGCGGGATAGGTTTTCCCCTCACTTGTTTCCTAAAACCTTTTCAAAACTACTTATTGTGCTTCTACATCTACAATGGTTAAAAAAATTCAAAACAATATAATACGATGATATTCAAAACATGTGAATCAATCCATCCCCTTTCATTTTGACTAACCGTCTGAATTATAGCTTCTAGGATTACTATTAACCTAATAGTTTTCATGGGCTGACTAATAACCGATAAAATATTTAAGGACTCACTATCCAATTACATAGTTTTCATGGGATCACTATGAACCAATTTGTGACTCCGATATCTTTACACTTATCTTAGTTTTCATGGGTTGAATATGAACCTGTTGATAACTCCAATATCTTTTCTTCTTATCCTAGTTTTCATGGGTTGACTAGGAACCTATTAAAGCCTGTCAATATCTTAATCTGGATATAGTTTTCATGGGCTATCTAAAACCTACTGGCCCATTCTAGTATTAAATCGTAGATTTTATGGGCTTACTATGAATCCGTCTTTCTTAAATCTTCCTTTATACATAGTTTTCATGGGCTAAATATGAATCCATTGGCTCCTACCAATATCTTTTTCTATACATAGTTTTTGTGGGCTTACGAAGAACCTATTGGCCCCTACCAATATGTTTATTTAATATTTTAACATCCTATATGTAGAATTGATTTCACCCTAGAGGGGGAGGGGGTGAATATGGTGATACTAATAATTATAAAAATTTAATGTGGAAGTATATAAATTATTTCAACATAGATATATAGCAGCACGAATAATAGCAGATTAATAAATGCAGAAATAGAACAACATAGATTTACACAGCTTCGGCAAAACCCTGCCTATGTGCTGCCCCCAAGGTTTCTACTAGAAATTAAGTAGATTCTTACACACGCAAACTCGCAACACCCGCTATTGACTAACCTAACTCTATGCTCAAAACTCTGCCACAACTCAGCCGTTGAGTTGCGAATTCTCAAACTACACCACCATAGTTCGTTCCTTAGTCACACGACTAGAAAATTACAAACGATTAAAAGAGAAAATACAAATTTAAAAACAATTTAAAAAACAAAACCCTAATTTAAAAATAAATGCCCAGTTAACAAATATACGTTGTCCCAATGTAAAGGTAATGTAAAATATCGTCCCTTTTTCTTTGTTATTTCTTCGGCCTGGTATCTCTTTCCTTGTGAAGAGAAATGGCTGCCTAGTTTGCTCATTCGTTCCTCTTTGCTCTGAAATTAGGGCTTTGCCGGTGAAGTCGCTCTTGAATTGATAGCTGATGGTTTGAATGCTCTCTTCTATAGATTAATTCATTCACGAATCCTTCAATTGAGTCGAGGTTGATTGTTAAACTGGTATGCAATTTTTCCTTTTTTGATATTCGATTAATACTCGACATTAATTCGAGTCATTGGTTTGTTCCTTTCTGTTGTTGCTTGAACTTGATGCTTTTATCTTTCGATGATGTTAACAGTTAAATAGGTTTTAATTCCCTTGATTTTCTTTCGTCAAATAATTTGTTTTACCGTTTGATTTTGCTTGAATGCTTCAGATGTTTCTGATTTGTTCAAATCGCATATCTTCGTTACTTGATTGTCACGGCTTGTTGGATTATGAACTTGCTAGATCCCTTGGTCACCATGACTTTGAATTTTCTGGTGCTTTGAATTTATATTGACTTTGGCACTTTGATATTTTTGAGATGAGAATTTATTTCGACTTGTTAAATTTCTATTATCACTTTGACACTCAAGGCACCTTGCTATATTGATTTAACTGCGGCTTGATTTGTGATAACTTGAAATCTCCTGCGATACGGTTTTGGTTCGAACTACTACCTGGAAATTTTTTCGAAAGTTTTGTGGATCGATTGTCACTTGAATTTGCAGACTGCCTGTGTGTATACATGCTATTTTACACATGTATATATGTATGGTTGCTTTGGGTTTCACCATGTTTGCATTGAGCTCTGTCCACCATTCTTCGAGTCTGCACTGGGTATTTGCTGTGCACTACATATATATCCATACGTGTGTGTTCATATATATATATGTGTGTGTGTGTGTGTGTGTGTGTTTTGAGCTTTGTCTCCATTTGTTTAGGATTTTTGTTTCACTGGTGCTCTGGTCCTCATGTATATGACGCATGTTGAAATTAATCTGGTTGCATATATGCCACTACTTTCATTTGTACATTTGAGTTTGTATACTTCTGATTTACTCATTGTTATGATACCCTTTTTTGAATTTGATCTTTGCTGCCTTTAATATTATTTTCAAGTTAACTGGTCTTGTAAAATTTCATGTAGAGTTGCAGACTTGAGTTTTCAGTGGTAAAATCATTTGGAAAAATTCTAAAGATAGGAAATGTCAATAATAGGCATTTTCTAAAGTTATTGAGTCATACGATTGACCTAATTTGAATTTAAAAATAATATTTTATGATCCTCCGATATATAAAATATGTCACGATACATTTTGTCTCCGTCAGGGTGAATAATCATCCTAGAATGATGAGACTCGACTAGTTCCATGTCAAACAAATCCATAATGAGAGGAACTACAACACCCCATATTTTAGTGACATTATTTAGAAAATATAATTAGAAAAATTAAATTAAATAATGTAGGATGGTTAATGGATTGAAATTTGTGACTTAATTAAGGGTTAGCCATGCCATGTTAAAGAATAAACAATGAATTAAAGTATTATGGTGTTAGGAAATAAGGGAAGGCAAACCAGGAAAATGATTAAACTTGTACCCTAAACCCTTAGAAAACCAAAACACATGTTGATTGCACATTTTCTCAAACATAAAATTCTAAGGTCGGCCACCATTAGCGATCTCAAGTGAAGGTAAAGCTAGGAATTCAAGAGAAGAATCAAATCAATTAATCAAGATCAAATCTCACATCTTTAATCACAAGGCTAAGATGAATAATGACTACATCTCATAAATCTATATGTTTTCGGTTCAAAGGTTAAATCCAATTTATCTTGCAAGTTCATGCCATGTTTTTGAATGATTAATGTTATATATGCTTGTTGATGATTTATGCATGTTCATATTGACTTTTTATGATATGTTTTGGCAAGAAAACCTTATTAAATGACATCTAAATACCTTGCGATTTTGGATATAGATCAGAAATAATATTTTAGATATGGATTTCGATTTTCATAATTTTCTGAATTAATGTGGATTATATATATATTTTTTAGTGAAGAAAATGATTTATTGGGTTATAAATTAATTACGGCCAAAATAATTAATTACTTGGGTCTGAAATTTATATATGTTAGAAAACATATTCAAAAGAATTTTCTGGAATTTTTACAGAAATTTTCTATGTGTTTTGACGAATATATAAAATTATTTAAGGTATGAGACTTAAATGTTTTATATATTTAATTAAGTAGAAGGGATATTTTGTAAAACCAAATTATTATTTATTTCTGAAAATATGAGCAGCACTTTTGAAAAAGGTATTTAGCAACCAATGGAAATTTGACAAATAATAGTAGGTTAGTTAAAAAGCGATTCTCTTTTAAGTTAAAAACAAAAATAACATGTTTTAGTATGTTCCGCTACTTTCGACATTAGAGGTTGCATCTAGGACGCTTCGCCACAATGCTTTCGAAACCAATGCACATGGTATCAGGTTACTTGGTACGTAGCGTATTGGATAAAGGCGAAAGGTACATAGTCGAAACATTGGGTTTCGAATGGGATGGAGTATGCCTTTGTTTTGAATTGAAATATCCCCTACTTTGCTTTCGAAGGGATAGCTTTCGACATGGTTGGCTTGCGACTGTGTCGAATTTTTTTAAAGAAAAGGTTTCGAAAGGGTTGCACTCTTTTGTTTCAAGTAATGCTTTCGAAGGCGTCGAAACCCCTTGCTGTCGCCTTTCTACCTTTCGAAGTTATGTGTTTCAAAAGGTATACTTAGCTTTTAAAAATAGTCACTTCTCTAATGCTTTTAAAAGGGTGGTTTTGACACCATCTCTTCTTACTTAGGGATAGCTTTTGAAAGGCAGGCTTTTGACTTAAATGATTTTATTGACCCTTTTGTTCTGTTGAAGTATAACCCAATGGTTTCGAAAGAGAGGGTTTAAATGGTTTCAAAAGGCGTTTTCCACATGTTTTACATTAAACCCAACTGCTTTCGAAAGGTTTGAGTAACTAAAGGTTTAATGCTTTCAAAATGTTTCAAAAATGGTTTCGAAGGGGTGGTTCCACAAGGGATTCAAAGGAATCGAAAAGTAATGTTTTATGATGGTTTCAAAAGGGTTGAAATGGAAGGTTTTCCAAGGGTTTCTAAAGGCTATGTTTTGAAGTGTTTTAAGATATGATGTTTAAGGTTTTATAGCTTTCGAAAGAAAGGTTTTTCAAAGTTTTCGAAAGGTTTTTGAGTATGATTTCAAGAGGAAGGTTTTGGCCTTTCGACCTAGATAAAATAAAGGGTTTTATTGGTTTCGAAAGAAGTGCTTTCAATAGACTCAAAAGGGGTACTTTCAAAGGTTAAATGTTTTCATCAACTAACGCTTGAGTAAAGTATATATAACATGGGAAGGTGATTTTGAGTAAAGAATAGAGTATAAATGTTTTCCTTGTTTAAATTTGGTATAAAAGGGTTTAAATCAATTTCAGATGAAAAAGGTTTTCAAGGAAAATTACGGAAAAGTATCCCTAAGTAAATGACTAAGATATTAGAATACCAGATAGGACTAGTATAGGATCACGCCCTATACATTAGCTACTGGCCCCAGCTAATTTAGTCCAAAATTCTAGTGTGCAGGGCTTTGTCACATGTAAGACTAAAATTATGATTACGCTTAAAAGGGAATATATGTTTGTATATAGATAGGTTATTGTTGATCCCGCAAAACCATTAGGATCAGGCGACCTTGGGAGATGTTAAGTTAGGGACAGACCACCTAGAAGAGAAGTATTTAATAGATAGTTAAGAACAGATCATCCAGAAGTGGAGTGTCTAACAGATGTTAGATAAATTTTGCTTATATTGTGTGGTAGGCCCGAGTCGGCCAATGGTTAATAGTCAACCAAACAAAACTAAAGTGTTTGAATAGGTAGTTCTTTTATTACCTGATATGTACGTTTACATAATGATGGTTTATAGTATTTAACCAAGTTAGGTTGTAGGAAAAGATTTGCAAAATATATGTTTTAAAAGGATGTTAGAGAGAAGAAACCCGTTCCGCTAAGCGGCGTGGTCTTACTTAGTGTTAATAACCGGGATGTATAGTATTATTCACACCAGGCTTATGTCTGACTTGAAGTTTATGTGTTTTCCTTAAACTCTCGAGTGCTCAAAATTATTTGAGCAGGCTGATGGTTGAGGCTTTCCAGGTTTTTAGTAGGATGTCGAATAAAGCTGTCGGAGGTAAGAAGGAGGCTAACAGATAGCTATTTAGGAGTTGCAGTTCTTGTCCTGTGTTTATTTCCGCTGTGTATTAATTAGATATGACTCAGGTCGACCAAGGGGGCATCTTCATATGTCACTCTTGGCATATTTTGTAATAATTACATTTGATCTTTGCCTGGGAAATTTTTTGGGATTGTGTAATTTGAATATGGAACATATGTTTTGAAATGTAATGAAAAATTCTATTTTGAAATTAGTGATTTGTTTCATATTCAAGTGTTTATGATATTAAAAATACCATTAACATAGTCGGATTTAGTCGCCGGAAGTTAATATATAGTGATTGCAACATTTGTAGCACATAGTTTTGGGCCTCTAGATAGGGGATTTTACAACTTGGTATCAAAGCATAGGTTTATGAAATACTTTAACTAAAAATGATTTTTGAAAACATAATCCTTAGGAATTAGAGTTAAGATCGAGGTATGAAATAATGCTACAGTAACGTACTTGTATATGCTATGCATAAGTATATGCTTTATCTCTACACCCCTATCTTTGTTAGGCTATTCTTCTGTATCTCACGAAGCTTGAATATCGATATGGAAGGAAGAAGAGGCAGAGATAACCTACCAGGAGACAACACCAATGCAAATCCCCGACCAAATGCTAGAAGAAGTCAAGGTCAGGCTCAGACTGGGAATGTCCGTGCTGGGGTCCTACAAATGGATATGGGAGCCATGTATCATTTTTTTGTAAACATGATGGAAGCTGGGTGTAGCGACCCAACTTTCTATCACCAGAAAGTCACGTCACTAATTAAGAAATAAAGGGATAGAAGAAGAAAAGATAAGAAAGAAGAAACACAACAACATCAGATAACTTACAGCGGAACGAATGAAATATAATATATCACATAAAATATTACATAGTATCATATTACATCAGAGTACACAACTTATACAACACATATTAGATAGTTATAAACATCTGTCTAACTATACAACTCAAGTACACAAGATACAGATAACACACAAACACAACGGAACCATAATATATCTACACGTGGAAGCCTCCTGCTCCATATCTCCTCTAGAACTCGTCAAGCTAACCTGAATCACTTGACTACTCATACATAATATGAGTACCCAAGAGTTTAATAAAACAAAAAATAAACACTCGGGTCAGACAGGGGTCTGGTGTGAGTAAACGGGTTAAAATTGCTTAACTTTAGAAAAACCTTCGAAAAGAAAAGGTATCACGTAAGACTTCCCACACATAAACATGGAAAAGTTTTTACCTTACGCTAACCAAAACATTTGATAGGAAATCCAGTGATATTATAACAGTGTCTAGGGTTTTCAAAATAAAATACAGAAACAGCTGGAATGATTACATCTCACGTTCCAACATAGCTGGGCACAATCAAAACCGTACAGGCACTTATTGGATTTTGGATTCCATCAATGGCAGGGCTACCGGGGTACCGCCTGTCATAGTACGTGGCCTAGATCACAGTATCGAGGATCACTACCAATCCTCTGCATCACAAAGCCGGGACCATTCCTTACTGAACAGTCTCGAGTAAGATCACCCTGTGGTTGGTGCGACCAACCACCCATAAAGCCGAAATAAAAGGGACATCTAGACAGGAATGACCTCACCCTGAAATGGGTGCTACCCACCTAGCCTTGCTGCACCTTCCCTGTTTTAGCCATTCCCAGTTGATGAGGCTTGAGGCTGCGATTACCTTTATAGAACACATCTATCTTAGAATGCTCATCGTCCAACTGACGATGTTCTGAAAGCATTCAATCAATACAAGTTCGTTCCGGGTTTGAACGAAACCGAAGGCACTATCTCGTTGCACTAATTTTGGAATCACCCTCAGAGTCAACAACCATAGCCCTTGCACTTTGAATCACCATCTGGAATCTATAAGTACTATTTCCATCAAACTCATCATGGAATCACACCCAGAGTTAAACTGACGTAATAGTTCTTACACCTCGAGTCTTCACTAAGCTCCACTTGGATTTATGACCTAACGTTTAATTTGGATCGATGTGGTTTTCAGATTATCCAAACATGGCAACCCGATCCCGCTCTTACCGAATCCAAACGCCATTTTAATGTCCAAGTTGTTTAAGGGTTTAAAATAGTTAAACTTATATTCGGGATGATATAAACAGATAGATGAATCACATTATCACAATAGGTAATTCATAACAAACATTCGTCTCACAAAGCAACATATCACATATCATAGATATCTAAATCATCCGTCAACATCCAATATCAATCATCCAATATTAATCGACCAATATCAATCAATCATCCATAAGTAGAATATATTAACTCTTAATCAATTGGATTACTTAAATCCTTCTTCATTGATTTATTCCAAATAAATAAATTAATCATCTCTTAATGATCTTCCTAAATTAATCTCCCTTGATTAATCATCCTTTTAATTACATTCAAGTATTTTCCTTAACCATATACAGTAATTAACCTTCAATTACTATCATTAATTACAATAATTAATGATCCTTCATTTGCTTCCATTAATTAATCAATTATGATTAATTGCATTAAACCTCAATGAATTACAATTAATTAATCACACTTTAATTAATTACTTTATCAATCACCCTTGATTAATTCATTAATTATATTAACTAATGATCCATATCAATTAATAATTCCTTTAACAAATTAAATAATTAACTTGTAATTAATCATCTCATTAATCATAAACAGTAATTAACAATTTGTAATTACTTATCTTAATTAATTAACTTCCTAATTGATTATATTAATCCTTGATTAATTAGTCTAATTAATTAATCTTTAATTACTTCATTAAGTAATTATTAATCAATTTAAAATAACAAATTGTGACGACCGCCCATGACTTCCGCACCAAAACAAGGAAATAGTGCGCTGAAAGTGTGCTAGGCAGCCATGGACGATAGTCAAGGGTAGAATAAACATTGCAGAATCTATCGTATAACTCACAGCGCATAGACAAAATACAATAGAGAAATATATAGTGAAGCTCCATAACAGAAAATCATCATATAGACTTCATAATAGTTTGATACAAGCATCTGAAAATCAATACAATCGAGCCTCACTACAAAGCACTCAAAGCAAATACAGCAGCGGAACACCCAGTACATAGAATATGAAATAATATGCAAAAGCCTCCTACTCGTCTTCGTCATCAGCAACGTGATCTTCTAAGAACAACACCTGTCACCTGCTACCTAGTCTGCCCATCCCAACATGGATGAACAGCCCAAGGTAATAAGAGGAGACATAAAACCTTGAGTCAGACAAAAGTCCTAGTGAGCAGTAAATCAACTATCAAATATACCAAAAGAGCATAAGGGATAAAAAGGAATAGGAACCCAAACCATCCCACTCCACCTCTTTCTACAGTGATAGCCCCCAGACACACACTAAGGAGAAGCAAACATAGAAAAGTAGATAATTAAAGTAAAACAATAATCACTCGAGTCAAGGTCGATGTTTTCCAAATGCAAACCCCCAAGGCCTAAACCAAGATCAGATAAGCACCCAGAAAACACCGCTCTTGAGACCGAATGATGATACAACCGAACATCCATGACTCTGGCTATCACTGTTATCATTGCATTGATTTCACCGTTAATTGAATGACCAACTCATTCTTTCATCCATCTGTCAAGGGCTAATGGTAACCCCGGTTCTAGACATAACTCCGCACGTCGTCACAGCCCGTGCCTAGGAATTTTCGCAACTACCCAGAGTACTAGCACGTCGTCGCAGCCCGTGCTTGGGAATTTTCGCAACTACCCAACGTACTCTTGCTTTGAGCATGCTAGAACCTTCAACAACGATGAAGTCTCAGCCTCCTAGTCATCCTCCTCAACGACTATTCTCAAACTAGCTCAAGCGCCTCTCGAGCCATCCATTATCAACCAACTCGAACCGCATCATCGAGTCATTAACCTGCTTGGAATGATCCCGCCTGGATTAAACCAAGACTATCTCACATCATACTTTGCTCCATCGCATCTTAGCAAAGTTCATCTCAACATCATGCTTCACCTCATCGCATCATGGCAAAGTCCATCATCATCATCATGTTTTGCTCCCTCTAATCATAGCAAAATCCTCGAATTCATCCATATGAGCTTCATCATCCGCTTCATATGCCACAAGCAGCTTTCACCATTCAAGAGCCTTTCCACCTAGCTTTTGAATCATCTTCAACCATCTTGTTCCAAATCAACTACTAGCTAACTTGAAACAATCAAATCAATCATCAATACAAGCAATCAAACATTCAAACAAGATCTAACAAGCAATATTAACTATAATGGCAATTTCGTAAATAAATGAGCATAAGTCTAACATGCATGAATCATGGGTTTCTAGCATAGATCTAACAAATATAAATCATGGGTTTTGTCTCTACAACTTGATGAATGAACTTGCATAAGTAAACATCTTCATAAGTAATGGATCTACACTTGGATCTAAGGAAAATGTATGAAATCACTATCTACAACACATAAACAAACCACCGATCCAATATACTCCTTTGGGTCCGCGTGAGAGATAACTACCACTCACCGAATCTCCAAAACAACCCAAAAGCAATACGCTTTAGATCTGGACAGCAAAGATTCAAGCTTGATTCGTCAAAATCCCGCTTGAAACGATGAAATCTCACTCGTTGGATGAAGATCTTCAACTTTGGCTCTTGGATCTTCGATCTTGGATGGATGTTAGCACAAGATTAAAGTAGAGAAAAGAAGTGAAGAAATGTTGCAGTCGAGCTCTCAAAATGGCAGCACTTCGTCGCTTCAAAAACCGGTGCCAAAAAGTGAGCCAAACCCCTCTATTTATAGGCTGAAATCACCCTTAGGTCGTCGCCCAGTTTTAGGTCGTTACCCATTAACTCGCATACGACCTATCACTTAACTTGTGCAACCGAGTTAACTTCCCCTACGACTTAGGCTAAGGAGAACATAAACAACACTAACGACCTAATAATTCTACGATATATCAACACGTAAAATACGGGTCGTTACATTCTCTCCCCCTTAGGAATTTCGCCCCCGAAATTCCAAACAAACAAGAGCAACCATAACTATTCCGCATGCCTACCATCCATAGCAATCAACAAACCATGCATCCAATTTCTAGCCTAGCATGCAGAATTCTAAGATTAGAACAAGTTACAAATTCATGAGATGTCACGACACCTTAGGGCCATACCTTGAAGAGTTCAGGATGAGCTGCCTTCATCCTCTCTTCCTCCTCCCACGTACAGTCGTTAACATCATCACTCCATTGTATCTTGAGCAACGTAATCGTCTTCCTCCTAAGTTGTTTCGTGTCGGTTTCAACAACACGAAGCGGCTTACGAGGTCTCGTAACCACTGGATCAACCTCCAAGTCTTCACAGCTATCAGCAGAAACCACTGTATTCGAGTCGTGCACATACTTCCGTAGATAAGATACATGAAAAACATTGCGCACACCCGCCATCTTTTCCGGTAACTCCAATTTATAAGCGAGCTTTCCAATTCGCTCGATGATCGGGAATGGTCCAACAAATCTCGGAGTCAATTTTCCTTTCTTCCCGAAACGAATAATATTCTTCAAAGGAGAAATCTTCACAAAAACCATATCACCTACGTCGAACTCCAAATCCTTTCGACGTTTATCTGCATAACTTTTCTGACGATCCTGGGCTGCCTTCATTCGTTGCCGAATGATTTCTATACAATCCGTAGTCTGACGAATCATCTCTGGCCCAAGTATCAACTTTTCTCCAGCTTCCAACCAACATGTCGGAGAATTACACGGTCTTCCATACAAGGCTTCATATGGTGCCATACCAATACTTGACTGATAACTGTTATTATACGCAAACTCCACCAAATGAAGATGATCTTCCCATGATCCTCCGAAATCCAAAACACATGCCCTCAAGAGATCTTCCAAAACTCGGTTGACTCTCTCAGTCTGACCATCTGTTTGGGAATGATAAGCGGTACTCAAACACAACTCGGTTCCCAAAACTTCCTGGAAGCTCTTCCAAAATCCACTAGTGAACAATGGGTCTCGATCGCTCACTATACTTTTCGGAATACCATGGAATCGAACTATCCACTTAACATACAACTCAGCTAACTTCGATGCAGTCCTAGTCGATCGAACAGGAATGAATCTTGCACTCTTAGTCAAACGATCTACAATAACCCAAATCCCTTCATTTCCCGTTCTGGTTCTAGGTAAACCATCGATAAAATCCATCGATATTTGCTCCCACTTCCATGTAGGAACTTCTAACGGCTGAAGCAATCCACTGGGCTTCTTCTGCACTGCTTTAACCAACTGGCAATTCATGCACTTGGAAATAAAATTTCCAACATCCTTCTTCATACCTTCCCAGTAATAGGTTCTCTTCATGTCCTGATACATCTTATTTCCTCCTGGATGAATTGTCAACTTCGAGTGATGACTTTCCTTCAAAACTTCATCTCTCAACTCATCGATATCGGGAACAACCAGTCGTCCTTGCTTCCGAAGCCAACCCTCTCGATCGACTTCGAATCTTTTATCCTTCTCTGGGTCCAATCCAGATTCCAAATCACGGATAATCTTGACAAGCTTATCGTCTCGCTTTTGGCTCTCGCCAATTCTTTCCACAAGAGTAGGCCTTATCGATAAGTTTGCCAACATTTCAGGTTCCAATTCACATCTGGGCCTGAAGTCAAATCTAGCTAAAAACTCGAGACTCTTCCATTCCGAAAACATGGCTCCCAATCCTGCATGTCTTCGACTTAACGCATCAGCTACTGCGTTACCTTTTCCCGGAGTATAGGCTATACCAAAATCATATGATGCTAAAAACTCTAGCCATCGTTGCTGCCGAAGATTCAAATCCTTTTGGGAGAAAAGATACTTCAACGACTTATGATCTGTAAACAACTCGAATCGAACTCCCAATAGATAATGTCTCCATATCTTCAGGGCAAAAACAATCGCCGCTAACTCCAAATCATGAGTCGGGTAATTCCTTTCATGCGGCTTCAGTTGTCGACTTGCATACGCAACAACTTTACCCTTTTGCATTAGCACTGCTCCAAGTCCAGTACCACATGTATCAGTGTAAACCACCATCTCATCATTTCCACTCGGAATAGTCAAAACAGGAGCACTCGTCAGTCGCTCTTTCAGGATTCCAAAGGCTTGTTCACACTTAGCATCCCAACTGAACACTTGGTTCTTCTTCGTCAATCCTGTTAATGGTGCAGCTATCTTGGAAAAGTCTTTGATAAACCGACGATAATATCCTGCTAATCCAAGAAAACTTCTCACATCAGATGCATTCTTAGGTCTAACCCAATCCTGGATTGCTGCCACCTTAGCGGGATCAACCGCTATTCCATTTCCAGAGATAACATGACCTAAGAACCTCACTTCACTCTTCCAGAAGTGACACTTCGAAAACTTAGCCTTCAGCTGATGTTTCCGCAAGATTTCCAAAACAATACGCAAGTGAGTCTTGTGCTCTTCCTCAGTTCTGGAATAAATCAGAATATCATCCACGAACAGAAGTACGAACTTACTCAATTGATCTCTGAATACTCTATTCATAAGATCCACAAAATATGCTGGTGCATTGGTCAATCCAAACGGCATTACCAGCCACTCATAAAAACCAGATGGTGTCCTGAAAGCAGTCTTCGGCACACTATCCTTAGCCACCCTCAACTGGTGAAATCCCGTTGCCAAATCCATCTGAGAAAACACCTTAGCTTCGTGAAGCTGATCAAACAAGTCATCTATTCTCGGCAATGGATACTTGTTCTTCTTAGTCACCTTATTCAGCTCACGATAATCAACACACAACCTCAACGATCCATCTGCTTTGGTTGTGAACACAACTGGTGCACCCCATTCGGACACACTACGCCGAATGAATCCTTTCCGTAAAAGGTCATCAACTTGCACCTTCAACTCTTGCTGTTCCCTAGGCGCCATCCGCCTAAAAGGCATCACAACGGGTCTGGCTCCCTCAACTAGATCAATACGAAACTCGATCTCTCTATGCGGCGGTAACCCTTTGACCTCGTCAAAGACATTCTCGAATCCATTCGCGATTGGCACCGATGACAGTCCATCCCGTGGAATAACCAGCGAACACATGAAGCTCATGAAGACGCCTTCTTCATGCTTACATCGTATCACAACCTTTCTCCCCTCCACATTCTCGACTGTCACCTCCAATCTCTCACAATCAACCTTTGCCGCATACTTCCTAAGCCAGTCCATACCCAAGATAATTCCGAACCCCGCAAAGTTCAGAACAAAACAATCGCAAACAAAAGAGCAATCATGACTCGATACAACTAGACCATGGCATAGCATACACAAACAAGATGAACCCCCAACTGGATTAGTCACAACCAATGGCCTATCAACGATATCCGGTTCCAAACCCAACCGGTCTACTAACTCATTACAAACAAAGGAATGCGACGCCCCAGTATCAAACAACACCCTAACTGGAACACCACAAATGGAAAGAGTACCTTGAACCACCACACTCTTCCCCTTCTCTTCAGCAGTAGGAGCTTTCGAAGACGATGGAACAACCCCCAAAGCATAAGCTTTCACAATCTGCTTTTCCTTCTGTGGTTCCGGACAATTCTTCTTAATATGCCCTAGCTTGTCACAGTTGTGGCACTTCACCGACACCTTTGGATTCTTGCAATCCCTGGAGAAATGGCCCTTCTGCTGACAATTGAAACAGGTCACTTCGCCCTTCGGCTTCTTCTGACCATTCTTACCCTTCTGCTATTGTTGTTTCCTCTTCTTGTTTCCGCCCTGCTGCGGTTTAGACTCCTCCTTGGCCACAACAACAACAGACCCTTCCTTAGGAAACAAACTCTCATGCCTGAGAGCTTTCTCCACAAGCTTCTCAAATGGATCGTCCAAATGATCCACCAACTGCCTCCCAAGGTAACTATCTAAGCCTGTCACGAACTTCTCATTCTTCTGATAGGGAGAGTCAATATACGATCGAGCATACTTGGACAAAGCCTCAAACTCAGAAACATATTCCAGAACCAATCTCCCACCTTGCTTGAGCTCAACAAACTTCTTAAACAAGACGGACTTCTGAGCCGTAGAAATGAATTTAGCTTCAAATCTAGCTGAACTGCTCCCAAGAAATCTCTTCCTCTGGAGTATCAATGGTGATAGAGTTCCACCAGTCAGAAGCTCTTCCCTGAAGCTGTCTCGATGCAAGCTTCCTCTTAGTTGCATCATCAATTCCCAAATCTCCAAAGATCCTTCTACAAGTATCAATCCATCTTTGGACTTCAATGGTAGATTCAGTCCCTAAGAAAACTTTCCCTCCAAGAGCAGTATAGTCCTTACAAAGCTTAGCAAAATCCACCGGTCTTGGAGCTTGAACTTGAACTCCAACATCTACAGATGGCCCTGAAGCTGGTATCCTTCTCATAATGGAAGTCATCATAGCTTCAAACATAGCTCCATAATCAGTAGCTCCCCCAGCGGCACGGCTTTCCCTGGCAGCTTGTCTCTCACTTCGACTCATCCTTAATATCTACAAAAAGGAATGATTTAGAACACCTTGAGAAACAACTACATAAGGAGTTCAAATCCATCTAACTACTATATTATAATCATCCATCAAAATACAATTACGTCTCTCATACGTAGTTACATCAGCGAGCGTTGGCTAAAATCGATTAACCAAAGCTCTGATACCAAATGTGACGACCGCCCATGACTTCCGCACCAAAACAAGGAAATAGTGCGTTGAAAGTGTGCCAGGCAGCCATGGACGATAGTCAAGGGTAGAATAAACATTGCAGAATCTATCGTATAACTCACAGCGCATGGACAAAATACAATAGAGAAATATATAGTGAAGCTCCATAACAGAAAATCATCATATAGACTTCATAATAGTTTGATACAAGCATCTGAAAATCAATACAATCGAGCCTCACTACAAAGCACTCAAAGCAAATACAGCAGCGGAACACCCAGTACATAGAATATGAAATAATATGCAAAAGCCTCCTACTCGTCTTCGTCATCAGCAACGTGATCTTCTAAGAACAGCACCTGTCACCTGCTACCTAGTCTACCCATCCCAACATGGATGAACAGCCCAAGGTAATAAGAGGAGACATAAAACCTTGAGTCAGACAAAAGTCCTAGTGAGCAGTAAATCAACTATCAAACATACCAAAAGAGCATAAGGGATAAAAAGGAATAGGAACCCAAACCATCCCACTCCACCTCTTTCTACAGTGATAGCCCCCAGACACACACTAAGGAGAAGCAAACATAGCAAAGCAGATAATTAAAGTAAAACAATAATCACTCGAGTCAAGGTCGATGTTTTCCAAATGCAAACCCCAAGGCCTAAACCAAGATCAAATAAGCACCCAGAAAACACCGCTCTTGAGACCGAATGATGATACAACCGAACATCCATGACTCTGGCTATCACTGTTATCATTGCATTGATTTCACCGTTAATTGAATGACCAACTCATTCTTTCATCCATCTGTCAAGGGCTAATGGTAACCCCGGTTCTAGACATAACTCCGCACGTCGTCGCAGCCCGTGCCTAGGAATTTTCGCAACTACCCAGAGTACTAGCACGTCGTCGCAGCCCGTGCTTGGGAATTTTCGCAACTACCCAACGTACTCTTGCTTTGAGCATGCTAGAACCTTCAACAACGATGAAGTCTCAGCCTTCTAGTCATCCTCCTCGACGACTATTCTCAAACTAGCTCAAGCGCCTCTCGAGCCATCCATTATCAACCAACTCGAACCGCATCATCGAGTCATTAACCTGCTTGGAATGATCCCGCCTGGATTAAACCAAGACTATCTCACATCATACTTTGCTCCATCGCATCTTAGCAAAGTTCATCTCAACATCATGCTTCACCTCATCGCATCATGGCAAAGTCCATCATCATCATCATCATGTTTTTCTCCCTCTAATCATAGCAAAATCCTCGAATTCATCCATATGAGCTTCATCATCCGCTTCATATGCCACAAGCAGCTTTCACCATTCAAGAGCCTTTCCACCTAGCTTTTGAATCATCTTCAACCATCTTGTTCCAAATCAACTACTAGCTAACTTGAAACAATCAAATCAATCATCAATACAAGCAATCAAACATTCAAACAAGATCTAACAAGCAATATTAACTATAATGGCAATTTCGTAAATAAATGAGCATAAGTCTAACATGCATGAATCATGAGTTTCTAGCATAGATCTAACAAATATAAATCATGGGTTTTGTCTCTACAACTTGATGAATGAACTTGCATAAGTAAACATCTTCATAAGTAATGGATCTACACTTGGATCTAAGGAAAATGTATTAAATCACTATCTACAACACATAAACAAACCACCGATCCAATATACTCCTTTGGGTCCGCGTGAGAGATAATTACCACTCATCGAATCTCCAAAACAATCCAAAAGCAATACGCTTCAGATCTGGACAGCAAAGATTCAAGCTTGATTCGTCAAAATCCCGCTTGAAACGATGAAATCTCACTTCGTTGGAAGAAGATCTTCAACTTTGGCTCTTGGATCTTCGATCTTGATCTTCGATCTTGGATGGATGTTAGCACAAGGTTAAAGTAGAGAAAATAAGTGAAGAAATGTTGTAGTCGAGCTCTCAAAATGGCAGCACTTCGTCGCTTCAAAAACCGGTGCCAAAAAGTGAGCCAAACCCCTCTATTTATAGGCTGAAATCACCCTTAGGTCGTCGCCCAGTTTTAGGTCGTTGCCGACCTAGAGACCCCCGACCTAACTTAGGTCATTTACGACCTAAGTCTCCATAGCACGCGCGACCTAAAAACACAGCTGCCTTCAACGACCTACGACTTAAGACCATGCCGACCTAAAATAAACATGCGACCTAATTTCCTTGCGACCTTTTATTCTGCCGACCCAACCTACCTAGCGACCTAACACAAACCACGATCTAACACTTCCCTTAGGTCGCTCAACAACCTAACTTAGGTCGTTACCCCTATAGGTCGTCCACGACCTATCTCTTAACTCGTTAACTCCCTTAAACCGTTAGCTCTTAGGTCGGTCTCCCTTTTAGGTCGCTCTACCTATAAGTCGTTAAACCCTATAGGTCGGCCAACCATACTAACTCGTTCACGATAGGTCATAAACACTCTTAAGTCGGTCCATACCTAGGTCGGTCAGGAACCATAACTCGTAACTGTTAGGTCGTTAACCCTAGGTCGCTAACTACCTTAGCTCGGCAACTTCCTTAGGTCGCTACACCCTATAGGTCGCTCATCCTATAGGTCGCTCCCGCTCTTCCTTAGGTCGTTACTACTAGGTTTCATACAACCCTTAGGTCGCTTGAACGACCTTCCTCCCCTAGGTCGCTAATCTACTTAAACCGACCCATCTCCTTAGGTCGCTCCAACGACCTAAACTAACCTATCTTACACACGACCTAAACTCCCTAGGTCGCTAACCTCTCTAACTTGCTAACGGCCTAACTTCTTCTTAAGGTCGCTGCAACACTTTTAGGTCGTTACCCATTAACTCGCACACGACCTATCACTTAACTTGTGCAACCGAGTTAACTTCCCATACGACTTAGGCTAAGGAGAACATAAACAACACTAACGACCTAATAATTCTACGATATATCAACACGTAAAATACGGGTCGTTACACAAATAATCCTTAATTAATTACTTTATTAATTAATTACATTTTAATTAATTACCCTTAGTAATTAATCTTAAATTAATCACATTCATTAATTAATTAATCACATTAATTAATTAACTAAAATTAACTAAGTAATTAACTCTTAATTACTTACATAAGTAATTATCTTCTAATTACTTCCATTAATAAATCTTGATTACTCTCTTAATTAATTACTTAACAAATAATTAATTCCATCATTAAATAATCTTAATTCTATAATTAATTAATTACTCCATTAATTAACTTCAAATCAATTTTATTAATCAATTTCTTAATTAATAACATCATGTGATTATTCATTAATCACTTCAACTTAATTACTTCCATGAGTAGTTTTCCATTAATTACTTCCATAAGTAATTTCCATTCTTAATTACATTCAATAATTAACCATTAATTACTTTACTAAGTAATTACACTTAATTAATTCATAATTAAGTGATTATTTAAAATTAAATAAACAATTAACTAATTATTTAAAATTAATTAAATAATTAATTAACATCTTATATTTAAAGAAACTCCTTAATTAATTAAGAAAAACATTTATCTTAATTAAACTCCACCCATTAACAAATCATATTTAATTAAGTATTCATAAGTTCATAACAAAGATAAATTAACCATATTTATCTTCATAAATAAATTATTTGAAATTAGTCAAATTTTCAATGACTTAAAAACAAACTATTCTATTTGGTTTTCAAAATCATAACAATAACCTTATTTGAGAATAAGGTATTTAGAAATTAGTTTGAAATTTAAAACACTTTAAATTATCTAATTTCAAACCTATTTTCAATGTAAATTGAAACTTAGTTTTTAAATCATTACATTAAAATTTACTTTAAACATTGATTCAATATTTAAATTTAAAATATTCTTTTTAAACTGAAATTCAAAATTTACTTAAGATAATTATTTCAAATACAAATATCTTAAAGAAATTTAAATTCAAAATAAAATAAATTCAATTAGTATTTTAAAGGTTTGATTTACAATTTCATCAATGCACAAGTTTACCATTTATAAATATGTTTCCTTCTATAAATGTGATAACCCTGATTTTGGTCATCTAATAATCGGATAATTATCTGATTTTTGTTTGGATAAATAAATAAATGGAAATCTAAAGGATATCTGGATGTGTATATAAATGAATTTGAATATATAAATTTAAATATTTGGAAATGATAATTTTGTAGCAAATTAACGTATATATAAATTTAGGAAAACTTTATAATGTTAGAAAATTCAAATTTATGCATACAAGTATATAAGTATATATAGATATATGTATGTATATGTAAAGTAAGTAGGAGGCATTGTTTTGAATTCAATAAATTTTAAAGGGTAATTAAAGTAAAATTCTGTTTAAAAATATAGGAACCGATTTCAAGAGCTATTTAAAATATACAACACATATTTAAATATAAAGTAAATAAATATTTAATTGGTAAATTTTATCTTTTAAAGTTAATAAAGGCTTTTATAAACAATTTAAAATTAAATTAAAATACTTGAATTACATGTGTAAATCTCTTAACACTTAAATGACATGTGTTAAGCATAGAATAAAAATTGTGACAAATGTTAAAACTAAGAACAAGTGTCCTATTAATTATCTTTTTCTTTCATTTTAATTAAATCAGAAATTTGCTTATGTAAACATTTTTTTTTCTCACCTCAATTTCTTTTTCATATTCTTCTTCATAACTTAAGAGAAACTTCAGTTGAAAGATCTGTAATCAGACTTTGAACCAAGATCTAAAATCCGAAATCATCTTCTTCAAAGCACAAAAATTTGCTCAAAAACAAATTCCTGTAAATTCCCCTCAAAAACAAATCTGAAACCTATTTTCTGAAACTAAATCTGTACTCAAAATTTCCTTTCAAAACCAGAAATCAATCGCCTGTAGCCTCTTCAAATCATTACCTGAAATTCATTTGCAAATCAAAATAAGCTTGAAACCAGAATTAGTTTCAAAACCTGTAGAAGCATTAGAAAACGAAGAAGAAAGCTTGAGAACTTTCTGTTATCAAGAACCTGGAAACAACAAACTTTCAAAAGTCTTGATCATCATGATTCTAGTTTTAAAACAATTCGGTACCAAGCAACATAAGCTTTTAGGAATCAAGCTCTGTTCTTAAAAATGGTGAGTATACTCTTAGATCCTGAATATCTTGATTTGGCATGGAATGAATCATTGAAGTCTGCTATGAATTTTGTTGTGCATGTTGATAAAATTTATTTTTGTATACATATGAGTGTAGTACCTAGATTCATAATTTGGAACAAACAAAAGTATCCCTCTGTTTCAACATTACAGGTTTTAAACCTGTTTTTTTTTAATCTTAACCTCTGAATAAATTATGTTGTATGGGTAATAACTTCCTTTAAAATTTATTACTAAGTGAAATTTAAAAGTAAACAATCTTCTGTTTTAATTTGTGCTTGTGATTATAAATTGTAGTTATGTTTGCATGGATAGATTAAGTGTTTGTGTGTATATATTGATAAGTATTAATCACTGCATGCCAGTATAAATGAATATATAAGTCCCTGTTTGAATAACAGACACATACACATTCAAACAATTCAATTCCTCCCCTATGCCCAATTTGAGGTTATGATCCTTTGAGTTGAATTGTTAGTAACAGTAAGAATTGATTTTTAAGAACATTTTTAAGCTTAATTAACAAATAAGTTTATGGAAATCAATAAAGTCACTGTGGAAATCTTTTCCCATCAGAAAATCAAATGTCAAGATTTCAAGTTCTGATATGATATCTGTATTCAAACTATGAATTGATGAATTTTTGTGATAGAATTTAGATTTTTAAGTGGATATTTGGGAAGATATTTGGAAATGATGAACCTCCAGTTCTGAGGCTTTCACTGGCGACGTAGTCATCGAATAGGGTTGGCCGTTGGTCAAGGGGTAGTTGCATAGTATGGGAGTTTGGAAAAATCAGTGGTGATTTTTCAGATCATCGGGGTAATCTATAGAGGAGGATTTAGGGTTTTGGGGCTTTATCTTTTGTAGTGACTGTTTTCGGCAATTGCCGGCAAAGAAGGCAATCGGACTGGACCACGATGGTCCAGAGTGGTAGCGCAAGGTACGGTGGTCTCATTGGAGGGTGTGGCAATGTTCTGGTCAACGGAGGAGAGAGTATGAGTGATTGTGGCGAGATCTGTAAGGATGTGCGATTAGGGAATCAAATTGAGTTACCAGGTCAAATTCTCGATCGAGAAAGTGGGAGGGCATGGCGGTGGTGCAGTGTGGCAAGGAGCTTAAGGTGGACTTGCGAGCATCATTGGTTGGTTGGTCGGCGATAAAGAAGCAGTGTGCATGTGCACACGATTCTTAATGTATCGGTCATGAACGGGTTCTAGAAAGAAGAAGAATATGAGGAGGAAGGAAGAGTTTTGATCGATGTTTCCTCGGGGTTGGATTCGTGATAGTGGAAGTTGGGCTCGAGTACTTCGTGTACGTGCGTGGGCATTTATATAGTAACTGATGAGAGAGAAGGCTTGGAGAACAAAAAAGAAACTGAGGAATTGGTTCGAGTAGAACCTGGATTGTCTCGGTAAATATTTGAAGGTTAACAATCTTTATATTTTTTTTTAGCAAAGTCAATTTTTAAACTGATTGTCTTTAAACTATTTTAAGAAATAATTGTTTTCTTTCATGTTATGATCGATAATTCAGGTGGAGAAATTCATTTTAAGTTTCAAAATTTTTAATAAATTTAAAGTTTTCCAATAACTTCACGATTCAACAAATTTTGATGATGAATTAAGATAATGGTTTTTCTTAAGTTTTATTTGGTGACTAAGATTATTAATGGGTTAATTAATTGATTCGTTAATTTAAGGGTTAATTAATTGAGGGATGGTTTATTAAGATTAATTAATAAATAATAAATTACTGGAAGTGATTAGTGGATCAATAATGAATGTAGTTAATTAATTAAGAAGATTAATTTAAAGAATATTTAATGTCAATAGTTAAGGCTATTAATCTTTAAGGTAATTAAAGAATATTTATATAGAATGATTAATTTAGATGGATAATTAATGATGATTAATTTACTAATCACTTAATGAGATTAATTAATGATAATTACTTTGTGAAAGAAATTAAATGGGAAATTGTTTAATGTCATTAATTAAGAAGGGTAATTGATGGACAAATTACTGGATATAATTAATATAGGAAATTACTTATTGGAAGTAATTAAAGGTTAATTTCCTAGGAGAAATAATTAAGGATTAATTACTTGATGTAATTAATTAACGGATTAATATAATTAATTAAGAAGTTAATTAATTAAGATAAGTAATTACAGGATGGTTAATTATTGCTAATGATGGATTAAGGCTGATTAATGGAAGTAATTAATTTAATCTATATAAATTAATTTGAATGATATTTGAATGCCTTGGATTATTTATCCATAATATGTGATTGTGATGCTTGGTGAAATGAAATGTTTTTGTAATATGATAAGTGGGGTTGAACAGAGATATTGGGGTTATCTATGATGAATTGCGGTGTAAAAGTGACATCCGATATCTAAATTTAATCATTTGAATAACTTGGGTTAAGTTGACATTGGATTCGAAGAGACCGGAGTCGGGTATTAGTTAATATCCGAAACCACTTCGATTCTCCAAATATTGATATGTGAAATCAATAGACTGGTATGGAATGATTTAAGTAAATTGGACCATTTAATCTAAGTATAGGTATTTAGAAGTTGATGTGTGGAATAAGTGATGTTATGACAACTTGAGAAGTTGTAAATTGATATAAGTTACCCCGGGTTTATATAAGTGATATGCTTTTGTATTATTTGTTAGATGGGTTTACTCACGCTGGTTTCCAGCCTGACCCGGGTGTTACTTTGATGTAATGCTCGGGTCAGACCGAGTATTACAGATTTTTAGGTAGGTATGTTCTGGAGCTCAGGAGGCGTGCTGGATGGCAAGAGCGTATAGAATATTTCCGCTGTAAAGTATAATATTGTTGGGTATCTGTGACATGATAATTGAGTATATTCAATGTCTGTGTATTTGTGACTCTGATTGTATTAAAGTGTAATCGACAGATATAATATTCTTTTGTAAATTGATATTATTTATTATATATTTTGATCCGCTACGAATGTGAGGTTTTCTGTGTTTTGGTGTTTCTGTTTCTTCTTCTTCTTCTTTCTCTTTCTTCTTTTCACTAACTATCTAGAATTTTCAAGATCGAAATTTCCGGGTCGTTACATTTGGTATCAGAGCCAGATTAAGCGAGAACCTTGGCTCTGGTAGGATTACTCGTTAAGAATAGGGTCAATGGTACCCTAGAATGAGTTGAGTATATATATGAGAGAGCGTACTTGTTATTTTCTTATATAAGGATTTTAAATGATTTTATTTAAAAATATATTTTAGTATATAAAGCAATATTTCTTTCTAACAAATAGAAAGGGAATTGGTTATTAAATTATTGGAATTGAATTAAGTGATAATAGAATACAACCAAACTGAAATTAAATCTTGAATTTGGGAAAGGTTTCTGGATAAGGATAATCAATTAATTTATGTAATTAATTAAACTTTATTTAATGAGATTAATTAATGGATAATAAATGGAAATGATAAATAAAGAGGGAGTTACTTAATGAAGTAACTAGAGGTAAGTAATTTAAAGAACAATTACTTAATGAAGGTAATTAAGAAATAAGTTAATTACCGAATGTGATTAATTGGAATTAATTAATGACGTAACTAATTTAAAGGATAATTACTCAGTGTAAGTAGTTAATGTGAAATTTCTAAATGGTTGGGAAATTCATAAAGGATGTGATTTGAAATTAAAACCAAGGGTGGTTTAAAATTTTAAAGCATGGTTGGGATGGCCAAGAAAATAAATATGCATATATATATATATATATATATATATATATATATATATGCATATACACAATATCAAAAAAAATAGTTTGAATAAACTCTAAATGTTGAGTTTTAAAATTTGGAATGAGAAGTTATATCCAAAGTGGTAAGTTTTTGAACTTATAAGATTATTAATGTGTAGTTTAAAATTAGGTAAGGTTGAGTGGATTAAGTGAATTGAGTTTAACTTTGGAAAAAGTTAAATAAGTTGGAATGGTCAACCTGATTTGGAAATTTCAAGATGAAATTGGGATTTAACTTGGAAAGTTAAATGGTTGATTTAAAATGGAAATCATGAGTGATCTCAAATTGGGTTTGAGATCTGGAAATTGAAATTGGATGGATTTGAAAGATACCATCCCGTTGTTACTAATAATCTTTAACCTGAAATTGGATTTGTTTAAATAAATGAGAAATGAAGTGTGGTAATATATCCATTATTGGGATAAAAACGAAAATCACACTTTAATTTGAAATTAAGGATATGGAATTACTTTGAACTGAAAATCTCAATGATTGAATTTGTAAATTAAACTGGTTTAAAAAATGGTTTCAAACTAGAAGATAAAATTGGGTGATAAGTTGAATTTTTAAGATAGAATTTGTTTTGAACTCTTATGTAAACTTTGAAATAAGTAAGTAAAGATAATTTAAAATGAAAATTCAAGAAATTTGAGCTCAGAAATTTAATTGTTTAAAAGCTTTAATTAAAGGTTAACTTGGTTTAAAGGGTTAAACCAACCTTAGTGAATTTAACCCGGATTTATATAATTCGAGATGGTTTAAAATTGAGATTGAAATTGAATTAGTACAAATTGAATCTGACTTGAATTAATTGGACTTGAGATTGAAGGTGTATAAGTTTAAAAATTCAAATGGAAAATTTGGGTTGAATTGAAATGATTGAAAATTGAAGTGGGTTCAATTGAATGGATATTAGTCCAAGTAATTGAAATAACTTGGGATTGTAATTAAAGTTGAATATGTTTAAAATCAAATGGGATTTATTTAAATTTGGAAATAAATTGAGAATTAGTTCAACTTGATTTGGAAATAAATCAAGTCCAATGGAAATTGAAGTTATTCAAATTGGAATTGAGTCAATTTAATTGGAAGTAGAAATTTAAATTGAATTGATGAGAATGGAGATTGGGAAGTGAACAGTTTTGACTCTGGACTATTTTTAATATAAATTGTTTTAATATAAACCTATTTTTCAAGCTATTTATTATATAAAACCTTTCTTTTAAAAGCCAAACTATCTTATATTTGTTTTACAATTATTTTTGGAACTGTTTAACAATTTTCCAACTGTTTTATAAACTAATTACTATATTTCAACTATTTTACAAAACTAATTACTATCTTATTACTATTTTGCAATTATTTAAAATTTCTATAATTATTTTAACTATTTTCTAACTATTTTACACCTATTTTACAAACAAGTAATTATTTTCTAACTACTTATCTATTTTTAATTTTTTCAAGCTATTTTCTAAAAAAACTGGTCGGAGTTCAAACTGTTATTGGTTAAATACCCAATCGAGATAAGAATAGAGGTGATAATCCAAATGGATTGAAGGAATTGTGAGTAAGTGAATGAAAATCAAAGTGAATGTGAATAGAAAGGGAATTCATTTGATTAATAATCAATGAAGATAAATACGTAGGGTGTATGTATGTTATTCTATTCGCATAGTGATTTGATCCAGATTCGAGCACAGAATTTCGAGATAGTTATATCGATCCGAGTTGGGATTTTTCACTCGATTTTCGACGGCGAACCTGGATATGGATTGTTGATTGTTTCTGGATATTCTCTATCATAGTTATGACTATGCAAGGAGAATGACGGTTTCTGATCAAGAAACCAGATCTGTGTCCGCACTAGGAAGTCGGGTGGACGATACTAGTTCGGAAGTGAAATTGTGTGGTCGAGTGAGTGATCAGATTGGTATAGCGTACGGATGATATGTGTACATCGTACGGATTTGAATGAAAATGATATTGAAAGGAGTAATCAAAATTTGAATATTTGATTTTGAATAAACAAAGTTAAATATCTTTGTTTTATAAAATGAAACTCCCCTTGTTGAATCTATTGCCAGAAGGAAAGGATTTTTGAAGGTATTTTGAAGTATAAAAGGAGTTTTATACAAGTTTGAAATGATCCAAAATTTTAAAAATTATATATATATATATATATCTGTATATATATAAAGGATCTTATGAGGATTTTAGAAAAGGTTTTGGGAACCTTTGGATTTGGAAAGGCTTTTGATTATTAGGTAAAATCAATATGAGAATTTGGAAAGCCTAGTTTGAGAATTATCAATTTTTGAATAATCTATTTGTATAAAGGAGCTTTGTATGAGATCTTACTAAGTGTATGATTGAAGATACTATATGTGTATAGTATAAAATGTTTTGATAATGGCTCTGGGGAAAATGTGCTCCCTTAAAGTGAACTACTCAGGAGTGTCACCGGGTGGTGTTGCCTTGAGTCCCAAGGAGGGTTCTAAAGTTGATCCTGTGAGGAGTCTGGACGAAACTAGTTCCTGGGGATTCTGAGTAGAGTATACCATAGCGAAAGTCGTGTGTGCCGCTGAGAGCCAACAGTCTGTGTTTGATTTTATATCGATGGACTGCGACCTATGGTAACATAGCGAAAGTCGTATGTGCCACTGAGAGCCAACAGTCTGTGTTTGATTTTATATCGGTAGACTGCGACCTGTGTAGGAGTGGAGAAGTTACATTTTGACAGCGAAAATCAGAGGCCGCAGAGAGCCTGCAGTTACATGGACTTTTGCTGTGATGGCAACGTAACCCTGGAATGTAACTGCGATCTGTCGTGGGATCCATGGCGTAATCGAGAGGTCGCGGAGAGCCTGCAGTTACATGGACTTTTGCTGCTATGGCAACGCAACCCTGGAATTTAACTGCGACCATGGATGGGTTGATGATTTCCATAGATTTCTCACCAAAGATATTTCCTTTATTTTCAAAAATGTTTTCGATACTTTCAATAAAATTAATTTCCAAGTATTTTCTATATTTTCAATAAAATTATTTTCTAAAGCATTTCACTGGATGTTGAAAATGGGTCTGCTAAGTACTTATAGATTTTCAGTCCTACGCCTGATCAGAGTATGACCGAATTTCTGTGAGAACAAGGATTGACTGGTTGAAACATCGAGTTATAAAAAGTATTTTTATGAAACCATTTTATAATATTATGTAAATTTTAAAAATTGTTATAAAAAGTGTTTCAAAGAATAATTTTTCTAAAAATAAGTATTTTAATAAATTTTGGCTTCGTTCGTTTTTGAGGACGAAAAGATTCAAAGGGGGAAGGAATGTGATAACCGGATTTTGGTCATCTAATAATTGGATAATCATCTGATTTTTTTTGGATAAATAAATAAATGGAAATCTAAAGGATATCTGGATGTGTATATAAATGAATTTGAATCTATAAATTTAAATATTTGGAAATGATAATTTTTTAGGACATTAACATATATATTAATTTAGGCAAACTTTATAATGTTAGAAAATTCAAATATATACATACAAGTATATAAGTATATATAGATATATGCATGTATATGTACAGTAATTAGAAGGCATTGTTTTGAATTCAATAAATTTTAAAGGGTAATTAAAGTTAAATTCTATTTAAAAATATAGGAACCGATTTCAGGAGCTATTTAAAATATACAACACATATGTAAATATAAAGTAAATAAATATTTAATTAGTAAATTTTATCTTTTAAAGTTAATAAAGGCTTTTATAAACAATTTTAAATTAAATTAAAATTCTTGAATTACATGTGTAAATCTCTTAACACTTAAATGACATGCGTTAAGCATAGAATAAAAATTATGACAAATGTTAAAACTAAGAACAAGTGTCCTATTAATTTTCTTTTTCTTTTATTTTAATTAAATTAGAAGTTTGCTTATGTAAACATTTTTTTTCTCACCTCATTTTCTTTTTCCTATTCTTCTTCATAACTTAAGAGAAACTTCAGCTGAAAGATCTGTAATCAAAATTTGAACCAAGATCTAAAATCTGAAATCATCTTCTTCAAACCACAAAAATTTGCTCAAAAACAAATTCCTGTAAATTCCCCTCAAAAACAAATCTGAAACCTGTTTTCTGAAACTAAATCTGTACTCAAAATTTCCTTTCAAAACCAGAAATCAATCGCCGGTAGCCTCTTCAAATCATTACCTGAAATTCATTTGCAAATCAAAATAAGCCTGAAACTAGAATTAGTTTCAAAACCTGTAGAAGCATTAGAAAAAAAGAAGAAGAAAGCTTGAGAACTTTTTGTTATCAAGAACCTGGAAACAACAAACTTTCAAAAGTCTTGATCCTCATGATTCCAGTTTTAAAACAATTCGGTACCAAGCAACATAAGCTTTAAGGAATCAAGCTCTGTTCTTAAAAATGGTGAGCAAACTCTTAGATCCTAAATATCTTGATTTGGCATGGAATGAATCATTGAAGTTTGCTATGAATTTTATTCTGCATGTTGATAAAATTTATTTTTGTATACATATGAGTGTAGTACCTGGGTTCATAAGTTGGAACAAACAAAAGTATCCCTCTGTTTCAACATTACAGGTTTTAAACCTGTTTTTTTATCTTAACCTCTGAATAAATTATGTTGTACGGGTAATAACTTCCTTTAAAATTTATTACTAAGTGGAATTTAAAAGCAAACAATCTTCTGTTTTAATTTGTGCTTGTGATTATAAATTGTAGTTATGTTTGCATGGATAGATTAAGTGTTTGTGTGTGTATATTGATAAGTTTTAATCACTGCATGCCAGTATAAATGAATATATAAGTCCCTGTTTGAATAACAGACACATACACATTCAAACAATTCAATTCCTCCCCTATGCCCAATTTGAGGTTATGATCCTCTGAGTTGAATTGTTAGTAACAGCAAGAATTGATTTTTAAGAACATTTTTAAGCTTAATTAACAAAGAAGTTTATGGAAATCAATAAAGTCACTGTGGAAATCTTTTCCCATTAGAAAATCAAATGTCAAGATTTCAAGTTCTGATATGATATCTGGATTCAACTATGAATTGATGAATTTTTGTGATAGAACTTAGATTTTTAAGTGGATATTTGGGAAGATATTTGGAAATGATCAACCTCCAGTTCTGAGGCTTCCACTGGCGAAATAGTCATCGAATAGGGTTGGCCATTGGTCAAGGGGTAGTTGCATAGTATGGGAGTTTGGGAAAAATCAGTGGTGATTTTTCAGATCATCGGGGTAATCCGTGGAAGAGGATTTAGGATTTTGGGGCTTTATCTTTTGTTGTGACTGTTTTCGGCATTCGCCGGCAAAGAAAGCAATCGGACTGGGCCACGATGGTCCAGAGTGGTAGCGGAAGGTACGGTGGTCTCATTGGAGGGTGTGGCAACGTTCTGGTCAACGGAGGAGAGGGTATGAGCGATTGTGGCGAGATCTGTAAGGATGCGCGATTAGGGAATCAAATTGAGTTACCGGGTCGAATTCTCGATCGAGAAAGTGAGAGGGCATGGCGGTCGTGCAGTGTGGCAAGGGGGTTAAGGTGGACTTCCGAGCATCATTGGTTGGTTGGTCGGCGATGAAGAAGCAGTGTGCACGTGCATATGATTCTTAGTGTATCGGTGATGAACGGGTTCCAGAAAGAAGAAGAATATGAGGAGAAAGGAAGAGTTTTGATCGATGTTTCCTCGGGGTTGGATTCGTGATAGTGGAAGTTAGGCTCGAGTACTTCGTGTACGTGTGTCAGCATTTATATGGTAACTGTTGAGAGAGAAGGCTCGGAGAAAAAAAAAGAAACTCAGGAATTGGTTCGAGTAGAACCTGGATTGTCTCGGTAAATATTTGAAGGTTAACAATCTTTAAAAAAATTTTAGCAAAGTCAATTTTTAAACTGATTGTCTTTAAACTATTTTAAGAAATAATTGTTTTCTTTCATGTTATGATCGATAATTCAGGTGGAGAAATTCATTTTAAGTTTCAACTTTTTTTAATAAACTTAAAGTTTTCCAATAACTTCACGATTTAACAAATTTTGATGATGAATTAAGATAATGGTTTTTCTTAAGTTTTATTTGGTGATTAAGATTATTAATGGGTTAATTAATTGATTTGTTAATTTAAGGGTTAATTAATTGAGGGATGATTAATTAAGATTAATTAATAAATAATAAGTTACTGGAAGTGATTAGTGGATTAATAATGAATGTAGTTAATTATTTAAGAAGATCAATTTAAAGAATATGTAAGGTGAATAGTTAAGGCTATTAATCTTTAAGGTAATTAAAGAATATTTATCTAGAATGATTAATTTAGATGGATAATTAATGATGATTAATTTACTAATCACTCAATGGGATTAATTAATGATAATTACTTTGTGAAAGAAATTAAATGGGAAATTGTTTAATGTCATTAATTAAGAAGTGTAATTGATGGACAAATTACTGGATATAATTAATATAGGAAAATTACTTATTGGAAGTAATTAAAGGTTAATTTCCTAGGAGAAATAATTAAGGATTAATTACTTGATGTAATTAATTAACGGATTAATATAATTAATTAAGAAGTTAATTAATTAAGATAAGTAATTACAGGATGGTTAATTGTTGTTAATGATGGATTAAGGCTGATTAATGGAAGTAATTAATTTAATCTATTTACATTAATTTGAATGATATTTGAATGCCTTGGATTATTTATCCATAATATGTGATTGTGATGCTTAGTGAAATGAAATGTTTTTGTAATATGATAAATGGGGTTGAACAGAGATATTGTGGTTATCTATGATGAATTGCGGTGTAAAAGTGAAATCCGGTATCTAAATTTAATCACTTGAATTACTTGGGTTAAGTTGACATTGGATTTGAAGAGACCGGAGTCGGGTATTAGTTAATATCCGAAACCACTTCGATTCTCTAAATATTGATATGTGAAATCAATAGACTGGTATGGAATGATTTAAGTAAATTGGACCATTTAACCTAAGTATAGGTATTTAGAAATTGATGTGTGGAATAAGTGATGTTATGACAACTTGAGAAGTTGTAAATTGATATAAGTTACCCCGAGTTTATATAAGTTGTATGCTTTTGTATTCTTTGTTATATGGGTATACTCACGCTGGTTTCCAGCCTGACCCGGGTGTTACTTTGATGTAATGCTCGGGTCAGACGGAGTATTACAAATTTTCAGGTATGTACGTTCTGGAGCTAAGGAGGCATGTTGGATGGCAAGAGCATATAGAATATTTCCACTGTAAAGTATAATATTGTTGGGTATCCGTGACATGATAATTGAGTATATTCAATGTCTGTGTATTTGTGACTCTGATTGTATTAAAGTGTAATCGACAGGTATAATATTCTTTTGTAAATTGATGTTATTTATTATTATATTTTGATCTTTTGCGAATGTGAGGTTTTCTGCGTTTTGGTGTTTCTGTTTCTTCTTCTTCTCTCTCTTTCTTCTTTTCACTAACTATTTGGAATTTTTGGGATCGAAATTTCCGGGTCGTTACAATAAACTTGGTTTATAATTCAAAGCTTGATTTCATTTCCAACATCAAGCTAAAATTGCAACATGCCATTACACAGTACAACCAGATAACACACAACCCAAAAACTCGAGACGATCACCCTACAAACTCGTGCCTACCCCGAAGCAAACCCAGCAATCAACAACTCCGAGTCCAACCCGATGCTTGCACGAACCCACACCCGAGAGTAACCTTCTTCCCCAACTCCTTATTTTCCCAATGCACACAACACTCTCGTGCACGTGTACCAACGCCGCAGACCAACCCAGGTCGTCGCGACCACCAACGACGGTCACAAAATCACACGCGAGCACAACTGTAAACCTAGATCGAACGAAACACGTTCGAATCAAAATTTTGACCTTAAGCTCGAAAACTACAGAAAGCACGAACCACAAAACCCACTTCGCCAACGACCATCCAACGCCGTTGAACTTCGCCGTCCTCACCACAGAAACGCCATGTCACGAGCTTCATCTTCCCAAAATTCGAACGAGTCCGGTCCAATCTTCATGACGCAATCATCTCGACAGCAAAGCCGAATCAATAAGCAAGCTAAAACCCTAGTTCACTCAAACTCGAACTATTCACACATTGAAAAAAATCAATTGCATTTTTTCCATTATCCTTGATACAAAAGAAAGCCTCGACCCTAATTTCAACTCAAATCAACAAGTGGGTCAACGGCAATTCACCATATTGCCGAAAACCTTCATCACTAAATTCCCAATTGATTTTCAATTTAAAAAATTATGAATTGCATATCAAAATTCATGATTTTCCATCATGATTACATGCAGGTAATCCAAATTAAAATCTAAGATGGTTGATTTTTACATGAATCAAGAAATTTACTGTATTTCCTAAGTTTAAATTTATTTACTGAAATAAAAATCCTGAAATGATTTTAAACACAAACATCATCCATTAACAAACAATTTTCATTAAATTACCAAAGCTAAATAATGAATGTTTTGGGAGTTTTGAATGAATTTGAATGATCATAGCCTATAATTTCACAGAGCATACCTATGCAGTCACATATATGCATTTCTTCATTGTTTACAAACATGCAATCTTCTTCACAAAACAACTGAAACTAAACTACCATATAAATCATCACACATGCATTAGAGTCTAAATCACTTTAAATTGTTTTTAAAATAATTTACTCACATTATTTTGCAGAGCACAGAACAGAGCAGTTTCAAATTTTTTTTCTTTTCCAGGCTTGAATCTTTACCGGAAAAATGATGCTTTGATTTTTCTTTCTGTTGAAGATGAATCCCTTCTGCATGCTTACAGATTGATGTATTAAACTTGCTGTTGAAACAGTTGATCTTCATTCGAATAGCAGGTTGAAGTTGGTAGGAAGAGCTTTAAATTTGCAGATTTTTTTTTTACTTTCAAACTTGATTTTGCAGATTTCAATTTTACTTTACAGAACTTTAATTTCAGATTTGATTTGATTTTTAATTTCAAGTTTTAAAAGAAATTTTCTGGTTGCCATTAAAATTTGAAAGAATGAAGAAAGGAAAAGAATTTGAGAAGAAGAAGAAAGATTTGGAAATTGAAAGAGGAAAAACAATTTTCTTCTTAAACATTTATTTTAAAAATTGAAATAAGCATGTTGCCACTTGTTAAAAATTTGAGCAAATGTCATTCATTATGCTTAATTGCTTTACAAATGTCACTAACATGTTAGTATGTTTACACATATTCTTAAGTTTTTTGAAACAAATTTTTATTTCATTTAAATGTAATTATAAACTTACATATTTAATCTACTAAATAAATAAATACTTACATATGTATAAATAAATTTTCTTTTTAAAGAAAATATTCTAAAACCAATTATAATACAAATATATTTCTTATACGTGTATTTTTATAACCATTTAAATTTAAACGCTTTAAAAAGAAAAAAAAGAAAACTTTATTTAAATTATCATATTTAAAAATAAACAATTATCTTAAATTTGCAAACAAATTGAATTAATCTTTAAATTAACTTTTGAAATTAATAAATTCTAAAACAAAGCTTTAAATTACAATTCTTACATATATAAATTATTAATGGATTAAATTAAATTTCAAAACAACTCCAAATTATAACATACACATACATATATATTACAATTTGAAAATTTATCTTCTATTTAAAACAAAAGATCTTTCTACTCACAATATATATCAAATATATATGTAATAAATAGAATAAAATTTTATTAACTTTGAAAAATAAATCTTATCAATTTTAAATTGATAGAAAGATATTGATTAAAATTGCCAGATTAAATATTCATTAACCTTTAAAAAATTAAATTTATCAATTTAAATTATAAGGAAAAATTATCAAACCAATTAAATTATTAATTCAGATTATTAAATTGATATTGCCTAAAATTCCGGGTCGTTACACTAGGATCACTGCTGGGGTTGTTGGAGGAAATGCTGCGGGAGGAGTTCAAGAAGCTCCAGTAGTCAACCACTATGCTAACTCGAGTAGAGACTATACTAGGCTTAGAGGGAAGCCGTTTATTGGAACAGAGGATGCTATAGAAGTAGAGAACTGGTTGTTGCACTGTGAAAGGATATTTGCTGACTTGGGGCTCAATGACGAGCAGAAAAGGAGACTTGCCTCGAGACAGCTTCAAGGGGCAGCTTTGTTTTGGTGGAACAGTGTGACAACTAGAGTAAATGAAGAGGAGATGACATGGGCTGAGTTTAGGAGAAGGTTCCAGGAGATGTTCATGTCAGTAATGGCGTAGCTTGATTAGGAAGTTTTCTAAGGTAGAACAAGGAGAAATGTCAGTTCTAGAGTATGCTAGCAGGTTTGAAGAGTTGGCTAGATATGGATATGCCATTGTTGATACGGTAATGAAAAGGAATGAGAAGTTCATTAGAGGTTTGAAGCAAGAATTGGCTAGGGCTACTTTACCGCTCATTAGAGATCCATGTGATGCAGTTGTGGAGATGGCATTGAGACACGATGAGATGTTAGCTTGTTTCCAGAAGAAGGAAAAGGAGGTCTAGGTTGGACAAGGCCAAAAGGGGAAATTTTTCCACAAGAAGAATGCTCAGAAAGGAGGAGTAGCGAAGAAAGCAAAGTCTGGGGTGGTCTTCTATAAGTGTGACAAGAAAGGACATTATGATCACGAGTGTCGTACTAGAAAAGGAAAGGAAAGGAGGTGATTGAAAAGAAGAACATTATATGTTTCAACTGTGATCAAGTTGGGCACTACAAGAATCAGTGCAAAGAGCCAGCAAAAGGAGATAAAGGCTAAGTATTTGCATTGGAGCCTGCAACTTCGAAGCCGATAGTGTAGGAGAAAGGAAAAGCAGTATTAGGGGTACGCTTCTGATCCATGATATGTCTGTTAGCGTTTTGTTTGATACTGGTGCATCGCATTCTTTTATATCTTGATGTTTGGTAGATAAGCTTAACCTAGAACACACATATTTAGTTACTTCCTTAAGAGTTGCAAATCTGATAGGTGGGTATGCGACACTTGGGATGAAGTGTGACCACTTAGTGTTTGACTTGCTACGTTACACCTTTGCTTGCAGTTTGCAAGTATTTGATTTTGTAGGTTCAGAATTATATTGGGTATGGATTGGTTAAGTAAATATGATGCTAGGATATTTTTCCACGATAGGAAAATATCACTTAGACACCCGAATTGTAGTGATCGGGATGTTTATACCATAGAAAATCCTTGTTGTGAGGTGAATGCTTTGATGGACATTATGGAGTTAGACGATGAGTTGAATCTCATTTTCATGGTTAAAGAATTCGCAGATGTTTTCGAGCCAGTAGTAGGATTGCCACCGAAATGAGCCATTAAGTTTCAGATAGATTTGGTGCTTGGAGCAGAAACAGTGAGTAGGCCGCCAAGCAGGATGACGCCAACTGAGATGAAGGAGTTGAAGGCTCAATTGGTGAATTTGGATGGTACAAATTTTATCGAACCCAGTAGTTCGCCCTGTGGAGCAGCCGCAGTATTTGCTAAGAAGCCGGATGGATCATTAAGGATATGTATCAATTATCATAAGTTGAATGAGAGAATAATAAAGAATCAATATCCATTGCCGAGGATTGACAATTTATTTGACCAATTGAGTGGGGCTAGTTATTTTCTCAGTTGGATTTGGCTACAGATTTTCATCAGTTCAGAGTGGCAGAAGATAGTATACCTTTGACGGTGTTTAGAACAAGATATGGGTCATACAAATGGTTAGTTACGCCATTTGGACTCATTAATGCACCGACATTTTTTGTGGATTTGATGAACCGTATTTTCCAAGAGCATTTGGATTGGTTCATATTGGTTTTTATAGATGATATTCTGATATACTCTAAGAATGAGAAAGAGCATGAAGTTCATCTTAGAGTTGTGCTTGAGATGTTGAGGCAACATCAGTTAAATGCAAAGTTTTCAAAGTGCCATTTTTGGAAGAAGGAAGTGCAGTTTCTTGGTCATGTGGTTTCGGAACAAGGAATGTTAGTCGATCCAGAAAAGATCGAAGCCGTTAATAATTGGAAGAGACCAGAAACGGTAACTGGGATAAGAAGTTTCCTTGGGTTGGTTGGGTATTATCGGAAGTTTTTAAAGGATTTCTCGTGGATAGCAGCCGATGGCCAAGCTAACGCAAAAGGATGTAAAGTTTGTATGGACCGATAAGTGTATGGAAGCACTCCAGAGCATGAAACACTTATTGACCCATGCACCTTTATTGGTTGTTCTGAAGGGGAATCAGAATTTAGTTGTTTATACTGAAGAATATGGAACAGGATTGAGAGTTGTGCTAATGCAGAGTGGTAAAGCGATTGCCTACGCTTCTAGACAGCTTAGATCGCATGAGGTTAGATATCCAATGCATGACTTGGAGTTAGCTGTAGTGATATTTTCATTAAAGGTGTGGAGGCATTAATTTTTGGGAAGCTTTATATAGATAATAAGTCGTTGAAGTACTTGTTCTCTCAGTAAAAGCTAAACATGAGATAGCAGAGGTGGTTAGAGTTTTTAGCTACTTATGAATTTGGAATAGAGTACACACTGAGGAAAGGCAACTAGGTTGCAAATGCGCTTTATAGGATGCATCAAAATGCAGTGTTAGCTGTGACAGTGGAATGGAAAGACTTGGAAGCATTGTGAGCTTGTAAAGTGCAGTGGAGATCCGAGGATGGGTCTAGTGGAGGAGCTGCTATATTGACTTGTTTAGACGTCTGACCGGCATTGATTGAGAAGATCGCTTCTAAATAGGAAGAGGATCTGGTGTTAGCTGAAAGGATTGGGAAATTAAAGGATGTGACGGAGAGTGATGACTTGAAAGATTCAGTCTTGACCAAAGTCGATGGTTGAAAAAGAAGGATAGATTATGTGTTCCAAATATAGGAGACATAAGAAAAGAAGTTTTGGAGGAATGCCATTGTTCGAGGTTCACTATTCATCTAGGAGGAACGAAGATGTATCAAGATATGAAGAGAAGGTTCTTCTAGGAAGGTATGAAGAGCTGATAAGGATGAGAATGAAGGAAGCTCGGTCTAGGTTGAAAAGATATGCAGGTAGAAGACGGAAAGATTTGGAATTCTCTGCTGGAGATCATGTTTTCGTTAAAGTATCACTGATGAAAAGTGTTATCAGATTCAGAAAGACAGAAAAGTTAGCACCAAGATTCGTAGGACCGTTTCCTCTTTTAGGATGGATCGAGAAACTCGCATATAAAGTAGATTTACCGAGTATTTTGGCAGGAGTCCATGATGTTTTCTATGTTTCTCATCTAAGAAAGTATATTTGGGATCCAGACACTATTATAGCACTAATTGTGTTAGAAGATTTAGTAGTGGAACCAGACACGACTACAGTTAGGAAGCCTATCCGGATAGTCGAGAGAGAAGAGAAGAAGTTGAGGAACAAGACAGTCAAATTAGTGAAGGTCTAGAGGAGCGACGATGCTAGAGACTGTACTCCGGAGACTGAAAGCAGGATTAAAGATACATGTCCCGATCAGTTTGATGGTATGTTCTACCTTTGATTGTTTTGATGTGTACCTTATCGTAATTTCGAGGACGAAACTCTTTGAGGAGGGAGATTGTAACACCCATATTTTAGTGAAATTATATAGAAAATTTAATTAGTAGAATTAAATTAAATAATATAGGCTGGCTAATGGATTAAGATTTGTGAATTAATTAAGGGATAGCCGTACCATGTTAAAGAATTAACAATGAATTAAAGAATTAAGGTGTTAGGAAACAAGGGAGGGCAAAATAGGAAAATGATTAAACTTATACCATAAACCTTTAGGATACCAAAACACATGTTCATTACACATTTTCTCAAGCAAAATCTTCTAAGGTCGGCCACCATTAGCAATCTCAAGAGTAGATAAAGCCAGGAATTCAGAAGAAGAATCAAATCAATTAATCAAGATCAAATCTCACATCATTAATCACAAAGCTAAGGTGAATAATGACTACATCTCACTTTTCTATAGCTTTTCGGATTAAAGGTTAAATCCGATTTATCTTGCAAGTTTATGCCATGTTTTTAAATGATTAAATGTTATGTATGCTTGTTGATGATTTACGCATGTCCATATTGACTTTTAATGATATGCTTTGGTAAGAAAATCCTATTAAATAATATCTAAATGCCTTGCGATTTTGGGTATAGATCAGGAAAAATATTTTAGAGACGGGTTTCAATTTTCATAATATTCTAAATTAATATGGATTTCATATTAGTTTTCTAGTAAAGTAAATGGTTTATTGGGTTATAAATTAATTACGGCTAAATAATTAACTACTTGGATTTGAAATTTGTATATGTTAGAAAACATATTGTAAAGGATTTTCTAGAATTTTTATAGAATTTTCCTAAGTGTTTTGATGAATTTGTAAATTATTTAATGTATGAGACTTAAATGTTTTATATATTTAATTAAGGAGAAGGGGTATTTTGTAAAACAAAATTATTCTTTCCATGTTGTAACGCCCCACCCCAAGACCCACCTTAGTAAAGACAATTAATGAGTAATTTCGTCTACTAAAGCGGAGAATAGAGATGGTTTGAGGTGACCATCTATAACTTTGTCTTAAACATCTGTTGAATACGTCAATAAATGCAATATGATTTTCCTTTTGTATCTCTCATGGATCGACATATCCAATAAATGCTTAATACAAAACTATAGGTGGAAAACGGATCTATTAGAACAAAATACAATAACTAAATATAAAGCACGTCACAGAACAGTAATCAACATCATATATTTACATATTCTAAAAATATTTTCATCACTTTTGAAAAAGGTATTTAACAACCAATGGAAATTTGACAAATAATAGCAATTTAGTAAAAAGTGCTTCTCTTTTATGTTAAAAACAAAAATAACATGTTTTAGTATGTTCCACCACTTTCGGCATTAGAGGTTCCGACCAGGATGTTTCACCACCATGCTTTCGAAACCAATGTGCATGGTATTAAGTTAATTGGTGCACCTACTTTGCTTTTGAAGGGATAGCGTTCGACACGGTTGGCTTGCGACTGCATCAATTTTTTTAATGAAAAGGTATCGAAAGGGTTGCGCTCTTCTGTTTTATGTAATGCTTTCGAAGGGATTGAAATCCTGAGCTGCCACCATTCTACCTTTCAAAGTCAATTGTTTCGAAAGATATACCTAGCTTTTAAACTTAGCTACTTCTCCAATGCTTTTGAAAGGGTGGTTTTGACACCATGTCTTCTTACTTAGGGATAGCTTTCGAAAGGTAGGCTTTCGACTTAAATGATTTTATTAACCCTTTTATTCTGTTGAAGTATAACCCAATGGTTTTATTAACCCTTTTATTCTCGGGTGCTCAAAATTGATTTGAGTAGGCTAAGGGTTGAGGCTTTATAGGCTTTTAGTAAGATGACGAATAAAGCCGCTGAAGGCGAGCCGGAGGCTAACAGATAGCTACATAGGAGTTGCAATTCTTGTCTTGTGTTTATTTCCGCTGTGTATTAAATTAGGTATGACACTAATCAACCAAGTAGGCATCTTTATATGTCACTCTTGGCGTGTTTTGTAATGATTATATTTAATTTTTGCCTAGGAAACGTTTTAGGATTGTGTAATTTTAATATGGAACATATGCTTTGAAAGGTAATGGAAAATTCTATTTTGAAATCTGTGATTTGTTTCATATTCAAGTGCTTTTGATATTATATATAGCATTAACATAGCCATATTTAGTTGTCGGAAGTTAATACTATAGATGACCGCGACATTTATAGCGCTTAGTTTTGGGCCTCCAGATAGAAGATGTTACAGAAACACATCATTTACCACCTCTCCATAACCACCTCTTCGAGTCAATGGTATAGCGTCTCAAATGACTCGACTGCTCTTTTCTGCTATTCTTCCTTAAAATATCCAATAGCTCCTTATCTTGCTTCTCAATTTTCCTAATACGGTCCATAAATATATGCTACATACCTAAAGTTGCTAACAATCCCAAAATGAAGTCTGACAATGGTCGAAAGTTGAATGTAGAAGGGAACTCTAAGTGCTTCCACTTTAGGAACAAATGATTCAACACCTCATGCTTCTTAGTCGAGGCATCGACTACAACATTACCTTTACTAGGAGTATATGAGATATCGAAGTTATACTATGCTAACAACTCCATCCACCTCTGCTTCCTTAAATTCAAATCCTTTTGAGAGAATAAATATTTTAGAGACTTATAATCCATATACAGTTCAAACCTTTCTCCTAATAGATAGTGTCTTCATGACTTGAGCGCAAAGATAGTGGCCACCAACTCAAGATCATGGGCAGGATAATTTCTCTCACGAACTTTTAACTATCGACTAGCATGGCTCACCACTCTTTTTCTTGCATCAAAACCATGCCCAATCCCATGCCATATGCGTCGATATACAGTGTGAATGACTTCGAACCATCAGTAATACTAGAATAGGTGCACTAGTCAATTCCTCGTTTAGCTTGATAAAAGCATCCTCACACTTCGCGTCCTACGAGAAAAACCGAAATTTTCTTGGTGAGGCGGGTTAGATGGGTAGATATTTTAGCGAAGTCCTTAATCAATTTCCTATAGTAGCCCGCCATACCAAGGAAACTCCTCATTTCCATAGCATTCTTCTACACGTGCCAATCCGATACTGCAGCAACTTTACTAGGATCAATTGTCGGCCCACTTTTTGAGAAATCGTGTCCCAAAAATCGCACCTCCTTATGCCAAAACTGACACTTGGAAAACTTCGCTTCAACTTTTTCTCATGGAGTGTATTGAGAACCTCTCCTAAACGCAACCAATGCTCCTCCTCTTGTTTTGAATAGAAAATACGTCATCCACAAATACCGCCATGAACTTTTTAAGCAACCCTCCTTATGCCAAAAATCACACCTCCTTATGCCAAAACCGACACTTGGAAAACTTTGCTTCAACTTTTTCTCATGGAGTGTATTGAGAACCTCTCCTAAACGCAACCAGTGCTCCTCCTCTTGTTTTGAATAGATAATGCGTCATCCACAAATACCGCCATGAACTTTTTAAGCAACCTCTAAAAACTTGACTCATCAAAATGACAAAGTAAGCAGATGCATTAGTCAGTCCAAGGGGTATGACTAACCAATCTTATAGTCGGTCGGGAGTACAAAAGGCAATCTTCTGAATAATGACCTTGGCTACATGCAACTAATGGAATCTGGTAGTCAGGTCAAGCTATGAGAATACCTTTACTCCAACCAACCGATCAAAGATATCTTCTATCTAGGGCAACGGGTAATGATTCTTCTTCGTCATCTTATTCAACTCCCGATAACCGACACAAACACTCAAAGAAAATCTTCCTTGGTGGAAAAGACCACTGGTGCTCCCTACTCTGAAATACTCCTCCTTATAAAGCCCTTCTGTAGTAGCTCATTCACTTGCTTATTCAGCTCACATCTCTCCTTTAGAGCCATATGCCTTAAAGGTAAGGCAATAGGTCTGGCATTCTCTACAAGATATTCGAAACTCGATCTCTCTCTGGGATGGAAGATCAATGACCTCGAAAAGGACATCTGAATAGTCTCTAATGAAAGACACTAAATCTTACTCATCATGTGATAGCTATAATGAATATAGGTAACCCAACATAACCGAACCATCGGGATCACAATAAACCTCTAGATTACGTCCACTACAAGTACCAACTAATAACCTTCCTATCACAATCTAGAATCACCCCATACATCATCATCATCATCCAATCCATGCCCAAAATAAAACCAAACCTAGAGAATCCAAAGAAAAAAGCATTGCAATCGAACTCAACCTCCAAAATAAACAATTTCAAACCCCTATATGTCATAGATAAAGAAGCCGATCCTTCCATAGGGTTTGATACAACTACATGGTTCGTAACCATGCTAGTGTCTATATGTAACTTAACCACACGTATTATTGAGATAAAAGAGTGTGATGCCCCCATTCCAAATAAGGTACGAGCATGTAAATTAGATAAAGTTAACACACCTTTGATTTCCTTATCTGCAATTGGAGGCGCATTCGAACTAGGAATAACATCTAGTGCATATACTGAAACCACCTGGGTAGAAATCTTCTGAGGTGCTAGACACTCCCATCTCATGTGCCCGTATTAATTGCAGTTATAACACTTGACCTTGGAGCTGTCTGTCTTGCATTCCTTAGAAAAATACCCCTTCTTGCCACATCTCTTGCACTACATCTCTTTCTTTTTAATCTTTCCTTTGGGTCCCATTCGTCTCTTGCGCTAATCCTTCTGGGGTGCCTTTCCTCCTATCTTCTTAGGCTCACTCCTTACTTCCTCCATGGAAATAGCATGCAACAAGGCCATCTCCACCAATCCCTCAAAAGTCGCACCTATGGTAATATGACTATGGTCAAATCTTGAAGAGGTTGATTCAGCCCATTTTCAAACTTCGGAGTTTTCTTGTGAGGGGTAATTATTAACTCCATACCAAACCTAGCAACTCATTGAATTGATTCATATACTCCTTCGCCGACATCTCTCATTGCTGCAAATATATGAACTTCTCTAGTTGTACTCCATCCTCTGCTCTAGAAAGAAACTTTATCTCAAAATGCCCCTTAAACTCTTCTCAAGTAATCGTTGCCTCATCGGTCTCTTATGGGTCCTTAAACTTTATCTCAAATCGCTAAGTCCTTACAAGCTTTGCAAAACAACGGCAGGTGGGTGGGCTGGAACTACACATAGTGCCTGCTCTATGGGTCCCTTATTAGGGTTAAGCTTAGCTTGTCCCCTTGCTTGCAGATATTGGTAGAACCAAATTAGGACGTTCACGCATGGAGTCTTAGCTACATCACCTGAGCCGTAACCAGTAGGATCGCTCATCCTTTCCATCTATGATTTTTGTATTTTATTAGCAACTTTTCCACAGATAGGATTGGCAAGAATAAGGGGAAGGGTTTTCATACTATATATAAACATTAAAATGCTTTTATCTAGATATATACACTTTGGAAACCCATTTTGAAAAACCTTTTTGGAAATTTTTTGAATAACTTATTTTTCATAAGACTTTTCAAGTACGTTCTCTCAGTATGCCCCAAATACCTAAGGAACATCAAAACCTAGGCTCTAATAACAAATGTGACAACCTGCCCCTCCCAACACACCGATCTAAAGCCTATGGTGACTTTCAGACTTGCATCAGAGCCAAGAAGTATAAGAGATCGAGTTATTTAACATTTCAGAGACTAAAAATACAAGGATAAAATCTAATGCATTCTACATTTTCAGATCCCACAGTGGAAGGTAGAAAAATATAAGTATAGAAAATAGCCATCTCAAAAATTATCTAGAAAAATAATCAAGTCTCAGAACAATATGTAGTCAAATCTATAATATAGAGAAATACATCAAGTAGTCCGATAAAATACGAAATATGATAAATAGTACAATGAGAGTAATATGAAATAAAAAGCAACTCTGATGCCAAGGTTGTCCCTCCAAGTAGCATCACTGGGCCTATCACCTACTGCCCCATCCTCTTGTGGTGAGGAAAAAGAAAGGAAAAGGGGTGGGTCAGACAAAAGTGAGTTACATCATTAATAAATGGTGATCACAAGCAATTGACTTCATTAATAATCTATGTGACCTAGGATGTCCTATAAGTGTCCATGAATAACTTGTTTTGTTTATCAAAGAGGTATAGTTTTAAACACACCTACACTAATAACTTGTGAATGCGTATACTTATGGTCAAACAACTAATGATTGGCAAATAGCTATAGGAACTATTCCAACGTAGGATTACCCTACAGTTTTAACCGTGAGACCATGTTTCCCACATTACGATTATACGTAACTACCTTAACATAGGTTTCCCAACAATTTCCACCATGGGAATACATTTTCCATATTACGAATACATATGCATTGAAGGGGAGCTTGCAGTGCCGACTCGCATCCAAGACGTCAAGGTCTGCTGCATCTGTGTTCACCTCTCAAAGATAACGTAAAGCCTCTTATTACACCGCATCAGGATCCATCAAAAACACAGTACCCTACTGCACTTGTGAATACCAAGGAACTCCCATTAGTATCGGTCCACACATTATATCTGGCTTCATATCAATGTTTCGCATCCACCGTAGAATCTCATGTGGGTGCAATTTGTGATAGAATCTACCTAGTCAGATATCGACCCTGCTGGACAAAGAGCATTTATCCAGTCCTATAACGTCTTAGCGTCATCAACATAGGGAACTAATTCCCTTACTATACTAACATCCATACATCCACACACACACACACACACACACACACATATATATATATAATGTACACTACAATTTAATTTACAACTTGGGTCTTAGGCCGAGGTTTAGGCCGTGGCCACAAATGCAAATCGGTAGACAGCTTGTCACTAGACCGGTCGAGCGCTTGTTGTCGACTGGCTCTAGTGAATGGTCTATCAGTTGGAGTGTTAAATTTAGGTTAATTTTATTATCATCTTCTACTATTTTTAATTATCACCATTCCCAAATTATAAATAGTAAATTTACAGACTCAGATTAGAGCAATTACAGTAAACTTTAATGAAATTTGGCATACAGTAACCATAATTACAGTGAACCCAATTTTACAGATTTACAATTTACAGTTGTCCAAATTAACCTAGGTTTAGCATCAAGAGGTTTACTAATTCATATTAATCTGACCAAAAGAGTATGTTCAACTCAAATCAATTCTTAATTAACAAATTTACATTAACCAGACCTATATTAAAAGAAAGGGTCATATTAAAGTAGGTTTTAACAATAGTTAAATTTCTGATCTAATTAAAAAACGTTTCCATTTCAGTTTAACACAATTCTAGATCAAAATAGGGTATAATAAAATTAATTTCATGTAAATCATCTTACTAATCATGAACCCACTCACCCCTAGAAAATTATCCTCTCCCTAACATGCGTAGAATCTCCTCTGTTTATCATAGATCTCCTTTTAATTTTCTTGGATTTAAACTCTTCTTTAATCTTTAGTTTGATTTTTAATTGAATTTTTGAAGAAAGTTTGATTTGAAGAGAAAGAGAATTTCATATTTTAGAGGAACAGGTTCTGGACATACAATAGATAATTTAGGGTTTTGACAGTTAGCTTAGGGTTGTATTTATATGGGTACAAAGAAATCTTAGTCGCACGATTTAATGTTATAAAAGCAGGACCACTGGCCGCTTAAAACCCTAGCCAATTCCCTACGACCCATCGATCGCTATAGATGGGGGGGAGGGGTCAACCACTAGGGACGACTGATCTAGTGGTTGACCAGTCCCAATCTATCTTTCCATCTGTGTGTTTCTTTACTATTTAATAATATTTATTTCCAAATTTGTTTACTTAATTATTTTCAATTTAATCTTGAAATGTTAATAATTTTTTCATACTAGCTCCATTTTCAAAACGTTGTACATGAAAATCGTCTAGAAAATCGCTATAAATGCAAAAATTCAAATTTCCTAGCTAAATTTGGACATTTGCAAAAATTCTTTTTTGCCCTTATTATATTTAAATTTAATTCTTTTGTTAAATTTCTGCTTAAATTTTTTGGTTTGTTACATCGCTAATCAGTCGATTGCTTGCTATTGTAGTGGTCAAAAGCTACAGTGAGCCTATCGACTGGTCAGGCTTTGATTATTGTTATTTTCTTTGGTTAATGTTAATCATATTTTTAATAGTGAATCATATTTTCTCTAACAATGATTATCACCCAACTTCTGACTATTTTTCACCTATTTGTTTAAGTCTACAATTCTTCATATAATTCCAATAATTTTTGTGTATAACTTATAGTTTCATTTACATGATTTCAATTCGTCCATTTCATAATATAATATGTATATTTACATCTCAAAATCAGTTCAGGGTGAACTCAATAGGGTATATACATATTAAATCAAAAAGAGGTTATATTTATATGATCTACACTTTCATTCAGATCTCAATATAATTGAACATACTGAATAAACAATAGCTTAGATTTCAATAATCATAAAAAGTAAACTTTTATCTCAGAATTAAATCATTTAATTTTCAAACCACATAGATATATACATTGTAACAACCTAGTTTTTTAGATTGATTAAATAAAATAAATAATGATTTAAATTAGAGAAATTAAATCATTAATTTGGAGTTTGTATTCTTTTATAAAAGATAGATTGTTTTATAGTGTGTAATTCATAATATTGTGAAATCAAAAAATAAAGAAAATTTCTAAGTGTTAGAAATCACTTTAAATATCATTATTTGGATTTTATTTCATTTATGTGTAATTAGTGTTTAAATTGGTTTCCAAATTAAAAAGTGTAAAATTCTCTTTTTAAATCATTATAAAATTATCTCGATCAGGATAAGCAAGGAGTTAACTAGTTGAGTTGGTTTTTATTTTCAAATCCATTGATCAAAAAGGATTTTAATCTTTAGAATGTAATAGAAGACCTTTGGAATTAATTAAGAGAATATAAGACTTGATTTATTGAAAAAAATGTCAATGTTCTCTTATTGGGTTTAAGCCCATTAGTAAAATTTACAAAAGAGAATATAAGACTTGATTTGGTTATTCGTTTTGGGTTTGAGTAATCTTCTAGGGTTCTGCCGAAATAAAGTTTTTAGCAAATCTAATGGTGGATTCAAGGTGAGTTAACCCTCACGCAACCTATCTATGAGTATCTAATTGCATGTTTAGTGATTTTATGTTGAATGATTGAAAATAGGACTGGTGAATTTTTGTTTCCGTAGATGAGAACTATAGAAATCATCTCTGTATGTTTACTGTAAACCAATTTGCTTCCTCTTTTGATTGTTTTGATTTCTGTATAAATCCTTGTTGAATGCACTTTGATTTTATGAGATTATATAGAAAATATAAGTCACCAAATTGATCAAGAATTCAACCGGATTGAAAAATGTCGATGGTAGGGAGCGAGGAGTACATGGAACTTGCGTTACAGGTGCCCCACCGATTGACTAATCATTGATGACCTGTTGACCGATCATCAGACTGGTACGTGAGTTCCAGGCAACTGACACTCATTCTCATTGTGTTGCTTTTGCCTGGTTTGCCTTACTTTTTTTAAATGTTTTTCTAGGTGAATTATCTTCTGAATTGCTGAGTTTTGATGCTTTGAATTAGTGATTTATTTAATCAAAATTTTATGAGTTCATATGAGTATTTATTTAATATACATAGTTTTAAAACAAATAATTCATAAAGGAAGTTTACTACAAATTATCGATTCCAAACTTGTTTTCAATTCTATTCGATTTCTTTTTATAAATGGTTTTATTAAGCAAAAATCTATATATTAAATACAGTTGGTAGACATAGTTTTATGTGTTTAAAATGATGGTTTTGAAATATAAACCTATCTTATTTCTAAATTAATAATAGTATGTCTATGTATATGGCTTTTATGGGATTTTAGAATAACTATAGCTATATAAATATATGTTATGAGATCTATTCAAACTTATAGTATATATTTTATCAAGTGATAAATAATTATATATATAGTAGAATAATAAATGAGTTTATGGATTTTAAAGTGTGAATTTTTAAAGTAAATAAATGAATAAAGTGATTTAGAAATCATTTACTATATGTCAAAAGTATGTTATTTACTTTCAAAAGACCTTAAACTCTATTTTGGTTCTATTAGGTTTAGCCTTTGGCTATTTTCTATGCTATTTGGGCATTTTGTGCGAATTTTGGGTTTATTGCTTTCTTGCGAATTCCGCCTACATTTGAATGAGAAATTTAATTAAAAGATTTAGCAATACAAGTGGTGTGAAACATTTGTATTACTTTATTAGTTAATTATTAGGCATGTTCGATTGAATATTTTAGTAAATTGGGTTTTACAATCGTTTAGTAAATATTTAAGTATCGCAAAGTGGTTATGGGACATTGGGCGGAACTAATTTACTTACTAATCGAAAGTGGATTACACTTATCAAGTGGAGTTTACTAAGTTATAGTACATATTTGAGTAAACTTGAGTGGTTATGGGACATGTAGTCGTTACTCGAATGATTACTATTCGGAGCTTTATAACACTTATTTTGTTGAGTTTTCATACTTGTCCTTGGGTGGTTCGTTTTATATGGATTATATGGGTTTTTAGGTCCATCTTAGGATACTTTTTTATAAACGAGTTTAGACCTACGAAGTGCTCGTCTCTTGGGTTGATGCAAGAAGTGTCTGTCTTTTGAGATGACTTGCAAAGTGCTTATTTATATTGATAGCTTATGAATTTCACTCGTGATTGCTTGTCTTAGTCGACTGTGAAGTGCATGTCAAGCCGTTTTTGCACACGAAGTGCGTGTTTATTATTATAGCTTATGAAGTGCTTGCTTTTGTTTGATTTGCGATGTGATTGTCTTTGTGGCTCTAGGATTTGTGACTTACTTTTATGTTAAGCCATTCGGGTTTTGACTCGGTTTTAAGCAGTTTTATATGTTTCAGAGTTGACTTGCTTTATGAATTCTTTTGTTTACTTTAGTTTTTGAAGTTAGTTTTTCATATCACCATATTTGAGATGATTGCCATTGATGGGCATAAGAGTATTTGATGGCATGGTGATTTGATATTGATGTTTTATTTTCATATGGCATATATTAGATTGTTATTAACATGCCTTGTGTTTTATCCAGATTCATTAATGAATGATTTCATGGTGAGACTTTTTGATGTTTAGTGTGACACACTATTCAGGTTTATATTTCTTTGATGTTATGAATGCTTATCATTATATGTTTTCTCTCCTTTTGGATATTTAGAGATAGTCTGACCTATTTATAATACTCGGGTCAGACTAAGACTTGACAGGTACAGAGACTCAGTGACTGTGGATTTGGGCTAGCTATAATAGCTACATGGAGTAATACTTTTTTGATAGAGCTCGCTTTTAGATGTTAGTCTTATTTATAGACTTGTGCAAGTTTGGTTGTAGTGTAGACTTGTGATGACTTGTATATTCTTTTAGACTTGTCATAGTTTATGCAAGTATATATTTGTATACGTAAGTCTAGTATTTCATTTGTAGACTTACACTTTATACAAGTAATTAATGTATTTTATTTCCATTACGACATTTGATGATGTGTTATATCTATTATTTTATATTTTATTGAATTATATTAAACCACTGCATTATTGTTTTGCGCCTGGATGGGATATGTCAAATTACTACTTGTGTAACGATCGCGATTTTTCGTTGCCGAAAAACCGAAATGTTATGGGTTTAAGAAAGAAGAAAAGAAAAAGAGAAGAGAAAAAGATAGAAAATAGGGAGGAGAGAAAACAGAAGATAGAAGATTTTAAAATAGAAGGAAAAGAGAATAGAGAAGAGATAGAAAATAGAACAGAAACAGAAAGAAAACAACATCAGAATCTCACAATTCGCAGCGGAACAACATATAATAATAAATGAATAATCTTTAAACAAAGAACTATATCAGTTATTACATTACATCACATTTCATTACATCATATCATCAGAGTGTACAACAATAACAACAACAACAATGCAGCGGAAAAAGAATACTATATAAACTAGTAATACGCCATGCCATCCAGCTTGCCTCCAGCAACTCCAGAATATCTAGAATATCCTGATAAACCTTACTCTTGACTGCCCGTGTGAAAATTGGTGGGCACCCAGAGTTTAGGAAGGAAAACAATAAACTCCGAGTCAGTCATGTGACTGGTGTGAGAACTCAAAACAGTTTATTTATCTTTAAAATCAAAATAGAGGAATATTTTTAAATTCAATTCGCAATGCTTTTAAAAATGAGACTACCATAAGACCTCCTGCCACACACACAATGCAAACGCAGACTTGGAGAAGATTTCTCCTTATGATAGCCAAACATGCTTGATACGCATTAAAATCAAATCAATTTTGATATTATTATTAGTGCATAGTGTATAAAACGATTTCGAAACTAGAATATAAATCTTAGCCAGCATAGGTACCATTATATTATGCCTACTATAGCTACTTCCTGAGGAAGCAGGTTCTACAACTAAAACCGTACAAGTCTCGTATTGTTTCTTTGGATTTCCAACAAATGATCAGGCCAAGGAACTTCCCATTGCCACATGAGAATGCCTCTGGAAAGACATCCCCGAGAACCAAACCGAAACTCTGCCAACACAAGGCCGAGTTACCCCTAACTGGGTAACTACTGACACAAGCACGCCATTCCCCGATCGTAAACGACCTTTCTCACGGGATCCCGAAAACCAACAACCACAAAGGAATAAATTCGTAGTAACCACATAGGTTAAATATATGGGCTCCATACCATGATACCACCTCTATCCAGAAGGAAATGTACATACCCTAAAGGGAGCTACCCCTCATAACCTTGCCGCATCTTTCCTGTTTTGACCATTTCCGGGGTGTGAGCTTCGACGAAGTCACGTCCACAAAAACATACTTTATACAAAAGCCATGCTTTGGGTCAACAAATGATCAACACAATGATCACCAAGATAGACGATCAAATAAATGATCCTATCACAATAATCAACACAATGATCATTAACAGCAACACTCAGCATGTCACATTACCAAATTGGGAATATATCGCTGATAACATTCAACTACATAACCTCTAAGCTCGTACGTCTCAGAGAAGGGTGTTAAGCTAAAGAATAAATTCTTCGCCACCAACAGAAATATATTTGAAAGAAATCGGCTTTATATCTCAACTTGTAATGTCAGACATACAATCCATACAAGTCTGTTCCGGGCTCGAACAAAACCGAAGGCACTTACAAAGAAGTCCTTGCAATCCGGATATTCACAATCCTGATCGGATTTCCCATCACTTAGGGAGTCTCTATACCGCTGCAACTCAGTGCAGAGACAATCGATAGGTCATCCTATCGCTCTCGCAAATACCGGGTCTTCAACACCGATCTTCAATGCAATTCACAACGACGTATCACATATTCGGAATGGGTTATACGACCCCATGGTCCTTTCCCGGTTAACCCGAATAGTGAGCGCTTATTTAAAAAATAAGTGTAGCATTTACATTCAAACAAATCACATCAATTACCCATTCAAAGGGAAATATTGATAGTCGGTTATTGAACTATCACTGGATATGCACACATCACCAGTTTCCAAATAATTTTCCAAATTATTTACTTTCCAAAAATATCTTCACTAGATATATAATTTCACACTTCAAAAATAAATCAACATTTTTTTTTTAAATCAAATTCTACTTTCTTTTATAAATTCCTTAGTGAATTTACATTCCAAAATATTCATGCATATATGTTTCAATTATCCATTTCAATTTATCTTCAAAAAGATAAATTCTCAAAATATTCACCTTATATTGGAAAACATTTCCGTACTTATTTATTCATAAGTAATTCACAAATTTTATTTATTTTCAACACTTCGAAAATATTCAATATACTTCAATCGAGATTAAGTATATATTTCATTCTATAAGGAAATCATTCTCGTAAACATATTTATTTGGGCCAAAACGAATGTTGCGTAAAACATCGTTACGACAACCCAAAATCACTAGTATAGGGATTCGAAATTAAAATAGATATATAAATCCCAATACTATGCAAAACATTTCCTTTCGGAAATCATTTACTATAACAACAGTGTTATAGTCCACTATTTCCTTCTATTTCTCGAAAACGTCTATTTCAACAATAAATGTTGAAATCTATGGTTTCGAATCTCAACACATTTTAAAACATTGTTCGATCGTTTTAATTCTATTTAAAACATCCAAATCCAAAACAATTTCTTTAACGTGTTGTAACGACCCAGAATTTTTAGAAATTAAAATATGAATATTTAATTAATTTTAAATATTAATAAGTGAAATTTATAAGTCGAATAATTTTATTTTGAATTATTGGATTTAATTGGATAATTAAATCGATAATTTAATATGTTAAATTATGGAAATAATTGAAAATTGAGTTAAATATGATTGAAAATGATTTGTAAAATTTTATTTTATCATATTGGAGTTAGAACGATATTTTAGAACTTTTAAAATCAAACTAAAAGTTAATTTGTGAAAATTGAATATTATAATATTTAATAATCGACTGTAAAATAGTCAATTTTTGAACAGTCTCAGAATTGAACGAAACCAGTTTCATTGGATCCGTAATAGTTAGTTATTACCGAATTTCAAATTTCGTGTCAATCGGAGTTATCGTTTGAGCGTGGCAGCTCGAAACGCATCGAATCGTTTTTAATTTAAATTTGGCGAGCTAAAATAGCCATTTTTCAAAAAGTCTCGGATTTCGACGAAACCAGTTTCATCGGATCCGTAATGTGATATTATTGTAAGGTTTCAAATTTCAAGTCAATTGGATTTACCGTTTGTCCTGTACAAATTAAAACGCCTAGAAATCGACTTAAATCGGTTTAATTCAAATTGAGCGTTTATAGCCATAACTCGCACATACTTCCGAAACCTATTCCATTGTGTCCGGAACGCGGGATAAACCCTAGGTACGTCAGTTTCGGCGCCTAAATCGGAGTTCGGAATTTCCGGGATGAATAGTGTCGCTCGTTCCTTATAAATAGCCCCTACCCTTCATTTAGAAAATAAAAAAAATAAAATAAAAACAAACCCTAGCCGGCCCTAAAACTGAATGGCCAGAAATTAGTTTCGATTCTCCTCATTTATCTCTTGATCCATGCATCGATTCAAGAAAGTTTCAACTAACAAATTGAAGAGGACGTTAAGCTCTAGAGATTCAACGGTTATGATTTGAAACGGAGCTGTAGATCGATGGAAAATTGCGTTCAAAGACCCTAGAGTCGGCCTCGTGGTGCGTGCTACAGGGATGGCCGAGCTCTCTAAGCTTCAGGCCGAGCATGGCTATGGTGGAGAGCTTCGAGATGAAGGTGGTTTGATGAGATTTCGTCGAGAAATGAGGTCGAATTTCTAAAACTTAATTTGGTGATGGTGGGTTCTTACGTGCGTGCTAATTCCTGGAGAGGAGAACGTGAAGAGGAGAGAAAGGGTGAACGGCTGTGATTGCTTGGCCTGGGATCTGACGGTGATGATTGTGTTGTGGTTTATAAATTTTGAATTTATGTTGTAATAGTTATATAAATCGTGTACAAACTTCATAAATTCATAACTTTTTCATACGAGGTCGAAAACGCGCGAAACCAGTTGCGTTGGAATCGTATGGACGAGCACTACGCGATGGAGTTGGTTTGGAGTCGTTTGGAGTTAGTGAGAATTTTGGGTAAAATTAAACGTCCGTTTAATTTTATTCGAAATAAATCGCTAAAACGAAATTGAAATCAAGGTGAGAACTTCTCACTCAATCGAATCAGTTTCGATTTTATTTTAAATAGTTAGATTTAAAATATTTGAATGCATGTTTGAATGTTGATTGATATCTATTGATTGTTAAAATAGACATTATACGCCGTTAGTAAGCGGATGTTATTTAATAAAAACATATACCGCGAATATTTCATAAACAGTGAAATTGGTATTATATATAATATCAATATATATATATATTGGCATATGTATATATTGCATTTGTTGATTTCCCGCATTTTTTGTTTAGTGGATGAGACCCTATTACGCCGTTATTAAGCGGATAATATTTAATAAGAACATATACCGCGATAATTTCGTACTGGAGCGAAATTGGTATTGTGCTAATGTTTGTGGATGCAGGAAAACAGGTTGGAGGGATCCAACTGGATTCCTCAACAGTATTTATTTGATTTCAGATATTTTGATATTTGATGGATTATCATATCGATATATGATATCGTTGTTGTCCTGATTGACTATTTGGTGTGTAGCATCATTGGACCAAATTTTGGAATTTTAAAATGATTTTCAAAGTGATTTTTGAAAATATAAAATATTTTTGGAATTGATTCATTTGAAATAAATAAACGTTATAATTTTTTATGCTATAAAAATTATGGTTTTTGAGAAATATAGTTAAAAACTGATTTTTGAGAATATGATGCTAATGATTTTATAAAATAGTTAAATCGGAATTTTTGAATTTATTTTGAAAAGTTAAAAATAGGATTTATAAAATTTGATTATTTTATAAATCAAAATGGTGAAACTATAAAGGAAATTAAAGACGTTTTAAAAGAATAATATAAATTGATTTATATTAAGAGATTTATAAATGGATATTTATAAATTGAAATATAGACATTATAAAACGATTTTTTATAAGTGTTTGAATGAAGTGAAAATAAAATTCATAAATGAATGAAATTTATAGAGTTATAAACTGTGAAGTTATAAAAGAAATTTATAAATAGTAAGATTTATAAATTTGGTGAAATTATTTGAAGAATAGATTAGTTAGATAGATGGATCTTATAAGTTATAAGATTTATAAATTGGAAAGTCTCTAAAGGAACGATTTTGTAAAATAATCGTTTTATAAGTATTTAAATTATAATATGAATGTTTAGTTCATAATTTAGTTATAAACTGGAATAGGTTAATAAAAGAATTTATAAAAAAGAAGTTTTTATAAATAAATAGAAATGGAATTTATAAACATTATTTTATAAATTCGCAAACGACTTATTTTGATAAGAAAATTGTTGAAACCTATTAATGGAGTTATATTCACATTTTTGAATGTGAATAATCCTTTGAATTAAAACGAATAAAAGGATGAGATTTCTTAATGAAGTTTATTCACATTTTTGAATAGTGAATAACACGTTAAAGAAAATGGTTTGAATGTGAATGTTTTAAATAGAATTAAAACGATCTAACGATGTTTTAAAAATGTGTTGAGATTCGAAACCATAGATTTCAACATTCATTGTTGAAATAGACGTTTTCGAGAAATGAAAGGAAATAGTGGACTATAACACTGTTGTTATAGTAAATGATTTCCGAAAGGAAATGTTTTGTATAGTATTGGGATTTATATATCTATTTAAATTTCGAATCCCTATACTAGTGATTTTGGGTTGTCGTAACGATGTTTTACGCAACATTCGTTTTGGCCCAAATAAATATGTTAAAGAGAATGATTTCCTTAAAGAATGAAATATATACTTAATTCCGATTTAAGTATATAGAATATTTTCTAAGTGTTGAAAATAAATAAAATTTGTGAATTACTTATGAATAAATAAGTATGGAAATGTTTTCCAATATAAAGTGAATATTTTGAGAATTTATCTTTTTGAAGATAAATTGAAAAGAAAATCGAAATGAATAATTGAAAACGAATATTCATTGATATCTTGGAATTATAAATTCACTAAGGAATTTATAAAGGAAGTGGAATTTGTTTAAAAATAAATATTGATTTATTTTTGAAGTATTGAAATTATATATCTTGTAAAGATATTTTGTGAAATAAATAATTTGGAAAATTATTTGGAATCTGGTGATGTGTGCATATCCAGTGATAGTTCAATAACCGACTATCAATATTTCCCTTTGAATGGGTATTTGATGTGATTTGTTTGAATTTGAATGCCACACTTATTTTTGAATAAGCGCTCACTATTCGGGTTAACCGGGAAAGGACCATGGGGTCGTATAACCCATTCCGAATATGTGATACGTCGTTGTGAATTGCATTGAAGATCGGTGTTGAAGACCGAGTTTTTGCGAAAGCGATAGGATGACCTATCGATTGTCTCTGCACTGGGTAGCTCCTGGTATAGAGATTCCTTAAGTGATGGGAAATTCGATCGGGATTGTGAATACCCGGATTTGCAAGGGCTTCGTAAGAAGTGCCTTCGGTTTTGTTCGAGCCCGGAACAGACTTGTATGGATTGTATGTCTGACATTACAAATTGAGATATAAAGCAGATTTCTTTCAAATATATTTCTGTTGGTGGCGGAGAATTTATTCTTTTAGCTTAACACCCTTCTCTGAGACGTACGTGCTAAGAGGTTATATAGTTGAATGTTATCAGCGATATATTCTTAATTTGGTAATGTGATATGCTGAGTGATGCTGAAATGATCATTGTGTTGATTATTTGTGATAGGATCGTTTATTTGATCGTCTATCCTTGTGATCATTGTGTTGATCATTTGTAGACCCAAAGCATGGCTTTTGTATAAAGTATGTTTTTGTGGACGTGAATTCGTCGAGCCTCACACCCCGTGAATGGTCAAAACAGGAAAGAAGTAGCAAGGTTATGAGGGGTAGCACCCTTTAGGATGTGTCCATTTCCTTCTGGAAAAGGGTGGTATCATGGTATGGAGCCCAGATACTTACTCATGTTGAAAACACTTTGTTATGATTGTGTGAATTGATTACGAGCGCTCGGTGATAAAGGTCCCAAAGGACCGGGGGATGGCATATTCGGTCAGTTGTTACTCAGTTAGGGGTAACCCGGCTTTGTGTTGGTAGAGATCCGGTTTGGTTCTCGGGGATGTCCATCCAGAGGCATTCTCATGTGGCAATGGGAAGTTCCTTGGCCTGATCATTCGTTGGAAATCCAAAGAAACAATACGAGACTTGTACGGTTTTAGTTGTATAACCTGCTATGGAATGTGGCGGTAACCTGCTATTGAACATAGTTAGCTATAGTAGGCATACGATAATGGTCGTATGTTCGCTAAGATTTATTTTCTACTTTTGAAATGAATTTTTCTCTATACTATGCACTAGTAATAATATCAAATGTTATTTTAAATGCGTATCAAGCATCTTTGACTATCATAAGGAGAAATCTCCTCCGATTCTGCGTTTGCATGTGTGTGTGTGCGGGAGGCCTTATGGTAGTCTCATTTTTAAAAGCATTGCGAATTAAAAATAAAAATATTCCTCTATTTTTGATTTTAAAGATAAATAAACTGTTTTGAGTTCTCACACCAGTCACATGACTGACTTGGAGTTTATTGTTTTCCTTCCTAAACTCTGGGTGCCCACCAATTTTCCACACGGACAGTTAAGAGTTAGGTTTATCAGGATATTCTGGATATTCTGGAGTTGCTGGAGGCAAGCTGGATGGCATGACGTATTACTACTATATAGTATTTCTTTTTCCGCTGCATTGTTTGATGTTGTATGTTGTACACTCTGATGATTTGATGTAATGTAATATAATGTAATGTAATAACTGATATAGTTCTTTGTTTAAAGATTATTCATTTATTATTATATGTTATTCCGCTGCGAATTGTGAGATTCTGTTGTTGTTCTGTTGTTTTCTATTCCGTCCTATTTTCTTCTGTTTTTCTTTTTCCTCTATATTCTATTTTCTTCTATTTTAAAATTTTCTGTTCTCTTTTCTATTTTCTTTTCTCTCTATTTTCTATCTTCTCTCTTCTTCTCTTTTCTTTTCTTAAATTCTTTTTTAAAAACCCATAACATTCCGGTTTTCGGCCTTCGATTTCTCGACAGTCGATAAAGTGAGTGTCGATGTTGAATTTTCGAAAGTCGAAAATTTCGGGGCGTTACATTTGGTATCAGAGCATATGGTTAAGCGACAACCATGGTTCTGTTGGGTATTACTCATTAGAGATAGAGTCAGCAGTACTCTAGAATGAGTTGAGTGTAATAATAGATATGAGAGCGTATTTGTTAGTGAATATAAAATTGTTTTATATTGTGATGGTTGGTTTATTGAGTGGTATATGAACCTACGTCAGCGTGGTCTCGACAAGTATGCCGAAGGGGTTTCTAAACACTTGAATAGAACAATTCGACATAATATTGATTTTAAAATTTGGGTAAATGAAATAATTTTACTTGATTATATTTTTATATATAAAGAAATAATTTTTCAGAATTATTAAAGTGTATATAAGTTGATTGTTAAGTTGTTTGAATAATCTAAATAAAAGAATAATTGTATAAGTAAAAGAATTATAAGAATTGAATTATAATTAATGTGAATTACAATTATGAAATAAAACTTATATATATAAGAAGTGAAACTTTATGAATATATTTATGAATATGAGTTGTAAATAAGCAAATGAATTTAAAGTTAAATGGAAATTTACTTTAGAATTGAAATTTGAATTTATTTACAAGTAGGAATTTAAGTTATGTAAAACCAAATAATGTTAAATGGAATATAACTTAAGAGATATTGAAATTAAGTTGATATGAAATAATGAATAAAAGTGTAAATTCATTAAAATCAAATGTTATTAGAAATTGAAAAAAATTGAATGAAAATCAATTTAAAGTGAATGAATTTGGTTGTAATTAATAAACGTTGGTTGTTATTTGATTGATTAGTTGATTGTATATAATTCATTAAGTGTTAATGAAATTAAATTAATGAAATTGGAAGCTAAAGTAATTGAAATTCAATTGGAAGTTAAATGAATCTTAAATAGAATTGAATTTGAATTGGAAGTGAACCAACTTGAATATGAATTAGTGAATGTAAGCAAGTTGAAAAATGAATGTTAGTAAGAACATCCACTGTAAATGAATCAAATGTGATTAAACTGAGAAAACCAATTCATTGTATATTAATGAGAATATGAATGAGTATTTAGTTGGTTGATGGTTGAATATACATTTGCTATGTTGGCATATATAGTTATTATGTTACTATATGTTGTATATTGAGATTTTTGTCATATATGCATGTTCTCATGATGTTTGTTGAGTAATTAGTAGGTGCGGATCGCGTTTGCTTCGCATTTGGAGTTCGCTTTCGCGCTATATTAGCCGTATATGCTTGCTAATAAAATATAAGGTACATATCTCGGATTAAATATCGCACTTTTATACTTTTTTCCCTTCGGGATGCCTCATTACTTGATGAGATGTATATTTGTGATATATATACTGTCATTTTTTTTTTCGGATCGAGCCGCGCAAAGGAGACCATGGCGAATTTTTCCAAAAATTTAAGGCGTTAGAAAATTTTTGAGAAAATTGGGAAAATTTTGAAAACTATTAACTTTGATTTAGAATTGAAAGTTAAACAATAGTAGTTGTTTTTGAAAATATAACTAAGTATGATTTGTAAACTTAGTAAGTTATTATAAGAAGTTTAACTATGAATTTTGGAAAGTTAATAAATTCTGTACTTTTCTTACTTGTTAATTTCGAGGACGAAATTCTTTTAAGGGCGGAAGATTGTAACGACCCAGAATTTTTAGAAATTAAAATATGAATATTTAATTAATTTTAAATATTAATAAGTGAAATTTATAAGTCGAATAATTTTATTTTGAATTATTGGATTTAATTGGATAATTAAATCGATAATTTAATATGTTAAATTATGGAAATAATTGAAAATTGAGTTAAATATGATTGAAAATGATTTGTAAAATTTTATTTTATCATATTGGAGTTAGAACGATATTTTAGAACTTTTAAAATCAAATTAAAAGTTAATTTGTGAAAATTGAATATTTTAATATTTAATAATCGACTGTAAAATAGTCAATTTTTGAACAGTCTCAGAATTGAACGAAACCAGTTTCATTGGATCCGTAATAGTTAGTTATTACCGGATTTCAAATTTCGTGTCAATCGGAGTTATCGTTTGAGCGTGGCAGCTCGAAACGCATCGAATCGTTTTTAATTTAAATTTGGCGAGCTAAAATAGCCATTTTTCAAAAAGTCTCGGATTTCGACGAAACCAGTTTCATCGGATCCGTAATGTGATATTATTGTAAGGTTTCAAATTTCAAGTCAATTGGATTTACCGTTTGTCCTGTACAAATTAAAACGCCTAGAAATCGACTTAAATCGGTTTAATTCAAATTGAGCGTTTATAGCCATAACTCGCACATACTTCCGAATTAGCTTCCGAAACCTATTCCATTGTGTCCGGAACGCGGGATAAACCCTAGGTACGTCAGTTTCGGCGCCTAAATCGGAGTTCGGAATTTCCGGGATGAATAGTGTCGCTCGTTCCTTATAAATAGCCCCTACCCTTCATTTAGAAAATAAAAAAAATAAAATAAAAACAAACCCTAGCCGGCCCTAAAACTGAATGGCCAGAAATTAGTTTCGATTCTCCTCATTTATCTCTTGATCCATGCATCGATTCAAGAAAGTTTCAACTAACAAATTGAAGAGGACGTTAAGCTCTAGAGATTCAACGGTTATGATTTGAAACGGAGCTGTAGATCGATGGAAAATTGCGTTCAAAGACCCTAGAGTCGGCCTCGTGGTGCGTGCTACAGGGATGGCCGAGCTCTCTAAGCTTCAGGCCGAGCATGGCTATGGTGGAGAGCTTCGAGATGAAGGTGGTTTGATGAGATTTCGTCGAGAAATGAGGTCGAATTTCTAAAACCTAATTTGGTGATGGTGGGTTCTTACGTGCGTGCTAATTCCTGGAGAGGAGAACGTGAAGAGGAGAGAAAGGGTGAACGGCTGTGATTGCTTGGCCTGGGATCTGACGGTGATGATTGTGTTGTGGTTTATAAATTTTGAATTTATGTTGTAATAGTTATATAAATCGTGTACAAACTTCATAAATTCATAACTTTTTCATACGAGGTCGAAAACGCGCGAAACCAGTTGCGTTGGAATCGTATGGACGAGCACTACGCGATGGAGTTGGTTTGGAGTCGTTTGGAGTTAGTGAGAATTTTGGGTAAAATTAAACGTCCGTTTAATTTTATTCGAAATAAATCGCTAAAACGAAATTGAAATCAAGGTGAGAACTTCTCACTCAATCGAATCAGTTTCGATTTTATTTTAAATAGTTAGATTTAAAATATTTGAATGCATGTTTGAATGTTGATTGATATCTATTTATTGTTAAAATAGACATTATACGCCGTTAGTAAGCGGATGTTATTTAATAAAAACATATACCGCGAATATTTCATAAACAGTGAAATTGGTATTATATATAATATCAATATATATATATATTGGCATATGTATATATTGCAGTTGTTGATTTCCCGCATTTTTTGTTTAGTGGATGAGACCCTATTACGCCGTTATTAAGCGGATAATATTTAATAAGAACATATACCGCGATAATTTCGTACTGGAGCGAAATTGGTATTGTGCTAATGTTTGTGGATGCAGGAAAACAGGTTGGAGGGATCCAACTGGATTCCTCAACAATATTTATTTGATTTCAGATATTTTGATATTTGATGGATTATCATATCGATATATGATATCGTTGTTGTCGTGATTGACTATTTGGTGTGTAGCATCATTGGACCAAATTTTGGAATTTTAAAATGATTTTCAAAGTGATTTTTGAAAATATAAAATATTTTTGGAATTGATTCATTTGAAATAAATAAACGTTATAATTTTTTATGCTATAAAAATTATGGTTTTTGAGAAATATAGTTAAAAACTGATTTTTGAGAATATGATGCTAATGATTTTATAAAATAGTTAAATCGGAATTTTTGAATTTATTTTGAAAAGTTAAAAATAGGATTTATAAAATTTGATTATTTTATAAATCAAAATGGTGAAACTATAAAGGAAATTAAAGACGTTTTAAAAGAATAATATAAATTGATTTATATTAAGAGATTTATAAATGGATATTTATAAATTGAAATATAGACATTATAAAACGAGTTTTTATAAGTGTTTGAATGAAGTGAAAATAAAATTCATAAATGAATGAAATTTATAGAGTTATAAACTGTGAAGTTATAAAAGAAATTTATAAATAGTAAGATTTATAAATTTGGTGAAATTATTTGAAGAATAGATTAGTTAGATAGATGGATCTTATAAGTTATAAGATTTATAAATTGGAAAGTCTCTAAAGGAACGATTTTGTAAAATAATCGTTTTATAAGTATTTAAATTATAATATGAATGTTTAGTTCATAATTTAGTTATAAACTGGAATAGGTTAATAAAAGAATTTATAAAAAAGAAGTTTTTATAAATAAATAGAAATGGAATTTATAAACATTATTTTATAAATTCGCAAACGACTTATTTTGATAAGAAAATTGTTGAAACCTATTAATGGAGTTATATTCACATTTTTGAATGTGAATAATCCTTTGAATTAAAACGAATAAAAGGATGAGATTTCTTAATGAAGTTTATTCACATTTTTGAATAGTGAATAACACGTTAAAGAAAATGGTTTGAATGTGAATGTTTTAAATAGAATTAAAACGATCTAACGATGTTTTAAAAATGTGTTGAGATTCGAAACCATAGATTTCAACATTCATTGTTGAAATAGACGTTTTCGAGAAATGAAAGGAAATAGTGGACTATAACACTGTTGTTATAGTAAATGATTTCCGAAAGGAAATGTTTTGTATAGTATTGGGATTTATATATCTATTTAAATTTCGAATCCCTATACTAGTGATTTTGGGTTGTCGTAACGATGTTTTACGCAACATTCGTTTTGGCCCAAATAAATATGTTAAAGAGAATGATTTCCTTAAAGAATGAAATATATACTTAATTCCGATTTAAGTATATAGAATATTTTCTAAGTGTTGAAAATAAATAAAATTTGTGAATTACTTATGAATAAATAAGTATGGAAATGTTTTCCAATATAAAGTGAATATTTTGAGAATTTATCTTTTTGAAGATAAATTGAAAAGAAAATCGAAATGAATAATTGAAAACGAATATTCATTGATATCTTGGAATTATAAATTCACTAAGGAATTTATAAAGGAAGTGGAATTTGTTTAAAAATAAATATTGATTTATTTTTGAAGTATTGAAATTATATATCTTGTAAAGATATTTTGTGAAATAAATAATTTGGAAAATTATTTGGAATCTGGTGATGTGTGCATATCCAGTGATAGTTCAATAACCGACTATCAATATTTCCCTTTGAATGGGTATTTGATGTGATTTGTTTGAATTTGAATGCCACACTTATTTTTGAATAAGCGCTCACTATTCGGGTTAACCGGGAAAGGACCATGGGGTCGTATAACCCATTCCGAATATGTGATACGTCGTTGTGAATTGCATTGAAGATCGGTGTTGAAGACCGAGTTTTTGCGAAAGCGATAGGATGACCTATCGATTGTCTCTGCACTGGGTAGCTCCTGGTATAGAGATTCCTTAAGTGATGGGAAATTCGATCGGGATTGTGAATACCCGGATTTGCAAGGGCTTCGTAAGAAGTGCCTTCGGTTTTGTTCGAGCCCGGAACAGACTTGTATGGATTGTATGTCTGACATTACAAATTGAGATATAAAGCAGATTTCTTTCAAATATATTTCTGTTGGTGGCGGAGAATTTATTCTTTTAGCTTAACACCCTTCTCTGAGACGTACGTGCTAAGAGGTTATATAGTTGAATGTTATCAGCGATATATTCTCAATTTGGTAATGTGATATGCTGAGTGATGCTGAAATGATCATTGTGTTGATTATTTGTGATAGGATCGTTTATTTGATCGTCTATCCTTGTGATCATTGTGTTGATCATTTGTAGACCCAAAGCATGGCTTTTGTATAAAGTATGTTTTTGTGGACGTGAATTCGTCGAGCCTCACACCCCGTGAATGGTCAAAACAGGAAAGAAGTAGCAAGGTTATGAGGGGTAGCACCCTTTAGGATGTGTCCATTTCCTTCTGGAAAAGGGTGGTATCATGGTATGGAGCCCAGATACTTACTCATGTTGAAAACACTTTGTTATGATTGTGTGAATTGATTACGAGCGCTCGGTGATAAAGGTCCCAAAGGACCGGGGGATGGCATATTCGGTCAGTTGTTACTCAGTTAGGGGTAACCCGGCTTTGTGTTGGTAGAGATCCGGTTTGGTTCTCGGGGATGTCCATCCAGAGGCATTCTCATGTGGCAATGGGAAGTTCCTTGGCCTGATCATTCGTTGGAAATCCAAAGAAACAATACGAGACTTGTACGGTTTTAGTTGTATAACCTGCTATGGAATGTGGCGGTAACCTGCTATTGAACATAGTTAGCTATAGTAGGCATACGATAATGGTCGTATGTTCGCTAAGATTTATTTTCTACTTTTGAAATGAATTTTTCTCTATACTATGCACTAGTAATAATATCAAATGTTATTTTAAATGCGTATCAAGCATCTTTGACTATCATAAGGAGAAATCTCCTCCGATTCTGCGTTTGCATGTGTGTGTGTGCGGGAGGCCTTATGGTAGTCTCATTTTTAAAAGCATTGCGAATTAAAAATAAAAATATTCCTCTATTTTTGATTTTAAAGATAAATAAACTGTTTTGAGTTCTCACACCAGTCACATGACTGACTTGGAGTTTATTGTTTTCCTTCCTAAACTCTGGGTGCCCACCAATTTTCCACACGGACAGTTAAGAGTTAGGTTTATCAGGATATTCTGGATATTCTGGAGTTGCTGGAGGCAAGCTGGATGGCATGACGTATTACTACTATATAGTATTTCTTTTTCCGCTGCATTGTTTGATGTTGTATGTTGTACACTCTGATGATTTGATGTAATGTAATATAATGTAATGTAATAACTGATATAGTTCTTTGTTTAAAGATTATTCATTTATTATTATATGTTATTCCGCTGCGAATTGTGAGATTCTGTTGTTGTTCTGTTGTTTTCTATTCCGTCCTATTTTCTTCTGTTTTTCTTTTTCCTCTATATTCTATTTTCTTCTATTTTAAAATTTTCTGTTCTCTTTTCTATTTTCTTTTCTCTCTATTTTCTATCTTCTCTCTTCTTCTCTTTTCTTTTCTTAAATTCTTTTTTAAAAACCCATAACATTCCGGTTTTCGGCCTTCGATTTCTCGACAGTCGATAAAGTGAGTGTCGATGTTGAATTTTCGAAAGTCGAAAATTTCGGGGCGTTACATTTGGTATCAGAGCATATGGTTAAGCGACAACCATGGTTCTGTTGGGTATTACTCATTAGAGATAGAGTCAGCAGTACTCTAGAATGAGTTGAGTGTAATAATAGATATGAGAGCGTATTTGTTAGTGAATATAAAATTGTTTTATATTGTGATGGTTGGTTTATTGAGTGGTATATGAACCTACGTCAGCGTGGTCTCGACAAGTATGCCGAAGGGGTTTCTAAACACTTGAATAGAACAATTCGACATAATATTGATTTTAAAATTTGGGTAAATGAAATAATTTTACTTGATTATATTTTTATATATAAAGAAATAATTTTTCAGAATTATTAAAGTGTATATAAGTTGATTGTTAAGTTGTTTGAATAATCTAAATAAAAGAATAATTGTATAAGTAAAAGAATTATAAGAATTGAATTATAATTAATGTGAATTACAATTATGAAATAAAACTTATATATATAAGAAGTGAAACTTTATGAATATATTTATGAATATGAGTTGTAAATAAGCAAATGAATTTAAAGTTAAATGGAAATTTACTTTAGAATTGAAATTTGAATTTATTTACAAGTAGGAATTTAAGTTATGTAAAACCAAATAATGTTAAATGGAATATAACTTAAGAGATATTGAAATTAAGTTGATATGAAATAATGAATAAAAGTGTAAATTCATTAAAATCAAATGTTATTAGAAATTGAAAAAAATTGAATGAAAATCAATTTAAAGTGAATGAATTTGGTTGTAATTAATAAACGTTGGTTGTTATTTGATTGATTAGTTGATTGTATATAATTCATTAAGTGTTAATGAAATTAAATTAATGAAATTGGAAGCTAAAGTAATTGAAATTCAATTGGAAGTTAAATGAATCTTAAATAGAATTGAATTTGAATTGGAAGTGAACCAACTTGAATATGAATTAGTGAATGTAAGCAAGTTGAAAAATGAATGTTAGTAAGAACATCCACTGTAAATGAATCAAATGTGATTAAACTGAGAAAACCAATTCATTGTATATTAATGAGAATATGAATGAGTATTTAGTTGGTTGATGGTTGAATATACATTTGCTATGTTGGCATATATAGTTATTATGTTACTATATGTTGTATATTGAGATTTTTGTCATATATGCATGTTCTCATGATGTTTGTTGAGTAATTAGTAGGTGCGGATCGCGTTTGCTTCGCATTTGGAGTTCGCTTTCGCGCTATATTAGCCGTATATGCTTGCTAATAAAATATAAGGTACATATCTCGGATTAAATATCGCACTTTTATACTTTTTTCCCTTCGGGATGCCTCATTACTTGATGAGATGTATATTTGTGATATATATACTGTCATTTTTTTTTCGGATCGAGCCGCGCAAAGGAGACCATGGCGAATTTTTCCAAAAATTTAAGGCGTTAGAAAATTTTTGAGAAAATTGGGAAAATTTTGAAAACTATTAACTTTGATTTAGAATTGAAAGTTAAACAATAGTAGTTGTTTTTGAAAATATAACTAAGTATGATTTGTAAACTTAGTAAGTTATTATAAGAAGTTTAACTATGAATTTTGGAAAGTTAATAAATTCTGTACTTTTCTTACTTGTTAATTTCGAGGACGAAATTCTTTTAAGGGCGGAAGATTGTAACGACCCAGAATTTTTAGAAATTAAAATATGAATATTTAATTAATTTTAAATATTAATAAGTGAAATTTATAAGTCGAATAATTTTATTTTGAATTATTGGATTTAATTGGATAATTAAATCGATAATTTAATATGTTAAATTATGGAAATAATTGAAAATTGAGTTAAATATGATTGAAAATGATTTGTAAAATTTTATTTTATCATATTGGAGTTAGAACGATATTTTAGAACTTTTAAAATCAAATTAAAAGTTAATTTGTGAAAATTGAATATTTTAATATTTAATAATCGACTGTAAAATAGTCAATTTTTGAACAGTCTCAGAATTGAACGAAACCAGTTTCATTGGATCCGTAATAGTTAGTTATTACCGGATTTCAAATTTCGTGTCAATCGGAGTTATCGTTTGAGCGTGGCAGCTCGAAACGCATCGAATCGTTTTTAATTTAAATTTGGCGAGCTAAAATAGCCATTTTTCAAAAAGTCTCGGATTTCGACGAAACCAGTTTCATCGGATCCGTAATGTGATATTATTGTAAGGTTTCAAATTTCAAGTCAATTGGATTTACCGTTTGTCCTGTACAAATTAAAACGCCTAGAAATCGACTTAAATCGGTTTAATTCAAATTGAGCGTTTATAGCCATAACTCGCACATACTTCCGAATTAGCTTCCGAAACCTATTCCATTGTGTCCGGAACGCGGGATAAACCCTAGGTACGTCAGTTTCGGCGCCTAAATCGGAGTTCGGAATTTCCGGGATGAATAGTGTCGCTCGTTCCTTATAAATAGCCCCTACCCTTCATTTAGAAAATAAAAAAAATAAAATAAAAACAAACCCTAGCCGGCCCTAAAACTGAATGGCCAGAAATTAGTTTCGATTCTCCTCATTTATCTCTTGATCCATGCATCGATTCAAGAAAGTTTCAACTAACAAATTGAAGAGGACGTTAAGCTCTAGAGATTCAACGGTTATGATTTGAAACGGAGCTGTAGATCGATGGAAAATTGCGTTCAAAGACCCTAGAGTCGGCCTCGTGGTGCGTGCTACAGGGATGGCCGAGCTCTCTAAGCTTCAGGCCGAGCATGGCTATGGTGGAGAGCTTCGAGATGAAGGTGGTTTGATGAGATTTCGTCGAGAAATGAGGTCGAATTTCTAAAACCTAATTTGGTGATGGTGGGTTCTTACGTGCGTGCTAATTCCTGGAGAGGAGAACGTGAAGAGGAGAGAAAGGGTGAACGGCTGTGATTGCTTGGCCTGGGATCTGACGGTGATGATTGTGTTGTGGTTTATAAATTTTGAATTTATGTTGTAATAGTTATATAAATCGTGTACAAACTTCATAAATTCATAACTTTTTCATACGAGGTCGAAAACGCGCGAAACCAGTTGCGTTGGAATCGTATGGACGAGCACTACGCGATGGAGTTGGTTTGGAGTCGTTTGGAGTTAGTGAGAATTTTGGGTAAAATTAAACGTCCGTTTAATTTTATTCGAAATAAATCGCTAAAACGAAATTGAAATCAAGGTGAGAACTTCTCACTCAATCGAATCAGTTTCGATTTTATTTTAAATAGTTAGATTTAAAATATTTGAATGCATGTTTGAATGTTGATTGATATCTATTGATTGTTAAAATAGACATTATACGCCGTTAGTAAGCGGATGTTATTTAATAAAAACATATACCGCGAATATTTCATAAACAGTGAAATTGGTATTATATATAATATCAATATATATATATATATTGCAGTTGTTGATTTTCCGCATTTTTTGTTTAGCGGATGAGACCCTATTACGCCGTTATTAAGCGGATAATATTTAATAAGAACATATACCGCGATAATTTCGTACTGGAGCGAAATTGGTATTGTGCTAATGTTTGTGGATGCAGGAAAACAGGTTGGAGGGATCCAACTGGATTCCTCAACAGTATTTATTTGATTTCAGATATTTTGATATTTGATGGATTATCATATCGATATATGATATCGTTGTTGTCGTGATTGACTATTTGGTGTGTAGCATCATTGGACCAAATTTTGGAATTTTAAAATGATTTTCAAAGTGATTTTTGAAAATATAAAATATTTTTGGAATTGATTCATTTGAAATAAATAAACGTTATAATTTTTTATGCTATAAAAATTATGGTTTTTGAGAAATATAGTTAAAAACTGATTTTTGAGAATATGATGCTAATGATTTTATAAAATAGTTAAATCGGAATTTTTGAATTTATTATGAAAAGTTAAAAATAGGATTTATAAAATTTGATTATTTTATAAATCAAAATGGTGAAACTATAAAGGAAATTAAAGACGTTTTAAAAGAATAATATAAATTGATTTATATTAAGAGATTTATAAATGGATATTTATAAATTGAAATATAGACATTATAAAACGAGTTTTTATAAGTGTTTGAATGAAGTGAAAATGAAATTCATAAATGAATGAAATTTATAGAGTTATAAACTGTGAAGTTATAAAAGAAATTTATAAATAGTAAGATTTATAAATTTGGTGAAATTATTTGAAGAATAGATTAGTTAGATAGATGGATCTTATAAGTTATAAGATTTATAAATTGGAAAGTCTCTAAAGGAACGATTTTGTAAAATAATCGTTTTATAAGTATTTAAATTATAATATGAATGTTTAGTTCATAATTTAGTTATAAACTGGAATAGGTTAATAACAGAATTTATAAAAAAGAAGTTTTTATAAATAAATAGAAATGGAATTTATAAACATTGTTTTATAAATTCGCAAACGACTTATTTTGATAAGAAAATTGTTGAAACCTATTAATGGAGTTATATTCACATTTTTGAATGTGAATAATCCTTTGAATTAAAACGAATAAAAGGATGAGATTTCTTAATGAAGTTTATTCACATTTTTGAATAGTGAATAACACGTTAAAGAAAATGGTTTGAATGTGAATGTTTTAAATAGAATTAAAACGATCTAACGATGTTTTAAAAATGTGTTGAGATTCGAAACCATAGATTTCAACATTCATTGTTGAAATAGACGTTTTCGAGAAATGAAAGGAAATAGTGGACTATAACACTGTTGTTATAGTAAATGATTTCCGAAAGGAAATGTTTTGTATAGTATTGGGATTTATATATCTATTTAAATTTCGAATCCCTATACTAGTGATTTTGGGTTGTCGTAACGATGTTTTACGCAACATTCGTTTTGGCCCAAATAAATATGTTAAAGAGAATGATTTCCTTAAAGAATGAAATATATACTTAATTCCGATTTAAGTATATAGAATATTTTCTAAGTGTTGAAAATAAATAAAATTTGTGAATTACTTATGAATAAATAAGTATGGAAATGTTTTCCAATATAAAGTGAATATTTTGAGAATTTATCTTTTTGAAGATAAATTGAAAAGAAAATTGAAATGAATAATTAAAAACGAATATTCATTGATATCTTGGAATTATAAATTCACTAAGGAATTTATAAAGGAAGTGGAATTTGTTTAAAAATAAATATTGATTTATTTTTGAAGTATTGAAATTATATATCTTGTAAAGATATTTTGTGAAATAAATAATTTGGAAAATTATTTGGAATCTGGTGATGTGTGCATATCCAGTGATAGTTCAATAACCGACTATCAATATTTCCCTTTGAATGGGTATTTGATGTGATTTGTTTGAATTTGAATGCCACACTTATTTTTGAATAAGCGCTCACTATTCGGGTTAACCGGGAAAGGACCATGGGGTCGTATAACCCATTCCGAATATGTGATACGTCGTTGTGAATTGCATTGAAGATCGGTGTTGAAGACCGAGTTTTTGCGAAAGCGATAGGATGACCTATCGATTGTCTCTGCACTGGGTAGCTCCTGGTATAGAGATTCCTTAAGTGATGGGAAATTCGATCGGGATTGTGAATACCCGGATTTGCAAGGGCTTCGTAAGAAGTGCCTTCGGTTTTGTTCGAGCCCGGAACAGACTTGTATGGATTGTATGTCTGACATTACAAATTGAGATATAAAGCAGATTTCTTTCAAATATATTTCTGTTGGTGGCGGAGAATTTATTCTTTTAGCTTAACACCCTTCTCTGAGACGTACGTGCTAAGAGGTTATATAGTTGAATGTTATCAGCGATATATTCCCAATTTGGTAATGTGATATGCTGAGTGATGCTGAAATGATCATTGTGTTGATTATTTGTGATAGGATCGTTTATTTGATCGTCTATCCTTGTGATCATTGTGTTGTTCATTTGTAGACCCAAAGCATGGCTTTTGTATAAAGTATGTTTTTGTGGACGTGAATTCGTCGAGCCTCACACCCCGTGAATGGTCAAAACAGGAAAGAAGCAGCAAGGTTATGAGGGGTAGCACCCTTTAGGATGTGTCCATTTCCTTCTGGAAAAGGGTGGTATCATGGTATGGAGCCCAGATACTTACTCATGTTGAAAACACTTTGTTATGATTGTGTGAATTGATTACGAGCGCTCGGTGATAAAGGTCCCAAAGGACCGGGGGATGGCATATTCGGTCAGTTGTTACTCAGTTAGGGGTAACCCGGCTTTGTGTTGGTAGAGATCCAGTTTGGTTCTCGGGGATGTCCATCCAGAGGCATTCTCATGTGGCAATGGGAAGTTCCTTGGTCTGATCATTCGTTGGAAATCCAAAGAAACAATACAAGACTTGTACGGTTTTAGTTGTATAACCTGCTATGGAATGTGGCGGTAACCTGCTATTGAACATAGTTAGCTATAGTAGGCATACGATAATGGTCGTACGTTCGCTAGGATTTATATTCTACTTTTGAAATGAATTTTTCTCTATACTATGCACTAGTAATAATATCAAATGTTATTTTAAATGCGTATCAAGCATCTTTGACTATCATAAGGAGAAATCTCCTCCGATTCTGCGTTTGCATGTGTGTGTGTGCGGGAGGCCTTATGGTAGTCTCATTTTTAAAAGCATTGCGAATTAAAAATAAAAATATTCCTCTATTTTTGATTTTAAAGATAAATAAACTGTTTTGAGTTCTCACACCAGTCACATGACTGACTTGGAGTTTATTGTTTTCCTTCCTAAACTCTGGGTGCCCACCAATTTTCCACACGGGCAGTTAAGAGTTAGGTTTATCAGGATATTCTGGATATTCTGGAGTTGCTGGAGGCAAGCTGGATGGCATGACGTATTACTACTATATAGTATTTCTTTTTCCGCTGCATTGTTTGATGTTGTATGTTGTACACTCTGATGATTTGATGTAATGTAATATAATGTAATGTAATAACTGATATAGTTCTTTGTTTAAAGATTATTCATTTATTATTATATGTTATTCCGCTGCGAATTGTGAGATTCTGTTGTTGTTCTGTTGTTTTCTATTCCGTCCTATTTTCTTCTGTTTTTCTTTTTCCTCTATATTCTATTTTCTTCTATTTTAAAATTTTCTGTTCTTTTTTCTATTTTCTTTTCTCTCTATTTTCTATCTTCTCTCTTCTTCTCTTTTCTTTTCTTAAATTCTTTTTTAAAAACCCATAACATTCCGGTTTTCGGCCTTCGATTTCTCGACAGTCGATAAAGTGAGTGTCGATGTTGAATTTTCGAAAGTCGAAAATTTCGGGGCGTTACACGTGTTATTCACTATTCAAAAACGTGAATATTCTTTGTTAACAAATTTCATCCTTTTATTCATTTTATTTCAAAGGATTATTCACAGTTCAAAAACGTGAATATAACTCCATTAATAGGTTTCAGCAATTTACTTATCAAAATAAGTCGTTTGCGAATTTATAAAACAACGTTTATAAATTCCTTTATTAAACTATTCAATTCCATATCTCAATGATATACTAACAGTTCATCTTATAAGTTAAATGCTTATAATTTCTTTGTTTACAAAAATCATTCTTTTTAAACTTCCCAATATAAAAATCTTATAACTTATAAGATTCATTCATTTATCCAAATATATTCTTTAATAACCTCACAAAATTCATAAATCTTACTATTTATAAATTTCATTTATAACTTCACCATTTATAATTTTATAAATTCCATTCACATATGCAATCAATTTTCACTTCATTCAAACACTTATAAAAACTCGTTTTATAATTCAAATGTTTTAATTTATAAATATCAATTTATAAATCCTTTAATATAAATCAATTTATATTATTCTTTAAAACGTCTTTAATTTCCTTTATAATTTCATCCTTTCTCTTGATTTATAAAATAATCAAATTTTATAAATCCTATATTTAAAATTTTCACAATAATTCTAAAATATCTCGATTAAACTATTTTATAAAATCAATAGCATCATATTCTCAAAAATCAGTTTTTAACTGTATTTCACAAAAATCATAATTTTTATAACATTAAAAATTATAACGTTTATTTATTTAAAATGGATCAATTCCAAAATTATTTTATAAAACGTATACTTTCTAAAATCACTTTAAAATCATTTTAAAATCCCAAAATCTGGGTCCAATGATGCTACACACCAAATAGTCAATCACGACTACAACGATATCATATATCAATATGAAAATCCATCAAATATCAAAATATCTGAAATCAAATAAAAACTATTGAGGAATCCAGTTGGATCCCTCCAACCTGTTTTCCTGCATCCAAAAACATTAGCACAATACCAATTTCGCTCCAGTACGAAATTATCGCGGTATATGTTCTTATTAAATATTATCCGCTTAATAACGGCGCAATAGGGTCTCATCCGCTAAAAAAAATGCGGGAAATCAATCAACTCCAATATATACATATGCCAATATATATATATTGCTATTATATATAATAGCAATTTCACTGTTTATGAAATATTCGCGGTATATGTTTTTAATAAATAACATCCGCTTACTAACGGCGTATAATGTCTATTTTAACAATCAATAGATATCAATCAACATTCAAACATGCATTCAAATATTTTAAATCTAACTATTTAAAATAAAATCGAAACTGATTCGATTGAGTGAGAAATTCTCACCTTGATTTTAAATTCCGTTTTAGCGATTTATTTCGAATAAAATTAAACGGACGTTTAATTTTACCCAAAATTCTCACTAACTCCAAACGACTCCAAACCAACTCCATCGCGTAGTGCTTGTCCATACGATTCCAACGCAATTGGTTTCGCGCGTTTTCGACCTCGTATGAAAAAGTTATGATTTTATGAAGTTTACTCGATTTTTTATAAACTAAATTACAACAACTTTTAATTATTTTTAACCTACAACCATTTTCAGCCATAGGATCCCACTCCCACCTGATCATAGCCGCACGTCTTCTTCTCCCTCTCCCTTCGTTCTCTTCTACAGATAATACACGCGCAAGCATGAACCCATATCCAAGAATTAGGGTTAAATTATTCGCCTCCATCACTCGACTTGACGACGATCAGGGAGTTGCAAATCGAAGCCCCCAACTTCCACTATGCTCGGCCCCAGCCCTGGCCAACTCGGCCTCACCCACGGCCTCACCCACGGCCTCAAAGAGCGTGCGCAACCTGTAGCAAACGGCCTCCCCTAGCTCCCTCCACGTCGCGCCGTTTTCGATCATCTCCGTATGAAATTAAAGCTCTCTTCATGCTCTTCGATGTTGTAGTTAACAACTTTGGCTAATTCTTGCTGGATTGAGAGAGATTGAGGGAGAAGTGAGATTAAATTCTGGCCATTGAACCAAAAAGTGGCGGCTAGGGTTAGATATTAGGTTTTTATTTTTATTTTTCTAAATTATGAAGGAGGTGGGTGCTATTTATAAGAAACCGACGAAACACTATTCATCCCGGAAATTCCGAACTCCGATTTACGCGCCGTAACCAGCGTTTCTAGGGTTTACCCCGCGTTCTGGACACAATGGAACAGGTTTCGAAAGCTAATTCGGACATCTGTGCGAGTTATGGCTGTAAACGCTCAATTTGAATTAAACCGATTTAAGCGATTTTCTAGGCGTTTTAATTTGTACCGGACAAACGGTAAATCCAATCGACTTGAAATTTGAAACCTTACAATAATATCACATTACGGATCCAATGAAACTGGTTTCGTCGAAATCCGAGACTTTTTGAAAAATGGCTATTTTAACTCGCTAAATTAAAATTAAAAATAAATCGATGCGTTTCGAGCTGCCACGCTCAAACGATAACTCCGATTGACACGAAAATTGAAATCCGGTAATAACTAACTATTACGGATCCAATAGAACTGGTTTCGTTCAATTCTGAGACTGTTCAAAAATTGACTATTTTTACTAGTCGATTTTAATATTAAAATATTCAATTTTCACAAATTAACTTTTAATTCGATTTTAAAAGTTCTAAAATATCATTCTAACTTCCATATGATAAAATAAAATTTCCCAAATCATTTTCAATCATATTTAACCCAATTTTTCAATTATTTCCATAATTTAACGTATTAAATTATCGATTTAATTATTCAGTTAAATCCAATAATTCAAATAAAAATTTATTCGACTTATAAATTCACTTATTAATATTTAAAATTAATTAAATATTCAAATTTTAAATTAATAAAAATCCTGGGTCGTTACAACTTGTAAGAAAGGAAAAAAAGTTAGTCATATAATTCGACATATCGATACTCGTCCAAAGCAATATTACCGATGGTTGCTCTTAAGCAGCCTTATTCTCCACATTACTCGATGATATTTCTTATAATATTCTTGGGTAATATAGGTATAAAGGTGGCGCGTTACAGTTGGTATCATAGCAGAGGTTCAGAAAAATATAGAACGTAAGAAACACGAATCTTGTCCTAGATAGACTTAGAGTCCCGTTCCTTGGGTGTGTCGAGTAGAAATTAGGATTCATTTTCTATTTTAGGACAGAAGTATAAATGATTATTGGGAATAATCATTGGGATGCATTTGTGGAAATTTTGAACTGATTTACAAATTATTTTTATAAAATGATTTTAAAAGTCAAGTGTTGTGTAGTTATGTTCTGATCCGTTAGTGATCAAAGTTGTACAGCGGAAGTAGATAGACTATTTCCATCGAGCATAGTAATTGCTGTTTACTTATTATTGATTGAACATTGTAGATTGAATATTGTATGCTTGAACGAATGGTTGCACATTTCATTTGTTATTAATAGATTTTCATATATATGAAAATTTAAGGATTTATAAATTTAGAAATTATTATTGTATCGAATTGCCTGTTGAGTGTTTTATAAATTCTGGTCGAGACGTAGGACAGGTCGATAAGGATTCCTAAACGCTTTAATGAGACAGTCGGACATAATAATTTTGAGTTATAATATTTAAAGTATTATAAATAATTGTGAATATGATGAAAATAATATTTAATGAGAAGATAAAGTTTTAAGTGAGTTAAATATCTTTTTAAAATCAGATAAATGTTTTGGGAAAATATATTTATATGCACATGTAATAACTTTTGGAAGTAAAAGAGGATAATTGAGAAAAAGCATGTATACATGTATATACAAATGTGATAAAATTTCAACAAGTATCTTGAAGAAAAAATAATATTTTAAAAGAAAACAGTATGGACTAAATGGTTTTTTGGAAAGGAAACATTAATTGAAGTTTTGATAATAATATTTAGTAAATGTCTTGGAACTGAATATTATTATTTGTAAAAATAAAGTGTTTTGTGGAAAGGTATTTTGAAAAATAAATTTAGAAGTAAATTTTATCTATAAGTATATATATGGCTGTCAATTTCCAGTATGACCCGAAACCCGCATGGAAATTAGCGGGTTAACCCGATATGTTTAAAAGGGCGGGTCTTTTTTTTGTCAACATGTTAGAACCCGTTTAATAAATGGGTGTATTTAGGGTTGACCCGTGAACCCGAATTTAACCCAACTAAACCATTTATGGGCTCGGTATTGTTGTACAATTCTCATTTTAGCTTGCATGAGAATGGTATTATTTTTATTCACTTATTCCTACATATTCGCGCTTAATAACTTCCTATGTTTTCAAGTCCATTCCAACGTTCTCATGCCCACTCCCACGTAACAACTATCAAAATTTTCACTTGCAATAAAAGAATGAAAACAATACCCTTCTTTTGCTCTAAAATTCTCATCTTAGGTTGCAAAAAGGGTATTTCTTGCAAAAGAGGGGTATTGTTGTCATTCACTTATTCCTACACATTTGCATTTAACAACTTCCTACATTTTCATGCCCATTTCCATTTCTTTATACAAATATTTTTCATAACAGGTTACACAAATCAACTCGAAACCCATCCGATATATAATCAGGTTAACCCGAAATCCAGCTGTTTAATAAACGGGTTGACCCGACCCGTTTAAAAATTAACCCACACCCGAGTTGACCCGACCCGAACCTGACCCAACCCGACCCATTGATAGGCCTAGGTTTATATGTGTTTAAAATTTCGATGGTTTAGAAAATTACAATAACAATATTAGAAATGTATTTTATGTATTAATTTTAGACGACTTGTGTTAGTCCTTGAGATGATGGTTTTGATGATGACAACCTTAGAATAAGATTATAAAATATAATACTAACATTATAGTTTAGATATATATGTATATGCAGGATTTAACCATGCAGGTATCCAGAATAAAGACTGTACAATATAGGGATTCAAGATATCAAGATTGAAGACTCATGAGTATCAAGATTATCAAGAGTTCAAGATTTCAATAATAAGTAATTTAATTAGGAATTTTGTTATAACTCCTAGAAAAGCACTGGCATCTTAAAATCCAATTTATTTGTGGAATGGAATCCACTTCGAGCCTGTTAAAGGGATGGAACCCAAAGTAGAATGGAACCTATGAAAAATCTAGTGGAACGTTGTTTTGTATCCACTAACTTTTATTCAAATGTTTTTTACAAAATTATATCTTGTTTTCAAAATGATTTCAAAATCTTCCTGTTAAAAGAATCAAAAACATCTACCCTGGTTTTAAATATTTTTAGCCTTAAAATAATCTTTATTTTCAAAATCAAATTATCCTTGGTTTTAAACTATCTGTTAATAATAATATATTTTACTTTTAATATTTATAGTTAGATTTAAATATAAAATTATAGTAAAATTTTATAATATTATTCTCTATATTTATTTATGTATTTTAACTATAGTTAAGTATATTTATAAAGTTTAAAAATAGTTTAATACAAGATAGATGTTATTTTCAAAGAAAAACAAATTATCAAAATTTCCTTAGGCTTATCGACAATCCCTAGGACCCTTTGTCGACAAGGTGGCAGTTGATTTCAAAAGAAGCGTCTATTCATCATATCCTTTCACCAATGGACATGGCTATTGTTCTACTATAAATAGGTGCAGTTTTCAATGAAATTTCATTCATATTTCTCTGATTTCACTTCTCTTCTTCTTCCAAGTTTCTTTATATATATTTTTGCCATTACTCTATCGAAATCAACATTATATCTAACTAGATCATCTCTGGTTTGATTCTCTATCACTATCTCAACAAGATCTCAGTGATATTCAGAGTTATAGGCTTCTTTGTAATAAACTAAATGAGAAAAGGTGTGATTGTAGCCTGTGAAATCAATCAAGCGAGAAAAGGCGTGATTTGCGGCCTGTGAAATCAATTGGTGAACTTGTTGCCCGTAAAATCAAGTATCTCTACCCAGAGGATTGTGAATCTGGAGTGGTGTACCTCGTAGCATTGAAATCGAGGGTATAATTGTACAATTAATTTTGAAAGGAAATCTGTACTTGTGTGCGAGACTGGATATAGGGTAACACCGAACCAGTATAAAATCCAATGTATTCTTTCCTTTATTGCTTTTATTTTATTTATGCATCTGTGTTTGATTATGTGATCATATCTGTGTCTGAATATGTTCAAATTAACATAAAACCAAAAAGATTTAGTAATTCCTTAAAACACTATTCCCCCCTTTAATGTTAATTTTTGCCTTAAGATCCGTAATCCGCATTTCTCACAACTTGTGCTGCCACCGAACCTTAGCGATGACGGAGATTAATGGTGAGGCCATGTTGACTTCATGATCAACATCGCAGCCGTTTGACAAAACGATTCGCTATAAATTGATGGCAAGGCAACGTCATTAATTACTTGATATTCGTAAATTGTGAACATTTATTTTTAAGATATATACTAAGAAGAATAGTATGTAATATTTTGATTTGCTTTGTAAATCATTTTATGGTTTAAATGGATGTTAACTTTAGTATTTGAGCCCTAGCTGTAAGAAGTTAATTTCTTCAAAGAAGATGTTGAAAATATTCATACCTCCATTTGTAGTTGAATTCAAAATAATTGCTTTCAAAACTACAAGCTTACTTTGGCTTTCATTATTCTTGTCCTATGCTATAAAACCCGTTTTAATATTTCTTTTGGTGACTTTTGAATTATTGCTTCATGTAATTTTCGCCATGTTGTTTTGCTTGGGCTCTAGCATTGTTTGGATTAGTTCGTGGTGTTTTCCTTGCTCAAATTCTTAGTTGTTTCTTACTTTCATTTGATGCTCTTATTTTGATGTTTCCTTCCGTAGAAATTGCTCTTTGGTTATAGCACAGTACACCTCTTTGGACTGTTTTCAAATAGATTTTTCAAAGAGATATTTTAAACATATTATTTTCTCAATAAAAATATATTTTTATAAACCCGATTTTGGAAATGTATATGTATTAATAGTTTTGAATTGTTTGAAAAGCAAGGTTTTAATATATATATATATATATATATATATATATATGTATGTATGTATGTATGTATGTATGTATGTAACAAGTTATATTTCTAATAGCTAATATTTATTTTGGTAAAGTAATATTTTCAAAATAGTTTCAAAAAGAAAAACTACTTATATATATAAGAATTGTACATTCTCGATTGACTAAGAAATTGAATTAAACGGACTAGTAAAACAAGTGGTATGAAACGCTTGCATTTCTTTTTTGGGTTAATTCCTAGACTTGTTCCATTGAACCCCATTAACACTTATTCTTACGAGTTTTAGACTTGTTCTTGGAGTTTGTAGACTTTTACCTCTATCTTAGAGCTTGTAGACTTTTACGTCTTTCTTGAAGTTTGTAGACTTTTTGTCTATCTTGGAGATTCGTAGACTTTCATGTCTATCTTGGAGTTTACACATATGTATGGTGAATTTTATGTTCACCAATATTAGAGTAATTTTAGGTGCCTTCCCCTTGTGATTTCTAAATCTCTTTTAATGACCTCTAGATTCTATGTGATTTGAGTTTTCATCAAAATTATCTTGAGTTTTACTTTTAAATGGAAAAGTGAAATGTTTGTCTTTTTCAGGGTTTTTCCCATTTTGTTTTCTAGATTTCTAATGTTGATTTTTGGATTCTTGATATTTGAGTTTTCACCCTAATTTCAGGGGATTGGCTCATTTTAAGCTAATTTAGATTTTGGGGATTTTGTGAATAAACTCTAAAGAATATTGATATTCTTTTGTGATTTTCCATTAAAGGCAAAATTTTGGGTTTTGTGAGTTTATTTCTATAGCTAGTGAAGCGTTGTCCATAAATCTCTTATGGTTTGATGATTGCTATGATTTTAAGTTGATTGTCATTTTGATTGAGATGGTTGTGAATTTTGCATGTCAAATTAATAAGAATAATTCAAACTTAAATAGCTTTACAAAATAATAATGAAATTATAGAAGTTCTTTTCTAAAGAAAGAGAAGGGATTTTATAAATAATTTAATTTTAGAAGGTATGACTTATACTAAATAACATTTTCTTATAATCATAGGAATTATATGAAGTTTTTATAAATTACATATTTTAGTGAAGGAAAGAAAAATTATATTGGGTTGAGCATACATGTGACTTTTTACTAGGAATCAGCTTTCCAAATTTATGAATTTCAAATATGAGAATTTGAATTGGTAGAAACTAAAAGTTGAGTTTTATTTGAAAATTTATAATTTTTCATATTATGGAAAAATAGTTCTTGGAAAAATGATTTCATTTTAATAAAAGAAAAGAAAATGGTGGGATTTTAAGATAAAAATAAAAGAAGTCTTTTATTGTTTTGGCATTCTTACTCTATGAGATTTAAATAAGATCAATATCTTTTTATCACCTTAATTATTTAGTATTTTAAACTATAAAAGGTGTTATATTTCTAAAAGAATGTGAAATATTAGTGTGAAATTGTTTTCAATGTAGGGAATAAAGATGAATGAGTTGTTGACTTTTGTAAATATTATGTTGAGTTGAATCATTATTTTATATTAATAGAGTTTAGTTAAAATAATGTTTATACTCTAGAGATGTCTGGTCAAAACTTAAATATTGAAGGAGAATTAGAAGAATATAATTTTGAAAATATATTTAAGACTTTTCTCTGAAGTGGAAATTGCGAGGACACAACTTCTTTAAGAGGGGAAGTTTGTAACAACATGGATTTTTGGATTTATTAAATAAAATAAATAATGTTTTAAATTGAGGAAATTAAATCATTAATTTAGAGTTTGTATTCTTTTATAAAGATAGATTGTTTTATAATGTGCAATTCTAAATATTGTGAAATTTGAAAATGAAGAAAGTTTCTAAGTGTTAGAAATCACTTTAAAAATCATTATTTGGATTTTATTTCATTTAAATATAATTAATGTTTAAATTGGTTTCTAAATAAAAAATTGAAATTTTTTCCTTTTATAACATTATTGAAATTATCTCAATCAAGATAAGTAAGGAGTTAACTAGTTGAGTCGGATTTTATTTTCAAATCCATTGATCATAAAGGGTTTTTAATCTTTAGAATGTAATAGAAGGCCTTTAGAATTAATTGAGAGAATATAAGACTTAACTTATTTAAAAAGAAACGTAAACATTCTCTTATTGGTTTTAAGCCCATTAGTAAAATTTACAATAGAGAAAAGTTCTCTTCTTGTGTACTACATGTGCACTTTTTGAAAACCAGTAAGCAAAAACAAAAGGAAATCAAGTCTCTCCCTAAAACTATAATTCAATTCCTTCAATCCTATTACAAATTAATATCATTTTAGATGCTAATAATCAAGGAATGAGTTGAAACCCTATTTCATTCCTTTGAGCAATCAGTTTCGGTTCTTATTGTTTGATTTGTTTGTTGTTTGCTTTGGGTTTGAGTAATTATCTAGGGTTTGGCTGAAATGAAGTGTTTAGCAAATCGAATCGAGAATTCAAGGTGATTTAACCCTCACGCAACCTACCTATGAATATCTAATTACTCGTTTAATGATTTTATGTTGAATGATTGAAAATTGGACTGGTGAATTTTTGTTTCTGTATATGAGAACCTACAGAAATCATCTCTGTCCATTTACCGTAAAATAGTTTGCTTCCTCATTAAATGTTTTGATTTCTGTATAAATCCATGTTGACCGCATGCTAATTTTATGAGATTAAATAACAAATATAAGTCACTGAACTCAAAAATAATTTAGTTGGACTGAAAAGCATCAACGGTGGGGAGGGAGGAGTATCTGGAAATCGTGTTCCAGGTGCCCCATCGGTCGATCGGTCATTGATGACCGGTCGACTGTTCGTTGATGACCGGTTGGTCATCATCCTGGAACGTGAATTCTAGGCTGTAGGCACTCCTCCTTGTTGTGTTGCTTTTGTCTAGTTTACCTTACTTTGTTTTAATGTTTTTCCGAATGAATTATCTTTTGAATTACCGAGTTTCGATGCTTTGAATTAGAAATTTATTTAATCAAAGTTTTATTGGTTCATATGAGTATTTATTTAATATATATAGTTTTAAAACTAATAATTCATAAAGGAAGTTTAATATAAATTATCGGTTCCAAACTTGTTTTCAATTCAATTCGATTTCTTTTTATAAACGGTTTTACTAAGCAAATATATATATGAAATACAATTGGTAGAGATAGTTTAATGGGTTTAAAAGAATGGTTTTGAAATATTAACCTATCTTGTATCTAAATTAATAGTAGTATGTGTGCCTGTGTGTATATATACAGCTATATATATATGTGTGTGTGTGTGTGTGTGGACACACACACACGGCTATTATGGGATTCCAGAACAACTGTGGCTATATATAAATATGTTATGAGATCTATTCGAACTTATAGTATATATTCTATCAAGTGATATATATATGTATATATATGTAGTAGAATAATAAATGAGTGATGTGCACATATTAGTGCATATATTTACATCCATATTTTATCTCTTTTTATTTAAATAATCATCATATTTGGGCATTTTAACATGTTTAAAACCAAAATTCAATTATTTCCAAACCATCATATTTTCATCATCATTCAAGGGCAAAACGGTCATTTTTGTGCATGTGTCAATGTAAGAATTTTTACTTGGACATTTTTTGATTATTTTTATAGGAATTTGGATGCATATGGAAGAGGCTTATATGAAGATACATGCATTCACAAGGAAATACAAAGGAATGAAGAGGAAATAATTCAAGTTCAAGATCATGGAGGACCCCACCCACTTACCTAACTTCCAATTAGAAGCTAAGCACATGCTAAAAGGACTTAAAGCTTCATGTACATATTAAGTGAGGGATTAGTGAATGTTAATGATTACTTGGAGGCTACACCACCTCAAGGGTATTTTGGGAAGCTCCCTAAAAAGAGAATTAGGGTTTTATGCATGTATAAATAGCCCTCTTATGTACATGAAGATCATCTTCTACTCTTTCATTTACTTAGGAAATTAAGAAATCAAGTGTAAGCTCAATGTTCTATGAAATAAAAATGGCTTTCAAGCCTCTTTCTTCACTCTTTTCTACATGTTTTTCTTTATTTTATTGTTAATGTTTATTTTTATGCTCTCTTTCTCTTTATCCTCATAGCTTAGATTTACATTTATGCAAGTAGTTAGTAGCTAATCTCTTTGCTTTCTTTGCTTATTTTCTATTCTCTTTTCTTTTTAATGTTGAAACTTACATGTGTTGCTTTAATGACACAAATGAGTAGCTAAACTCCTTCAATTTAGGGGTGGTGAAGCTCTCTAACTTTATGTAATATCAACATTTTATGATTTATGATCTCTTTTGGTCTATGCTTCATGAAGTAAGTTTTGATGCAAGTTTATACAAGTGGGTTTGATAGCTTATATTGTTTATGCAAATGAGCTATTCTTATTCAACATAAACACAATTTGCATCATCATTTGCTAATCCATTTTTGATTTTGAAATGAAAGTAAAAATGAAATTTGATGATCTATGTTACTAATTACAATAGTAAATAGATCATACTTAAATTAGCTTTTGCTTTGGCTTCATTTTCATTAGAATAGATAAGTGGTTTATGTGTTGTATTATAGTTTGATGGTTTGAGTTATGTTAATTAATAACATAAACAAACCATACTTATGATAAATACAACAATATTTCACTTAATGTCAAAACTAGAGATCATAAATTATTGTTTGTTGATTTACAAAAATATGGGAGTGGATTTATCCCTAAATTGTTCTCTAGTTCAATAGTTTACTAATCACATTTCAATTCTAGTTTAGCTTCATTTTAGTTCTATCCAACAATTTCACTCGACTTTGGTATAATTTGATTGAATAGAAATTTTTAAAATCATCAATTCCCTGCGGATCGACCCGTATTCGCCACGTGCTACATTTGTACACTGTGCGCTTGCGGTTATATTTTTAAAGTTAAATTCGTTCGACGGTTTTCTAAACCGATAGAATTTCCGTCGTCCGAACAAGTTTTTGGCGCCGTTGCCGGGGATTTGTTTTGATTTTAGTTTTCTATTCTTCGAATTATTTTTTTTGTTTAATTTTTATTGTGACATTTTGCTTGTGTGCATTTGCATTGCATATTCTACTTATTTAAAAAAAACAAAAAAAAAAAATTCATTAGTGCACTAGTCACATTTTGATTTTCTGTTGTCTGCATTGTTATCACTTCACTGCATTGTTATCACTTGTCCACTGTGTTTGTAACTGTTTTCTGTTTTTCCTCTCAGTTATTTGATTCTATCTCTGTTTTCTACAATACACTCTATCACCTGAAACTCTTGCTTTGTTCTGTATTCTTCTTTTTCTTGGTTTGTAGGCCTTTTGTTGCTCTGGTTCTGTTTTGTTTTGTTCAAGCATTTGTTTGATCTGTTTCATTTGGAAAAAAAAAATCAAAAATATTTTATTTCCTTGTCAATATTGCATTTACATTTTTATTGCAATTTTACCTTTTCCATTTACATTCCAAAAAAAAAAAAAAAATCTGCTTTGCTTTCTGTTGTCCACTGTTCTACCCTCTCCACAGCAAATACACTTCCATACTCTGATCATCTCTATAACTACTGATACAACTGCTTCCCCTCCTCCTGACCATAATTCACTAAACTTCAACCATCTTCACCTGACACTATCTACATCACATTCAACTCCAGTCACAAACCAAGCATCCTGCATAATCGAACTCCACCGCAACATCCCACTTCCCCTACAAAACTCACTCGCCTGTTCATCTTCTCAGAAACCAGTGCATACCTTTTCATCCCTCAACCATCACCTCTGCTCCACTGTTTCTACTCCACTACATCACTTCTTCAAACATTAACCACATCCTCTACTGCCTGTCCCCATACATACCATCATATCCACTTCAGTACTCCAAATACATCACCTTCCTGTTGCTGCAACCTTCCTTCCTCCCCCACCATACTTCTGCCTCTGCCAAGTTCACCCACAGCCGAACCAACAGCAACACTCACCATTCATTCCCTCTTCAGCAACACCACTCCACCCTTCAGCATTTAAACACATATACTTGATTCAGTGCATACCACTGACCACTGTCACCCCATCATCCAAAATCTTATCACCACAGTTCCTTTGCCACTGCAACTGCAAAACATCACAACACACTTCAACTTCTCAACATACACACAACTCAACCATTTCACCATTTCTTTCAACTGCACCCCTCCACAGTCACGACAGACTGTACTGCCTACAACCCGCATATACAAAACACTTCCAAAATCATTCATCCACCAAAACTTCAAACAAACTCTCCACTGCTGTTCCACCATATCACCAGCCTTCATCAACCATTAAAAAGAAAAACAAACTCAACAAACTTCAGCACTGTCATAATCTACTCCTCCAATCTATTGCCTTCTTCTTCACATACATCCACAAAACACTCCCACTTGCATAGCACCATACTTACAAACTGCTACATCACTTCAATATCATCATTCTCCCCTGCAAACAACACTTCACATCTCTGCCTTGGCTCCACAATCATTGCACTGAAATCAAAAGTGCTGTTGCAAATCACTGCTAACCGAATCGCCCTACACCAACTACAATCACCTCGTTCCCACCACAGTCACCATCCTCATCCACTTCAACCGCAACAAATTACCCCTGAAGCCTTACCATCGGCCTGCATCATCACTGAAACTTTACCATCACCATCCCCTGAACCACAAAGTCGCTCACCCAAATTTCACATCCGCGGCCTCAGTTCAACATCATCCAATAACCATACCTGAAGTCGAAAACCCTCCTGCAGACGCGAACCTCACCTGCTCAAACATCCCCAAATCCAATCTCTGCATTCGCAAAGCCAAAGATCACCACAACCATCACCGCGATTTGCACCTACCTCTTTGAATCGCACCCGCTAACCCATCCTCTACAAATCCAAGTCGAACTTCAGCAATCAATCGTTGACCTCCAAACCCGAGTTAACCCAATAACGAATATTGCTTCTTCACTAAACACGAGGGCGGAGTCGAACTCGAACAACGAGCAGTTGATTTTTGTGGTTCTAAAATTTAGTTTGTTTTGAGGAGTCGTTCATTTTGAACAGAGATGTGGTGAATTTTTTTTTTTTTTTGATAGCTGTAGCTTTTGTTTGTTTTGAATGGTTATTTGAGTTCATGGGCCGGGTTGGGCAGCAGAGTTGGGTTTAAAAAGTTGTTCTTAGTTTTTGTATCTTGGGTGCATTGTTCTAGGTGGTGTGCACATTTTAATTTTGAGTCAAAGGTTGTTATAAAAAAAAACAATTTTTTTTTTTTTTTTTTTTTTTTTTTTAAGTAAAACCCTACTTTTAAATTTCCTCTCCAAAAAAAAAAAAAAAAAAATCAAAAAAATCAAAAAAAAAAAATAACAAGTTCAAGTTGCATTGTAATTTTCATTTTTCATTTATTTTATTTTCAATTGTTTTGTTTTTCGCTTATTTTATTTTTCATCTTTGATAAACATACAAAAAAAAAATAATAACAATAAAAATTGTTGAATATATCTTGTTTTTTCATTTCAGGTTGTCAAAGCAGAAAATTACAAGGAATTGCTTGCCAAAAGGAAAAATAATTGCTTTGCTTTGCTAAAATCGCCGCTAAAAAAAAAAAAAAAAAAATTGCTAATAATCTGCACGCTCTGGTATTGTGCTTTCATCTCTAGTGCATTGTTGGTTGCTTGCATTTGCATTTATATATAAAAAAAAATTCAAAAAAATTCAAAAACAAAAACAAACTTCATTTTAGTTGCATTGTAATTTCACGTTTAATTTCTGCTTTGCATTCATCTCATCTTATTTTTTTTCTAAGGGCAATACCCCAATTCACATAAGGTGAGGGATTTCATCACCCTTTCCTTAGCCCACAAACGCATTTCATCGTAGAATTTGACTAATAATAAAGGTTAGACGTTGGACCTAAGGGTGTCACGAGCTCACTTAGGGCTTAATTGTATCTTCACAATTGTTTTACTTAAACGATTTTATTTCTTGGTGTCTAGGCTACGGCAGAGTAATAACCAATTATAAAAATTACGGTGATTCGTAAATATTATACTGGTTGTTCCTCTGAAGGTACTTAAACCTTCGGTTGCATTGCTACGGTGATTCGTGGTGCACCGATAACCCCTGTCCGTTACCTGGCTGAGAAATATTTTTGTTGATTTAAGACAAAGTGTGATTATACAATTTTGGGTTAGGAGCTACTAAGGACAGAAAACTGTAATTAAGTCCTTTGCATTCATTTAGTTGCATTAGTTCATGCATATTTAAAAAAAAACTCAAAAACAAAAATCTAAAAATTTTTTTAAAATCATTTCAAAAAAAAATAATTGAAAATTCAAAAACAAAACAAAAATCAAACTTTTCTTTTGAAATAAACTTCACTTGGTAAATAGTTTTTTTTTTCCCTTTAAAAAAACAAAAAAAAAACATTTTCAAATCTTCTTTCATTCTCCAAACTCGTTTCTAATTTCTTTGTCCTCTCGACTTTCACTTGTGCATGAGTACTTGGACTCGTGACACAACAACGAATACTTGGATTCGTGACCCTTCTACAAACCGTTTAACTCGAACAGACAATCCTCCCGAAATGGCGAACGAAAACGCCCCTCGAACTCTTATGGATAGAATCTTTCCCGATAGAGTTTCTATTCCATCTTGCATCACATTACCCGCCCCTACGGGTAACCATTTCGAAATCCATTCGAACCATATTGCCACGCTTCCAAAATTTGGCAATTTCGAACACGATGACCCATACATCTTTTTGACTAAATTCGAACAAGTTTGCGCAACCATTAAACTTCAACAACTTTCTGATGACGGAATCAAACTTCGATTAATCCCATTTGCTCTTACGGATTACGCTGAAAAATGGTTGTACAGCTTACCTTCGAACTCAATTAAAACGTGGGAAGAATTTGTAAAAGCTTTCTTAAAAAAGTTCTACCCCTTAGAAAAAACAAGTAGAATTCGAAACGAAATTGTAAATTTTCATCAATTCAAGGGTGAACCATTTGGAAAATATTTTGAAAGATTCAAAGAGCTTTTGATAAAATGTCCACACCATAACTTTGAAAAATGGACGATTTGCCAAATCTTATATGATGGACTCGAAAACAGCTCACGAACCATGCTCGAATCAATGTGCCAAGGCAATTTTCTTGCCCAACATCATGACGATGCTTGGCAATTTCTTGAAAACCTCGCTGAAAAGTCGTCCCAATGGGAACGCTCGAACGAAAAATCAATCTACTCACGATCGAGTGCACACTCGACGGGATCTTCTTTTGCTTTGGAAGCTAAGATCGACGCAATGATTAAAAAATTCGATAATGTTTTCTCATCGAATCAAACGAACCAAGCTTCCCAACCAATGTGTTATAAATGCAACGATCCTAATCATATAGCCGATCAGTGTCCCAATTCCGTCGAACAAATCAATGCTTTCAATAAAACCAAAAACGACCCGTTTTCTCCAACGTACAATCCTGGATGGAGAAATCATCCGAATTTTGCGTGGAACCAAAACATTCCCAACACGAATACGATTCGTCCCAATTTTCAAGCATTACCGAATAATGCTTCGAATCCTCCCTTTCAGCCCAATAATTTTCAACCAAACTTTGCGGGCCCGTCTAATCAACCGCAACAACCAAATTTTCCACCAAATTCTACTCATCCTCCACAAGACGATAAACGTTTAACTTCGCTTGAGAAAACTCTTGAAACGTTGGCTAAGGCAACTACTCAAAGCCTTCAATCAAACAGCAATTTGCAAAATTTATTGACTTCATATATGCAAAACACAAACCAATCGATTGCGAAACTCGAAATGCAAATGAGTCAATTAGCCACGTCTGTAAGTGAACGTGAACGAGGAACATTCCCAAGCCAGCCCCTTCCAAATCCCAGAAATCAAAATGCAAATTCAAATCAAGCCCATGTTGTTCAAGATAGCAATGTCACCCAGTTGAATGCTATCACAACTCTCCGTTCTGGTAAACAAATCGATAATCAAGTCGTTAATCCAAATGATTCACTGGGAACTTTTCTCGATACTTCTAAAACAACGAACGACTCAGAACAGAACGTGGAGCCAAACGTCGAATCGAACGACAATCAAAATTCTTCTTCTACTACTCGAGTAGACCCGCCTACCGAGTATCATGTTCCATTTCCACATCGTCTTCGACCAAAGAAACACTCGGACCAAATGGAAAAGATGTTGGAAATTTTTAAACAAGTCAAAGTTAACATTCCTCTTCTTGACATCGTTCAGCAAGTCCCCACTTACGCGAAATTTCTTAAGGACTTGTGCACCCAAAAGCGACACACTCAAGTGCCCAAAAAAGTCTTCTTAGCCGCTAGTTTGAGTGAAGTCTTGTCCCAATCCATACCCGTTAAATACAAAGATCCTGGCTGCCCTACGATTTCGTGTACAATTGGAGAAAAGACGATTAACAAATGTTTAATAGACTTAGGCGCGAGTGTCAACTTGATTCCATACTCCGTTTACGAACAATTAGGCTTAGGTGAGCTCAAACCCACGAAAGTTACGCTTCAATTTGCCGATCGTTCCATTAAGAAGCCCGTGGGAGAAATCGAAGACGTGCTCATTCGAGTAGGGCAATTCATATTCCCCGTTGATTTTATCGTTCTCGAAACACAACCGGTGACAAACCCTGCGAGTCAAATCCCATTGATTTTAGGCCGACCATTCTTAGCCACCTCAAACGCCTTAATCAATTGTCGTAACGGTTCGATGAAAATCTCTTTTGGAAACATGACTTTGGACCTTAACATTTTCAATCTTGAAAGCCACTCGAACGAACTTCGTGACCAAACATTAGAAGTTAGTGCCATTCATGAAAACTTTGAAAATGAAACATTTGATCTTAACGATGAACGCGAGGCCGAGTACGAAAAATTGTTTCATGAAGTCCCCAACGAGATCGAACACACTCTTCCCTTTGAATCGCTTCAAGTTGAGTCTGAATCTCAACCCAATTCTGCAATCGAAAAACTCCCGAAATTGGACCTCAAACCACTTCCCGCCCACCTTAAGTATGCATACTTAGGTGAAAATGAAACTTGTCCTGTCATCATTTCTAACAATCTTTCTCTTGACCAAGAAGCTTCTCTTCTCTCTATTCTTTTGAAAAATAGAGAAGCAATTGGGTGGTCCATTACTGATATTAAGGGAATTAGCCCTGCTATTGTCCAACATCGCATTCATTTGATTGATGAAGCCAAACCCACTCGTGATGCACAACGTAGGCTTAACCCAAAAATGAAAGATGTGGTTCGTGACGAAATTCTTAAGCTCCTCGATAACGGTATCATATACCCTATCTCCGATAGCCCATGGGTTAGCCCAATTCATGTCGTGCCTAAAAAGTCCGGACTTACTGTTATAAAAAACGACGCGAATGAACTTATTCCAACTCGTACTCAAACGGGTTGGCGTGTTTGCATTGACTATCGAAAACTAAATGCCGCAACACGTAAGGATCATTTTCCTCTTCCATTTATCGACCAAATGCTCGAACGTTTAGCCGGTCACGAATTCTATTGCTTTCTTGATGGTTATTCCGGCTATAACCAAATTCCAATCGCTCCCGAAGATCAGGAGAAAACGACTTTCACGTGTCCATTCGGTACCTTCGCTTATCGACGTATGCCATTCGGACTTTGTAACGCTCCTGCGACTTTCCAACGATGCATGGTTGGAATCTTTTCTGACATGATTGAGCGCTTTCTAGAAGTCTTTATGGACGATTTCTCTATCTTCGGCGATTCTTTTTCTCAATGTTTACATCACCTCGAGTTGGTTTTGAATCGATGTAAAGAAAAACACTTGACTTTGAATTGGGAAAAATGCCACTTTATGGTCAAACAAGGCATTGTCCTTGGACATATCATCTCAAACAAAGGCATTGAGGTAGACAAAGCGAAAATCGATGTCATTGCAAGTCTACCCATTCCCAAATCTGTTAAGGACATTCGATCATTTTTAGGACACGCTGGCTTTTATCGACGCTTTGTGAAAGACTTTAGCAAAATCGCCCGTCCTTTGACGACCCTTCTTGGAAAAGACGTTCCTTTCGATTTTAACTCTGATTGTATCTCTTCTTTTGAACGTCTTAAGAGCGAACTCATTTCTGCCCCAGTCATTTGCGCACCCAATTGGGATCTTCCTTTCGAAATAATGTGCGACGCTTCAAACTTTGCCGTTGGTGCTGTCTTGGGACAACGCATCAACAAGATCCTTCATGTCATTTACTACGCGAGTATGACCTTGAACGACGCTCAACTCAACTACACAACAACTGAAAAAGAGCTTCTAGCTGTCGTTTTTGCGCTTGAAAAGTTTCGACCTTACTTGATAGGTTCACACATTACGGTCTACACTGACCATTATGCGCTTCGATATCTCTTCGCTAAAAAGGATGCTAAATCCCGTTTGATTCGTTGGATCCTTTTACTTCAAGAATTCGACCTTACAATCAAAGACAAAAAAGGATCCGATAATGTCATAGCCGATCATTTATCTCGTCTTTCGAACGCACCATCTTCCTTGCCGATCAATGAAAACTTCCCCGATGAACAACTTCTTTCTATTTCTATCGATCCATGGTACGCTGATATAGTGAACTACTTAGTCACTAAAGAAACTCCCTCATCTTGGTCCAAACAGGACAAATGCAAATTCATGTCCCAAGTGAAATATTTCTATTGGGACGATCCATACTTGTTCAAATATTGTCCCGACCAAATCATCCGACGTTGCATTCCGGATAATGAAATAAGGAGTGTTCTTTCGTTTTGCCACGATCAAGCGTGCGGTGGACATTTCGGTCCTCGAAAAACTGCGGAAAAAGTGCTTCAGTGTGGCTTCTATTGGCCTTCGCTTTTCAAAGACTCGTTTGAATTTTGTAAAACTTGTGATCGATGTCAAATGCTTGGACGAATTTCTCGACGAGATATGATGCCTTTAAACCCCATTCTTACGATCGAAATCTTTGATGTATGGGGTATCGACTTTATGGGACCTTTTCCCAATTCCTTTGGAAACTTGTATATCCTTCTCGCTGTCGATTACGTTTCAAAATGGGTCGAAGCCGTTCCTTGCAAAACCAATGACCACAGAATTGTTGTGAAATTTCTTAAAGAAAACATCTTTTCGAGGTTCGGCACACCTCGCACAATAATCAGTGATAACGGAACCCATTTTTGCAACCGTTCTTTTGAAACTTTAATAAAAAAATACTCGATAACCCACAAGTTATCCACTCCATATCATCCTCAGACTTGTGGCCAAGTTGAAGTTTCAAATCGACAAATAAAACAAATCTTGGAGAAAACTGTCAATAAAAATCGAAAAGATTGGTCTCAGAAATTGACCGACGCGCTTTGGGCTTACCGTACTGCTTTTAAAACTAACCTTGGGATGTCCCCTTTTCGTTTAGTTTATGGTAAAGCTTGCCATTTACCCGTTGAAATTGAACACAAAGCGTTGTGGGCAATAAAAAATTTAAACTTTGATCATGAAGAAGCTGGCGAAAATCGAAAATTACAACTCAACGAACTAGAAGAACTTAGGAACGACGCGTATGAAAACGAGAAAATTTACAAAGAAAGAACCAAAGTTTTTCATGACAAGTCAATCCTAAGGAAAAAGTTTTCGCCTAACCAAAAAGTTCTTTTATATGACTCGAGACTTCATTTATTCCCTGGGAAACTTAAATCAAGGTGGACCGGACCATTTGTGGTACGAACTGTTTTTCCACATGGTGTCATAGAAATAGAAAACCCAAAGGATGGATCGATTTTCAAAGTCAACGGTCATCGTTTAAAACCCTTCTTGGAATTTCCCGATAACCAAGAGGAGGAGCTCATGATCCTTCATGAGCCAAGCTACGTCTAGTAAGAATGTTAACCCTCTTTTGTAAATATGTACATATTTTTCCCCGTTACACTCATTATATCATGCATCGACTGTGGGGACACAGTCAAAATTAAGTGTGGGGGGAGTCTCATTTTTATTTTTATTTTTTAGTTTTTCATGGCATTTTTGAATTTTCATTTTCTTCAAAAAAAAAAAAAAAATCTCAAAATTCCTAAATCTCAGAAACATTTTCTTTTTACCATTTTGATTTATTTTTGAAGAAACACTATGGGATAAGTATAAGTTTTGGTTAATAAATTGAAATTTTTGAAAATTTATTTGTCTTAACAAAAATAAAAATGAAGTTTGATTACAAATAACAATGGTTTTACTAGTATATAGGAAGGTTCATTTATGTTAATTGTGAAGTATGTTCTAGTTGAAAATCGTTGTTTAAAAAGTGGTAAATTTAAAATAAAGGATATAACATTTTTGTCTTCTAAGTTAAATGGTGCTAAGATGATTTTGCAAAACTCTCTCTCTTAAAAAATATATATATAAAAAAAAACAAAATAATAACATCCAAAGTATTCACTCTCATTTAAAAGTCCTCACGGTTATGCATGGGTGAATTACTTGAAATCTTTGATTATGTGCTTTCATACTCATTTAAAAGTCCTCACGGTTATGCATGTATGGAACACATATAAAAAAAAAGAGAACAGACTTAATAAAAACCACCTACGGTCGATAGGTGTATGCACGAAAGTGTGTACACTCGCCATGCTCTGTACTCCCCTCACATAAGCCCGAAAGGCAGTGCATGGGTGGTATATCTGGCCTCAGTTTACCTGAGCTAGGTGTGTAATTTTTCTTGCAAATAATGAGAGAGCTAGCAATTGAAATCCTAGCACTATTTTAACTTGTTTGACCTAACTTGTTATTGAAAAGAAATGAAAATACCACTTTAATAAACTTTGATAATCAATTAAGGATCCATTTCATAATTACATTGTGTTATCAACCGAAACAACTAGCCAAACTATGGTCTATCTGTCATGACAACTTGATTTTGATTGGAAATTTTGACGAGTAAATGACTTAAATTTTCAAGACAATGACCAAAACTTGTATTTAACTTATTTGTGTCAATTTAAAAATAGATCCTTCATTTGTAAATATTTCCAAAAAATTCGCATTCATCTCTTTGTAAATAAATCTTGCAATTTGTAAATATTTTCATCCAGCATTTGGATTTTGTGGGTAGTATCCGCTGAAAACCCTCACGAGACAACACTCGTCCTACTGGGGACACCCAGAGGTTTAACGGCTTGTTGCATACGCTCAATGCAATCGTGCTCCCTACGAAAACGGATTTATCTTAGTTTTCCTTTATTCGAGGACGAATAAAAAGATAAGTGTGGGGGTATTTGATGTGCACATATTAGTGCATATATTTACATCCATATTTTATCTCTTTTTATTTAAATAATCATCATATTTGGGCATTTTAACATGTTTAAAACCAAAATTCAATTATTTCCAAACCATCATATTTTCATCATCATTCAAGGGCAAAACGGTCATTTTTGTGCATGTGTCAATGTAAGAATTTTTACTTGGACATTTTTTGATTATTTTTATAGGAATTTGGATGCATATGGAAGAGGCTTATATGAAGATACATGCATTCACAAGGAAATACAAAGGAATGAAGAGGAAATAATTCAAGTTCAAGATCATGGAGGACCCCACCCACTTACCTAACTTCCAATTAGAAGCTAAGCACATGCTAAAAGGACTTAAAGCTTCATGTACATATTAAGTGGGGGATTAGTGAATGTTAATGATTACTTGGAGGCTACACCACCTCAAGGGTATTTTGGGAAGCTCCCTAAAAAGAGAATTAGGGTTTTATGCATGTATAAATAGCCCTCTTATGTACATGAAGATCATCTTCTACTCTTTCATTTACTTAGGAAATTAAGAAATCAAGTGTAAGCTCAATGTTCTATGAAATAAAAATGGCTTTCAAGCCTCTTTCTTCACTCTTTTCTACATGTTTTTCTTTATTTTATTGTTAATGTTTATTTTTATGCTCTCTTTCTCTTTATCCTCATAGCTTAGATTTACATTTATGCAAGTAGTTAGTAGCTAATCTCTTTGCTTTCTTTGCTTATTTTCTATTCTCTTTTCTTTTTAATGTTGAAACTTACATGTGTTGCTTTAATGACACAAATGAGTAGCTAAACTCCTTCAATTTAGGGGTGGTGAAGCTCTCTAACTTTATGTAATATCAACATTTTATGATTTATGATCTCTTTTGGTCTATGCTTCATGAAGTAAGTTTTGATGCAAGTTTATACAAGTGGGTTTGATAGCTTATATTGTTTATGCAAATGAGCTATTCTTATTCAACATAAACACAATTTGCATCATCATTTGCTAATCCATTTTTGATTTTGAAATGAAAGTAAAAATGAAATTTGATGATCTATGTTACTAATTACAATAGTAAATAGATCATACTTAAATTAGCTTTTGCTTTGGCTTCATTTTCATTAGAATAGATAAGTGGTTTATGTGTTGTATTATAGTTTGATGGTTTGAGTTATGTTAATTAATAACATAAACAAACCATACTTATGATAAATACAACAATATTTCACTTAATGTCAAAACTAGAGATCATAAATTATTGTTTGTTGATTTACAAAAATATGGGAGTGGATTTATCCCTAAATTGTTCTCTAGTTCAATAGTTTACTAATCACATTTCAATTCTAGTTTAGCTTCATTTTAGTTCTATCCAACAATTTCACTCGACTTTGGTATAATTTGATTGAATAGAAATTTTTAAAATCATCAATTCCCTGCGGATCGACCCGTATTCGCCACGTGCTACATTTGTACACTGTGCGCTTGCGGTTATATTTTTAAAGTTAAATTCGTTCGACGGTTTTCTAAACCGATAGAATTTCCATCGTCCGAACAATGAGCTTATGGGTTTTAAAGTGTGAAGTTTGAAAGTAAATAAATAAATAAAGTGATTTAGAAATTATTTTCTATAAGTTAAAAGTATATTATTTACTTTCAAAGACCTTAAACTCTATTTTGGTTCTATTGGGCTTAGCCTTTGGTTATTTTCTATGTTATTTGTCCATTTTATGTGACTTTTGGGTTTATTGCTATCTTATAATTTCTGCTTTCAATTGAATAAGAAATTTAATTAAACAATTTAGCAATACAAGTGGTATGGAACATTTGTATTACTTTATCAGTTAGTTATTGGACTTTTTCGATTGAATATTTTAGTCGAGTGGGACTTACAATCATTTAGTATATAATTAAGTATCGCAAAGTGGTTATGGGACATTGTGAAGACTCATTTACTTACTAATCTAAAGTGAATTACACTTATCAGATAGAGTTATTAACTTATATTAAATATTTTAGTAAACCCGAGTGGCTATGGGACATGTGGTCATTACTCGAATGATTACTGTTCGAAAGTACATAATGCTTATTTTTTCGAGTTTTCATACTCATCCTTGGGTGATTTTTTTATGCAGATTATATAGATTTTCAGGCCCACTTTAGGATACTCGTTTACAAACGAGTTTAGACCTACGAAGTGCTCGTTTCTTGGGATGACGCACGAAGTATGTGTATTTTGTGATGACCTGTGAAGTGCTTGTCTATATTACTAGCTTATGAATTTGACTTGCAATGTGGTTGTCTTAGTCGACGTTTGAAGTGCGTGTCAATCCGTGTTAGCACGCGAAATGCTTACTTATTATTATAGCTTGCGAAGTGCTTACTTTTGTTTGACTTGCTATGTGCTTGTCTTTGTGGCTTTATGATTCGTGACTTACTTTTATGCTAAGTCATTTGAGTTTTGACTCGCTTTCAAGCGATCTTATATTTTATAGAGTTGTCTTTCTTTATGTAGCCTTTTATGTACTTGAGTTTTCGTAGTTAGTTTTCCTTATCACTATATTTGAGATGATTGCAGCTGATGGGCATAAGAGCATTGATGGCATACTGATTTGGTATTGATGTTTTATTTGCCTTCGACATATATTAGATAGTTCTTAATAGGCATTATGTTTTATGCAAATTTATTAGTGAATGATTTCATGGTGAGACTTTTCGATGTTTAGTGTGATACACTATTTAGGTTTATATATCTTTGATGTTATACATGCTTATCATTATATATTCTCACCTTTTGGATATTTCAAGATATTTTGACCTATTTATTTTTATAATACTTAGGTCAGGCTGAGACTTGACAGGTACAGGGACTTAGTGACTTTGGATTTAGGCTAGCTAGATTAGCTATATGGAGTATTATTTTGTGATAGAAATCCTTTTTTGATGTTAGTCTTATTTGTAGACTTGTGTATGCTTGTTTATAGTGTAGACATGTGATGACCTGTATATTCTTTTAGACCTGTCATAGTTTATGCAAGTATATATTTGTATATGTAAGTCTACCGTTTCATTTTGTAGACTTACACATTAAAGAAAAAATTGATGTATTTTATTTTCGTTGCCACATTTGATTATGTGTTATATCTGTTATTATATATTGTTTTGAATTATATCAAACCATCACATTATTGTTTTTCACCTGGATCCGATATGTTGAATTACTACATGTAAGAAAAGAAAAGTTAGTCATATAATTCGACGTATCGATACTCGCTTAAAGCATTATTACGTATGGTCGCCCCTAACCTACCTTATTCTTCATATTACTCGACAATATTTCTTATAATATTCTTGGGTAGTATGGGTATAAAGGTGGGGCATTACATAAGTAAACCCTATTACTTGTAAATCATCTTATTTAATAATCAACCAAATCACCTCTTAATGGGTTTCTCCCTTTTATTCCGACCTGTATCACCACCCCTTTGATTTGTTGATCCCTCCTTTTAGTTTGATTTTTTCTCCAATTTTGATTATATATTCTTTTTCTCTACTTCTTTAATTCTCTGATTTTTTTTTTCTCAATTTTTTTTGAAGACACCAAGTGATTTGAAGAGAAACCCATTGATATGAGGAGAATCGGCCTTTTGCTACATAATAAGGTTTATAGGGTAAGGAACAAAGCATACATCCCTATTTGTAAAGCTAGGAAACGATCTTATCCATTAGATTTAATTTAATAAAACACGACCGTTCGGTCTATGGTAATCCTAGCCTACAACCCTTGATCGGCCGATCGGTTCATTAGGGGCGGTCGACCGGTCTTAATGACGGTGTCAACCGGTTAAAATTACCTAATATAATTTTTTTTCCTTTTACAAATTATTGTCATTTTCAAATCTTTAAACTTTAACAACTTCTTCGTATGATCATCAATTACGGACATTTATGTGATGACGGTCCTACACCACTGGCACCCAATATACCTGTATATTGTGCTGTAGCGATGCCCAACCGGTGCGGGACGTCCGTCAGGGTTGTAAAGAAAATAAAACAACACATCACATGTCGTATATCTTATAACACATCGAATAAAATATAATAGTAAACATCTCAAATATAAAACGTGAGACAGTAAATAACTAAATGAATCGTAAAACCAGAGTGCATAGATCATATAGTAACAACATATAAAATAGAGTTATGCATCAAATAATAACTCATCATTAACTTCCTCTAGGTAATAAAGGAACTAGAGAACTCCGTAGTGCTATGCAACAGAATAGCAAATAAGTAAGTGTAGTAATACGAGAGTATGACTTCTATCCGTCCTCTATCCATCTCCACGTGCTCACCAGACCTAATATCCATCTACTCATTTAAGAGTACCCAGAGTGATAGAAAGCAAATAATAAAGCTCCGAGTCAGACAACAGTCTGGTGTGAACGGTAGCAAACCTCTAAATACTAATATCTCCATAATAGGACAAATGGTTTGAAGAATCATACATGACCTGTCTCTGCATCCATTGAGTTAGCACATACACAAGATATATGCTACCGAACATCATAATAACCATGGGTATACTAATATATCAAAGTACTAAGGGGTGTTTAAATATATACACCTATAATATTGACATCATGTGACATCTTTAGGGTGATAAACAATCAAATAAACATAGCATCCATCATCCATCCTCACATTCACTCACTCAGTGCATTCGATATAAAATCACCCACCGACTCATCATGCTCAAAGACTAGACTATCCAACATGAAAGCCCGCGTCCTGGTTCCTTGGTACTCATATCCATGCTACTCAATCGGCCAAGAAATAGACTAACAATCGCATCAGTATAGGGTAAACAAACCTTATATCTAGAATAAAGAGCCATCACGCTCCAGGAGCCATCACATCCCCAATATGTACCCCATTTCACGAGTGCCTTACAAACCCTCGAGTCTCAACTATCTTTTTGCATATTTCATCTGTATCAGAGCAGCTTTTAGAACTGATCTCATGTCTCCTATCATGAAGTCACCATGGTAGGGATGATTCTCTACAATCATCATCAATCATAGAATACAACCATATGTCCCATCGCCTTCCTCCAATAGCTCCCTCAATCTAACTCATAGTTCTCTGTTCTACATCTCCAAGTATAACTATCCATCATCCAAGCCGTCACTTCCCATCATAGTCATCATCATTGAATCTTGGGTCGTCGTCATCAAAATCGCAACCTAACCCATTGGTTTGGTACCGACCCCTATATTTAGCCATATATGGCTAAATACGTGTTTGACATGAATTTATAGTCAACACACCCAAAACTCGAAGCAAACACCATCATATCTCGAAGCAAGCTTAGGAAGAACTTGAAGAAGACATGTGGGAACTCGAAGACGTTCTACAAGTCACTATCACTGAACCATCCCACCAATCCTTGAAGCCCGATCCATGCAACCCGATTCGTCACTAATCTAGGTCCTACCGATCCCACACTTCACCTCTTTCATCACCAAAAAACTTACACCTCATGGATCAATACCGATCCACGGGTGCTGATCCATATGACTTAGCTCAAATTTGGCTAAGTCCTTACCCTTTGGTAACCCATCACCTTCATCGACCCATAGTTTCTACCGAACCATACAACCTTAAGTCCTGAAGCCATCCCCAAACTTAAACCTTCATGGATCGGTACTGGTCCACCACTTAGCGAGTTTTCTCCTTCTTTACTCCATCGACCTATGCTCCCTAGCTAGAATCCATGACTCGAAGAAAACCAATCAAAAACTTGAAGCAACTTCTCACCAATCCATACCTTCAAATGACCACCGATCCATCATAATTTGACCATAACTTGAGCAAATGAACTTCAAATGACTTGAAACTTGAAACATAGCTTTAGGGGGTCCTTCTTGACCTACCATGTGGATCGCATGTTATTTGGGCCAATAACGATTAATCACTACCGATTGATCGTACTGATCCGTAATGTATTCCTATAACTAAACCACCATTCGATTGACATTTTCAACCAAACAAACATCACACATTCAAGCAATCATTACATAAAACATATCCTAATATGCATACATCCATACACATCAATGCGAATCCTAAAACTAAGGGTAGTATTCATAAGAACAAGGAGATCCATAAGAATACTAGTTTTATAAAACTTTTCCAAATCGTTTGAAATTCACATATGTGGTTAAAATTGGTTTAAAACATATTTTAGTTAGAAAATCATCTAAAAACATCATTAAATGTCTAATAGTGGCTAATTAGCGAGTAGAGGCTTAAACCACTCGCCTAAATCTAAATCAATCCAATCCAAGCCTAAAGATGCACGAATCCCGAGGTGAATAGTAGCTACAGGATGATTTTCAGCAGCAAATCTTCAATCTAAGGTGTTAATCCCACTATTCTTCCTTCAATGACACGTTTTGGCTAATTAAGGTAGGTATTAGGATAACTTTCTTTCTAAAAGGTGGTTAATAGAGGTTTCTCTCTATTTATGGAAAGTGTTAAATGATGGAGAGAAGTTCCATTAGCCCTAACCTCATGCTAATCCCAAAATGGGCTTTGGGCCGTCCCTTTAACTCGCTAATTACCCATTAAGCTGTTTAAAATCAAGTGAAACTTCAAACAACCATAACTTCCTAACTGTAAGTCCATATTTTTATTATGACCAATCTACGAAAAGAAAAAACATTATACCATTCTAAGAAAGTTGTTTCAGACCCTAATTAAGCTCCTACCGAACTTTATAGGCCATACAAGATTTTCTAGATTAAAATCGTCCGATAAAAATTCAAATGATGGAAAACGGCTCTAGTAATCATTTCCAAAAGTCATATAATCATACGTTCTCTTATAAAAATGATATTAATATTCTATGATCCTATGTTACGTAGAATACTGGTTGTTACATTCTTCCCCCTTTAGGATATTCACCCTTAAATTCCTAAACAAGAATCAATAGGGTTATCTCTCATGCCTAACAACCATATATAAGCATATGCAACCATCATACAATAAATGTGCACAAAAAACATCAAATGAAAAAGGTAACATCTAAGCCTATCCTAACATGTATGATGCTATACTAAGGTATACTTCATGGTATCATAAGTGAAAGTAAAAGCGACAAATAGAAAACCTTACTAAGTAAAGAGCTCTGGTTAAGCTGTCCTCACGCTCTCCTCCGTCTCTCAAGTGCAACCACCTTCGTTTTCACTGTACTGAACCTTGACAAACTTCATTGTCCTCTTTATAAGCTGCTTTTAATCACATCTGACAAATAGGCTTATGAGGTCTTGAAGCCTCTGGCTTAATCTTGATATCATCTAGTTGATCTGGTGCGATAGTTACACCTGAACGTGCACAAATTTCCGCAAGTGAGAAACATGGAACACATTGTGAACTCCCACTGTTCTTTGAGATAAGTCGACTCTATAAGCAAAGTTTCCAATCCTCTCTAGTATTAGAAAAGGACTTATGAATCTCGGTGCCAACTTCCTCTTACCATCGAACTGAACTACATTCATCAACGGAGAGACCTTGACAAATACCATTTCGTCGATAGAGAACTTTAGATCTCTACATCTCTTACCAGTGTAGCTCCTCTATGTGTCTTGCGTAGCTTTCATTTACTGCCAATGATCTCAATCTTCTTCAAGGTTTCTCTAATCATATCTGGCCTGAGTATCAGTTTCTCGCCCGCTTCTCATCAATACGAAGGCGCGTTGCACGGACGGCCATAAATGCCTCCAAAGGTGCCATATCGATGTTGTACTGAAAACTATTTTTGTATGTGAATTTAAAGAGATGTTAATGATCATCCCACGAGCCATCAAAGTTAAGTATACATGCATATAAGAAATCTTCTATGATATGATTACTCTCTTATTTTGGCCATCAGTTTTGAGCGTGATAAGTTGTGCTGAGGTACAGCTCTATCCCTAACACCTCCTGTAAGCTCTTCCAAAACCCACTAGTGAACGACTGGTTTTGGTCACTCATAATGCTCTTCGGCACACCATGGAATTGTACTATCCACTTAAAATACAACTATGCCATTTTGGCTTCCTTTCTACTTGACTTGATGGGTATAAATCTGGCATTCTTGGTTAATCGATCGACTATGCTCCAAATGCTTTCGTACCATGCTCGAGTCCTCGACAGTCCATCGATGATATCCATCGAAACTTATTCCTGTTTCCACAAAGGAATATCTAGAGGTTGCATCATACCACTAGGCTTCTTCTACTCTGCCATAATCAACAGGAAGTTCATATACTTCAAGATGAATGTCCCGGTGTCTTTCTTCATCCCTTCCTAATAGAAGGTCTGCCTTATATCACGGTACATCTTTTTACCATTGGGATGAATAGTCGATCTCGAATAATGGCACTCTCATAGTACCTCATCCCTTAACCCATCATCATCAGGAATAGACAATCTCTCACCCTTACAGAGCCAACCATCTCGGTCGAGTCCATATTGTCTCATCTCCCCAGATTCTACTCCATCCTTAATCTTAGTAATGGTCTCAGCTAATCTGGCATTGCGCTACTTACAAATACCAATCGTTCAATTAGAGTAGGTATGATAGTCAAGTTCATCAATATCTCTGTCTTTAGCTCGCATCTAGGTCAGAAATCATAATCAGCAATATACTCTAACCATGTCCACTCTAGGAACAAAGCTCGTAAACTGGTATGTCTTCTACTCAATGCATCAGAAATAGCATTCCCTTTTCCTAGTGTATATAAAATATTAAAGTCATAGGAGGCTAGGATCTCTAACCATCACTATTGGCGAAGGTTAGGACCCTTCCATGAAAAGAGGTACTTCAATGATTTATGGTTGGTGAATAACTCAAACCCCTCTGTTAAAAGACAATGCCTCAAAATCTTCAACGGAAACACAATCGTTGCTAACTTAAATCATGTGTTAGGTATTTCTTCTCATATGGCTTCAGTTTTCGACTAGCATATACAACAATTTTGTCCCTTGATTGGAGCCACTATGAAGAAGTTCTAGGAGTTACGAAATTGAATGGGAGTTGAACTCAAATCTCCCATTGTTCCTCAGTATCTCAGGGGTAGAGCGGTCAGCTGTTAACCGCTTGGTCATAGGTTCGAATCCTACTTACTTTAATACCGCGCCTAATCCAGTGCCATAATCATTAGTGTATACTGTTATCTCTTCATCCCCACTCAAAATAATCAACATTGGTGTACTCGTCAACTTGTCCTTTAAACACATAAATACCCGCTCGCATCTCGCATCCCAAATAAAAGTATGATTCTTTTTCATAAAATGAGTCAATGGTGTAGCTACTTTGGAGAAATCCTAGATGAATCATCTATAATACCTAGCTAACCCCAAGAAGATTCTTACATCTATAGCATTTTGGGTCTAGTACAATCTTAAACCGCTGCAACTTTAGTAGGATCCATGGCAGTGCCCTGCTTAGAAACAATGTGACCTAAAAATCTCACTTCCCTCTTCTAGAAGTTACACTTAAAAAACTTTGCTCTCAGTCGATGCTCTATCAACACCTCAGGCATGATCCTCGAATATGTCTTGTGTTCTTCCTTTATCCATGAGTAGACGAGAATATCATCGACGAACAAGCACGAATTTATTTTGCTAACCCCTGAAGACAATTTATGTGATCAACAAAGAATGTTGGCATTGGTTAACCTGAACGAGATAACCAACCACTGATAGAAACCTACCGGCATACAAAATGTTGTAATTGGCACATTCTCCTTTGCTACTCTCAGTTGGTGAAATCGCACCTCAAGATCTAACTAAGAGAATACTCTAGCACCATGAAGTTGATTAAACAAATCATCAATACGTGGGAGTGGATCTTGTTCTTCCTCGTCAATATTCTGCTCACTGTAATCAACACACAGTATAAGAGAATCATCCGTCTTTGTGGAAAATACTATAGGTGCTTCCCACTCAGAAATATTTCTACGATTGAAACATTTTTGCAAAAGGTCATTCACTCGCACCTTGAGCTCACTATGCTCTCTAGGTTCCATCCTTCTCAACAACATCACTAACAATCTGGCATCTTTAATTAAATCAATAAAGAACTCAATCTCTCTGTGTGGCAGAAGCCCGGTCACCTCCTCAAATACGTTTGGATACTTCCTAGTAAAAGGCACTGATGACAACTTGTCATGTGGGATATTGAGTGAATACAGAAAACTGACCATCATGTCATCATTCAGTAGGCAGCCTAACACTACCGTTTGCCCATCATCTACCCTTATTGTCACCAATGAGTTCCCACAATCCACTATCACTCTATATCTATGAAGCGAAGCCATCCCAAAACAATACCAAACCTAACGAAACCCAAAAAAAGAAATCACAATCAAAAGAACATCCATGACTAGATAAGACCAAGCCATGAAAAACCATACACTGGCTAGTGGGAAGGTCGGTCAATAAATTCAGGTCACAGTCCCAATCTATCTACCCAATCACTAAATATGGAGGAATATGAAGTCTTGGTATCAAATAAAACTCATACGTTGTAAATGGAAAACATGCCTTGAATAACGATTGCTTCCCCTTCTCTTTCGCCGAAGGAACATTCGATGAAGTCGGAACGACTTTGATAATATATGCTTTTGCCGCCTATTTCTGCCTCAACGGCTCTGGACAGTCCTTCTGAATGTGCCCAAACTTGTTACATTTGTAGCATTTCTTCCTCTTTGTATTGCAATCTTTACTATAGTGGCCCATGCCACTGCAGTTATAACAAATGACTGAAATCTTACTCTTTTTTTGATTGCCTTTGTTTTAAAACCGCTTCCTCTTATTGTTCCACTTCTTCTTCCCACCCCACTTGATTGCGGCTTTGGCTCTACTTTAGGAACAATGGCTCTTGGCTATGGGTAAAGACTGTTATGCCTTAGATCCTTTTCAATAATCATTTAGAAAGTCTTGTCAATGTAACTCATGAGTTTCTCTCCCAAGTAGTCACTCAAGCCAATAAGGAACTTTCATTCTTCTTCAGCAGAGTATTGATGAAGGACATCTCATATTTCTATAGAGTGTCGAATCGGCAACGTACTCGAAGATAGTCATATCCCTTTGCTTCAGATCCATGAACTTACAGAACAAGACTGAGTTCTAAACTATCGATATAAACTTCTCTTTGAATCTGGCTTCAAACTGGTCGCATATGAGATGGTCCTCAAAAGTAGCAACCTTCACAGCATTCCAACAGTTCATGGCTCGCCCTTGAAGCTGTCGGGAAGCCAATCGCCTCATCATAGAATCATTTAACTCTAAGTCATTGATGGTTCTCACGCAAGTATCAAGCTAATTCTACACTTCCTTCATCGACTTTGTTCCTTGGAATGGTTTGCCACCAAGTAGCAAAGTCCTTGATTAGCTTAGTGAATCATCTCTGAGCGCCTGCACTGGAGTACCACCATCAATAACAACATTTGGAGCAGCACTTGAGCATTCTACAACATGTTCTGCATCATGGTACTGAACATGGTCTGCAAATTAGGATTAACAGCTCCCGAGCCAAATCCTTCTTCAACTCCATAGATGGAGTTCCTAGCAGAATTCCTTGTTTAATAACTCATCCTTCAATCTGTAATAACGACGATCCATCTCTCTATAAGGAATCCCACTTAAGTAGTACTCATGTGTGCAGTGCGACTTATTTACGATATACTATTATATAGTTTTGAAAACAAAAATAAATAACAAGTACGCACTCTCGTATACACACACACTCTCGATCCAGTCTTGGGTGAGAATTCCTATCCTAACTCTACTAGATCATAATATCCCTAAGATTAAACTATGAAAACTAAGCTGTGTTACCAAATGTGACGACCGCCCTATACCATCGGCACCCAATATAGTGCGCTGTAGTGATACCCGACCAGTGTAAGAGGACCGTCAGGGTTGTAAAGTGAATAAAACATCACATTACCTGTTGTATGTCTCACATCACATCAAATAAAATATAATAGCAAACATCTCAAATATAAAATAGGCAAGACAGTAAATAACCGAGTGAATCACAAATTCAGAATGCATAGATCCATACAGTATACAACATAAGAAATGGAGTTATACATCAAATAATAACTCATAAATAATTTTCTCTTGGTAATAAAGGCACTAGCAAGCTCCATAGTTCTGTATAGTGGAATAGAAAATAAGTAAGTGTAGTAATACGAGAGTATGACCTCCTGTCCGTCCTTCATCCAACACCAAATGCTCACTAGACCTGATATCCCTAATCTACTTATTTAAGAGTACCCAGAGTGATAGAAAGCAAAGCATTAAACTCCGAGTTAAATCTAGTGTGAGCGGTAGTAAACCTCTAAATACTAAAAAAATCACTATAATAGGACAATGGTACAAAGAATCATACCTGACCGGTCCTTGCAACCACTGTAACAACCCGCACCTCAGTCAGCCTAGATTTTCGCTAACCCGAAAACCTAAGTTCATTAAAATACGGATTCTTGGTTTGGTATCCTACAAAATGGGAAGTATATTAGAGAATTAATGGTAATAACTCACAGCAGAAATAAGAAATATAATAGATCAATATAATTACTGACAAAAATCGACATCTCAAATGTCGAGAGCCTCAGCCAGACAACTACTCTAAATGAACATCAGCAACCGCCCTTCTAAATCCTGTAGGTTGTAATGATAAGGAGGTCAGAACAACGTTCTGGTGACTAGTAAACTATACATCTTATACATAGCACTAGCTTATGCCTATTGTTCACTATTTCATGTTATGTTAGATTTTATTACTAGTCGCTATGACTCCATTGCTACGTTCGAATCGTACCTATCTACATCTGTAGATCTATGTATATATATATAGGGGTGTGTGTGTTTATATATATGCCCTAAGTCCACTACTAGACCTAGATACTATCCTCATTAGTATCATTCGATCAGCACCTTGCAAAGATCCATCGCCATCGTATCACCGAGGAAATCCTAACATGCAAACCAACAACCTCCAATCCATAAGGTCCTAATGCTTTAGGGATTTTTCATCATGTACACCAGCCTTTTGCGTACCCTTGTCTGCTTCTTATATTGTGGATTTTAGGCTCCACACACCACCACCTCATCTATGTTTTGAAGGAATCTTTGTATGGGTTAACTGGACTTGCCCTATCAAACAAACTAACAAACAACTATGGCGTTGCATAACCCAACTAAACCAATCCTAATAGGCGGAAGAGATCAGTTAGGTGTAACCCTGTTCTTCCCATTGGCCGCAAGAGACGGATATAAGCTCGAGAAATATGCTACTTCTATCCTAGTTTATGGTACCCAAGTACACCAGCCATTTACGTACACTTTGCAAATCATTTAGGTACCTAGGCACACCAGACTTTACCTACCACATTGCATAAGTCCATTCTGACTCGCCATCCTTTTAGATTGCATGGTCTAATCAAGGCAATAGCCCAACTTAAAAACATAATTTTTTTGATGACCTAATTTGACTGTGCACTTTCGGCCTTGACATAATTATAACAGATATTTATAATTATGACAGGCAATTTATAATTAAGGCAATATGCATAGTACAGGCCTAAGGATACCCCTCTAGTATAAAATTGTACACTCGCGGCGAGTTTTATTGGTTGGATATGTTTTTAGCATTCCAAACCAGTCGAATGACCTTCAGACATTGGTCCATTATAATTATAACAGGCAATTTATAATTGTTCACACCCATCATAAATGCATATCCGAGGCTACGTATATACATATTTCAGACTTATGCATACTTATTTTTATTTTAGTTTCTTTATTGCCTCAACATCTTTTATGTCTGACTTTAAGTCTTTAGTCTTACTATGTGTTTATATTTTATATAAGTAATTTCATTTGCTGCTTCTCAAATTCGGACATCAATATCGTTGCTATAACGTTCATTAGTTCAACCTTTTATTTCTATTCCTATTATTACTTCTTTTTCTTGCCTATAATCTAGACTTACCTTTTCATTAGTTTCCATTTTATTAACCTTTAAGCTACGTTCTTATTTCAATATTCCACTTTTGGGGTTACTATATTTTAATAAATTGGAATTAAACTTTAATAATTTAACTATTACATAGTAAATTTCCATACCTTATCCTAAAGAGGTGGTTTGTGCGATGTTTGTTATTAAAAAAAATTCTTTTTTATTTATTGAAATAGATGGTATAAAGTACAGTAATCATCTCTATTTTATACATCTCTTTCTTTTATAAGTATATATCGGTTACCTGTCACTTTAAACATCACACTTTTGTTAAGTTTGAATTTGATAATATATGGAAATCCACTTTTAATAACATACATTCCAATAAATTAAATATCACTATAACACCAACAGTCCAATTAGCTTTGTTTTATACAGTCTAATTCGCCAAATGAAATGGAATCTTAATTTATTATGTTTTAAGTTAATTAATATGATGTAAAACTAATAAATAAAATCATTATGCAATTATAGAATTAAATCTAATCATTACGTAATTACAGAAATAAAAATAATCATTACGTAATTGTAGAATAAAAACTAATCATTACGCTTCTCTAATTATCACTATAAATTTATATGCAAGTTTACAGTTTTCAACATTTCATATATATGAATTCATTTGAAATAAATTATCAGACTCGGGCATATAGGAATAAATATGCAACGATACAATCTAGAATTGTATAAAAACGTATAATATTCCCACTCACCTTTAATTAGCGCCTCAAATCTCTAGATTTAATACAGATCTAACCCTGTTATTTGTATTCTCCGCTTTTTGACCCCCTATTCGGATGCATAGACAATATTTTATTCAGTTCTATCAGAGATTGGGTTAGAGAGAATAAATTTGAATTTAGATTTATTAATTAGAACCAAATCTAAATTTTTTACCTTTGACGTAGCAAGCTGATTTGAACCTATTTCTACCCTCTGTTCTTTTCTATTCCTCTCTAAAGTGCATCCATGAAATCTAAATATATTTATGTGTATTTAGAAATTTTGGAGGAGAAATGAAAGTGGTAGAACTTCCACGCTCATTAGAAAATTAATGAGTTGGAAGTGAAGGTTCAAATTAGTGCTAATCGTCGGATTGATTTAAATCAGATTTGGGCCACACGGCCTAGGTTTGCTGTCGACTTCAGGCATAGGCGGGTCTACCGACCCATAACCTATGTCGTCCATCTATGGTCAACCGTGCATGGGTTATGGTCGACTCGACCTGTTTATTTTTATGTGTTTTGATTTCATTCGATTTCTGGTTGATTTGTTTCCTTCATTATTTGCTTAATGTTAATTACCGTTATCATCTACCTCGATTAGCCTTTCTTAACTCTTAAGCAACTTTTAAGTTTAATGGTGTTAACCCATCATTAACTAATTCATATTATTTCCTTAATTACATATATAATTATTTCCAACAATGAAAATTCAAACACGAATAACGTTGTTGTTTGAACTCCGATTGGAAAAGTTATATATGAAAATCGCTCAGAAAATCGCCATGAGTTCAACGGTGTAAGTTTCATAGAAAAATTTCAAAATTTGTAAAAAGTCCATTTCTACTATGTATTATTTATCAATTAATTCATTTTAATTAATTACCGTAAAATCATGGAGTGTTACATCGATAGAATTAGCACATACATAAGATATATGCTGCATTACATCATAGTCATTATGGGTGTACTATACGTCAAAGTACTAAGGGGTGTCCAAATACATATATCAATGATGTCAACATCATGTGACATCCTTAGGATGATAAATAGCCAAATAAACATAGAATCCATTATCCATCTCCACATTCACTCACCCAGTGCACTGCATATAAAATCACTCGTCGACTCATCATTGTCAAAGACTAGACTATCCATAACGATAGCCTACATCCTAGTTCCTCGATACTCAAACCCATGCTACTTAGTCGGTCAGGAAATAGTCTAAACATCACATCAGTCCAACGTACAAAAACCTCATATCTAGAATAAAGAGCTATGACACTCCACGAACCATCACGTCTCCATCATATACCCCCACCTCACGAGTACCCAACGAACCCTCAAGTCTCAACTATCCTTTTGCACATGTCATCTATAATAGAGTATATCTTGGAACTGACCTCACAACTTCCATCATAAAGTCAGCGCAGTATGGAAGATTTTCTATAGTCAACATCAATCGTAGAATACAATCATATATCCCATAGCCTTCCTTCAATAATACCATCAACCTGACTCATAGTCCTCTACTCTGCATCTTGAAGTACAACTATCCATCATCGAAGCCGTCACTTCCCATTATGGAATCATCATCATTGAATCATGGGTCATCCTCATAAAAATTACCACCGAACCTTATGGATCAGTACCGATCCCTATATTTAGCCACATTTGGCTACAAACTATGTTTGACACGAGTTCAAGGTCAACACACCTAAAATTCAAAGCAAACACAACATATCTTGAAGCAAGCATTGGAAGAACTCAAAGCAGGCATGTGGGAACTCAAGGTCATTATATAAGTCGCCATCACCGAACATCCCATTGATCCATGATGCCCGATCCATGCAACCCGATCCATCATGAAGCCAAGTCCTACCGACTCCACACTTCACCTCCTTCTTCAAATAACCAAACCTTACACCTTTATGGATTGGTACCGATCCATGGGTACTTATAACGACTCGGAATTCTACCGCTTTAATTTGAGAATATTTAATTAAATTTAAACATTCAATTAATGGTTTTTATTGGTTAAAATAACCCTCTTTTAATTAATAACTAATAATATGGAATTCATTTTTGAATTTTTTTACATAAATAAACAGTCACAGGGAAAATGTGACTGAAATCATTTTCTGGATTTTCGACTTTTTATCGAGTGAAAGTTGTCGCAATGTTGTCGCACACTTATGTGCAAATATATATACACATTTAATAACAGTTCCTATTTGCTAATAAAGGAATTAATTAACTTCAATTAACATTAGAGAACTTAAATTAATAATTAAATAAAGTGATGTGACTTTTTCTTTCTAATTAAGAATAGGGGATTTTTGATAGGGATCTGCGTGCATAGGTACATAAGGAAAATATGTGCACATGGGTTGGCAGGTGCTTGCTTTGGAAAGGAGGAAGGGTAATAGTCTAGAAAAAATGAAGGGTGTAGCGTGAACTAAGGAGGGGTAATTTGGTCAGTTGGCTAAGGGACCAAGTGGTAATTCACTACATTTTCAAACTCTATAAAAGAAGCTCATTCCACTTTATTGTCATCTTTGCTTCCATTTTCTTTTCTTTTTCTCTTTTCTTCTCTCTCTTCACTCTTCTAAAATTCCTTAGCAAATTTAATTCAAAACTCCTCCTTTTCAACCAAACCTCCTTCACTTACCTTTTAACAACATTTATAACACCACCACCTACCCAAAAATGCAAACTTTTATGTACATTCCTCAAAAGCACCCTAGCTCAGGTGCAAGCAAATGGAAGGGAAGGTTAGGACATGGGCAAGGAGGAGTGGTGGCAGCTTGGATCTAAGCTAGGGGAGGGAAGGTAGCAGCTTTGTGACGTTTTAGTTGATGGCAGGAAGGTTTGTGTGCTTGCTTGATTATGGTAGCTTCTTGCTAGAGTTTGGTTAAGATTTATATGTAAGATATCTCACTTTGGAATAATTTAAAAAATGACGATGACGATGACATGTCATTGTATATGTTATATGTATAAGTGTAAGATATCTCACTTGGAAGCGGACGACATAAGTGACCATTGTTTTGTGGGGGACTAAGCAGAGGAAGTTGAAGTGTCTTTGTTGTGAATAGGTTGCTATGGAAGCACTTTGAAAAATAGAAAGTTTGTAGAGGGATCCAAAAGGATTCCTTGCCTTGTTGATTATTATTTACATACATTCTTGGTTATGTAAATGCTTATGTATATGGAAATTGAATGTTGCTAGTTATACTCGATCCACTTGTTGTTTGCTTTGCGATAAAATCACTTGCTTTCTTTTAAGTGGTTTACTACTTTGTTTCTAAATGTTTTTTGAAATATACTTTCGAACTTGACTTATATTTCCAAACCTTTTTGCGAAGAATTAAAGTGGTTTAATATAAAAATAAAGGGTTTAGAAACTATGTGATTTACTAAACAACATTTTAAAGCTACGGTCCATATCGCAATAGTCGCTATGGATGCATTTTGAAAATCCATGATTTTTGTAAAGTAAAAGGAAGTTATCTATTACAGATATTTTGTAGTTCTTAACAAATGTGTTTTATAAAGGTTGTTTAAGTATTTAGAATGGATTTTGATTTTTTAAATATATTTTTAAGAATTTATTTAGTTATTTAAACAAGAGTTTTGAATTTTACTTCTTTGTTTCAAAGTTTGAGTTTTGTTAAAAGCGACCATCTTTAAAAGGTTGTTTAAATACAAGTTTGAAAACATGTTTCAAAGAGTTTTAAAAGTAATTTTAAATGAGGAAGGATGCATGGATTACTACATTATTGTTGTAATAAATGTTTTTGAAAAAAAGGAAAGAGATCATGGACTATAACACTCTTGTTATAGCAAATGGTTTTGGGAAAATGGAAATGGTGTTTGGTAACACTTGGCTATTTTTAGTAAGTTGTTTACTTTGTATAAAGAAAGGATGTTACCTTTTGAATCAAGATTTGGTTTAAATAAATGATTTTGGGAAATTTTTTCAACAACTAGTTTGAAATCGAAGGCTAGAAATAATTTACGATGTTGATTTTTCGCTTGCTTTAAAAAGACCTTGTTTTATGATAGGGATTTCTTTGTTGATGCCATTAAGTAACATAGAAAAAATGTGATAAGTAATGTTAAAATATTGACATGTTTATGGAAAGTAAGCCATCTTATATTTAGCACTAAACCGTTGAATAGACTTTCCTCTATCCGTGAGATATAGAATCAGAGTGTAGGCAAGGCAATGAGCAACCAGTGCCTTGACTTACCTAGCTTCGTTTCTAGGCGAGGGATAGAGAAGCTGAAATGTAGGGAGTGTGATAAATATAAGAGTGTTAATTTCTATGAATATGTCATGATTAATTAAGTATATGGAATGTACTTCATCATATACTTAACACTAAATTTTGAGGTATGGAAGCCCATTTCTATTATTGAGAGTTTAAGACTGTATGTTGAGGCAAGGGTAGTTCTCTAACCTATCCGACTTCATTGTTAATCGTAGGATAACATGGGGTTGAAATCGAAAAGTGGTAATAAGTATATGATGTCCAATTTTTCATTCACAAAATTATATACTTACACTAGAGAGTGGCTTTTCACTATCGATAACTTAACCTATTTTGACTTAGGAAGTATATGGATGCTTTGCAATTTCATACTTCCTAGGTATGACTAAAATAGGGAAATCGTAGCCTTGAGCCTTACACTAGGTATGACTAAAATAAGGAATATGCAGTAGGGCTATGTGGGTTGCACCCATTAGGGTATGGTCATCACCTTTCCGGGACACTGTTTATGGATTTGGTATGTGCATGAGTGCTCTCGAGGAAAAGGTTGTAAAGCAAACAGGGCGATATCATATTCGATACTATCCAGGAAGAGGTATACCGGTCTTTTGTTGGCGAGGTTCCCAGTGAGGCCCTCGGTAAATTTTTCTAGAGGTGTACTACAACAGGTGGTAACCTAGTAGCCTTGTCATTGTATAAAATCCATTTTCCAATACGTGCCTTTACGGACTTTGTTGTATACTAAATATGCTGTTGCATGTAATTAATGTAACCATTTCGGCTATGATTCTTTACATATTTTAAACCATTGACATTATTATATTATCCTAAGATTTCTTATAAAATGGTTTTGTTATTGTAAGGTAAAAACCTATCCTTGTTTATGTGTGGCGTTGTCTTACGAGATACCATTATTTTTGATATGGGTTTATAAATATAACAATCGATATGATTTGAGTTTCTCATGCTAGTTTACCAGACTGATCTAGATGTTATTTTCTTATAATACTTAGGTCAGACTCGAGTACGTTTCTAAATTTAGCGATGGACGCTTGGAGCTTCAGGAGATGAGCTGGATGCTTCCATGACTTAACATACTTCATTTTTTGCTGCATTTCTTGTTTTGTATTTATCAACATTTGTAAGGACAAGCTGTTATAATTGTACATGCTAATGATAGGTTAGACTCTTAATGTTGTATGAATATTAAAGTTTTCTTTTGTAAAGATCATTTGGATATTATATATTACTTATTACGATTTAAGATTCTTCCCTATCTTTTCTTTTCTTTCACCCCAACAATCTGACTTTCTGGCCCATGGACGTTTGGCATGTGAATACGGTAGATGTGCTAGTGTCGAATTTTAGGGGTGGAAAAGACGTGTCATCACATTTGGTATCAGAGCTTAGGTTGAGCGAACACCTAAGCATTGGTGGGGTAAACTCATTAGAGATAGGGTAAGTTGCATCTTAGAATGAGTTTGAGTGTATTATATATGAGAGCACGTATTTGTTAGTTCTATAAAAATGCTTTATATTATTTTGAAAATTGGAAAATAAAATAATTTGTAACAATCACCTATCAACACTTAGAACCATCTCAAAGTTGGTTGTTGATTGGTAAAAAGAACAATACAACATTATAATTATATGTTAATTTTTTTTGCAAAACTGAGAAGTCCTTACCAGATTTATTAAAAAGGAAAAAATGGGGAAAGCATACTTAATCCCATAATAAGAAAAGCAAAAAAATACATAAGAATACTAGGGAGGAAAAAAGAAAAGAAACAGAAAATCAACTTGCCTGCATGAAGTAGACATCTAACTCAGACATGACACCAAGGACTTGCAGGCCCAGACATATCTTATGACATAATTCAATACAGAACACACTATCAGTTTTAATCTTTCCATCAAAAACCCTAAGATTCCTTTCCATCCAAATACTAGCTATAAAGGCCTTCAATACATACAGTAGAAGCAAAGGTGTTAATTCCCTTATCTTGTTGCCTTATAAAGTCTTACGCATTCCTCGACACTATCAAGACTAGGCTGTTTGTACTTACCCATACTCAAAATCCTCCTCCACCCAACATTCATATTGTGATAGTTCAAAAAAGATGCATCACCTCCTCCTCATGAGTCCTACAAAAAGAACAGATATTAACGATGACAAAACCTCTAGTTTGAAGATTAGTCTTTGTTTGCACTACATTCCTAAGCCTTTTGAAAGTAGGAAATTCTCCTTCTCAGAATAGCAAGAGTTCCATACTCTTTTAAACCACCATAACCTTTCCTCGGCACCTGAAGAGATGGCAGAATAAACCGCTGAGACTAAATGCACTACTTGTTTAGCTATCCAAACATAATGATCATCTCCACCTTTTAGTAGATCGTCCTGAATCAAGTTCCAGACCTGCCTAACCCTCACATTACAAGAGTAAGGAATAGAAAAATGCTTTCATGGACATAGTCAACAGCTCTTTCCTCTATGGGGATTCCTGGTTGAACTTGATCATTATAAGTTAGCACGTCAGTTAAGATAAGACCCCTTTTGGCCCAAGGCACATATCAGAACTTTGTGACACGATTATATGCAAGAGATACATATATGCGTAGATGAAGAAATTCACTTAGCTGCAATATACTCCTTCATACCCAACCACATGCAAGAGCCAAGTCCACGGTCCAAAAGTAATTCTTACCACTAATGTGAAATTTCCTAGCCCATTTAGCCCAAAGACAATCTTAATTGTTGAGGAGACCATCAAAGTGCTTAGAGAAAGCAGCTTTATTCCAGAGTTGGATGTTCTTAACAATCCAATCCCCTAAAAACCAAAGGTTGTTCAATCTTACTGACATCCAATGTGACAAACCTTCTAGAATGCATATTACCTATCCATAAATAGTGATTCATAGCTTGCCAAATCTAGTTAATAAGGTTGAGAGGAAGGATAAAACATCTACACCGGTACACTATCATAGCTTGAATAATTGTTTTGATGATGAAAAGTCTGTCCGCCTGAGTTAAAAATATATTAACCCATTAATTCGTATTTCTCGTAATCTTCTCAAAATTCATATACGTTAATTATGCTAATATATATATATATATATATATATATATATATATAAACACATACATATATGTGCCTAGTAATTTCTATGCATACAAAAAGTATGCCCTAAACTTGGTTTAAATGTCAACTCATTCAACAACAATACAAGTCTTATCCCTTATTATCAATATTACCGAAATTCCTATATTCTTATCCAAATATTCCAATCAACGGACTTATATATAACAAAAATTCAAACTCGGCTTATTACACCAAAATAATGGAATATATTGATAGTAGAAACTTACAATTCATATTTTATGCTTTGTTCAACTCCTTTTTTACATAAAAATAAACAAAGGAGTTTCTATTTAATTTATGGGAATAAGCTTTGCAAACTATGAATAAAATTCATACCTTGTACAATGTAACAACTGCCTTGAAATGGACCAAAATTTCGACCCTAAAAAGGTCCATTGAAACTTAGAACCATCTCAAAGCTAGCCGTTAGTTGGTAAAAAACAAAAATATAGAGCTATTTATCTACACTTTCAATACCCATTTCATTCAAGGCTATAACACCAGCACCTATTTCATTCAAATGTCATTGAAATCCACAACAAAATATCCATAATGTCAAAATCCAATATTACCCATAGATAATCACAATAATATGAAATTACAATATTGTTTTTATTTCATAGGTACATAAAAAACTACTGAAAATAACAAGTAAATAATTAGTCTACTACCACAAGCACCATCAACGCCTCCATCTTCAACATCGCCCTTCCTAACCTATGTTGTAATGAGGAGGGAGCCAGAATAGCAAATGTCTAGTGCGTAAATTTCTCGAGCCTTACTACATTATTGATTGGGCAATATAATTTAAATACGAATATGTCTTAAGTTTCTACCTGCAGCATAAGTCTTTCCAAATATAAGCATAAAGACTTTTCCTAAAAATGAAAGGCTTTCCAAATATAAGCCCATTGCTAACTTGCTATCATTCCAATAACCTATACCTACCATCAATAATATCCTATCAATGTAAGAGATAATACCCAAGTCACTTAATACCTTTTTAATGGAAATTATGCAAACTCTAACCATTTAATACATTATTTAGGGTGAGTACACATCATTTACTGCCTATAATCCTAAGATGGACTCCTCACTAGTAACTATCTAGCTGACATTGCACGCTCTCTTTAGCCATTTAATACTTCCTATTAAACCGGGCTCTTTCCTGAGATATCCTTTACCGTTCCTAATCTATAACCACGACCATTTACTACTTCCTATATAGAGAAGAGGTGGGCCCTCACATGACCACTTAATACCATCAATCTCTGAAGCAGGTCCTTCATTCTATGACCATACCCCATGTTGGCGTCTCACATTTGCCCAATTATTCATAGGTAATGATAGCTAGATTATCTAGGTAGGTTTACCCTACAAAATTCGAGACTAACCTCGCGTCATTGTTGTTACTCATTATAGGAGATGTCTCACAATAGCTCCAAAGTTACACTGCTAGTAGCTAGATTAAACTTCCATGTGCTTTTGGCTGACCTCACATCCCTATAACATAGTCATATTTATATCACATTCTACATATGTTATCACACATCTCACCATTTCCATAATGAGTGCTTTATATTCTTATTTCACCTTTAACATTAATTACCTTCCTAAAGGGGATAAAAAGATTAATAACTTATTTAACTATGTAATTGTATGTTATGAATATAGGGTAATTATGCCATTATATGTATGTATGTATCTATGTAGGTGTGTGTGACTATATATACACACTGGCACGCCTAGTAATTTCTAAGCATGCGGAATTTATGCCCTAACCTAGTGTTAAATGTCTACTCTTTCAACAGTTATACAAGTCTTATCCCATATTATCAATATTACCAGCATTTCAATATTCATATCCATATATACCAATAAATAGACTTGTGTACAATAAAGTCTTAAATTCAACTTATCACACCGAAATAATGGAATATATTGATACCAGAAACTTACAATTCCAATTTTTACAATCTATTCAACTCTTTTTTCACATGAAAATAAACAAAAGAATTTCTTTTTAATTTATGGGAATAAGCAGTGCAAATTACGAATAAAATTAAGACCTTACACACTATTCCATAATCAAAATCCTTTAACCAAATTTAAAGAAAAAGAAAAAGGAGTGGAATAGAAGGTAAAATTATCAAAAATTCAAATCTGCACTATTTTCATTATTTTATCATTAACAATTGAGATTCAACATAGAATTGACATTTCAAATTGAAGGATTTTTGGGGCTCCATAAGATGATGTTTTCACAGACCAAACTCCCCAAGGCATATTTAAAACCAAACTATACAAATCAAGTACTAAAATAGGAAAGCTAAGATTTCCACTCATTGAATAGGCTTAGCACCACCTCCTTTGGTTTAACATGCCTTTTGATAATCTCTATTAGTCTCTTCTTTTATATATATATATATATATACAATAAGTGATTTGTATATGTAAATAAGATCTAGAAAATTGGAGAAGAATAGGTTGGGAAAATAAATAAAAAATATATATATATGCATGATTTCTTACATGAATCCCTAATGGAGTTTTCTGAATCTCTAAAGAGATGAAGTGACAGAGCTTCTCTAAGTTCCTAAAATTTTTTGTGAACAAAAGTGAGGAGTCTGTGGTCATATTTATAGCGGTGAGAAAGCCTAGAAATCGAATTTAAATAATCAAATCTGAAACATCCAAAATTAAAAACCCTAGCCGCCACTTGATAAGGAGCGGTTGACCGCACTCATGCCACCGATCGATCGCTAACGGTAGACCGGTAGAGATTAAGGAGTCGACCTCTCCTTCTATGTTGGGAGGAGTTGTGCCATTATTTTATATATTTACTTAATTCCTCAATTAACATTTAAAGTTAACATTAATTTTCCTTAATGGCCATGTTTATCTACTGTTAACTTTTGAATTTCAAATTTTAAAATTAACTATTCATTTGAATTCTATTTAAATTATTTTAAATCTGAAAACATCAAACGTCCATAGCTAATTTATATATATTATGTTGAAAACGGAGCTAAAACGAAAAAGTTATGGATGTTTGAAGTTTTCGGGCTCAAAATAATTTAAATATAATTCAAATTCAAATAAATAATTAATTTTAAAATTTGACATTTAAAAGTTAATTGTAGATAGACTTAGGGATTAAGGAAACATTAAAATTAACACTAACATTAAAGTATAATTAAGGAATATAATAAATATATAAAACAATAGCACAGTTCCTTCCCAAAATAGACGGAGTGGTCGACGCCCTGACATCTACCGGTCGATCGGTGGCATTTGGGCGGTCGAACGCTCCTTATCAAGTGGTGGCTTGTGTTTGTAATTTTGGACGTTTCAGATTCAATTATTTAAATTAAAGTTAACATTGAAGTATAATTAAGGAATATAATAAATATATAAAACAATAGCACAGTTCCTTCCCAAAATAGATGTAGTGGTCGACGCCTTGACATCCACTGGTCGATGGCTAGAGATCGACCAGTGGCATTTTTGTGGTCGAATGCTCCTTCTCAGGTAGCGGCTTGGGTTTGTAATTTTGGACGTCTCGAATTTAATTATTTAAATCTGAAAGTTCTGGTGCTTTCTCACCATTATAAATAAGGCCCTAAGCCCCTCGCTTTTATTCAAAATGTATTTTAGGAACGTAGAGAAGCTCTGTTAGTTCATTTCTTCACAGATTCAGAATACTCATTAGGTTTCAAATAAGAAATCCTATATATCTATTTTGTTTTCTATTTATTTTCCTAACCTATTCTTCTCCAATTTTCTAAATTTGTTTTATATATGCACACATACAAATCCCATACAAATCCCTTGTTGTACATATCCAAAAGAAGTGATCTGATAAGAGATTATGAAAGGCGTTTCAAACCGAAAGAAGGAAAGCTAAGGCTATAACGTGAGTGGAAATCTTAGCTTTTCCATTTTAGTAATTGATTAGTGTAATTTGGGTTTGAGTATGCCTTTGGGAGTTTTGGTTTGCAAAAACATCATATCATAAACCCTCGAATTTCCTTCAATGTGAAATGTCAATTCTAGGTTAAATCTCAATTTGTTAATGTTAAAATAATGGAAATGGTGTAGATTTGCTATATTTATAATTTTACCATATATTCGGCTACTTATTCTTTTTCTTTGAATTTGATTATAGGATTTTGATTATAGAATAGTGTGTAGGATATGAATTTTATTCATGGTTTGCACTGCTAATTTACATAAATTAATTAAAAATTCCTTCGTTTGTTTTTATGCAAAAAAGGAGTTGAATGGAGCATAGAAATTGGAATTGGATGCTTCTATTATCAATATGTTTCATTATTTCAATGTAATAGGTTGAGTTTAAATTTTGGTTGTATGCAGGCCTATTGATTGGAATTTTTGGATATGAATATTAGAATTTTTGGTAATACTGATAATATAGGATAAGACATGTATAATTGTGGAAAGAGTTGATGTTTAAACGCTAGTTTAGGACATAAATTCTATATGCTTAGAAATTACTAGATGCGTGTATGTGTGTGTGTCTATATGTCTACACACACATATACATATACATATACATATACATATACATATACATATACATATACATATACATATACATATACATATACATATACATATACATATACATATATTAGCATAATTAACGTATAATTATAGCATATAATTGCATAGTTAAATATATATATACATATACACACGTAGATATATATATTAGCATAATTAACGTATAATTGCACGGTTAAATATATATATATATATATATATATATATATATATATATATATATATATATATAGAAACACACACACACACACATATACATAAAGTTTTGATAATTCCACCTTCTATTCCACTCCTTATTATTTTTCTTTTAATTTAGTTAAAGGATTTTGATTAAGTAATAGTGTGTAAGGTACGAATTTTATTCGTAGTTTGCACTGCTTATTCCCTTGAATTAAATAGAAATTCCTTTGTTTATTTTTATGTAAAAAAGGAGTTCCATAGAGTGTAAAAATAGGAATCGTAAGTTTTTAGTATCAATATATTCCATTATTTTAGTGTAAATGGCCGAGTTTAAATTTTATTGTATACAAGTCTATAAAATGGAATTTTGGATATGAATGTTGGAATTTCGGTAATACTAAAATATGTGATAAGGCTTGTATAATTATTGAAAGAATTGACATTTAAACGTTATTTTAGGGCGTGAATTTCATACACATAGAAATTACTACGTGTTCATATACATACATATATACATACATATATTAGCGTAATTAACGTATAATTATAGCGTGTAATTGCATACTTAAATAGGTTATTAATTTTATCAGAATGCCCCTTAGGAAGGTAATTAATATTAAAGGTGAAAAAGAGAGATTTCTTATAAGGCCTTGATTATGGAAACAGTGAGATATGTGATAATATATATGGTGTAACATAATTACGACTAAGTTATAGAGATGCGCGGTCAGCCAACAACACACAGAAATCTACCAAGCTAATCTGGCTACTAATACCTATGAATAGTCAAATTATGTGAGACGTCACTATGGCGTATGTGTCATAATATGAAAGATCTGGTTGAGAGATTGAAGGTATTAAGTGGTTGTGTGAGGGCCCACCTCTTCTCTATGAAGGACGTAGATAATGGTTGGGGTTATGGGTTAGGCACAATAAAGGATATCTCGGAAAAGGTTTCACTTCAATCAGAATTATTAATCGACTGAAGAGATTACATGCAATGTCTTCTAGATAGTTACTACTGATGAGTCCTCCTTGGGATTATAGTTAGTAAATGTCATGGACGTGCCTTAAATAAGGTATTAAATGGTCATAGTCTGCTTAATCCCCATTAATAGGTATTAAGTGACTTGAGTACTATCACTTACATCGATAAGACATTATGGATAATAGATATGGGTTATTGGGATAGCTATGGGCTTATATTTGTGTATCAACCCCTATGTGGAGGCCTAAAGCTAAGCGTTACTAATGCTGCAGTCATCCATGGTATTAACTTGCGCTGACCAAATACGGTAATGTCAATGGTATCGATAATATCAAAAACACTTGAATATGAAATAAAATCATCATAGATTAAAACAACTTTAATGATTACATTTCAAAACAACATTTCATATCCAAGTTACGTAATCCCAAACGTTTTCCAAGTTTAAATCAAATATAATTATTACATAAATACGCCAAGAGCGACATATGAAGATGCCCCCTTGGATGGCCAGAGTACTAAATAGTCATAACAGATTTAATATAACACATCAGAAACAAAACATAACAACTCCTAAATAGCTAACTTCAGCCTCCTGCTCATCTTTGGAAGATTTATTCATCCACCTACTAAAACATGTAGGTCCTCAACCTTCAGCCTACCCAAATCAATTTTGAGCACCCGAGAGTTTAAGGGGAAAACATAAACTTCGAGTCAAACATAAAGCCTAGTGTGAACGATACTATACATCTCGGTTATTTGATATTAAGTGAGACCATGTCACTTAGCGAAATGGGTTTTCCCTCACTAGTATCCTTGTAAAACATATTTTTTGCAAATCTCAATCCTACAACCAAAACTGGTTAAAACAATAAAGCAATATCATGTATGCGTACAAATCATGTAACAAATGGACTATCGCCCGAATACTATAGTTTTGTTTGGCTAACTACTAAACTTTGGCCGGCTCGAGTCTACAAGAAAAAAATAAAAAAATAATCTAACTTCTGTTAGATAATCCTCTTCTGGATGGTCTGTCCCTAACTTAGTTCTCCCAGGGTCAACTGATCCTAATTGTTTTACGGGCTCACCAATAACCTATCTCTCCTCTATAGATTCCTTTCTGTGTGTAACAATATTTTAGTCTTACTTGTGACAAAGCCCTACACACTAGAATCTTGGACTTATATTAGCTAAGGGCTACTAGCTAAAGTATAGGGCACGACCCCATACTAGTCTCATTTGCTATTCTTATATCTGAGTCATTTTACTTAGGATTATCTACCCATAAAATTTTCCTTGAAACATTTTGTAATGAACCACCATTCCGAACCCCGGAGTCAATACTAATAAATCCACGGTATTAGCATGCCAAATAACTAAGTGCCGAAAAGATAGATTCTTAAGGGTAAGAAAGGAGATAGAAGATAGAATAATTAGGAACAAACAAGGAATGTCACAACGCTGCGGAATAATGTATAATATAATCAAGTCTTTACAAAATTTGAGACCATTTTTTTTATACATATACATATCAGAGTTGGATGGTTATAACACGTGTCCTTACAACAGCAGAAAAAATACACACAACACATACACAACAGAAGATATCCAAAATACAAGAGTACGTCCTGGGCCTCCATCTCGACTCCATAGCTCCAAAGCATCTAAAGCTAACCTAGCAAACATGCTCGGTCTGACCCGAGCATTATAAGGAAATAACGCCCAGGTTAGTCTGGCATACCAGCTTGAGTAAACTCAAATCACAAAAAAACTTTATTGACTTATTGACTTGAAAAATCCTTTGAAATCAAAGGTATCTCGTAAGACCTCGCCGCACATAAACACGGATGGGTTTTTACCTTATGATAACCAAAACACTTTTATAGAAAATCCAGTGATATTATAATAATGTCGAATTGTTCAAACCATAATATTAAAATAGTTGGAATGCTTGCATCTCACATTCCAACATATTTGGTATACAACTAAAACCGTAAAGCTCGTATTGGAGAATGGATTCCAACTAATGACTGATCTACCGGGGTATCGCCCGTTACAGTACACCTATAGAATAATGTACCGAGATCGTACTAACGACACCTGCCACCACAGGACCGGGTAACCCCTTGCTGGATAGTACAAAATATGTCATCACCCTGGTTGTTCCCAACTGTTTTATTGAGCTCATATGCATAACTAAATCTAGAAATATGAACGGTCATCTAGAAAGGTGATGACATACCCTAATGGGTGTGACCCACATAGCCTTGCCGCATCTACCCTGTTTTAGTCATTCCCGATTGATGAGGCTCGAGGCTACGATTACCTTTCAAGAACATTTACACTTAGAATGCTCATCGCCCTCCATTGACAATGTGCTAATAGCATTCATCTATAAAAGTCCGTTCTGGGTCTGAATGAAACCGAAGGCACTATTCCTACTACATCCATTTTGGAATCACCCTCAGGATTAGTAGCGATTAGCCCTTACACTTCACCTCTTTATCTTAGATTCCATACTCTTCACGATGTCTTCACTTCACAATAATTAAGTTGTATCGAAGTGATTTTCGGATAACATATCCAATCCCGGACTCTTTGAAGCAACTTTCGATAATTTTCGGTAAATTCAACTTCGGTTCTTTAGGAAATATTCGAAAAAATGAAAAGTGCGGAGTTTACATTCTAGTCGTTAGTGGATAGATTTCCTTATCATTCGACCTAGAAGAACGAAACATGTTTATACGTACAGTATAACACCTTCGACGGTAACTGTACCGTATAATACTTGTGATTCTCCTAGATATTTTCAAAGTTATATTTTGGGTCCAGTTTTGATAGTCGGTTATTTAACTATCAAATAAACAAATATCCAATCATTGTTTAATTTCCATGTGGGATCCACTAAGCCTTTATTAATTATTTTTAATTAATAAAACCACTTTATAAAAATCCGATCATAAGTTTTTTTCTTCAAAACACTATTCCCAAACCCCTTACATTTCCTTTTATAATTGGGAAACATTTATATATTTACCTCAATGTTATAAATACGTTACCTGAAACATTTTGCTTCCATACCTTAAAACAAAATCATATACTTATCTTATCAGTATAAGTATATTTAAAAGCTTTTTAAAGTTTTCTTCTTTCCAAATCCCATATTAAATAACCAAACATTTCTTCCAAAAAAACATTCCGCTTAACCTTTACCAAAAATTCTCTTTTTAAATGCTCATCTCATATTTCAATTAACTTATAACGTTCAGAATAAAGTTATAGCCCACTTTAATAAAGCCTTTAGTTATTTTATAAACCTCTTTCCAAATCTCTAAAATTATTTATAAACTTTTTCCTATTTTTAGAACTCTTCATATAAACCATTCTATACTCCTTTATAAATATAATTTACAAACATCTTTTGTAAGACACCTTAATAACCCTTTCCAATAGTAAAACCTCTTTCTATACACAAGTTATCATTTATAAATACTTTTATAAAAATTATATAACTTATAAATACTTTTATAAGAATTATATAACTTGAAAAACCATTTATAAATCCCTAGTCTCAAATTGATTAAAGAACTTAAGTAAATTCAAAACCATACTTTATAAATTCCAAATGAAGCTTAGCAGTCCCAATGATACTAATTTAAGTTACCATTTAATTTCAATTCGATTCCCGAATCATATAACAATTATTTACATAAGCTACCATATATGTAAATACAGTTCATATCCAATCAAGGAATAACACATCGGTATAACTAATTGGCATATACAAGTCCAAACAACATAACAATAGGATGGTGATTTATCCAGCTAAATAGATGTCCAGATAATTCAATCAATTTATAGCAGAACAGGGATTTATTCTGCTTAACACATGTCCATACAAATAACAAACAATCAATTTATAGCAGAACGGGGATTTATTCTGCTAACACATGTCCAAACACCCAAACAAACAAACTATCAATTTATAGTAGAACATGGATTTATTCTGCTAACACATGTCCGAACAACCCAATGATCTCCATTATAACTCATTCATATTTATATGGTTTTTTAATGGTATCAACACCTTAATCACTTGTAATCAAAACATCTTTGAAAAAGAAGTACCGTTAAACAATATTACTTTTGAAAACCAAAGGATTTACAACTTTTTAAACCCTTTTAAAAATAATTAATTATAAGTTAAAAGCTTATTTAAATCATAATAAATTTTTGTTGAGTCTTAACTTAATTTAATTAAATAATTAACAGGTAACTAAATCTAAATTAATCCTTTATTGATTATTAAATAATTAATTAAACCTTTATAATAATTGAATATGAATTAATCTCAATTAATTAATTAATTAATCCTTAATTAAACTTAAATAATAAATTAAACCTTTAATAAATAGTTTATTATAAATTAAAACTTAATTAATTATAATTCAAAAATAATTAAACACTTGTAATTAATTAATAATTAATCCTATATTTCAATAATAGTTAATTAAAAATAAATCATATATTTAACTCATAATTAACTAACTTAATTAATAATAAAGTTAAAATCAATTTTAACTTTAAAAGATAATTAATTAACAACCAACCTTTAATTAATAAAAGTTAATAACCCTTGTTTAATCCTTAATTAATTATTAATTATCAAAACAAAATTAATTAAAAGTTTATTATTAAATTCTTAATTTACCTTTTAAAATATCATTACTTAGTTTATAAACCATTTACAAAACAATTTGAAGTATAAAAATAAACTTTGCGAGAATTGAATTTTTAAATAAACTACATCCATAGCGACTATCGCTGTGGATGCTCATAATTTCCAACTTGTTACTCACTAACTCTTCCATTTGCTAATTTTACTTACTAACTTTCCATATCACTCCCAATTCCAAGCCAAAGATCACAATTTTATACCCAAAACACCACTTAAATCATCAATTTATAGTTCTAATGCTAAACCACAAATTAACGCACACATATATATCTAAACCATACTATCATCAAAATAATAACATCACAAACACAACCATATACCAACCATATATCACAAACACATTGATTTCTCAATAATAAACTCGAAAATAGGTCATTTTGTGACATATTTTTGGGCTATCTTCTCATGGAATTTCGAAAAGCACTCAAAGAGTAAGTTATTGGAATATATTTTCTATATCATTTCAAAAAAAGAATTACTTATTGCCAATTTATTTTGAAGAAGTTATGTTCAAAAGAAGAAGGGTAATTTTCAGACTTGAAATTGTTGGTGAAAAATTGCTTTGCATAGGTGTATTTTGACATAGCTGTGAATGAAATTTGAAAAAGTGGTAAACTAGAATGTCGTAGCCATTAAAATTTTACACGGTTTGAAAAATAGAGATACTCCATTTATGTGGCGACCCGCCTTTCTCTCCACAGAAAGACATATCATCTTTAAGAAAGAAAGGGAAAGAAAAGAGAAAGATAGAGAAGAAAGAAACCACATCAGAATCTCAACAATGGAACGATATATTAATCACATAAGTATTTACATAATATACAACATCTATTAGAGTTACACAACATATTCATCACATACTAAACATTTATAAACATTTGTCTAGTTATACAACTCAAATACAACTTAACAAATCGACACAGAGAACACACAACAGAAACTATATATCTAACGTCGAAGCCTCCTGCTCCATTGCACCTCCACAATTCGTCAAAGCTAACCTGAATCCCTTGGCTACTCGTAAAAATTTGAGTACCCAAGAGTTTAAGAAAACAGAAGATAAACTCCGGGTCAGACATGCGTCTGGTGTGAGTAACAGGTTAAAGTTGCTTAACTTTGAAAACCTTTGAAAACAAAGGTATCACGTAAGACTCCCCACAAATAAACATGGGTAAGTTTTTACCATACGTTAACCAAAACATTTGATAGGAAATCCAGTGATATTATAATAGGGTCTAGGATTTTCAAGTAAATAAGAAATAGCTGAAATAGTTACATGATTAAATTCCATCTACTAGCCACAAAAAATGAGTAATACAATCAAAACCGCAAGGGCACATAGGAAGAATAGGTTTCCATCAATGGCAGGGCTACTGGGGTACCGCCCATCACAGTATGTGGCCTAGATCACCGTACCGAGGATCCACTCTAAATCCCATGCAACACAAGGCCGGAACGATCCCTTACTGTACAGTCCCGAACAAGACAACCCTGGCAGTTGTTGCAATCAACTGCCCCGCACAGCCGAATATAAAGGGACTTCTAGACAGGGGTAAATCTCGTCCTACTTGGGCATGACTTACTTAGCCTTGCTGCACCTCCCATGTTTTAGCCATCCCGGTTGATGATGCTTGAGGCTACGATTACCTTTAGAGAACACATCTCTTAGAATGCTCATCGTCCACCTGACGATGTTCTAAAAGCATTCAATCCATACAAGTTCGTTCCGGGTTCGAACGAAACCGAAGGCATTGTCTCACTACACTCATTTTGGAATCACCCTCAGAGTTAACGACGACAACCCTTGCACTCTGAATCTTCATCTTCACTTGAGATTCACGACTTATCGTTAATTTGGATCGATGTGATTTTCGAATATCCAAATCTGGAAACTCGATCCTGGTCTCATCGAAATCCAAAATGCCATCTTTTAGGTCTAAGTTGTTTTAAAGTTAAAACAATTCAATTCTATTATCTATACTCACACAAATAGATAATTCACAAATCATAATAGATAATCAACATTATCATCATAAATAGATAATCCACATTATCATCATAAATAGATAATTCATATTATCATCCCAATGCAGCCAAAGTATCCATATCACACAGCATTACTTGTCTCATATCTGAGATCTCAACTATTCAAGGAAGTCAATTATCATCCGTCCATACATAAGCAATGATTTACTTAACCACATCATCTATAATTACATTAAATGAATTAAATTAATTACTTCAATCTCTAATTAATTTAAAGTGAATTAAATTAATTACTTCGTTTTATAAATCATGCTTGCTTAACCATTAATTAATTACAAATTAATTAATTGATTATCCTCTAATTATTCACCTTTATTAATCATCCTTGATTAATTATCCTTTAATTACATTCAAGTAATTATCTTTAATTAATTTCGCAAATTAATTATACAACCCAATACAGTAATTAACCTTTAATTAATTCATAAATTAATTAACTATAATTAATTACATTAATCCTTAATTAATTTCATTAATTAATTACTCTTAATCACTTATCATTGATTAATTAATCTTAATTAATCAACTCTTAATTACATCATTAATTATATAAATTAATGATCCGTAATTACATTTTAATTAATTATCCTATTTAAATTAATTACATTAAGTAATTAATCTTTAATTAAACCGTAATTATTAATCACTCTTGATTAATAACCTCCAATAATTAGCTACCCTTATTTACTTCATTAAATAAATTAATTATTCCTTAATTGATTATCTTTAATTAATCCGTCGATTAATTATACAAAGTAATTAAATCTAAATTACTTTCATTAATAAATCATCATCATTAATTACATCCAGCAATTACCATTAATTATTTCACTAAATAATTACACTTCATTAACTATATTAAGTAATTATGCTAACAAATCATCCAATGATTAACTTAAATTAATTAAACTTAATTAGTTAACTTAACTAATCACATTACACCTAATTAATTACAATGAGTAATTAATTCCTTAATTACTTTCATTAAATAATTACACTTAAACAATTTCACAAATGATTATTATTAATTAATTAATTAATCTAATTAATTACTAAAATTAATCATATTAATTAATTATTGAATAATCTTAAGTTAATAACCTTCATTAAATATTAACAATTCTTTAATTACTTTTCTAAAGTAATTAACTTTGATTAACCATTATTAATTACAACTTAATTAATCTTTAATTACCAATTAATTAATCTCTAATTATATAATTAATTAAGTGCTAACTGTAACTTAATTAATCCTTAATTACTTGATTAATTAATCTTTAATCGTTAATTAAAATTTAATTAATAATCCTTAATTACAAATTAATTATTCCTTAATTAATTAATCTTAAACTTTAATTAATTAATTTAAACCTTTAATTACTTATTTAATTAATCCAAATCATTAATTAATTGATTAAATTAATTATCCATATTAATTAGAATTTATTAAATCTTTGTTTATTTAAAGATAAAAAACGTTTTCTTATTAATGATCAAATTATCATTAACGAAGCATTTAAAAATGATTTGCTTTTAAATTTACTTTCAAATTTCATTTTAAATTTAGGATTTAAAATGAATACAAATAGACTTTAACAAAGTTTAAAAACAATTTAAAACACTTTTTATTTCACAAGTAAAAGAAATATTTATTTTATAAAGAAGTTTAAAAGAATTAAAAAACCAATTTTATTTTATATTCAAATCAATTTAAAATACACTTTAACATTCAAAGTTGTTTTAAAACAATTCAATTTTAAAAACTTCCTTTAATTTCAAAACTGGAATACGGATAAAATCTTGATTCCAGATTTAACTTAGATTTAAAAACTTTACTTACATTTAAAACTTCATTTTAATATTCAAACCATTTAAACATTTTAAAGTAGTTAAAAACAATTTAAATTTATAAGCATTTTTTTTAAAAACCGAGATTTAAACTTGAATCAGATTTAAAACTTAGAGTTAAACTTATTATAGATCTCTACTTTACGATTTAAACTTTAGTTTTTAAATTCAAACCAAATACACTTTAAACACTTAAAAGTTGTTTAAACCATTTAAATTTCAAAAACTTAAATCATTTCAAAACTAGGATTCAAACTAACTTGAATCCAAATTTAAACTTGGGTTTAAAACTTAGTTTAAAACTTTGCTTCATATTTTTAAAATCAATTTGAAAATTTTAAAAACAGAATAGGTTTTCTTTCAAAACCTGTAACAAAACATTACCCGAGAAATCACCTAAATGACTTCGAGCCAAAACATACTTGACTTCGGGCAGAAACCTAATTTACTTGAGAAAAACTCGAGACCACTAAAACCCATAAACTAATACTTCACCAGAAATCCACAGTGCACCGTGCACATGCACGGTGGCTCCGATCCCTTCTGGCCATCACCAAAATCCTATGCAAGCCGGCGATCATCTACGAACTCGATTCCGACCATCACATCGATGCTACAAACTCGAATCCAAATTCGAGTTTAAAAAAACCAAACCTGGAACAAGATACAGGAAACACCACCTAACTTGGAAACGCCTCGTTCCCATATCTTCGGCCACCAAAGTGACAGCAACTTCGGCCACACATTCACCAAGTATCGTGCTATCATCACCCAAAATCTTATAGCACTCGATCAATCAGAGAAGACGAGAAGATCAAAATATCAAACCTAGATAAAACTAGGGTTCCAGACTTCAAAACCTCAACCACCAGCTCCGCCATACTCTGATCTTCTTCCTACCAATTGTCCTATCATCTACGATCACTCCACTATCATTACTGAAAATCCCGACCTCTCCGATCATAGAGATCACCAGAAAACCCTAGTTTACCATTTCCAGTTCAAACAAGAACTGCACCTAACTCCTATTACTAAAATTCTTTATTTTAGTTTTAAAATTCATGTTTTGGTTCAAGGATTCAGTTGATGTTCCTGAATTTATGAATTTAGAAGTTTTAATTTTACTTTATACAAATTTTTCTCTGTTGTTCTTGATTCCCCAGAGTCAATACAATCTTATTTTAATTCGAATAAATTTTAAATTTTACTTTATCATGTAACCAACAAGTTTCATTTGAATCTTAACTTTAAACAAAGTCAAGATCAAAAGGTTTGAATTTTTAAATGAAAACTGGAAAACTGAAAGGTATAAGCAGAGAGTACTCTGAAGAAGCAACATGCATACCATACATGAATATACACACAACAGGTATCATAAAATACGTATTCATTTCAAATTAACTAGCATGCAACCAAATTTACATACGTAAATTTTTTTTAAAAGTGAAGCTACTCACCAGAATTGAAGAAGGAAGATAGAGCCTTCATTTTGAAAAACAGCTTTTGATGCTTTTTAAAACTTGAGTGCTGAAATGCCTTTGATTGAGTTAAAACTTGAATTGCTTGTTTGAAAACTTTAGTGCTTGATTTATAAACTGCATGCACTAGATCTTGCTTCAGATTTCATTATGGAAATGTTACAAGCTTGCTCTTGAAAATGTACAGGTTTGCTCCAGATTTGAAACAGTTACAGGGTTTTAGATTTGCATTATGATTTGGTTTGTTTTTGAGATGGAAGGATTTCTGGTTCTGATTCTCAGATTTGTTTTAGAGTTAATGAGTTTCAGCTGAGAATTTTTCTTTAGTTTAGAAATGAAAATGAGAAAAAAAAGAGAAAGGAAGAAGGCAAATGTTTATGTAAACTGAAATGATCTAAAAATAAAAATAAAAGAAAAAACTAAATTTAATGACATTCGTCATCTCCCTTAATTAACTTGCTAACACATGTGCTTAGACTAATTTACTAACTTACATTTGTAATTTTACATGCAAAATAAATTTATAAATGTGAATAAAGCTTTTATTAATTAATTTCCTAATAACCAAATACTTATTTTAATTTATATAAATAAGAATCCTTTTTAAAGAAATAGAATAAAACAAACTATATTTATACAAAATCATTTATGTCATACTTTTAAATCCAAAATCTATATTAAGATATATATATATATATATATATCAACTCTTTTGAAACCCAAATATAAATTTAATTAAATTTTTAAATACAATTGAAAATTAATTTAAAAATCAATTTGATATATATATATATATATATATATATATATATATATATATATATATATATATATATATTAAACAACCACCATTTCAATTTGAAAATAATATTCTACTTAAAATCTATATTTACACACACACAGATATATATATATATATATATAACATTATTACTATTGTTTGAAAATAACTCATTTATCAAATTAAAATAATTTATAAAAGAATATCTTTTTTTTTAAATTACTTATTTTATCAAGCTATTTTTAAAAGGAAATAAAACAAAAAAAATTCATTTTAAATTTAAACTTAAACTAAAATCAATTTAAACAATTAACTTTAATAATTTAAAACCATATAGTTATTTATTAAATAGCTTTTGAAAAGCTTAATATTAAATAAAATCAAATTTCCAAATTACCAAAAATATTAGAATTAGAAAATATGTTTCATTTGTTAAATTTACAACAAAGCTTATCTATTTACAAATATACAAATACACACACATTATAAATAGAAAACAATTTATTAGCTTTAAAAGATAAAATCCACCAATTAAATATTTATTTAATTGGATTATTAAATCAATCCAAATCTTATTAACAATAATCATCAAATCAATTTAATTTTTAATATAGATTATTAAATTTATATTGCCCAAAATTCCGGGATATCACATTCCTCCCCACTTAAAAGAATTTCGTCCCCGAAATTTAGAAGCAAAGGTAATTTAATAATCTATCTAAGATTTTATTTTAAATCAAAAGCATATATTATCAACCATATGCTAACAACCATAACAACCAATACACTCAATCAAACAAATCTAATTATCCAGACAAAATTCTAGATAGAACTTTCTAGAATTTTCCAGGTATAAATACCGGGATACTCGCTCTACAGAATCCAAACAATCAACACTGCTAAGCTATAGATCTTACTCTTATAAATCTACAAAACTAAACAGGATATCAGGCCAAAGACAAGTCCTTTTCAACAACCAAAACCTCTAGAACTGCTAGTTCTAAAACCAGAGATAGATCTTACATGTACTCCCTCAGAGATACGTAAAACACATTGAATTCTAGTCTTCCAAACTGGTAATTCAATCCTGAAGACCAAAGCACTTATCCTATACAGAACATAGAAGGGATCCAAAACACCTCGGAGCTGACTTCCCAGTCTTTCCAACTCTTATAGTTCCTTTGATCGGAGAAAACTTATCCAAAATCAAATCTTCGACCCTTATCCACAAAACTCTTCAGACGATCTAGGCTGCATTCATCCTTCCTGATCAGCTCATCCTTCCCTCATGCCTTTAGATACAAACGGAACCAAAAACAACCCAACAAAATGATCTCCTCATGATCAACCAAGATCAAGAACACCAACTCTACTATACAAACATCAGAAGAAAACTAACTTCCCTTATCTGGAAAAGACAAACAAATGCACTACCAAACTGCTTATGCTGCACAACTTTGATCTGGAGTAGATAAGAATGCTGATGAAGAACACGAGCACAAATTGGACAACACATCCCAGAAATATGGTTCAACAGATCCATAAAGAAACTCATAAATCCCATCAAATCCTGAGCTGCCTCACCAAAACCTCTTTTAAAACCATCCTTCTACAAGGCTGAACCACTGGTATCACTCCTGGAATTCTAGTCGATAATAAAACTCAATCTCCACATGCGGACAAACCTCCGACTTCCTTGAAGAAATCTATAAAATCTATGATAACTCAAGAGAACACTCAAACTATCGCAAGTCACTTTTGCGATCAACCCAGACTAATATCCAAAGAAACTATGCTCTCTTTTCCAATTAGAACAGCTTATACTTGACTAACCAATCCATCGAAGAAATGGATCCACTCTGCTGCTTCTGAACTTCACCTCTAGAAAACCTGCTAAGCCAGAAGACCTCCTTGCCGGCATACAAAACATTCCGAGCTGCACTGCTGACACAGATGCTCAAAGACTTCCTAATCCAAAAGCTCCTCGAGAAACTTAGACCTCAAAGCCAAACATAACACCCTGCTGAACCCAGCCTCATCACCGAATCAGACACACTTCCTTAATCTTGTTCCAAAGAAACATCTTCGGAAACATCCGTTGTCACTGCGTCTCATCGCGCAGCTACTACTTCCTGACATTGCCAAGATACCATTACTTGCTTCTGCCCAGTCGACAGATCCAAACTCTACTCATCCAAACTTCAAAGATGAACTCCGAACCTTAACAGGTTTCCTTTAGAGATCGATGAAATCCTTATACCATAGCAAAGCTCACTCGAGACGGTATTAGATCTACAGTCTCGACAGATACACTTCCAACCTCAACACTCAAACTCCAACCATTGGTAGTCATGTTACACACACCACTACCCTATCTACCTTTATAACTTATATTGGAAAACCTGAACAGGTAACCCAACAAATAGGTAGATATATATATATATTTCAAAATTACAAATACGCTCTCTCAAGAAAGAAAATCACTCCAAAGCCTAGGTATTCACTCAACCTAGCACTCTGATACCAGCTGTGACGACCTGCCTTTCTCTCCACAGAAAGACGCATCATCTTTAAGAAAGAAAGGGAAAGAAAAGAGAAAGATAGAGAAGAAAGAAAGAAACCACATCAACATCTCAACAGCGGAACGAATAAATTATATTGATCACATAAGTATTTACATAATATACAATATCTATCAGAGTTACACAGCATATTCATCACATACTAGATAGTTATAAACATCTGTCTAGTTATACAACTCAAATACAACTCAACAAATCGACACATAGAACACATAGCGGAAACTATATATCTAACGCCAAACCCTCCTGCTCCATTGCTCCTTTATAATTTCGTCAAAGCTAACCTGAATCCCTTGGCTACTAGTAAAAATTTGAGTACCCAAGAGTTTAAGAAAACAGAAGATAAACTCCGGGTCAGACATGCGTCTGGTATGAGTAACAGGTTAAAGTTGCTTAACTTTGAAAACCTTTGAAAACCAAGGTATCACGTAAGACTCCCCACAAATAAACATGGGTAAGTTTTTACCTTACGCTAACCAAAACATTCGATAGGAAATCCAGTGATATTATAATAGGGTCTAGGATTTTCAAGTAAATAAGAAATAGTTGAAATTGTTACATGATTAAATTCCAGCTACTAGTGGGTAATACAATCAAAACCGTAAGGGCACGTAGGAAGAATGGGTTTCCATCAATGCCAGGGATACCGGGGTACCGCCCGTCACGGTACGTGGCCTAGATCACCGTACCGAGGATCCACCCTAAATCCCTTACAACACAAGGCCGGAACCATCCCTTACTGGACAGTCCCGAACAAGACAACCCCGATAGTTGTTGCAATCAACTGCCCCACACAGCCGAATATAAAGGGACTTCTAGACAGGGGTAAATCTCGTCCTACTTGGGCATGACCCACTTAGCCTTGCTGTACCTCCCCTGTTTTAGCCATTCCCAGTTGACGAGGCTTGAGGCTACGATTACCTTTAGAGAACACATCTCTTAGAATGCTCATCGTCCACTTAACGATGTTCTGAAATCATACAATCCATAAAAGTTCGTTCCGGGTTCGAATGAAACCGAAGGCATTATCTCATTATACTCATTTTGGAATCACCCTTAGAGTTAACGACGATAACCCTTGCACTCTGAATCTTCATCTTCACTTGAGATTCACGACCTATCGTTAATTTGGATCGATGTGGTTTTCGGATATCCAAATCTGGAAACCCAATCCCAGTCTCATCGAAATCCAAAATGCCATCTTTTAGGTCCAAGTTGTTTTAAAGTTAAAATAATTCAATTCTACTATCTATATCACATAAATAGTTAATTCACAAAGCATAATAGATAATCAACATTATCATCATAAACAGATAAGCCACATTATCATCACAAATAGATAATTCATATTGTCATCCCAATGCAACCAAAGCATCCATATCACACAACATTACTTATCTCATATCTGAGATCTCAACTATTCAAGGAAATCAATTATCATCCATCCATATATAAGCAATGATTTACTTAATCACATCATCTATAATTAAATTAAAATGAATTAAATTAATTACTTCCATCTCTAATTAATTTAAAGTGAATTAAATTAATTAATTCATTTTATAAATCCTGCTTACTTATCCATTAATTAATTACAAATTAATTAATTATCCTCTAATTATTCTCCTTTATTAATCATCCTTGATTAATTACCCTTTAATTAGATTCAAGTAATTATCTTTAATTAATTTCACAAATTAATTATACTTAACCCAATACAGTAATTAAAGGTTAATTACTTCATAAATTAATTAACTATAATTAATTACATTAATCCTTAATTAATTTCATTAATTAATTACTCTTAATCACTTATCATTGATTAATTAATCTTAATTAATCAACTTTTAATTACATCATTAATTATATAAATTAATGATATGTAATTACATTTTAATTAATTATCCTATTTAAATTAATTACAATTAAGTAATTAATCTTTAATTAAACCAAAATTATTAATCACTCTTGATTAATCACCTCCAATAATTAACTACCCTTAATTACTTCATTAAATAAATTAATTACTCCTTGATTAATTGTCTTTAATTAATCCCTCGATTAATTATACAAAGTAATTAAATCTAAATTACTTTCATTAATAAATCAACTTCATTAATTACATCCAGCAATTACTATTAATTATTTCACTAAGTAATTACACTACATTAATTACATTAAGTAATTATGCTAACAAATCATCCAGTGATTAACTTAAATTAATTAAACTTAATTAGTTAACTTAACTAATCACATTAAACTTAATTAATTACAACGAATAATTAATTCCTTAATTACTTTCATTAAGTAATTACACTTAAACAATTTCACAAATGATTATCATTAATTAATTAATCTAATTAATTATTAAAATTAAACATTAATTAATTATTGAATAATCTTAAGTTAATAACCTTCATTAACTATTAACAATTCTTTAATTACTTTTCTTAAGTAATTAACTTAGATTAACCATTACTAATTACAATTTAATTAATCTTTAATTACCAACTATTCTCTAATTATATAATTAATTAAGTGTTAAATGTAACTTAATTAATCCTTAATTACTTTGTTAATTAATTTTTAATCATTAATTAAAATCTAATTAATAATCCTTAATTACAAATTAATTATTCCTTAATTAATTAATATTAAACTTTAATTAATTAATTTAAACCTTTAATTACTTATTTAATTAATCCAAATCATTAGTTAATTAAAAAAATCAATTATCCATTTTAATTACGAATTATTAAATCTTTATTTATTTAAACATAAAAAATATTTTCTTATTAGTGATCAAATTATCATTAACAAAGCATTTAAAAACAATTTACTATTAAATTTACTTTCAAATTTAATTTTAAATTTAGGATTTAAAATGAATACAAATTAACTTTAACAAAGTTTAAAAATAATTAAAAACCCTTTTTATTTCACAAGTAAAAGAAATATTTATCTTATACATAAGTTCAAAAGAATTTAAAAATGAATGTTATTTTAGATTCAAATCAATTTAAAATACACTTTAACATTCAAAGTTATTTTAAAACAATTCAAATTTAAAAACTTCCTTTAATTTCAAAACTGGAATACAGATTAAATCTTGATTCAAGATTTAACTTAGAATTAAAAACTTTACTTACATTTTGAAACTTCATTTTAAAATTCAAACCATTCAAACATTTTAAAGTATTTAAAAGCAATTTAAATTTAGAAGCTTTATTTTATTTTTAAAACCGAGATTTAAACTTGAATCAGATTTAAAACTTAGATTTACTTATTTTACATTGCTACTTTACAATTTAAACTTCAGTTTTTAAATTCAAACCTAATACACTTTAAACACTTAAAAGTTGTTAAAACCATTTAAATTTCAAAAACTTATATCATTTCAAAACTGGGATTCAAACTAACTTGAATCCAAATTTAAACTTAGGTTTAAAACTTAGTTTAAAACTTTGTTTCATATTTTTAAATCATTTTGAAATTTTAAACACGGAATTGGTTTTCTTTCAAAACCTGTAGCAAAACATTTCCCGAGCCATCATCTAAATGACTTCGAGCCAAAATATACTGGACTTTGGGCAAAAACCTAATTTACCCGAGAAAAACTCGAAACCACTAAAACCCACAAACCAATACTTCACCGGAAATCCACAGTGCACCGTGCATGTGCACGGTGGCTCCAGTCCCTTCTGGCCATCACCCAAATCTTATGCAAACCGGCGATCTTCTACGAACTTGATTCCGACCATCACATCGATGCTACAAACTCGAAACCAAATTCGAGTTTAAAAAACCAAACCTGGAACAAGATACATGAAACACCACCTCATCTAGAAACGCCTCGTTCTCACATCTCTGACTACCAGAGTGACAGCAACTCCGGCCACACGTTCGCCAACTACCGTGCAATCATCACTCAAAATCTTGTAGCACTCGATCAATCAGAGAAGATGAGAAGATCAAAATATCAAACCTAGATAAAACTAGGGTTCCAGACTTCAAAACCTCAACCACCAGCTCCACCATACTATGATCTTCTTCCTACCAATTTTCCTTTCATCTACGTTCACTCCACTATCATTACTGAAAATCCCGACCTCTCCGATCATAGAGATCGCCAGAAAATCCTAGTTTACCATTTCCAGTTCAAACAAGAACTGCACCTAACTCCTATTACTAAAAATCTTGATTTTAGTTTTAAAATTCATGTTTTGGTTCAAGGATTCAATTGATGTTCCTGAATTTATGAATTTAGAAGTTTGAATTTTTACTTTATACAAATTTTGCTCTGTTGTTCTTGATTCCCCAGAGTCAATACAATCTTATTTTAATTTGAATTAATTTTATACTTTACTTTATCATGTAACGAATAAGTTTTATTTGAATCTTAACTTTAAACAGAGTCAAGATCAAAAGGTTTGAATTTTTAAATCAAAACTAGAAAACTGAAAGGTATAAGCAGAGAGTACTCTGAAGAAGCAACATGCATACCATACATGAATATACACACATCAGATATCATGCAATACATATTCATTTCAAATTAACTAGCATGCAACAAAATTTACATACTTAAATTTTTTTAAAAGTGAAGCTTCAAAGCATTATTTGATCGGAGGTGCATTCATACGTCATATAGACGTCGCCAAACCATCCTACTTCGTTCTGGATTCTCCACCACGTACACAGTTGTTAATGTTGTATTCGATATAGGCAGAGAGTATGACAATATCTGACCCTGGTCCCTTTAACAACCAAACGCTTATTTCACACCGTGGTCATTTTATTTCAAACAATTCATATTTCATATCCAATTATCATATTCACATCAAAATCACATCACTTTCGAAATCATATACAATTTTGAAATCATATCACTTTCGAAACCATTATTTACTTCAAAAATCATATTCACTTTCGAAATCATAAGCACAAAATAGGTCAAACATTATATCAAAGTATTCGCATTTAAATCCATTAAATCTAAATTATAACAGTTCCAACCTAAACAGTTTGAATATTGAAAGTAGTGTTTATATTAAAAATAGTTTATATATAAAAAGAATAGGTTATAGATTAAAACACTTTATATATTAAAATAGTGCATATATATATATATATAAATATTTCTAAATTTAAAATAATATATATTAAAATAGTTTATATATTTAAAAGAGCATACTTCGAAATGATTTCAAATTAGAATTGTTTCTTCCAATCCCACAAATTAATTCAAATCAACTTAGTTCCAAAAATTCAATTTCAATCAATCTCAATTCATCAATTTCAATTAAAAGGGTTAAAGGTTCAATTCAAATTCTCATTAAAACCATTTTAAATTTATATTGATTTCAAATCCAGATTTGAACCACAAATTTAAACCACTTTCAATTCATCAGGTTTTAAAGTTTAAATATTCAAATAATTTACAATTTCTCAATTTGATCAATTTCATTTATATTTCAAAAATTCAACTTTGATTTTATTTAAATTTGAAAATATTCACTTAATCATTTTAAATATCATTTAAATAAAATCTCAAACAACAAATTTAAATCAAAATTTAATATTCAACTACATTTTAATTTCAGAATATTCATTTAATCGTCTTTAATCATAATTAAATAATCAGTTGTAAAAATCATATCTTTTAAAATCTCAAAATTTATAAGTTTGAAATCAATGTTTATTTAAATATAATTCTTAAACAAATAAAATTTCAAATCAATTTCAATTCATCTTTCCTACCTTAATTTATTAAAGTTATTACAAAATCTACTTTTTAAAATATTAATATGTACTTAAACATATTATATATATACTAATTAAATCAAATTTTATTATATTAACTTTCATTAAATTAAGTCTTAGTATTAAGTCTATTTAAATTTTATTTTATATATTTTAAAAATAATAAAAATATTAGTAAAATCTTAAAATTTACATTTTCACAACTTAACTTATAATTTTTAAAATTTCCAAAACATATAATTTAAAATCTAAATTTTACACATATTAAAATAAAATCATTATATTATAATTTAAAAAATTAATTTTTATTAAACCCTATTTATTTTCCTTTAAAAATTCTAGAAATCGTTTAAAATAAACTAACGGTGTCTGTATATAGTTTTCTAACCGATGGTCAAGTGATACAGATATTTATCATTCCAACCCGCAATAATTTAATATTTACCGGTATATATCATTTCAATCCGCAATGCTAAAATTTCAAACTCAATAAAATCGCTTGTGTTTATCATTTCAACCCATAACGATTTTCCCTAATTTATAAGATCGTTTGGGTGTGTATCGTTTTAACCCATAGGGATTTCCTAAACTAACAGGGAACTTACAGTGTGAGAACAATAAAATAATAATATAAAATGACATACATATCAATAGCAAGCATATATCATAATTAATAATTTAAAGGACAAATTTTGCTTCTATGCTCGAGTAAATAACAAATTATGCATATAGGCTTCGGAAAAAACTAATTAGCAAAATAGGCCTCGTTTGGTTTACATTTGCACAAATATGGAGTGCGCAAGTTTTATTTTTTTTAAATATAACTTGCGCATTCCATATTTGCGGAAGCTGTGTTTTAACGCTTGCGCAAATATGGAATGCGCAAGCTTGTTTTCGGGCATCAAAAGGACAGAGAGCTGAATCTATATTCATTTCTTCTCCAAACTCAAATTTTAACAAATCCCTCCCCATTTCCAACCTCCAACCCATTCCAAATCTACATCTATCAACTCTAAAACATTCCCATTGATCTATTCCTTCAATTAACCACTAGATTTAGCAAAAAATGGAAGCAAGCTCTTCTTCTTCTTCTTTGATTAGAGGTAATTTTATTTTGATTGTAAATTGATTACTACTTTAAAAATGATTGATGTTGTTAGTGGAATTGGTAGCATGATGATGTCGAGTTCAATGTACTATAATTGTTGGTTTATTTCTTGAAAATGCAAAAGGATATGTAGTCTTCATATAGCCAAAACCCTAGCTTTGTACAAAATTTTTGTAGTGATAAACGATTGTTGTTGTTTGTAGAATTGTCTCCCGGGCCCGAAGATAGAAGTGTTCTCTATCTTCAAGAACAGCATAGAAGCCAAAACGACGCATTAATGGAGGTAAATGTTTGATAATGGTGTTTTTTTATACATTTCAGGGGATAAACGATTGTTGTTTTTTATACATTTCAGGGTGTTGAAACTGTGAAGATATGCGATCATTCAAGCAAACTCAAGGAGATCGATTTTAAAGATCCAAGATTGGAGGCGAATCTACGAATCTCCAAATTTTGGCAAGCTATGCAAATCGACTACATTCGTCTTGATCATCACCTTGTTACCGCTTTATGCGATAGATGGAGGCCGGAAACAAATACGTTTCATATGAGAGTCGGGGAGATGACAGTGACTCTAGCGGATGTGCATTTTCTTTTCGGTCTTAAAGCAGACGGTCGTCCGGTATGTTTGCAAAATTTAGATATCGATTACATCGAATTGGCTCATGACTTGCTTGGTATTTTTCCTCCTAGATAGGCAGTTAAGTCTAAAAGTGAGTTATCAATGACTTGGTTTAAAAGTGAATTTTCCGAACCGCTACCCGAAGGGGCGACCGATTTAGATATACTTCGCCGCACTCGTGCCGTGATATTGTATTTTTTGAGCTGCCGATTATTTCCCGATCATTCGAAAGGGAGAATAAGTTTGAAATTTCTACCTTTTTGGGACGATTTGGCTAACTGTGGATATCATTCTTGGGGTAGTGTTGTTCTATGCTATTTGTATAGTGAGTTGTCACAGGTTGCCTTGCAACGTCGAAAAGTTTTAGGGGGTTCTGCAATGTTGCTGCAACTATGGTCATGGTCGCATATTGCTATTGGACGACCGTCTATTAGAATTCCTACCGACTTAGATCCGTATCTTCCATTCGGGGCTAGGTGGAATTGTGCTAGGAGTTGGCGTGAGACGCCAAGAAATGTACAGTTTTACCGTAATGAGTTGGATTTGTTGGCGGATGATGCGGTTACATGGGAACCTTATTCATTAGTGAATAAGTTTGGACATCCGGAAATTGAGTATGCGTTCGCCGGTTGGATTGCTAAGAGCTGACTGATTCTATTTTTAGACTTTGAGTTATATGCACCCGATCGGGTTATGAGACAGTTTTCCTTCGATTATCAACACATTCCCGATCCTGTCGTCCCCCTTGACCCAGAACCCACTAGCGGATGGCATTTTTGGCGGAGAGTATTGCTATTTGGCAATCAAGAATTGTTCGTGCCGAACGAGCACGCGAGCCTCCGACACCTTTGAGCGAGTACGAGTATTGGTATTGGCGAATTACTCGTCGTTATATTCTTAAAAAATCAGCAAGGAAGTTGGTTGCGTACACTCCCCGTGCTCCTCTAGAACGTGATGTGGTAAGTATTGTCAGTTCAAAATTTTTATAGTTCTATTTGTATATCATATTGATGCATTGTTATGACTATTGATTTAGGTAAGCGGAATATACAACGCTTTGGATGTCGTGGACGAAATAGAAGAAAGTCATATGGAGCCAGACAAGGTCAAAAGTAAGTGTATTGATCTACGACGAATACTTGACACAATTTTGGGTCGGAACAAGCTAAGAAGGCCGGTCAAGCCACTGCGCATTGTAGAAGAGCCACCACATTGTACAGAGGAGACACATACCACAGTAGCGGGTGGACAAGTCCAATGGAAGGAGGCACACGTGGAGGAGGAGACTTCACAACATCCCGGTGGCGAAACTACAGCTGGATGGCCCGCTTGGCCCGAGTAGAGCAGCAATACACCGGTGGAGAAACTCAAGCTGACTGGCCCGTTTGGCATGAAGGAGAACAACAATTCGGATATGTTGGACAGTCGACATACGAGCATGCGCCAGAGGCGTCGCAATGGGAAATTTAACAAGAAGAACTCATTTTTGGGCCAAGCCAACCACAAGAAACTCCATTGCCGACACCCGCTCCTACATTCGAAGAAGGCCAAGGATCGGCTCCCATCGTGTACAAACGGAAGAAGAAGAAGAAAGATGACACCATCACTTGAGCTTATTGTCGGTCTTATTGTTGTTGTTTTTTTTTGGTTGGTTAAGGGGTTATTGTAGGTTGAATCTATTTATTTTGTCAATCTATTTATTTTGTCAGTTGAATCATGCTATTTGTTTTGTTTGGAGATGGTAATGTTAATGGAATGTTGTGTGCATGCTTTGTGAAGTTGAGAGTTTGCAAAATTTTGGTGTAGGAGGAGGCAAAGCAGCTCACTGTTTTGAACAACCCCAAAAAACAGCTTGCGCATTTATGGAATGCGCAAGCTTTATTTTCGATAAAGCTTGCGCATTCCACATATGCGCAAGCTGTTTTCGGGTTATTTTGAAAACATGCTTGTGCATTTATGGAATGCGCATGCTATATTGCATGCGCATTCCATAAATGCGCAAGCGTGTTTTTGACCCTGTCCAAGACAGAGAACAATTTCAATGCCGTACATTATACACTAGAACACAAAAAGTGCTAAGAACATTCTACATACCACGCAAGCACCATTCGAATGACAACATCATTACATAACAAATCATAAAATTCATACAGTACCATATACGTTCTACTTCTATTACAATTCATCGTGGACAAGTTTTCTTCTTGTGGCCAATAGTACCACATTTGCTACATCTGTTATGGCCGGATGAAGATGGCGGATCCGTGAAACCTTTTAATCGAGTAGATCGAGGACGACCTGAATTCCTGCGTACAGGCGGTGGTTGTATAATTGGGCCATCGTAGACGTTCCAATGTCGACTATCTGGTACAGGGTGGAATAAAGGAGCATAAGCTGCGGAATACATAGCCTTCGTGTACCACGGGGAGATTAAGTCAAAATACTCTCTATTAGCACCACCCGAACCACGTGAACAAGCAGCTAACACATGAGAGCATGGAAAATGATCTAATGTCGGCATGTTGCACGAACATTTGGCAACATTATTTTCAATAGTCACTGCATAGTCAAACATATGCACATCTTTCACCTGCCATTCAACGAAGCTGTATCTCTCTATAGACATGAGCCTAGATTCTTCCATTCTTCTCCGCGCTAGTGCTTCCCACCTAGGTGCGAGTTGCGACGTCCACTCTTCCCCTTGAGTTCGTCGCTCGACAAAGTAATGGTTCAGTCGATGAAACGTTCGTGCAACCAATGATCTAACGGGTAAATTCCTAGTTCCTTTGAGCACACCGTTAAAGCTTTCGGAAACGTTGGTCGTCATCATATTGAATCTTACTCCCCCGTCATGACAAAGAGCCCAGCTTGATTCCTGGTCTTTCAAACTTCTTTCAATCCACGCATCGGCATCTCGATTTACATCCTTCAACTGTTTTCGAAGATCATTATATTTCAGGACCTCTGATGCCGTGGCACATGCGTGTAATAAATTTTGTAGCTCATCCGTACCAAACCCCGCTTTCTTGAAATTTGCTTTAATATGACGGATACAAAAGCGATGATGATGTTCAATTGGCCAAGCTTCACTAAGCGCACGTGGAATTCCTTTCATACGATCCGAGATAAAGGTGATACATCTAGTTCGTACAGATGGAATATAATTCCATATGCAACGAATAAACCAACTCCACGTTTGCCACGACTCTGTTTGTACAATAGCAAAAGCTAAAGGAAATAGCCCTTGATTTGCATCCACCCCAGCTGCTACTAGTAATGTACCAAGATATTTTCCGTATAAATGAGTGCCATCAACAGACAATATAGGTTGACAGTGGTCGAAGCCTTGAATAGAAGGTCCGAAAGCCCAAAAAGCACCATCAAAAACACCACGACTATGAATAACATCACATACGGTTCCAGGATTGGTATGTTGTAGGGCTCTAAGATATTTCGGCAATTCCGCGTACGACGATTCCCAATCGCCATAAATCATTGCAACAGCTTTCTGCAGTCCGTGCCAGGCTCGAAAATAACTCACTTTAATATGAAACATGTTGGACATTGTCTCTTGAACAGTTCTTGCAGTCATGTTTGTTTCAGCTTTAATCAACGGAAGTATTTTACTGCATATAAACTTATCAGTTGCCTGTCGATGGTTTGAGTTGATGGTTGCATTTAAACAAGTGTGATCGCCGCCATATGTAGTTATCTTCCACCAATTTGAATTTTTTCTTACCGAAAGGCTTGCATGAACACGCCAAGGGCATGTTTCTTCTACATCACAGTGGACCGTGTATTGATTTGCACGCGATTTCAGAACTTGAAACGAAACTGAACATTTAATCGCCCATTCACATAACTGTTCAACAAGTTTCTGCTTACTTTCAAAAATCAGCCCAACTCGTGGACCTTTCTCCACACATTCTCTTCCAAAAACTTCCACGTCTAGTTGACAATTTTCCATTATTGATTTCTCCATCATTGATGCCGTGCATAAATCATCGGCCAGAGCCTCTTCATATGTGATTTGTTCTTCTTCCGCATTTACATCATCAGCCTCCTCAATGTCTGCATATATGATTGCATCATTGTTAACTTCCATTTGATGTATCCAAGTTCTATCCTCATCATCTGCACAAGCTACTTCCATGCTATCCAATTTCCCACAAATCTCTTGTGGAGGATCAACATGATAATCGGCATCGTCATCGTCACAACCAGTAAATGCATCTACGCCCCTAGGAATACCAAAAACAACCGTCATATATTTTGCATTAACGTAAGTCAAATACAAGTGCCAACGTATAATAGTACTTACTTTTCAAATGCTTGCGACTGATTTTGATTTATAGCGTTCTGCATCATATTTTGTTCCTGACTAGAAGAGACTCCAACCATTCCGTTGTACCTGTGAAGTAAGTTTGTAAACTCTCCACCTGGATGGCTTGAAAGATACGATGGATATGACGACCATTGTGTTTCTTGTAACTGTGTGGTATGCATATACTCACCCCCAGAGATTACTGGCGCTTGTGTTTCAACCACATTTTCATGTTCCACTCTCACAACGTAGATTTCTATAACTCTCATCCCAACTGAAAAGGTGGAGTTCAAATCATCGTCGTCCTCCAAATCAATAGAGGATGCACCATCATCACGAACCCATTTGACCGCTAATTTTAAATCGTATATCACAGGATTTGCTTTTGTCACTTCATATGCCCTTTGTTTAAGCTCTTCGAAACTACAATGATTTTTTATTGTAGATCCTTTTCGTTTTCCGCCCACATATCTAGGTTTACCTTCATCATCAACCAACAATTCGCCATCAAAGTAAAATATAGTCCAAACCTTTGACATTATCTGCAAAATAAGTTTCAATACCACAGTCAGAGTTTTTGTTCACTGACATAACTATAAACATCAATTTGATGAATTATTACCTATTTTTCTAGATAGATTTTGCTTCCGCAGTCAATCTTCAACCAAAAGCAGTCAACTCAATCTTTTAAAACAACACAAACATGCAAATTAATATAACAACGTAATCAATATATTTCATCAACAAAGTCAACAATATCAAATGCATTTCAACAACATAATAAACTATCTACCTTCCACACGTTACGGGTTATAACAAATAGAAACATTTTCGCAACAACATAATATAGATACAACGGTTCAACATAACATCCAAATATGCCAACTTAACCAACTCCCTAACGTCTACCACATTCTACGCCTTCCGCTGTTTGTCCTTAGTTCTTCATTCACACTTTTCAAATGACTAATTTCAGCTTGCACTTCGTGGGCATACTCAAGTCCCCTTTCGTAGAGGGGTTGATCAATCCATTTAAAATAATTGCAACAATCATATTCACGGGGATTCAATCTATGTTCGTTGTACGAACTACATCCGAAAAATCTTCGTCCGGCATTCTTTTCTTTTCTGCAAGCAACCACTATGCACATATCTCCGCAATAACAGTTTGGAAGGTCGTTGACCCCTTGGCATTGATGGACTAACAGGATGTATACGCGTCAGCAAATTTCCGTCAACTGTATGTTGATGACCGGGCATTTCCGCAGAAACAACTTCACGTAAACGAGTGTGTAAGGTTGATGATCCTGAATGAAATTTACGTGGTATTGGTTCGAACTGTGTTTCCAAAACATGATCGACATCAAAGTCAATGTGACTTGAAGTTGCAACTCCGATTTTCCCTTCAACCTCATCAAAATGTTTCATCAATGTTTCATCGTCTATCTCCCAATCATTAATGTCTACCGTCATAATAAACAATTAAGGTGTAAATTAAGGATTTCAGTTTACTAATACTTAAATTGGGTTTCCTAGTTCGTTAAACACTAACAACTACTTCAATAACAACACCATTCTCTAATAATTAACACAACTACCATCAATAACTCTTCATTTGCATCCACATCAACAATAGCAAAATTATATCTTAATTGTCAAAAACATTAATTATTACCTTTGTTTTGTAACGATGAAGAAGATGATTCCATATATAGCTTAGCAACTATTTGGTAAATAAGGTGATTGTGGATTTGGATATGGAAGAGAAATGGGTTTGGATTGAGAAATGGGGAGGGCTTGGGGAAGAAAGTAGAAATGGGGAAGAAATGAATATAGATTCAGCTCTCTGTCCTTTTGATGCCCAAAAACAAGCTTACGCATTCCATATTTGCGCAAGCGTTAAAACACAGCTTGCGCAAATATGGAATGCGCAAGTTATATTTAAAAAAATAAAACTTGCGCACTCCATATTTGCGGAAATGTAAACCAAACGAGGCCTATTTTGCTAACTAGTTTTTTTCGAAGCCTATATGCATAATTTGTTATTTCCTCGAGCATAGAAGCAAAATTTGTCCTAATTTAAATATATACAATAGGTTAATGTGTCAATTAGTATAGGTAAACAATTGTAGATAATAACATATCAGATATTAACAATTAAATTTCTAACTAATCCAAATTTTAACAACAAATTTACCAAATAAAAGAATGTTAATTGTGAGTGATCACTCATCTTTCATGGCTAGCGAAACAACAGGAATTTGCAAGCAGACACGGACATGCACACGGATGCAGACATGACAACTCAGATGCGGATCCACATAGCGGCAAAGCTAGAAACTTGAATAGGACACTGGCTAGGACAATGGAGGAACAAAGAAACAAACATGAATTCGATGGACAAAGCAAAGCTAAAATAAATTGAAATTAATGCAAACAAATCAATGCTAACACAATGAAGAAATCATATACACACACACACACCCCTCTTTTTCCTCCTAAACTATCATCGAGCATAGTTGGACCTTATGGCTCAACTGCACAGGCCACACAGCAACTAGGATCTGGCAGGCTAAGTAATAACAAAGTGGCAAGGTGTTAGGTGGTAGTTTGCATGGCGCTTGACTGGAGAGGGGAAAGCGTGCCATCGAAGGCTTTTTGGAAGTTTTTTCGAGGCGGGCAATGGGCTGTTCATGTGTGGAGGAGGCACAGGAGGGCTAATGGGGTGTTGGCTTGGATTTGCACAAGCAGAGGGATGATATAGGCCTCGGGTTTTGTGGCGGGTGTCATGGTGCTATGTTGGTGGTGAGTTACAGCCATGGGTGTGTTACGCGAGGAGGAAGTGTGTAGGGCATTCAGACGTGGCAGCATGGGTGAGGCAAATATGTGGCTGCTCAAAGAAGAGCTTGCTGTGAGTAAGGCTGTGGTTGTCGCTGTTGGATAGTGGACGAAGATCAAGGGGAAGAGGGAGGTCGGAGAACAATAGAGGATGGTCAATGTTTGAGGAAAGGGCGGTGGTCATGTGAGGTTCGGTTGGCGGGTATGTGGTCAGAGGGCTAGGTTGTGAGTCACGGTAGTGGGAGGAGGATGCTGGAGGGAGAACTGCACAGTGGCCTCGGCTATTGGTGAAGGTCAGGTCGGAGGGGTTGGTTTCTCGTGGGTCAGAGGTACGAGAAATGGCTTTGGCTATCAGTTCTTCGGCAGGTGGAGGAAAGGCAGACGTGGGCGGTGAAAAATTAAGGGATGGAAGGAGTTGCGTACGGTGGAGAGAAGATGGGGAGAAAGATGGGCACGGAGGTCAGTGGAAAACGAGATACGATGGGGAAAACTGCTGCTCAAAGAAGGAGGGTTACACCCGCTGGCAATGGAAAGAAGTGGATCAAGTTGCAAAAGGAAGGATAAGCTTGCTTCAGAGAGAAGAAGATTCAGGTTAAATAAGTAAGTTGAGCAGATTATCAAATGAAATGAAAGTGAACTTATTATAATAATATTTTTTTTCAAAACGAATAAAAGGGATTAGAAGAGACCAAAAGCAAATAAACCAACCAGCATAATAAATTGAAACAGGGAATAACAACAGTCAGGGCATTAAATTCTGTAAATATTTAATAGCTAATGACTATTAGTTTCTCCCGAGACAAATGAAAAGACATAGAATCCAAAAAGGCTCAAACGGGTACCGATATGACTATCTGTTTTGAAGATTTTGCCACGTATTGGACGTTGAAACACACAAATGAATATAATGTGGAGATCAGCATGATGAGGTGAATAGAATCATACATACATATGAGTGACATGACCCTCCTATAAAACTCGATTTTTCGTTGCCGAAAATAATATAAACGGAGCCAGAGCAGTCCGAATTCAGCGAAACGAAATATGACGTCTAATTCAGAAAAAGGTTTACATTTTTATTATATTATCATTTCAAAAATATTTTATTCCCATCACATTTTAACTGATTTTAAATTTTAAATTGAAATTACACAACAGAACAAACTTTCATATTTTCCAATGAAAATTTGATACTTGCTACGTTTAAATAGACGCATACCAAATATCAAATTTTCATTGTAGAAATTTTATTATTTAATTTCATAAAAATTTAGTTAATTACCTTATGAAAAATTGTTAAAATTCTTGGGTCATTGCTTATGGTAACATTTAAGAGACTATGACTTATTACCCAAGCTCGGGGCTTCATTCTTCGAAATATCAGATTAATTTTCAATCCATGACTTCTATGTTAGAATTAAAATTTGAAAATAATGGGAATCTCCATTAACAATCAAATTTCTTAATAACAAGAATCTCCGTTAATAATCAAGTTTTGTAAATAGCGGGAATCTCCATTAATAGTCGGATTTCTAGTTCTCTTACGAAATGGAATTCTGGACTTGTTATCAGAATTTTTTTATCTTCTTATCAAATGGAATTCCAAATTAATACTAAATGGTTTTCTGGTCTTCTATTTCAAAGTCATTGCCAAACAGTTTTCTGGTCTCTTATTCAAGTTATTGTTGATGGATTTCCTATCTTCTATCCAATGAAATTATTACCAGAAGGATTCTAATCTTCAATACAGAAGAAATTATAATTACTAGATAGATTTATGAGTATTTACTCTGCGAGACTAAAGCTTCAAATGCCAGGCTCCAAATTTCTAGGAGATGAGGCCAAAAGGTGAAGTTATAAAAAGATTCACTCCTTAAAGTGCTAAATTAAGTTCTTCTAAACTGTAGTTCAAATATTCCGATAACGAGAATCTTCATTATTAGCAGATTTCTAATTTTTTGTTAAATAAAGGAAGGGTTCTTCCAAACTTTTGATTAAGTAAGTTGCTGATCTTTTTCTCAAAATGGATTTCAGGTTTTAGTGACAAGGTCTATTTTAAGAAGACCAACCAATGCTCGGTCAAAGGCTACATATCATATGGCGATAAAATCCATAAAAAATAAGTTGCATGTATCAAACAATTCAACAAATTTAAAAAGAAGAATACAAACTTCATTTAATGTAACAATCATTTAGATAAAAGTTTTTTTTATATTATATACAAGAACTATAGGTACAAAGAAGCAGTAGCCAAAAGGGAAATCTGCACAAAAAAATGATAAGCGATTCTTCGTTAGGTGTCAAGTATTTGCACCTCCTTTTTCAATTTTTTAGCAAATGAAGGAGAATCGGTAATATGATAGATAATCACTTCCAAAAGTTCTTTAGGTTTCTTTTATTTCTTCCGAACAATGTTTACATCATCAATAAAGCCAATTTGAACTTCCAATGCATGTTTACAAGTTTTATTGGCTTCCTTTAAAGTTAAAATCTAATTCTTTAATCACTTAACCTCTAGTTCAAGTATGTATTTTTCACACTCAAGTTTCTGTACCTGAACTTGATAATTGTTTAGACATTGAGAAACTTTTCCATCCCATTACTTGTTCAAAAATCGTATGCATTCATTCTAACTTATTGGCTCCATATGGTTATTTTGCCATCATCTAGACTCGAGGGTGGTTGAACAAAGTAGAAAACCATTCTTTACAGATCAAATGGGTAGGTGTAGGAAGGCTAGATTCGCCTCTACTATAATAAATTCTAAGGATTGACAGGATACTTGGCTTTTCAACAAATCTACTTCGATATCCATTAATTACCCTTTGATGTAGTTGGGCAATTTCTACATCAGCTTCGATTCCTTGGCCTTAAGGTCCAAACTGGCCAAGAACTTCCATATTCTCTTTTAACTCTTGAATTCATTTATCCTTTTCTTAGTTTTTTTCCTCTAAGTTGGAAGTCACCCCTTTTAAACTACTAACTCTGGACTTTATAGTATTTGTCGTGCTACTTCTATGCATCTGGGTTATCTAGAAATGACAAAGTTGAAGAATCTTGAGAAGAGAGCTTCTTCTCAAATTTAGACCTAAACTTAGCTTTATTAATATCCAACCAAGTAAGGAGTTTTGGATCCCAAGACATGAGCACTAATTTTTTTCCTTATAAAAATAAGTAAACGGGAATAGGAAATTAATACAGAGGAAATGATTTTTTTATTAACAACAAAAATAGTTACAAGCATGAGCAAATACAATTTACATCAACAATATGAGTTTTATGCATCAAACTCTCAAAATTTAAAAATGAAAAACTAAGCCTTTTTAAGCGATCAAGCAGACAAAGAGTGGGTAGAATCAAAAGGAACATCAAACCCTCAAGGGGTATTAACAGTAGGCAAATGATGGTAGTCCCATTTTTTAGCTAGAGGGAAAATCTCACCACATAACAATTTAGCGTGGTTGGTCCGTATCTTGCTAAGCAATTTATCATTTTCATCACTCAAGAAATCAAAGTGAAAGCGTGAAAGCCACCTATAAACTTCTTAGAGATCAATAAGAAAGCAATATTTTGCTAACCGATAAGTTTTAAGAATTAAGGATTTCCTTTTAAAGTTCCTCTTTGATTTGATAAATTTACTTAAGAGTTCCATCGAAACAGGACTACCCGATAATTCATTAATCTGTATGGTTTACAAAAGATAAGCTAAGTTGCAAAGAAATGAAAACATTGAAATTCGTAAAACTGTCTGAATTATACATTAAAGACCAAATTACTTGTGTTCGTATAATATTTATCTTTTTCAAAATTCATAAATGAATCTCTCCTTGTTAAATTTAAGTTACTTGGGAGGAAGAATATTTAAGGAAAGTGGAACGATTGTAACCCTAGGAAGATTCTAGCATTCTCCAAGATGGGGATTGGTTCCACGCTCATCAAAATATCTACTACGCAAACGCCTAAGCAAACCTCCAATTTTTTCTCCTAAGCATGAACAATCAATAAGGAAATTTCTGTAGTAAATTTTGTAGAGGAACTCCATTAAGGTATCCCTATCTTCAATAAGCATCCAAATGAGTGTGGTTAATTCTCTTTTTTCCTTTAAAACTCTTTCTTGATGAAGGCGAGATCGTTTTAAAAGAGGAGCCACCTGTTTCTCCTTAAAGTCCTTTAATCGCTTGGCATGAGTTTTAAGATTTTGATACTTTACAGACAAATGGTTGTGGTCTTTGACTAATTTTTCAATCTCCCTATTCAAGTGATGCACTTCCCTCTCGCACTTCTCATATAAAGTCTCATAATAATATTTGGTTCTTTTCCTTAACTAAAGTAATAAATTTGTTAAATAAAGGCTATAGACAACTTTAAGTATTTAAATAATGCATTCCATACCTAGTGACCGGAACGTAAGGAGTTGGGTTTCGAATTTTTCCTTTCAGCTATTAACTGGGGAAAATAGCATCTTCTAAAGCAATATTTTCTCCTGAAGCATCCTGAAAATCTGGTAGATCAGGAAGATCTACATCATAGGCAGACTAGTCTAAGTGGTTACCACCTGATCCATCACCCCCATCTCTTGGTCCTTCTGGACCCTTGTTTCCCTCATCTCTACCTTGATTATTATCATCACCATCATCATCATCCTCATCATCCTCCCTTTCCTCTGAATGTCCATCCCCTTCAAGCAGCGGGCCTTCAAATGATAACAACTTCTTCGGGTCGACAACTTCATCTTTAAGTAATTCATCCCGAAGCGATCCCTAAGCTCTCCCCAATATAAGATCAAACTTTCTTTTGAATTTTTCATTTAGATCAGGGAGAAAAGGAAAATCTAGATCAGGGCATTTATCAATATTGTCATTATAAGCTACAAAAAGAGCATCTTCGCAGAATTTCTCGGTAGTAAGAGCCTGACCAAGAAAGAAAGCAACTTTCTTGTTGGCATCATTTAAGGTATTATTATAGATCAGAGTGGCATCTCTAGTTTCCAGCCGACTTTCTAATGACATTATCTTATCGACCATATCGACCTTCTCTTTCTGTAAAGTTTTCACATTCTCCTCAAGTGACAGCTTGGCTTTCTTTTCCTCAATAAAGGAGGAGGCAGGTTTGTTTTTCTCAAGAACAACATTATCCTTATCCACCGTAATATTAGTCACCTGAGTTGTTAGCGATGAAACTTGCTTCTTGAGCTTAGTAGTTTGATTAAAGGGCCCTTAAGACACCTACTGCAAAAATAACATGTGCTTGGCCAACTGAAACATTCAACGAACATATGCTAAGTTATAGATAACCCAAGTGCAAAAGGCTATATATCAATAAAAGCTACTGACATAGAACATAAAGATGATCAGTCGGGAAAATTGAAGGTTGTAGTGGCTAAGAGAAGCCAAAGATGGAGGTTGTATAGTCGAACGAATGAGATCATCAAAGCTCATAGGGCGAGTTTGAGCCTGGGCCTCTGAAGGGAGAAGTTCAGTAGGAAAAGGAGCCAAACCAAGCTCCTCGTACAAGCATCGAAAGCCAAATGTAGAGGTTGGAAGTGAGATATTAAGAAAAGAATCTAAGATATGAGCTTCCTCGGCATGTTTTGAACACTATGATCTAGAGTGCCTAAATCAATCATATCAGGATCTCGGATGGTCAAGTTAACTTCAATATTCCACTTCTTAGTGATAACAATAGAAGTTTGGTACTCCTCGAGCTTAGGCTTTTACTCGGAGGAAGGGTTGATGCGTCTACAAGATGATGCAGCTCAGGCCAAAGGAGTAAGTCGCACACGACTTAAGGAGGGCTTGAGTCGTCCACGACCTAAGGAGGCGGGTTTAAGTCATCCACGACTTAACAAAGCTAAGGGGATAGGGTTACGACTTAACGGGAGCTTGAGTTTTTCGAGTTTGATGAGTCGTACACGACCCAACGACTCATCTATAAGTCGTCCACGACTTATCATGAAGCAGGGGAAAGTTCCAGCTATTAAAGGCTTTGAGTCGGAGGAAGGGCACGACCTAGTTAAGTCGTTTGAGGAGATATGCTGCAGGGAGCCTGGGAGCTTGAGTCACAGAAGCTATGAGCTTGGGAGCTTGAGTCGTTGTAACTTGTGTATGGATGAGTCGTAAGTCGTCTTGTGTATATATGTTGTGATGCAGTTGAGCCGTAAGTCGCAGCTTGCTTAAGTCGTGTGCGATGATTGAGTCAGTTGAGTCGTTGTGTTGTATGTATGTGTTGGGATGTTGTGGCTTGAGTCGTGTACATATGCGTGTGTTGTAATTGAGGCGTGTAGTACCTGTTAGGTCGGCAACCACCTAGATGAGTCATGAGTCGTAGGGGAGTGATGAGTCGGAAACGACTTAAGGCTTAGGTTGAGAAACACTATAAATAGGGAGTGAGTTGTACATTTCAAGGAAGTTGTTGATTTTGATTAAAATTTCTTGTTTGATTGCTGTGTGCTTTCATCCTAAATTGGTAGTTGAGTGTAATCTCCTATCTCCACTTTCGGTTATTCGAGTGCGCTCGAATCAACGATTGTTGAAGCCGATTCGCGGAATCAAGTGCGCTTGATCAACGCTTGAAGAATTGAAGATCTTCTTTCACGGTATCGTGCGCGATCAACGTGACGAGGATAGCTAGAATTCGGTATCTTTGTGATCAACGAATTTGGGCATTTCAGTATCTTCAATCCACCGATTGTTACTTTCATCGATTCATATCGTTTTGTTAATTATCAGCTGCGTCAGTTTTGGTATCAGAGCTTGACTTAGCCAATCATAGCTAAGACGAGTCTTGGAGCCAAGGAGTTTGAAGTTTGGTGTTCATCGTGTTCATCGTGAGATTGCAACAAGTTTGGAGTTTTCGATCCATTTCATATTGGATCAAAGTGTGGAAGTTGTTTGAGTTGATTTGTGTTGAAGTGTGAAGGCCGAACATAACTTTGTGCTAAGTATAGGCCGTGCATCAGTTTGGTATCATTGTTTGAAGAGTTAAGCCGTGCGAGCCAAGTTGAGCCAAGTTAGTGGAGCCGTGATCTGTTTTGAGTTGAAGCTTTGTTGAAGAATTTTGAAATATTTGTTGAAGTGTTGTGAAATCTAACCATGCCGTCGAGAAGAGCTAATCGTCATCAGAATGTTGAAGCGTTGTATAGAAGAGAAGAAGCCGAGCTTATGGAACAACGTATTAATGAGAAATTTGATGAAGGCATTGGAAAGTTAGAGAAATTGATGAATGATTTGAATCAAACTCAAAGGAGGAGATCACCAAACTCGAACCATGGAGGAAACCGAGTTTCGCCATCGGTTACGGAAGCGAGGAGGGTATCACCGCAATCTTTTAGAGAGAGAAGAGAAACATCAATTTCATCAAGGAGAGATCAACATGACTATGGACATGAAGAGAGGAGAACTCCACAAGAGTTTGAAAATGAGCCATATAGAGATGAAGAGAGACATAGTAGAAGAGACATGCGTGATCGAAGAGATGTCGATGGTCGAGATCGATATAGACGTACATTTGATTTTGATGAAGAGGGTGATAGAGCTAGTATTCATTATCGATATCGAGACCGAATTCAAAATTCATATCGAGATGTAGATGATGATCATCGATGGGAATCGGGTATGAAAACAGAAATTCCAGAATTCAAGGGTGGAATGGTAGCTGAAGAATTTCTTGATTGGTTGTCTAATGTTGAAGAGATCTTTGATTTCAAGGAGGTTCCTGAGCATAAAAGAGTGAAGTTGGTTGCTACTAGGTTGAGGGGGAGAGATTTGGCATGGTGGCAGCAAACTAAACTTACAAGGGAGAGAATGGAAAAGTCAAAGATTGAATCGTGGGATAAGATGAAGAAGTTGATGAGAGCTACATTTTTACCTTACAACTATTAATCACTTATGTACCAGAGGTTGCAGAATCTAAGGCAGGGGACGAAGTCGGTTAATGATTATGCAGATGAATTTTACTAACTCATTGCCAGAAATGATATTATGGAGACAGAAGAACAGCTGACTGCCAGATTTGTTGGAGGGTTACGAATGCAGATCCAAGATATGGTTAATATGTTCGATCCAAGATCTGTGGCAGAAGCACATCAGAAAGCGTTGGCTTGGGAGAAGCAGGGAAGGCGTGCAGGTGGTGTGTTTACCAATTCCAACAATCAAGTGAAGGGTGTTAGTGGAAGTTCTAATGTTCCTAAAGCTGTCGCAAGACCAGTTGTGAAGGAGGTTGAGAAGGCAAAGGTTAATAGCAGTTTCAAGTGTTATAATTGCCAGGAGTTGGGTCACAAAAGCAATGAATGTCCAAAGCCAAAGAGGAGAGCAATGGTTGCAGAGATGGAAGAAGAGGATGTGGATGCAGAATGTTCTAATTCATTACCAGTTGAGGAGGAAGACTTATTGTCCGGAGATGAGGGTTGTAACCTTATGATGAGGAAGTCTTGTCTTACACCAAAACAAGAGGATGATACTATTTGGTTGAGAAGCAATATTTTTCAGTCGACATGCACTATTCTGGGAAAGGTTTGCAAGTTCGTTATTGATGCTGGAAGCTGTGACAATATTGTCTCTACAGAAGCAGTAAAGAAGTTGAACTAGAAAACTGAGAAGCATCCTAAACCGTACAAGTTAGCATGGCTAAGGAAGGGTGGTGAAGTGAAGGTTTGTCGAAGGGCTTGTGTGAATTTTTCAATTGGGAAGAAGTGCACAGATGAAATTTGGTGTGACGTTGTAGACATGGATGTGTGTCATCTGTTGTTGGGCAGACCATGGCAGTTTGATAGAGCAGTGCAACATGATGGTCGTGCTAATAGCTATAGTTTCATGTTTGAAGGTACTAAAATCACTTTAGTTCCCAAGAAGCAACAACAGAAGGAAAGCAAGCTAGAGGACATTGAAGAGCTGAAAACTCTGTAAACTTTGAAGGAGTTTGTCAAAGAAGTTGAAGAAGAGCCTAAAGTCTTTTTGTTGATTGGGCGAGAGTGTAATGAAATGGTTGAAGTTCCTGAAGAAGTGAAGCCAGTTTTGAAAGAATTTGAGGACGTATTTCCAGAAGAGTTTCCTAAGGAGTTACCGCCACTGAGAGACATTCAACATCAAATTGATCTTGTTCTGGGAGCACTATTACCACATAGACCACATTATCGGATGAGTCCGAAGGAACATGAAGAATTGAGGAGGCAGGTGGAAGAGTTTCTTGAGCAGGGATGTGTTCAAGAAAGCTTGAGTCCTTGTGCAGTACCAGCTTTCTTGGTGCCGAAGAAGGATGGAACATGGAGAATGTGTACCGATAGTAGAGCTTTGAACAAGATTACTGTTCGCTACAGATTTCCTATGCCAAGATTGATGACTTGCTGGATCAGTTGAGTGGGGCTACTATATTTTCGAAGATTGATTTGAAGAGCGGATATCATCAAATTCGAATTAGACCAGGAGACGAATGGAAGACAGCATTCAAGACGAGAGAAGGGTTGTATGAATGGTTGGTTATGCCATTTGGTCTATCGAATGCCCCGAGTACATTCATGAGGGTGATGAACCAAATATTCAGACCGTACATTGGGAAGTTCGTGGTGGTGTATTTCGATGATATTCTGATATACAGTGGGAGTTCGGAGGAACATTTACATCATTTGAAGGAAGTATTGATGGTCCTACGACAGGAACAATTTTATGCCGCAACAAAGAAATGTGTGTTTATGACGAGGAGTGTTATATTTCTGGGGTATGTTGTATCTGAGAAGGGTATTCAGGTGGATCAGAGTAAAGTTGAAGCAGTCAGAAATTGGCCACAACCAAGGACTATCACTGAAGTTAGAAGTTTTCATGGGATAGCGTCATTCTACCGAAGATTCATTCCACACTTCAGTAGCGTTGTGGCTCCAGTTACTGATTGCATGAAAGGGAAACAATTTGTATGGTCAGAGGAAGCGGGAGTTGCTTTTGAGAAGATCAAGGAACTATTGACGACAGCACTGATTCTTGTTTTACCAGATTTTCAGTTGTTGTTTGAATTGCATACTGATGCGTCGAAGGTGGGAATTGGTGGAGTCTTCAGTCAGAAGGGACGTCCTATTGCATATTTCAGTGAGAAGTTATCAGGGGCAAAGATGAGATATAGTACGTATGATGTGGAGTTTTATGCTGTGGTGCAAGCAGTGAAACATTGGAGACACTATCTGTTCCATAAGGAGTTTGTTCTTTACACAGACCATGAAGCTTTGAAGCATTTGCAAGGGCAGGATAAGATTTCAACGAGACATGCATCGTGGATTGCCTATTTACAGCAGTTTACTTTTGTTGTGAAGCACAAATCTGGGGTAACAAATCGTGTAGCTGATGCTTTGAGTAGGAGGAGTCATTTGTTGACAACGTTGAAGGTTGAAGTGATAGGGTTTGAATTATTGCCAGAATTGTTTGAGGAGGATCCTTACTTTGCGAAGTTCGTTGAGAAAGTTAAGGATGGGAATACTGATGAATTTATGTTGGTTGATGGATTCTTGTTTAAAGGAAATCGATTATGTATTCCAGATGGCAGTTTGAGAATGAAGATTATCAAGGAATTGCACGAGGAAGGACATGTGGGCCGTGATCGTACATTGCATTTGATTTATCAATCTTAGTTTTGGCCGTCGATGAGGAAAGAGGTTGAAAGGTTTGTGGAGAGATGTCATATATGTCAGGTTTCGAAAGGAACAACGACAAATGCAGGATTGTAAATGCCGTTACCTGTACCGACTAAACCATGGGTTGATATCAGCATGGATTTCGTTTTGGGTTTGCCTAGAACTCAAAGGGGGAATGATTCTATATTTGTTGTGGTAGACAGGTTTCCAAAGATGGTACATTTTATTGCTTGTAAGAAGACGGCGGATGCTGTTCGTGCTGCTCAGTTGTTCTTTAAAGAAATCTATCATTTACATGGGTTGCCGGAATCTATTGTTTCAGACAGAGATACCAGATTTTTGAGTCATTTTTGGCTAAGTTTGTGGAAGATGGTTGGAACGAAGCTGAAATTCAGTAGCGCTTATCATCCGCAAACAGATGGACAAACAGAAGTTGTTAACAGATCATTGGGAAATCTGTTGCGATGTCATGTACAGGATAATCTGAAGAGTTGGGACATGAAGTTATGCCAAGCAGAGTTTGCTCATAATCGTGCAGTGAATCGTAGTACGGGGTTCAGTCCATTTCAAATCGTATATTCAAGTTTGCCAAGGGGACCGTTGGATTTGGCAGTAGTACCACAACCGAAGGGGACGGTTAAACGAGTTGTAGATTTTATTGATGGATTGACTGAATGTCATAAAATCGTTCAGAAATGATTGGAGAAAGCAAATGAGAAATATAAGCAGACTGCAGACTTGAAGCGACGAAATGTTGAATTTAACGAAGGAGATTTGGTGTATGCTGTGTTAACGAAGGATCGTTTTCCAATGGGCGCTTATAACAAGTTGAAAGCCATAAAAATTGGTCCTGTAGAAGTTGTGAAACGGATTAATGAAAATGCTTATAAGTTGAAGCTACCGGAGGACGTGCACACTTCTGACGTATTCAATGTTAAGCATCTTGTGCCATATTATGGAAATGAACAATTTGGTACGGAAGAATTTATAAATTCGAGGGCGAATTTTTCTCAACCAGGGGAGGATGATGCAGCTCAGGCCAAAGGAGTAAGTCGTACACGACTTAAGGAGGGCTTGAGTCGTACACGACCTAAGGAGGCGGGTTTAAGTCATCCACGACTTAACAAAGCTAAGGGGACAGGGTTACGACTTAACGGGAGCTTGAGTGTTCGAGTTTGATGAGTCATACACGACCCAACGACTCATCTATAAGTCATCCACGAGTTATCATGAAGCAGGGGAAGTTCCAGCTATTAAAGGCTTTGAGTCGGAGGAAGGGCACGACCTAGTTAAGTCGTTTGAGGAGATATGCCGCAGGGAGCCTGGGAGCTTGAGTCGCAGAAGCTATGAGCTTGGGAGCTTGAGTCGTTGTAACTTGTGTATGGATGAGTCGTAAGTCGTCTTGTGTATATATGTTGTGATGCAGTTGAGCCGTAAGTCGCAGCTTGCTTAAGTCGTGTGCGATGATTGAGTCAGTTGAGTCGTTGTGTTGTATGTATGTGTTGGGATGTTGTGGCTTGAGTCGTGTACATATGCGTGTGTTGTAATTGAGGCGTGTAGTACCTGTTAGGTCGGCAACGACCTAGATGAGTCGTGAGTCGTAGGGGAGTGATGAGTCGGAAACGACTTAAGGCTCAGGTTGAGAAACACTATAAATAGGGAGTGAGTTGTACATTTCAAGGAAGTTGTTGATTTTGATTAAAATTTCTTGTTTGATTGCTGTGTGCTTTCATCCTAAATTGGTAGTTGAGTGTAATCTCCTATCTCCACTTTCGGTTATTCGAGTGCGCTCGAATCAACGATTGTTGAAGCCGATTCGCGGAATCAAGTGCGCTTGATCAACGCTTGAAGAATTGAAGATCTTCTTTCACGGTATCGTGCGCGATCAACGTGACGAGGATAGCTAGAATTTGGTATCTTTGTGATCAACGAATTTGGGCATTTCAGTATCTTCAATCCACCGATTGTTACTTTCATCGATTCATATCGTTTTGTTAATTATCCGCTGTGTCACTAGAGCACTAGAGCTTCAGTCAGAAGTGTGAGCCCATTCCCTATATTCTTAATAGCCTCGACTAAGGCATTAATTGTGGTAGCAACGGAAAAATCAATCCATTTGGAAACAGATTATGAAGGAGAATAATTATCATAAAGGAATGGCATGATATAATATAAACAATAGAAAGTAGGATAAAATTACTGGGAACGGAAAAAGACCATTTAATTGGAGGGTCATAGCAATTAACGTAAAAGAATTGGTTCTCCAAATCCCATTTTTTTGAATCGGTAACTTGATGTCGCATTTATAAGATTGTCAAATCTATAAATAATAAACGAGGTTATGTTTATTTAGAAACGCTTTAACCATTTAACAAATTTATAAGGTATCGGAAACATAAGCAGTTTATGAATCTACGATGGGATAACTACATTCTAAACTAATGATGCTATATCAGACCTAAACAAGATATCGAATTTGAAGCATGTACATCGACTTTTTGAGTATTTATCGAATTTGTAATAGGGTATCAGCTTACTATGGATATCAGTTTTATAATTTAATGAAACCATCCTTCAAAACAATTGTCGAATTCTTAAATGGATACCGAACTTCTAATTAATTATCGAAACAAATAAGTAAAAGTTGAAACCTTTTTAAGATATTGAACTCCATATTAAATGCCTAATTTCAAAAGGTTAATAAATTTAAAAATCAAGCAAGTTATCAAATGTCAAGTTTTTAATAGCTAATCTTAATTGGGTGTTGATTTTGTCATAATCAAGACTCTAGAAAGCTTTCGAATTTGAAATAACAGCTATCTAACTTTAGTTCACTGTCAAAAGAAAATACCATAATACACATTCAAATTCAAATACTAAGTATGATGCATTAATTAAACCCTAAACAATTCATAAAAATACCAAATTAAACCAAAATTCAAAACTCAAAATTGAAAATCCCTCTTTAATATTGCGTCTAAATCAATTAATAAAAAAGTCAAACGTTTCAAACTTGAGCGCTGTGAAATTTGAATTTTTTTGATTGAAATAGAGAGAATTTTTTTTATTTCAAGAATAATGTGCAGGTAAAATGGGAAAGTAGAAGAAGATGAGTATATGTAGAAGGAATAAGGGGACGACAAGAGCCATTGGTCTCATTTTGAGTGGACGAACAACATTTAGATGAAATGCCAATAGGCAGTAAGCTTCAGTATCAAGGTGTTAACTTGAAAAGTCAACATTTCTTCTACACAATGGGGAAATGTTACTACAAATAAAGATGTCGAATATGTAAAGTAATATATTGTGATTCAAGATGTCGAATGTATAGAACGAAAGAAATTAAACATTCGGCAAGGTGTAATGAAATCCAAGTGACTCCATGAAGTTGCCAAACTTCTATAAAAAGGTGTCGTGTCCTTAAGAGAGGATAATGAAATTATAAGTATGTCGAACTCAAAGTAATTGGTCACCCAAGAAGATGTCGTACATGAACATAGCAGGGAGGTTATCGAACATATAGTCACAAAGGAGGTATATCGGAACTCTATAGATATCAAGCCTTTACAACTATAATGGTCATAAGGCATTTACAAGAGACAAGTGGTCTCAAGCATTTACAAGCAACAGAGGATGCTAGGCTTTAACGAGTATAAGAGATATCAGATGCCTACAACTATAAAAAATGTTGTAAGTCATAAGTACTTAGAAGGATATCATAAATCAAAAGTTGTGAAGGATGTCAGGTATTAGCAATGTCGAGAATCAGAAATCCAAGAAGGATATCAAATATCATTAATCTACCTAATATCAAATAACTATAATACGGCAGATGTCGTATATCATCAATGTGAAGACAAATGTAAAGACAAATGTTGAATGCTAACAGTTATGAAGGATGCTTTAAACCATCAATATGGCAAGAATGCCGTAAATTATCAATGAAGCAGGATGACACAATTCATCGGTGAAAAAGGGTTCCGCATATCAATAATACAAAGAAGGATGCCATGAGTCATCAATAATGTAAATCATCAATGTGAATAAGGATGCCGTATTTTATCAGAATAACAAGCAATGCCGAAGATAAACATTTCAAAGAGGATGTCAGATGGCATCAATCCGCCACATGTGAAATGACACGTGGAAGCTGATTCGCCTGCCTTTACCCGTATAAATACAAAGCCAATGGCTATTTGGAGGGGAAAATTCTTCCAATCACTTTTCTTACATTTTCAAATTTGTAAATCCTAAATGGAATTAGGGATTTATAGTGCTACTGTAAATTTATGACTTTTTGCAAGCAAGGACTTATACAGATCGATTTTACATAGCATATTACAAGTAAATAAAGACTCTTGACTATGATATGACTTATACCTTGCATACGACTCTTATGTCCTATTGCTTATGACCTGCACATGATTTCTATATGGAACACGCATACTTCTTGCGGGTCGACATAAGGCTATCTAAATCTATCTCTAACTAAGCCGTATCTACCTTGCACATCTCGGGGTTAACAAAGAAATTTGTTAAAAGTTATATTCTTCCAATCAATATCATCAATTACCATTTATTATAATACAAATCAAGTAATATCATTTATCGATATTTTACATATATATTATTAATGAGTAAATCGTGTGTTTATATCTAAACCTACATGTGTGTGTATATGTATGTATGCATGCATGCATGCATGCGTGTATGTATGTATGTATGTATGTATGCATGCATGCATGCATGCATGCGTGTATGTATGTATGTATGTGTATGTGTGTGTTTATTGACATTAATTAGAAACCTTATTCCTTAACAATTAATTATGCAACTAATCATTAGTTGATTGATATTAATGTTTCAAAGTACCCTTACCTTTCTTTTAAAATTTGCTTCCATGCATATATTGTTATCTCCATTTTTCGGGATTATAACATTAGATGCATTCTTTTCTTTTATAATATATAATTACATCCCCTTTCTAATATACGTAACATATGTTTTCATCATTTATATTAATAAATTGAATTAACATGGTAATTAATGTTTTTCTCTATGTATGTAAATATCTTTCTCCTTTTCTTTTAGTGTCCATTAACATATTATACTATTTTAAAGCAATTAATACATAGTCAATTAATTACTTAATAAATAAGTTTTGATTTACTCTATAATTAACTCTTAAATTTAAAATCAAAATAGGCATAACACTGATATGTGCGCTATAGTAAATATTCTATATTTCTTCACATGGCATCTATATTTTACATTTTATATATGAATTTGTGCTAGAAAAATCTAGTTGACATAATGGACAAGTTGGATTTTCCAAATTCCTTCATTTGAGAAAATTTATTATTTTGTCCTTTTACATAAAATTACAATTTTACCGTATATTTTAAGTTGTTTTTAAAATCCACGGAGTGTTACATCCTCAGATTTTGTATCAGAGCGTACGGTTTTCAAAAAATCATAATCTGAATTTTGAATTTTTTTAATAGCTGCTAACTCTTGTAATACACTGTTTAACACATTTGTAGAAGGCCAATCAACTACTAGGTCTTCATTCTTTAGTGTAGTAATTACGTGTGCTTGTCATTTAGAATGAATTTTTTACATTCTAAGAGCTTTGAAATTTGGAAAATTACCTAAAGTGAGTATAACGAACTCGAAACTCTATTTTCTCAATGGACAACAAAGCTAAAGGCACATGCACGTAGTAAGTCAAAAGCTAAGAACATACTGTATTGTTCACTAGATAAAAATGAATTTAATAAGTTTCTATATGTAAGTTTGCTTATGAAATATGGAGAACATTGCAAGTTACACATCAAGGCACTAGTATGGTAAAACAAACCAATATTTCTACGTTAACCAACAAATTTCTTTTATTTAAAGTGAAACCAAATGAGTCTATTTTTGACATGTATTCTAACTTTTAAGACATACTACATGCTTTAGTTTCATTAGGAAAAGATTACACTGAAGAAGATTGTAACAACCCGCAAATCCGTAACCCTTGAGTCAACACTATTTTCCATCAATCAACTCAAGATGTACGGAAATACGAACCATTTGGGTTAAAGAAGAAGAGGTAGAAGAAGAAAATAGAAAACAACATCAAAATCTAACCATTGCAGCGGAATAAAATGTAATAGGTAATCATAGATCTTTACACCAAAAACAAATACTATATCTGTTTATATATACTTCATCAGAGTACATCATCAGAGTTCCACGTCAATAACATACAACTGGATACACAGCGGAATAATAATCAAATACGGAAGTACGTATCGCCATCCAGCTCGTCTCCTGAGCTCCACAGCATCATATCTTGTATCCTATAATACTCGGTCTGACCCGAGCATTATAGTTGAATAACACGCGAGTCAGTCTGGAATACCAACGTGAGAAATCACACTCAAATTGATTATTGAAGTTTCAAAAATCCTTTGGAAATAAAAGCATCTCATAAGACCTCGCCACAAATAAGCATGTCGGATTTTTACCTTACGATAGCTAAAACACTTTATTATAAAATCCTCTGATATTATAATTGGGTCTATTTACAAATACTTATTAAAATAGCCGAAATTGTTACATTATTAAATTCCAGCTACTAGCCACAGTGTGGGTAATACAAACAAAACTCGTAAAAGGCGCGTAGGAAGAATGGATTTCCAACTAATGGCTAGGCACTGGGGTATCACCTGTCCGGTACGTGGCCTAGATCACAGTACCGAGGATCACTCCCGACCCCCGGCAACACAAGATCTGGACTACCCCTTACTGGATAATCCCGAGTGAGATCACCCCGCGGTTGGGATCAACAACCGCACCACTAAGCCGATAAAAGGGACATCTAGACAGGGATGACCTCACCCTGAATGGGTGCTACTCATCTAGCCTTTCTGCACAACCCCTGATTTTCAGTCATTCTTGGTTGATGAGGCTTGAGGCTAAGCATTACCTTTTAGAAAGTTCCACTTAGAATGCTCATCGTCCATCTGACGATGTTCTGAAAGCATTCATCCATACAAGTCAGTCCCGGGTTCGAACGGAACCGAAGGCACTATTTCTACTACATCCATTTTGGAATTATCCTTAGGATTAGTAGCGACTAGGCCTTGCACTTCACTTCTCCATCTTCGAATCCAAACTCATTTTCCACGAAAACGTACAAAACTGTATCGAAGTGGTTTTGAGAAATAAATCTCGATCCCGATCTCTTCGAAACGATCAGCGCATTGGCCAATATTGATAGTCGGTGATTTGACTATCAATTAATTTTCACAACATCCATCAACATAAATAATTTATCCAAATTATTTATTATTCTCAAAATATCTTTGCAAGATATATTTCCACTTTCAACCCTTTTGAAATCAGTTTCAAATTACCTTCCTTTTACAGAATAAACTTTCCAAATATTTTCTATTTCCACTGAAATCACCAAGTACAAAACTTTAGATTTTTTTAAATAATTTAAAAACGCTTTATTGTAAAATATGCTTTAACATTTAAATTTAGAAAACTACTTTAATACTTAATTAAAGATAATACTTTAGGAGTATTTAAAATAAGGTTACTTTATAAAATATAAAACTAGATTTTCTCCTTTAAAACAAAATACTAAGTCACCTTCCTCTTTTAAATAATTATTATGATAATAAATTTTTGAAAAATAAGTACTTTAGAATTTAAATATTTAGAAATAATGAATTTCCTAAAACATGCTTTTTAAAACAACATTAAAACTTTTACCTTATATTTAAAAATTTACTTTGAAAACGTACTTGGCTATCTAGGGAAATATACTTCTCTTCACATTCTTTAGAAATGGATCACTATTTATTTTAAACAAATGTTCCCATTTTTTAATAAATTCCTATCGTGGATTTAATTTTCCCCAAATATCCACTGATATATTACTTTGCTTCTATAAATCCAGTTTATAAATTCCATAGCCACATTCTCCTTTAAATTTCCAATTTCAAACACTTGAATCAATTTCCAAATTGATTTCTAATTTACTCCATTTTGAAATAAATTTCTTTACTTGCTCAATTCATTTCAAAATCCATTAATTATAGACTTTATTTATTATTTTTTTCTTTTGTTTTGATTTTAAATCTTTTAACTTAAACATACCGATTTCAGATTTTCCCAATTTCTTTTTTATTCTTTTCAATAATTTAAATATTAAATTTAGAATAAATGCTTTATTCTTTTAAATAATAACACTGAAGTTTAAAATTCATTATCTTCCTGTTTATTCAAATCCCCTTTCCATACATTATTTATTAGAATTTTAAAACCACTATTATTCTTATCCAGTTCATTCTTAATTTATTTAAATTCTCTATAATTATTTTACTTACAAATTCACTTCCTTTTATTTTCCTTTCAAAATCCAATTCTATATATATATTGATAACTCAGTGTGCCGAAATATATTCAAGTAAACCATAGCATTCAATATTCCAATATAATTCGCCATAGAATATCAAAATAATCACAACATAGAATATTAAATAATTTAAATAAATGTTGAGGAATCCAGTTGGATCCCTCCAACCTGTTTTCCTGCATCCACAGACGTTAGCACAACATAAAATACCAATTCCACTTCGAGGTGGAATATCGCGGTATATGAGATTTATAAAATATCATCCGCTATTATGCGGTGCATAGGTTTCATTCGCTATATAATGCGGGAATCAATCATTCCTAGATATATTATATACTATAATATAGCACATCAAATCAATTCAACCATTCAATCAATTATTTAAATTTAACCATTTAGATTTAAATAATTCAGATGAGTGAGATTAACTCACCTTTGAATTTGTTTGTAGTCCACTTCAATTTCAACTTAGTTTCCTGGGTTATAACCTTGTATAAACATTAATAATTTTTATCAATATTCGAGTCAATCGAACCATAAAATTTTCATTTGACAATTTGAATTAACCAGAGATTTCATTTTGAACCTATTTCCATTTAAAGAATATTTTAGCGACCAAACAATTAAATAAGTTAATTAATTAAATAAATAAATTACCAAAAATACACTATTTTTTTATAAAATTTAAAGATTCAAAAGTCTAGCTATTTTTATAAAATTCTTTGGTATTCAAAATCCTTACATACTTTTACTTAAACTAATTTTCTTATAAATAAGTTTTATCGAACAATTCAATCTCCCTAATATTTAATTTTTTCCTTTTTATCAGGCCAGTAAACTTAAAGTGTTTGTGTATTTATATATTTATATAAAAATATCGAATATCTCTTACCGTAAACATATATTTACTCTGATTTCTGTAACCACATATATATATTAATATAATCTTGAAAACAAATTGTAAGTATATATATACGTATCTTACTGAAAATATATATATACACACACATATTATTAATTAAACGCTAATGAATAAAATTTCTTTTTGTTTTTTTTCTAACTGTTTAAAATTTCAAAACCTAAATCAGGTAAAACCATAAACCTAAAACAACTCACCAGACAACATCGTGCCACCCAATCGCGATCGACGCTACCTCCCTCCACTGCAAACGAACTTTGGCCAATACTCCCTAGGTCTTCGCGAGCTCGAAACGCCTTGCTCAATCCCTACTCTCGCGAATCTGGTGACCGCGAAACCCCTAAACCAAAATCGTGCGCCATCTCACGTTCGAATGCTGCAATCCACTGTTAACTCTCGAGATCCACTCCTACCGACGAACTCGTAATCGAAATCCCACAAAAAGGAGCTCGGCCCTAAAGTTTCTCTGAATCGAAAACAATTCGATTTAAATTAGAGATAAAAAGATGAGGATTTTATCAGTTTGATCCCCTTCATTTTTGAATGAACGAGCTATTTTGATTTTTTTGATTTTTTGAGAGGAACGAACGGGTTTATGTCAAGAAGAACAACTCGGCTACTAATAAAAAGATGGTGGAAGATACCTTACGTGATGAAGACGCTTGGCTACAGTGTTTTGAAGGTGAAATCAAAAAGTATTGATGTGATTTTCTTGTGTGCTGAACAGGTGGCCAGTGCTTTGGAAAAAGGGTTGATAAGAGACGAAATTTGACTAGTTCAAACCAAGTATATCTAATATTTAAATTCAAATTTAAATCTAAATTATCTTGAATTCGCAACTCAAAATTTTGAAGTCGTATCAAGGCATGCCGCTAAGCATTTATAATGTTATATCCCTATTCCGAACGAAATGGAAAAGGTTTCGAGTCCTAATTCAATCGTATGGAGAAGATAGCGTTTTGGACCCGGTTATTTTATTGAATTTCACTATAGATTTCACCACGTTTATATATCGTACGACCAAACGATCACTCCAAACACTGCAAAAATTGAAATCCGATAATAATACACTATTACGGATCCAATGGAACTGGTTTCGTTGAATTCCGGGACTGTGCCCCGGAAGGCTATTTTTAAATATCGATTTAAATGATAAAATTTCAAAACTGAACAAACCACTTTTAAATTTGATTCCAACACTTCTAATATCTTCGGTATCCTCAGTATAAATTTTATAAGCCTTCATATTATTTTTAACAAGCTTAAAACTTCAGATTCAATATTTTACCCAACTTCAAATTATTTAATTTAATAATTAAATTACCTAATAAAGAGTGATATTTGAAATTCAAGTTAAAAAACAACTTTTAAATATTCAAAATCAATTAAATAGTCCGATTTCAAATGCTCAAAAATTCCGGGTCGTCATATTCCTCCCCTCTTAAAAGAATTTCGTCCCCGAAATTACTAGTTAGGAAGAATGGTCCGATACCCGTTTACTACTTTCCCAAAATCAAACAATTCAACATTCTACCAACTATCTTTTGTAAAAGACCCATTACCATTCTTACTAATATCTCTAAACTCTCTCCTATAATTTGCAAACAATACTATTTGCTCAATCATTTAATTTTCAATTTAAAACCAAATTTTGAATTATCAAAATTTTCTCAAAATTTTCTAACTCCCTAAATTTTCGAAATTTTTTGCCAACGTCTCCTTTGCGCGGCTAGCTTGGTACAACTACAAAATGCCTCTACGGGCTCCTAAATCCCAAAAGAAAACAAAAGGCCAAGTGACTAGATCAAAAATCCAATCAAATTTCATACAGAAATTTAAACACATACCTTTTTGTCGAGCAATTCAAATTTATCTTCTGAAATCAAAACCAAATTTTATTTCTCCTTTACAATACATGTATATCCTACATAGCAATAATATCCAATCACAACATTCCAGAAACATTTTATTGACTTCCTTACAAAATGTCAATATTTATTAATTCAAATGTTAACTTAGAATATATTTGTAATATCAATTTCCAATTAAGGATTCACCATTCCTTTCTTAAGTTTAGTATAAGCATTTTATATGCTTCTTTATTTATTTTCACTTCGCCACTTTAGTTTATATCTACTTCTATTCAAATTTGTTCACACATTTCTATCTGAATTAAATTTATTTTCAACTCTGAATATTGAATTTTATCTTCCATTTATACTGATTCATGTCATTATTTTAAATTAGTTTCACCCACTAATGTATTTTAATTTCCAATTTAAAATCGTTTATCGCTAACAAAAATTTTCCCAAAAATTTACATAAAATTTATAACTCCCAAAATTTTCGAAAGATTTTGACAAAGTCTCCTTTGAACGAGGAGCTTTTGCAATTTGACAAAAGATATAAATATATATACATCGACCCACCCGGTCGGAAAAACAAAAGCAGTTCATATTTCCTATTTTTTATTGCATAGGCGTACCTTATTTAGCAATTTTAAGCAAGCGGCTTATTTAATTAGTAGTTAGCGCAACCAAATCCAGCCCAATGACTTCCCTGAACCTGTACTTACTCAACTAAAACATGTAAGTGTCATATATATGAAGTTTAACAACATTTCACTTATTTGCAATAGTTAAACACATGAATTCTAAAAGCAATGCACACTAAACACTTTCCGTAAGCAATTTGTATAGTTTTCATACTAATTCAACTGTTTTCAATTAATTCATATACCATTTTCATTCAATTTGAATGGTTTACAATCCATTCATATACAACTTTATTCAATTTAAATGGTTTAAAACTCAATTTATTTCATTCAATTCATTTTTAAATTTAAACAAACCCATAGAATTTTTAATTACCTTCGTTTACGTCAAATGACAATTCATTCTATGCAATTTAATAATATCCATGTGAATAAATAATTACTTAAGTTTTATAACCAATTTAAATTGATTACGACTCAATTTATTATTTAATTCCTTCTATCTTAATTCATTCATTATCGTTTTATTTAGCTCGACACATTCTATTTCAATTTTATTCCTTTTCTATTTTATTTACTATCCATTCATTTACATTTCTTTCCATATTTACCTTTATTTCATTTGAGACCATTTGATTAAGCTTGAACCATTCATGCTATATATTAATAACTATTTCCCAATTTAAATTTACCCAAGCTTATATTTAATGTACTTTTACCCTTACTCGAATCCAAGCTTCCACTAATTTTAAATTTAAATTACTTTACTTCAAATTATTCAAATTTCATACTTAAGCTCATTTTCATTTTATAAATAAAGTTTTCTTTTCAATTCAACTTAATTCTATTTCAATCAAATCTTATTTTAAATCTACAAATTTATTTGATTAGTTATTATAAAATTTAACTTTTCAGATTCACTTCATTCACTTGATTACAAGGCCATTTTCAATTTTATTCCCAAATTCATTTGGGTTTTATTTACATCTAAAACGATCCCTACTTTAATCTATTTCCAATCATTCTAGGCTTGAATATATTCATCTTATTTTTAACTCAAATTTTTTGCTTATTTATAACCCAAGCATATTTTTATTCCATAGACTTTTAATTCTTTTATAAGTTATTCTAATTCATTTATTCCAGTCCAATCCTTATCCAACTTATCTCCATTTATTTAAGTAAGGATCTAATTCCATTCAATATCACCCATAACTCAACTGAATTTTACTTCAATTCAATTCTATGTTAACTCAAATTTATTTCATTCAATTCGATTCAATTTTCTCCCTTAATCTAGTTAACTTATTTCTAACTTTTCACTTTAAATTTAAATTCCAACATTCAAAACTCATATTTCCTTCCTAATTTAAAAATCATCTTAATTTATAAGCTTATATCCTATCTCATCAGGATTTTTAAACACCCAGCTTTTGGTCTCAAATCATTTGAAATAACCGTTATCTCAAAATCACACTTCTTAAAATTTTAAACTAATCCTGGTTTTTTATCCTTAACAAATTTCCTTTAAAATTTCAAAAACAAACTAATTCTTCTGAACAAATCAATTTGGCAGCAATTCGTCACTTAGAAACTCGAAAATGAACATCGATGATGCTGCAGTCATCGCCGAAGTTATTTTCTAGCGACTGAAGTGAATTCAATGCTATATCCCTTCCCAAAATTTATTTGAAACCATTTCTTTTTAGAAGTACTTCTAAAACAATAATGCTATTATTTGTCTTCAAAACACTTCGAAAAACACATCCAAAATCTTTGGGATTTCAAATTTTCAAATTTGATTTAAATCAAGTTTTAACTTTAATTCATTTGTATAATTTATGCTCATACAAATTCCCATTTTATTATTTCAATTTATGAATCACGTTTATAATTCATATTTATAAATTTCACTTTATAAATGAATTTATTTCCTTAACCTTTGGTTATTATTTCAATTTCTAGTTAAATTTTTACACAACAATGATAATAATTTAAATATTAAAATTTCTAACATCCAAACAACCATATATTAGCTAAAATAGTTTACAAAAACTTTTCTTTTATATCAAAATATATTTTGGGTAAAATTATTTCATTCACCCGCTTTCGAAAATAATATTGTGTCGAATTGTCCTATTCAAGTGTTTAGAAACCACTTCGATACAGTTGTCTAGACTGTGCCGATGAAGGTTCATATGCCACTCAATAAATCAATCAACACAATATAAAACAATTTTTATATCCACTAACAAATACGCACTTATATTTATTAATACGCTCAAACTCATGCTAGAGTACTACGGAATCTACAATGAGTAATTCCCACCAGAGCCAAGGTTATCACCAACCTAAGCTCTGATACCAACTGTAACAACCCACAAATCCGTAACCCTTGAGTCAACACTATTTTCCATCAATCAACTCAAGATGTACGGAAATACGAACCATTTGGGTTAAAGAAGAAGAGGTAGAAGAAGAAAATAGAAAATAACATCAGAATCTAACCATCGCAGCGGAATAAAATATATTAGGTAATCATAGATCTTTATACCAAAAACAAATACTATATCTGTTTATACATACATCATTAGAGTACATCATCAGAGTTCCACATCAATAACATACAACTGGATACATAGCGGAATAATAATCAAATACAAAAGTACGTATCGCCATCCAGCTCGTCTCCTTAGCTCCACAGCATCATATCCTATATCCTATAATACTAGGTCTGACCCGAGCATTATAGTTAAATAACACCCGAGTCAGTCTGGAATACCAACGTGAGAAATCACACTCAAATTGATTATTGAAGTTTCAAAAATCCTTTGGAAATAAAAGCATCTCGTAAGACCACGCCACAAATAAACATGTCGGGTTTTTACCTTACGATAGCTAAAACACTTTATTATAAAATCCTCTGATATTATAATAGGGCCTATTTACAAATACTTATTAAAATAACCAAAATTTTTACATTATTAAATTCCAGCTACTAGACACAATGTGGGTAATACAAAAAAAACTCGTAAAAGGCGTGTAGGGAGAATGGATTTTCAACTAATGACTAGGCACTTGGGTACCACCTATCACAGTACGTGGCCTAGAACGCAGTACCGAGGATCACCCCCGACCCCCTGCAACACATGACCGGGACTACCCCTTACTGGATAATCCCGAGTGAGATTACCCCACGGTTGGGATCATCAACCGCACCACTAAGCCGAAAATAAAAGTGACATCTAGACAGGGATGAGCTCACCCTAAATGGGTGCTACCCACCTAGCCTTGCTGCATAACCCCTGATTTACAGTCATTCTCGGTTGATGAGGCTTGAGGCTAAGCGTTACCTTTTAGAACGTTTCACTTAGAATGCTCATCATCCACCTGACGATGTTCTGAAAGCATTCATCCATACAAGTTCGTCCCGGGTTCGAGCGGAACCGAAGGCACTATTCGTACTACATCCATTTTGGAATTATCCTGAGGACTAGTAGCAACTAGCCCTTGCACTTCACTGCTCTATCTTCGAATCCAAACTCCTTTTCCATGAAAACGTACAAACCGGACCAAAGTGGTTTTCGAGAAATAAATCTCGATCCCGGTCTCTTCGAAACGATCAGCGCATTGACCAATATTGATAGTCGGTGATTTAACTATCAATTAATATTCACAACATCCATCAACATAAATAATTTCTCCAAATTATTTATTATTATCAAAATATCTTTGCAAGATATATTTCCACTTTCAACCCTTTTGAATCCAATTTCAAATTACTTTCCTTTTACAGAATAAATTTCCCAAATATTTTCTATTTCAACCGAAATCACCAAGCACAAAACTTTAGATTTTTTTAAATAATTTAAAAACACTTTATTGTAAAATATGCTTTAACATTTAAATTTAGAAAACTACTTTAATACTTAATTAAAGATAATACTTTAGGAATATTTAAAATAAGGCTACTTTATAAAATATAAAACTAGATTTTCTCCTTTAAAACAAAATACTAAGTCACCTTCCTCTTTTAAATAATTATTATGATAATAAATTTTTTAAAAATACTTACTGTAGAATTTAAATATTTAGAAATAATAAATTTCCTAAAACATGCTTTTTAAAACAACATTAAAACTTTTATCTTATATTTAAAAATTTACTTCGAAAACGTACTTGGCTCCAGGGAAATATACTTCTCTTCACATTCTTTAGAAATGGATCACTATTTATTTTAAACAAGTGTTCCCATTCCTTTAATAAATTCCCATCCTGTATTTATTTTTCCCCAAATATCCCCAGATATATTATTTTGCTTCTATAAATCCAGTTTATAAATTCCATAGCCACATTCTCCTTTAAATTTCCAATTTCAAACACTTGAATCAATATCCAAATTGATTTCCAATTTACTCCATTTTGAAATAAACTTCTTTACTTACTCAATTTATTTCAAAATCCATTAATTATAGACTTTATTTATTATATTTTTTTCTTTCGTTTGAATTTTAAATCTTTTTACTGAAACATAACAATTTCAGACTTTCCAAATTTCTTTTTTATTCTTTACAATAATTTAAATCTTAAATTTAAAATAAATTCTTTATTCTTTTAAATATAACACTGAAGTTTAAAATTCATTATCTTCCTGTTTATTCAAATCCCCTTTCCATCCACGGAATTTATTTATTAGAATTTTAAAGCACTATTATTCTTATCCAGTTCATTCTTAATTTATTTAAATTCTCTATAATTATTTTACTTACAAATTCACTTCCTTTTATTTTCCTTTCAAAATCCAAATATATATATATATATATATATATATATTGATAACTCAGTGTACCAAAATATATTGAAGTAAACCATAACATTCAATATTCCAATATAATCCATCATAGAATATCAAAATAATCACAACGGAGAATATTGAATAATTTAAATAAATATTGAGGAATCCAGTTGGATCCCTCCAACATGTTTTCCTGCATCCATTGACGTTAGTACAACATAAAATACCAATTCCACTTCGAGGTGGAATATCATGGTATATGGGATTTATAAAATATCATCCGCTATTATGCGATGCATAGGGTCTCATCCGCTATATAATGCGGGAATCAATCATTCCAAGACATATTATATACTATAATATAGCACATCAAATCAATTCAACCATTCAATCAATTATTTAAATTTAACCATTTAGATTTAAATAATTCAGATGAGTGAGATTAACTCACCTTTGCATTTGTTTATAGTCCACTTCAATTTCAACTTGGTTTCTTGGGTTATAACCTTGTATAGACATTAATAATTTTTATCAATATTCAAGTCAATCGAACCATAAAATTTTCATTTTTAATTAACTGGAGATTTCATTTTAAACCCATTTCCATTTGCAGAATACTTTAGCAACCAAATAATTAAATAAGTTAATTAAATAAATAAATAAATTTCCAAAAATACACTATTTTTTATAAAATTTACAGATTCAAAAATCTAGCTATTTTTATACAATTCTTTGGTATTTAAAATCCTTACGTACTTTTACTTAAACTAATTTTCCTATAAATAAGTTTTATCAAACAATTTAATCTCCCTAATATTTAATTTTTTTTCCATTTTATTAGGCCAGTAAACTTAAAGTGTGTGTGTATTTTACATATTTATATAAAAATACCGAATATCTCTTACTGTAAACATATATTTTCTCTGATTTCTGTAACCGCACATATATATATATATATTAATATAATCTTGAAAACATGTTGTAAGTATATGTATACGTACCTTACTGAAATATATATATATACATATTATTAATTAAACGCTAATAAACTAAAATTCTTTTTGTTTTTTTTCTAACTGTTTAAAATTTCAAAACCTAAATCAGGTAAAACCATAAACCTAAAACAACTCACCAGACAACATCGTGCCACCCAATCGCGAACGACGCTACCTCCCTCCGCTGCAAACGAACTTGGCCAATACTCCCTAGGTCTTCGCGAGCTCCAAACGCCTTGCTCGATCCCTGCTCTCGTGAATCTAGTGACCGCGAAACCCCCAAACCAAAATCGTGTGCCATCTCACGTTCGAACGCTGCAATCCAATGTTAACTCTCGAGATCCACTCCTGTCGACGAACTCGTAATCGAAATCCCACAAAAAGGTGCTCGGCCCTAAAGTTTCTGTGAATCGAAAACGATTCGATTTAAATTAAAGATAAAAAGATGAGGGCTTTGTCAGTTTGATCCCCTATGTTTTTGAACGAGCGAGCTATTTTGGTTTTTTTCTTTTTTGAGAGGAACGAACGGGTTTACGTCAAGAAGAACAACTCGGCTACTAATAAAAAGATGGTGGAAGATACCTTACGTGATGAAGATGCTTGGCCACAGTGTTTTGAAGGTGAAATCAAAAGGTATTGACGTGATTTTCTTGTGTGCTGAACAGATGGCTAGTGCTTTGGAAAAAGGGCTGATAAGAGACGAAATTTGACTAGTTCAAACAAAGTATATCTAATATTTAAATCCAAATTTAAATCTAAATTGTCTTGAATTTGCAACTTGAAATTTCAAAGTCGTATCAAGGCGTGCTGCTAGGCGTTTATTTGTTATATCCCTATTCCGAATGAAATGGAAAAGGTTTCGAGTCCTAATTCGATCGTATGGAGAAGATAGCTTTTTGGACTCGGTTATTTTATTGAATTTCACTATAGATTTCAGCGCGTTTATATATCGTACGGCCAAATGATCACTCCAAACACTGCAAAAATTGAAATCTGATAATAATATACGATTACGGATCCAATGTAACTGGTTTCGTCGAATTCCGGGACTGTGCCCCGGAAGGCTATTTTTAAATATCGATTTAAACGATAAAATTTCAAAACTAAACAAACCACTTTTAAATTTGATTCCAACACTTCTATTATCTTCGGTATCCTCAATATAAATTTTATAAGCCTTCAAATTATTTTTAACAAGCTTAAAACTTCAGATTCAACATTTTACCCAACTTTAAATTATTTAATTTAATAATTAAATTACCCAATAAATAGTGATATTTGAAATTCAAGTTAAAAAATAACTTTTAAATATTTAAAATCAATTAAATAGTCCAATTTCAAATGCTCAAAAGTTCCGGGTCGTCACAAAGATCAAGTTCGAAAGATTCTTATTCACTTACAAGTGAATGGGATTTGAAGACTCTAGCTATAGAAAAAGCCAATGATATTAGTGTAATGAAGTAGAAGAACTATTATGTAAGTTAATGTCTTATGAAGTACAATTACAGGGCAGAAAGGAAAGCCAGTCGGATGAGAAGAAAACACTGGCATTCAATGCTACTCATGAAAATCATGGATCAGAAAACGACGAGAAAATGGCGTTTATGAGTAGGAATTTCAAAAAATTTCTAAAATATCAATGAACTAATTCAGAAGGATTGATGAAAATCCAAACAACATAGGGAGTGAAGATACCAGTAGTGCTTTGGATGCAATAAAACCGAAACTTTCATAGGGTTTGTTAAAACCAAAAGAAATCAAAGTTCTCTCCCAACATAGGCTCCTTTAATAGAAAGTGGAAACGAGCTTACAGTGCAACTTGGCAAATGGTCATAAGCACCAGAGAGATATATGACAAGTGTTGATATCACTAATCGGATTAGGAAGATGCTTTCTTTATTCCGGTTCTAGTAGCACCCGTGTTCTGTTTCTCTGGGACTTCACATGGGACGATTCAGACTCCACATTAGGTAACAGTGAGTTAGAGGCAAAAAATGCAGATTTGTGCTTCCTCACGGATAATGAAAGGCACTAGCCGATCTCAAATTAAAAGCCACGACCATCGAAGAAAATTAGGAGTGATTCAATACAAAAACAGTAATTATTAGTTAATTAATTTATTGCAATATAATTCATTAATCTAGATGATAGACTTTTATAAATAGATAATACATGTTTCAGATTTTATTAGTTTTTTTAGAAACATTTTTTGAAATAGTAAAATAGCGTTTCAAATTAATAGTACTTCTATTTAATACAAAACTCATTTAAATTGAAAAATAATTATTTAAAAATATTATATTACATGTATAAATAAGAGATATAAATTTACAAATATTAAAATAATAAAATATGCAAACATATAAAAAAATATACATTTTAATAAACTTAAAAATATTGTAACATAGAGTATAATTAATAAATAAGATAAAATTATCTTATAACACAAATAAAAAAGAGTGATTCAAATTTAAGTCCTAATATTTGACAATCAAAAGGCCGATATATTAATAAAACAATTTATTGAGAATAATCTTATTAAACTAAGAAGAGAATTAGGAATTTATTCATTTTCTAAAATAATACACACACACATATAGAATTTAAAAAATATCATATCATAAAATATGTCTATGTCGACATACAAAAAATTTATTTGTCCACACACGGACCGTTGAAACTTATTTTTCCTCCTTAATTTAAATTTTAAAATAAAAACTGCCTATATAACTAAATTATTTCATCTTTAGACCCATTTTCTCTTATTTTTTAATTGTAAAAATTAAAATCACACACCATTAATGAGTCCAAACACTTGTAAGCACCTACTTGAAAGAAATTACCTTTTGTGACTTCACGTTCTCGAAATTAGGGGAAAATTGAGATATACATGAAGCTTGCTATCAACATGCTAACCGCAAGTCAAATTCTTCAAATCCAAATAAAACTTCAATTGTAGAGGCATGGAAAGATTATAAGAAATATTCAAAATCATCTTCTAAATAACCAAATGGATTCCATTATAATAGAAAGGGAAGAACCTCAAAATTTGGTTGTCCATATTCCCATTAACACTACAATTGAATATGTAAAAGAAGATAAGCAAGAAAAAGAGGAGGAGGACGAAGGAGAAGAATTAGAAATGGAGGCTGACGATGAAAGTGAGGTTATATGTGGTAGAGAAATAATTTTTAATGCTAATAGAAATCTAGTGGAACAAAAGGAAATTTTCGTTTTCATTATCTAAATCGTAGCATTCACAAATCTTCAATAATCAAGAGCATCGCTAGGATCTCCATTTGTTTATTTCAATGTGTATGTTTGGTTGTTCTTGTAATGACTCTATTTTTTACTAACATTATTAAGGATATTTAATTAGATAAATAAAATAAAATAATGTATATGGTTAAGGGTTGAGGTTTGTATAATCATAAGGTAGTCATGCCTTAATGAATGTATAAACAAAAGGAAATAGAAAATAAATAAGTAGGAGGAATACGACGAGGGCAAAAATCGGAATAGTCTTCATTCTTATAACCTAAACCCTTCTATCCTCCAATTCTCATTCATTCACAAACAAAACTAAAATACATAGATGCTTGGCCAGCTACCATCGAGGGAAACCAAAGGGAGAAAAGCAAGGATTCAAGTAGGAAGCTTAAGCAAATCAATCTAGAGCAAATCTCAACCTTCTTTACAATAATCTAAGGTGAATAACGATCTTACATCTCATTTTTATTTATTTTGGTTTCTATTTAAGATCCAAATTGATTTTGCAAGTAATATGTCGTGGTATGATTGTTTAAATAGATATATATATGCTTGTTGATGATTTATGTTGCTTCGTATAGATTTTATGAAAAGTTTGATTTGAAAAACCTATTAAATGACATCCAAATGACTTGCATTTTTGATATATGCTCGAAAACATTATTTATGAAATGGATTTCAATTTTTATAATTTTCTAAGCTATGGTGGATTTATTTTGAATTTTTATGAAGAAAATAGCTAATACCGGGTTCAAATTAATTACGGCAATTTTATATTGCTTTTGTGTCTGAAATTTAAATACGTTAGAAAACATAGTGGAAGTAAATTATGGTGTTTTTGGGGAATTTTTATAAGTATTTTACTATGGATATAAAATTATTTAAAGCATGGGGCTTAAATGTTTTATATGTTTTATCAAAGAGAAGGGCTTATTTGTTAAACATTTTAATATGATAATTTCTGAATTTGGCAGCACTTTCAGAAAAGAATTTTTGATAAAGAAATGGTAACCAATTGTATTTTTATAGATAAGGAAAGTTATTTGAAACTTTAAAAGGCTATAAAACAGTTTTGCTTAAATTTACCACTTCGCCAGTTCCATCAGTAGCTTTCGACATCATATCTTTACCCATGACCAAGTCGAAACCAATAATATGGTACAAACAATTAATACGTAGTGAATTGGAGAAAGGAGGATGGTACAACATCGAAACCAAGTTTTCAAAGGGGTAGAAGTTGCTCTTATTAACTTTGAAATGTTATTGTTTACAAATGATGCTTTCGAAGGGATTGGAGTTAGCTTTCAACTTAACCAACTTACTTTTGTTTATATAAAAGGGATTTTTAATGAGTAGCGGCCTTTATGTTATAAAAGAAGATTTCGAAAGGATACAACCCATGTTATCGCATTCTACCTTCCGAATTAGTTCTTATAATAATGGTTTCGAAAGGGTGCTTTCGCCTTCTTACTTTGAGGCTACCTTTTAATGCTTTTGAAGGGTCTTATAAGCCTTTTAAAATGGTTTGAAGACAATGGTTTCAAAAGGGGGTATCGAAACTATCCTCTTTCTTTTACTTGGGATAAAGGATTTTGAAAGTAATGCTTTCGCCCTAGTTCTTTATGACCCTTAATTATATCAGAAGTTAAACCCAAAGGTTTCGGAATGAATGATTTTAAATGGTTCTGAAGCTGTGTTTCCACAAACTTTTACTTGACCCAATGATTTCGAAATGTATTTAAGTGAATAATTTCAATGCTTTTGAAAGGTATATTATATGGATTTCAAAGGGGAGATCCCCAATATTTTTGAAACGCTTATTTTTAGTATTTGAATGGAGGGTTTCCAATGATTTCGAAAGGAAACTTTAAAATGGTTTTAAAAGATGATGTCTAAGGTAGTAAGTTATGCTTTCGAAAAAGTTGATTTCAATGATTTCGAAAGGTATTGTTTAAGGCTTTAAATAAGGGTTTTGAAGGTGATGTCTGGGATTTAAAACCTAATGTTTTCTAAGTAAAAGAAGGACTTTAACTTGCTTTTAAAGGGATAGATAACCTAATTGCTTTAGGTTTTCATCAACATTGTTTTGTATCGACCATATGTCATGGCAAAAGTATTTGAATAAAGCAAAGAGTATATTTTCTTTGATTAAGTATGATTTAAAAGGTTTAAATCAATTTGAAAGAAATGTTTTCGAGGAAAATTAGATGGGGTAGTTAGCCCTAAGAAAATGATTTAGATATTAGAAGACCAGAAGGGATAGGTATAGGGTCACGCCCTACACTTTAGCAAGTAGCCCCTAGCTAATATAAGTCTAAAATTCCAGTGTGTAGGGCCTGGTCACAAGTAAGATTAAAATGATGTTACACACAGAAAGAAATATATAGATTAAAGATAGGTTATTGGTGAGCCCGCAAAACCATTAGGATCAGTTGACCCTTGGAAAATTAAGTTATGGATAGACCGTCTAGTATTATGTCTAAAGAAAGTTAGATTATTTATTATGTCCGGTAGGCCCTGGTCAGCCAATGGTTAGTAGTTAGCCAAGTATAAATATATTTTTTGGAAAGATAGTCTATTGATTACCAGATTTTTATGCATATATGTAATTTCTTTAATTGTTATAATCAGTTTGATTGCAGTGTTTTGATTTGCAAAAGATATGCTTTTAAATGGATATTAGTAAGGGGAAACTCACTCCGCTAAGCAGCACTTAATATTAGTAAATCGAGATGTTATAGTACTATTCACACCAGGGTTTGACTCAAAGTTTATGTTTTCCCCCTAAACTCTCGGATGCTCAAAATTAGATTTGAGTAGATTGAGAGTTAAGGTTTTTCAAGTTTAGTAGGTTGGACGAATATACTTTCGAAGCCATGCAAGAGGCAAAGTTAGGAGCTATTTGGTTTTATTTCCACTATGATGTATTATGATTGATATGTCTATTTACTACTCTGATCATCCAAGGGGGCATCTTCATACGTTGCTCTTAGCGTAATTTTTAATAATTATATTTGATCAAAACCTAGGAATCATTTTGGGATTATGTATCTGAATATGAAATCCTGATTTGAAATTTAATCAGAAAAGATGATTTTGAAATCTGTGTTGATTTTTATTTCATATTCATATGCTTCTGATATTATGAATACCATTAATATTACCGTATTTTTTCACCGGAAGTTAATACTATGGATGATTGCAGCATCTGCAGTGTTTAGCTTCGAGCCTCAAGATAGGGGATGACACAGTTCTATTAGAAAATGTAATTGTTAAAAGTTTGTAAATCTTTTGTTATATATAATATTAAAATTTATACCTTGTATAACAAGTACTTTTGTATATAAGATTTAATTTTATATAAACATTTATGGTATTATATATTATTAATGAATGTTTATAGTACATATAATAAACATAGAAAATTGATTTTAATACAAAAATTTATTAACTTCTTAAAATTATTATTCTACCTGCTAATTTACTTTATAGAACTAATAATTACTGCAAAATTCGTAAAATACTGAAATATTTGACCAAAATTAATTTCAGAAACTTCTGAATGAAAACATATATGTCGACATACGGAATTATATATGTCGACACATAATGATCAATTGTCAAACTTTAAAATGCTAGTTATTTTTAAGAGGGAACAATTATTAATTAAAATCTTTATCCATAATGCACCAAATAAACATAGAGAATTGAATATATCTTCTTCTTTAATAACTCTAATTTATTTTCGAAGAAAATGGATTTAGGGAAGAGTGTTTATAAAAAAAATACGAGTTACAACATAGAAGAGACTCTACAATATTTCAAGAAGACCTTCCACGTGATTTTGAGAAATAAAAACTTCTGGAATGAATCAAAAGCAAATGATTTATGAACTTGAAAGATAACTCGTGTCGCTTCGTGGCTGCATATGATATGTCTTAAGGAACATAATTTTACCATTTCTATAAAGGACTAGTTATAAGAAGTTCGATAATGAAGACACACTTGTTATTCGCGTAGAATTGATCAATATTACATTTAAGTCGCTTTGTACATGATCGATGATGGTCAAATATGTGAATATAGAATCATGGCAGGAGAACTCACAATAGCAGCAATATAAATATAATAGTAGTAGAAATAATATCACATAGTCAATTTTATACTGGTTCGAACCTCCAATCCTACATCCAATCCCAGAATCTTTATTCTTTGGTTTTTCACTAACTAACACCCTCACTTCGCCCTAAAAAATTGGCTTTACAACACTACTTGATTTGCAGGCCACAAGCTTACCCACATGAATTCAAGGATTCAAGCTTGCCTACACACTTTGCCTTATATACTTTACATGACTTCAACTCTATATCAAAGTAAAGCCTTCTTTTACAAAAATTTATTTATAACAGTGAGTTGCTTTTTGGATACTTTCACAACTATCGATACCACTCAAATAATCGAGCAGTTGATGGAGTGGAGTTTGGTTTAGAAAGTGGAGTTTTGAAACTTTTGGATGTGTAATTAAAGGACAAAAATTGCTTCTTCAAAAATTGGCTAGGAATTGCAAATTAGAACTTTAACACGAAAGTAGATAGAATAGGAATACGAAGAGGAATGAAATTACTTTTACAATGGAATTGGCTTAGGCTTATATAGAAATTAAATAGGTATGATGAAGAGTTGTTTCTATTTTTGATTTTTGGGTATTAATGAAGAGAAACGGTGCCTTGATAAAAAGGAGCAACGGTTTGAAATGAAGACACATCTTTTCAGCTTTCAGCCCAAAAAATGCTCTAGGCCCATTCTTCGTGGACACTCGTGCTTCGTAAACAATCTACAGACCCGTGCTTCACACACATTTTTCGATTCTTAACATTTTGAGTTTCTTAAAAATCCAAAATTTTCAGGAGAAATCTAGGATACGTGGTAGAGGTTGTGGCTAAGTTTTGTAGAATTTAGAGAACATTTCAGTGGTTTTAGAAAATCATTACTACAAGTACTCGATATTGAAGCCTTTACACTTTGTCACTTTTTTTCCTTCCTTGACTATCTGTTTGAGATCCAGTTGATTTGTTGACTTTATTATTTGGTCCTGAATGCACATACTCCAGTCCGCTATCATTGATTATTCCACATTTAATTTTTGCTTCTATGTATCTCATGTTTTTATATTATAACTTCCCTACTTTAGATATAATACCTGTAATAACTCACGTAACACATTGGTACCATTTTCGTATGGTTGTTATCATCAAAGCACCATAGATATGGTTCTTTAATTCTCTCCCTTTTTGATGATGACAACCACAAAACTAAAATATAAAATAAAATTTACATAATAATGCACCCTCTTCATATATGCTTCACCCATATTAGTTTATTCCCCCTATTGATATGCTCGTGTTTTTTACACATTTCTCACCATTTGGCATCATCAACAAGAGATAAAACTTAAGATACATATCGGTAAGTCGTAACTCCTCCTTAATTTTGTAATGTATGATGCCCCTCCTAATTTTCATTGATTTTCCTTTTATTTGTAGGATCATTACTATATGCATTAGTTAATTCAAAATCAACCTCTCCCTCAATATGTGGCGCACCTACAAAAAAAAAATCTAGCACCAACTTCTTACGTTAGGGTCTAGGGTATATACAAAAGTTAACTGTAACGACCCACGGTTTTTAATGTTTCGAATGGGAATATTAGGCTCGTTTGGAATGACATATATAAGTCGATTTTTTTCTTTTTAGAAGCCAAAACCAATTCATTTTGACTTTCGAAAAGCCAAAAAGCGACTTACTTAAGTCGATCCTAAGGAGCACATAATTTATTTAAATATTCAAATTTGATTCAAATATTATAAACAATAAGCAAAATAACTTGTTAATAAAATAGTTTGATTTTTAATGACTGTTTTTAAACGAATTCATAGGATTTTTCCATAATTTTTAATTTGAAAATATTTAAATTATCGCTTGATGTATTTTGTGACAAATATTGGTATTTTTGAAATTTCATAAAATAAGATAGCCAGCGTATTTTATTGTTGTTATGAGATTCTGTCACAATGTTGTATGCGATCATACTTTGTTTCTATCGCTCATGGTTCGTGTGCGAATAAGATATTGTGTAGCAATGTAGCTAAAATTATAAAATAAAAAAAACCCCACACTTATTCTTTTCTTCAATTTTCCTTTTTCCTTCTTTACTTTTCATTGCCCTCTTCCAGTAAAAGAAAATCAAGACTCCACCTTTAAAATCGAGTGCTAAGGTTCATGAAAAATATGAAAACTGGATCAGTTCAGTTCGGGGAAGAGCAAGCTTCAAATCTATATGAGCGTTGTCGAGTGTGGTGATGGTTGGGGTCGCTCGACATGATGAGGTTGCAACTAAGGTTAGGGATTGTCGAAGATTTAGGTATCAATAGGTTTTGGTGCTAATTGCATAGTGCTTGTCATGTGAAGGAGCATGGGTGGTGATGATTTGAGGTGGTGTGTTTTTGCTTAAGGCATGCAAAATTTTAGAGTCGTAGGGTTGAGGTACCAGGTCGCGATGGTGAAGGGAAGCTCGAGCTTGTCAAGGAGGGTTCAGATTTGGATCATGCAAAGAAGAGACGATGATTGGAAGTGGTGGCAGCAGATTTTGCATAGAGAAAGAGGGAGATGGAGGTGGAGACATGCATGGTGCTGGTCATGCAAGTGTGTGCATGCACAAGAGGATGGATTTGGGAGGGAAGAAGGATTTGGGGAGGGTAATTAAGTTAACGAAGTGAATAAGTGAATTAATAATACTATTTAATTCAAACACTTACAAAATTCCTAACTTCTTCATACAAGGTCCAATCAAGACGCAGTCTTTTGCATTGTGCTCATAGAAGTATCATCTATGCGCTGGAGTAAATTTCGACAATTTTGGAGCATGTGAAATTATAACGATCCAAAATTTGATCACTTTAAAATATAATATTTAAAGTGATTTTAAATATAAATTAAATAAGGTTATATGATTCAAATAATATTCGATAGGATTTGGAAAGAGAAGCATTCACAAAAATAGTAACATTTACCTATATCGACAAAAGTGAGAAAATGCTGATTTTAGAAAAGTATGTTTCAATGGTTAAATAAATTATTCCAATTTATTCATAGGTGTCTATATTTTTAAATAATATTATACAAATTTATTTTTGAATTTGCTTTACATAAATAAATAGCTTAGCTAAAACGTCATAATGTGACCGTAAAACATTTTGTTGAAAATCAACGTTTTATCGATTAAAAGTTGTCGCAACATTGTCGCACCTATATTTTCTTATATATAAACATATATTCAAATAGTACAGTATTATTTAATTCACCAATCAAGTTTACTTTTTCTAAACATACCTAGAATATTCTAGAATGTAATTAAGAAAAAGTAAGCATAAAAAGAAAAATATGTCATTTCAAAGCAAAAGGTAAACATCAAATCAAACCAAACATAACTATTATATTCCTTACTTACCTCTTATGTGAAAATGACATAAAGTTATGATTTTAAATATAATGTTAAGTGTTAAAAAAATAAGGTTGCTTAAAAAGTAAGTAAAGGGTATTTTGGTCATTTTACATAATAATATTTTATTTCATCTTTTTTCTATAAATGCCTACCACTTCAAATTCAATACACTTTTCATTCTTCTTGTTCTTACTTTTCTAAGCTCTCTTCTTCTTCTTCCTTAGAGCTTTAATTGCTTCTTCTCTTCCATTTCCTTGCTAACTTTTCTTAAAATCATATCAAATCAACTCCAAACATTACCAAGCTTTGACAAAGGCCTTAGAACATCATTAAAACATGGTTTAGCATCTAATAAGCATAGAAATGATGGAGGAAGGGGTGGAATAGAAAGAGGCTGAATCTATGGAGGAGGGAAGAGCAAGTTAGAAAGGTCCGTGCAAGAAAAAGAGAAGGAAGTGCTGCCGGAATCAAAAGGAAAGTCTACAGAAAAGATTGATGGAGTGAAAATAATTATGAGTACTCATATTAATAATAAATCCATAGATTATTTCAAGTATAATGATTTGGAAGTTTAAATATGTTGAATGATTAAATGTTCGATAACTTGGATGCGAAATTGGTTGATTATATGATTGTTTATGTGGTTGATAACTTGTTTGATAAATGATAAGAGAAATGATTAGTAATTAACCATAGCTAATTAAATATAAATCCATACAAATGCGTTTGGAAATTATTTAGCCTCTTAATGATTTCAAAATATCTGAAAAGATTGAAATTGATATTATAACAATATAATAGTATAATATGAAATGAAATGAAAAATGAGTTTGAAATGATGAAAATATTGTTTTAAATAAGTTAAAACGGTTTAAAATATGGTTTAAAATAAATTTGAAGTGTTTCGGACAAGTTTCGAAGCAATTCACAGAACTGGTCAAAAATCGAGCTCGTCGCGCAGTGGTAGTTCATAAATTTCAACCCGTAACTTCAAATTAACGTAGATAATGATTTATAAGTCGGATTTCTTTGAAATAAAATTTCTTTGGTCCATAATAATAATAGCTTTCCAATTAAGAAAGAAAATCAACATTTCATCAAGCAGATTTTGAAATATGTCCAAAACAATTTTCTAAAAACATCGCGGTTTTGCAGTTCGAAATCCAAAATGAGATTTCTTTAAAAAACGATATTTTAAATATTTTAATAATATGAAATAAATTCTAAAAATCTTTTAAAATGTCTTAAAATAGATTTAAGATGAAAAGATGGATTTCTGAATGATATAAAAGTCGTTTTGAAGAATATAGCTTTTAAAACACTATTTGCAACACTTTCGCAATGCTTTTCGCAGCTGTTTATAATAACATTTGAAACGAAGTTTTAAACTTAACAATTCTTCCCTAAATTTCTTGTGAACCATTTTAAAAGAATAATTAAGTATTTTATGGATGGTTTGGAAGTTTTAATATGATTTTGAATAAATGGTTAAGAGAAATTATTTGTAACACTTACGTAAAAAGTGAAGAATATTGAATATAATAACAAACTGAGTATGCAGAAATGACTAGTGCATTTGTCTTGCCTGTGAGAGCTAAAAGGTAAAACAAGGTGTATTAATAGGGTTAGGAATAGAGCAACCGTTGCCCTAAACTTACCTGACCTTCGCTTTATCTTTTAGACGAAGGGTGGAACAGATCGAAAGGAAAGCCTGGATGCTCTAAAAGGTCATATTTAATTTTTTCTAAAATAAAAGAAAACAAACAAATTCTTTGAATGTTCATTAACCACTTAACATCTTTTTATCGATGATTAGCACGAAGGAACATGGATTGGATTTGGGTGATTCCTGTCCAAAAAACCGGGAATATATTTGGATGATTCCCATCCGAAAACCCCTTCAGACTAATTTCCAAAATAAAATATATTGAAGGCAATGATCATTGATGAAAAAGATCTTCATGATGTAGGATTACTTGCCATTGGTCCCTAGAGGTGAAATTTACCATATCTAAGGTGGTAGTAGTGCTCTTTTATGGAAATCTTCGATTTGCAAGAATATGATTTAAATTTAAGAATGAAATTTTCAATTAAGGTTTAATAACTGATTTGGGAGTATTTTCCCGAAGTTAAAAGTTAAAACTTGAATATAACACATCTTTGATTAAGATTTAATGAATGATTTTAAAAGGTTTTCCTAAGTAAAAGAGAAAATGATTGAAATTATCTCAAGATCTAAAGAGGTTTAATAAACCAAATGATTTGATAAATGAGGCTTAATGATTCCATATACTCTTGAAAAGAAAATGGAATAAATTGAAAAGAATATATCTGAGAAGTATGTTTGATTTAAATAAAAGATGAAATAATTGATTGATGATTGATAGCTACATATGAACTTAATATCTTTAAAGTGATGGTTGGCTTCGACGGAACCGAAGTTGGATTTGGGTGATTCCTATCCGAAAACAACTTCGAACCAATATATTCGTTCAAAAACGAAGATATGTTGAAGATGATAATTATTGAAGACCGAGGATCTTCATAGCGTAAGGACTGCTTGTTGACATGCTCTGGGTCGCTCCCATTATAGAGTTATTTATAGCAGTGGTCTCCTCATTGTGGAGATTTTTTTTGCCACTAGTGGTAGTAGTAGAGTGCCTTCGGTTTCGTTCAGTCCCAAAACGAACTTGTATGGATGGATGATTGACATTATATTTCTGAGACACAACGTTTGAATTTTACAAATGTACATCTGCTTGGTGGTGGAGAAGGAAATTTCACTTAGCTTAACCCCTTTTTTTGAGACATACGAGCTTAGAGGTTGCATGCTTGTGGGAGTCAAATAGTGATCAAAGAAATGGTAGTGTGGCAATCAAAGTGAAAACTGTTATGATCAAAGCATGGTTTTGTATGAAAAGCATGGCTTTCAAGAAATTGAGCGTAGCCTCATTAGCCTAACGTCCTGAAAGATGATATGGGATACTATGTGATTTGATAGACACAAATTCGGAATAACTGAGTATGTTTGGTTGTGTCCAATACGTTGGGCCCTTTGGAGGAAAACGTGCCTCAAGGCATTTATTGCCCCATTTTGATAAAGTAGTTAGCTTGAGAAAAGCAGGGAACTAACGGTTATCAGTGGTAGTATAGCAAGTACAGTTCCAACTAACTAGCTTGAGAAAGGTGATTAAGGTACTGTGGGAACTATGTTTGTTATGCGTGGATCGGAGAAAAGGCCACCAGTTCCCTATCATGTTGGAAATCCAATCCCAATACGAGATTTACGTTTTGAGTGTATTCCTAAAATAGATGTAATGACTTGCAAACATTTTAGCTACCCCTTTTGGTAACATATATTATATTGACCTAGTCTGGATATATTAGCTTAGCTTAGTCCAGATAGTGATACCTTATTTGAATAAGTTTATTTGAAAAGTGTTTTCAAAAGAATGTCATTAAAAATAATATCAAGTGTATTTTGGTATAATGTGTTTTGGTTATCATAAGGTAAAAAAACCCGTCCGTATTTATGCATAGGTATGGTCTTATGAGATACCCTTCTTTTCAAAGGTTTTGATAATATAGTCATTTTAAATTTTGAGTATCTCACGCTGGTTTGTCAAGCCTGATCCGGGTATTTTTAATACTCGGGTCAGATCCGAGTAGTTTCAGGTTTAATTGAAGACGACCGGAGTTTCCAAAAGAGAGCTGGAGATCTTCATCATCGTATGGACGTATTCTATAATCTGCTAAATCTATTGCATTTGTTTTATTGTTTTTGGCATTTGTAAGGACAGGGATTTATAACTGTCCAGGCTGAATCTAGGTTAGACTCTGATATTGTATTTTAAAATTTTCCACTACAAAGATTATTATTGAAACAATATATGTTATTCCATTTATGTGAGATTCTGTTCTGTCTTTATTTTCTTACTACCCTTAATGATCCGCTTATTCGTGCAGTTTGAGTTGGACATGTGTGGTTTATTGTCGATTCAAAGGGTACGGAAAAACGGGTCAGTATAGAAATTTTATGCTAAAATCGAACACCATTCGATTTTAGATCAAGTCGGAATGCTTAAGTGTTAGTTGATATTTTTTTGAGTTAACTCACCTAAGGTAACTTTATATGATGTATGTGTTATATAAATTGTTATATGTATGCTTGGATTTTTATTGTTTAGTTGTTGTATTTGGCTTAATTCTCGCTTTATATAAAATGTCATATAAAATGAATACAGGGAATTTGGTAAAGGGATTCGAATTCCTCGCTATTGTTGATATTAATTTCATTTATATACTCATACCACAAATTATTGAATGTCAATGCTTGGAAGTTTGACCTTATTTGATGTGACTTTAATATGTCATAAAAGTTGAACTCTTTTAGTGCGAATCACTAAAAGCACTTGTTAAGTGTTGTGGTAACTCTATCCTTCATTATAGTACTTCGGAAATACAATTATCTGTTTGTGAAATTGATTTTGATTTGAAGAATGATTTTAAAAGGGATTTTGGAATTTTCTATGATATTTTATTTGGAAATAGTTCTTGAACTTCTCTATTTTACTCCACCCTTTTTGGAAATGTTTTAAAAAGTATTTTGGAAAGCATTTCTTTTTTATAAAGTTATTATAATAACAGATGTTTATTTTAAAGAAAAGAGGATTTTATCTTTTATAATAAAGTGATTCAGTTTTAAAAGAAGATAGAAATATTTTGGAATAAATATTTGTGAAATGCTTTACATAAAACTTTCTATAGAAAGATAGATTTATAAATGGCATTTTATAAACAAAAGAATAGATTTATAAATAAGATTTTAAAAAGGGGGAAATTATATCATTTTGATGAATTGGAATAATAAATCACATTTATGAATATATGGAATGATTGTTCATAGGAAGTATATAGTCCTATCTTGAAATTGAAGATTTGTAATAAGTATATGAGTTTTAAAATCAGGAGATTTATAAAAGGAGTTTTATAAAAAAGGAGAATGGATGGTGTTTTATAAATATAATAGGAGATCTTTAAAATGAGTTTTATAAATATAAAATGTGATTATAAAAGGAGTTTTATAAAATATATTTAATGGGATTTACAGAAAGAAGTTTTTTTTAAAAGGAATGAGATTTGATTTCCATAAATGATCAATTTAAATTATGGTGGTATGAAAACTATTCTTTTCATACTTAACACCAAATTCCGAATTAGGAAAACTCTTCCCTATCGTAAGAAATATGAATGTATGTCGAGGCAAGGATTGAACACTAACCTATCTGACTACATTGTTAATCGAGCGATAATAAAAATTTGAAATCAGGAAGTGATGGTAAGTATACTTAGTCTAATTTCACTATGATCCATCTACATAAAACAAAAGTGTTTTGGGTTTATTGTTTTCTATGTTTTAAATGACATTTCAAACCTAGATAAATATGGTTTTGGAAGTGAAATCTTCCTTAAGATTTGTGAAAATAATTATACAACTGATAAGTATATGGAAATGTTTTCGAAGCATTGAAAAGTGAAATGTTTTGTGAATATACTTATATCATTAAGATAAGTATATGAATGCACTTTCTATGTATTAAAGTGTAGTGTTTTGTGAATATACTTTACCGATGAGATAATTATATGGTTATTTTCCAAGCATTGAAATAATGTAAATGAATAGTGAATGAGTTGTATACATATGTATATTTTTGTAAAAGTATCTGGAAATAAGTATTTACAAAGTAGTTTTAATTAATGAAGAAGTTAAATAAAAAGGCTTATTCGTTTCTTATATGCTTAACCATTCTTGATTTCTATATGAAATTAAATCTTTGATTAGATTGTTTCTCTACTTGACTGTCAAATAGCCAATTATAAAATCTTTTCCCGTTTTGAAAGCTGTAACTTCTCGGTTCGGAGGGACCAGGATCAGATATGTTACCTAAAAACTTCCTTGAACTGGCATAAGCGTTGGAATTGAAGAAATCTTGAAAATGATGAAAATCAAAAACGGAGTTCTTTGAAGTACAAGGGCTATTTGGTACTAATCCTAAGTGTGATTCCAAAATGGATGTAGTAGAAGTAGTGTCTTCAGTTTGTTCGTATCCTTAACAACTTGTATGGAGGAATGCTAACACTGCATTGGGCCGGGAGGGCAGTGTTAACATTCCAACAGGATTTTCCTAAGAGGAAAAGGTAATCCTAGCCTTAGAAGCCTCACAATCTTGTAATAACAAAAATAAAAGAATGAAGCAAAGCTATATGGTTTACTACTATTAGGAGCATCATTCCTTTGATCTAAATCGATATACTTTCTATGGATTTATTATGCACGTGCGGATGGAGATGTGTGCAATGTTTGCAGCCTCGATGCTTGAGGGGTGATGTAATCTAGTATACCATGTTAAAGAGGCAGTAGGCTTTGTGTTTATTGGGGGGGGGGGTCCATGTGTGTCCCTCGGCACATTTTCTGGAGAAGTACTGTGATAGGTGGTACCCCGATGCCTTGCCATTGATGGAATCCCTTTCTAATACGTCCCTTATGGTTTTAATTGTAGAACCTAGTACTGTTGAATGTAATTATAGGTAACCACTCTAGATATGTTATATATTGATTTTAAACCCTAGGCATTATTATATTATCACTGGATTTTTTAATAAAAATGGTTTGGTTATCTTAAGGTGGAAACCCATCCATGTTTATGTGCGGCGTGAGCTTATGAGATACCTTTATTATTGGGAGGTTTTTAACATTAGAAATCCATATGATTTGTGTTTCTCACGCTGGTTTACCAGATTGATACAGGTGTTATTTTCTTATAATGCTCGGGTTAGCCCAAGCATAGTTCCAGATTTAGTTATGGATGCATTAGAGCTATAAGAGACGAGTTAGATGCCTTCAAGACATATTAACACACCTTTTATTTTCTTTGGATTTCTTGTTTTGTATTTATCAGCATTTGTAAGGACATGCTACTATAAATGTCAAGGCTGATGATATGTTCGTTTACTCTGATTGATGTATGTGTATTACAGTTTTCTTTTGTAAAGATCATGTTTACATTATATGTTACTCGTCACGATGTATGATTATGTTCTATCTTTTCTTTTCTTTCACCCCAACCTGTCTTTCCAGCAGTTAGATGCTCAACACGGGACTATTGTTGATGTATTATTGTCAAATTTTAAGGGTCGAGCAGGCCGGTTGTTACAATATGGTATTAGAGCTTAGGTTGAGCGAGCACCTAGGCCTTTGTGGGGTAAACTCATTAGAGATAGGGTTAGCAACACCCTAGAATGAGTCTATGTGTATACATGAAATTATGTATTTGTTAGTGCTATAAAATTGTTTTATATTATGTTAATTGATCTGTTGAGTGGTTTATGAATTCTGGTCAAGACATGGGACTCTACGATGTCGATAGGGGTTTCTGAACACTTGAACAAGGTAGACTAACACGGTATTGTTTTTAAAATTAGCAAATGAAATAATTTTACCTAGATTTTATATTTTATATATAAAAGAATAATTTTCAAAAAAAATCAATCTAGTTTTCTATGATGCTGTTTGTTAGGAAATGATAATATTCAATTATTATCCTTTATTGTTTGACTAGTTTTGCTCATCCAGTTTATGAGCAGTGTTACCTATTCACTACATGGATTATATAGATAGTAATTATGGGAACGTTGAAACAAACACCTACTAAATTAAGTTTCACAATTTGACTATAATGTGTTCGATGATTATGTTGGGTTAAAATTTAATTTTAGCAAAAATTGTTTATTATAATTTAAACAAAGATATACATATTTGGAAATGATTTCATATAAAAAAGTGAAACTATATAAGTATGGCTTTTAAATATAGTTTATAAATAATAAGAATTTAAGTTGAGAATTTTAGAACTCAAATCTCGGTGTTTTGGAAAATTGTTTTTTAAATTTTTAGGGAGATGATAATAGTAATTTTTGAAAGTATTTATGTATAGAAATATTTTAAATGGATTTTATAGGAGATAAAGTGAACTGAACTAATTCATATCCCTAGAAAATAATTCTAGTAATGACCGCAGCATCATCAGCGTTCATTTTCGAGTTTCTAAGTGGGGAATGTATCATAGTAATTTGCTATAGAGTTGTTTTTGTAAAACAGATCTTGATTTAAAAAATCCCGAAAGTATGATTTGATATACAGAAGGAGATTTGTATAGTATTATTATTGTTGTTATCTCAAAATGGATTGAAATCAAATCCGGTGTTTGGTTCTTAAGTTTTTGGTTAAAGTTATATTATGGACGCATATATCCTATGCATTGAGGTAGTTTGGTTTGTTCATCTGATTATGACATACTACTTGGTAGTTCTCATTTATTGAAATAAAATGGAATTTTCGATGATTTTGGACAGTCGAAAACTTCCAAATTAGTTAAGAACTTAAAGCTAAGTGTATTTATGAAAATATTAAATTAGAGTTTTGTAACTCTAGAATGGAAAGTTAGTAAGTTAAACAAGTTTTAATATTTTGAACATCCTTGATAAGTAAAACAAATCTGACATTGTATATATACTCTCACGATGTAGTGGAGTATTGTGCGAATATGAACTTAACTTTCAAAGTGTTGATAATCACATGTAGTGTTTTATAAGATGTTTATAAACTTATGAAAAGCTTTATGAAATGATTCATAAATGATTTTAGTATTAAATTAAATATTATTGGTGTAAATAAATGCAAAATAAAAAAACTAGTGTAGCTCAGAAACCAAGGGAATAAATACGTAAGTTGTACGTAGATCATTTTATAAACAGAACTATTCTTGATCTAGATTCGAGTACATGATTTCAAGCTGATTTACACCTATTCGAACAAGGATTTTTCACTTGATTCTTGACAGAGAACGCTTGATACAGATTCTTGATATGATTATGAAGTTTTCTATCATAGTATATGGCTATGTAAGGAAAACGGATGTTTCTAATCCAAGAATCGGATCGGAGTCCGTGCTAAGGAAGTCTACCGAGAGATACTGGTTCGGAAGAGAAGTTTATGTGATCGAGCAAGTGAGCGGATTTGATATTGCATACAGATGGCATATGCACATCATACGGACTTTAATATGTTATATGCTTCTTACATTAGAAATGAAAGTTATATGGTTGATGGCATGTTGCCGTGAGATGATTGCAATATATGATTTAGCATGTTTGGATTCAGGAGAAATGATGGACGAGCTATTGTATTGTTTCATTTGTCACGTTTAACTCTCTTTTTAGGGTACTTAAGCGAAATTCGAGTATATGGAAGCAAATGCTAACTTGCAGCTTTTGGTTACATGACTAGAGTTTGATTGCTCGATAAATGGTACATGTTTATGCTTAATGGGTGTATTTGCTATGTATCATACACATTCTATAAGGTATATCATAAGTATATATTGTTGTTGTGTTGTCTCTATATACGGGAGTTCCTAAATATGAGGTTATATTGATGTGGTGATTTTTTCGGACCTAGTCGCATAAAGAAGGTGTTTTTGAAATTTTTTATAACGTGAGAAGTTTTTAAAAGACTAAGGTCTTGAAGGAATTTTTTTCTTTTAGGAATTTCGAGGACGAAATTCTTTAAGAGGAGAAGAATGTAACTACCCACAATTATTAATGATTCGAATAAGAATATTTAATTTATTTAAATATTCAAATTTGGTTCAAATATTATAAACGATTAGCAAAAATAAATTGTTAATAAAATTACTTGATTTTTAGTGACGTATTTATAAATGAATTCATGGGAATTTTCCACAATTTTTAATTTGAAAAATATTTAAATTTTCAATTGACATATTTTACAACAAACATCAATGTTTTTAAAATTTCACAAAATTAGTTAACCAGTGTATTTTATTGTTGTTTTGAGATCACGTCGCATTGTTATGCACGATGGTATTTTTATTTCTGTCATTCGCGGTTCGTACGTGAACGAGATATTGTGTAGTGAAGTGCTGGAAATTATAAAATAAACATAAACATACCCTTATTCTTTTGTTCATTTTTCCTTTTTCCCTCTCTTTACTTTTCATTTTCCCTCTTCCAGTAAAAGAACACCTAGCTCCACTTTTAAAATTCAAAATTGAAAGCTAGGGTTCACAAAAAAATTACGAAATTGGATCCTTAGTTTTGGGAAAAGTATACTTTGAATTTATGTAAGCATTGTCGATTGCACTGAGGGTTGCTCGACGTGGTGAGGCCGGGACTAGGGTTAGGGATAGTCCAAGATTTAGGCTATAATAAGTTTTGGCATTGATTGCATCATGCTTATCGCATAAAGGAGTAAAGGTGGTAACGTTTGAGGTTGTGCGGTCGTGTTTTTAGGCATATGACATTTTGTAGTTGCAGGTTAAGGAAGCAGGTCGCCATGGTGAAGGGGAGGCCGAGCTTGTCAAGGAGGTTCCGATGCAAAGCATGCACAAAGAGACGATGATTGTAAGCGGTGGCATCCAATTTCATCTAGAGACAAGAGAGATGGAGTGGAGACATGCACGATGATGGTTATGCAAGTATGTGCATGTACGTAAGGATTGATTTGGGAGGGAAGAAGGATTTGGAGAGGATAATTAAGTTAATGAAGTAATTAAGTGAATTAATTATACTATTTAATTCAAAATCATATAAAATTCCTAACTTTTCATACGAGTTTCAATCGAGATGCGGTCCTCGTAGAAGCATTATCTATGCACTGGAGTTGATTTCATCGAGTTAGAAGCAAGTGAAATTTTGAGCTAAAACGAACGTCATTCGATTTTAGATAAAAATCAAGTCGGAACGCTAAAGTGTCAGCTAGAATTTTTGTGACTTAACTTACCACTGGGGTAACTCTATATGATATATGTGTTGATATAAATTTTTATATGCATGCTTGGATGTTTATTGTTTGGTTGTTGGGTTTGGTTGAATTCCCGCTTCATATAAAATGTCATATAAATTGAAATACGGGGAATTTTATAGAAATATCTGGATTCCTAGCCATTATTGATGTTAATTCGTTTATATACTTATGTTATAAATTGTTGAATGTCAATGCTTGGTAGTTTAACCATATTTGATGTGACTTTGATATGTCACAAAAGTTGAACTCTTTTAGTGTGGATCATTGAAAGCACCTGTTAAGTGCTGTAGTAAATATAGGCCTCACTATAGTATTTTTGGATATAATATTATTTGTTCTTTTTTAGAAATTGATTTTGGTTCGAAGAATGAATCTAAATAGGATTTTCGAATTTTCTATGGTATTTTATCTAGAAATAGTTTTTGAACTTCCCTATTTTACTATGAACATTTTGGAAATGTTTTAAAAAGTATTTTGGAAAGTATTTATTTTAGATAAAGTTATTACAATAACGGAAGATTATTTTAGAGAAATGAGGAGTTTATCTTTTATAATATAGTAATTCGGTTTAAAAAGAAAATAGAAATATTTTGAAATAAATATTTGTGAAACGTTTTTATAAAACGTTTTATAGATAGATAGATTTATAAGTGTTATTTTATATGTAACATCCCGTTTTGAAGTTAAACTAAATTATACATTTTATTTTGGATATTTAATTAAATTTAATTAAAATAAATTGAAATTTTTAGAATTATTTGATAATAAAAGAAGAATATTTATCTAAAAGTCAAATTTGACATTTGAATTGTGTTTTAAAAGATCCAAAAGTTGTTTGAAAATTTATTTTGGCAAAATAAATAATATTCCTAGAATTTCGAAATTGTTTTGGGAAATAAAAAATCATGTTATAATTAATGAAAATCGAAAAGTAATATTTTAATAAAAGAGAAATCATCATAAATATAAAATAACATTTGAGAAGAATGCCTTGAATGGATTTTCGATTGGGTATAAAATATTGATTGATAGATGGTTCGAGCAATAAGTGGTTAGAGGTGTTGTTTATATTTAAAAGAAAAATAAAAATCTTGTTTCTTCTCATTGAACCAAACTTTCCTTATCACGTCCACCCTACTTGCTCCATCCTTATCCTATTCATTCACTCTCCTACCAAATCAATTAACACACGCAAATGGAAAAAATGCCTTAGCAACGCGCACGATAGGAGAAGGTTACACTTGAGCGTGGATTCAAGGCGCCTAGGGATGCATGCGATGCGGCAACTGGATAAGGTGTTATCTATAGCTTGGGCCTGGATAAGAAGCCAATTGCACGAAGAGATGGTAGCGCGACATTAGGGCAGAAGAGCAGCATCATAAATGATTTTGGTTGATTGTGTTAGCGGCTGGTGTTGGTGATTGCTGCTGGCGTGAGGATTGGGGTTGGCGTCGAGTTGAAGGAGAGCTAGTGTGCATAAACAGAGAGACAATAGCTGTTGGATTTTGGCAACGTGGCGCCAGTAATGAATATATGTACCATCGTTTTTTCCAATATAATATAGTTACTTTTATTTAAATTCAAATATATAATTCCTTGAAATTAATTGCTGGATTAAATTATATAATTTAAACCAAGTATAACAATAGATTTTGCTTAAGTTTATTTGTTACTATGAATTCATGTTGAATAAATTATGATGTTTAATATTGGTTATGTAATTGATTTTGGTTGAATTGCTTTATGAAATCAATTTAAGGAATATAAATTCATTATAGAAGAAAAATAAAATAATATCTACATTTCTATTGTTGAATTGAACAGAATTTATATTGATCGATGATGGCTTGGTAACCTTGATTATTGATGATTGATGGTTGAATTGTTTGATTGATGATTGACTAAAATGGATGAATAATGGTTGAATAGTATGCTATATATGTTGATATTGATTGTTTTGACGATAGAAAAATTAAATTAAAACGAATGATTTGAATATTTATATGAAAACGAGGATGACTTTTTAAAATTGTTATATTATTTTAAAAGAATTTTATTTCAAAACATATATTCGAATTATTTTTAGGAGAAGTTGAAATTAAATCATTAAAAGTGAAGTTGATATATATATATATATGGATTTTTATCAAAATATGGATAATAGTATACGAATTTATTTTGAATCGTAAAGGAATTTTAAGAAAATGTTAAGTGATTTTAAATACTCATTTAAAAATCAAAACTTCAAAATTTTAAAGCTCTTGCTATTTTATAAAATAACTTTGATCTATAAGTGCTATTTTAAAAATATTTAATTCGAATATTTTTAAATATTTTAACCTATTTTGATTTTTGAATTCAACATAAGGTATTTTTCAAGTTTTCAATTATTTAAAAAGTGAAAAATTGAACAAAATTCAAGTTAAATTGTATGGAAAACCTTGTAAACATGTTTGAATTATTTTGAGATAAAATTGGATTTTCAAAGATTGAAATTGAATTATTTGATTTTATTTTGAATTCAAAAATGAACTAAAAGGTCTAAAGTATACTTAAAGGATGATCAAATAAATTAAATTCAAGATTATATTTTTGAAAATCCTTGAATACATATTAAATAGTTTGATACAAAATTCATATTTTTAAAGTTTAAATTTTAATTATTTAATATTATTTTGAATTTATACTAGGATTAAAAGAATAAATCCTAGTTTAATAATTCAAAATTCACTACGATTGAAATAATGTGAACTTATGTGATTATATACTTGTTTGGATGATAGTATGCATCTTTATTTAATTTAAATTCCATCATTTAAATTTATTTACTTCGTTTCAACCAAATTATTATTATCCACTGTCATGTTTAAAATGTCTTTTGCTATAAATGATTTTATTACTTGACAAATCAGATGGGCTATATGATGGATTAAAAATGGCATTTCGGGAATGAATGTCATTCGTGATGATCAAATGATTTTAAAAATAATAAATTTAACAATTCTCGAGTTTGGCATATGATTTGAGTGCTAGATTTCTAGTATCCATCCAAGTGGACTTGTTCGAGGGTCACAACCTGAATCATGACGATCTTATCACTTGTCACTTTTCCCAAATGATCTGTTGTCAGGACATATAAAGCTATCGAGGATAATGAAGATTGTCAGAGACGTAGTGCAAATAAAGAGAAGTAGCATCATCGATGGTGATATGATGCAGTTGATGTAGTGGACTACATCATCGGTAAGGTTTATCATGCCTCCAGATACCTGAAGTATACGACAATTTATGGTTCGTGTGAAGTGCACATCACAGCTGACTGGAAATATACGGTGATGTAAACTGGGATGACTTGTCGGGACAAATTAGTCCGTATAGAGGGTAAATCCACAAATGAGATTTATCAATGTGTAATCCTCCTTGGATTCACGAGACGCGAAGATGATTTAAGCCTTCTCATAAGTATTAGTAGAAATGTCGTTCAACTCGTAAAATGACTAATTCAAATATTGATTTGAATTTATAAAACACAAGGCAACTCATAAGTAAAATAAATAGGATATGATATCCCAAATGATTAGAGTTGTAGCTGCGTATATTATATTGAATAGTGCCATGACATGGGTGTTATAACTGATTTGTGAAAAATAGGGATTTGAGAATTTTTTTGGTGCGTGTGACCCATTGTGTAACTTATATGCCCCATAGAACCCAATACGAAACATTCATCTATTTTTATTGCACAATTACACTCACCACTAGATGTCCAGTCTGACTTAAGATTTTGTTTTGTGGCAAATCCTCGGGTCAAACTGAGGTTGTTCTATAGGTTTAGTATGATCGTATATGCTTTGTGGACTGTTATATAGAGTTGGAGCAAACGACGATGGAAGTAATTACTTTGTTTATAATTATATTGAGGTTTCATTGTATTGGTCGATGTGATGTATTCGTGTGATGAATTGTATATGTATGAAATAATGTATTAGATATCCATATATGATATGAAATTCATTATTTTTATTTACTCCAATTCTATTAGTTGGAAATTCTTTATATGTCTCTAAAACTGTATTATTCAAGTCTATAATTTATGCACATTGCCTTACGTCGAGACTAGATATGTTTTATTTTAGATGTATTTAGGTATTGAAATGTATCCGTGTTGATCCAAAGAAATCTATATGAGAGATCGCTCCTTCCGTGCCCAATGATCCGAGTTAACAGACGGTAAACTCCCTATGATATTTCGATCACCGGAGCCGAGGTGTCACAGCTTCTATTAGAGCTTAGGTTAGAATAATACAGAGATAGAGATATAATTTTACCTTACAGAAGGGAGACGTAGTTTATTTTACCCATTTTTTTATTCAACTCTCATTAAAAGGTGTGAGTTGTAAATGATCAAAATGATCGATCATCGGGTAGGATATTTATACATGTATTTGTATTAAATATTTATTAGGTAAAAATTATTTAATTTTTGGAAGTAAAATAAAATAAAAATGATATTCACATGTATGATGTGAATATTTGTGGGTGATTATGATATATTAAAGTGAATTTTAATTGGATATAACGGATGCTTGCTTGATGTGTGATATGGTTTATTTGGATATTTGACTGGTACTGGGACATATAATTTTATGAAAAAAAGCTTCCTTGATACAACAGTGCTTCTTTTACAAAAAGTGGCAGGATTTGCTAAATCCCTGCATATGGAAATTACAATTATAAAATCAAATACTATTCGCATATGTTATATTATCACATCGATCAATTTGAGACATGGTTATATGAAGGAAAAAATCATCATATACTTGTAAATTATTAGGATCATGATCATATATATTTATTTTATTATACTATAATCGTTCAAATGTCTCTCCGTACAAAGGACACTTTGTCGAAATTTTCAGAATTTTGAACATTTTGAAATTTTTTGAAATTTTTTTACGTTTTGAAATTTTTTAAATTTTTTATACGTTTTGAAATTTAAGAATTTTTTTAAAGAACTATTGAAATCTACAACAAGAATAATATGTGATTTGATACATTTAAATGACACGAAGCGTTTTCTTTTCTTGTACATGGTTGTATGAACGAAATATATTCAAATTTGCAATATAATATATAAGATTTATCAGAGTGGCACAATGAAAGCGTAGTAACGAATGACGTAAATATTATAGTTTGCAGTTAATATTATTAGACAAATTGATTAAAGCTCCTCTAGTAAATTACTAGGATGCAACTTCTTTAAGGGGATGAGTTTGTAACATCGCGTTTTGAAGTTAAACTAAATATTTTATTTTGGATATATTGTTAAATTTATTTCAAATAAATTTAATTTTTTTGAATTATGTGATAATAAAAGAAGAATGTTTATTTAAATTGAAATACGACATTGGAATTGTGTTTTAAAACATCCAAAAGTTATTTAAAAATTTACTTTGGAAAAATAAATAACATTCATGGAATTTTGAAATTGTTTTGGAAAATAAAACAATTATTTTATAACCGTTGAAAATAAAAAAGTAATATTCTAATAAATGAAAAATCAATATAAATATAAAATAACATTTGAGTATAACACCTCGAATGAATTTTTGATTATGTACAAAGTATTGGTAAGTAGACTGTAACGACCTGAAATTTTCGATCCCGAAAATTGCAGATAGTTAGAAAAAAGAAGAAAGAGATAGAAGAATAGAATCACCAACATCTCACATTCGCAGCGGATAAAATATAATAACAAATAATAACAGTTATACAAAGGAATATTTTCTTGTCAAATTTCATTTTACTACATCAGAGTTACACATATATACAAACACTGGATATACACAATCATCATATCTCAAATATACGACAATATAATACAGTGGAAACACTCCATACGTTCCTGCCATCCAGCTCACCTCCTGAGCTCCAGAACGTCCTTACCTAAAAATCTGTAATACTCGATCTGACCCGAGCATTACATCAAAGTAACACCTGGGTCAGGCTAGAAACCAGCGTGAGTAAACCCATCTAACATGGAATACAAATTATACAACTTTTATAAAATCCAGAAAACTCGTATCAATTAACAAGTTCACAAATTGTTTATGGACATTACTTATTCCACACGTCAATTTCCTAAGCACCAAAATTTAGATTAAATAGTCCAATTCACTTAAATCATTTCATTTCTGCCTATTGATTTCACATATCAATTTATAAAGAATTGAAGTGGTTTCGGGTATTAACTAATACCTGAATCCGGTCTCTTCAAATCTTATGTCATCTTAAACCAGGTTATTCAATTAAATAAAATGTCACTTTTTACACATCAATTCATCATTTATAGATAACCACAATATTCCTGTCTACCCAATCATATCACAAAACATTTCATATCAGAGATATCAACCAATTCAAGGAACTTAATCATCATTCCCAAAATCAATTAAATTTATCTCTAATTACAAATCTTCAAACACACAGATTATCTTTACTTAACATTTATTAATTACAAATTAATTAATTAGACATCCTTTAATTTATCCATCTTAATTAATCACCTTTGATTAATTATCCTTACTTACTTTCATTAATTAATTTATGTTCCTCTAATTACTTTCATAAATTAATAACTATTACTTAATTGCTTACATTCATTAATCCTTAACTTAATTACACTAAGTGATTATGACTTATGATTATGACTTTATAAGTTCCATTAAGTAATTATACTTAATCAATTTCAAAATGATTATCCTTAAATTAATTAAGTTAATTAATTATTAAAATTAATCACATTAATTAATTATTTAATAATCCTTAGTTAATGATCTTCATTAACTATTTAAAATTGATTAATTAATTTTCTAAAGTAATTAAACTAACATTAATCATTATTAATTATATATTAATTATCCATTAATAATCCATTAATTAATCCTAATTATTTAATCAATTAAGTGTTGACTGTAACTTAATTAATCCTTAATTACTTGATTAATTAATCATAAATTATTAATTAATTAAATCAATTAATTATCCATTTTTAATTACCTTAACAATTAAATGAATTACAAATCATTAACTTCTAATTTAACTTTAAGATAGACCTATTCTTATCTACGGTTAAATTATTATTCACAAATACATTTGTAAACATTGATTTTCAAATTTACTTTTAAATTTTATTTTAAATTCAAGATTTAAAATGAAAACCAATTTATTTTTAGCAAAGTTAGAAACCAATTTTAAATAAAACTTTAAATTCACACGTTAAAAATAATACTTATCTTATAAAAGAGATTTTAAAAGAGTTCAAACCAAATTTCTTTTTAAATTCAAAACATTTAAAATATACCTTAACATTTAGACTTATTAAAACGTTTACATTTACAAAACTTTATTTAATTCCAAACTAAGATTCAAATTGTACTTGAATCCATATTTAAACTTAATATTTAAGACTTATTTTAAATCCTTGCTTTTATAATTTAAATTTCATTTTTTAAATTTTAAAAACAGAAGAGGTTTTTTTTTAAAAAATGCAACCAGACTCTTCCCCGAGGCACACAAATATTGCTTCGAGTCAAACCCAAATACACTCGAGCAAACCATCAAATTACTTCGAGTAAAACTCGAACAATCCTTCCCTGCCAAATCACAAAACAACAATCACTAGAAATGTCCACCGTGCACATGTACGGTGGCTTTGATCGCCTCTGATCAACTTCGGCGATCATCCCACATCGACAAACATCCAAACACCACATCACGATCATCAGATCGTTACAAAAAAATTGAAATCAAATTCGATCTTAAAACCAGAATAGGAACAAAAACCTAGAACAACCACAGGAACAACGCATCAAAACCTGTAAACACCTCGTCTTCGATCCTCCGACCGTCATCGAGTCTGCACCTCCGGCTACTCCATCGCCAGAACCTCTTCCACCATCCCCTCGAATCTTGTAGCACTCGATCAACCGAGGAAGTCGAACCAAACCTAAAACTCGACCTAGATAAAAATAGGGTTACAGACCCAAAATCTACCATCGCCACCTCCATAGTAATTCTGATCAACTTCTGGTAATTTTCCACTAACCTCCAATCACCCTTCCACCTCCAGGAAGAACCACGACACCCCAGATCCACTAGATCACCAGAGGTTACTCAAATATCATTTTCTGGTCAACCCAAAAATACCCCTCTTTCTCTTTACTAAAAATTATGATTTTAGTTTAAAAATTTCTCATTTTCGATATGAATTCAAGTTATAAACCTGAATCAGAAATACATGATGATGGATTTCATAAAACCTTTAAACTTTTCTCTGTTTTATCTTGTTTCCAGATATATTTCCAACTTATTTTACTTGAAACAAATTTTAAGCTTTAGCTTAGGAATAAACAAACATAAATCGTTTGAATCTCTAGTCCTAATAAAGACCAGGTAAGTAGGTTTGGATTTTTGATCAAAATTTTAATTTACAGAACCAAGAACAGACATGATTCAGTGTAACAGACATGCACACTCACACGTATTCATATCACAGAGATACTGATATATGTGCACAACCAAGTATTATTCATCTTAACTTCATAGAAAAACAGCAGAATATTTACTTAGATTTAAATTTTAAAAAAAAAGTTTACTCACAGTTTTAAAAAGAAGGAACTCTGCTTGCCTTTTTCCTCTACTTCAGGCTTGATCTTCTGTTTTAGTTTTGATTCCTTTAAGTGGAAATAACTACTTGTTTTAGTTTTTTTTAAGTTATGAAATGAAAGAATATCTTAATTGGATCGAATGAAGGAAGAAGATGAAGGTAAGTGGAGGTATATAGGCTGCTCTTTGGTGTACACAGCAAGCTTCTACTTTTGATTTTTATATAAAAATATTTCTTCTTTGGTCAGAAGTTTATTATGACCTGATTTGTGTATGCTTGATATGAACCCTTGTCTGCTTGAACATTAAATGCCTGACACTGATATTTTATGTGCTTGAGATGATGTATATCTAATGTTATGTCCCCTAAGTACATACATAAAGATTTGTCATACTTATTTGGATAAGTATTTCTTGTGTTGTATACACAATATAATCACTTATATACTTATACATATAAATATCTTTAATATGTTTACTCTTATTTATTTTATTTTATTTGTTCGACCTATAAAATTAGGATTCCAAAGATTTTGATTTAGTTAATCACCCGATTAACATATGGTAAAAATTCGGGTCCTCACATCCCTCCCCCCTTTAGAACTTTTCGTCCTCGAAAAGGAATGAAGCTAGAATTATTAAAATGCTTAAAATCAGATAAATTTTCATTGATCGTTTTTAAAACACTTCTTAATATCTATATAATATTACTCCAAATAGTTTTTTTTATAAAAATACTTTTATAACCCGATGTTTCAACAAGTCCATCCTTGTTCTCACAGAAATTCGGTGATATGTTGATCAGGCGTACGATTGAAAATCAATAAGTGCTTGGAAGACCCTTTTTCAACATCCAGTGAAAATACTTTGAAAATAATTGTATTGAAAATATTGAAAACATTTTGAAAATAGAGGAAATATCTTTGGTGAAAATGCTCTGGAAATCATCACCCCATCCATGGTCGCAGTTACATCCTGGGTTACGTTGCCATCGCATCAAAAGTCCATGTAACTGTAGGCACTCTGCGCTCCTCGATTACACATGGAGCCTACAACAGATCGCAGTTACATTCCAAGGTTACATTGCCATCGTAGCAAAAGTCCTTGTAACTGTAGGCATCAGCGCCCTTGATTTTCGCTGTCAAAATGAAACTTCTCCACTCCTACATAGGTCGCAGTCTACCAATATAAAATCAAACGCAAACTGTTGGCTTTCAGCGGCACACACGACTTTCGCTATGTTACCATAGGTCGTAGTCTACCGAATAAAATCAAACGCAGACTGTTGGCTCTCAGCGGCACACACGACTTTTTCTTTGGTCTGCAGTAGATCGCAGAGACATCGAGTTACACTGTCGTCACAGCATAACCCAAATGCCTCTGTAGGCATCAGCGCCCCTCGAATTTCGCTACACACTACTCATAATCCTCATGAACTAGTTTTGTCCGGACTCCTCACAGGATCAACTTTAGAACCCCCTTTAGGGTTCAAGGCAGTACCACCTGAGGTACTCCTGAGAAGTTCATTTCAAGGGAGCGCCTTTTCCCCAGAGCCATTATCAGAACACTTTATACTATACACATATAGTATCTTTCAAATCATAGACCTAGTATGATCTCATACAAAGCTCCTTTACACAAAATCGATTATCCTAAAATCGATAATTCTCAAACTAGGCTTTCCAAATACCAATATCGATTTTACCAAAAAATCAAAAGCCTTTCCAAATCCAAAGGTTCCCAAAACCTTTTTCCAAAATCATTCTCACGAGATCATATATATATATATATATAGATATAGATATAATTTCGAAAAAATCTTTGGTGTAACGACCTGTAAATTTTTAATAATTTTATTTGTTTTATTTATATATTTAATTGAAATTTTATGAAATTTTAAACAATAAAATTTCAAAATATAAATTTGATATTTGGAATGCGACTAGTTAAACATAGCAACTGGTAAATTTTCGTCTGAAAATATGAAGTTTATTTTCGTGCGTAAATTTATTTCAATTTAATCAGTTAAGAATTGATGAAAAAAAATGTTTTCGAAACCTGAATATTTTTACATAGAAAAATTCTAAATCATCTTCTGAGCAAGACGTCATTTTTCGATTTTCCAAATTCGGACTTCTTTAGCCCCATCGATCTTATTTTTCTACGATTTTGCTGCATTTTCCATTAGTAGAAAATTCGAATTTTTATAATACAATCATACCACTGATATCCATTTATCGTCTTGATCACCTCGTTGTGCTGATCTCTATGGTATATTCAATTCAGTAATTTGAAGTCTGATACGCAGAGGAATCCGTAAAATGGAAAATCGTAACGGTACCCTTTTGGAACTTTTGATATTCAATGACCATTCAGTTTTCCAAGCAGCTGAAAGTAGTTGGACGCTACTTTTCAAATTTTTAAAAGTTATTATTTCTGACTTTAGCTATTCTCAACATTAAAATTTATTAACCGGTTCAATTTGTTTACATTTGGCCATTTTTCTTCTTCGCTTCCTATTATAACAATGAAAACTTCACTCTAACTGTTCCCTCTTCCATCAAACTTTTGCCTATCTCTTGCCTGTTGCTTCATGACTCATTCATTCCTCTTCTCTTTATAAAAATGAAGAAGAATGAATTCAAATTGTTCGTTCATTGAACAAAAAGCGTACATCACCTCTAAGAGTGCCTCATTTTTCCCCTTTGAATCACATGCCCTCTCCCCTTGACAGCTCAACCCACCTTCATCGGCAACAATCAGCCCAAGCCGAAACCCTCTCATCCTCCATAGCAACAGCCCACCACTGCCTCACATCGGCCTCACCATAGGCCCCATGCTTCCAGCAAGCGCCACCACCTCCATGTGAACCGCCACCATCGCGTCACCGTGAGCCACCCCTCCTTTCGTCAACGAAGCCACAAACCATGGCCACGAACGCCGATGAACACCACTCCACCTCCACCGCCTCACAAAATGGCAGCCGTGCAACACCGCATCCTCGGCCTCTGCCCTTGCCACTGCCGCCATCTACCCTCCTCTAGATCCACCGAGCTCCATATTCCAACCACGGCCACCTTCTTCTTCCACCAAGCACGGCCACCTCAATAGCAATCACCACAACACAGCAGCATTCGAGCCTCCACGCGTGCCTTATTCCGATCTCCCTTCCACGTCGGCTCACCTGCAACCTTCGCGCACCCCCTGCTATTCAACCCATCCACCCCATGTTAGCCGAGCCCATCTCTTTGTCTTTGAAGGTCTGTTTTATTTTTTTTCTATACGTTAGTGTACATATTATCATATATTGTATTATATATGTTTTGACAGCACACACACACACACACACACACACATATATATATATATATATTATACATAGCAGCACGTGTGTTATTATCTTGTTATAAAATGCATATTATTTTATTAACTTATTATATATATAGTGTACTTCCTGTTGTATAAAAGGCATGACTGCCTATTTATATGCACGTGTTATTCTATGTTCACTGATGCAAATATATGCAGGTTTATATGTTTACAATCTATGTTATATGGTTTACGTTCGAATATAGATAAGTATATACGCTTATTATTCTTATGTTTAGATGCTTAAGAATGAAAATAATGTTCGTAAATGTTTTATTTGTATGCAGAATAACGATATATTAGAATGGTGATTTAGACAATATGTTAAGGTATTTATATGAAAGAATAGTATGTATAATATGTTTAGTAGTCGTCCTATTTAGCTTGCTTTGGTTAGGCATATGTACCAGCATGAAAATTTGACATCAAGGTATTTATATAATGTTGATTTTGGGAACTTATATAAACTTATAAGCCACTGGTATTTGGAAGTAGTTGCCTATGGTATTCAGAATATAGATATATTATAGAATAGTATTTCAAAAGCCTATTTTGTACAATTATGAGATATATAAAGTTTGTTTTATACATACGTATATTTTATTTCACTTTACGTTTATTATATTTTATTTTTATATATTTTTTTCTTTTTGCATATATATCTATGCAATATATTCAAGTATATATAAGTGTTGTATAAAGGTCTAGTATATTTGGTTGTTTTATAGTTGCCTGTGCATATGTTTTGTAAGAAATACCTCTGTTTATGAAATATCGGTTTTAATAGACATATAAATACATATATGTTTTACACATTAGTTACATATACGTATAAGTTCATTTATACCATCTATCTTCATCAATCTGGTTCTTCGTTATCGATTTCTGTTATCAGCTGCATCTGTCGTTCATGTTTTCTTCATCGAATCGTCCATCTAGCGTTGCTTTGAAATCCGTAGCTCATTTCCTTGTCAAATTTCTCTAGCCTCGAAAGGGGAATAATCACTCACGATTAATGTTCTCTTATTTATTTTTTATTTCAATTGAAACGACAATTGAAATATGCTGCTGTTAGTTAATTACACTGTTATATATGCTATTACCTGTACCAGTTCACCTATGACATCCGACACCATTATCTGTTATTTATACAATGATAATCCAGTTTGGTTGTTAAATGGTTGATTGTTTGATGTTGACATTAAACGTTAAATTTTTAATGTTGTAAGTGATAAATAATTTGAAATTTAAATAGACGTAGGATAGTAGATTTGATATATGTGTTAAATTTGATTTGAAGACATTTGCATAATATGACCCTTTTAAATATTAAATAAATTGACACGTAGAAATTTGGTTAATTACACATTGAACCATTTAAATGTATGTTGTTTAAATCGATGTAGTTTGAAATTGAAAAACAGATATCAAGTGAAGAACCTTATAAATATCAGTGTAATAATTTTTAATCTACATGAAATGATAGTATAGATTCTAGAAATAATTATATTAATTTGCACAAACAACAATGTGAATTAATACGATTATTTCGGGATTATTTGAATTAATTATTGGATTGTTATTGATTGTTGTTATTGCTTGTTTATTTACTTTGACACCATCCCAGTTATCATACTGCAAGTTCCCTTTGCTAATCTTTGATTTTTGAATTGAATTGTAATTGGGTTGAAATGATAAATACCCAAATAAATTTTGACTTAGGATAGAGAATTAAAGAAAACCTGATTGGTCAATAATTTGATTTAAAAATAAAATAAAGTATTTATTTAAATAAATAATAAATTTTTGAAAAGAAGTAGGAATTTGAAATTTAATGAAAAGAAATGTTAATGTTCAAAAATCTGAAATAAAATATTAACATAGTAGTTGATGAAAGAACGTTGTTTAGATTTAATTATTTAATAATTAAGTTTGGATTTATTTGATAATTAAATTTGGAATTATTTGATAATTAATTTTGAAATTATTTAATAATTAAATAAGATTGAATTATTTAATAATTAAATGAAATTGAATTCTTGATTTGTGAAATTGAACTTCTTTAATAAGTGAAGTTGAGTTATGTAATAATTAAGTTTTGGAAATTTGCTTAAATCAAATAAGTAAATATGTGAAATTGAATTTCTTTAACAAAAAGTAAAATGTGATTTATTGAAATTAATGTAAGACTTGTAATTTAAAGAGTTTGATTTGACGAATCTAATTTATTTAAATTTGTAATTTTTGATATAATGGAGTGAAATTAAGTAATTGATTTAATGAATTGGAGTTTAAATAGAAATTGTTTTGAATGATAAATTAACTTAACGATTATTGAATGGAGTCGATCAATAAATTTAAATTGATTTAAATGTTAAATTAAATAATTTAAATGATTTCGGAATGAAACTTATATACGAATTTGAATCAATATTTGAATTGTTTTTAAATAAAAATTGAAATTGAATTATAAGATTTTGAAATGGAAATTTGGAAGCTTTGTATGCAAATTATGGAAATTGATATAGAAAGACAAATGGAATGTTGGTTTACAAATTCTAATTTAAATTGAAATTGATTTTTTTTCTTGAAATTTATTAACGACCAATCGGTGTAAAAAGAAACCGGAATCGGTTATGGACATACTCTCTGTCTAAACCGAAATCCACTTTAATAACTATACGCGGAGTGTGATCCAGAATAAAGTGGTTGGAATGATGTACGTGATGACTGAAGAAAGAGAACGATTATGGATAGCCTTGACACTTGTGTCAAATTGGAAATGGCTAAAACAGGAGTCGTGCCAGGCCAAATGGGGTTAGCCACCTCGAGCGAACACACTTCTTCGTAAACTACTCATTACTTATTATTGATTGGTGCACCCTCGAAATTGGGAGTGTTGTTTCGCGGTGTTGCGATCGTTGCGGCGATGCGTTCTCACCAGTCCGGATCAGGCGAACGGTAGTTTCACTACCTTGGGTATTGCCTCATGTGCCTTGTCATACTTGAATCCCTATATACGCGACCACTACGAATTTGTTTTTTGTTATATCTATGGAGTACTCCCTGATAGCCCGCTAGTTTACGGTGGAGTTTACAGTGCTTTATAGACCATGACGCTTATATAAAATGTGTTAAGGGGAATAATGGTAACACCTTAACACTATTTTGATACTTTATATTACTGATAGACATTATCTATTTAGCATATATTACTACATAGTAGATAGTTTAACAGATCCTTAGAGGATGGTTATTCCAACGTCCTTTGAGTTACTTGTATTTCAGTTGCTATTTCATTTAAGTTGGATTTATTGATATAAGATTGTTAATCCTGACTCGAGTGTCTTGTGTTTTGCTTTACGCTCGGGTCATACTGAGTGTACCGGTATTCAAGACTCACCTTTGGAGTTGGAGCTTCGCTTGGAGATCCGGCTATATATCCAACTTTCAGATATTCAGTTGATTCTAGTGATATATTCTGATCCTTCTATTTGAATATTGTATTCGAGACTTCTGTTGTAACATATTTAACTATGTTATATATATAGTAGCTTCATGAACTACTATCTTTTGTTTCCACTGCATTTATTACTCTGTGCCTATGATCTGTGCTTATTTATTTACTGTATATGCTCAGTTTTTCCAAATTTAAATTAACAATTCGGTATTTTGAATTATTCAAGTCCGACATGTGCGGATGCGAATGGTTGAAAATATCGGGTTGTTACATTTGGTATCAGAGCTTTGGTAGCTCTAGGCAAAACTTAGCATATAGGGTAAATGTATTTACAGAATCACCTTCATTCAAGTTTGAATCTCTTCCTTTTGACTCGATTCCTTTGAATTTGAAACATTCCCAGCGGTTCCAAAAATCCATTTGTGTCCCTCACCATTCGTCTTCTTTTAATTCTAGAGTATCCCATAACTCCACTTCGAATGATCTTTATAATGAGTCGACGATCTTGCCAATCTCAAATTGATTTATAAAAGGGGTGAAACTCCTTTACGATAAACATCGATTTACCAAAGATTTCTGTATCCTTGGTTTACGATGCTATCTATCTTTTGCTATGCCTGAATTCTATTTCTTGAGACCAATCGATTTGCCTCGGAATTCTGCATTGATCTTATTCTTGAAGTCACGGTCGACCCGGTTAAGGTTGCCCGCGATTTATATGAACTTATCAATCTTCCTACTTTGTTATTTAATCATCATATCTTTGTTTCGAACTTATCTTCAAATCAAAATTTTCTTTGATACGAGTCCATCAAATTTAAATCTCTATCCTTGCTTTGGAATCCATTCCTGTATCGTCGAGCGAGGAAGTGTATTTGTAAACTAATATTTAAAATATTTTATATATTGTGTTGTTTGAGTTGTTGATATTGATTTGGGTTTTCGATCGATTCGTCTTATCAACGCTATCGATAGGATTTCCAAAACACTTGAACAAAACAAACCGACACAATATTGTTTTCAAATTTGGAAAACAAAGTAGCTTTATGTGATTATATTATTATAAATATAAGTTTTTGAAATTAAATTTGTTAATGAATTTGTTGTCAGAAATGATAATATTTGATTTTCATTTATTGTTTTGTAAACCATTGACTATTGCATAATATAAATAAATGAATTTATAAAACTTATTTATAATTTGATTTGGAATTTGAAGTGAATTTAAAATTAGAATTTGAAAATTTAATTTCCGATAAATTTCGAACTATGGTTTTAAAGTTTGATATGTATATTATTTTAAATATTTTCGAATAGAAATGGTTTTCAAAGAATTTTAAAATGATTAAATTTGAGCTCTTCTCTTTTGTCGCTGGAAAATAACTTCGGTGATGACGGCCACATCATCGACATTCATTTTCGAGTTTCGAAGTGGAGAGACCATTCTGTAGCTTTGCTATAGTTTGCTTTGAAAGATTCAATTGATTTGGATTTCTAAAAGTATGATTTGATTTATAAAATATATTGATATATGGTTTTAAATTTGGTTTGATATCTATAGTGTATATTCATATATATATATATATATATATATATATGAATATATATATATATATATATATATATATATATTTATCCCTAAATAGTTTGAAGAGAGTCGAAAATTTAATTCTTAAATTTTTGTTGACGATAATCTCAAAGATATAATGAACCAAAATTTTGAATAAATATGTAAGATTGAGATAATTGAATTAGAAAATTTTATTTGTATAATACTCAATTGCATTAAATATAACTTACCTAAATCTTCAAAAGTTAATTATGTAATTGAATATTATACAATATAAATGATATCAAAGGAATTTTTAAATAAATTTGAGTAGTTATAATAAGTGTAAATATACTTAATATATATGTGATAAGATATATTAAGTAAAATAAATTTAATAATAATTTGGAATAAAGAAGAATTAAATTGTCGAATAAAGTATGATTATAATAAATGACTATTCAAATTTGTGATCTTTGAAATTGTTAATTTAAGATAATTGGATATTATACAATATAAATTGTCTTTATAAATAAAATTTAAGTGCGTATAAAAATGTTATACACTTAAAGTTTAATTATAAAATGGTTAATAGAGATAAATAGAATACTAGGTTAGTTGAATAATAATTGGATTAATAAAATAAATTGTTGCTTGAAATAAATTTTGTAACAAACAATGATAAATTGAAAATAAACCAAGTTAATGAAATTCCTTGAGTTTAAAGTCAATTGTTGAATATAAATTAATTTAAATTGAAATTTATATGGTTTAAATTAATTGTTTTATTTTGGAATTCAAGTCTATTTTCTTCTGATTGTTTCTATTCTCCTATCTCCTTCCCTTTCGGGGACGAAAAGTTTTGAGTGGTAGAGAATGTAACGACCCATAAATTTTTAATAATTTTATTTGTTATATTTATATATTTAATTGAAATTTTGTGAAATTTTAAACAATAAAATTTCGAAATATAAATTTGATATTGGGAAGCGACTAGTTAAACATATCAACTGGTAAATTTTCGTCTGAAAATATGAAATTTATTTTCGTGCGTATATTTATTTTAATTTAATCAGTTAAGAATTGATGAAAATAAAATGTTTTCGAAACCTGAATATTTTTACATAGAAAAATTCTAAATCATCTTCTGCGTAAGACATCATTTTCTGTTTTTCCAAATTCGGACTTCTTTAGCCCCGTCAATCTTATTTTTCGGTGATTTTGCTGCATTTTCCCTTAGTAGAAAATTCGAATTTTTATAATACAATCGTACCACTGATATCCATTTACCTTCTTAATCGCCTCGTCATGCTAATCTCTACGGTATATTCAGTTTAGTATTTTGAAGTCTGATACGCAGCGGAATCCGTAAAACAGAAAATCGTATCGGTACCCTTTTAGAACTTTTGACATTCAATGACCATTCAGTTTTCCAAGCAGCTGAAAGCAATTGGAAGCTACTTTTCTAATTTTTAGAAGTTATTATTTATGACTTCAGCTATTCCCAACGTTAAAATTTATTAACCGGTTCAATTTGTTTACATTTGGCCATTTTTCTTCTTCGCTTCCTATTATAACAATGAAAACTTCACTGTAACCGTTCCCTCTTCCATCAAACTTTTGCCTGTCTCTTGCCTATTGCTTCATGACCCATTCGTTCCTTTTCTCTTTATAAAAAAACAAGAAGAATGAATTCAAACTGTTCGTTCATTAAACAAAAAGCATACATCACCTCTGAGAGTGCCTCATTTTTTCCCCTTTGAATCACATGCCCTCTCCCCTTGACAGCTCAACCCACCTTCATCCGCAACAATCAGCACAAGCCGAAACCCTCATCCTCTATAGGAACTGCCCGTGGCTGCCTCACATCGGCCTCACCATAAGCCCCTCGCTTCTAGCAAGCGCCACCGCACCCACGTGAACCGCCACCATCACGTCACCGTGAGCCACCCCTCCTTTCCTCACCGTAGCCACGAACGCCGCTGAACACCACTCCACCTCCACCGCCTCACAAAATGGCAACCACGCAACACCGCAGCCTCGGCCTCTGCCCTGGCCAATGCCGCCATCTACCCTCCTCTAGATCCACTGAGCTCCACATTCCGACCACGACCACCTTCTTCTTCCACCAAGCACGGCCACCCCAGTAGCAATCACCACAACACAGCAGCACTCGAGCCTCCACGCGTGCCTTATTCCGATCTCCCTTCCATGTTGGCTCACCCGCAACCTTCACGCACCCCCTACTATTCAACCCATCCACCCATGTTAGCCGAGCCCATCTTTTTGTCTTTGAAGGTCTGTTTTATTTTTTTTCTATACGCTAGTACACATATTATCATATATTGTATTATATATGTTTTGACAGCACACACAATATATATATATATATATATATATATATATATATATATATATTTGTTTATACATAGCAGCACGTGTGTTATTATCTTGTTATAATATGCATATTATTTTATTAACTTATTATATATATAGTATACTTGTTGTTGTATAAAAGGCATGACTGCCTATTTATATACACGTGTTATTCTATGTTCGCTGATGCAAAATGCAGGTTTATATGTTTACAATCTATGTTGTATGGTTTACGTTCGAATATAGATAAGGATATATGCTTATAAGTCTTATGTTTAGATGCTTAAGAATGAAAATAATGTTTGTAAAGGTTTTATATGTATGCAGAATAATGATATATTAGAATGGTGATTTAGACAATACGTTAAGGGATTTATATGAAAGAATAGTATGTATAATATGTTTAGTAGCCATCCTATTTAGCTTTCTTTGGTTAGGCATATGCACCGGCTTGAAAATTTGACATTAAGGTATTTATATGATGTTGATTTTGGGAACTTGTATAAACTTATAAGCCACTGGTATTTGGAAGTAGTTGCGTATGGTATTCATAATATAGATTTATTATAGAATAGTATTTCAAAAGCCTATTGTGTACAATTATGAGATATATAAAGTTTGTTTTATACATACGTATATTTTATTTCACTTTACGTTTATTTTTTATACATGCATACATACATACATATATATATATATATATATATATTCTTTTTGCATATATATGTACGTTATATATTCAAGTATATATAAGTGTTGTATAAAGGTCTAGTATATTTGGTTGTTTTATAGTTGCCTGTGCATATGTTTTGTAAGAAATACCTCTATTTTATGAAATATCAGTTTTAATAGACATATAAATATATATGTAGTTTGCACATTAGTTATATATATGTATAAGTTCATTCATACCATCTATCTTCATCAATTTGGTTCTGATTCGTTATCGATTTCTGTTATCAGCTACGTCTGTCGTTCATGTTTTCTTTATCGAATCGTGTCCATCCAGCGTTGCTTTGAAATCCGTAGCTTGTTTCCTTGTCAAATTTCTCTAGCCTTGAAAGGTGAGCAATCACTCACGATTAATGTTCTTTTATTTATTTTTGATTTCAATTGAAACGACAATTGAAATATGCTGCTATTAGTTAATTATACTATTATATATGCTATTACCTGTATCAGTTCACCTATGACATCTGACACCATTATCTGTTATTTATACAATGATAATCCAGCTTGGTTGTTAAATGGTTGATTGTTTGATGTTGACATTGGACGTTAAATTTTTAATGTTGTAAGTGATAAATAATTTGAAATTTAAATAGACGTAGGATAGTAGATTTGATATATGTGTTAAATTTGATTTGAAGACATTTGCATAATATGACCCCTTTAAATGTTAAATAAATTGACACGTAGAAATTTAGTTAATTACACCTTGAACCATTTAAATGTATGTTGTTTAAATCGATGTAGTTTGAAATTGAAAATAGATATTAAGTGAAGAACCGTATAAATATCAGTGTAATAATCTTTAATCTACATGAAATGATAGTGTAGATTCTAGAAATAATTATATTAATTTGCACAAACAACAATGCGTATTAATACGATTATTTCGGGATTATTTGAATTAATTATTGGATTGTTATTGATTGTTGTTATTGCTTGTTTTTATACTTTGACACCATCCCAGTTATCACACTGCAAGTTCCCTTTGCTTTTCTTTGATTTTTGAATTGAAATGGAATCGGGTTGAAATGATAAATGCCCAAATAAACTTTGACTTAGGATAGAGAATTAAATAAAACCCGATTGGTCAATAATTTGATTTAAAAATAAAATAAATATTTTATTTGAATAAATAATAAAGTTTTGAAAAGAAGTTGGAATTTAAAATTTAATGAAAAATATATAAAAATCTGAAACAAAATATTAACATAGTAGTTGATGAAAGAACGTTTTTTAGATTTAATTTTTTAATAATTAAGTTTGGAATTATTTGATAATTAAATTTAGAATTATTTAATAATTAAGTTTTGAAATTATTTAATAACTAAATAAAATTGAACTATTTAATAATTAAATGAAATTGAATTCTTGATATGTGAAATTGAACTTCTTTAATAAGTGAAGTTGAGTTATGTAATAATTATGTTTTGGAAATTTGCTTAAATCAAATAAGTAAATATGTGAAATTGAATTTCTTTAACAAAAAGTAAAATATGATTTATTGAAATTAATGTAAGACTTGTAATTTAAAGAGTTTGATTTGACGAATCTAATTTAGTTTAATTTGTAAGTTTTGATATAATGGAGTGAACTTAAGTAATTGATTCAATGAATTGGAGTTTAAATAGAAATTGTTTTGAATGATAAATTAACTTAACGATTATTGAATGGAGTCGATCAATGAATTTAAACCGATTAAATGTTAAATTAAATAATTTAAATGATTTCGGAATGAAACTTATATACGAATTTGAATCAATATTTGAATTGTTTTTAAATAAAAATTGAAATTGAATTATAAGATTTTGAAATGGTAATTTGGAAGCTTTGAACGTAAATTATGGAAATTGATATAGAAAGACAAATGGAAGGTTGGTTTAAAAATTCTAATTTAAATTGAAATTGATTTGTTTTTTTGAAATTTATTAACGACCAATCGGTGTAATAATTACGAAAGTTATTAAAGAAATCGGAATCGATTATGGACATACTCTCTGTCGAAACTGAAAACCACTTTAATAACTACACGCGGAGTGTGATCCAGAATGAAGTGGTTGGAATGATGTATGTGATGACCGAAGAAAGAGAATGATTATGGATCGCCTTGACACTTGTGTCAAATTGGAAATGACTAAAACAAGAGCCGTGCCGGGCCAAATGAGGTTAGCCACCTCGAGCGAACACGCTTCTTCGTAAACTACTCATTACTTGTTATTGATTGGTGCACCCTCGAAATTGAGAATGTTGTTTCGCGGTGTTGTGATCGTTGAGGCGATGCGTTCTCACCAATCCGGATCAGGCGAACGGTAGTTTCACTACCTTGGGTATTGCCTCATGTGCCTTGTCATACTTGAATCCCTATATACGTGACCACTACGAATTTGTTTTGTGTTGTATCTATGGAGTACTCCCTTATAGCCCGCTAGTTTACGGTGGAGTTTGCAGTGCTGTATAGACTATGGCGCTTATATAAATATGTTAAGGGGGATAATGGTAACTCCTTAACACTATTTTGATACTTTATATTACTGATAGACATTATCTATTTAGCGTATATTACTACATAGTAGATAGTTTAATGGATCCTTAGAGGATGGTTATTCCAACGTCCTTTGAGTTACTTGTATTTCAGTTGCTATTTCACTTGAGTTGGATTTATTGATATAATAATGTTAATCCTGGCTCGAGTGTTTTGTGTTTTTCTTTACGCTCGGGTCAGACTGAGTGCACCAGTATTCAAGACTCACCTTTGGAGTTGGAGCTTCGCTTGGAGATCCGGCTACCTATCCAGTTTTCAAATACTCAGTTGATTCTAGTGATATATTCTGATCCTTGTATTTGACTATTGTATTCGAGACTTCTGTTGTAACATATTTAGCTCTGTTATATATATATAGTAGCTTCATGAACTACTATCTTTTATTTCTGTTGCATTTATTACTCTGTGTCTGTGATCTGTGATTATTTATTTACTGTATATGCTTAGTTTAGCCAAATTTAAACTGACAATTCGGTATTTTGAATTATTCAAGTCCAACATGTGCGGATGCGTATGGTTGAAAATATCAAGTTGTCACATTTGGATCTTTTCAAACTTGTATAAAACTCCTTTTATACTTCAAACACTTTCAAAAATCCTTTTCTTTCGGCAAACGATTCAACAAGGGGAGATTTTTCTTATATAACAACGATATATGACTTTTTTTACTCAAAATCAAATATTCAAATTTGATTACTCCATAAAGTCACTTACCATTTTACTTACTTCCATAAAGTAAATTTTTACCACAGAAATATCCAATTTCCACTTTACTTCATCATATATTTCAAAAAATATACCTTTCATTTCAAAAACCATTTCACGATTATTATCCACAATTTCCCAGTAATAATTTCATTCACCCGTACGATGCACATATCATCCATATTCCATACCATTTGATCGCTCACTCGATCACACAATTTCACTTCCAAACTAGTATCGTCCACCCGACTTCCTAGTGCGGACTCAGATCTGGTTTCATGATCAGAAACCGTCATTCTCCTTGCATAGTCATAACTGTGATAGAGAATATCCAGAACCAATCAATAATCCATATCCAGGTTCGCCGTCGAAAATCGAGTGAAAAATCCCAACTCGGAACAATATAACTACCTCGAAATTCTGTGCTCGAATCTGGATCAAATCACTATGCGAATAGAATAATATACGTACATCCTACGTATTTATCTTCATTGATTATTAGCCAAATCAATTTCCTTTCTATTCATTCTCACTTTGATTTTATTCACTTATTCACATTTGCCTCAACCCCATTTGGATTATCACTAAAATTCTTATCTCAATTGGAAATTTAATCATAAACAGTTTGAACCCCGACCAGTTTAATTTAGAAAATAGATTGGAAAATCTAAAAATAAATAAGTGGTTGAAATATAATTATTCATTTGTAAATTAACTATAAATAGTTAAACAGTTATAAAATAGTTTAGTAATTGTAAATTTGTTGAAAAATAGTAATTATTTATAAAATAACTGAAAAACAGTAATTAGTTTATAAATCAGTCGTAAAATTGTTAAATAGTTCCAAAAATAATTGTAAAACAAGTATAAGATAATATAAGTTCAAAAAGAAAAGTTGTATAGTAAATAGTTTGGAAAAATAAATTTATATTAAAACAATATATTTTGAAAATAGTCCAGAGCCAAACTGTTCAATTTCCCAATCTCCATTTCCAATTAATTTCCCATTAATTCAATTAAAATTTCCACTCCTATTCAAATTGACCCAATTCCAATTTTAAATAACCTCCATTTCCATTAAAATTGATTTAATCCCAATTCCCATTTGAATTTGAACTCATCCAACTTCAATTTCATTTCAAATTAATCCAATTCAAATTTTCCATTTGGACTTTTACACTTATCCATCTTCAATCACAATTCCAATTAGTTAAAATCAAATTCAATTTGAACTAATGCAATTTAAATCCCAACTTTAAACCATCTCAAATTATATAAATCGGAGTTAAATTTTCAAATGTTGGTTTAACTTCTTAAACCAACATAACTTTTATTTTAAAGTCTTTAAACAATTTAATTCTGTCCAAATTTCATAATTTCATTTTAAATTCCCTTACTTAACTTATTCCAAAGTTTAATTAATAACTCAAATTCCTTTAAACAATTTAATCTTCGAAATCCAATTTACTACCCAATTTCAACTTTGGAACCAAATTTCAGCAATTTCATTTGTAATTTATCTTAAATATTCAAATTTCCAATTCAAGATAATTCCATATCCTTAATTTCAATTTAAAGTTTAATTTTCCTTTTATCTCAATAATGGATATATTACCACAATTCATTTCTCATTCATTTTAAACAAATCCAATTTGCAATTTAAAGATTATTAATGACAATAGGATGATATCGTCCAATTTATTTTAAAACATCCATTCAATTTCAATTTCATGATCTCAAACCCATTTTGAGATCACACAAACACCCAATTCAAATTAACCATTTAACTTCCCAAGTTAAATCCCAATTTCATCTTAAAATTTCCAATGCAGGTTGCTTGTTGACTTATTTAACTTTCCCAAAGTTAAATTCAATTTGCATAACCCAGCCAACCTTACCTAATTTGAATTCCCATTTCAAATTTTAAACTTCACATTAATAATCTTATAAGTTCAAAAACTTATCACCTTAGATATCACATCTCATTTCAAATTTAAAATTCAACATTTAGAGTTTGCTTCAAACCATTTTTGATATTATGTATATCCCTCATATATACATATTATTTTCTTTACACACAAGGTTATCCTTAAACTTTAAACCACTTTTGGTTTTTACTTTAAAACAAATTTTCAAACAACCTTTTTTGCAACAAGTCCCTTTTATTCAAATAATACTTATTTATTATTTCTTTTAGCACTTTGAAACAAATTCCAAATTTTCCGGCTTAGATTTTAAATTTCACAATCTAGATCATCTTCGGTTCCAATTTATAAGTCATACTTACCTAAACATTTCATTTTGCTTACTCATTAATACACATCTTATTATTAAACACAATAATCATTTATGATAATAACTAAGATTATCATATCTGGAAACCAATTTATTATTATCTTATTCCGAAACTCCACCCAAATTCAAGATTTAATTTCAGTTTGAATCCTTTTCAAATTTACCTTTATTTAATTTCAGTTTGGTTGTATTTCTATTATCTCTTAATTTAATTCCAATAATTTAACAACCAATTACCTTAACATTTATTAGAAAGAAATATTGCTTTATATATCAAAATATATTCTTACACAAAATAATTTAAAATCTTTATATAAGAAAATAACAAGTACGCTCTCATATACATACATACATACATATATATATATATATATATATATATATATATATAAACACACACACTCAACTCATTTTAGGGTACCATTTATCCTATCCTAAATGAGTAATCCCACCAGAGCCAAGGTTCTTTCTTAACCTTCTGCTCTGATACCAACTGTAACGACCTGAAATTTTCGATCCCGAAAATTGCAGATAGTTAGGAAAAAGAAGAAAGAGATAGAAGAACAAGAAGAACAGAATCACCAACATCTCACATTCACAGCGGATAAAATATAATAACAAATAATAACAGTTATACAAAGGAATATTTTCTTGTCAAATTTCATTTTACTACATCAGAGTTATACATATATACAGACACTGGATATACACAATCATCATATCTCAAATATATAACAATATAATATAGCGGAAACACTCCATACGTTCCTGCCATCCAGCTCGCCTCCTGGGTTCTAGAACATTCTTACCTAAAAATCTGTAATACTCGGTCTAACCCGAGCATTACATCAAAGTAACAGCCGGGTCAGGCTGGAAACCAGCGTGAGTAAACCCATCTAACATGGAATACTAATCATATAACTTTTATAAAACCCAGGTAACTCATATCAATTAACAAGTTCACAAATTGTTTATGGACATTACTTATTCCACACGCCAATTTCCTAAGTACCAAAATTTAGATTAAATAGTCCAATTCACTTAAATCATTTCATTTCAGCCTATTGATTTCACATATCAATTTATAAAGAATCGAAGTGGTTTCGGGTATTAACTAATACTCGACTCCAGTCTCTTCGAATCTTATGTCATCTTAAACCAGGTTATTCAATTAAATAAAATGTCACTTTTTACACATCAATTCATCATTTATAGATAACCACAATATTTCTGTCCACCCAATCATATCATAAAACATTTCATATCAGAGATATCAACCAATTCAAGGCACTTAATCATCATTCAATCATTCATAAGCAAAATGGATCATTCCCAAAATCAATTTAATTTATCTTTAATTACAAATCTTCAAACACACAGATTATCTTCACTTAAGATTTATTAATTACAAATTAATTAATTAGACATCCTTTAATTTATCCATCTTCAATTAATCACCTTTGATTAATTATCCTTACTTACTCTCATCAGTTAATTTATGTTCCTCTAATTACTTTCATAAATTAATAACTATTACTTAATTGCTTACATTAATTAATCCTCAAATTAATTACACTAAGTGATTTTGACTTGTGATAATGACTTTATAAGTTCCATTAAGTAATTATACTTAATCAATTTCAAAATGATTATCCTTAAATTAATTAACCTATTTAATTATTAAAATTAATCACATTAATTAATTATTTAATAATCCTTAGTTAATGATCTTCATTAACTATTTAAAATTCATTAATTACTTTTCTAAAGTAGCTAAACTTACATTAATCATTATTAAATATAAATTGATTATCCATTAATTAATCCTAATTATTTAATTAATTAAGTGTTGATTGTAACTTAATTAATCCTTAATTACTTGATTAATTAATCATAAATCATTAATTAATTAAATCAACTAATTATCCATTTTTAATTACCTTAATAATTAAATGAATTACAAATCATTAACTCCTAATTTAACTTTAAGATATACCTTTTCTTATCTATGGTTAAATTATTATTCACAAATACATTTGTAAACATTGATTTTCAAATTTACTTTTAAATTTTATTTTCAATTCAAGATTTAAAATGAAAACCAATTTATTTTTAACAAAGTTTGAAACCAATTTAAAAAAAACCTTTAAATTCACACGTTAAAAATAATACTTATCTTATAAAAGAGGTTTTAAAAGAGTTCAAACCAAATTTCTTTTTAAATTCAAAACATTTAAAATATACCTTAACATTTAGACTTATTAAAACATTTACATTTGTAAAACTTTATTTAATTCCAAACTAAGATTTAAATTGTACTTGAATCCATATTTAAACTTAATATTTAAGACTTACTTTAAATCCTTGCTTTTATAATTTAAATTTCATTTTTAAAATTTTAAAAATAGAACAGGTTTTTTAAAATAAAAAACTATAACTAGACTCTTACTCGAGCCACACAAATATTGCTTCGAGTCAAATCCAAATACACTCGAGCAAACCATCAAATTACTTCGAGTAAAACTCGAACAATCCTTCCCTGCCAAATCAGAAAACAACAATCACCAGAAATGTCCACCTTGCACATGTACGGTGGCTTTGATCGCCTCCGATCAACTTCGGCGATCATCCCACATCGACAAACATCCAAACACCACATCACGATCATCTGATCGTTACAACAAAATCGAAATCAAAGTCGATCTTGAAACCAGACCAAGAACAAAAACCTGGAACAACCACAGGAGCAACGCATCAAAACCTGTAAACACCTTATCTCCGATCCTCCGACCATCATCGAGTTTGCACCTCCGGCTACTCCATCACCAGAACCTCTTCCACCATCCCCGTGGATCTTGTAGCACTTGATCAACCGAGGAAGCCGAACTAAACCTAAAACTCGATCCAGATAAAACTAGGGTTACAGATACCATCGCCACCTCCACAGTGATTCTGATCAACTTCTGGCAATTTTCCACTAACCTCCAATCACCCTTCCACCTCCAGGAAGAACCACGACACCCAGATCCACTAGATCGCCAGAGGTTACTCAAATATCATTTTCTGGTCAACCCATAAATACCCCTCTTTCTCTTTACTAAAAATTATGATTTTAGTTTTAAAATTTCTCATTTTCGATATGAATTCAAGTTATAAACCTGAATCAGAAATCCATGATGATGGATTTCATCAAACCTTTAAACTTTCCTTTGTTCTATCTTGTTTCCAGATATATTTCCAACTTATTTTACTTGAAATAAATTTTAAGCTTTAGCTTAGGAATAAACAAACATAAATCGTTTGAATCTTTAGTCCTAATAAAGACCAGGTAAGTAGGTTTGGATTTTTTTTCAAAATTTTAATTTACAGAACCAAGAACAGACATGATTCAATATAACAGACATGCACTCTCACAAGTATTCATATCACAGAGATACTCATATATATGCACAACCAAGTATTATTCATCTTAACTTCACGTGCAAATAGCAGAATATTTACTTAGATTTAAATTTTTTTAAAAAAAATTCTTACAGTTTTAAAAAGAAGGAACTCTGCTTGCCTTTTTCCTCTACTTCAGGCTTGATCTTCTGTTTTAGTTTTGATTCCTTTAAGTGGTAATTGCTACTTGTTTTAGTTTGTTTTTAAGTTATGAAATGAAACAATATCTTAACTTGATCGAATGAAGGAAGAAGATGAAGGTAAATGGAGGTATATAGGTTGCTCTTTGGTGTACACAACAAGCTTCTACTTTTGATTTTTATATAAATTTTTTTCTTTGGTCAGAAGTTTATTATGACCTGATTCGTGTATGCTTGATATGAACCCTTATATGCTTAAACATTAAATGCCTGACATTGATATTTTATGTGCTCGAGATGATGTATATCTAATGCTATGTCCCCTAAGTACATACATAAAGATTTGTCATACTTATTTGGATAAGTATTTCTTGTGTTGTATACGCAATATAATCACTTATATACTTATATATATAAATATCTTTAATATGTTTACTCTTATTTATTTTATTTTATTTGTATGACCTATAAAATTAGGATTCCAAAGATTTTGATTTAGTTAATCACCCAATTAACATACGTTAAAAATCTGGGTTGTCACATAGACAGTTCGAGTGATAAGTGGTTAGAGGTGTTGTCTATATTAAAAAGAAAAATAAAAATCTTTTTTTCTTCTTATTGGACCAAACTTTCCTTATTATGTTCACCCTACCTGCTCCATCCTTATCCCGCTCATTCACTCTCCTATGAAAATCCCTAATGCTCCAAATCGATTTGTACATGCAAACGAAAAAACAAATGCCTCGGCCAAGGCACATGATAGGAGAAGGTTATGCTCGAGCATGGATTTACAGGCCCTAGGGATGCGTTCGATGCTACAACTGAATGAGGCATTATAGTGCGATCAGGCTTGGACGTGAAGTCTAGTTCACGAAGAGAGGTAATGTGACACCGAAGGAGAAGGGAAACATCATATAAGAATTTTGGTTGCTTTTTTTGGCGGCTAGAGTTGGCGATTGCTGCTGGCATGAGGATTGGGTTTGGCATCAGGTTGAAGGGGGCTAGCGTGCGTAAAGGGAGATAACAATAATTGTTTGGATTTTGGCAATGCGGCAACAAGCAATGAATATAGGAACCATCATTTTTACGTTAGTATAATTTGATTACTTTTATTTTAATTCAAATATATAATTCCTTGAAATTAATTGCTGGTTAAATTATATAGTTTAAGTATGTATGTCAATAGATTTTGCTTAAGTTTATTTGCTATTACGAATTCATGTTGAATAAATTAGGATGCTTAATATTGGTTTAAGTGATTGACTTAGGTTGAATTGCTTTATAAAATCAACTTAAGGAATATAAAATCATTTATAGAAGAAAAAGAAAATAAAAACTACATTTCTATTGTTGCCTTGAATATAATTTATATCAATGATGGCTTGGTAGACTTGATTATTGATGATTGATGGTTGAATTATTTTATTGACGATTATTTGAAATGGATGAATAATGGTTGAATGGTATGCTATATATGCTGATACAGGTTTTTTTAAGTGATAAAAAAATTAAATTAAAACGAATGATTTGAATATTTATATGTAAAAGAGGATGAATACATAAAGCTAGTATAGTGTTTTAAAAGAATTTCATTTCCAAATATGTATTCCAATTTATTTTTTGGTGAAAATGAAATAGAATTATTAAAAACAAAGTTGATATATATATATACATATACATATATATATATATATATATATGGATTTTTATTAAAACATGGATAATAGTATATGAATTTATTTTGAATCGTAAAGGAATTTTAAGCAAATGTTAAGTGATTTTAAAAACTCATTTAAAAATCAAAACTTCAAATTTTTAAAGCTCTTGCTATTTCGAAAAAACACTTTGGTCTTTAAGTGGTATTTTAAAAATGTTAGACCCGAACACGTTTAAAGATTGTAACCCTTTTGTTATTTTTGAATTGAAATTGAGGTATTTTTCAAGGTTTTAATTATTTAAAATGAAAAAATAAAGAAAATTCAAGTTAAATGATTTGAAAAGTCTTGAAAACATGTTTGAATAATTTTGATATTAACGTTGGATTTTCAAAGAATAAATTTGAATTGTTTGATTTTATTTTGAATTCAAAATTGAATTAAAAGGCATAAAAGTATATTTAAAAAGTGATAAAATAAATTAAATTCAAGTTTATGCTTTTGAAAATTCTGAAATATTTATTCGAAATAGTTTGCTACAGAATTCATATTTTTAAATTTTTAATTTGAATTATTTAATATTATTTTGAATTTAAACTAGGATTGGAAGAATAAATCCTAATTTAATTGTTCAAAATCCACTCCGATTGAAATAATATGAACTTGTGTGATTATACTTGTTTGAATGACAATATGCATCTTTATTTAATTTAAATTCAATAATTTAATGTTATTTACTTCGTTTTACCCCTATTATTATTATCTAATGTCGTGTTTAAAATGCCTTTTGCTATAAATGGTGTTATTACCTGCAAGTTAAATATATTGCATAAACACGACAAACAGATGAGTTATATGATGGGTTTAAAGTGATATTTCGAGAATGAATGTCATGTGCGATGATGAAATGATTTTTAAAGTAATAAATTTAACATTTCTCAAGTTTGGCATATGATTTGACTACTAGACTACTGGTATCCTTCATAGCGGTCTGATTTGAGGGTCCCAGCCTAAATTGTGAAAATCTTATCCCTCGTCACTTTGACCAAACGATCTGTTGTTAGGGCATATAAAGTTATCAAGGATAACGAAGATTGTTGGAGGCATAGTGTAAATGAAGAGAAGTAGCGCCACCGATAGAGAAATGATGCAGTCGATGCAGTGAACAATAGCACTGGTAAGATTTATCGTGCTTCTAGATACCTGAATGGTACGACAACTAAGGGATCATGCGAAGTGCACATCACAACTGACAGATGTATAAGGTGAAATAAACCAGGATGACTTGTCAGGGCAGATTAGTCTATATAGAGGATAAATCCACAAATGAGATTTATCAATGTTCAATCCTCTTCTGATTCATAAGACAGGAAGATGGTTTATGCCTTCTCATAAGTATTAGTAGAAAAGTTGTTCAAATCGTGAAATCATTGCTTTGAATATTGGTTTGAATTTATATAACACAAGGCAATTCATAAGTAAATGAATAGGATTTGCCCCAGTTGATTAGAGTTGCAGCTACTTATATTATATTAAATGGTGCCATGATATGGGTGTTATAACTGATTTGCTAAAATGAGGATTTGGAAATTAGTTTGGTGTGTGACCCAGTGTGTAACTTATATGCCCTATAGAACCGACATGACACATTAATCTATTTCTATTACATGATTATACTCACAACTAGATGTCTAGCCTAGCTCGAAGTTTTGGTTTGTGGCAACTCCTTAGGTCCGACTGAGGTTTTTCTACAGGTTTAATATGACTATATATGTTTTGTGGGCTGCGATATGGAGTTGGAGAAAATAACAATGGGAGTAATTACTTTGTTTATAATTATATTGAGATTTCATTGTAATGATCGATGTGATATATTCGTGTGATGAATTGTATATATATGAAAAAATGTACTAGATATTCATGTGTAATATAAAATTCATTATTTTTATTCACTTTGATTCTATTAGTTGAAAATTCTTTATATGTCTCTAACAATGTATTATTCAAGTCTATAGCTCATCTACATTGCCTTGCGTCGAGATGGGATATGTATTATTTCAGATGTATTTAGATAATGGAATGTATCTATGTTGATCCAAAGCAGTGTATACGAGAGATCACTCCTTTTGTGCCTGTTGATCCGAGTTAACAGATGGAAAACTCCTTTTGATATTTCGATCACTGGAGCTGAGGCATCACAATATAAATAAAAACATAGATTTATAAATGGGATTTTAAAGATGAAAATGATCTCGTTTTGATGAATTGGAATAATAAACCACATTTGTGAAATTATAGTCATATATGAAATGTTTGTTTAGGGGAAATATTTATTCCTATCTTGAAACTGAAGATTTTTGATAAGGACATGAGCTTTAAAATTAGTAGATTTATAAAGGGAAAGAATTTTATAAATATAAAATGACATTTACAAAAGTTGTTTTATAACAAAAAAGGTGATTTATAAAAGGAGTTCTATAATTATATAGAAGGAGACTTATTAAGGGAGTTTTATAATATAAAAAGAGGTTATTAACGGAGTTTTATAAAATATTTTTAAAGAGATTATACAAAGAAGTTTTATAAAAGGAATGAGATTTGATTTCAATAAATGATTAATTTAAATTATGATGGTGGGGAAAGTTCTCTTTTCATACTTAACACCAAATTTCGAGGTAGGAAAACTCGTCCCTATCCTAAGAATTAAGAATGTATGTCGAGACAAGGATAGTACACTAGGTTTTCCGACTATAATGTTAATCAAGGGATGGTACAAATTTAAAATTAGGAAGTGGTGGTAACTATACTTGGTCTAATTTCCCTATAAACCATTTACTTACACCAAAAGTGTTATTGGATTTATTATTACCAATGTTTTAAATGACATTTATTTTAATCCAAATAAGTATGGTTTTGGAAATGAAATCTTCTTTAAGATTTGTTAATATACTTATACCGTTGATAAGTACATGGAAATGTTTTCTAAGTACTGAAAAGTGAAATGTTTTATGAATATACTAATATCATTGAGATACGTGAAAGTGTGGTGTGTACTAATGCACGTGCTAATATAGTACACACGGATCGTGTAATATGGAATATAATATAAATGCGGAAATAGATGATAGTAGCAAAGTAAATAAAAATAGAAAAATCACACCAGAGATTATTATACTAGTTCGGAGCACCGTCCTACATCCAGTCCCAGACTTCTATCTGGATTTTCACTATTAACTACCTCGCTTCACCCGGAGGAACAGGTTTACAACACCCGAGCAAACGAACGGGATTTCACGCCTCTAATACACTGAGGACTTCAACACTTGCCTCTTACAACACCGAGGACTTCAACACTTGCCTCTTACAACACCGAGGACTTCAACACTTGCCTCTTACAACACCGAGGACTTCAACAATGATGAATATAATTGTTTGTTGACGGTATGTGTTCTTGCTAACACAGTTTTGTCACTTGTAGTACAAATTTCCTATAATCCTATCCTCAAAATATGTGAATGATGTTTTGTGAAGATTAAGGGAAGTATATTACTTATTGAATCAAAAGATATGAAATAATTTCAATGATTCAATAAGCAATTAAAATAATTGAGAGCTTTTAGAATGCAGGAGTATTTAGAAAGTAAGATCAGAAATTAGAGTAAAAAAAAATATGTTTTCATTGTTGTTGAATCAATGATTTAGATGAGTTTATATACAGAAGAATGGTTGTAACTCTTTGTGAACAGTAGCCATTAATAGATATGTTCATTGATGAAAGGTAAGAGATGCAACCATTGGAGAAAGAAGTGTCTTTTGGAAAAGGTTTCTCTCTGTTTAAAAACGGTCGACAGGTCAAAAATTGGCCAGTAGACAGGATTTCAAATATATAGTCGTTATGTGCATGTGTGCACGTTCATTGTGCATTTTACACAGAAACGGTCGACCGCCTAATTTATGACCGATCGACCGGTCTCTGTTAATTTGCTCAACAAATGTGCAAATGCTTTTTTTTGTAAACATATATATATCGATTATATTGAGATGCATGATTATTTGAGGATAGATTTTAACAAGTTTATCACTATTACAATATCAAATAATCAACCTATAATCTAGAGTACCATATGTAGCTCTTTTGTGCCTCTTTATAGCCATGATGTCTGTGTTTTGTCGATCGCCTTTATTTCGTTGTCAGAAATCAAAACCTTCATAGAACCTGTGACTCAACATTCTCCCCCTTTTTGATTGATGACAACATATATCTAAAGTTCTGAATCTCCCCCTGAATATGTGATCTGTATTCTTTATATATATATATATATATATATATATATATATATATATATATATTCCTGCAAATAATTGTTAGCACTTTCTCCCCCTTTGTCATCGACAAAAAGGAGTTGTTTAAATGGAGGATGTAAAAGAGATTATAAGCAACATAAAACTACTACCATAGATCAAAAGTAACATCTCCCCCTAAGTATAATATCTCCCTAAATTAATATGCATATGAATTTCTCCCCCTTTGTCATTATCAAAAAGAATGAGGAAATATATAAAATTATAAAATATCTTGTATATAACGAGATAAACTCATTATTAATTATGAAGGAAAAGTAAAATAAATTTTACCATATTTATCGAAGTCCATATTTTATTGTAAGCACGTAATTCTATTAAACATATGGAACATTCTTTGAAATTCCAAAATCTATCCTTTTCCTTTTGTATCTCTGAGTACCTGCAAAAAATTAATAATAATTTTCGATACCCACTTACTATGTTAGGGTCCAGGGGGTTAGGTCTTTGGAAACCATACCCATTTGGGTGTGGTTGAACCTTTATAAATATAATTTTCATTACAAATTACATTCTTATAGTAGTTGCTAATATAAAGTTGTTTATCATGATCAATCATATTAGCTGGAATCCATATCTTAATACTATTAGTCATTAGCTTAGTACTTGAAGAATAATTTCTATCATTTCTAAACAAAGTACTATTATGACTATAACTGGTTTTAAAACTATCTTGATTACTAGTACTAGCACTAAAGTTAGTATACATGAATGCATATCTAGTACTATTTTTACTTTTAGCTTGTTTATAGCCTACACCACTTCTACCATTGTGAGCTTTTGAATTCTTAACATAACCTAATCCCTTCTTATTTGAAGCAGGTTGAGAATTTTCAATAATCCTGGATAAATTTTCTCTCCCTTTATTAAAATTGGAAATATTTTTAGCAATGTCATCAAGCTTAGTTTTGAGACTAGTGTTATCTAACTCAACAATTTTAATTTTTGTTTTTAACTCATGATTTTCAGAAGCTAAAGCATTATTCTTTTCTTTTTGAGCTTCTATTTCTTGACTTAATAGAGCGAGTTGAGAATTGTCTGAATCTTGAATTTTCTCAAGTTCTTCTTCTAATATTCTCTTCTCGTCTTTAAGCATATCTCTTTCGAATTCTGCTTTCTTCTGATTTTCCATAGCTTCCTTATATTTTCTTTTAAGACTTTTTAAAGTGTCTAGAAGTTCTGAATTTATTTCTATCATATCATCAAAAGTTAGATCACTAACCTCGTTATCTTTTTCCATGAAGCATTTGTTTTTTTGCTCCTTTGATTTTTCTTTATTGCTCTTCCTCTTCCTATTGCCTTGACTAGATCTCTTTGTAGCCATTTATTCTAGAATGTTGTTACGATCTCTAGAATACCAGGCTCTGATACCAAATGAAAGTGTGGTGTGTACTAATGCACATGCTAATATAGTACACACGGATCGTGTAATATGGAATATAATATAAATGCGGAAATAGATGATAGTAGCAAAGTAAATAAAAATAGAAAAATCACACCAGAGATTTTTATACTGGTTCGGAGCACCGTCCTACGTCCAATCCCAGACTTCTATCTGGATTTTAACTATTAACTACCTCGCTTCACCCGGAGGAACAGGTTTACAACACCCGAGCAAACGAACGGGATTTCACGCCTCTAATACACTGAGGACTTCAACACTTTCCTCTTACAACACCGAGGACTTCAACACTTGCCTCTTACAACACCGAGGACTTCAACACTTGCCTCTTACAACACCGAGGACTTCAACAATGATGAATATAATTATTTGTTGACGGTATGTGTTCTTGCTAACACAGTTTTGTCACTTGTAGTACAAATTTCCTATAATCTTATCCTTAAAATATGTGAATGATGTTTTGTGAAGATTAAGGGAAGTATATTACTTATTGAATCAAATGATATGAAATAATTTCAATGATTCAATAAGCAATTAAAATAATTGAGAGCTTTTAGAATGCAGGAGTATTTAGAAAGTAAGATCAGAAATTAGAGTAAAAAAAAAAATGTGTTTTCATTGTTGTTGAATCAATGATTTAGATGAGTTTATATAGAGAAGAATGGTTGTAACTCTTTGTGAACAGTAGCCATTAATAGATATGATCATTGATGAAAGGTAAGAGATGCAACTATTGGAGAAAGAAGTGTCTTTTGGAAAAGGTTTCTCTCTGTTTAAAAACGGTCGACAGGTCGAAAATTGGCCAGTAGACAGGATTTCAAATATATAGTCGTTATGTGCATGTGTGCACGTTCATTGTGCATTTTATACAGAAACGGTCGACCGCCTAATTTATGACCGGTCGACCGGTCTCTGTTAATTTGCTCAACAAATGTGCAAATGCTTTTTTTTTAAACATATATATCGATTATATTGAGATGCATGATTATTTGAGGATAGATTTTAACAAGTTTATCACTATTACAATATCAAATAATCAACCTATAATCTAGAGTACCATATGTAGCTCTTTTGTGCCTCTTTATAGCCATGATGTTTGTGTTTTGTCGATCGCCTTTATTTCTTTGTCAGAAATCAAAACCTTCATAGAACCTGTGACTCAACAATACGTATATGAATGTGCTTTCTAAGTATTAAAAGTGTGTTTTCTGAATTTATTTATACCGATGAGAAAAGTATACGGCTATTTTACAAGCACTGAAAGAGTGTAAATGAATAGTGAATGAATAGTATATTTTTGTGAAGTATTTGGATACAACTATTTACAAAGTGGTTTTAAATAATTAAGGAGTTAATTAAAAAGGCTTAGTGGTTGCTTACACGCTTAATTATGCTTGTTTCTATATGAAATTAAATCTCTGATTGAATTGTTTGTTTGTTTTATAGTTAAATAATCGATTATCAAATCTTGGCCAGTTTTGAAATCTATCGTTTGTCAGTTCAAAGAGATCGAGATCAAATATGTTATTTGAAAACCACTTCGAACTGGCATAAGCAAATTGAAGACATCTTGAAAATGATGGAAATTGAAGACGGAGTTCTTTGAAGTGCAAGGGTTGCTTGCTACTAATCCTAAGGGTGATTCCAAAATGGATGTAGTAGAAGTAATGCCTTCGATTCGCTCATATCTCGAACAATTTGTATGGATGAATGCTGGCATTGCATTGTGTCGGGAGGGCAGTGTTAACGTTCCAAGCAGGATTTGCTAAGAGGAAAAGGTAACCGTGGCCTCACAAGCCTCACAACCCATTATTGACTAATATCAGGTGATGCAGCAAGGTGATGTGGTTCGCTACTATTAGGAGCATCATTCCTCGGATCTATGTCGATATATTTTCTATGGATTTGGTATGTGCACATGGGTAGGGCCAGGTGCAATGTTTGCAACCTCAACGCCAGAGGGATGATTAATTTAGTATGCCATATTAAAAGGGCAGCCGACTCTGTATTTGCAAAGGAAGGGGGTCATTGTGTGGCTCTAAGTACATTTTCTAGAGATATATTATGATAGGTGGTACCCCGTTGCCTTATCATGATAGAATCCATTTTCCAATACGTACCTTACATTTTTAGCTGTAGAACCTAGTACTGTTGAATGTAATTATGATAACCATTCCAGATATGTTATATATTTATTTTGAACCCTTTACATTAATATAATATCACTGGATTTTCTAATAAAAATAATTTGGTTGTTGTAAGGTAAAAACCCATCTGTGTTTATGTGCGGCATGGTCTTATGAGATACCTTTATTTTTGAAAGGTTTTATAACATTAGAAATCCATATGATTTGTGTTTCTCATGCTGGTTTACCAGATTGATTTGGGCATTATTTCTTATATTACTCGGGTCAGCTCGAGCATATTTTCAAATTTAGTTATGGATGATTTGGAGCTTTAAGTTACAAGCCAGATGCCTCAATGATGTATTAGCATATCATTAATTTCCTTTGCACTTCTTGTTTTATATTTACCATCATTTGTAAGGACAAGCTACTATAATTGTCCAGGCTGATCATATGTTAGTTTACTCTGATTGATGTATGTATATTACAGGTTTTCTTTTCTCAAGGTCATGTGTATGTTACATGTTATTCGTCTCGATGTGAGATTCTATTATGTTTCTTCTTTTCTTTCACCCGAACAATCTATCTTTTTGGCACTCGGATGCTCGGCACGTGAGTATCATCGATGTATTAGAGGATTGAAAAGGCTAGTCATTACAGTAACCATACTAAAGAGGATGTGGTAGATCCTTTGAAAATGTAGTTTTTATTATTAACTATTTACCCACTTTTAAGCCAAGGCAGATTTCAACTTGACTTAGAAGAACAAAATGAAGATGAAATGACTTAAAAATTGACAAGCACACTTAGATGAAGCAAATTAGTGGCTTAGAGAAAACTCATCCAAAAATATGCTAAGTAAACAAGTCGGTGCTGACATGTTTTTGCTCCATAATCATGCACTCCAACTTGGTATGAATTATTATCTTCCCCTTCCACATGTGTTCAAGAGATTTCCAAGAGTTTTGGACGACCTATTTCAAGAGTTCAAGAGATGTCAGCTAGAACAGCAGAATAAATCAAGTGATAAAGGAACGATCGCTAAAATTAATCAACCATCGAAGAAAACAACATTGGACACTGCATAAGGAGTAAGAAAATGGATGCAAGAAATTTTGAAGTGTTTCAAGATAAGGAAACATGTTGACACTTACATGTTTAAGTCGGTACTGACTTGTTTAGTTAACTCGAGGGATCCTATGGTTTGGCAAGTGACTTCTGGTCAATCTCTGGACTCTGCTTCAAGTGGATTTTTAACCCAACACGGCTGTTTCTCTATAAATACCAGCCTACCTACAACCAAAGAGGGGCTTTGGCTTGATCTCTTCCTTGATCTTCAGCTCTTTGCTTTGGATCTGATCTCACTACCATTAGAGACTTCTCTCTCTTCTCACTCTTATCCTCTACTTATCAAATACTCTAGAAACTTTGTTATAAATATAAGATCCACTAAATGACGGTCAAATCTAATATAATTGATTGTAATCCAGAGCGCAGACAACAAATAATAGTCCATAAAGTAGACGTAGGCCAGAGATTGCCGAACCACTATAAAAATTCTTTTCTGTTCTTTGCTTTTCCGCTATCTTTTACTTGCTCAATTTGGGAACTCTACTTCTATTACATTTATTATAATAGAACTGTTGGTTTCATCTTATTTTTGGATATTGATCCATTGTTTGGGTTAACATTTTGGTTCTTTCCCTAAGAACAAACAAACTAGATCTGATGACTTGAAGCTTGAATATGAGATTTGGAGAAGATGAAGAGATCTAACACTAGTTCTAAGGTTGGAGCAAGCCAGCCAAAGCATGGGGGTGGCTAGGAATTGTCCTTAAATTATTATCGATCCATTTACATGACCAGAGAAGAAATGGAGAAAATGACGAAAGAGATGCAAGATGCATTAATAACTCGACAACATGAAATGATTGAAGGATTCTTCCAAAGAATGGGACAATAGGGAGTAGCTAGAGCCATAGGAATTCAGAATCAAGTGCTAGGAACTAATGCTACCATGGGGCAATGCTAGTGTGAACTCGAAACATGCTGGAATGCCAGGAATAAACAATACTGGAGCTAGAAATGCAAATCAGAATGTGAATGAGCAATGACCAAAAGAATATATGCTAGGACCTCTCCGTAGGAATGGAGAATAGAATGAAACCAGAAGAGCAAGTCATAACGCTAACGTGTAGCAAAAGGATTACGTACTAGAGTATGTGCCAGTGTTCCCCTACAGGAGTAGGGGTAGAATATTGCTTTAAGATGAAAACCTTCATTGGATGTTGAAAACTGGATTGCTGAATTAGTATGAAGAATAGTCAAAGGTGGGCCGTAGACTAGAGTTTAGAGTATATAAACATGAATCCATTCACTTCTAATATCAATAACGCAAGAAATCCTCCTGATTTAAGGCTTTCGGCGTTGGAAATGTATGATGGAAAGTTAGATCCAACGGTTCATCGATTAAGATACATCCGATATAAGAGGTATTGGGTGCTTCCGAGGGGGTATGAGGGCAGTGCTTCCCACTATACCTAATGGACTTGGCGGTGATGTGGTTCAGATAACTAGAGAATGGGTCCATTAGCATGTCAACCGACTTAGTGAATAAGTTTTTGAGACATTTTAGAGTTCATGTCTCATGACTGAGAAATGTGATGATGCTATCAAGCATGAAACAAAGCCCCAGAGAGACCTTGAGAAGTTATTTAACAAGATTTAATATAACAACAGCCAAAGTCGTAAGACAGATCCATTAATAATCTTAATGGTGGTAGTATATGGAGTGGCGAGCAAGGATGATTTCAAAGTTGCATTGGAAAGGAACCCACATATGGATCTTTTGGATTTCTATCATAAGGCCGATGCCAAAGATGAGGATGTTGAAATTAATGATGTTGATGACAGACTGGCCAAAGTAGGAATCGGAAAGGATAAAGGAAAGAGAAGAGCCGATGATTACTTTGGATAATAGAAGCAACAGAGGAGGGAACTGAAGTTCTCTTCTTGCACTGATTTAACATAGATCTTGGAGAGGATATACTTAGACACTAGTGGGCAGATCCCCTATCGAAAGCCAACTAGAAGAGAGCCCATAGATTAGGCGATCTGGAAAATTTTGCATCTTTCATGAGCTGGATTGACATGAAATGAATGAATGCCAAAACCTTTGTAATCTGATAGAAGAACTTGTTCGGAGCAACTAGTTGTAAATATATGTGACAAGCCAAACTGTAATGGTGTGGCTGGAGCAACCACCATCTATAGCGAATGTGTCAAGAAACAACCATGGATCTGGTATGAGACTCAAAGTCCCATGACCAAGATGAACGAGAGTCGAATCTGATTCCCATGCTTTTCTTTTCCATTTCTTTTCTCGTATTTAATTTTTGTATTGAGCAATAAAGACAATAATGACCTTAGTCCATCTACATGTCTATGGAATATCAAATGGTCCTTAGACACACTTTGAATCGGATACCTGAGATGACTACTTAGGACAATAATAACTTCAGACCACTTACATGTGTACGAGACCTAGATGGGTCCCTAAGCATGTTCTGAGTCAGATGTTTGGGATGGATAATTAGGACTTCTAATTGTTTGCTTTGGTTTGAATATTCGACTTTAGAAAAATCCACATTGAATGTGATGACTGATATTAATCTCTTTGAGTCTCGTCCAGAGAGACGGGACTGGAGTGCTGGGTGCAAGTCCCTCCATCGAATAACAAGTGGATGGACTCGAACAATATTGATCGCTTTAAGTCCCGTTTGGAGAAACAGGACCGGAGTGCAGGGTGAAATCTCAATTGTCAAAAAGCGAGTGGATAGGCTTGTACGAAAAGTAAGTCCCCTCACCGGAGAGTAAGAAAATAGGCTTGCTTGGTCATTGATTAACTTTGTCGAAGAGCATGTGGATTTAGCAAGGATTTGGAGAGATCAAAACCCTAGATTCGGCGATAAACGATCTAGGGAGATCGAACATTGGGCGATAAACAATCTAGAGGGATCGAACACTAGATTGGAAGTTAAACAGTCTGGAGAGATCAAATCCTAGATTAGATTATGAACAATTTGGAGAGATCTCTTGTTAAATTGAATTTAAAATGATTTGAAGAGATCAAAACATAGAACGGAAACAGATCTAATTTTGATAAAAGGATTTGAACACCTTCTAATTAGAATAAGATAGGTAAATCCTGGATGAACACAGGACGATTTTGATATGTGATGTAATAATTCCGAATGAAACCAGAATGATTGTGACGTATGAACAACAACTAAGCAGGAGCTAGAGTCCATAGCTATAACGGGTTTGGAATAACCTATGATTTGCTAGAGAATCTGGAGGAACATGATGATTCACCAAGATTAAGTTCAACGGATAGCTGGAGAACTTAACTATCGAAGACTGATTACTGAAACTTGTTCCTCAACAAAGCACACCTTACATTCGAAAGGCATACTTTGAGGCGAAATTGTTAACTGACTTTTGAGACAAAGCAGATTTCAACTGGATTTAAAAGATCAAAATGAGGAATAAATGTCTTGAAAATTGATAAGCACACTTAGATGAAGCAAAGGAGTGACTCGGAAAAAATTCATCCAGAAATATGCTAAGTAAACAAGTCAGTGCCGACATGTTCATGTCAGTGCCGATATGTTTTTACCCCACAATCACCACTCTAACTTCATATGAGTTATTATCTTCCCCTTCTACATGTGTCTAAGATATTTCTTAGTGTTTTCGATGATATATTTCAAGAATTGAAGAGACGATAACTAGAACAACAAAATAAATCAAGCGATGAAGTAACGATCACCAAAATCAATCAACCATCAAAGAAAACAACATAAGACACTACAAAAGGAGTAAGAAAATGGGTGCAAGAATGTTCAAAGTGTTTCGAACTAAGGAAACATGTCGGCACCGACATGTTTAAGTCGGTACCAACATGTTTGGTTAACTCGGGGGATTCTGCAATTTGATAAGTGACTTCGGCCAATCTCTGTACTCTGCTCCAAATGGACTTCTAACCCAACATGACTGTTTCTCTATAAATAGCAACTTACCAATAACTAAATAGGGGCTTTTGGGTTAATCTCTTCCCTTATTTTTAGCTCTTTACTCTAGATCTGATCTCTCTGCCATTAGAGACTTCTCTCTCTTTTTCACTCCTATCCTCTACTTCTCAAACACACTAGAGACTTCAATGTAAATCAGAAATCCGTTAGATTGTGGTTAGATTTGATATAATTCATTGTAATCCTGAGAGAAGACAATGAACAACAAACTATAAAGTGGACGTAGGCTAGAGATTGTCGAACCACTATAAAAGTTCTTGTGTGATCATTACTTTTCTGCTACCTTTTACTTGCTCGATCTAAGATTTCTACTTCTTTTACATTTATTATAAAAGAACTAGTGATTTCATCTATTTTTGGGTGTTAATCCATTTTTTTGGGTTAACATTAACTACATTAATGAAATAATCATGAATACATTTATTTCTATTCATTTATTTTACAAGAACCCATATATGTAAGTTTTTGAAATTTCTATTTTTTATTATGTCTATATTTCTAGAATTAAAATATTGCATATAACATGTTGAAATACTTGTTTTTCTATGAAAAGTGGATCGATGTCTAGTACTAGCATAATTATTATAAATTAAAAGCATATCTAGCACAATTATTGTCATCCATTTTACTATTTCCTATTTTATATTTTATCAAGTAAAGGTCTAGAACTAGATAAAATTATGTTTAAATCATTTTGACCTTTATTAAATTTAATGACTTCATTTTTAAGTTTTTCGATTTTAGCTTTAAAGCTACAACTATTATTTCCCAAAGAAATATTACTATTTTTCAAAATATCAATCCCTTTATTTAATTCATAATTCTCATTTTTAAAAGTACATTTCTCTTTCTCAACAAGAAAAATTCGAGATTCTGAATTCTTTAAAGAGGATCGTAATAAATCATTTCGTCTTTTCAAATCCAAAATTTCCTTTGAAATGTTTTCGTACTTTTTTAAAATGTAGTATTTGTTCATCTAGAAACTCTTGAAGAGCCATACGATTATTTTTCAAAACACTATGTTGATTTCCTAAATCTAATTTCTCATTTTCTAGTTCAATGGATTTCATCTATTTTAAAATAACAAAATTAAGCTTTGAGATCATTTCGCATATACTAATTAATTCATTATTATCTTCTACTAAAATTTGTAAATCAAAAAGTACCTTTTCGTAGTCATCATTAGTGGTGGCTTTGAAATTACCAGGATTTTTGCTTACTGTATTCTGATCAGATTTGTTTCTGACCATTATTTTATGATGTTGTGACAATCGATATAATTCTAGGCTCTAATCCACTTTTCATTCGCTATGCACAAAATCGTCAATGGCCAAGTATATAATATAACATTGAAGTGCAGTAACCACAACAGCAATAATATAAATATAATAGGACTGGAAAATGTAAACCACATGGTCGATTTTATACTAGTTTAGATCTCCAATCATACATCCAGTCCCTGTAATATCCCGGAATTTCAAGGAGTTTAAAATGTTGATAATCTCTTAATTTAAATTATTTGAAATTGATAAAATTGTTATTTTCAAAAATAAATAACCAAGTAATAATAATATGATGTCTTAATTATGGTTATAGATTGGTTTTTAAATAAGAATAATTATTTCGTTTGTGTAAATAAATTCTAAATTGACTTATTGTTTTCAAAATTAATAAGTGTGTTTAAAAATATATATGAGTGTATTTAAATTGATAGAATAAATTACTTATAAATAATAACGTGTTTGTTTAAAATTGGTATTATATTTATTTAAATTGATTTTAGATTTGGACTTTTAAATTGACTTTGAATTTGAATATAAATTTGAATTCAAGGGAATATACATACATCTTAAATTAAAAATAATAATAATATAGTTTGGATTTAAAATATATAGATAATGTTTTTACTTAAAAATAAGATTTTTTTATATTATTTTCTTTAAAGAAATTTATCTATAGAAATTTGGATATGTTTTATTTAATAGGAATAAATACAAAGGCTTTTTGAAATAGCATTTAAAAAATGAGTTAAAAATATTATATATGATTTTTATTTAAATTATAATTGGTTTTTTATTTTATTTTCTTTAAAGATTTTATTTATATAAAATTTAGAAAAGTGTTTATAAATTATTAAATGTATTTGTTAATTAGGAATTTAATTAGAAAAGCATTTATAAATTAAGAAAACATATTAGTTAATTATGAAATTAATTTAAAAATCACTGTAACGACCTAGAAATTTCGATTCCGAAAATCCCAGATAGTTAGTGAAAAGAAGAAAGAGAAAGAAGAAGAAACAGAAAACTCAAACTCAGAATCTCACATTCGCAGCGGATAAAATATAATATCACATTAATAATAGTTTTACAAAGAAGATCTGTATCATTACACTTATATTTTATACATCAGAGTTACGATCATTACACAACACTGGACAGTTTAAAGAACCTGTCCTAAATAAACTATAATATATCGCAGCGAAAATACCCCATACCCTCCTGCCATCCAGCTCGCCTCCTGAGCTTCAGAACGTCCTTACCTGAAAATATGTAATACTCGGTCTGACCCGAGAATTACACCAAAGTAACACCCGGGTCAAGCTGGAAACCAGCGTGAGTAAACCCAACTAACATGGAAGAAAAAGCATACAACTTATATAGAACTCATGGTAACTCATTTCAATTCACAAAACCACACTTTATTATTGACATCACTTATTCTACACATCCATTTCCTAAGTACCATTGTTTAGATTTAATAGTCCAATTCCTTTAAATCATTTCAACCCAGCCTATAGATTTCACATGTCAATCTATAAAAATTCGAAGTGGTTTTGGGTATTTTCTAATACCCGATCCCGGTCTCTTCGAAACCAATCTCATCTTAGAAATAAACTGTTTAAATTTTAAACTATTCCATTCATACCTGGAATTTATCACAAATAGACAACCCACGCTAAGACAGTTCAATCCAAACATAGCATATTAAATCACCCATCGGCGATATCAAATAATCCAAGACATTCAATAACTTTAATCATCAATAAGCAAGATTAATTAGTCATACCATCTCTAATTAATTACACTAATCATTTTAATCTTGCCTACTTAACAATAATTAAAATCCATTGATTTATTACATCCAACAATTATCACCAATTACTTCACCTAGTAATTATACTTTTATAAATTACATTAAGTAATTATACCTACCAAATTTCACAATTGATTATCCTTAATTAATTAATAAAAGTTAATTACTTTAAATTTATCATATTAATAAATCATTTCATAACCCTTAACTAATGATCTTTCATTAGCTATATTCATTAACCCATCCTTTAATTACTTCTTCAAGTATTTAACCTTAATTAATCACTTTAATAACAAATTAATTAATTAATTAATTCTTAATTACAAATTATTTAATTTCTAATTACATACTTAATTTTAAATTTTAACTAAATTTATCTTAAATTACTCAATTAACTAATTCATAATCATCGATTAACAATCCAGACTTATTTGATTAACAATTCTTAATTTCCATTTAATTTGACCCTAAATTAATAATCTTAATCCAATCATTAATTTAGAAATCTTAATAACTTAATTGATTAATTAATCAATATCATTAATTCATCAACTTATTTATTTAACCCTTAATTTACTTTAACAAAATTTAAATTCATCTACTAAATTCATTTTCTTATTTCATTTCAAATTAAAATTCATATTGAATGCAATCTCCTCAGTAATAAAGTAAACATTTAGATTTCACCTCTAAAATTTAAGATCAACACCGATATGCATATACATATACAGGTCGAGAATTACTCACCTTAGTTCCTGATTATCACCCACTCCAGTGATTCGCGACTGAGCACACCCTAGAATCACTATAGCAACGCACCCCTAATGGCGATCGAGCCTCCTCAAAACCTTAGCCCAGTCGCAAACTTCGATGACGAACCCAAAATCAACACCCAAATCGTCGAAAGTCATGCCACCTCCCCGACACACGCGAATCCACCCTTCCCCCTTGCGAACTCCATCGATGCCACAAAGTCGCCGATCGAGATCCTTAGATTTTGAAACCTAAAGGAAACTCGATTCTCCACCCATGAATACGTCGTGGCCCAAGTCGCGAGCCCAAATCGCGAGTGAAATCTAGCCGCCTTGACCACCTCCTCCTCGCGTTCGATCGCGACCTAGCTTGCGAGCTCGAGCTTGCTCGGCTCCTCAATTTATTTCGTTGAGATTACGGTCGCCATTAACCTTTTATTGTTTTTTTTGTTATCATTTGATTTCGGTCTCATATTTTTTTTAAGGGTGGCTTCGAGTATAAGCTATAGGGTGGCTGATGGGTACAGGTGCATCTGATATGACTTTAAATTTTTTAATATTATTAAATTTCCAAAATATCTCGTTTAACATAACGTGAAATTTCTAACTCCGAATTAGACATGCCGACAGGTGTTTATAAGGTTTTGCCCGTATTCCGAACACAATGGAACGTGTTTCGAAAGCTAATTTAATCGTATGTGAAAGTTAGCTTTATAAATCAATTTAAAATATTAAATTATCGGTTTTAATTCAACGCGTTTCTCACCCGTACGAGCAAACCGTCAATCCAAACGCTACGAAAATTGAAATCTAATAATCTAACTATTACGGATCCAATGGAACTGGTTTCGTCGAATTCCGAGACTGTGCCTCGGAAGGCTATTTATAATTTCAATGTAAACAATATATTTTAAAACTGAACAAATTACCTTTAAATTAAATTCTAACCATTCTATTATCTCTAGTATTATCATTATAAATTTTATAAGCCTTCAAATTATTTTTAATAGGCTTAAAATTCCAGATTCCACATTTTACCTAATTTCGAATTATATAATTCAAAAATTTAATTATCAAGTAAATATTAATATTTGGAATTCAAGTTAAAATTAACCTTTAAATGTTTTAAAATCAATTAATTATTCCAATTTAAATTGTAAAAAATTCCGGGTCGTCACATCACCCATCCTGATTAATCCTCCTTGATTAATTATTCTTAACTTACATTAAGTAATTAATCTTTAAATTAATCCCATAGATAAATTTTTCTTAATCATTCACATTAATTAATCCTTAATTAATTAATGACATTCATTAGTGATCCTAGATCACCCTAGTAATTATCTTTTTATTAATCGTCTTCAAATTAATTATTAATTATGCACAACATAAATAATTTAAAGATAATTTCTTTACCTTGATTTTATACTTCACTACATATTTTAAACTTCCTTTTGAAGCTATTTTGTAAATTCATTCTAAAATTTAAAACATTCGAAAACATTTTGCAAATCAATTATATAATTGAAAGTTTATAAAATTTCCTCAAACATTACAATTTTTTTAAAACATTAAATTTTAGTCATTTAATACTTTGAAACTTATTCAAATTGTTTAAAAATTCTTATTCTTTTAAATTTTAGTTAAACATTTCATTAAACTTCCACTTTAAATATATTTAAAACTTAGTTAAACATCCTTTTTAAAACTCATTTGTTTTAAATATACTTTTAAACAAGTTTTAAACATCTTCCCCTTTTGAAACACATTACCTTAAAACTTTTAAAACTTTTAAAACCTTGTCTGCAACCATTTTGCTTTATCTTCACTTTGATTTCCTTTACCCAAAATAAACCTGGTATAAGTTTCATTTTTAAACTTGCATTTAACTTTTACTTAACTTTAAAACCAGTATTTTTAAAACTGGTACCGGTTCTAAACTAAAATCGGAAAGCTCCTCGCAATAAAACCCGAGCAAACTCTTCAAAATCCCCGAGGAAATCCCACTTTCCATTTCCTTTCAACATTTAGTTTAAGTAAAAAAAATTAAAATTTGGACTAAACACTCACAAGCTCTCTCGTCCTCACTGCTTCGAGCCAAACAAAGAGATACGCGAACTCGAACTCGAGACGTAACCATCTTTCCTAAACTTCAACCCATACAAGATATATGTGCACACGCCTGCACATGCACCCAAGCTCCGACCATCGATGATCCATGCCGTGACCACCCTCAGATCGACAACCACCCGAACAAATGACCTGATAGTTCATCTACATCGAATCGCTAGTGATTCGAGATCGAACACCTCAAAGCATTAGGCATTAGAAACTCGATTGATCCAAACACCTACCGCCGACGATCAAGGCGACTAGAAACTTCACCATTCAGACCTCAACCTCGTCATCGACCCACGCAACCGTCCTATCACTCACAATTAAACTCGATGCTTCGAATTAGATGAGATTACCTCGCTAGTAGTCGCGACAGCACAACCTTCAAAAACCCTAGTTCGCACCAGTACGACCACCACGACCTTCGAGAAAGACGACTAGCATTTTTCTCAACCTTCTCGACCATCATACAAGCTTCGATTGCAATCATGACACCCCTCATGCAGACGATCTTCCGAAATCATCAAAAGTCCCAATATCGTTCCGCTTCGATTTTCTTGATCAATAGTTCATTAAAATCACGATTCTTCTTTCAAAAATCATTATCTTCGATGACATTTAAGATGGTCAACCTGAAACTAATATTTATGATGTTTGAAATTTTGACATAATTTAAGTTATGTCTGTATTCTCAAATTTCCCAAAGGAACTTCGACTTGTTTTACTTAAATCTATTTTTAAAATTTGAATCATGTTAAAAACAACAACTTTTGTTTAAAGTCTGAAGTTTAACCATAATCAGAAGAGAAGGATTTTGATTTCAAAACATGTATGGAAACCCGTTATGTTAGAACAGAGAACCATGTCTGTTCTCTGACAGGCATAGTCCACTCATACTCATATCCACACCTATCTGCATGCACACAATACTTCATCGCTTTTTACTTTAACATGATTATTGAACAACCAGCTAAATTCTAGGTTCAAAAGCTTACTCACAGATTAGTATAAGAAGTTAGTTTACTCACCATTTGAAAAAAAGAGAAGACTGTTGTTTGAAATCTGGAATTTTGTTCTGGGTCTGCAACTTGTTATTTGATTTTCCACAGACTGGAACCCTTTTTCTTAAACAGCAACTGACTTTGATCTGTACTTGATGTTGGGTTGCAATCCTTGCTTGATCTTTTACTTAAGCGCGGGTTAAAATTTGGAAAACTGTTGCTTGATTTCATTTCACTCTCAGTTCTGATTTTTAGTTTGGAAGATAAATAGAAGAAAGAATTGAGGATTGTAAAACTTTGAACTAAAATCAAATGGCCAGGTTTCTCTAAACATTTTATTTAAAATTCCATTGAAAAAAAAACAAATTTAGGCCATTTGTAAAATTTGAATGACACTTAACTACAACTGTCAATACATGAATTAATTGGCTTACAAATGTTTAAATACTATTTATATACTTATACTTGTTAAATTCTTTGTTTAAAAAGGATTACACATGAAGTTAAATGTTTTTAATATGTTTACAAAGTTCTTATATTATAAAAATTTAATTAGTTCTATATACATATGTTTTATATTTTAAAACCAAATTTATTTAAGCTAATTATCTTTTGAAATTTCAATCTTAAATTCAAATTTAATTTTAAATTGACTCATATATATATATATATATATATATATATATTTAAACAACACACATTAAATTTTTTTGAAAATAATATTTTTGCCAATTTAAAAAAAAATTATACTAGGTGGATTATCAAACCAATACTTATTCAGATATATACACATATATATTTAATTTATTCTTATTATTATTTTTTAATTACCAGAATTATTTATATAAATCAGTATTTCTACAAATTAAATCCAATTATAACATGCATTATAGATATTCAAAAATCTGGGTTATCACAACGAAAATTAAAATCTCCTCTTGTAATCTCTTATAGGCTTTGAAATTCAAATAAGTTATGTTGTTTTAAACATAAATTAGCTTTTAAAAATATATTTAAGTACGATAAGTTTGAATATCATCTGGGAAATGGAAAAGACAGTAAAAACTTTGAAACATGTTAAATTCAAATACCACAATTCTTTGTTTCTCATATATAATCTGAATCCCCATCAAAAATCATGATTTTTAAAGGTTAAACCACGATTTCTAGTTTGGTTTCGAGTGAGATATTCATGGTTGATCGGATTTGGGATTTTGGGCTATTGCTGGTGATCGGAGGGTGGTGAGGTCTCCAGTTTGCTACTAGAGGTAGCCAGGGTGTAGTCGAGCTAAGGAAAAATGGAAGGTGGATTTTTAAACCACCGTGGCAGCGGCGAGGCGTCTAGTAGGGTTTACTACCCAGTTTTGGTCGAGGTTGAAGTTTTGGTTGCTACATCGTCGGCGTAGCACCGGGGTTCATCAGAGTAAGGGGGATCGATGCAGGGTTGCACGGCGAACCTTTGGACAGGGTTTTGTGGTCGCTCGTGATCGAAAACCTCGAGTCGAGTAGGTTTCGGTCGATAATATGCTGCTCCAGTTTTATCGAATGGCTCGTTTTGATTTTTGTGTTTGTGTTGAAGATTTGGTGGTCGGGATCAAAGGTTTAGGAGATTGTCGATGTGCTGGAGGTAGCATCGGTGATCGGTGATGCCTCAATCACTGGTTCACGTGTACGACGAGGCTTGTGTGTCGGTGTTTTTTGAAAAGAGGTTGGGTCTCGGGGAAAGGCAGGGTTTGCTTGGGTTATTTTTCGAGTTTGTACGTGAGTGTTAATACATGTTGATAGTTTTTAAGTTTTAAAACAAAGTTAAAAAAAAAGATGATTTTCTCGAATCTGATCTTGAGTTCACACTGGGTTGAACCCGAAGTAAGGATTTATAATAGTTTTAAAGTTTTATAAAAGCAAGTTTTTAGGTTTTTAAATAAATCAAATTTAAACTATTTCTTAAGTTCTTTATATAATAAATGTTTTTAAATGATTGGTTTAAGTAAGTAATATAATTTATTTTCTTAAATTAATTAAGTTAAATTCTTAAGTTATTTTTAAACTTAAGTTAAATGGTTTAATTAAGTGTTAATTAAAAAATAAAATGTTTTAAATTTTTGTTTTAATTAAGTAATTAATAAAGATAAATGGGTTATCTTAAAGTTAATTACGGTCTTGAATAATTTAAGATTAATTAAATTAATGAAGTAATTAAAGAGTAATTAATTAATTTAATTAATTAATTAATTAGAGATGGATTAATTTGTAATTAGAATTAACTAATTAAGTAATTAGAGATTACTTAATTTGTAATTAAGGATTGATTAACTGGTAACTAAGGATAAATTAATTAGTAATTAAGTTTTATTAATTAATAAGTAACGTTTATTAATTAATAATTAAAGGATAATTAATCAGTAATTAAAGATTGATTAATTGATTTATGAAAGTAATTTAAGAATGATTAATTAATTCAAATGGTTATAGTTAATTAATGATTAATTAAGCAGGGCTAGGTGATTAATTCATTAGAAATTAATTCATTTCGAATTAACTAAATTAATTAATTTTAGTATGGATTAATAATTCTTGCTTATGGATGATTGATTGTGTAAAATGTTTGGATTGATATTTATGTAGGATAATCTGTGATGATCTGTGATATGATGTGTTTGCGTTGAACTGTGATATTGAGGGTTGTCTACTTATGATGAATTTCTATGTAAATGTGTCATCCTATATTTGAATTGAATTGTATTCACCTAAACAACTTGGATTAAAGATGACATTGGATTCGAAGAGACCGGGGTCGGGAATCAGCAAATACCTGAAACCACTTCAGTTTGTAATCTATAATAATTCTTTATAGATTTGGTATATGCAATAGGATAGAATGGAATAATTTATGTAAACTGGACCATTGAAACTAAGTAAGGGTACTTAGGGATTGTTTGCGAGATAAGTGTTGGTTTTAACAAGTTAAGAACTCGTTGTGAGGTACGAGTTACTCCAGGTTTTCTAACAAGTCTTATAATTCTATATTTTCAAATTATACGTGTTTAATCATGCTGGTTTCCAGCCTGATCCAGGTGTTACTTTGTTCTAATGCCCGGGTCAGACCGAGTATTACATATTTTCAGGTTAGGACGTTTTAGAGCTCAGGTGGTGAGCTGGATGGCAAGGACGTATCGAGTATATTCCGCTATGTGTTTGAGTATTGTATTGATTATTCTAGGACAAGTTAATTATAACTGTCCAGTTTATAGTGAATGATTATACCCTGATATATTGTAAATTGACAGTTACAGCTTTCTTTGTACAAATGATATTATTTGATATTATATTTTGATCCGCTGCGAATGTGAGATTCTGTATTTTATTTCTGTGTCTTCTTCTACCTCTTTTCTTCTTTTCCTAACAATTTGGAATTTCCGACGTTCGATTGTTCGGCACTTCTACAGTGGACGTGTTAGTGTCGAATTTCGAGGTCGAAAATTTTGGGTCGTTACAGAAGAGGAAGAAAAGAGAAAAACAGAAAGTCATGTTCTGTGCACTTTCAAAAACGAGGAGATTTTTTCAAAATAGAATTGAAGGAACCTTTCCTATTCTCTTATTAGACTTCCCCATTTAATTCTTCTTTTAAATTTCAATCAATCCCCTTAATTGATTTCCTCCTCTCACCATTATATAGCCGATCCAAGCACATTCCAAATGTGCAACTTTTCCAAATAAAAGAAAAAAATGACTTTTATGTAGTTATTTTATTATTTAAAACATATTCAAAATTAACCAATATCACATACCGATATATGCAAATATAACTTATATATATATATATTTAAATAATTATCAACAACATTCAAAACATCCAATAAATTAATATTAATTAATATTTCATAAATATTAATTATTTAATTAATTTGCAATATTTTACAAATTAATTAAATTGTGTGGTTTTTGGAGAAATCAGTAATGCAGTTGTGTGACTCAAAGGTGTGAGTTAAGTCAGCAATTAATATTAAACAATTCAAATATTAGCGTTCACACATCACACAGCAAGTGGTGTGACATTTCAGTCGAATTTTTCGCCTACCTGTCTTTTTGGTAAAATCAAATTTCATAAACACTTAAGTGGTACATTTTAGTGACAATTATTCACACCAATTCTATTAAAATTATATCACTTTGGATTTGTGGAATTTGATAATGGTCAAAGTTCCAGTATCACCCACATTCAACCTTATAGTCTAAACACAAGGTCCTTGGTTCAATAATAACAATTATTATTAAAAAATGCTCTGCCCAAAGACTTTGACTTTGAGTTGACTTCAGTTAACAGTGATACTAACCTCATATAACCGAGGAGACGAACCCTCTATTGAATAGTATTTCACTTCCAATGCTTCCACTCGAGCCAACTATAGTTGTTCGGTGGATGCCTTGTTACAATTCAACTATAACCAAAACGAAGCTTCCACATTGAAGATCAAAATATTCTAAAGCCGAGAGAACAATGTAAATTAATCACATCGATATTCTCTGCTTAACCTTAGTTATATTAATCAGCCGAAAAATATCGAGTGAGTCATTCCATAGTTATCTAATAACTATCAGTACATACCCCTTGGTACCCTCAGCGGCCATAAGTAATACACTACCCAACATTTTGAGGGCATTATGTACTCTAGTCTCAATGAATACATTGATATCCAGTCTTGATGCATTTTGACTAAGAACATTTAAAATGGTATATTTGTTTCATTGTGATAAACTATGCACGGTTACAACACTTTGTAACTACTATCACAAAACATACCATTTATAGATATTTTTATTAAATATACTTTTAATTAAATTGATTAATTAATATAACCACATTATATCAAGTATATAATAGAAATAAAATACCTTTATTTCGAATAAGATTGGTCAACGAGTTAGATATATGTAACAAATTACATAGTTGATTCTATGGCATACCACTAACTCTATTAGTTGTAAAGCAGGTTTTAATAAATAATAAAATTCCTTCTGAAAACATTACTGTACCATATGTGTGCACATACTATCAAATGTGCAAAAGTCATTTACAAATTCACAAACATGAAAAACCACTTGAACTGGTTGCTGCTGACTTGTGGGGTCTAACACCACTCAATTTAGATTATGGTTTTAATTACTATATATCCTTTGTCGATGCTCACACAAGATACTCCTAGATATATTTCCTTAAAACAAAGTCAGAGACTTGTAAAGTAACTATACATTTTGTGGCACAAGCCGAAAGGCAAACTGACTACCAATTGAAAATTTTGCAAACAGATGGTGTACGAAAGTTAAACCACTTAATGATTTCTTATAAAGTAAAGGAATTATTCACAGAGTTGCATGCCTATATACATCTGAGAAAAATGGTCTAGTTGAGAGAAAATGCAGATATATTGTAGAATTTGGTCTTATAGTGTTAGCCCAAAGATCACTACCTATGAATTTCAAACTAGATGCATTTAGTACTATAGTTTATTTGATAAATAGATTACCAACTAAGGTTCTGAAAAATAAATTCCCATCAAAGTTTTTATTCAATGTAAGACCAGATTATTATAGATTAAGAGCATTTGGATGTTTATGTTTCCTATATCTAAGGCTTTGTAATACACAGATTAAATTTTATATCAACTACTTGTACATTCTTAGGCTATGCAAACAATCATTAAAGTTACAAGTGCTTAAATAGTAATGATAAAATACTTGTGAGCAGTCGTGTTGTTTTCAATGAAAATGTATTTCCATTTTCTAGCATAGGTGTGGTGACAACAAAAAAGGTATATATCCAAAAGCATCAATACCAAATGTCCTACTTTAACAAACTGAGCAGAGCTGAACTGAAGAGGGCTCAAAAATCACTCTGATCCATAATTCACAGTGCTCAGTGAACCAGGTCATAAACAAGCAGAGCAATCTGATCAGTTCAATCACACTCCTACAAATGATCAAGCACAAAGTACAAGTCAAGGAAGAGAACATAAGCATTCAAGTACATAACAAGGCAACATAAGTGAATAAATACATGTCAAACAACCAGTTTAAACTAGATGTCCATTGACTACAAGATCAAAGAGTGGCATTGTAACGCCCCACCTCTATTCCCACGCCAGCCAAGGACACTACGGTGTAATGCCGTCAACTAGCACGGAGAATAAGGCTGTTGAGGAGCGACCATCTGTATAATTGCTTTGTGCGAGTACCGATATGCCAGATAAAATATAACTTGCATTCTTTTCAAGAGGAAATCCGACATACCGACACAAACTCAAAGCTACTACACAGTGGCTATAATGTCTTCGGAAACAAATATAGGAATAAACATAACACAAATTAGTCACCGATAATTCATATCACAAAGGAGGAAATAGACATGAATATATATATATATATATAACATATAAAAGTGTTCATCAAAGTAGTGGTCTAACAAGATCCACAATGACACAAAAGAATAGCAACATGTGCTATACTAAAGAATAAGTACACAACTATGAGTCCATCTCTCAAAAGTATACAACAAAAAACTACTAATCTAAGTAGTTAGCCAAAAGTCAGAGTAATGAATCCCATGGGAGAAGTCAAGCAGAAGCACCTGTAACATCTTGGTCTGACCCGAGTATTATTTCATAAGAAAACAATAAACGGATCAGTCTAGCTATAAATATCAGATGAAATGATATAGATTAAGAGATATGACTAAACATATAATAATCACAATGCCAAGTTGTGAAAAATAAGTAATTGAAAATCAACAAGAGATTTATCAATATCACAAAAATCTTCTCAAAGATCAAAAGGAATGTCATACTCCTTATTTCATTCACCAAGCCACAAATATTGACAACATATAAATGCCAATCATAAAATTGGTGAAATTCAAATTCTAGAAATCATCAATAGAAATCCAGGAATCACAAAAATGATCGTAGAAACGATCAATCACAAAAAGGGGGAGGCCTATCACAAAACGGGAGCATGAAAACTCACCGACACGTGTATCACAAAACAATTCGGGACATTGATGTAGTACAAACGGTACATCACATGAACCGAAAAGCCGAGACATCGATGTAGTACAAACGGCACATCACATGAATCGAAACACAAAACAATTCGGGACACCGATGTAGTACAAACGGTACATCACATGAATCGAAAAGCCGAGACATCGATTGAGTACAAACGGTACATCACATTAATCGAAAAGCCGAGACATCGACGTAGTATAAACGGTACATCACATTAATCGAAACACAAAACAATTCGGGACATCGATGTAGTACAAACGGTACATCACATGAATCGAAAAGCCGAGACATCGACGTAGTACAAACGGTACATCACATGAATCGAAACATAATAAAAGTACATGGGTTGCTAGCCTACAAAGAAATGAGACGAAGCTCAATAAAAATGAAGTACAGTCCTCCATGTGGACAAAGTGACATCGCACATTGCTAGTCTAACCCATAAAATGATCATCATCGATCATCAAGAAGTGTCAATTACATTAAGCTAGTAAATATATGAGCTTAGCCTCATGTCCCATAACCACTAGCTTAACTTAAATATTTACGAACAAATTGTAGATCTCCACTAGAAAATTGTCACGAGAGATTCAATCGAACAAGTCCAAGAATTAACCAACGAAGTAATCGCAAGCATTTCATATCACTCATTTTACTAAGCCGTTTAATTAAATTTCTCATACGAGTGAGGAAAAGGTTTGTATATGCTAATAGATTGGAAAATGGTTTTAATAAATGATCTTTGTATTGAAATAGTGTTGAAATTGTTTTGATGAAAGAGTTTTAATATTTACTACTAGTATACAAACCTTTATATTTTTAAAGTGACAAATCAGAAAAATGATTGTAAAACAATCAACCACCGAAATTCACATTCGAAGACGTGAATAAAATTCAAAGAAATCGATATCAAATCCATCAAAATGGATAATTCGAAAATTCCCAAAGAAAATGTCATCAAAGTCGATAATAAATGATAACAACAAAAGGGAAACAACACAAATCGATTAAAGTTGGAAATTCAACAAAATAGACAATATATGCAAAATTGGCAAAATGTAGCAGGTCGGTCAACCGGACTCCCTGAGTCGGTTGACTGAACCAAAGGTGGAAGTGCTCGGGTAGCAGGTCGGTTGACCGGACCCTGAGCTCGGTTGACCGAAGCCTGTAACCTGCACTTCCAAAACAGATGCAGGAAGTGCTCAGGTAGCAGGTCGGTCGGCTATAGAGCTCGGTCGGCCGGACCCTGTTGCCAGCACTCCCATGCCTATCTAATGAATGCCAATCCCTTCCGAATAGCAAACTGTCGAGAAACGGCACTAAGGATGTACGCCATCGACCAGCCGGCCATAGAAGCTCTTTGATTCATCATCAAAAACATGATCAAAACATCAAAGTTAGGATTTTTAAAGAATTGAACTCAAAACAATAAAAATTGGAATATTCACCAAATCAATCCAAACCAAAAGCAATTGCACAAGAATAAGTGTCAGGAATTCATACCTAACAATCGAAGATAGATATAAGCATAGATGTGAGATAAAAATCTCACCTTTGAACCCAAAAACAATGAATGAGAAGCTTGAAGACAAGGGAAGATCAACCACACTTCAATCTCAACACTAGAAGCTTGAATTTAATATCAAAAGAAGAACATTCCCTAAGTTAGGTTTAGGAAATTTCTGAAATTGAATGGAGATAGAGTTGGAGAAGAAGAAGAGGAGGCTTACCAAAGCTTCTTCTATTGATTTGGAGCTAGAACTTGATTTTTAAATGGAAACTAGCGTTTGGAGTTTTAATTTCCCATTCCACTCACCATTAATCTCTTTAGAACTGAAAAGTAGAGGAAGAGGGAGTGAATGAAGAGGAGTGGTTCAATTTGGGGTAATAAGTTGGCTAGTGGGCTGAACCCAACCCAAAGCCCTAAGTGAAAAGGTAGCAAAATTCAACTTACTCCAAACATATCGAAGCTTATACTCAAAAAGGTTGAAAACGACATTTTGAACTCAATGGAAGGGGTCTCGAGTCCCAATTCGACTGTTTGCTAAAAGTAGGTTTTCGGACTAAAATCTGACGAAAGATGAAATATTTAATTAAAATATTTAAACATACAATCGATAAATACGCGGGTTGTTACAGACTCCCCTCCTTAAAGAAATTGCATCCTCGCAATACTTAAGAAGAAAATAAAGAGTAACAACCATAAAAGCATATCAACACAAAAAGAATTTGAAATAGGAAGTTCGCCATAAAGAGCATGAAAGGGTAAGCCTGAAGGGGATCGCTCGATGAATTCCCAGCAATCCCAAGAGAAATCCTTAGGATCCGAGAACCAATGAACTTTCACAAGAATAACATCTTTATTACGAAGGCGCCCAACCTCCGAAGCAATGATGCGAATGGAATGTTGCTCATAAGTCAAATCTGGTGAAACTTCAATTTCCTCAATAACAGCAGGCTCAAGAATAAAAATGGGAATCCCTAAGGCATTTCCATAATAGAAAGACGTGAGAAAACGTCATAAATAACAGAAAATTGAGCAGGTGCAACGACGTAGTACAAAAACGGTACGCCTGAGAAACGAGAAACCCGAACAATTTCGAAACACCGACGTAGTAATGAACCGATAAACCGGAACAATGATGTAGTATAATAATGGTACATCCATTGATCCAGATAAGACGGAACATCGATGTAGTATAATAATAGTACATCTGATGAACCGAACACCATAAAAGAACATCGGACACTAGTCCATAAAAGGAATGAGATAAAGCTCAATAAAACGAAGTATATCAAAACGTCCGATGAACTTGGTAAAAAGATAATTCCATTCAGACATCATCAAAGAATCAACCACTTGTTGCTTACGACTAAATGTATTGGCAACACGATTTCCCTTCCGGGAATAAAAGAATATCAAGATCATAAGATGCCAGGAACTCGAGTCAATCTGAAGTTCCTTATGAGAAAATAAATATTCCAAAGATTTATGATCGGGGTAGAGAACAAATTTATCAATCAAAAATGATGATGCCAAATTCTAAAAGTGAAATCAACAGCCGCGAGCACTAGATCATGAATGGCATATCTAATCTCGATAGGCTTTAATGATTTAGAAACATAAATGATAGCACGTCTTCTTTCGCAAGAGAACGACATCCAAACCAATACGATTAGCATTGGTACAAAAGATAAAGTCTTGGTTCCCTTCGGAAAACACAAGAATAAGAGTATCGGAAAAGAATTCTTTCAAATAATCTTCTTTCCAAAAAAAAACTAAAACTTTCAAAATTACAATTATCTCAATGTAAAAATCTTTCTAGAAAAATTTACATTTTACAAATCAATATATCATATCTCATTGTCTCATCAAAGTGTTTAGGAAATTCCTATCGATAATCATTGATCAAGCGCATCGACCAGAACTCTTAAAACACTAAATGGGCAATACAATCACAAAATCATTTTATAGGATAATTAAAAGGTTTTAAGAATATTCTTTGCTCGTTTAAGATCAAAATCCAATTGTAGTTATAAATAAATCTTATGGAAAAGATTTGCAAAATTTTAAATTTTTATTTTCATCCAAAACAAGAATGGAATTATCGAGATATTCGTAAAAAACTCAATTTATAAAATGGATGAAATAAGCTGGACAAACTGAATGATATAATAAGTCATTCATAAGAATCATAACGAGTGCGGAATGCGGTAAATGGAATGCTAACTTCCGCAACTCGTAGCAAATGAAAACCGGTGACAAGGTCGAGCTTAAAAGACCTTAACACCACACAAGATATTGCTTAGGTGATGATCCTAAGATAAACTTCAAAAATACCGAAAAATTCTCAAACTACATGAATGGGAGAAATAACACCTTTCCCATGATGAGGGCTTAAAGAATAAAATGATGCCACCAAAAATTTGAATCGGAATCACAAAGAAAAATAGAAATCTGCTTAACATATAGGAAATGTTGAAGATAAATAGTCCACTCGGGACTCCGGATATGGCCTCATAATAATTAAGCCAATCCGTACAAAAGTCAATTCCGAAGCATAAGTAAAAATCTGCTCGGAAAGAAAAAAATCACATAAAATAATTTCGATATCAATACAAGAAACCAACTGAGCGTTGCGGATCCATCAACAGGATTCGCCATTGTCAAAGGAGTCAACGTGCCCAAAATGTCTAAAGAAAAAGAATCAACAAGTTCTTTTGACATAAAAATAATGAGATGAACCCATATCAAAAAGAACTCAAACAAGAAGATCGAAATAAAACAATGCCATTAAGGATTGAATAAAAGGTACCTTGACCAAGAGAAGTGTCACAAGGCGTTCGCACAACATTAAGCCTTCCCTCTCACTTGCTAGGAAGTTTGGGACATGTAGATAAAAGATGACCCGAACCTTTGCAATAACGATGAAAGAGAGGTTTCAGACACCTATTAGCATAATGGTCAGTGGAACCATAATTGTAGCATTGACCACGACTAGAGGTAGGAGTCTTTGCTACCGGAATTTGTTGCTTCCCTTTCTTGTTGGGAGTGGGGCCTTTGAATTTGATAGCCCTTTTCATGTTGTCATTGAAGTTCTGTTTGGCACCCACAACTTCAACATCACACTCTTTATCGGCCTCTTTAAGACGAAGAGCGATATCAATAAGCTGATCAAAAGAAACCTCAAGTTTCAGGAGTAATGGCTTCTTAAGATTCTTATTCAAGCCATAGACAAATCTCTGATTTTTCTTTAATGGGGTATTAATATACTCAACCCAATACTTAGAGAGAGATTCGAAAGATGCGACGTAATCCATCACAGAAGATTCATCTTGAACAAGGTCAATAAAACGCCGGGCCAAAGTTACTTTTTCAGCCTCCGGCACAAATTTCAATTCGAATCTTCCCCGAAATTGCTCCCAAGTAAGATCTGCTTCAACGATTTCAGAAACCAAAAGCTCATACCAATCTAATGCTCTTTCTTGGAGCATGCTAGAAGCCACTTGGACTCGATGTAGATCAATAAGGTTCATGCGAGAAAAGATACGATCGTATGATTTGAGCCAAGCTTGAATTTCAGTAACACTCTCGGATCCCATGAATGGTCTTCCACCCAAATCGGTGTAGTCTCTGCACAAGCGTGCAAAACCGGATCTAGGATGAGTAGGCACTGGATTGGGTCCGGCAGCTTGAGCATTCTTCACGAGATCTAAAAGCTGCTGAGCAGACATAAATACTCCATCTTGGGGAGTAGCACTAGATTGACCAGCGCTGGAACGGCCAGGTCTAACCATTTCTCTTCTTTAAGAAAGAAAGAAAGAAGAATAAAAAGGTTATTCACAAAATGGATATCAAGCAATCTTGATAAATAAAACAAGGAATCATAAAGAAAATAGGATGAATCGGTACGAAGACTCGAATTAAATCCTAAAGCACAATTCCTAAGATGGACTTAGGACGATGATCCTTGCTAGATTATCCTACATTGTTCCGAAATTTGGCTCTGATACCAAGCTATGACGCCCCACCTTTATACCCACGATAGCCAAGGACACTACGGTGTAATGCCGTCAACTAGCACGGAGAATAAGGTTGTTGAGGAATGACCATCTGTATAATTGCCTTGTGCGAGTACCGATATGCCAGATAAAATATAACTTGCATTCTTTTCAAAAGGAAATCCAACATACCGACACAAACTCAAAGCTACTACACAGTGGTTATAATGTCTATGGAAACAAATACAGAAATAAACATAACACAAATCAGTCACCGATAATTCATATCACAAAAGCGGAAATAGACATGAATATATATATATATATATATATAACACATAAAAGTGTTCATCGGAGTAGTGCTTTAACAAGATCCACAATGACACAAAAAAATAGCAACATGTACTATACTAAAGAATAAGTACACAACTACGAGTCTATCTCTCAAAAGTATACAACAAAAAAATCTACCGATCTAAGTAGTTAGCGAAAAGTCAGAGTAATGAATCCCTGGGGAGAAGTTGTAACGTTATCGATTTTTCGTTGCCGAAAACCGAATAGTTAGGGTTTTTTTTTAAGAAAAAGAAAAAGTAGAAGAAGATAGAAAAAGATAGAACAGAACAGAAAGAAGAAAATAGGACATAGAACGGGACAGAAAGAAAACAACAGAGCAATATCAGAATCTCACAATTCGCAGCTGAACAACATAATAGATAAATGAATAATCTTTAAACAAAGAACTATATCAGTTATTACATTACATCTTATTACATTACATTTCATCATCAGAGTGTACAACAACAACAAACAGCGGAAAAGAAATACTATATACTAGTGATACGCCATGCCATCCAGCTTGCCTCTAGCAACTCCTGAATATCCTGATAAACCTTAACTCTTGACTGCCCGTGTGGAAATTGGTGGGCACCCAGAGTTTAGGAAGGAAAACAATAAAATCCGAGTCAGTCATGTGACTGGTGTGAGAACTCAAAACAGTTTATCTTTTTTAAAAATCAAAATAGAGGAATATTTTTAAATTCAATTCGCAATGCTTTTAAAAATGAGACTACCATAAGGCCTCCCGCACACGCACACAATGCAAACGCAGAATCGGAGGAGATTTCTCCTTATGATAGTCAAAGATGCTTGATACGCATTAAAAAGAAACATTTGATATTATTACTAGTGCATAGTGAGAAAAAAATTCATTTCGAAAGTAAGGATATAAATCTTAGTCAACATACGACCATTAGCGTATGCCTACTATAGCTACCATCTAAACAGTGGTGACCACCATAAGTAAATGGCAGGTTCTACAACTAAAACCGTACAGGGTTTCGTATTGGGAATTGGATTTCCAACAAATGGTCAGGCCAAGGAGCTTCCCATTGCCACATGGAAACGCCTCTGGAATGACGTCCCGACAACCTAACCGGATCTCTGCCAACACAAGGTCGGGTTACCCCTAACTGTGTAACTACTGACACGAATATGTCATCCCCCGATCGTAACCGATTTATCCGAGGATCCTCGATTTCCAACAACCACAAAATATACAGCAACGACATAGGTTAAATATCTGGGCTCCATACCATGATATCACCTCTATCCAGAAGGAATGACATACACTAAAGGGGCGCTACCCCCTAATAACCTTGCCGCATCCTTCCTGTTTTGACCATTTCCGGGGTGTGAGGTCCGATGAAGTCTCGTCCACAAAGCCACACTTTATACAAAAGCCGTGCTTTGGGTCAACAAATGATCATAGAAATGATCACCAAGATAAATGATCAAATAAATGATCCTATCACAAATGATCAAACAATGATCATTTCACAGCAACACTCAGCATGCCACACTACCAAATTGGGATTATATCACTAATAACCTTCAACTATATAACCTCTGAGCTCGTACGTCTCAGAGAAGGGTGTTAAGCTAAGAGAATAAATTCTCCGCCACCAACAGAAATATATTTGAAAGAAATCAGCTTTATATCTCAATTTGTAATGTCAGACATACAATCTATACAAGTCTGTTCCGGGATCGAACAGAACCGAAGGCACTTACAAAGAAGTCCTTGCAATCCGGATATTCACTAATCACGACCGGACTTCCCGTCACTAAGGGTGATAAAACCTCTATATCGGAGATCAGCCGATGTAGAGTAACTCGACGATAATCCTTCCGTTTTCACAAATATCCGGTCTTCAACACCGGTCATCAAATGCAATCCATAACGACGTATCACATACTCGGAATGGGTTATACGACCCCAAGGTCCTTTCCCGGCTAACCCGAATAGTGAGATTATTCAAAAATAAGTGTGGCATTCAAATTCAAACTATCACAACAAATACCTATTTAAAGGTAAATATTGATAGTCGGATTATTTAACTATCAATAGGCATGCTCAACATCACCGAATTCCAAATAATTTCCCAAATTATTTACTTTCCAAAATATCTTTACTAGATATAAAATTTCCCACACTTCAAACATTTGAAAACAATTTTTTTTTTCAAATCACCTTTCCTTACTCGGAAATACTTTCATTTCAAAATGGTTTATTTAAACCAATTAAATAAATCCTTAACGATTTACTTTATATTTACGTTCCAAATCCGTAAATTAATTCCCATAATTTTAAAAATAAATCAACATTTAATTTTTAAACTAATTCCCCTTTTCATTCATAAATTCCATAGTGAATTTACATTCCAAAATATTTATGAATATACGATTTCAATTATTCATTTTCAATTTATCTTCAAAAAGATAAATTCTCAAAACATTTCATTTCACATTGGAAAAACATTCCCATACTTATTTATTCATAAGTAATTCACAAATCCATTCAATTTCAACACTTGGGAAATATTTAATATACTTAAATCGAAAATTAAGTATATATTTCATACTTTAAGAAATCATTCTCTTAAACACATTTGTTTGGGCCAAAACGAATGTTATGTAAAACATCGTTACGACGACCCAAAATCACTAGTATAGGGATTCAAAGTTTAAATAGATATATAAATCCCAATACTATACAAAACATTTCCTTTCGAAAACCATTTACTATAACAACAGTGTTATAGTCCACCATTTCCTTCTATTTCTCGAAAACGTCTATTTCAACAATGAATGTTGAAATCTATGTATTCGATACTTAATGCATTTTAAACGTCTTTAAAATCATTAACTTCATTTCATAATGTTCCTTCCCCAAAAACATATCCATTTCATTTAATAATATATTCACTGTCCAAAATCGGGAATATAATTCCTTTCATATATTCCTATATCCAACTTATCAAATTCAATTGATTTCGGGTTTATAAACAACGTTTATAAACTCCATTTATATTTTTATAAACTTCTATTTATAAAAATCCTTTTTATATCTCATTTTAAATGCCAAAATCCCATTTATAAGTAGATTACTTATAAATCTTCTATTTCACAAAATCTATTCATTTTATAACTTCACAATTTATAAATCTATAAATTCCGTTCACTTATGAAATCCATTTTTATTTCATTTTTAACACTTATAAAAACTCGTTTTAAATATTCCAATAATTTTAATTTATAAAATATCAATTTTATAAGTCTTTTATATAAATCATTTTTAATAATTCAAAAATCCCAATTTAAACCAATTTATAAATTAATTAACTATTTATTTCCAAAAATCTCATTTCGGTTATATTTTACAAAAACAGTAATTTTTATAACATAAAAATTTATAACGTTTTAATTATTTAAAATGAACCAACCCAAAATTTTAAATAAAACGTATACTTTTGAAAATTACTTTAAAAATTCCTTTTAAAACCTAAAATCATTATTTTAAAACTTCAGAAATGGATCCGATGATGCAACATCACCAAATAGTCAATCACGACATCCAAATATCATATATCGATATGATAATCAACAAATATCAAAATATCTGTAAATAAATCAATACAGTTGAGGAATCCAGTTGGATCCCTCCAACCTGCTTCCCTGCATCCAAAAACATTAGCACAATACCAATTCCGCTCCAGTACGGAATTATCGCGGTATATGGGATTTATAAAATTATCCGCTTAATAGACGACGCAATAGGGTCTCATCCGCTATACAATGCGGGAAATCAACAACTGCAATATATACATATGCCAATATATATATATTGCTATTATATATAATACCAATTTCACTGTTTATGAAATATTCGCGGTATATGTTTTTAATAAATAACTCCCGCTTACCAACGGCGCATAATGTCTATTTTAACAATCAATAGATAACAATTATCATTCAAACATGCATTCAAGAATTTTAAATATAACTATTTAAAATAAAAATCGAAACCGATTCGATTGAGTGAGAAGTTATCACCCTGATTCCAATTCCGTTTTCAGCTTCTATTTCGAATAAAATTAAACGCGCGTTTAATTTTATCCAAAATTTTCAATGACTCCAATCGTCCCCAATCCAATTTCATCGCGTAGTGCTCGTCCATACGATTCCAACGCAACTGGTTTCGCGCGTTTTCGACCTCGTATGAAAAAGTTATCGCGATTTAAACATTTACACAATTTAATAAAATTTAAATTTACATTTTCTTTTAATATTTTTAACCTTAGCCAATCTAGCCGTTCGTTTCCACTCAGCAAATCAGGGCCATGGTTTTCATCATCTTCGACGCGCATACTCCCTCCAGGAAAACTCACGCGAACACAACCCATTCAAAGCCGACCTAGGGCTCCAAATCGCGGCCATCACGAGCAAAACTAAGACGATCAGAGAGCCTCACGTCGAAGCCCCCACCTCCACCTACCAACGCCGGCCGACCGCACGCGAACGACCCCCCTACGCCTCGGTTTTCGCGCCCAAATGCATGGGGAACGCGACCTATTTGCCATCGATTTACTACACCATTTGCGATCATATCCGTATGAAACCAAAGCTCTCACTTCGCTCTACAATGTTGTAGTTGGGTATTTTTCGAATAGGTGAATGGATTGGAAGATTTTGAAGGAAGATCGAAACTAATTTCTGGCCTTTCAAGAAGAAGGTGGCGGCTAGGCTATAGGATTAGGGTTTTAAAATATTTTTTTGTGAATAAGGGGGCTATTTATAGAAGTTTGAACGACACTATTCATCCGGGTTTTCCAAACTCCGATTTACGCGCGGTGACCGGCGTTTCTGGGGTTTATCCCACGTTCCGGACACAATGGAACAGGTTTCGGAAGCTAATTCGGTCATTTGTGCGAGTTAAACGTTCGATTTAAAATTAAACCGATTAAACGATTTTCTAGGCGTTTTAGCTTGCACCGGACAAACGGTAAATCCAATTGACACGTAATTTGAAACCTTACAATAATATCACATTACGGATCCGATGAAACTGGTTTCGTCGAAATCCGAGACTTTTTGAAAAATGACTATTTTAACTCGCCAAATTAAAATTAAAACAATTTCGATGCGTTTCGAGCTGCCACGGTCAAACGACAACTCCGATTGCTACGAAAATTGAAAGCCGATAATAACAAACTATTACGGATCCAAGGGAACTGGTCTCGTCTAATTCTGAGACTGTTCGAAAATTGTCTATTTTACAGTCGATAATTAAATATTAAAATATTCAATTTTCACAAATTAACTCCAAATTCAATTTTAAAAGTTCTAAAATATCGCTCTAACTCCAACATGATAAAATAAAATTTTTCAAATCAATTTTAATCATATTTAACCCTATTTTCAATTATTTCTGTAATTTCAACTATTAAATAATCGATTTAATTATTCAATCAAACCCAATTATTCGAAATAAATTTTTTCGACTTATAAATTTCACTTATTAATAATTAAAATTAATTAAATATTCAAATTTTAATTAATAAAAATTCTGGGTCGTTACATACTTCCCCCTTAAAAGAATTTCGTCCTCGAAATTAACAAGTAAGAAAAGTTACAGAATCTATTAACTTTCCCAAAATCCATAGTTAAACTTCTTACAATACTTTAATAAGTTTTCAAATCATACTTAGTTATCTTTTCAAAAACAACTACTATTATTTAACTTTCAATTTCAAATCAAAGTTATAGTTTTCACAATTTTTCAATTTTTCTCAAAAATTTTCTAACGCCTTAAATTTTCGAAAAAATTCGCCATAGTCTCCTTTGCGCGGCTCGATCCGAAAAAAAATGATAGTATATATATCACAAATATACATCTCATCAAGTAATGAGGCATCCCACAGGGAAAAAAGTGTAAAAGTATGATATTTAACCCGAGATATGTACCTTATATTTTATTAGCGAGCATATACGGCTAATATAGCGCGAAAGCGAGCTCCAAATGCGAAGCAAATGCGATCCGCACCTACTAAACACTCAACAACAACACGAGAACATGCATATATGAAAGTAATCTCAATATACAACATATATCTCCATATGCTAACATAGCAAATGCAACAAAAGCAATAAATTCAACCATCAACCAACTATCATCCAACTAGCATTCATAACCAATAAATATTCATTCATATTCTCATTAATATTCAATGAAATGGTTTTCAATTTAATCACATTTGATTCATTAACAGTGGATGTTTTTACTAACTTTCATTTTCAATTAGTTTATATTCACTAATTCATATTCAAGTTGGTTCACTTCCAAATCAAATTCAATTCTACTTAAGATTCACTTAACTTCCAATTTAATTTCAATTACTTTAGCTTTTAATTTCATTAACACTTAATGAATTATATACAATCAACTAACAATCATATAACAACCAATGTATATTAATTATAACCAAATTCCTTTTGATTATATTCATTAAATTTGGTTTAACACCTTTAATTTCAATTGGTTCAATTAAATTGATTTTCATTCCATCTTTCAACTTCCGATAACATTAGATTTTAATGAATTTACACTTACATTCATTATTCCATATCAATTTTATTTACATTCATTTGATTAACTTTCAATCCATTCATTCAATTCAATTACAAAAGTTGAATTTCATTTATATAACTCAAGTTCATATTTATCACTTAACTTTATTAATTTACTTTGATACCAAAATCAACTTCATTCAACATCTCTTAAGTTATACTTCCATTTAACTTTAAATTCATTTTTATTTACAACTCATATTCATATAGTTTCACTTCTTATATATATATAAGTTTATTTCATAATTATAAATCACATTAATTATAATTCAATTCTTATAATTCTTTTGCTTATACAATTATTCTTTTATTTAGATTATTCAAACAACCAAACAATCTACTTATATACACTTTAATAATTCTGAAAATTTATTCCTTTATATATAAAATATAATTAAGGTAAAATTATTTCATTTACCCAATTTAAAACAATATTATGTCTAATTGTTCTATTCAAATGTTTATAAACCCCTTCGGCATAGTTGTCGAGACCGTGCTGACGAAGGTTCATATGCCACTCAATAAACCAATCATCACAATATAAAACAATTTTATATTCACTAACAAATACGCTCTCATAGCTATTATTACACTCAGCTCATTCTAGAGTACTACTGACTCTATCTCTAATGAGTAATACCCAACAGATCCATGGTTGTCGCTTAACCATATGCTCTGATACCAAATGTAACATTATCGATTTTTCGTTGCCGAAAAACCGAATAGTTAGTTTTTTTTTAAGAAAAAGAAAACGTAGAAGAAGATAGAAAAAGATAGAACAGAACAGAAAGAAGAAAATAGGACATAGAACGGGACAGAAAGAAAACAACAGAGCAATATCAGAATCTCACAATTCGCAGCTGAACAACATAATAGATAAATGAATAATCTTTAAACAAAGAACTATATCAGTTATTACATTACATCTTATTACATTACATTTCATCATCAGAGTGTACAACAACAACAAACAGCAGAAAAGAAATACTATATACTAGTGATACGCCATGCCATCCAGCTTGCCTCCAGCAACTCCTGAATATCCTGATAAACCTTAACTCTTGACTGCCCGTGTGGAAATTGGTGGGCACCCAGAGTTTAGGAAGGAAAACAATAAACTCCGAGTCAGTCATGTGACTGGTGTGAGAACTCAAAACAGTTTATCTTTTTTAAAAATCAAAATAGAGGAATATTTTTAAATTCAATTCGCAATGCTTTTAAAAATGAGACTACCATAAGGCCTCCCGCACACACACACAATGCAAACGCAGAATCGAAGGAGATTTCTCCTTATGATAGTCAAAGATGCTTGATACGCATTAAAAAGAAACATTTGATATTATTACTAGTGCATAGTGAGAAAAAAATTCATTTCGAAAGTAAAGATATAAATCTTAGCCAACATACGACCATTATCGTATGCCTACTACAGCTACCATCTAAACAGTGGTGACCACCATAAGTAAATGGCAGGTTCTACAACTAAAACCGTACAGGGTTTCGTATTGGGAATTGGATTTCCAACAAATGGTCAGGCCAAGGAACTTCCCATTGCCACATGGAACGCCTCTGGAAAGACGTCCCGGGAACCTAACCGGATCTCTGCCAACACATGGCCGGGTTACCCCTAACTGGGTAACTACTGACACGAATATGTCATCCCCCGATCGTAACCGATCTATCCGAGGATCCTCGATTTCCAACAACGACAAAATATGCAGCAACGACATAGGTTAAATATCTGGGCTCCATACCATGATACCACCTCTATCCAGAAGGAATGACATACACTAAAGGGGCGCTACCCCCTAATAACCTTGCCGCATCCTTCCTGTTTTGACCATTTCCGGGGTGTGAGGTCCGACGAAGTCTCATCCACAAAGCCACACTTTATACAAAAGTCGTGCTTTGGGTCAACAAATGATCATAGAAATGATCACCAAGATAAATGATCAAATAAATGATCCTATCACAAATGATCAAACAATGATCATTTCACAGCAACACTCAGCATGCCACACTACCAAATTGGGAGTATATCACTAATAACCTTCAACTATATAACCTCTGAGCTCGTACGTCTCAGAGAAGGGTGTTAAGCTAAGAGAATAAATTCTCCGCCACCAACAGAAATATATTTGAAAGAAATCAGCTTTATATCTCAATTTGTAATGTCAGACATACAATCTATACAAGTCTGTTCCGGGATCGAACAGAACCGAAGGCACTTACAAAGAAGTCCTTGCAATCCGGATATTCACTAATCACGACCGGACTTCCCGTCACTAAGGATGATAAAACCTCTATATCGGAGATCAGCCGATGTAGAGCAACTCGACGGTAATCTTTCCGTTTTCACAATTATCCGGTCTTCAACACCGGCCATCAAATGCAATCCATAACGACGTATCACATACTCGGAATGGGTTATACGACCCCAAGGTCCTTTCCTGGCTAACCCGAATAGTGAGATTATTCAAAAATAAGTGTGGCATTCAAATTCAAACAATCACAACAAATACCTATTTAAAGGTAAATATTGATAGTCGGATTATTTAACTATCAATAGGCATGCTCAACATCACCGAATTCCAAATAATTTCCCAAATTATTTACTTTCCAAAATATCTTTACTAGATATAAAATTTTCCACACTTCAAAGATTTGAAAACAAATTTTTTTTTTCAAATCACCTTTCCTTACTCGGAAATACTTTCATTTCAAAATGGTTTATTTAAACCAATTAAATAAATCCTTAACGATTTACTTTATATTTACGTTCCAAATCCGTAAATTAATTCCCATAATTTCAAAAATAAATCAACGTTTAATTTTTAAACTAATTCCCCTTTTCATTCATAAATTCCATAGTGAATTTACATTCCAAAATATTTATGAATATACGATTTCAATTATTCATTTTCAATTTATCTTCAAAAAGATAAATTCTCAAAACATTTCATTTCACATTGGAAAAACATTCCCATACTTATTTATTCATAAGTAATTCACAAATCCATTCAATTTCAACACTTAGGAAATATTCAATATACTTAAATCGAAAATTAAGTATATATTTCATACTTTAAGAAATCATTCTCTTAAACACATTTGTTTGGGCCAAAACGAATGTTACGTAAAACATCGTTACGATGACCCAAAATCACTAGTATAGGGATTCAAAGTTTAAATAGATATATAAATCCCAATACTATACAAAACATTTCCTTTCGGAAACCATTTACTATAACAACAGTGTTATAGTCCACCATTTCCTTCTATTTCTCGAAAACGTCTATTTCAACAATGAATGTTGAAATCTATGTATTCGATACTTAATGCATTTTAAACGTCTTTAAAATCATTAACTTCATTTCATAATGTTCCTTCCCTAAAAACATATCCATTTCATTTAATAATATATTCACTGTCCAAAATCGGGAATATAATTCCTTTCATATATTCCTATATCCAACTTATCAAATTCAATTGATTTCGGGTTTATAAACAACGTTTATAAACTCCATTTATATTTTTATAAACTTCTATTTATAAAAATCCTTTTTATATCTCATTTTAAATGCCAAAATCCCATTTATAAGTTGATTACTTATAAATCTTCTATTTCACAAAATCTATTCATTTTATAACTTCACAATTTATAAATCTATAAATTCCGTTCACTTATGAAATCCATTTTTATTTCATTTTTAACGCTTATAAAAACTCGTTTTATAATTTTAATTTATAAAATATCAATTTTATAAGTCTTTTATATACATCATTTTTAATAATTCAAAAATCCTAATTTAAACCAATTTATAAATTAATTAACTATTTATTTCCAAAAATCTCATTTCGGTTATATTTTACAAAAACAGTAATTTTTATAACATAAAAATTTATAACGTTTTAATTATTTAAAATGAATTAACCCAAAATTTTAAATAAAACGTATATTTTTGAAAATTACTTTAAAAATTCCTTTTAAAACCTAAAATCATTATTTTAAAACATCATAAATGGGTCCGATGATGCAACATCACATAGTCAATCACGACATCCAAATATCATATATCGATATGATAATCAACAAATATCAAAATATCTATAGATAAATCAATACAGTTGAGGAATCCAGTTGGATCCCTCCAACCTGCTTCCCTGCATCCAAAAACATTAGCACAATACCAATTCCGCTCCAGTACGGAATTATCGCGGTATATGGGATTTATAAAATTATCCGCTTAATAGACGGCGCAATAGGGTCTCATCCGCTATACAATGCGGGAAATCAACAACTGTAATATATACATATGCCAATATATATATATATATATATTGCTATTATATATAATACCAATTTCACTATTTATGAAATATTCGCGGTATATGTTTTTAATAAATAACCCCCGCTTACCAACGGCGCATAATGTCTATTTTAACAATCAATAGATAACAATTATCATTCAAACATGCATTCAAGAATTTTAAATATAACTATTTAAAATAAAAATCGAAACCGATTCGATTGAGTGAGAAGTTCTCACCCTGATTCCAATTCCGTTTTCAGCTTTTATTTCGAATAAAATTAAACGCGCGTTTAATTTTATCCAAAAATTTTACTGACTCCAATCGTCCCCAATCCAATTGCATCGCATAGTGCTCGTCCATACGATTCCAACGCAACTGGTTTCACGCGTTTTCGACCTCGTATGAAAAAGTTATCGCGATTTAAACATTTACACAATTTAATAAAATTTAAATTTACATTTTCTTTTAATATTTTTAACCTTAGCCAATCTAGCCGTTCGTTTCCACTCAGCAAATCAGGGCCGTGGTTTTCATCATCTTCCACGCGCATACTCCCTCCAGGCAAACTCATGCGAACACAACCCATTCAAAGCCGACCTAGGGCTCCAAATCGCGGCCATCACGAGCAAAACTAAGACGATCAGAGAGCCTCACGTCGAAGCCCCCACCTCCACCTACCAACGCCGGCCGACCGCACGCGAACGACCCCCCCTATGCCTCGGTTTTCACGCCTAAACGCATGGGGAACGCGACCTATTTGCCATCGATTTACTACACCATTTGCGATCATATCCTTATGAAACCAAAGCTCTCACTTCGTTCTACAATGTTGTAGTTGGGGATTTTTCGAATAGGTGAATGGATTGGAAGATTTTGAAGGAAGATCAAAACTAATTTCTGGCCTTTCAAGAAGAAGGTGGCGGCTAGGCTATAGGATTAGGGTTTTGAAATATTTTTTTGTGAATAAGGGGGCTATTTATAGAAGTTTGAACGACACTATTCATCCGGGTTTTCCAAACTCCGATTTACGCGCGGTGACCGACGTTTCTGGGGTTTATCCCACGTTTCGGACACAATGGAACGGGTTTTGGAAGCTAATTCGGTCATTTGTGCGAGTTATGGCAATAAACGTTCGATTTAAACTTAAACCGATTAAACGATTTTCTAGGCGTTTTAGCTTGCACCGGACAAACGGTAAATCCAATTGACACGAAATTTGAAACCTTACAATAATATCACATTACGGATCCGATGAAACTGGTTTCATCGAAATCCGAGACTTTTTGAAAAATGACTATTTTAACTCGCCAAATTAAAATTAAAACAATTTCGATGCGTTTCGAGCTGCCACAGTCAAACGACAACTCCGATTGCTACGAAAATTGAAATCCGATAATAACAAATTATTACGGATCCAATGGAACTGGTCTCGTCTAATTCTGAGATTGTTCGAAAATTGGCTATTTTACAGTCGATAATTAAATATTAAAATATTCAATTTTCACAAATTAACTTCAATTCAATTTTAAAAGTTCTAAAATATCGTTCTAACTCCAACATGATAAAATAAAAAATTTTCAAATCAATTTTAATCATATTTAACCCTATTTTCAATTATTTCTGTAATTTCAACTATTAAATAATCGATTTAATTATTCAATCAAACCCAATTATTCGAAATAAATTTATTCGACTTATAAATTTCACTTATTAATAATTAAAATTAATTAAAAATTCAAATTTTAATTAATAAAAATTCTGGGTCGTTATAGAAGTCAAGCAGAAGCACCTGTAACATCTCGGTCTGACCCAAGTATTATTTCATAAGAAAACAATAAATGGATCAGTCTAGCTATAAATATTAGATGAAATGATATAGAATATGAGATATGACTAAACATATAATAATCACAATGCCAAGCTGTGAAAAATAAGTAATTGAAAATCAACAGGAGATTTATCAATATCACAAAAATCTTCTCAAAGATCAAAAGGAATGTCATGCTCCTTATTTCATTCACCAAGCCACAAATATTGACAACATTAAATGCCAATCATAAAATTGGTGAAATTCAAATTCTAGAAATCGTCAATAGAAATCCAGGAATCACAAAAATGATCGTAGAAACGATCAATCACAAAAAGGGGGAGGCCTATCACAAAACGGAAGCATAAAAACTCACTGACACGTGTATCACAAAACGATTCGGGACATCGATGTAGTACAAACGATACATCACATGAACCGAAAAGCCGAGACATCGATGTAGTACAAACGGCACATCACATGAATCGAAACACAAAACAATTCGGGACATCGATGTAGTACAAACGGTACATCACATGAATTGAAAAGCCGAGACATCGATGTAGTATAAACGGTACATCACATGAATCGAAAAGCCGAGACATCGACGTAGTACAAACGGTACATCACATTAATCGAAACACAAAACAATTCGGGACATCGATGTAGTACAAACGGTACATCACATGAATCGAAAAGCCGAGACATCGACGTAGTACAAACGGTACATCACATGAATCAAAACGTAATAAAAGTACATGGGTCGCTAGCCCACAAAGAAATGAGACGAAGCTCAATAAAAATGAAGTACAGTCCTCCATGTGGACAAAGAGACATCGCACATTGCTAGTCTAACCCATAAATTGATCATCATCGATCATCAAGAAGTGTCAATTACCTTAAGCTAGTAAATATATGAGCTTAGCCTCATGTCCCATAACCACTAGCTTAACTTAAATATTTACGAACAAATTGTAGATCTCCACTAGAAAATTGTCACAAGAGATTCAATCGAACAAGTCCAAGAATTTACCAACGAAGTAAACGCAAGCGTTTCATACCACTCGTTTTACTAAGCCGTTTAATTAGATTTCTCATACGAGTGAGGAAAAGGTTTGTATATACTAATAGATTGGAAAACGGTTTTAATAAATGATCTTTGTATTGAAATAGTGTTGAAATCGTTTTGATGAAAGAGTTTTGATATTTACTACTAGTATACAAACCTTTATATTTTTAAAGTGACAAATCACAAAAATGATTGTAAAACAATCAATCACCGAAATTCACATTCGAAAACGTGAATAAAATCCAAAGAAATCGATATCAAATTCATCAAAATGGATATTTCGAAAATTCCCAAAGAAAATGTCATCAAAGTCAATAATAAATGATAACAACAAAAGGGAAACAACACTAATCGATTAAAGTTGGAAATTCAACAAAATAGACAATATAGGCAAAATTGGCAAATAGGAGAATGTCGGTCAACCGGACTCCCTGAGTCGGTAGACTGAACCAAAGGTGGAAATGCTCGGGTAGCAGGTCGGTCGACCGGACCCTGAGCTCGGTCGGCCGGAGCCTGTAACCTGCACTTCCAAAACAGAGGCAGGAAGTGCTCGGGTAGCAGGTCGGTCGGCTACAGAGCTCGGTCGGCCGGACCCTGTTGCCAGCACTCCCATGCCTATCTAATGAATGCCAATCCCTTTCGAATTGCAAACGGTCGAGCAACGGCACTAAGGATTTACGCCATCGACTACCCGGCCATAGAAGCTCTTCGATTCATCACCAAAAACATGATCAAAACATCAAACTTAGGATTTTTAAAGAATTGAACTCAAAACACTGAAAATTGGAATATTCACCAAATTAATCCAAACCAAAAGCAATTGCACAAGAATAAGTGTTAGGAATTCAAACCTAACAATCGAAGATAGATATAAGCATAGATGTGAGATAAAAATCTCACCTTTGAACCCAAAAACAATGAATGAGAAGCTTGAAGACAAGGGAAGATCAACCACACTTTAGTATCAACACTAGAAGCTTGAATCTAAGATCAAAAGAAGAACGTTCCCTAAGTTAGGTTTAGGAAATTTCTGAAATTGAATGGAGATAGAGTTAGAGAAGAAGAAGAGGACGCTTACCAAAGCTTCTTCTATTGATTTGGAGCTAGAACTTGATTTGTAAATGGAAACTAGGGTTTGGAGTTTTAATTTCCCATTCCACTCACCATTAATCTCTTTAGAACTGAAAAGTAGAGGAAGAGGGAGTGAATGAAGAGGAGTGGTTCAGTTTGGGGTAATAAGTTGGCTAGTGGGCTGAACCCAACCCAAAGCCCTAAGTGAAAAGGTAGCAAAATTCAACTTACTCCAAACATATCGAAGCTTATACTCAAAAAGATTGCAAACGGCATTTTGAACTCAATGGAAGGGGTCTCGAGTCCCAATTCGACTATTTGCTAAAAGTAGGTTTTTGGACTAAAATCCGACGAACGATGAAATATTTAATTAAAATATTTAAATACACAATCCATAAATATGCGGATTATTACAGGCATATTCAAGCCAAAAATCTATAACGCAACCGTTACATCTGAGGAAACAAACAACTTTGATTAGGTAGTAAATAATAAGAATTGGAAAACAGCCATGGATGAAGAAAATACTCGTGAGGAATAAACATGCAATTTAGTTCATCCACCTGAAAACAAAAATATAGTGGGATGCAAGTGGATATCCCACTATAATTCAGATTAAAGAAAAATACTAATGGAAACATTGCAAGATATAAAGCAAGGTTTGTGTCTAGGGTTATACTCAACAACATAGATTTGACTTTAACGAAACATTCTCTCCAGTTGTTCAGCCAACTACAATCAAAACTGTTCTTACTCTAGCATTGCAAAGAAATTGGAAAATCAGACAGTCGGATGTAAATAATGCTTTATCTTAATGGTAATTCAAATAAAGAAGTTTAGAATAAAGAAGCCACAAAGCTTCAATCAAGATAGAAGATTAGAGTGCAAACTGAATAAGCCATTTATGGGCTTAAACAGACTCCCAGAGTCTAGTTTGGTAAACTAAAATTCATATTAAAATTTTTGGAATTTCAGTCTACCAAATCAAACAACTCAATATTTACAAGAACTAATAATGTTTCAATTACATGCATTTTAGTATATGTTAACGACTTGATTATCACATGTAATAATGAGTCAGAGATCAACAATCTTATTCAACTTTTAGACAGACAATTCCCAATAAACGATCTTGGAGCACAGAACTATTTTTTAAGAATTGAAGTTACAAGAATATCAGAATAAGATATATTTCTATGTCAAACAAAGTACATCATGGAAATTTTAATCAAAGCACAAATGGATGCCGCAAATTCTCTGCCAACACCAATGATAATTTGTCAAAACACAAGGGAAAACCTATACTTAATGATGAACAATACAGAAGTAATGTTGGTGCATTACAATAGGCAACCATTACAAAACAAGAAATATCATTTAGTGTTAACAAAGTGTAACAATTTATGCAGGATCCAAAAGATAAACACTAGAAAGTTGTAAAAGGATGATCAGATACTTAAAGGGCACTGCCAATCATGGTTTGAAGCTTATAGCATGCAAACATCTAAACATGATAGGATATGATGATACTGATTGGGCAACAGATCTTGATGATAAAAGATATACCCTAGGATACTGCATATATATTAGAAATAATCCAGTTTCTTGGTGTTCTATAAAGCAACCAACTGTATCTAGAACAAGCACCGAAGCTGAATATAGAAGCGTAGCATGTGCAACAATAGAAATTATGTGTATATAGTCATTGTTAAGTGAACTCAAATTAGACACATATATAAATTCAAAACTATAAAGTGATAACATAAGTGCAATTTCATTATCAGCTAACCCAGTATTGCATTCCAGAACCAAACATATGGAAATAGACTTATACTTTATTTGTGAATAAGTGATAAAAGGAAAATTACAAGTCAATCATGTACCTACGACCTATCAAAATGCAGATATTCTTCCAAAACCATTATTAGCAAAGAATTTCACCTGACTAAAGACTGATCTCAAGGTTGGAGAAAGGTCGGAGCCTCTTAACCTAAAGTAGACTCAAATTTCAATCAACTGCAATAGATCTGCACATGAAGAAATAGATCTACAATCCAAGTCGGTTCATATCACAAGCTCAACTTGTTTCGTGTAATGACCCAGAATTTTGGTTAATTGATATTGGAATATTTAATTAATTTTGAATATTTAAAAGTTAATTTTATAGATTTAATAACTTGAATTTCAAAGTATATTGATTTATTGGATAATTTAATTATTGAATTTAATAATTGAAAATCGTTTAAATAATTGAATCTTGGACTTTTATTTGGATAAAAATGATTTAAGCGCTTATTTAAATTCTAGTTAATAAATATGATGACGATAAAACTTTTAAATTGGATTTAAAAGCAATTTGCCCTATTTTGAAAACAACTTGTTTTAATTAATATATAAAAATAGCGTTCGGGGACATGGTCTTGGATTTCCATGAAATTCACATCATTAGGTTCGTAATAACGAATTATAATATGCCATAAAATTTCATAGGGATCAGATGCACCGTTTGGTCATATGGGATAGAAATGCATCGAATTTAATATCGAAAATTTATATTATAATTCGGTTCAAAAAGCTATCTTCTCCATACGATCAAATTAGGTCTCGAAACTTATTACATTGCATTCGGAATAGGGGTATAACATTAGGAGCGCCAGACGGCATGCCCCGATCGGTGTTCGGATTAATATCTAGATATTTTGGAATTATATATACATATATAGTCTTCATTTCACATCAGCCAGAAAAAAATTCACTCAGCCACCCTATTGTTGTACGAGCCTACACTTTCCTACCATAGGGAATTCGTTCTTTTCAAAAGTTTTATCCAGTGGCCCAGGATCATCATAGCCAATCTCGACGTGTTTAGATGAAGTCACCAACTAGGAATTTGTTGCCGATGCCGAGACGTACTTCTTCAACGGTGGAGATTTGGCATGGCTTCCTATAGTGGCCAAACTCTTGAGACGAAGGATGGCGAAGTTAACATCCTCGGGGCGGTACTGCAGGTGGAGCTGGAAGCTAAGGATGGTGGCGTTGTAATGGCGTTGGCATGCTTCGACATGAGTATGGTGGAGGCCGATGGCCTATGATGACAGTAGTGGGGAGAAGAATGTGGTCACATTCGTTGACTTTTGGCAAGCTCAGTCGCGAGGGAGGAGATCACATGGGAGGGGAGGGAGGAATCGGCATGGAAGGGGCTTGGCGAAGTGGGATTTTTGTCGGCGATAGTGGCCGTAGGAGAAGGGGAGGCTAGGTCAAAGCAGGGTGTAGGATGGTCAAACTCGAGAAGATGGGGAAAAGGATTTGAGGCGGGATTTGTTTTTAAAGTGGTAATTGGTTATAAGTATGTAATTAGGGAAATATTATATTATTTTATTCAATAATCTTAGAACTATGATAATTTACTCGTTTTATGATCAAATGGAACGAGATCTGTCATGTTTGGTTCGTATTGAATAGCACTACGAAATGCAATTGATTTGGTGATAATTGGGGCTAGCAAGAATTTTTGTTAAAATTAAACGTATGTTTAATTTAAATTTAAACGGGATGCTTCACCGATGACTGTAATCAATGTGAGTAATCCTCACTCATTTGGACTACCGGTTTTAATTTATGATATCAAAAATTATTTATTGGTTGATTCGATGAATCGATAAATTACTACTATGAGTTGGATGTCATATTATATATATTAGTAGTTGGATGTATTTCCCGCCAATTGGGGTGGATGAGACACTATGCGCCTCGCATAATAGCGGATGACCCTATATTACCGCAATATCTCGCCTCAAAGTGGGATTGGCATTTTATGTTATATAACATTTATGGATGTTGGAAAACAGGTTGGAGGGTTCCAATTGGATTCCTCAAATATGTTGATTTTTTTTCATATACAGTGATATATGGTGTGATTGAATAATCTGTTATGGATTTTTATGTGATTTGATTTATTGGATGCTATGGTAGCACTAGTCTTAATTTTGGTATTATATATACCATATATTTTTGAATTTTGAAAAGAATTCTAACGGCAATTTTGCAAATGAAAGTATTTATATCAAAATTTGAAATTATTTAATAAGGGAATTGAATGGATAAAATAAATAAATAAATTTTAGATATTTATATAGCTATTTCATAAAATGGTTTCAAATAGAGAATTTTAAATTTGAAATTTTTACTCAATGGATTTTAGATAAGATTCTTAAAAATACAAAATGGAGTCGAAAACCAGATTTCATCAGTTTTCAAATATATGGGTTATTTAAGAAATAGAATTGTAAATTGAATTTTAATTAGAAATTGATTTACAAGTAGATTTTTGTAACATAAACCTGTATAAACTAGGAATGAGTTTATGAAAATTTATAAACGATGTTTATAAATAAGTGGAATGATTAATATTTGATAAATGAAAAAAAAATATTCACAATGTGAATTTAAAATGAAATATTGAAACCTGTTTAGAAAGAAATAGTAGATTATATTTTGGAATTTGGGAATAGTTGTGAAATTGGAAATGAGAATCGAATTATGATAAATCGAGAGAGGTTTATAAACAAAAAATGATTAGGTTGAATCTTAAAAATAGTTTTATCAAGAGATCAAGATTTGTTTCTTAAAGGGGATTTTATTATTTAAATATTGTAGTTTTAAAAATGATATTTATATTCAAATTATTTAGGAAAGCTGGTTATTCAATATTTAATATTTGTTGAAATGAATTCTATTTTTATATTAAGCTTTGAAAATTGATTATTGCTATTTTTGAATGAATTGAAAATTTGTTATTATTGTTTCTTTAAATGGGGTCAATAATTTAAATAAATTACTTAAATGTGTTAAAAAATTATTTTTTGTTCTTTAAAATAATTATTATACATATATATAGTTTGGGAATGTGATTGAAATTTATTTATAAATACTCTCGAGACTCGTAAACCAGGTTTTATTTATGGATGTGATTTTATAAGAGAAATCTTATAATGGGATTTCTTGAAACTTAAGAAATTTCTAAAATAATCAGATACAAAAACTTTGGAAATGAATTTGAATTCATAAAAGAAGTTATAAATTGTTAGATGGGATTATGAATAAGTAAAATCGAGTTTTTTTGGAACTTGTAAAAAGAATAGGAAATGGATTCTGGGAATTTATAAAATGAACTAAATGGGTTGATAATTTGCGAATGAAGTTGTAAATGTTTATTTAAGCGTGTATAAAGGGAAAATCCTCTTTTGCATGTAATTATATACATATAGTCGAGAAAAGCTATGAAAAATTTCTAAGTTTTGATTTTAGGAATGGTTTTGGACGTAATATATTTTTACTAAGATTTGGACTGGAAGGTTTTGGAAGTGTATTAACTACGAAAGGATTTATATAGAAATATTTTTCTAAGTAATGGATTATAAATTGAATTTAGAAATATTTCGAAGTACTGATATGGTTTGAAAATATCCTTTTATGGATATAAGTATTCGAAATTGCTTCAAGTACTGAAATATTGGAAGAGATTTGGATATATATGTGTGTGTGTGTGTGTGTGTGTGTGTGTGTGTGTGTGTGTGAAGATATTTTGAAATAAATGTTTTGAATGATTTATAATATGGGTCTAGTGACTGCTTATCTGTGATTTGATAGTTGAATAATCGACTATCAAATTTGGCTAATTTCGTTGATCGTTTCGAAGAGACCGGGATCAGATTTAATTATCCGAAAACCTCTTCGATTTGATTTGAGCATTGCGGATTATGAAATCATGAAGATGGTGAAGACGGTGATTTTAGTGATTCGGTTAGTTTAGATCCAGAACAACTTGTATTGATGAATGCTATCAGCATATTGTCATTGGAGGGCAATGAGCATTCTAAGTGTAAATTTCTTGAATGATAATCGTAGCCTCAAGCCTCATCAACCGGGAATGACTGAAAATCAGGGGAGATGCGGCAAGGCTAAGTGGGTCGCACTCATTAGGGTATATTGTCACCTTTCTAGATTACACCACATCTACATATTTATGGACTGGTTGTGCGTTAGATCTCAAAAGGGTTGCAAAGCAATCGGGGTAATGGCATATTCGGTACTATGCTGTACGGGGTAGGCCAGTCTTGTGTTGGAAGGCATCGGTAAGATCGATCTTAGTACTTTTTCTAGACGTGTATTGTGATAGGTAGTACCCTAGTGCCTAGTCAATGTATGGAATCCATTCTCCAATAAGTGTCGTATGGTTTTGATTGTGCCCAACTATGCTGAAATGTGAGATGCAAGTATTTAAGCTAATTTATAGTTTTTTATATAGACATATTATAATATCAGATTATTTTGATATAAAAAGTTTTGGTTATCGTAAGGTAAAAAATCGTCATGTTTATGTGTGGCGTTGTCTTATGAGATACATTTGATTTTCATAGATTTTCTTATGACGTCAAATCCAATCGGATGTGTTTTCTCACAATGGTTTTCCAGACTAACTCAGGTGTTATTTTATTATAATCCTCGGTTCAGACCGAGTATTACAGATTTAGGTTAGGATGCTGTGGAGTACAGAAGATGTGCTGGATGATTCTCAGGCGTATTGCACATACTTGGTTATATTCCACTTCTTTGTGTAAGCTGTATATTCAGCACTTGTGAGGATTAGTTGTTTTAATTGTCCAGATTGATTTGTTTATTGTTGTACTCCGTTGATGGTATGTATAATAACATTTACAGTTATTTTTGTATAAATATATGTTATTATTTATTATATATTGTTCCATTGTGATTGTGAGATTCTATGTTATTGTTTCTATTCTTCTATCTTTCTTCTGCTTCTGTCCCCTTAATAATCGGGTTTTCTGGCATTCGGTTTCTTGGCATGTAATACAGTGGAGGTATTAATGTCGATTTTCGAGGGTCAAAAATCTCGGTCATTACAGTTGGTATTAGAGTGAGGTTAAGCAAGAACCTTGGCTTTGGGGTAACTCATTAGAGATAAGGACAGTAGCACTCTTGAGTGAGTAAGAGAGTGTGTGTGTGTGTTAATATATATATATGTGTGTGTGTGTGTGTGTGTGTGTAACAACCAAGTATTTTCAACCATTCGCATCTACACATGTCGGACTTGAATTGCTCAAAATATCGCGTTGTAAATAAAATTTGGCAAATCTCAGAACATACAGTAAATAATAATCACAGAACACAGACACAGAGTAAGAAATGCATCGGAAGTAAAAGAGATAGTAGTTCATGAAGCTGCTATGTAAATATATCAGAGTTAAATAAAATACAAAATAATAAATAAAGTACAATAGAAGTCTCAAGATGATAACCAAGTACAAGCTGAATAGAACAACAGAACTGGAATAGATAAAACTAGACAAGTAGATAATCTCCAGCGATTCCAATCTTCAGAAAGTGGAAATCCAAATATGTGAATACTCAGGCTGACCCGAGCATAAATAAAATACAAACACTCAAGTCAGGACATACATACTTATACAATGTAAACCAACTCAAGTGAACTGTAGTAAAAGTACAAGTAACTTAAAGGATGCTTGGGACCGCCCATCATCTAAGGATCCGTTAAACTATTTACTATGTAGTAATATTGCGCTATTATAATAATGTCTAATAGTAAAATAAACTTACTTTTAAATAGCATTAAGGAGTGACCCAATATTCCCCTTAACACAAATAATGCCAATAGTCTATACAATACCTGCATATCTCCTGATCGGGAGACTACGAGAAGATACTGCATAGGTACGACATAAATAGAAACTCGTAGTAAAGGCTCGATATGGTATGTGACATGGCACACAAGGCAATGCCAGGGTAGATATACCATTTACGACACTCGGGCTGGTGGTAACGCAGCAGCCACATACGCCCACCGCGGAACACATTCCCACAAAATCGGAGGGGTGCCCAAACAATCACAAGTAATAGTATGGTATCGAAGAAATGCGTCCGCAGCCCGAGACCGCTCCTGTTTTAGCTACCTTATGCCAACTCACGGGAGTTGGGTCCACGTAAACATACCATAAGAACGTTGCCACCATCCTACTTCATTTTGGAATATCCACCGCATACACGGTTGTCAAAGGGGTTTTCGGTATCGATAGAGAGTATGCCCATATCCGATCCTGGTTATTTGTCAACCAATCGTTATTATAACCCGTAGGTATAACTTTAAAATAACATTTTTATACTTCAAAATAAAATATCATTTCAATCCAAATTTTTATCAAAATAAAGATTTAATCATTTCTAAACCATTTCAATATATCAACATACCATATCTTTCAAATTCAAATATTTACCAAAATAAATAACAAGTTATTTCAAATTATTTCAATACATATCCTTTCAAAACTACCTTTCAAATCGTTTTTAATACATAAATATCATATCTTTCAAACTTCATTTTTCAAATCATTTTAATATCAAAATATCATATCTTTCAAACTTCATTTTTAAATTATTTTAATATCAAAATATCATATCTTCTAAAACTTCATTTCAAAACATTTAATTTATATAAAATATCATATCTTTCAAAACTTCATTTCAAAACATTTAATATATATCAAATATCGTATCTTTCAAAACTTCATTTCAAAATATTTAATATATATAAAATATCATATCTTTCAAAACTTCATTTCAAAATATTTAATATATATCAAAATATCATTTATTTAATATATATCAAAATATCGTATCTTTCAAAAATTCATTTCAAATCATCATATAAGTTCAAATCCAAATATTCAACTTTAAATACCTTTTAAATTCAAAGATTTCATTCATTTATTTTCATTCCAAATCACCTTTTAAATAGCTTATATTTTAATCAAAATAATTCATTTAAACTATTTAAAATTTTAGTTTATATACTTTCAAATCAAGTATTCAATTTCCAAAGTTTTAAACCATTCTAAGTTTGTTTACTAAATTAAAACCATAAACATTGAAAATTTAAGCCTTTCACAGCATTTAGAAAAAGCTGCTGTAAGTTATACTTGAAAACATTTCAATTTAAACCATTTAAACATTATAAAAATCAAATTTTAACATTCAATGATGTTCATTAAAATACTCTTTTAGTTAATGATTTTTGTAAAGCAGCATTTTATAATTAAATCAAATTTCACAAATCCACTTAATAAATTCAAGTGTAAACTTTCCTATTTTTACATTTAACACTTTATTAACATTTACATTTTCAAATTATCACTTCACAAATTAAACTAAATTTCCAATTTATTAAATTAACTTAAACCCTTAATTAAAACCAAATTCACATTTCCAGGTCAAGTTCATTTTAAAATTACACTTTTAAGAATTCATTCATTTAACCATTTTAATACCTAGAAAAATCAATAATACTTTATTAATTCATTTAAACTCAAATTTAATCAAATCATCGTATTTACCATTTTCCAAATATAATTAAATTTCCATTTTATTTATATAACTTAAAATTCCCATTTTAAACCAAAACCCAAATTTTCACACTTTAAGTTATATTTGAATAATTCAACTTAACCATTTATTTATTTAACATTTTCCACTTATCCAAAATCATAAATCCTTTATTTGAAACACTTTAAAATATATTTAAATCAAATTAACATAAACTTACATTTAAACCACTTAAAATTTTATTTATATAACTTAAATGTCATTTTAAAAGCCAAAGTCCAAATTTCCAAATTTAAGTTATATTTCAAAAATTCACTTTTTACCATTCATTTGAATTACATTTTTAACTTCTAGAAAAATCCCAAATTTATTTATTTAAACATTAAAAATCCAATTTAAATCATATTTCATAATTTTTCACTTTTAAAAAATATTTAAAATATTCAAAATACTTTATAAAATATAACCATGGGCCTGTATGTTGTTTTCTAACCTAGGTCAAGTGATACAGATATACATCATTTCAGTCCGCGGTTTAAAAAGAAAAATCCGGGTTCTATCATTTCAAACCCGCAATCCCAAGTTAAAATAAATAAATAAATAAATTCATTCAGGCCTATCATTTCAGCCCATAAAGATTTTTCCCTATTCTAAAGTCCGTTCGAGTATGTATCATTTCAACCCATAGTGATTCTATTCTACAAGGAACTTGCAGTGTGATAAACAGATATAAATGATAAAATAGCATCATATAACAATAACAAATAAGATGAGAGGTAAACTAACAATTTAACATCATATATAAATGATCACAGGCAGTTATAACATCACATAATAGTTCTACACATTCAAACGGTGTCAATTCACATTTGTATAAGTATAAATGTCTTGTGAGATTTACTCACCTTTTTGTGCTGGAGTTAGCGATCAGAACACACAGAATAGATTCTAGAAAGCACGACAAGCATGATACAGTATGACTTTTGATTTGAATGAATAGAGAGCCTTGATATTTATCTTGTAAACAATAACCAAAGCAAGACAATATATACATAAATATTTAACACAAACAATGTTGAGACAATGAAGATAAGAGACAACAAAGGAATGAATGTTTTTGCCTTGCTGTCTACACTTGCTAGCACGGCTTAGGGAATTTTGGTTCAGATTTGGACATGGTTTGGGTCTGGTTTGGAGCTAAAAAGGCATGGCTACACGGCAAGAGCAAGGTGGAGGTTACAGGCATGAGAATACAAAGGGTGTAGGCTTGATAGTGGAGTTTTGGTGCACCACATGGCTCGTCTACATGCATTGTTTGGCTCAGCTCTTCATGTTTCAGATTTGGACATAGGATGAAGTGATGGGTGGTGGTCATATCAAGGTGGTCGTGGAGCAAAAGGAGGTGGCCAAGGCAATCTAAGGTGATGTTGTTGAAGTTTGGCTCGGCTAGGCATGGTTTTAAGGGTTTTAGCAATGTTTTGTGTGGTTTTTGATCAAGTGGAGTACACGACCAGTCATGATCAGATCTGGACAAAGGCTAAGCATGATGGCTAGGGGTGTGCACTTGCTGGTGGTGGCGGCCAGAGGTGTGGCCGTGGCCAAATATGGAAGGTATGGTGAAGTATTGGTTGATAGTGCATGGATTCAAGGAGTTTTGCACTGTTTTGATGTTGTTTACTCAACTTTGTGTTCATGGTCTGATTTGGACAAAGGGGTGGGCTGTTTGGCCCTGGATGAGGAGGGGAGGGAGATGGTGGAGCTGAAGTAGAAGGGCTAGGTCAAGCACACTAGAAGAAGAGCAAGAAAAAATCAATAGAAAATAAGAAAGAAAAGATGATATAAAGGAAGAGAGAAGCCATGGCTTGCCATTCTCTTTTGGTCATAAATTTTTTTATGACGGAGAGATGTTTTCATGTGAATGAAGTGAAAAAACACACGGCTATGGATGAGAAGTGTATGGCTATCAATGAATGCAAGAGTTAGAAAATGAAAAGGTGGGAAAACAAAGAGACTTAAGCAACTAAAAAGTCACAAAACCTTTCATATTTCTTTTATTCATTTTGAAATTTATAAATACATATAAAACTGATAAATAAAGATAATAACTCATAAATGAAAATAAATATATAAAATAAATAATTAAATTTTAATTAATTGGGATTTAATTAAGAAAATGGCTTAAAATGCAAACTAGTCCATAAAATTTGAAAATAAATTCAACAAGTTTTGAAAAAAAATTATTATCACTATAAAATATTCTAAAACAAAATTTTGAAATAAACTAATATTTAAAACATATTCAAAGTGAAATAAATAATTTAATTTAGAGAAAATAGAAAAGAACTAAAGAAATTGTTTAAATTTCAAAACAGGGCCTAAAATTTACAGATGAATATCACTAGCCTTATGAAATTTTTATTTAATTTAGAATAAATAAAAAGTCAAATAAATAAATAAATGAGAAACAAAATAAAGTTGAATGAGAATAAATAAGTTCTTAAGAAATTATAAAGATAAATAAAGAATTACTTTAATTATTTGAAACTAGGAATTAAAATTATAAACATAATACAACTGGCATTTGAAAATGTCAATAATACTTAAAAAAATGTTTAAAACCAAAATATATTCACAACATGTTATTTTACCCATATAAATATAATTAGAACATTGCATGACCAAATAAAATATTATTTATATAATTTAAAGTAAACAATTCTGTTAACTATATCAAATTTCACACAATAGTTTTCACACAATAGTTAAAAAGGCATAATTTTCACATAATAAATCAGATTTCAAGGAAACGAAAAGTAGTTATTTTAAAATTTTATTTACTTAATAATAAAATATAAAATTCAAATTCTCAAACTTTTAAATTTTGAAGTTAAAAGTCAAAGTTGACCAAAATTCATTATTTTGGAAATTATTCTATCTAGTCACGTTTGGAATGATAATTCATATCAAAATCAAAGTTTATATTTTAAAATAACAAAATAATCTAAATTAAATATAATAAAGTTAAACAAAATTCAATTAAAATAATTACAAAATACAGGGTTGTTACACTCTCCCCCACTCAAAACTTTTCGGTCCCCGAAAAGGAATGAGGTACGGGAAAGCACAAAAAAGATAGAAATGAAATAAGATTAAGACAAGGTGACAAGAAAATTGAGATTATACCTGATAATTGTTGTTACAGGTAAGTTTTAACAATGTGGAGATGATCTTTCCAAGATCCTCTAGAATAAAGAACACAAGCACGAAAAGGTGGATTCAAAATGAGCATCAAAGATTATAGAAAGATTTCTAAACAGAAAGATTATAGAAAGATGTCTATACCAGTCTGTAGCAAGATAAGGATAACAAGGACAACCAAAAGATAGTTTGAAAAACAAAATAAGGAAATAAGTTTGAAACCATGGAAATTTCAACCTAAATAGAAAATAATTTTTTTTACACAAGTTAAATAAATCTTAACTATCTCAAATTTTATTATCTTATCTTCTAATCATCTTAAATTAACAATTTCTAAGATCATGGATTTGAAAAAATCATTCATTATACTCATAATGTACTTAATAAATTTAATTCTTCTTTATTCCTAATAAAAAATTAAATTTACTCCTCTCGATATTTTTTTCTCGTATGTTAAGTATGTTTACATTATTATAACTGTTTTAACTTATTCTTAGTTCGTTTAACATCATTTTATATTGTAAATTATTCAATTTACCTTTTATTCTATTTACCTATGTTAATCATTTTATAACTAAAATTTAAGCGTATAACATTTATTTTAACCACCCAAATTTTATTTATAAAATATTTTTATATTGTATATTATCTAATTACATTGTTAACTTCTGAAATTAAGGTAAGTTATGTTATCCCGCTTTTTGGACAAAAGCCGTGATACCAAAAGGTTGGTCAAAGACAGGAGACAGTTCACCTCAGAGATTGATCGTACTTCAGTCCGCTATGGATATCGATGAATTCTGTCCGAGTCCGGATTGGGCCACAATTGATAGGGCGTAACAAGAAAGACCATAGAAGCCACCGATTCAAATTTCAAGTCAATCCGAGGTCATATGCTCAAGATATGATGGATTCAAGTTAAGAAGGTGCACATTGCTCGGTCCGAACCCATCATGATTCGAACCCATCATGATTCGAACCCATCATATTCGAACCCATCGCGTTCGAACCCATCGCGTTCGAACCCATCATGTTCGAAACCATCCGTTTCGAACCCATCAGCCAACGCCTTCCTTCGAATCCATCAAGCCAATTGGTACTTCGAATCCATCCATCAAACTTTGTATCCATCACCGCCTAAATACGCTTCGAATCGATGACAGCTTCGAATCCATCACAAGCTTCGGGTCCATCACAGCTTCGAATCCATGCTGTCCTCGAACCCTACACGTTAAAAACAACTTCGAATCGATCTGGAGCCATCGATTCGAAGCGTCACCGCCCCCTCATACAACAGGTTCGATTCGAACCTATGGGTTCGAACCATATGGATTCAAAACATATGGACTCGAACCTAAGGGTTCGAACCATATGGATTCGAAACATATGGATTCGAATGACCCAGAGGATCGATTCGAACTAACCAGCGTACCGAGATGCCTCATCTCGAATCGATCATAACTCCCAATCTACTGATCCAAATCCCATGAAATTTTTGCAGAAGTTTGTCTACATGACGAAGAACGTCCACGCCAAGTTTCATCGCAATTGGACGATTTTTTGATCGATTCGAAGTTCACTTCGAATCGATCCCAAACTGGGCACGCACTTCAAGAACTCGGGCCTGTGGGTCCCCCGTCACGTGCCAAGCAGTCTCTCCATGATTTTGGCGGGATTTTGGCCTTCCACACCTATAAATAGAGCCCCCTGGTCATTCAGAAGGGGGGTCGGAGAATTTGGGGAAGAAGAACAAGTCTAAACGCTGCCAGGATCACTCCATGCTGTCTCAATTGCTGTCAATTTGGAATTTAAGTCCATTTCCTGCTGTAATTTGCTGAAAAGCACTTGTAATCTTCAAGTATTAAGAAATAAAGTGAAAAAACTTCATAGTGGACGTAGGCGCATAGCCGAACCACTCTAAATCCTTGTCTTCTGCGCAATTTATTTTTCTGTGACTTGGAGTTTTTGTTAGATAGTCCCTATTTCCAATTCAAGTTCTTTATTTACTATCTCTTCAAAAACTTCCGAAGGGTGTTTGCCCATTTTTGGTGCAAACAAGTTATATTTGAATGCAATTGTATTATACAATTAAACTTTCCAATTAAATCATTTCATGCTTAAATATTCATCCAAAATATTGATTTTCATTTTATAATTTAAATTATTCTTTAAAATAAAATTTAAGAATTAAATTTCCGATTTCTTCGAACCTTTAGAGATAAATAAATGTATGTACATAATTTATCAAATCAAATTTAAATCATATATCTATATATATATTATAAATCAAGTCATATTTTAGAAATTCAAACCAATTTGATTTCCCAAAACAAAGCTGTAGCAGAACTACAGAATGGTCTCCTCACTTCAAAACTCGAATATGAATGTCGGTGATGCTGCAGTCATCACCGAAATTATTTCCCAGCAACAAAAAGAAGAGCACTGATTTTTAAACTTAAAAATTCTTTGGAAACATATTCTTATTCGAAAATGCTTTAAATAATATACTTCAAACTTAAACACGAGGTTTGAAACCATTGGAAATTAAATTCTCAAATTTCTTGTTTTAAATTCATTTTAGTTCTTAAATTAATTTATAAACAACTATTTATAAATTCATTTATAGAACTATAAATGATAAATCAAGAATTATCATTTCAAATAATCAATTTAAATCAATTTATTAAGTTCCATAAATTTACTTATATATCAAAATTTATTTGATTAACCAAAATTTAAAAATAATATTGTGTTAGTTTGTTCTGTCAAAGTGTTTTAGAAATCCTATCGGTAGCGTTGATCAGACGAATCGACCGAAAACCCAAATCAACAGCAACAACACAATATATAAAACAAAATATAGATTTACAAGTACAATTCAAAATGTTTGGAAGAATATATTGGAAACAAAAGACAAGATGATCAAATAATAGAGTGGGGAGACGGGTAAACTTAAGTAAATCGTGGGCAACCTTAACAGGGTCAACCGTGATTTAATGAATAAGATCAATGTGGATTTTTTATGGGTTAAATCTACATTCGATCTTAAGAGATAGAGTTTGGAATAACAAAAGATATTAGCATCTAAACTAAGGATAGATATAAATCTCTGGTGAATCGATGCTAATTGTAAAGGAGTTTCCTCCTTTACAAATGAAGTTTTGAGATTGGTGGGACTGCCAATTCACCATAAAGCTCATTCGAAGTGGAGTTATGGGATACTCCAGAATCAAAAGGAGATGAATAGTGAGGGACACGAATGAATTTTTGGAACCACGGGGAACGTTCCAAAATTTAAATGAAATTTGAATCAAAGAGGAAGAGATTCAAGTTTGGATGAAAGTGATTCTGTAACTAAATTTACTAAACATTCTAAGTTTTGCCTCAAAAGCCAAAGCTCTGATACCAAATGTAACGGGCCGAGCAGTGGAGTAACGCCCACCATAGCATACATTGGTACCTGTGTTCTTCCTTTACGGCCAGCCTCTCGACTGCACCACTAACCCCCCTGGGGACATGTAGGAGTAAGAGTCAACCGTTCGCTACGAAACCAGGAAGCGAGAACCCCTATCATGCTGCACCCTCCAAGTGCAATAGCAGACACACATGCTGTACTTGAATTGCTCAAAATATTGCATTGTAAATAAAATTTGGCAAATCTCAGAACATACAGTAAATAATAATCACAGAACACAGACACAGAGTAAGAAATGCAGCGGAAGTAAAAGAGATAGTAGTTCATGAAGCTACTATGTAAATATATCAGAGTTAAATAAAATACAACAGAATAAATAAAGTACAACAGAAGTCTCAAGATGATAATCAAGTACAAGCTGAATAGAACAACAGAACTGGAATGGATAAAACTAGACAAGCAGATAATCTCCAGCGATTCCAATCTCCAGAAAGTGGAAATCCAAATCTGTGAATACTCAGGCTGACCCGAGCATAAAAAAATACAAACACTCGAGTCAGGACATACATACTTATACAATGTAAACCAACTCAAGTGAACAGTAGTAAAAGTACAAGTAACTTAAAGGATGCTTGAGACCGTCCATCCTCTAAGGATCCGTTAAACCATTTACTATGTAGTAATATTGCGCTATTATAATAATGTCTAATAGTAAAATAAACTTACTTTTAAATAGCGTTAAGAGTGACCCAATATTCCCCTTAACACAAATAATGCCAATAGTCTATACAATACTTGCATATCACTTTATCGGGAGACTACGAGAAGATATGCATAGGTATGACACAAATAGAAACTCATGGTAAAGGCTCGATATGGTAGGTGACACGACACACAAGGCAATGCCAGGATAGATATACCAATTACGACACTCGGGCTGGTGGTAACGCAGCAGCCACATACACCCACCGCGGAACACATTTCCACAAAATTGGAGGGGCGCCCAAACAATCATAAGTAATAGTATGGTATCAAAGAAATGCGTCGACTATGAGGTGCGATCTCAACTGGCCCGAGACCGCTCTTGTTTTAGCCACCTTAGGCCAACTCACGGGAGTTGGGTCCACGTAAACATACCATAAGAACGTCGCCACCATCCTACTTCATTCTGGAATCTCCACCGCGTACACGGTTGTCAAAGTGGTTTTCGGTATCGACAGAGAGTATGCCCATATCTGATCCCCGTCTCTTTGGCAACCAATCGTTATTATAACCCATGGTTATAACTTGAAAATAATATTTTTATACTCCGAAATAAAATATCATTTCAATCCAAATCTTTATCAAAATAAAGATTTAATCATTTCTAAACCATTCAATATATCAACATACCATATCTTTCAAATTCAAATATTTACCAAAATAAATATAAAGTCATTTCAAATTATTTCAATATATATCCTTTCAAATCATTTTTAATAAATAAATATCATTTCTTTCAAACTTCATTTTTCAAATCATTTTAATATCAAAATATTATATCTTTCAAACTTCATTTTTAAATTATTTTAATATCAAAATATCATATCTTCTAAAACTTCATTTCAAAACATTTAATATATATAAAATATCAAACCTTTCAAAACTTCATTTCAAAACATTTAATATATATCAAAATATCATATCTTTCAAAACTTCATTTCAAATCATCATATAAGTTCAAATCCAAATATTCAACTTTAAATACCTTTTAAATTCAAAGATATCATTCATTTATTTTCATTCCAAATCACCTTTTAAATAGCTTATATTTTAATCAAAATAATTCATTTAAACAATTTAAAATTTAAATTTATATACTTTCAAATCAAGTATTCAATTTCCAAAGTTTTAAACCATTCTGAGTTCGTTTACTAAGTTAAAACCATATACATTGAAAATTTCATCCTTTCACAGCATTCAGAAAAGGCTGCTGTAAGTTATACTTGAAAACATTTCAATTTAAACCATTTGAAGATTATAAAAATCATATTTTAAAATTCAACGATTTTCATTAAAATACTCTTTTAGTTAATGATTTTTATAAAGCAACATTTTATAATTAAATCAAATTTCACAAATCCACTTAATAAATTCAAGTGTAAACTTTCCTATTTTTACATTTAACACTTTATTAACATTTACATTTTCAAATTATCATTTCACAAATTAAACTAAACTTCCAATTTATTAAATTAACTTAAACCCTTAATTAAAACCAAATTCACATTTTCAGGCCAAGTTCATTTTAAAATTACACTTTTAAGCATTCATCCATTTAACCATTTTAATACCTAGAAAAATCAATAATACTTTATTAATTCATTTAAACTCAAATTTAATCAAATCATCATATTTACCATTTTCCAAATATAATTAAATTTTCATTTTATTTATATAACTTAAAATTCCCTTTTTAAACCCAAACCCAAATTTTCAGAATTTAAGTTATATTTCAATAATTCAACTTAACCATTTATTTATTTAACATTTTCCACTTATACAAAAATCATAAATCCTTTATTTAAAACACTTTAAAATCTATTTAAATCAAATTATCATAAATTTACATTTAAACCACTTAAAATTTTATTTATATAACTTAAATGTCATTTTAAAAGCCAAAGTCCAAATTTCCAAATTTAAGTTATATTTCAAAATTTCACTTTTTGCCATTCATTTGAATTACATTTTTAACTTCTAGAAAAATCCAAAATTTCTTTATTTAAACATTAAAAATCCAATTTAAATCAAATTTCATAATTTTTCACTTTTAAAAAATATTAAAAAAATATTCAAAATACTTTATAAAATATAACCACGGGCCTGTATGCAGTTTTCTAACCTAGGTCAAGTGATACAGATATATATCATTTCAATCCATAGTTTAAAAAGAAAAATCCGGGTTCTATCATTTCAAACCCGCAATCCCAAGTTAAAATAAAATAAATAAATAAATAAATAAAATCATTCAGGCCTATCATTTCAGCCCATAACGACTTTTCCCTATTCTAAAGTCCGTTCGGGTATGTATCATTTCAACCCATAGTGATTCTATTCTACAGAAAACTTGCAGTGTGATAAAAAGATATAAATGGTAGAACAGCATCATATAACAGTAACAGATAAGACGAGAGGTAAATTAACAATTTAACATCATATATAAATGATCACAGGCAGTTATAACATCACTAATAGTTCTACACATTCAAATGGTGTCAATTCACATTTGTATAAGTATAAATGTCTGGTGAGATTTACTCACCTTTTTGTGCTGGAGTTGGCGATCAGAACGCACAGAATAGATTCCAGAAAGCACGACAAGCACGATACAGTATGACTTTTGATTTGAATGAATAGAGAGCATTGATATTTATCTTGTAAACAATAACCAAAATAAGACAATATATACATAAATATTTAACACAAACAATGTTGAGACAATGAAGATAAGAGACAACAAAGGAATGAATGTTTTTGCCTTGATTTCTACACTTGCTAGCATGGATTAGGGAATTTTGGTTCAGATTTGGACATGATTTGGGTCTGGTTTGGAGCTAAAAAGGCATGGCTACACGGCAAGAGCAAGGTGGAGGTTACTGGCATGAGAATACAAAGGGTCTAGGCTTGATAGCGAAGTTTTGGTGCACCACAAGGCTCGTCTACATGCATTGTTTGGCTCGGATCTTCATGTTTCAGATTTGGACAGGGGATGAAGTGATGGGTGGTGGTCATATCAAGGTGGTGGTGGAGCAAAAGGAGGTGGCCAAGGCAATCTAAGGTGATGTTGTTAAAATTTGGCTCGGCTAGGCATGGTTTTAAGGGTTTTAGCAATGTTTTGTGTGGTTTTTGATCACGTGGAGTACACGAGCAGTCGTGGTCAGATCTGGCCAGAGGCTAAGGATGATGGATAGGGGTGTGCACTTACTGGTGGGGGCGGCTAGAGGTGTGGCCGTGGCCAAATATGGAAGGTATGGTGAAGTATTGGTTGATAGTGCATGGATTCAAGGAGTTTTGCACCGTTTTGATGTTGTTTGCTCAACTTTGTGTTCATGGTCTGATTTGGACAGAGGGTGGGGTGTTTGGCCGTGGATGAGGCGGGGAGGGAGATGGTGGAGCTGATGGAGAAGGGCTAGGCCAAGCACACTAGAAGAAGAGCAAGCAAATATCAATAGAAAATAAGAAAGAAAAGATGAGATAAAGGAAGAGAGAAGCCATGGCTTAGCATTCTCTTTTGGGCATGAATTTTTTTATGACGGAGATAAATGTTTTCACGTGAATGAAGTGAAAAAACACACGGCTATGGATGAGAAGTGTATGGCTATCAATGAATGCAAGAGTTAGAAAATGAAAAGGTGGGAAAACAAAAAGACTTAAGGAACTAAAGAGTCACAAAACCTTTCATATTTTTTTATTCATTTTGAAATTTATAATTACATATAAAACTGATAAATAAAGATAATAACTCAGAAATGAAAATAAATATATAAAATAAATAATTAAATTTTTAATTAAATGGGATTTAAATTAAGAAAATGGCTTAAAATGCAAACTAGTCCATAAAATTTGAAAATAAGTTCAACAAGCTTTGAAAAAAATCTATTATCACTATAAAATATTCTAAAACAAAATTTTGAGATAAAGTAATATTTAAAACATATTCAAAGTGAAATAAATAATTTAATTTAGAGAAAATAGAGAAGAACTAAAGAAATTGTTTAAAATTCAAAACAGGGCCTAAAATTTACAAATAGAATATCACTAGCCTTATAAAATTTCTATTTAATTTAAAATAAATAAAAAGTCAAATAAATAAATAAATGAGAAACAAAATAAAGTAGGAATGAGAATAAATAAGTTCCTAAGAAATTATAAAGATAAATAAAAAAATACTTTAATTATTTGAAACTAGGAATTAAAATTATAAACAGAATACAACTGACATTTGAAAATGTCAATAACACTTAAAAAAATGTTTAAAACCAAAATATGTTCATAACATGTTATTTTACCCATATAAATATAAATTAGAACATTACATGACCAAATAAAATATTATTTATATAATTTAAAGTAAACAATTTTGTTAACTACATCAAATTTCACATAATAGTTAAAAAGGCATAACTTTCACATAATAAATCAGATTTCAACGAAACGAAAAGTAGTTATCTTAAAATTTTATTTACTTAATAATAAAAGATAAAATTCAAATTCTCAAACTTTTAAATAGTTTAAGTTAAAAGTCAAAGTTGACCAAAATTCATTATTTTGGAAATTATTCTATCTAGTCATGTTTGGAATGATAATTCATATCAAAATCAAAGTTTATATTTTAAAATAAAAAAATTATCTAAATTAAATATAATAAATTAAAATTAAAATTCAATTAAAATAATTACAAAATATAGGGTTGTTACACTCTCCCGCACTCAAAACTTTTCGTCCCCGAAAAGGAATGAGATACGGGAAAGCACAGAAAAGATAGAAATGAAATAAGATTAAGACAAAGTGACAAGAAAATTGAGATTATATCTGATAACTATTGTTATAGGTAAGTTTAACAAGGTGGAGATGATTCTTCCAAGATCCTCTAGAATAAAGAACACAAGCACGAAAAGGTGGATTCAAAATGAGCATCAAAGATTATAGAAAGATTTCTGAACAGAAAGATTATAGAAAGATGTCTATACCAGTCTGTAGCAAGATAAGGATAATAAGGACAACCAAAAGATAGTTTGAAAAACAAAATAAGGAAATAAGTTTGAAACCATGGAAATTTCAACTTAAATATAAAATAAATTTTTTTTAACACAAGTTAAATAAATCTTAACTATCTCAAATTTTATTATCTTATCTTCTAATCATCTTAAATTAACAATTTCTAAGATCATGGATTTGAAAAAAAATCATTCATTATACTCATAATGTACTTTATAAATTTAATTCTTCTTTATTCCTAATAAAAATTAAATTTACTCCTCTCAATATTTGTTTTCCTATGTTAAGTATTTTTTACAGTTATTATAAATGTTTTAACTTATTCTTAGTTCCTTTAACATCAATTTATATTGTAAATTATTCAATTTACCTTTTATTCTATTTACCTATGTTAATCATTTTATAACTAAAATTTAAGTGTATAACATTTATTTTAACCACTCAAATTTTATTTATAAAATCTTTTTATATTGTATATTATCTAATTACATTGTTAACTTCTAAAATTAAGGTAAGTTATATTTGAATGCAATTGTATTATGCAAATAAACTTTCCAATTAAATCATTTCATGCTTGAATATTCATCCAAAATTTTTATTTTCTTTTTATAATTTAAATTATTCTTTAAAATAAAATTTAAGAATTAAATTTTCGATTTCTTCAAACCTTTTAGAGATAAATAAATGTATGTACATAATTTATCAAATCAAATTTAAATCATATATCTATATATATATTATAAATGAACTCATATTTAGAAATTCAAATCAATTTGATTTCTCAAAACAAAGCTGTAGCAGGACTACAGAACAGTCTCTTCACTTCGAAACTCGAAAATGAATGTCGATGATGCTGCAGTCATCACAGAAATTATTTCCCAGCGACAAAGAGAGAGCACTGATTTTTAAACTTAAAAATTCTTTGGAAACATATTCTTATTCGAAAATGCTTTAAATAATAAACTTCAAACTTAAACACGAGGTTTGAAACCATCGAAAATTAAATTCTCAAATTTCTTGTTTTAAATTCATTTCAGTTCCCAAATTAATTTATAAACAACTATTTATAAATTCATTTATAGAACTATAAATGATCAATCAAGTATTATCATTTCAAATAATCAATTCAAATCAATCTATTAAGTTCCATAAATTTACTTATATATCAAAATTTATTTGATTAACCAAAATTTAAAAATAATATTGTGTTAGTTTGTTCTGTCAAAGTGTTTTAGAAATCCTATCGAAAGCTTTGATCAGATGAATCAATCGGAAACCCAAATCAACATCAACAACCCAAACAACACAATATATAAAACAAAATATAGATTTACAAGTACAATTCAAAATGTTTGGAAGAATAGATTGGAAACAAAAGACAAGATGATCAAATAATAGAGTAGGGAGACGGGTTTGCTTAAGTAAATCGCGGGCAACCTTAACAGGGTCAACCGTGATTAAAAGAATAAGATCAATGTGGATTTTTTATGAGGTAAATCTACATTCGATCTTAAGAGATAGAGTTTGGAATAACAAAAGATATTAGCATCTAAACTAAGGATAGATATAAATCTCTGGTGAATCGATGCTAATTGTAAAGGAGATTCCCCCTTTACAAAGGAATTTTTGAGATTGGCGGGACCGCCAATTCACTATAAAGCTCATTCGAAGTGGAGTTATGGGATACTCCAGAATCAAAAGGAGATGAATAGTGAGGGACACGAATGAATTTTTGGAACCGCAGGGAACGTTTCAAAATTCAAATGAAATTTGAATCAAAGAGGAAGAGAATCAAGTTTGGATGAAAGTGATTCTGTAACTAAATTTACTAAACATTCTAAGTTTTACCTCAAAGCCAAAGTTCTGTTACCAAATGTAACGGGCCGAGCCAGTGGGGTAACGCCCACAGTAGCATACATTGGTACCTGTGTTCTGCCTATACGGCTAGCCTCTCGACTGCACCACCAATCCCCACGGGGACATGTAGGAGTAAGAGTCAACCGTTCGCTACCAAACCAGGAAGCGAGAACCCCTATCATGCTGCACCCTTCAAGTGCAATGGCAAACACACATGCCATACTTTTGCTCAAAATATCGCGTTGTAAATAAAATTTGGCAAATCTCAGAACATACGGTTAATAATAATCACAGAACATAGATACAGAGTAAGAAATGCAGCGGAAGTAAAAGCGATAGTAGCTCATGAAGCTATATGTAAATATATCAGAGTTAAATAAAGTACAACAGAAGTCTCAAGATGATAACCAAGTACAAGCTGAATAGAACAACAGAACTGGAATGGATAAAACTAGACAAGCAGATAATCTCTAGGGATTCCAATCTCCAGAAAGTGGAAATCCAAATCTATGAATACTCAGGCTGACCCGAGCATAAATAAAATACAAACACTCGAGTCAGGACATACATACTTATACAATGTAAACCAAGTCAAGTGAACTGTAGTAAAAGTACAAGTAACTTAAAGGATGCTTGGAACCGCCCATCCTCTAAGGATCAGTTAAACTATTTACTACGTAGTAATATTGCGCTATTATAGCAATGTTTAATAGTAAAATAAACCTACTTTTAAATAGCGTTAAGGAGTGACCCAATATTCCCCTTAACACAAATAATGCCAATAGTCTATAAAATACCTGCTATCTCCTGATCGGGAGACTACGAGAAGATACCTCATAGGTACGACACAAATAGAAACTCGTCGTAAAGGCTCGATATGGTAGGTGACACGGCACACAAGGCAATGCCAGGGTAGATATACCAATTACGACACTCGGGCTGGTGGTAACGCAGCAGCCACATACGCCCACCGTGAAACACATTCCCACAAAATCGGAGGGGCGCCCAAAAAATCACAAGTAATAGTATGGTATCGAAGAAATGCGTCGGCTACGAGGTGCGACCTCAACTGGCCCGAGACTGCTCCTGTTTTAGCCACCTTATGCCAACTCACGGGAGTTGGGTCCACGTAAACATACCATAAGAACGTCGCCGCCATCCTACTTCATTCTGGAATCTCCACCGCGTACACGGTTGTCAAAGTGGTTTTCGGTATCGACAGAGAGTCTGCCCATATCCGATCCCGGGTCTTTGCCAACCAATCGTTATTATAACCCGTGGTTATAACTTTAAAATAATATTTTTATACTTCAAAAATAAAATATCATTTCAATCCAAATCTTTATCAAAATAAAGATTTAATCATTTCTAAACCATTTCAATATATCAACATACCATATCTTTCAAATTCAAATATTTACCAAAATAAATATCAAGTCATTTCAAATCATTTCAATATATATCCTTTCAAAACTTCCTTTCAAATCATTTTTAATACATAAATATCATATCTTTCAAACTTCATTTTTCAAATCATTTTAATATCAAAATATCATATCTTTCAAACTTCATTTTTAAATTATTTTAATATTAAAATATCATATCTTCCAAAACATCATTTCAAAACATTTAATATATATAAAATATCATATCTTTCAAAACTTTATTTCAAAACATTTAATATATATCAAATATCATATCTTTCATAACTTCATTTCAAAACATTTAATATATATCAAAATATCATATCTTTCAAAACTTCATTTCAAATCATCATATAAGTTCAAATCCAAATATTCAACTTTAAATACCTTTAAATTCAAAGATATCATTCGTTTATTTTCATTCCAAATCACCTTTTAAATAACTTATATTTTAATCAAAATAATTCATTTAAACCATTTAAAATTTAATTTTATATACTTTCAAATCAAGTATTCAATTTCCAAAGTTTTAAACCATTCTGAGTTCGTTTACTAAGTTAAAACCATAAACATTGAAAATTTTAGCCTTTCACAGCATTCAGAAAAAGCTGCTGTAAGTTATACTTGAAAACATTTCAATTTAAACCATTTAAACATTATAAAAATCATATTTTAACATTCAATGATGTTCATTAAAATATTCTTTTAATTAATGATTTTTATAAAGCAACATTTTAGAATTAAATCAAATTTCACAAATCCACTTAGTAAATTCAAGTGTAAACTTTCCTATTTTTACATTTAGCACTTTATTAACATTTACATTTTCAAATTATCATTTCACAAATTAAACTAAATTTCCAATTTATTAAATTAAATTAAACCCTTAATTAAAACCAAATTCACATTTCCAGATCAAGTTCATTTTAAAATTACACTTTTAAGCATTCATTCATTTAACCATTTTAATACCTAGAAAAATCAATAATACTTTATTAATTCATTTAAACTCAAATTTAGTCAAATCATCATATTTACCATTTTCCAAATATAATTAAATTTCCATTTTATTTATATAACTTAAAATTTCCTTTTTAAACCAAAACCAAAATTTTCAGACTTTAAGTTATATTTCAATAATTCAACTTAACCATTTATTTTATACAAAAATCGTAAATCCTTTACTTAAAACACTTTAAAATCTATTTAAATCAAATTATCATAAATTTACATTTAAACCACTTAAAATTTTATTTATATAACTTAAATGTCATTTTAAAAGCCAAAGTCCAAATTTCCAATTTAAGTTATATTTCAAAAATTCACTTTTTACCATTCATTTGAATTACATTTTTAACTTCTAGAAAAATCCAAAATTTCTTTATTTAAACATTAAAAATCCAATTTAAATCAAATTTCATAATTTTTCACTTTTAAAAAATATTTAAAATACTTTATAAAATATAACCACGGGCCTGTATGTAGTTTTCTAACCTAGGTCAGGTGAAACAGATATATATCATTTCAATCCGCAGTTTAAAAAGAAAAATCCGGGTTCTATCATTTCAAACCCACAATCCCAAGTTAAAATAAAATAAATAAATAAAAAAAAATCATTCAGGCCTATCATTTCATCCCATAACGATTTTTCCCTATTCTAAAGTCCGTTCGAGTATGTATCATTTCAACCCATAGTGATTCTATTCTACAGGGAATTTGCAGTGTGATAAACAGATATAAATGACAGAATAGCATCATATAACAGTAACAGATAAGATGACAGGTAAATTAACAATTTAACATCACATATAAATGATCACAGGCAGTTATAACATCACATAATAGTTCTACACATTCAAATGGTGTCAATTCACATTTATATAAGTATAAATGTCTGGTGAGAATTACTCGCCTTTTTGTGCTTTAGTTAGCGATCAGAACACACAGAATAGATTCTAGAAAGCACGACAAGCATGATACAGTATGACTTTTGATTTGAATGAATAGAGAGCCTTGATATTTATCTTGTAAACAATAACCAAAACAAGACAATATATACATAAATATTTAACACAAACAATGTTGAGACAATGAAGATAAGAGACAACAAAGGAATGAATGTTTTTGCCTTGCTTTCTACACTTGCTAGCACGGCTTAGGGAATTTTGGTTCAGGTTTGGACATGGTTTGGGTCTGGTTTGGTGCTAAAAGGCATGGCTACACGGCAAGAGCAAGGTGGAGGTTACAGGCATGAGAATACAAAGGGTCTAGGCTTGATAGTGGAGTTTTGGTGCACCACAAGGCTCGTCTACATGCATTGTTTGGCTCAGCTCTTCATGTTTCAGATTTGGATAGAGGATGAAGTGATGGGTGGTGATCATATAAAGGTGGTTGTGAAGAAAAAGGAGGTGGCCAAGGCAATCTAAGGTGATGTTGTTGAAGTTTGGCTCGGCTAGGCATGGTTTTAAGGGTTTTAGCAATGTTTTGTGTGGTTTTTGATCAAGTGGAGTACACGAGCGGTCATGGTCAGATCTGGACAAAGGCTAAGGATGATGACTAGGGGTGTGTACTTGCTGGTGGTGCTGGTTAGAGGTGTGGCCGTGGCCAAATATGGAAGGTATGGTGAAGTATTGGTTGACAGTGCATGGATTCAAGGAGTTTTGCACTGTTTTGATGTTGTTTGCTCAACTTTGTGTTCATGGTCGGATTTGGACAGAGGGGTGGGGTATTTGTCCATGGATGAGGAGGGGAGGGAGATGGTTGAGCTGATGGAGAAGGGCTAAGCCAAGCACACTAGAAGAAGAGCAAGCAAAAATCAATAGAAAATAAGACAGAAAAGATGAGATAAAGGAAGAGAGAAGCCATGGCTTACCATTCTCTTTTGTCCATGAATTTTTTTATGATAGAGAGAAATGTTTCACGTGAGTAAAGTGAAAAAACACACGGCTATGGATGAGAAGTGTATGGCTATCAATGAATGCAAGAGTTAGAAAATGAAAAGGTGGGAAAACAAAGAGACTTAAGCAACTAAAGAGTCACAAAACCTTTCATATTTCTTTTATTCATTTTGAAATTTATAAATACATATAAAACTGATAAATAAATATAACAACTCAGAAATGAAAATAAATATATAAAATAAATAATTAAATTTTAATTAAATATGATTTAAATTAAGAAAATGTCTTAAAATGCAAACTAGTCCATAAAATTTGAAAATAAATTCAACAAGCTTTGAAAAAAAATTATTATCACTATAAAATATTCTAAAACAAAATTTTGAAATAAAGTAATCTTTAAAACATATTCAATGTGAAATAAATAATTTAATTTAGAGAAAGTAGAAAAGAACTAAAGAAATTGTTTAAATTTCAAAACAGGGCCTACAATTTACAAACAGAATATCACTAGCCTTATGAAATTTCTATTTAATTTAAAATAAATAAAAAGTTAAATAAATAAATAAATGAGAAAAAAATAAAGTAGGAATGAGAATAAATAAGTTCTTAAGAAATTATAAAGATAAATAAAGAATTACTTTAATTATTTGAAACTAGGAATTAAAATTATAAACAGAATACAACTGTCATTTGAAAATGTCAATAACACTTAAAAAATGTTTAAAACCAAATTATATTCATAACATGTTATTTTACCCATATAAATATAAATTAGAACATTACACGACCAAATAAAATATTGTTTATATAATTTAAAGCAAACAATTTTGTTAACTACAGCAAATTTCACACAATAGTTAAAAAGGCATAACTTTCACATAATAAATCAGATTTCAACGAAACGAAAAGTAGTGATCTTAAAATTTTATTTACTTTCATAATAAAAGATAAAATTCAAATTCGAACTTTTAAACTTCTAAGTTAAAAGTCAAAGTTGACCAAAATTCATTATTTTGGAAATTATTCTATCTAGTCATGTTTGGAATGATAATTCATATCAAAATCAAAGTTTATATTTTAAAATAACAAAATTATCTAAATTAAATATAATAAAGTTAAAACAAAATTCAATTAAAATAATTACAAAATATAGGGTTGTTACAATATATATATATATATATATATATATATATATATATGAGCGCGTATTTGTTAGTGATATAATTTTTTTAATATTATGTTGATTGGTTAGTTGAGTAGCTTACGGATTCTGGTCAATACGAGTAATTAATGTTATGATAGGAATCCCTAAACACTTGAACAAAGCAATTCGATATGGTATTGTTTTGAAATTGGGTAAGTGAAATAATTTTACCTGCATTATATTTTATATGAAGAAATAATTTTTCAAAAATTATTATAGTTATATATGGTGTGCTTGGTTGTTAAAGAATGGTAATATTTGATTATTATCATTTGTTGATTGTTGCTTGTGATCGAATAAAGGATGATACTATAATGTAAACAAGGTATGCAACAAAGAAATCACTTTACATAACCCAAATGGAACTATATAAATATGATTTGTAAATGTGATTTAGAAATTAAAAGAAAATGAAATTCCGCAAGTATATTATAAATATGGTTTATAAAAGCAGTTTATAAATTAAGAGGATTTAAAGGCTGAAAATTTAGAAATTTAGATCCTATTGGTTTTGGAAATGAATTTCCAAAGTTTGAAAAATAATAATATTATTGTTTGGAAGATAATATTGGATAAAAAGATTTAAAGTATTTTAAAAGGGAATAAAAGTACTAAAATCACTGCGGTCGCCGGAAAATAATTTCTGTGACGACTATAGCATCATTGACATTCATTTTCGAGTTTCCAAGAGAGGAATTACTACTAGTGGAGTTTTGTTTTACTAAAGCTAGTTTTAATTTTGAAAATCCAAAGGAATGATTTTATATACCGAAGGATTTGTGTATATATGATTTCAAAAATGATTTGAAATACTAAGAACAAAGTATTCAAACTTTAGGATTTTCATTTAAAATGTTTTATTGAAAATACGAGAATATAAGTTTAACAACTTATAAAATTTGAAAATTAGCAAGTTAAAGCAATATTCTAAAAAGTGTTGAATATGAATGCAAGAAAATAAAATTTTGAATTTGAACTGTGGAATGAAATTTAACTTAAGTTAAATAAAGTGAGATTTGAAAATTTAGCCTAAGTTAGTGTAACAGCCCTAGTTTTATAACTATTTATTTTATTTTAATTATTTAATTTTTTTAAATATATTTTATATAAATTGTGTTTAACAATATAGTTTAAATATTTAAATTGGAAGATATATTTTATAAAATTGTATATGTCAATAAATTTAAATAATAACTGTGAAAATTTAAGCTATGTTTGAACTGGTAAATTTCGCGTTTAAAAGACGCGCCAATTTTTAAGTATAAGCAACGTATTAAAACGTGTGTTTTTAAAATGTTATTTTTTTATCAAAATTTTTGATGTTTTAGACTGCGTCCGTTTAACGTAGTGTAAAAATCATATTTTCAAATATTTTTGGAGTAAAATATCAGTCGGTGATTTTTAAGGAACGACTTTTGTGTAACTGACAGATTTTCTTAAATTTTGTCTATGCTTTCCCATTACAAAGTCTTTGCCTATTCACCATTTCATTTATTAATATCAAACGTTAAAATCAAAATATAAAATGGAATGAGAATCAACATTTGTAACGTTCAAACTTTTAAAACAAACCATATATCACGCGGTCATATTTACATACTTAAATAAAACTGATACATCCTTCCCTCCCCTGATTGAGCTTTGCCTTGTGAAACTCTCGGCCCTTTTAGCTTATATATTTTGCAAACTGAACTAAAAAAAAAAGAACATAAAGTTACGTACAAACTTTATATCCAGGCTTATATCACGCAACTTTTCATTTTGTACGTTTCTTTTTAAGAAGTTTTGCATTAAGTCTGGCCAGTTTGTTTATTAAATCAAACATAGGAGAATCAAAGCATGCTGAAATCACGCATGCATATTTACATATTTTCAAACTTTATATGTTGTGTAACTGCCTAAATCTTATATCACGTAAACATATTTATAACTTTTGTAACTGAAAGCTTTAAATCTCTACAGCTTCCTCTTTTTCCCCTGTGTTTTTGCCTATGATCTAGTATGGTATCTGCGAACGTCCAAATACATTTGTAAACATATTTAATACAAATCAAAATTTATGTAAATATAAATGAATCATCACACACGTATTCATATTTACATATTTATATATATAAAACTGATACTTTAAACCATTTAAGCTGCTTGCCCTTTTCTCCCCATTTGTCCATTTGATTCCGCCTCAAACAAATCCTTTTATCTGCAAATCATCAATCTAAAATCACGCCTACATTAAATAGTATAAGATTTTGAAATCAAAGCTTCTCATAAAAATTGCAGTTATCGCATGCATTAAATCTAGATTTCAATTGGCAGTTTTAAATCACGCATTCATACTTAACCTTGCCTATCTTTTCAACTTCTCAATTCCCATGTATATCTCTCTATTTCACCTTTATTGTGCAATAAATAAATAAATAAATAAAATTTTCCGTTCCTAATCACACATATAATTCAAGCAAAGTATCCTGGAAGGAAATTACACAGTCCATATTCATCAAATCTGGAAATTTATAAGGCACGCATGCTTTTGAAAAAAAATTCTTATAACGTGCAAATATTTATATTTGGAAGATATATCACGCATGCATTAAAACTGGAAATGAATCACGCAACCTACAGTTAAAACAAATCTATATGTATTTGCTTGAATCACTAGTTGTATCAGCACCTCTGCCGTTTCTTAAGACCAAGGGAATATTGCATTGTATCACTATTTGCCGTTTGTTTGCCTATAAATCAATGTATAAACTAAATCACGTATAAGCATTTATCATATAGAAACTGATGTTTTCATTCCCATTTATCTCTCCTTTAATTCATACGAAGATTTAAAGCAAATATTTACCAAATCAATGCTTGAAATGTGAACGTATTCCCTGACATCTTGTATAATTGATAACTATTGATTTATCTCCTCTGATTTAGCTCGTCAGTTATATTCAAAGCCCTATATATTTATCCCATTGCTTTAATCACGTGAGTAAACAATTAACATAAGAAACTGATGCATTCAATCAATTGTGTATAACTGGCAGCAGATTTGATTTCTCTTCCTCTTAATATTGAAACCTTTATTTCTTTGAAACTGAAAGGAGAAATCACGCATATATGCAAAACGTTCAGATTTCAAAGCAATGCTCCGTTTCTATTCTTGCCATTTTCCCCATAAATCTCTGCAACTACTTCAAAGCATGTTTGCTTTAACCATGCAACTGTTTAATTGGAACATATTGTGAAATCAAAATATATTCATAATGAGCAGTTTAAAATCACACATATCATCTGGAAAGAAAAAAATATAAATCAAGCACCCTTCAAATGCGCATCAGTTCAAATTTATGTGCCTTGCCGTTTTATCATTTAATCACACATCACATAAATTTGAAGTTATAACAATGTATACCTGCCAAGATACCAGTTCTCTGGTATGAGCTCAAATCACGCAGGAAATTAATCTGGCATTAAATTATCATCAAGCTTTATACGTTGTGAAACTCTTGGCTTCCCCTGTATATTTCGAAGATTTATCCTTTTGCAAACTGATCAGTAAATCACGCTCATAACGTTCTAACAGAGGAGTGGTAGGAGAGATCAACGCTTACATTAATACTCGTACGTTTCATATCTGACTATTTCGCAAAATCCATCTATATATACTTTGCTTTATCTTCTTTAGTTTCATTCTCTCTTGTCTGTTCTTCTCGGGCTCGAACTCTTATCAGGTAAATGGTCTATGTCATTTTCTTTTCTTTGTTCAGATATTTCCTCTTCCTCGAAAATTTTGTTTTATCTCTGCCTTGCTCGGCCACACTACCATTTATCCACTTTGTTTTCTCTAAGAATCTTATCATATGCCTTGAACAACATATGGATCTGGGTTTATAGAGTTTTCTTTTTTTTTCTTTTTTTTTTTTTTTTTTTGTATACATAATTAAGTCAGAGGTACTAACTTTATAGAACTGAGAGGTTACTTTGAAAAAAAATTTTACATATGTAAAACCAAGTTCTATCAAACATCTCATTAACCTGAGTTTTCTTTTGATTTCAAAATCATGGGTTCGACTAGGGGTATAATAAGGAATTTGCTCATTTTTCTCCTTTCAGACAAACTGTATTTGTAAACTTAGACCAGGTTTGGGTTCTAGTTTGGGTAAGTCATTGCAAAAGAGGATAGAAGAAGAAAAGAGCATAGAGGCATATATGAGTGAATTAAGAAAAACGTAGTTGAGTGGTAGTCTACATTTATAAAATTCATAGGCTGTGCATATCTGTGTATCACACGGTGCACGAATGGATCAGTAAAAACTTGCTTTGGATATGATGACCAAGCCTTGTGAGTGAATTCATCTAACCTGAGTGTTTAGTAAAAGGCTGGAGTTTGGGGATGCTAGTAATAGTTGAAGATAGGATGAGGTGTGTCTGTACAGTTTTTAAGCCTGGAAAGTTTAGATTGAAGATGGATGAAGTCATAAAGCAATGATGCAAATTAAGTTTAAAATGTAAGATAGTAGCTGGATTTGAAAAAGTGACTCTAAGTTGAGGAAAATTTAAGCAACAACATTTTCATAATACATAGGAATGCAAGTGTGCACGTGTATGCGTATTCAACATTTTGCCGTTTTTGTTTTAGGAAATTTTGTCGTAATTTTTGTGTTAGCACGGTTCACGTTTGGGTATATTTAGGTCACATTATACGGTGGAGTGGTCGAGCAAGTCAAAACAATTTCCGTTCTATTTTAATCCTTTCTTGACCATACATTCTAAAGTCGCGTTTCAAAATATTTGAATTTGTTCTAGATTTGAATCTAGGCGACATCAGAAGAAATTTGATCGTTATTTTCTGTCGGTCTTTACCGGTGAATCGTCGTTTTGAATTCAAATTTTCTACAACTTTCAGGTGAGTATTTCTCACCAGACATACGTATTTATATTTTAGTAAATTATTGCAAGTGTATGTGTAAAATTGTATTTCACTATTATCTGTCTGTAGTGTAATATAGAATGACGGACCCCAATTAAATTGACACCTCATCAGTTATTATCGGTTGTATTATATTCTGCAGTTATATTATATTATTGTTTATTTACTGCTTAAATCCCCACTGCAAGTTCCCTGTTATATATATATTGTTATAGGCTGAAATGATAGGCCTAAATAATTATTACTGTTCACTTGTTTGTTAACTGCTGTAAATTTACTTGGGATTGCGGGTTTGAAATGATAGAACCCGGGGTTTTATAAATTACGGGTTGAAATGATATAAATCCGTATCACTTGACCTAGGATAGAAAATCTTATACAGGCCCGTGGTTTATATAATATTTTCTGAAATTATTTTTAAATCATTTAAATTTAGAAATTGATGATAATTTGGTTTAAATTATATAAAGGATTTATAATGATTTAAAAAGGGTTAAATAAATGAATGTTGAATTAAAATTTTGGAATATAACTTGTTTTAGAAATTCTGGATTTTTGAAGGGTAAAGATTTAAATAAATAATAAGTTATATTTGAAAATAGGTTTTAAGTTAAAAGTCCACTACAGCATTTAAATGCTGTCTTTTAAAATTGGACCATTTTAAACCCATAACTTTAGATAGCATTTCATAAGTGCTGTAGAAATTGAAATTTGATTTATTTAGAAAATTTATGAAAATTTATTTTGGGAATAAGTTAAGATTTTTGGAATTTAAATATGTAATAAATAAAAGAATTTAGAAATTGATTTTGGGTGGGTTTAAAGGGAGAAATTGATTTCTATTTTTTTTAAAATTCCAAATTTAATTAAATGATTTGAAATGGTATATTATCAAAAGAGATGTTTAATCAAGGATTGATATTGAAGGTATTTGAAATATATATTTGATTTGAAAATATAAATACCATTTTCAAACTATAAGTTTTAATCAAGGATTGATATTGAAGGTATTTGAAATATATATTTGATTTGAAAAGATAAATACCATTTTTCAAAACTATAACCACGGGTTATAATAACGATGGGTTGGCAAAGAGACCGGGATCGGATATGGACATACTCTCTGTCGATACCGAAAACCACTTTGACTAACCGTGTACGCGGTGGAGATTCCAGAATGAAGTAGGATGGTGGTGACGGTTTCTTGAAAGGTATATACGTGGACCCGACTCCCGTGAGTTGGCTTAAGGTGGCTAAAACAGGAGCGATCGACGGATTAATGAGGTAGCTCCTCTGATCGAACACACTTCTTCGGTTGCCATTCTATTACTCTTGTGATTGTTTGGTGCGCGCACCTTTGATTTGGGAGTGTTGTTCGAGGTGGGCGGTTGCTGCGGCTTCGCGTTACCACCGGTCCGGAAGCGTAATTGGTATATCTACCCTGGCATTGCCTAGTTGTGCCGTGTCACCTACCATATCGAGCCTTGTACGAGTTTGGTTTTCTCCCGTAGCCCGTGTGGTATCCTCTAGTTGCTTCCCGATCAGGAGGAGCTATGATATTGGATGGACTACTGGGACTATTACGTGTTAAGGGCTATATGGGTAACCCCTTAATGCTAAGAAATAAGTATGTTTACTTTATAAATAGACACTATTATAATAGCGCAATATATTACATAGTAAATAGTTTGACGGATCCTTAGAGGATGGGCGGTCCCAAGCATCCTTTAAGTTACTTGCTCTATATTACAGTACACTTGATTTAGCTTACATCATATAAGTATGTATGTCCTGACTCGAGTGTTTGTTTTATTTTACGCTCGGGTCAGCCTGAGTTGCAGCTTCAGTTTCCTCTCCGGAGCTAGGACATTTCGTAGACCATTCGTGCTGCTGGAAGTTTGTTTCAGTCTTTATCTTTTCTGGAATCCCAGACTTTGAAGACTCTATCTCTATTTATGTCTTAACATTGTATTGAGTATTATAGACAATGTAAGTTCTGTTTTGTAAAAGTTATATCAGTGGCTTCATGAACCACTAAATTTTTAATTTCCGCTGCGAGATTCTGATATCTGTGTATGTGATTCTGTGATTTATTTATTGTATATTCTGAGTATTGCCAAATTTATTCTACAACGCAGTATTTTGAACAATTCAAGTCCGACATGCGCGGATGCGAAGGGTTGAAAATACTGGGTCGTTACATTTGGTATCAGAGCTTTGGCTCTAGGCAAACTTAGAATGTATGGTAAATTGATTTATAGAATCACCTTCATTCGAGCTTGAACCTCTTCCTTTTCGAATTTGGAACATTCCCTGTGGTTCCAAAGTTCATCCGTGTCCCTCACTTTCATCTACTTTAGATTCTGGAGTGTCCCATAACTCCACTTCGGATGATCTTTATAGTAAATTGGCGGTCTCGCCATTATTCTAATAAAGGGGCGAAACTCCTTTACCATTAACATTGATTCACCAGAGATTTATATTTATCCTCGGTTTATATGCCAGTATCTTTGGTTATTCCGAACTCTATCTCTTCGGATCAAATATAGATTTACCCAATCATATCGATCCGACTCTTCAAGTCACGGTTGACCAGGTCAAGGTTGTCCGCGATTTATATAGACTTACCCAGTTCCTTATTCTGTTATTTAATCATCGGACCTTCTGATTTTAACTAGCTTGGATTCTATTTGATTTGAGTTCATCAAATTTGAATTTCTATCCTTGTTTTGGAAATAGACATGTCTTGAAAAATGGATAATTATGATTAAGATGTATTTTAATATCACTAAAATTTGATAATTGAGAATTTGGTTTTCAAATGGAAATTTCAAGTGTAACTTATTAAAGGAATATCTTAATTATAAAATAGGTATTTTAAATAAAGTGTTAGGTTATTGCTAAATCAAGAGTTAAGTAGAATAATGAATTGATTGGAAAATACTATTATATCTACCGTAACATATTATAAGTGCTGCTGTTTTTAAAAATAAAATGTTTTGAAAATTTTATAATTGAATAAATGAACCTTAAAATATTTCAACTTTGAAATGAGTATTATTTGGCATTGAATTTAAAAGGTATAAATGAAGATTATTTTAAAAAGTGCTATGATTTTAGTAATATGATTTCCAGATGATGATATCTATAAATTTTAACGACCTTCAAAGTATTATAATCTCAAAAGCATTATGATTTCAAATTTATTATCTTATTTTGTTTATGAACTATTTTTAAGTGTCCTTGGTTTCCCTATCTGCTACAGAATGGGGAGGCTATTGCTTCTACCAGCCTATTTAGGAATCTTTCAATAATCTTTGAAATCTTTGTTACTCATCGGGACCTGAGCACCGCTGAACACCCATGGACGGGCAGTCAAACTGAAAGGGTAAAACCAACTCTAGAGGTTTTCTTCGTGCTTCAAATCCGGAACTATCCGTTTAAGGTTCTTGTTTATCTAGCTTATCTTCTTTGTTTTCTTTCTTTCTTTCGTTCCTTTTCGAGGACGAAAAGTTCTTAAGTGGGGGAGAGTGTAACAGCCCTAGTTTTATAACTATTTATTTTATTTTAATTATTTAATTTTTTTAAATATATTTTATATAAATTGTGTTTAACAATATAGTTTAAATATTTAAATTGGAAGATATATTTTATAAAATTGTATATGTCAATAAATTTAAATAATAACTGTGAAAATTTAAGCTATGTTTGAACTGGTAAATTTCGCGTTTAAAAGACGCGCCAATTTTTAAGTATAAGCAACGTATTAAAACGTGTGTTTTTAAAATGTTATTTTTTTATCAAAATTTTTGATGTTTTAGACTGCGTCCGTTTAACGTAGTGTAAAAATCATATTTTCAAATATTTTTGGAGTAAAATATCAGTCGGTGATTTTTAAGGAACGACTTTTGTGTAACTGACAGATTTTCTTAAATTTTGTCTATGCTTTCCCATTACAAAGTCTTTGCCTATTCACCATTTCATTTATTAATATCAAACGTTAAAATCAAAATATAAAATGGAATGAGAATCAACATTTGTAACGTTCAAACTTTTAAAACAAACCATATATCACGCGGTCATATTTACATACTTAAATAAAACTGATACATCCTTCCCTCCCCTGATTGAGCTTTGCCTTGTGAAACTCTCGGCCCTTTTAGCTTATATATTTTGCAAACTGAACTAAAAAAAAAAGAACATAAAGTTACGTACAAACTTTATATCCAGGCTTATATCACGCAACTTTTCATTTTGTACGTTTCTTTTTAAGAAGTTTTGCATTAAGTCTGGCCAGTTTGTTTATTAAATCAAACATAGGAGAATCAAAGCATGCTGAAATCACGCATGCATATTTACATATTTTCAAACTTTATATGTTGTGTAACTGCCTAAATCTTATATCACGTAAACATATTTATAACTTTTGTAACTGAAAGCTTTAAATCTCTACAGCTTCCTCTTTTTCCCCTGCGTTTTTGCCTATGATCTAGTATGGTATCTGCGAACGTCCAAATACATTTGTAAACATATTTAATACAAATCAAAATTTATGTAAATATAAATGAATCATCACACACGTATTCATATTTACATATTTATATATATAAAACTGATACTTTAAACCATTTAAGCTGCTTGCCCTTTTCTCCCCATTTGTCCATTTGATTCCGCCTCAAACAAATCCTTTTATCTGCAAATCATCAATCTAAAATCACGCCTACATTAAATAGTATAAGATTTTGAAATCAAAGCTTCTCATAAAAATTGCAGTTATCGCATGCATTAAATCTAGATTTCAATTGGCAGTTTTAAATCACGCATTCATACTTAACCTTGCCTATCTTTTCAACTTCTCAATTCCCATGTATATCTCTCTATTTCACCTTTATTGTGCAATAAATAAATAAATAAATAAAATTTTCCGTTCCTAATCACACATATAATTCAAGCAAAGTATCCTGGAAGGAAATTACACAGTCCATATTCATCAAATCTGGAAATTTATAAGGCACGCATGCTTTTGAAAAAAAATTCTTATAACGTGCAAATATTTATATTTGGAAGATATATCACGCATGCATTAAAACTGGAAATGAATCACGCAACCTACAGTTAAAACAAATCTATATGTATTTGCTTGAATCACTAGTTGTATCAGCACCTCTGCCGTTTCTTAAGACCAAGGGAATATTGCATTGTATCACTATTTGCCGTTTGTTTGCCTATAAATCAATGTATAAACTAAATCACGTATAAGCATTTATCATATAGAAACTGATGTTTTCATTCCCATTTATCTCTCCTTTAATTCATACGAAGATTTAAAGCAAATATTTACCAAATCAATGCTTGAAATGTGAACGTATTCCCTGACATCTTGTATAATTGATAACTATTGATTTATCTCCTCTGATTTAGCTCGTCAGTTATATTCAAAGCCCTATATATTTATCCCATTGCTTTAATCACGTGAGTAAACAATTAACATAAGAAACTGATGCATTCAATCAATTGTGTATAACTGGCAGCAGATTTGATTTCTCTTCCTCTTAATATTGAAACCTTTATTTCTTTGAAACTGAAAGGAGAAATCACGCATATATGCAAAACGTTCAGATTTCAAAGCAATGCTCCGTTTCTATTCTTGCCATTTTCCCCATAAATCTCTGCAACTACTTCAAAGCATGTTTGCTTTAACCATGCAACTGTTTAATTGGAACATATTGTGAAATCAAAATATATTCATAATGAGCAGTTTAAAATCACACATATCATCTGGAAAGAAAAAAATATAAATCAAGCACCCTTCAAATGCGCATCAGTTCAAATTTATGTGCCTTGCCGTTTTATCATTTAATCACACATCACATAAATTTGAAGTTATAACAATGTATACCTGCCAAGATACCAGTTCTCTGGTATGAGCTCAAATCACGCAGGAAATTAATCTGGCATTAAATTATCATCAAGCTTTATACGTTGTGAAACTCTTGGCTTCCCCTGTATATTTCGAAGATTTATCCTTTTGCAAACTGATCAGTAAATCACGCTCATAACGTTCTAACAGAGGAGTGGTAGGAGAGATCAACGCTTACATTAATACTCGTACGTTTCATATCTGACTATTTCGCAAAATCCATCTATATATACTTTGCTTTATCTTCTTTAGTTTCATTCTCTCTTGTCTGTTCTTCTCGGGCTCGAACTCTTATCAGGTAAATGGTCTATGTCATTTTCTTTTCTTTGTTCAGATATTTCCTCTTCCTCGAAAATTTTGTTTTATCTCTGCCTTGCTCGGCCACACTACCATTTATCCACTTTGTTTTCTCTAAGAATCTTATCATATGCCTTGAACAACATATGGATCTGGGTTTATAGAGTTTTCTTTTTTTTTCTTTTTTTTTTTTTTTTTTGTATACATAATTAAGTCAGAGGTACTAACTTTATAGAACTGAGAGGTTACTTTGAAAAAAAATTTTACATATGTAAAACCAAGTTCTATCAAACATCTCATTAACCTGAGTTTTCTTTTGATTTCAAAATCATGGGTTCGACTAGGGGTATAATAAGGAATTTGCTCATTTTTCTCCTTTCAGACAAACTGTATTTGTAAACTTAGACCAGGTTTGGGTTCTAGTTTGGGTAAGTCATTGCAAAAGAGGATAGAAGAAGAAAAGAGCATAGAGGCATATATGAGTGAATTAAGAAAAACGTAGTTGAGTGGTAGTCTACATTTATAAAATTCATAGGCTGTGCATATCTGTGTATCACACGGTGCACGAATGGATCAGTAAAAACTTGCTTTGGATATGATGACCAAGCCTTGTGAGTGAATTCATCTAACCTGAGTGTTTAGTAAAAGGCTGGAGTTTGGGGATGCTAGTAATAGTTGAAGATAGGATGAGGTGTGTCTGTACAGTTTTTAAGCCTGGAAAGTTTAGATTGAAGATGGATGAAGTCATAAAGCAATGATGCAAATTAAGTTTAAAATGTAAGATAGTAGCTGGATTTGAAAAAGTGACTCTAAGTTGAGGAAAATTTAAGCAACAACATTTTCATAATACATAGGAATGCAAGTGTGCACGTGTATGCGTATTCAACATTTTGCCGTTTTTGTTTTAGGAAATTTTGTCGTAATTTTTGTGTTAGCACGGTTCACGTTTGGGTATATTTAGGTCACATTATACGGTGGAGTGGTCGAGCAAGTCAAAACAATTTCCGTTCTATTTTAATCCTTTCTTGACCATACATTCTAAAGTCGCGTTTCAAAATATTTGAATTTGTTCTAGATTTGAATCTAGGCGACATCAGAAGAAATTTGATCGTTATTTTCTGTCGGTCTTTACCGGTGAATCGTCGTTTTGAATTCAAATTTTCTGCAACTTTCAGGTGAGTATTTCTCACCAGACATACGTATTTATATTTTAGTAAATTATTGCAAGTGTATGTGTAAAATTGTATTTCACTATTATCTGTCTGTAGTGTAATATAGAATGACGGACCCCAATTAAATTGACACCTCATCAGTTATTATCGGTTGTATTATATTCTGCAGTTATATTATATTATTGTTTATTTACTGCTTAAATCCCCACTGCAAGTTCCCTGTTATATATATATTGTTATAGGCTGAAATGATAGGCCTAAATAATTATTACTGTTCACTTGTTTGTTAACTGCTGTAAATTTACTTGGGATTGCGGGTTTGAAATGATAGAACCCGGGGTTTTATAAATTACGGGTTGAAATGATATAAATCCGTATCACTTGACCTAGGATAGAAAATCTTATACAGGCCCGTGGTTTATATAATATTTTCTGAAATTATTTTTAAATCATTTAAATTTAGAAATTGATGATAATTTGGTTTAAATTATATAAAGGATTTATAATGATTTAAAAAGGGTTAAATAAATGAATGTTGAATTAAAATTTTGGAATATAACTTGTTTTAGAAATTCTGGATTTTTGAAGGGTAAAGATTTAAATAAATAATAAGTTATATTTGAAAATAGGTTTTAAGTTAAAAGTCCACTACAGCATTTAAATGCTGTCTTTTAAAATTGGACCATTTTAAACCCATAACTTTAGATAGCATTTCATAAGTGCTGTAGAAATTGAAATTTGATTTATTTAGAAAATTTATGAAAATTTATTTTGGGAATAAGTTAAGATTTTTGGAATTTAAATATGTAATAAATAAAAGAATTTAGAAATTGATTTTGGGTGGGTTTAAAGGGAGAAATTGATTTCTATTTTTTTTAAAATTCCAAATTTAATTAAATGATTTGAAATGGTATATTATCAAAAGAGATGTTTAATCAAGGATTGATATTGAAGGTATTTGAAATATATATTTGATTTGAAAATATAAATACCATTTTCAAACTATAAGTTTTAATCAAGGATTGATATTGAAGGTATTTGAAATATATATTTGATTTGAAAAGATAAATACCATTTTTCAAAACTATAACCACGGGTTATAATAACGATGGGTTGGCAAAGAGACCGGGATCGGATATGGACATACTCTCTGTCGATACCGAAAACCACTTTGACTAACCGTGTACGCGGTGGAGATTCCAGAATGAAGTAGGATGGTGGTGACGGTTTCTTGAAAGGTATATACGTGGACCCGACTCCCGTGAGTTGGCTTAAGGTGGCTAAAACAGGAGCGATCGACGGATTAATGAGGTAGCTCCTCTGATCGAACACACTTCTTCGGTTGCCATTCTATTACTCTTGTGATTGTTTGGTGCGCGCACCTTTGATTTGGGAGTGTTGTTCGAGGTGGGCGGTTGCTGCGGCTTCGCGTTACCACCGGTCCGGAAGCGTAATTGGTATATCTACCCTGGCATTGCCTAGTTGTGCCGTGTCACCTACCATATCGAGCCTTGTACGAGTTTGGTTTTCTCCCGTAGCCCGTGTGGTATCCTCTAGTTGCTTCCCGATCAGGAGGAGCTATGATATTGGATGGACTACTGGGACTATTACGTGTTAAGGGCTATATGGGTAACCCCTTAATGCTAAGAAATAAGTATGTTTACTTTATAAATAGACACTATTATAATAGCGCAATATATTACATAGTAAATAGTTTGACGGATCCTTAGAGGATGGGCGGTCCCAAGCATCCTTTAAGTTACTTGCTCTATATTACAGTACACTTGATTTAGCTTACATCATATAAGTATGTATGTCCTGACTCGAGTGTTTGTTTTATTTTACGCTCGGGTCAGCCTGAGTTGCAGCTTCAGTTTCCTCTCCGGAGCTAGGACATTTCGTAGACCATTCGTGCTGCTGGAAGTTTGTTTCAGTCTTTATCTTTTCTGGAATCCCAGACTTTGAAGACTCTATCTCTATTTATGTCTTAACATTGTATTGAGTATTATAGACAATGTAAGTTCTGTTTTGTAAAAGTTATATCAGTGGCTTCATGAACCACTAAATTTTTAATTTCCGCTGCGAGATTCTGATATCTGTGTATGTGATTCTGTGATTTATTTATTGTATATTCTGAGTATTGCCAAATTTATTCTACAACGCAGTATTTTGAACAATTCAAGTCCGACATGCGCGGATGCGAAGGGTTGAAAATACTGGGTCGTTACAGTTAGGCTAAATGAAATAATTTTGGAAATGGAATTAATTGGGATTTGAAATAAACTAATGATGAAACTAAATAAGTTAATTAGTGAATTGGATACGGTTTGGAACGTTGATGGAAAAAAAATCAAACGTTGAAAATGGAATTGAATTTGAATTTGATTATAAATAAATATAAACTTAAGTGGTGAAGTGGTAATTAACCCAAGAACTTTTGTATAAAAAGTTTATAATAGAATTAAGAAATATTTAATGGAATCATCCCTTGGAGATAATTTTTATTGAATGGATATACTAAGTAAATAAGGGAATATGAGTTAAGCAATACGTATAGCGGTTGTAAATAAGTGAATGTATATGAAATGAATGTGAATAAAAAGGAATTTGGGATAGATAAGAAATCAATTAGAAATAAAAATGTAAGTTTTATGTTATTGCTTTATCTGTATAATGGTTTGATCCAGATTCAAGCATAGAGTTTCGAGACAATTTTTATCAATCCGAGTTAAGATTTTTCAGTCGACTCTCGACGGTTAACACTGAATATGGATTTTTGGTTATTCCAGAATTATCTATCATAGTATATGACTATGCAAAGAGAATAACGATTTCTGATCAAGGAACCATACCTGAGTTCGCACTAGAGTGGTCGTGTGAAAGATACTAGTTCGAAAGTGAAATTGTATGATCGAGTGAGAAATCAGATTTGATATTGCATAGGGATGATATATGTACATCGTACGGGCTTAAGTAAAGAAAATATTGGAAATTTAAAATCCAAAACAATATGGTTTTGAATTATATGATTGGATATCATTGGTAAATAAGATGCAGGTATATAAAAGCAAGAGCTAATTTGATGTCGTTGGTTTCCTAAGTAAAATTTGGTTGTTGACTAAAAGGTACGTGTTTAAATTGTTGTTTGAATTTGATGGTTTTATGGTTAAGCTACTTAGCTTTTGTTTTCATTTGTTGGTTTGGGCCCGTAGTGGAGATTTGTAGTTGTTCTGATCTAGCCGTGCTAAGAAGATGCTGGCGAATTTTTTTGAAAATTTAAAGAGTTAAAAATTTTGAAAGAAACTTTTAATAACCAAAAATTGTTTTTTGAGTTATAACTTGAAATGAGGATATAAATAACATTATCTGAAATCTATGGGTGAATTTGGGAACTTAGTAAAAATAATAGCAAGATTTCAACAAATTGATTTTTGAAAGTTAAATACTTAAAAGGATTTGGGAAGTTAAAGAATTTGGGAAGTTAAAGACTTAAAGGAATCCGGAAGTTATTTCAACTATATTTTTAGAAAAGAAATGGATTTAGGAATTTTTCCTACCATGGCAATTTTGAGGACGAAATTCTTATAAGGGGGAAGAATGTAACGATCCAGAATTTTGGTTAATTGAAATTAGAATATTTAATTGATTTTAAATATTTAAAACTTAATTTATAGATTTAATAACTTAAATTTCAATATATATAACGATTTATTGGATAATTTAATTATGGAATTTAATAATTGACAATCGTTTAAATAATTGAACCTTGGACTTTTATTTGGGTAAAAATGATTTAAAGGCTTATTTAAAGCTTGTTAAGAAAAATGAAGACAATAAAACTTTTAAATTAGATTTAAAAGCAATTTGCTCGATTTTGAAAATAACTCGTTTTAATCAACATACAAAAAATAGCCTTGAGGGCCACAGTCTTGGATTTCGATGAAACTAATGTCATTGGGTCCATAATAACGAATTATAATACACCGTCAAATTTTTTAGCGATCGGATGCACCGTTTGGTCGTGCGGGATAGAAACGCGTTGAATTTAACATCGGAAATTTAATATTATAATTGAGTTCAAAAAGCTATCTTCTCCATACGATCGAATTAAGTCTCGAAATTTGTTTCATTGCGTTCAGAATAGGGGTATAACATTAGGAACGTCAGGTGGCACGCCTCGATTGAGCTTCGAAATAAATACCTAGATATTTTGGAATTATATGTGTGTGTGTGTGTGTGTGTGTGTAATCTTCATTTCACATCAGCTACAAAAATATTCACTCAGCCACCCTATTGTTGTCCAAGCCTACACATTCCCACCAGAGGGAATCCGTTCCTTTCAAACGCTTGATCAAATGGCCCAAGATCATCAGAGCCAATCTCGACAATTTCAGATGAAATCGCCAACTAGGAACTTATTGCCGACGCCGAGATGAACTTCTTCAACGTTGGAGATGCGACGCAGCTGCCTATAGTGGCCAAAATCTTGAGATGGATGGCGGTAAAGTTAACAACCTCGGGGCGATGCTACAGGTGGAGTCGGAGGTTAAGGGTGGTGGCGTTGGAAAGGCGTTGGCGTAAGCGTGCTTCGACGTGTGCTTGGTGGAAGCCGACGGCCTATGGTGGCAGCAGTGAGGAGAAGAACGTGGCCGCATTCGTGGACTTTTGGGTGAGCTCAGTCGTGAGGAAGGAGGTCGCGTGGAGGGTGGGTGGAAGGAGTCAACAGGGAAAGGGCTTTGTGATGGTGGGATTTTGGTCGGCGATGGTAGCCGGAAGAGAAGGGGAGGCACGGTCAAAGGAGGGTGCAGGCTAGTCAAACTTGAGAAGAGGGGGAAAAGGATTAGAGGCGGGTTTTGTTTATAAAGGGGTAATAGTTTTATAAGTATGCAATTAAGGAAATATTATATTATTTTATTCAATAATCTTAAAACCGTGATAACTTACTCATTTTAGGTCCAAATCAAACGCGATCTGTCGCATTTGGTTCATACTGAATATCACTACGAAATGGAATTAATTTGGTGACAACTATGGCTAGCAGGAATTTTAGTTAAAATTAAACGTATGTTTAATTTTAATTTAAACGGAACGCTTTGGCGATGACTGTAATCAATGTGAGTAAATCTCACTCATTTGGATTATTGGTTTTACTTTAGGATATTAAAAATTATTTATTGGTTGATTCAATGAACTGATAAATTATTATTATTAGTTGGATGTTATATTATCTATATTAGTAGTTGGATATATTTTCCACCTAATCGAGCGGATAAGACACTACCCCCCCGCATAATAGCGGATGAGCCTATATTACTACGATATCCCGCCTCGAAGCGGGATTGGTATTTTATGTTATATAACATCTATGGATGCAGGGAAATAGGTTGGAGGGATCAAACTGGATTTCTCAAATATATTGACTTTTTATATATATAGTGGTATATGATGTGATTGAATAATCTGTTATGGATTGTTGTGTGATTTGATTGATTGAATGTTATGGTGGCACTGGCCTTAATTTTGGTATTATAAATACCATAAATAATATTTTTGAATTTTAAAAGAATTCTAATGGAAATATTGGAAATGAAAATATTTATATCGAAATTTGAGATTATTTAATATGGAAACTGAATGGATAAAATATATACATTTGATGTTAGATATTTATTTAGCTATTTCATAAAATTGTTTCAAATAGAAATTTTCAAATTGGGAATTTTTAAACAATGGATTTTAAATAATATTCTTAAAAATATGAAATGGAGTCGCAATCGAGATTCGATCAATTTAGGAATATAATTTGGGTTATTAAAGAAATAGAATTATAAATGGAATTTTAAATAAATGGATTTATAAATAGAATTTTGTAATACAAACATGTATAAACTGGCAATGAGTTTATGAAAATTTATGAACGATGTTTACAAATAAGTGGAATTATTATCTTTCGATAAATGAGAAATATAAATCTTCAGTGTGAATTTAAAATGAGATATGGAAATCGGATTAGAAAGAAATTGTAGATTTTATATTGGAATTTGGGAATAGTTGTGAAACTGGAAATGAGAATCGAATTGTGATAAATCGAGAGAGGTTTATAAACATAAAAATAATTAGGTTGAATTTTAAAAATAGTTTTATCAAGAAATTAAGGTTTGTTTTTGGGTTTTTAGGCTCAAGGAAAAAGTTAGAGATAAATTTAGTTTCAGGGACAAGAAGTTAGTTTTTTAGGCCAAAAGACACATTTTAGTGTAAATCACAGAATGATAGTTGTAACTATCATTTTCAGTCTATACTAAAAGTGTCCTTTGGAATAAAAAGCAAACTGGTTGTCTCTGAGACTAAATTTTTCTGCAACTTCTTCCTTGTGCCAATTTAACTGTTTGTTTTTAAAAGGGATTTTATTATTTAAATATTATAGTTTTAAAAACTGTTATTTACATTCAAATTATTTTGGAAAATTGGTTATTCAATATTTAATATTTGTTGAAATGAATTCTAATTTTTATAATAAGCTTTGAAAATCGATGTGTAATGACCCGAAAATTTCGATCCCGAAATTTCCAGATAGTTTGTGAAAAGAAGAAAGAGAAAGAAGAAGAAGAAGGAGCAGAAACACCAAAACACAGAAAATCTCACATTCGTAGCGGATCAAAATATAATAATAAAGAATAACGGTTTTACAAAGAAGAACTGTATCAATACTCTTATACATTTATACATCAGAGCTACAACTACTACACAACACATGACAAACTTGAAACATGTGCCAACTAATCAGCAATAATATACATAGCGGAAGTCACTCCGTACGTTCCTGCCATCCAGCTCGTCTCCTGAACTCCAGAACGTCCTTATCTGAAAATATGTAATACTTGGTCTGACCCGAGCATTACATCAAAGTAACACCCGGGTCAGGCTGGAAACCAACGTGAGTAAACCCATCTAACATGGAATACAAATCATACAACTTATACAAACCCGGGTAACTTGTATCAATTTACAACTTTACAAGCTGTTATAAATATATATTTTTATTTCACACATCAATTTCTAAGTGCCAAACTTAGATTAAAAAGGGCCAGTTCACCTAATTCATTCCACTCCAGTCTATTGATTTCACATAACAAATTTCTAAAGAATCGAAGTGGAATACCCGACTCCGATTTCTTCGAATTCAATTCCATATTAACTCAAGTTATACAAATGAAATACAATTTGACTTCAAATAGGATGTCACTTCTTACACTGCAATTTATCATTGATAAATAACCACATTATCACTTTTTAAACCAATCATCTCATATAGCATTACAAATCACATATTAGAGATATCCACTAATCTCCGGCATACAATATTATTCAATCATTCGTAAGCAAGATAAGTTAGTTATACCATACTCATTAATTTAAACAAATTAAATTAATTACACCAATCACCCTTAATCCTGCTTATTTAACATTACTTGGTCACAATCCCCATTGAGTAATTATTCCTTAATTCATCAATCTCAATTAATCATCCTTGACTAATTAATCTTTAATTACATTAAGTAATTAATCTTTAATTATCACACATATTAACTAGCTTAACCATTCTCATTAATTATCTTTGAATTAATCTCCTAAATCAATTAACAAAATTTATTCCCTGATCCTTAAATAATTACTCTAATTAATTATCCTATTTTTCTTACATTGATTAATTATCCCTTAATTAACCACATACAATAATTAACTAGTCCTTTAATTAATTTACTTAATTAAATCATACTTTCTAATTAACTAAATAATTACTTCTCGATTACTAATATTTAAGTAGTTATCATCATTAAATAATCACATTTAGTAATCTCTATCTATTTCCTTCCTTAATAAATAAAATTAATCAATTACCCACCCTTAAAACATTAAGTAATTAATATTTTATTAAATTTCCTCATTTACCTTATCCTTGAAAAACATAATAGGATTAACTCCTTAAATAATTACCTAATTATCACAATTTGAAACATTTATAACCTTTAAGAATATAATGAGTTAATTAATTTATTTAGAAATCAAACAAATCATATTTTAAAAATTCATTTGATTTACAACAAACTAGATAAATATTTACATGGAAACTTGTTGGATAGTTAATGTGAACTTATCCAAATTTCTTCCAAACAAGGTCAAGTTTTCTTTTTCCCTCTTTTTTTTAAATTACAAATCGATTCACATTTCTTTATTTAAGTAAAAAAAAACTTGTTAAATATTTACTTTAAAACCAAACTTTCTACTTAACAATTTTATTACAGATAAAACAGCAACATCGGCCCGAGGCCCAAATCCAAAGACAAGCAACCGAACTAAAGGAACAAACCAACTTATCTCAATCATAAAACAATTTGCTGAAGCCCAACCCCATCGTGGGAAAACAAATTGAAAGCCCAAATTTTCTACAACACTAACAGGCCGAAGCCCATTTCTTACCACCAACTCCAGAAAACAACGTTTCTTCCTCAACCCATACTTCTTTGCTTTTCTTCATCTTTAACTTCAGTTAGAAACAAACTTTATAATAGTTCAGATCTTAGTTCAAAACCCTGTTCAATTTACTAAACCCAAACCAGTACAGTTCTGCTTCGAGTAAAAATTATCTATACTCGACCATCTCTTCGAGACGACCCCCAAAAACGAGCTTCTTCCCAAAACTCAACCATCAGAACACTGATACAAATGTGCACGGTGCACAGCGAAATCCTCGACGCCGACCACCTGCGTACCCTCGCACACATAGATAATGACTTCGCCAAGCCATTCCATCACCCAGATTCATCTGCTCTTCCTCAAATCGAAAACGACTATTTCAAACCCAACTGGAAACCCAAAGTCGAATGGAAAAAACACCCATCGCTGCCAATCTAAATGACCGGAACCATCTGCCTCCCTTCCATAGCAGCCTCATCCTCATCAAGTTGTGATCACCACCATCGCGATCAAATCTGCAGGTCCATTGATGCCGAAATCACCATGATTCCCAACTTCACCAAAAACAACCCACAAAACCCTACAACTCTGATCACAGACCATCCCAATCACTAGAAAAATCCAATTATATTTTTCTAATGAATCTCATCACTAAATCTACCACTGACCACAATTTCGAGCTTCATCTTGAAATAGATCATTGGAAATTGACAGAAATGTCGCAAACCATTAACCCAACCTTTCTCATCTATTTCTGATCTGAAAATTTCAATTCCTATCTCTAAATTCACGAATTTCAATATAGAATAGGATTATAGGCTTGATTCATAATTTCTTAACAATTGAATTTTGACAAATTTTTTACTCAGACCTGTATATTTTACAATTTATAAATAACGGTTCATATCTACCTATGGATTTTATTTTTAAAATTAAGTTTATATGCTCACAAACATCTTTATTTACAAATTTTAGTCTTTCATCATATATCTAGAAAGATATGAATTTTTTTAAAATCCATAAGTCTATAAAATTAACAGAAGAAAAATTTTCAAATTTGCAGTTTTATACTGGCAAATGCCACATACATTCTCATGTATGAACATATACAAACCATAATATCCTTCAAAAACTCATCATCAACCTTTAACATATTCTCAAATTTTCAAAACTGTTTTTAAGTAAAGTAATTTCTCAACAAGTTTCAGACAGAAATGGTGAACATTCATTCCCAGGCATGCATCAGACATAACAGCATATCATATAAAAATATTCATGCATTCATTCACATAGCATCAGCAACCATATAAGCATCATGTTAAAATCATAGGTATTAAACCGTTTTTAAGTGTAGTTTACTCACAAATTGATAGAAGAGGCAGAGAACAACCCAGATGCAAACTCACATCTCCCTGGAACCATACTTGCATTTGCATTGATGATTCTGGAACTTTAATTTGCCCGTTGAAGCTGCTTTTAAACTGTATTTTGATTGTTGAATTAAAACTGCATGCAGACCATTCTTGAGTTGTACTTTAATTTTTGATGTTGAGAATTGCTTTCAGATGTGCAGAATTTTTAAACATGCATTGCACTTGATTTTCAGATTTTGATTACAGATTTTGAATCAAATTTGGGTTTTGCATTTGGTTTTTGAGTAAATTTGGTTTTCAGATTTGGTTTTAAGGAGAGCTTCAGCTGAAGTTTTCTCCCTTTTTTTAGAAATGAAATGAGAAAAAGAAAAAGAAAATGGAAGATGTGTGTTTATAAAACTTATTTTATGTTTTACTAAAAATCAAAGAAGATGAAAATAAATCAAGACACTTGTCTTCCCTTCTATTTAATTTTCTAACACTTGTCATCAAGTGAATTTATATGCTAACACTTGTTTAAACAAGCTCTTAATAGATTTACACATGTTCTTTAAGTAGTTTGTATCTATATTTATATATATTTTTTAAAAGTTAATATAAACTTATACATAACTAATTAGTTTATAAGTATTTGTTTATATATATAGAAAATCTTAAAGAAATAAAACCAAATACATTCATAAATAAAAGTTTATACTTATTTTTTAAAATCCAAAACAATTTGAATATCTAAACCTAGAATTTCCAAACTTTAAATTCAAATTCAAATCAAATTCTAAAATCCAATTTACAAATTAGGTTATACATATATACATATGTAACTACCTATTCAATTAAAAATTAACAATTCTATCCCTATAAAATCTATTTATATCTATATATATATAAACAATCATTATTATTTGTTTTTTTTCTTGAATTTCAAATTTAATTCAAATTACAAAGGAAGGGCTTGGGTTACACTATAGCTTCCTCTATATATATGTATAGATATGAATAATATCAAATTTATTTGTTTAATCTATAAATCTGTGTTTCTATTAATTAACCCAATTATATTATTAATTACATGCTTAGAAATCCGGGTTATTACATTCCTCCCCCCTTAGAATCTTTTCGTCCTCGAAAAGGAACGAAGACAGAATTTATTAAATATTTTGAAACAAGTTAAAATATTATTTGATCATTTTTCAAACACCTTTAAAATTTATGTAATATTTCCAAAATAATTTTTGTAAAAATACTTTTATAACTCGATGTTTCAACAAGTCCATCCTCGTTTTCATAAAAATTCTGTCATACGTTGATCAGGCGTAGGACTGAAAATCTATGAGTACTTAGCAGACCCATCTTTAACACCCAGTGAAAATACTTTGAAAATAATTTTATTGAAAATATTGAAAACAGTTTTTGAAAATAGAGGATATATCTTTGGTGAGAATGCTCTAGAAATCATCACCACCATCCATGGTCGCAGTTAACCCGATGGTTACGTTGCCATCCCGACAAAATCCACAGATAACTGTAGGCCTCTGCGCCTCTCGATTACACCATGGAACCCGCTACAGATCGCAGCAACAACTGGGGTTACGTAGCTATCACAGCAAAAACCCATATAGCTGTAGGCATCAGCGCCATCGAATTTCGCTGCCAAAAATGAAACTTCTCCACTCCACTTGACCATAGATCGCAGTCTACCGATGTTGCGTTGCCTTCCCGGCAAAATCAAGTGTAGACCGTTGACACTCATCCTCCACGCGATTTTCGCTATGGTTCCCAAAGTAGATCGTAGTGACATCGAATTACACTGTCGTCACAGCATGACCCAAATTCCCCTGTAGGCATCAGCGCCCTCGACTTTCGCTACCCAATAATCCTCAGGAACTAGTTTGTCCGGACTCCTTACAGGATCAACTTTAGAAACCCCCCCTTGGGGCTTAAGGCAGCACCACCCGGTGGTACTCCTGAGAAGTCCATTCCAAGGGAGTGCCTTTTTCCCCAGAGCCATCATCAAAACATTTTATACTATACATATATAGTATCTTTAAATCATACACCTAGTATGATCTCATACAAAGCTCCTTTACACAAAATCGATTATCCCAAAATCGATAATTCTCAAACTAGGCTTTCCAAATTTAATATTGATTTTCCCAAAAATCACAAGCCTTTCCAAATGCATAGGTTCCCAAAACCTTTTTCCAAAATCCTCATATGATTCTTTATATATATATATATATATATAATCCTTTATGAAAATCTTTGGATCATTATAAACTTGTATAAAATCCTTTTATACTTCAAACACTTCCAAAATACTTTCTTTCTGGCAAAAGATTCATCAAGGGGAGTTTCATTTTATAAAACAAAGATATTTAACTTTGTTTACTCAAAAATATCAAATATTCATATTTGATTACTCTTTTCAATATCATTTTCATTCCAATCCGTACGATGTACACATATCATTCGTACGCCATACCAATCTGATCGCTCACTTGATCACACAATTTCACTTCCGAACTAGTATCGTCCACCCGACATCCTAGTGCGGACACAGATCTGGTTTCTTGAACAGAAACCGTCATTCTCCTTGCATAGTCATAACTATGATAGAGAATATCCAGAACCAATCAACAACTCATATCCAGGTTCGCCGTCGAAAATCGAGTGAAAAATCCCAACTCGGATCGACATACTATCCTGAAATTCTATGCTCGAATCTGGATCAAATCACTATGCGAATAGAATAACATACGTACATCCTACGTATTTAACTTCATTGATTATTAGCCAAATCAATTTCTCTTTCTATTTATATTTACTTTAATTTTCATTCGCTTATTCACAATCGCTTATATTCATTCGGATTATCACCTCTATTCTTATCTCGATTGGGTTTTTAAACAATAACAGTTTGAACTCTGTCTAGTTTAAATTTAGAAAATAACATGAAAAGTTAAAGAAATAGATAAGTAGTTGAAAAATAATTACTAGTTTTTAAAATAGCTATAAAATAGTTCAGTAAACGTAAAATAATTGGAAAATAGTTAAATAGTCATAAAATTTTTAAATAATTGCAAAATAGCTATAAAATAGTAATTAGTAATTGAAATTAGTAATTAGTTTATAGAATAGTTAGAAAATTGTTAAACAGTTTCAAAAATAATTGTAAAACAAGATAGTTTGGTTTTTCTAAAAGAAAGGTTGTATATATATAATGAATAGCTTGGAAAAATAGGTTTATATTAAAACAATTTATATTAAAATAGTCCAGAGTCAAAACTGTTCACTCCCCAATCTTCATTCTCAATCAATTCAATTTAAATTTCCTCTTCCATTTAAATTGACCCAATTCAATTTTGAATAATTTCAATTTTTCATTGAAATTGATTCAACCCCAAATCAAGTTGAATTAACCTAAGTTTCTTTTCAAATTTAACTTTATTCAAATTTGATCTCAAATTCTTCTAATTCAGATAAATTCCAATTGAACTAGTTCCAATTTTAATTCATTTCAACTCCAGTTTGAATTAATTCCAATTTTAAACTCCATTTCCAAATCAAGTTGAATTATTCTTGATTTCTTTTCATATTCAATTCAAATTCCATTTGAATTTTATACTATTCAACTTTAATTTCAATTCCAAATTATTCAAATCAATTTGGACTAATTTCAAATTGAACCCACTTCAATTTCAAATCGTTTCCAATTAATCCAATTCAAAATTTCCATTTGAATTTTGTACTTATACATCCTCAATCACACCTTCAATTACTTAAAATCAAATTCAATTTGAACTAATTCAAATTTCAAATTTAAACCATCTCTCATTCATTTAAACAATTCCAATTCACAACTTAAAGATTTTTAACAACAATAGGATGATATTATCTAATTTATTTTAAAACATCCATTCATTTTAAATTTCTAGATCTCAAACCCAATTTGAAATCACTCTAACTCTCAAGTACAATCAACCATTTAACTTCCCAAGTTAAATCTTAATTTTATCTTAAAATTTTCAAATCAGGTTGAACACCCCAACATATTTAACTTTTCCCAAGTTAAACTCAATTCACTTAATCCAGTCTACCTTGCCTAGTTTGAACTTCCATTTCAAATTTTGAACTTCTCATAAATAATCTTCCCACTTATTAAGTTTAAAAACTTATCACTTTGGGTATCATGTCTTATTCCAGATTTAAAACTCAATATTTAGAGTTTATTTCAAGCTAACTTTAATATTTAAGTATACCCACACATATTCATATTTACTTTTTGGCATACCAAGCCAATTTTAAAATTTAAATCACCTTTGGTTTCAATTCAAAACAAATTCTCCTTAAAATTTTCAAACAACTCTTGTTTGAAATAGAACCATTTCATTCAATTGCATTAAATAATATTTTTTTTATTTCTTTAAATTAATTACATCATTAATTAATTCCAATTAATCACATTCGGTAATTAACTTATTTCTTAGTTACCTTCATTAAGTATTTGTCCTTTAAATTGCTTATCTCTAGTTACTTCATTAAGTAACTCCCTCTTCAACTTACATTCTTTCTAATTCACAAGTTATTCTCCTTTTTAAAAGGTTACTTCCTTAAAACATTTTATTGTTTATTGAAGAACAATCATTCCACTATTAAACATTTATTTGGGTTGAAACCAATTCTAATTTCAATTTATTTTGAAATACTTCTCCAATTCAAAATTTCAACTTTAGTTTGAATCCATTTCAAACTTATTCTTACTTAATCTCAATTTGGTTGTATTATATTACTTCTTAATTCTTACTGTTACTTTTAATTTAATTAATACTACAACCAATTTCCTTAATATAATAGATAATCTATTTCTTATATAAGATTCACTTACTTTTGAAATTATTTAAAAATCTTTATATAAGAAAATAACAAGTACGCTCTCTCATATATATATATACACTCAACTCATACTAGGGTACCCTTGACCCTATCCTTAATGAGTAATCCCAACAGAGCCAAGGTTCTCGCTTAACCTTCTGCTCTGATACCAAATGTAACGACCCGAAAATTTCGATCCCGAAATTTCCAGATAGTTTGTGAAAAAAAGAAAGAGAAAGAAGAAGAAGAAGGAACAGAAACACCAAAATACAGAAAATCTCACATTCGCAGCGGATCAAAATATAATAATAAATAATAACGGTTTTACAAAGAAGAACTGTATCAATACTCTTATACATTTATACGTCAGAGCTACAACTATTACACAACACATGACAAACTTGAAACATGTGCCAACTAATCAGCAATAATATACACAGCGGAAGTCACTCTGTACGTTCCTGCCATCCAGCTCGTCTCCTGAACTCCAAAACGTCCTTACCTGAAAATCTGTAATACTCGGTCTGACCCGAGCATTATATCAAAGTAACACCCGGGTCAGGCTGGAAACCAGCGTGAGTAAACCCATCTAACATGGAATACAAATCATACAACTTATACAAACCCGGGTAACTTGTATCAATTTACAACTTCACAAGCTGTTATAAATATTTTTTTTTTATTTCACACATCAATTTCTAAGTGCCAAACTTAGATTAAAAAGGGCCAGTTCACCTAATTCATTCCATTCCAGTCTATTGATTTCACATAACAAATTTCTAAAGAATCGAAGTGGATTCGGGTATTTTCTAATACCCGACTCCGATTTCTTCGAATTCAATTCCATATTAACTCAAGTTATACAAATGAAATACAATTTGACTTCAAATAGGATGTCACTTCTTACACTGCAATTTATCATTGATAAATAACCACATTATCACTTTTTAAACCAATCATCTCATATAGCATTACAAATCACATATCAGAGATATCCACTAATCTCCGGCATACAATATTATTCAATCATTCGTAAGCAAGATAAGTTAGTTATACCATACTCATTAATTTAAACAAATTAAATTAATTACACCAATCGCCCTTAATCCTGCTTACTTAATGTTACTTGGTCACAATCCCCATTGAGTAATCATTCCTTAATTCATCAATCTCAATTAATCATCCTTGACTAATTAATCTTTAATTACATTAAGTAATTAATCTTTAATTATCACACATATTAACTAGCCAAACCATTCTCATTCATTATTTTTGAATTAATCTCCTAAATCAATTAACAAAATTTATTCCCTGATCCTTAAATAATTACTCTAATTAATTATCCTATATTTCTTACATTGATTAATTATCCCTTAATTAATCACATACAATAATTAACTAGTCCTTTAATTAATTTACTTAATTAAATCATTCTTTCTAATTAAACTAAATAATTACTTCTCGATTACTAATATTTAAGTAGTTATCATCATTAAATAATCACATTTAGTAATCTCTATCTATTTCCTTCCTTAATAAATAACATTAATCAATTACCCACCCTTAAAACATTAAGTAATTAATACTTTATTAAATTTCCTCATTTACCTTATCCTTGAAAAACATAATAGGATTAACTCCTTAAATAATTACCTAATTATCAAAATTTGAAACATTTATAACCTTTAAGAATATAATGAGTTAATTAATTTATTTAGAAATCAAACAAATCATATTTTAAAAATTCATTTGATTTACAACAAACTAGATAAATATTTACATGGAAACTTGTTGGATAGTTAATGTGAACTTGATATCCAAATTTCTTCCAAACTAGGTCAAGTTTTCTTTTCCCCCCTTTTTTTTAATTACAAATTGATTCACATTTTCTTTATTTAAGTAAAAAAAAACTTGTTAAATATTTACTTTAAAACCAAACTTTCTACTTAACAATTTTATTACAGATAAAACAGCAACATCGGCCCGAGGCCCAAATCCAAAGACAAGTAACCGAACTAAAGGAACAAACCAACTTATCTCAATCATAAAAAAATTTGCTGAAGCCCAACGACATCGTGGGAAAACACATTGAAAGCCCAAATTTTCTACAACACTAACAGGCCGAAGCCCATTTCTTACCACCAACTCCAGAAAACAACGTTTCTTCCTCAACCCATACTTCTTTGCTTTTCTTCATCTTTAACTTCAGTTAGAAACAAACTTTATAACAGTTCAGATCTTAGTTCAAAACCATGTTCAATTTACTAAACCCAAACCAGTACAGTTCTGCTTCGAGTAAAACTTATCTATAGTCAACCATCTCTTCGAGACGACCCCCAAAAACGAGCTTCTTCCCAAAACTCAACCATCATAACACTGATACAAGTGTGCACGGTGCACGGTGCATGGCGAAATCCTCAACGCCGACCACCTGCGTACCCTCGCACACATCAATAATGACTTCGCCAAGCCATTCCATCACCTAGACTCATCTTCTCTTCCTTAAATCGAAAACGACTATTTCAAACCCAATTGGAAACCCAAAGTCGAATGGAAAAAACACCCACCGCTGCCAATCTAAATGACCGGAACCATCTGCCTCCCTTCCATAGCAGCCTCACCCCATCAAGTTGCGATCACCACCATCGCGATCAAATCTGCAAGTCCATTGATACCGAAATCACCATGATTCCCAACTTTACCAAAAACAACCCACAAAACCCTACAACCCTGATCCCAGACCATCCCAATCACTAGAAAAATCCAATTATATTTTTCTAATGAATCTCATCACTAATCTACCACTGACCACAATTTCGAGCTTCATCTTGAAATAGATCATTGGAAATTGACAGAAATGTCGCAAACCATTAACCCAACCTTTCTCATCTATTTCTGATCTGAAAATTTCAATTCCTATCTCTAAATTCACGAATTTCAATATAGAATAGGATTATAGGCTTGATTCATAATTTCTTAACAATTGAATTTTGACAAATTTTTTACTCAGACCTGTATATTTTACAATTTATAAATAACAGTTCATATCTACCTATGGATTTTATTTTTAAAATTAAGTTTATATGCTCACAAACATATTTATTTACAAATTTTAGTCTTTCATCATATATCTAGAAAGATATGAATTTTTTTTAAAATCCATAAGTCTATAAAATTAACAGAAGAAAATTTTTCAAATTTGCAGTTTTATACTGGCAAATGCCACATACATTCTCATGTATGAACATATACAAACCATAATATCCTTCAAAAACTCATCATCAACCTTTAACATATTCTCAAATTTTCAAAACTGTTTTTATGTAAAGTAATTTCTCAATAAGTTTAAGACAGAAATGGTGAACATTCATTCCCAGGCATGCATCAGACATAATAGCATATCATATAAAAATATTCATGCATTCATTCACATAGCATCAGCAACCATATAAGCATCATGTTAAAATCATAGGTATTAAACTGTTTTTAAGTGTAGTTTACTCACAAATTGATAGAAGAGGCAGAGAACAACCTAGATGCATACTCACATCTCCCTGGAACCATACTTGCATTTGCATTGATGATTCTGGAACTTTAATTTGCCTGTTGAAGTTGCTTTTAAACTGTATTTTGATTCTTGAATTAAAACTGCATGCAGACCATTCTTGAGTTGTACTTTAATTTTTGATGTTGAGAATTGCTTTCAGATGTGCAGAATTTTTAAACATGCATTGCACTTGATTTTCAGATTTTGATTGCAGATTTTGAATCAAATTTGGGTTTTGCATTTGGTTTTTGAGTAAATTTGGTTTTCAGATTTGGTTTTAAGGAGAGCTTCAGCTGAAGTTTTCTCCCTTTTTTTAGAAATGAAATGAGAAAAAGAAAAAGAAAATGGAAGATGTGTGTTTATAAAACTTATTTTATGTTTTACTAAAAATCAAAGAAGATGAAAATAAATCAAGACACTTGTCTTCCCTTCTATTTAATTTTCTAACACTTTTCATCAAGTGAATTCATATGCTAACACTTGTTTAAACAAGCTCTTAATAGATTTACACATGTTCTTTAAGTAGTTTGTATTTATATTTATATATATTTTTTAAAAGTTAATATAAACTTATACATAACTAATTAGTTTATAAGTATTTGTTTATATATATAGAAAATCTTAAAGAAATAAAACCAAATACATTCATAAATAAAAGTTTATACTTATATTTAAAATCCAAAACAATTTGAATATCTATACCTAGAATTTCAAAACTTTAAATTCAAATTCAAATCAAATTCTAAAATCCAATTTACAAATCAGGTTATACATATATACATATGTAACTACCTATTCAATTAAAAATTAACAATTCTATCCCTATAAAATCTATTTATATCTATATATATATAAACAATCATTATTATTTGTTTTTTTCTTTCTTGAATTTCAAATTTAATTCAAATTACAAAGGAAGGGCTTGGGTTACACAATAGCTTCCTCTATATATATGTATAGATATGAATAATATCAAATTTATTTGTTTAATCTATAAATCCGTGTTTCTATTAATTAACCCAATTATATTATTAATTACAATGCTTAGAAATCCGGGTTATTACACGATGACTGTTATTTATGAATGAATTGAAAATGTTATCGTGTTTATTTAAACGGGATCAATATTTTAAATAAATTACTTAAATGTGTTAAAAAAAATATTTTCATTCTTTAAAATACTTATATTATATACATATAGTTTTGGAAAGTGATAAAAATTTATTTATAAATACTCTCGAGATTTGTAAACCGGGTTTTATTTAACAGTTATAAGAGAAATCATATAATGGGATTTCTAGAAACTTAAGAAATTTCCAAAGTATTTAGATACAGAAACTTCAAAAATGACTTTGAATTCATAAAAGAAGTTATAAATTGTTAGATGGGATTATGAATCAGTATAATCGGGTTTTTTGGAAACTGTAAAAAAAATGGGAAATGGATTCCAGTAATTTATAAAATGAGCTATAACGGGTTGAGAATTTGCAAATGAATTTGTAAATATTTTATTAAGTGGGTAGAAAGGGAAAATCCTCTTTTGTATGTTATTATCCTCATACCATCGAGATAAGCTATGGAAATTTCCTAAGTGTTGATATTAGTAATATCTTTGGTAAATAAACTTGTAATATTTTCCTAAGCAATGGAGTAGAAGGTTTTGGAAGTATATTAACTACTAAAGGATTTATATAGAAATATTTAGTTCGAAGAAAAATAAAAAATGTGACCGGAGTTCAATTTTCAATTTTTTTGACTTTATGTCGACTAAATGTGGTCGAAATCGTTGTGAGCGCTTTGGTAAATATACATATACATTGATAAGTTAATTCGGATATGGTTTGATATATATATATATATATATATATATATATATATATATATATATATGCATATACTTAGGTTCATAAAAATTATGATGTGACATTTTAAGATTTTTTTTTAAATAAAATTAAAATGATTTCTTATGAAACATAAAGTACATAGGCTACTAATCCATGTTGGCTCAAGTGGTGAAGGGAGGATAAGATTCCATGTGCATGAAACACAGTGGAGGGTGGAAAAGATGAGATGTCATGAATGTAAAGAAGGGTATGTACTTAAGGGGCAATTTGGTAATTTACTAAATTCATTTTATATAAAAGTAAATCCCATATTTTCTCTTTCTTGATTTTTCATTTCATTCTTCATTTCAAATTTATTTTCCACTTTCAAAGGCTTCACGAACTTTTCCATGGTTTCTATGTTTTAGTTTTAAAAACTTTAATTTTTTCATATTTAAATTCCTAAAACCATATTCAAATATTCCCCTTTCCTTCCTACACCTTCTACCTTCCAAAATATGTCCAAACCCTTACCCTTCAAGCCATGGTCGAGCCTCCCTTATCATGGCCAAGCCTAAACACCATCTTCCAAAGTACAAAAATCTATTCTTGTTAAAGAAAAGAATGAACCTAGGGTTGTTTCAAAAGCTAGAGGAAATTAGAGTTTATCTGATTAGCTTTTAAGTGAGTAAATCTCAACCTTTTCTTTTAAGTTTTTAAATTTAAATTATTTTTCATATTTGGTTACCAAAATATGTTGGTCGTTTGGGTAAATGATGTTCATTTGGATATACATATGTATGTTCGTATATGATGTTGGATTTGACTTGAAACTTAAGTCTAAATGTTGTGTATAGTTGAAAAATATTATCTTGCTTGTGGGTTGTTAATACGGTATGAAAATAGATGCTATAATCTTGTGTATGTGATGTATATGTTAACAGAAGTTTGCATATAGACATGTATTAGCGGCATAGGAATCCCTTGCTTTTAAAATGTGTTTTTACTTGAGTGTTTATTTAAAAAGTTTACAAAGTTTTAAAAAAATTAATTTTTAATTTCAAAACTTTTTTTTAAAGTTAGAAAGTGGGTTTAAGTAAAAGAGTAAAGTTTTATAACTATTTGATTCATAAGAACAAGTTTGGAAAATTAAGGGTCATGCAGCGATATAGCTATAGATGCAGTTCATGAAAACAAACTCTTTTTGAAATCTAAAAATGATTATACTTAAGTATCTTTTTGAAAAGTGTTTTCAACACATATTACAAGTATTTATTTACTTATTTATTTCTTTGTTTAATGATTAATTAATTAATTAATTAAGGTAATTAGTACTTAATCATTAAATAATAAGGGTAAATAGTAGTTAAGTATTAATTAAGTAAATTTTAATTAATTAATAAATTAAAGATGAATTATAAATTATTAATTAATTTAAGGATTAATTATTAATTAAGGCATAATAATTATTTAATTATTATATAAGAAAGGGTTTAAATATTTAATTAATTACTAATTAAGTTAAGATTTAATTAAGACTTAGATAAGATATAATTACTCTTAAATGAAGGTTTAACTAATTATTTAATTATTAATTAAGGATTAAAGTATGATTTAATTATAAATTTAGGTTTAAGTATTATATAATGGAGTTTTGGACCAAAGGCCCCTATACTCAAAGCCCATACACAAAAAGTCCCTGCTAATTAACCTATGTAAATTAGGTCACTATGTTGTTATTTTTTTACCGAATTGTCCCCTTCTAAAAAATCAGTCCAGCATTGGAATCAGGGGCAAAAGTGACATAAATTAGTCAAAAACTAAAAATAGGGACCAAATTTTCATAACTTTTTTGGAAGGGACTTTTCTTCCATCGTCTCCAATTCTAGGGACTTGCCAGTCGTTCCTTGTTATTTAATTATTAACTAAAATTAATTAATAGTTAATTACTTACTTAAGAGGATAATTATTTATTTATTTATTTAATATTAATTGTTGTTTAATGATTAATTAAATGTTCAATCATTATTAGGCAAAGGGTTTAATTGTTATTTAATTATTAAACAAAGGTTTTCAATGATTTAAACCACTTTATCTCTAAAGATCAGTTTCTTTTAAAGCAACTCTCTTTTAAAGAATGTTTTTAAATTCAAGGGATTTCTTTGTCGGCTACCCTTAAGTAACTCTAATTGAATATGAAAACCAATGACATATGTTTAACAAAATAAAACGTCGTTCTGCTAATTAAGTTATATTGGACATCTGTTTGGTAGAATAAATCACAATTCTGCCATTATTCAACCAGAAGTTTATGTCGACGTCTATTTAAGTAGAACATAAACCCAGTCCTACTATTTTGGGAACTTGGACATTTGCCTATATATTGATTGATTGTTATTGGCTGATTCCCTTTACATATCTACTTGTAATGTAAATACCCATGTTATAACTGAAAAGTTAAACTGAATTAATTAAGAATGATTGTGGTTACTATGCCACTTTCTGATTTTGAGAAATCAATCGTATTAAATATTTTATTGATAATGGTTTGAGGGTTAACTATTTTATTATTAAAATGGTTTTAGGTAAATTTACTACTTACACATAATGTTCAAAGTTTATTAACCTTTTATATATTATATTTAAAGTATAATTAAGCAATTATTTTATTAAAGGTATTTTGAAGTAATTTAATACCTTTTTAATTGTTTTAAATCATTATTTTGTTAATGATTTAAGAATAATTAAATAAAGGATGTTTTGAATAACAACTTGTTTAAAAGTGTTAAATTGTCTATTAAAATGGAATTTAATCGAATAAGATTTATTAAAAAAAGGTTTGTTTTTAAATAAGAAAAGTTTATATAAGGGGGTTTGATAAATTAAAACGGAGATCTTGAAATTTGGGGAGTGCTTTATAAATGATTGTGGAAATTTGAAAAAGAGTTTATAAATGGTTTTGATATCTGTAAAAGATTTTACAAATAGACTTGGAGATTTGTTAAGAAATTTATAATTAGATTTGCAGTTTTGGTAAAGGAGATTTCCATAAACTGAAGAGATTTAGTAGAAGGATTTATGGAAGAAATTTATAAAAGAATTTGAGAATTGGATTTCCATTAATGAACCTTCTTAATTATGGTGGTGTAGAACTTTCGTTCCATGCTTAACACTAAAGGAATAGTGTTTGGGGTTATTCTTATCTCTAATTTTGAATAACAATTATTTGGTCCTTTTGATACGATGTTAAAATAAGAAATCTTTCACAAATATTTTGTGAATATACTTATGCCGATAGGATAAGTATATGAATATTATGATTAATATTTTGAAAAGAGATATAAATAAATGAAGGATTTATTTTGTAGTCTGGTGGTTGCTACGAGTAATTAAATCTTCGAATTGTTGTTTTTTTATTTGACAGTAAAATAGCCGACTATCAAATCTTGGCCATTTTTGACTTAGGAAGTAAATAAATGCTTTGCGTGTTCATACGGTTTTAATTCCCTTGGCAGAACACATTCAACTGAAATGTTTCTAGATTTAAGGGATATATCAAAGATTCCTTAGGGACTTTGATATAGTCCGCTTACTTCTTAGAAAACCAGGATTGAGTCAACTAGAAATTACCAATTGTTGATTCAGAGAGGCCGAGGTCAGATATGTTATTCGAAAACCACTTCGAAGCAACATGAGCATTCAAATGGTAGACATCCTGATGTTGTTTCGAAGATGGGGTTCTTTGTGGTGCAAGGGCTACATGCTGCTAATTCTGAGGCTGATTCCAAAATGGATGTATTGGAGGAAGCACCTTCGGTTTCATTCAGATCCAGAATGAACTTATATAGATGAAAGTTGGGATTGTATTTCTGCTTAGAGGGCACTGTTAGCATTCCAAGAGGAACTGCTAAAGTAAGGTAAATTGTTACCCCATATGATATCCCGAAAATTTTAGCAATATCAATTTAATAATCTGTATTTAAAATTAAATTGATTTGATAAAATTTTGTTAATAAAAAATTAACTTGATTTAATAATCCAATTAAATAGATGTTTAATTGGTGAATTTTATCTTTTAAAAGCTAATAGAATGTTTTCCTATTTATAATGTATGTGTATATACATATACATATACATATACATATACATATACATATACATATACATATATATATATATATATATATATATATATATATTGTGAATAGATAAGTTTTGATTTGTAAATTAATAAACAAATAGAATCTTGTTTTTAAATTCTAATATTCATTTTTGATAAATTGGAAATTTATTATTTTATTTAATAAATAACTCTTCAAACTATTAAATAAATAACTATTTGGTTTAAAATACTTAAAGAAATTGTTTTAAATTGTTTAAATGTATTTTAAAGCATAGTTTTAATTTTAAATAAAATAGGCAAAGGTTTATTTTATTTACTTTTTAAATATAGCTTAATAATTATAATTTGGAATTATTTGAAAATTTAAAATTCCAATTGTATACTAAAACATTAATGTAATTAATTAAGTTAAATAAGATAAGTAATTTATAACTTCATTTATAAATAATTTAAATTTGATAAATATGTTATTTTCAAATATTAATAAATGTATAAATATAGATATGTTTAAAAAGACAATATTATTATTTTAAAATTAAAATATGATTAATATAAATTAGTTTTGAATTGGAATTTTTAAAGGTATAAATAGCATTTGAATTTGAATTCTTTTTGAAATTCAAATGAATTAACATAGTTAAATTTTATAAATAAGCTTTCATCTTTTTATAAATTGTTTTATTTCATTAAAAAAAATACGTACACATTTATTTATGAAACTACTTTATATGCGTTTAATAAATAAAGAAGATTTCAATTACCTTTAAAATAAATGAAAACAAATAATATTAATTTCAAAACACATGTTAATATATTAAGTAGTATAATGACAAGTGTTAAGATTCTAATCTCTTAAATACATGTGTTAGCATAAGTTTGAGACAAGTGTCCTTTTCATTTTTGTTTTTCTTTTAAATTTATAAATAAATCATTTTATCTTATATAAGCATGTTTTCTTCAAGATATATCTTTTCTAATCTTCATTTTTTTCAAAATTAAGAAGAAAAATCTCAGCTAAAACAAATTTGTTTCCAAAACTCTCAAAACCCAAAATCATATTTTTAAATCAAAATCTGAAATTTTCTCCTCAAAATAAAAATCTGGAATCCTCCTCAACCCAAAAATCTGAAACCCTTCCTCAATCTAAAGCTTGCATGTCTTGATCTTGTGACCCACTGTAAAAAAATGAAGATCATGCAAAACTGTAAAAATCCATTTCCAAAAGCCTGCAACCTGAAATTCATTTCAAAAGCATAATGAAAGCCTCTGCATTTCAACATTTTGGAAATCAAAAGCAAGCTTGCCTGCATTCTTTAAACGAGAGGCATGCATGCATGTTTTAACAGCAAGTTCAAGTTTTAACAACAAACACTCAAGTTAAATCAAATTTCAACTATTCAGTCTTAAAGCATAGAAGAAAGAGCTTTCAAAACAGTTTTCAAATTTAAGGCTCTCTCATCATTTGATCAGGTGAGTAACATCATTATTTTTAAATGTATAAGTTTATAAAAATGGTTGCATGCTTATCTCTGAAATATAGTATGCTTGTGAATATATTTTTAAATCTCTGTGTGTAAATATATATGGATATGTTGGTATGTTCATGCACTATATTTGGATTTTCTTGTCTCTGATTCTAGTTCCAGGACCAGTTCCTAAAAAAAAAATCCTCTTGCTCTAGTTAAATATTTTGCTAAGGTCCTGAAATAACTACGTTAAAGATACCATAGTTTAGTTTAAAAAACTTATTAAGTAAAAACAAAATTGGGGATTTACTCTATAAAATTTGAAACATCAGAGTATGTTAAATAAAGTTGAAAACTCAAACATTATAAATTATAAATTCCGTATTGTAAACTGAAAACTTAAACAAAAAGATGATTTTTAAAACTAAAATCATATTGTTTAGTTAAGAATTGGGATTGCAGTACTCATTTGAACATAAACTGGGTTTTGGTCAATCTATGATGATCGAGTTGATTTGAGTGTTTGGTGTTTTTGGTGGTGGTGGTGGAACGACCAGGGGGTGTGGCAAAAATGCCAGGAGAATGAATAGTGCTCGGTGGAGGCGATGGGAGGTTGATGTAATCTGTTAACCTAGTTTTGGCATGGTTCGAAGTTTTGATAATCTCGTTCTTCCTAGTAGACCGAGCGTATTGGGATTCAAGGAATTGGTAGCTGGAGCACTGATGTTGATGTGGCCGGAGTTGCAATCGACACGGTGGTCGGTGTTGAGGAAACGAGCAAGTTTCCAGGTTGATGATGTTGTTCCGGTATTTTTGCCAGGTTTCTGATTTGGGTTGGGGGAACTCGAATTGGATTTCGAGCAGATAATGATTTTTTGGTGATCGCGAGGTGATGCAGGGATGGTCGGCGATTTGTTTGTTGACTTGGGGTGGCTGGAGGCGGCCAGAACCACCGTGCATATGCACGGTGCAAGAGATGATGTCAAGTGAAGTTTGGGATTGCAGATTTGTGGGACTCGAGTTATACTCGAGAAATTCAAGTAACAGCTCGAAGTTATAAAAGGTTTTACTCAAAGTCAAAGTAGTTGTGGCTCGGGTATTTTTTTTTTGGTTACAGGTTTCCAGAGAAACCTGTTTTCCTATTCAAAATTGATTTAAATCTGAAAACAAGTTTTGAAATAGAATTTAAAACTTAAGTTTAAGGTATGGATTTGCAAACTGAGTTTGAATTCCAGTTTTAGAATTTAATTTAAACTTTATAAATTAAAAATGTTTAAACAACTATAAAAGAGTTTAAATAAATTGAATTTAAAGGTAAGTTTTAAAATTTAAGTAGAAGATTTAAACATAAGTTTTAAATCTGGAAATCAAAAATCCAATTTGTATCCAGGTTCTGAAAATAAAGGAAGTTCTAAAAAAATTTAAATGTTTTTAAAACTTTGTTAAAGTCAAGTATGATTTCATTTTAAATTTAAAATTCAAAATGTAATTTGAAACAAATTTTAAGTTAAGTTGTTTTAAATTACTTTATTAATGATAATGTAATCATTAATAAGAAATGTTTTATTTTAAAGTAAATCAAAGATTTAATGATTTTGATTCTTTAAATTAATAAGGTAATTTAAATAAGATAATTTATTTATTTATTAAATTTATTTATTTAATTAATTAAGAATTGGAATAAATTAATTAAGGTTAAGCTAAGTAATTAAGATTAATTAAATTTGTAATTAATATTAATTAATTTAAGTTAATTACATAAGAAAGGTAATTAAGAATTTGTTGATAAGTTAATGAAGGTCATTAACTTGTGATTATTTATTAATTAATGTAACTAATTTTGATAATTAATTGGATTAATCAATTTAGATAATTAATTATGGAACTTGATTAGTATAATTACTTTATGGAAATAATTAAAGGTATTAATTACTCATTGTAATTAATTAATTAATTAGATTAGTTTAAATTAATTAATTAAGTTTAATTAATTTAGAATAATCATTGGATGAGATGATAAGTAATCAGTGAAGAATAGTTACTTAAAGAAGTAATTAAGATAAAAAAAATTACTGGAGGTAATTAATTGAAGTATAAAGAGTTTTGGGATTAATTACTTGTGTAATTAATATGAAGGGTAATTACTTTGTAAAAGTAATTGATAATTAATTACTTTATGTAATTAATTTAAGCATTGATTAATTAAGTCATTTGAAATAATTAAGTAATGTAATTAATTAAGGGTAATTAATTACTAAGAAGATTTATCAAGGATGATTAATAAATGTAATTAATTATTAAATGTAATTAATTTAGGGGTAATTAATAAAGTAATTAAGGTTAGTTAATTACTGAATATGATTAATCAAAAAGTGATTAATAATTTTGGTTTAATTAAGGTTAATTACTTAATGTAATTAATTTAAATAAGTAATTAATTTAAATTTAATTAAGGATCATTAATTAATATGATTAATGATGTAATTAAGGATTTATTAATTAAGATTAATTAATCAATGATAAGTAATTAAGGAAGTAATTAATTAATGTAATTAATTAAGGATTAATGTAATTAATTATAATTAATTAATGAAGTAATTAAAGGTTAATTACTGATTTTGGTTAAGAATAATTAATTTGTAAAATTAATTAAGGATAATACTTGAATGTAATTAAAGGATCATTAATCAAGGGTGATTAATTAAGGTAATTAATTTGAGGATAATTGATTGATTGATTTATGATCAATTAAGGGTTAAGTAAGCAGGATTTAAAATGAGGAAGTAATTATTTTAATTCATTTTAAATTAACTAAAGATAAGTAATTAATTTAATTCACTTTAAATTAATTAGGAATAGAAGTAATTAATTCATTATAGATGGTGTGATTATAGATCCTTGCTTATGAATGGATGATATGGTTTACCCTGAATGGTTTGAATCTCAGACATAAGATAAATAGTGTTGTGTGATATGGATGCATTGGTTGCATTGTGATGATAATATAAGTTATCTATTGGTGATGATAATATAGATTATCAGTTTATGATGATTACCTGTTTATGATAATAATGATGATTATCTATTATGATGATGTGAATTATCTATCTGTGTGTATATAGATAATTAGATTGAATTGTTTTAAACTTAAAACAACTTGAACCTAAAAGACACGCTTTGGATTTCGATGAGACCGGGATCGGGTTTCCATATTTGGATCTGAAAACCACATCGATTCCAATTAAACGTTAGGACGTGAATTCAAGTGGAGCAAGTGAAGACTCGAGGTGTAAGAACTATACGTTAGTATAACTCTGTGGGTGATTCCATAATGAGTTTGACGGAATAGTACTTATAGGTTCAAGATGGTGATTTAGAGTGCAAGGGTTATCGTCGTTAACTCTGAGGGTGATTCCAAAGTGAGTGTAACGAGATAATGCCTTCGGTTTCGTTCGAACCCGGAACGAACTTGCATGGATTGAATGCTTTCAGAACATCGTCAGGAGGACGATGAGCATTCTAAGTGATGTGTCCTATAAAGGTAATCGCAGCCTTAAGCCTTATCAACCGGGAATGGCTAAAACAGGGGAGGTGCAGCAAGGCTTCGTGGGTAGCTCCCACTGGAGAGCAAGATTTACCCCTGTCTAGAGGTCCCTTTTTATTCGGCTGAGTGGGCGGTTGATTCGCGACAACTGCCGGGGTTTTCTTGTTCGGAACTGTCCAATAAGCGACGGTTCCGGCCTTATGTTGTAGGGGAGCGGGCGTACTCCTCGGTACGGTGATCTAGGCCACGTACTGTAATGGGAGGTACCCCAGTAGCCCTGCCATTGTATGGAATCCAAAATCCAATAAGTGCCAACGGTTTTGATTGTATTACCCACTTTTGTGGCTAGTAGCTGGAATTTAATCATGTAACAATTTCGGCTATTTCATATTTACTTGAAAACCCTAGACGCTATTATAATATCACCGGATTTTCCTATCAAATGTTTTGGTTAGCGTAATGTAAAAACTTTTCCATGTTTATGTGTGGGAAGTCTTACGTGATACCTTTCTTTTCAAAAGGATTTCAAAAGTTAAGCAACTTTAATCTGTTACTCACACCAAACCCATGTGTGACCCGGAGTTTATTTTTATTTTCATAAACTCTTGGGTACTCAAATTTTTATGAGTAGCCAAGGGATTCTGGTTAGCTTTGACGAATTATGGAGGAGCAAATGGAGCAGGAGGCTTCTGTGTTGTAGTTATTTAGTATTCCGCTGTGTTGGTATCTCTGAGTCGTTTGTTGGAGTTGTTTCGTACTATGTTGTAATAACTAGACAGGTGTTTATAACTGTCTAGTATGTGTTGTATTATCTGTGTGACTCTGATTGTTGTTGTATATCTATGTAATAATTATGTTGTTAATATAATTTATTCATTCCGCTGTTTAGATTCTGATGTGTTGTTTCTTCTTTCTTCTCTTTCTTTCTCTTTCTATCCCTTTCTTTCTTATTAATGATGCGTCATTCTGTGGAGACGGATTGCGGGTCGTTACAATGGTATCAGAGCATTAGGTTGAGTGAATACCTAGGCTCTGAGTGGTGTCTATCTGGAGAGAGCGTATATGTAGTTTTGATATATATATATAGCTATTTCTACTTATCTGTTGGGTTACCCGTTTAGGTTTTCCAACATAAGTTATAAAGGTAGATAAGGTAGTGGTGTGTGTAACACGACTACTACCATTGGTTGGTGTTTGAATGTTTGAGGTTGGAAGTGTATTTGTCAAGACTGTAAACCTAATACCGTCTCGAGTAAGTTGTGCAGTGGTGTAGAAAATTTCATCGATCTCTGAAGGAAACCTGTTAAGGTTCAGAGTCTATCTTTGAAGATGGATGAGTAAAGTTTGAATCTGTGAGTTGGCAGAAGTGAGTATTGGTATCTTAATACCTCGGGTAGTAGTAGCTGCGAGATGAGATGCAGTAAATATGGATGTCTCCGAAGATGTTTTCTTTGGAAAAAGTTTGGGAGGTATGTCTGCTTCGATGTTATGGCTGAGTATACCAGGAGGTAATGATTGGCTTTGAGGTTCGAGTTTTCCCAAAGAGCTTTGATTAGGAAGTCTTTGGCTCTGGTGTCAACAATGTAGCTTGGAGTGTTCTGTGTTGGTAAGAAGATTTCTGGCTGAGTAGATTTTCTAAAAGTGGAGTTCAGAAGCAGTAGAGTGGATCCATTTCTTCGATAGATTGACTAGATCAGTGTAAGCTGTTCTGTTGGGTAAAGAGAGGAAAGTTTTCTTTGGAAAATTGGTCTAAATTGATCGCAAAAGTGACTTGCGATAGTTTGAGTGTTCTTTTGAGGTATTGAAGAATTTTTGGTTGTCTTCTGAGAAGTCAGAGATTTGTCCACATCTGGAGATCGAGTTTTCTTATCGTCTGGAATCCAGGAGTGATGTCCATGGTTCAGCTAGTAGAAGGATGGTTCTTGGAGATAGGGTTTGGTGAAGCAGCTCAGGATTGGTAGAATTTCTGAGTTTCCTTAATGGATCTGTTGAACCATATTCTAGGATATGTTGTCCTATCTGTGTTTGTGTTCTTCATCAGCAGTTTCTTCTATCCCAGATCAGAGTTGTGCAGCGGAAGCAGTTTGGAAGTGTTTCCATAAAACAAGTAAGTTTGTTCTTTTGAGATTTGAAGAGTAGAGTTATGTATCTGGTTTTGGATTGATCTTGAGGAGATCGTTGTGTTGGATTGTTTTTGGTTCTGTTAGTTTCTAGAGGCATCAGCGAAGGTTAAGCTGATCAGATTGGATATGGGCAAACCAGGATCATCCGAAGAGATTTGTAGTTAAGAGACGAAGGAATTTGGATTCCGAAGTCGGAGATTTGTTTTGGCCCTCTTCTGTGTTTTGGTTGGATTGGTGTTTGGTTTTCAAGAGTTGAATTGCCAGTTTGGATAATTGGATTTAATGAGATTCACCTATCTCTGATGGAGTACGTGTATGAGCTATCTTTGGTTATGGGACCAGCTGTTCAGGAAGGTTTGGTGATTAAGTCAGACTCGTCTGCAGTCTGATATCCCGTTTAGTTTTGTAGATCTGGATAAGTGGAAGCTCTATAGCTTCGTAGTTTTGATTGTTTGGATTATGTAGAGTGAGTATCCCGGTATATATATACTTTGGGAAACTCGAGAAAATTTTATGCAGAATTTTATTTGGATAATTAAATTGTTTGATTAGATAAATTGGTTGCAATGGTTGTTAGCATATGATTGATGTATGCTTGTGATTTAAAATTAAACCTTAAATGAGATTATTAAATTACCTTTTCTTTTTAATTTCGGGGACGAAATCTTTTAAGAGGGGAGGAATGTGATATCCCGAAAATTTTAGCAATATCAATTTAATAATCTGTATTTAAAATTAAATTGATTTGATAAAATTTTGTTAATAAAAAATTAATTGATTTAATAATCCAATTAAATAGATGTTTAATTGGTGAATTTTATCTTTTAAAAGCTAATAGAATGTTTTCCTATTTATAATGTATGTATATTTATATATATATATATATATTGTGAATAGATAAGTTTTGATTTGTAAATTAATAAAAAAATAGAATCTTGTTTTTAAATTCTAATATTCATTTTTGATAAATTGGAAATTTATTATTTTATTTAATAAATAACTCTTAAAACTATTAAATAAATAACTATTTGGTTTAAAATACATAAAGAAATTGTTTTAAATTGGTTAAATGTATTTTAAAGCATAGTTTTAATTTTAAATAAAATAGGCAAAGGTTTATTTTATTTACTTTTTAAATATAGCTTAATAATTATAATTTGGAATTATTTGAAAATTTAAAATTCCAATTGTATACTAAAACATTAATGTAATTAATTAAGTTAAATAAGATAAGTAATTTATAACTTCATTTATAAATAATTTAAATTTGATAAATATGTTATTTTCAAATATTAATAAATGTATAAATATAGATATGTTTAAAAAGACAATATTATTATTTTAAAATTAAAATATGATTAATATAAATTAGTTTTGAATTGGAATTTTTAAAGGTATAAATAGCATTTGAATTTGAATTCTTTTTGAAATTCAAATGAATTAACATAGTTAAATTTTATAAATAAGCTTTCATCTTTTTATAAATTGTTTTATTTCATTAAAAAAATACATACACATTTATTTATGAAACTACTTTATATGCGTTTAATAAATAAAGAAGATTTCAATTACCTTTAAAATAAATGAAAACAAATAATATTAATTTCAAAACACATGTTAATATATTAAGTAGTATAATGACAAGTGTTAAGATTCTAATCTCTTAAATACATGTGTTAGCATAAGTTTGAGACAAGTGTCCTTTTCATTTTTGTTTTTCTTTTAAATTTATAAATAAATCATTTTATCTTATATAAGCATGTTTTCTTCAAGATATATCTTTTCTAATCTTCATTTTTTTCAAAATTAAGAAGAAAAATCTCAGCTAAAACAAATTTGTTTCCAAAACTCTCAAAACCCAAAATCATATTTTTAAATCAAAATCTAATATTTTCTCCTCAAAATAAAAATCTGGAATCCTCCTCAACCCAAAAATCTGAAACCCTTCCTCAATCTAAAGCTTGCATGTCTTGATCTTGTGACCCACTGTAAAAAAAAATGAAGATCATGCAAAACTGTAAAAATCCATTTCCAAAAGCTTGCAACCTGAAATTCATTTCAAAAGCATAATGAAAGCCTCTGCATTTCAACATTCTGGAAATCAAAAGCAAGCTTGCCTGCATTCTTTAAACCAGAGGCCTGCCTGCAAGTTTTAACAGCAAGTTCAAGTTTTAACAACAAACACTCAAGTTAAATCAAATTTTAACTACTCAGTTTTAAAGCATAGAAGAAAGAGCTTTCATAATAGTTTTCAAATTTAAGGCTCTGTCATCCTTTGTTCGGGTGAGTAACATCATTATTTTTAAATGTATAAGTTTATAAAAATGGTTGCATGCTTATCTCTGAAATATAGTATGCTTGTGAATATATTTTTAAATCTCTGTGTGTATATATATGGATATGTTGGTATGTGCATGCACTATATTTGGATTTTCTTGTCTCAGATTCTAGTTCCAGGACCAGTTTCTAAAAAAAAAATCCTCTTGCTCTAGTTAAATATTTTGTTAAGGTCCTGAAATAACTATGTCAAAGATACCATAGTTTAGTTTAAAAAACTTATTAAGTAAAAACAAAATTGGGGATTTACTCTGTAAAATTTGAAACATCAGAGTATGTTAAATAAAGTTGAAAACTTAAAAATTATAAATTATAAATTCAGTATTGTAAACTGAAAACTTAAACAAAAAGATGATTTTTAAAACTAAAATCATATTGTTTAGTTAGGAATTGGGATTGCAGTACTCATTTGAACAGAAATTGGGTTTTGATCAATCTATGATGATCGAGTTGATTTGAGTGTTTGGGGTTTTTGGTGGTGGTAGTGGAGTGATCAGGGGGTGTGGCAAAAATGCCAGGAGAATGAATAGTGCTCGGTGGAGGTGATGGGAGGTTGATGTAATCTGTTAACCTAGTTTTGGCATGGTTCGAAGTTTTGATAATCTCGTTCTTCCTAGTAGACCGAGCGTATTGGGATTCAAGGAATTGGTAGCTGGAGCATTGATGTTGATGTGGCCGGAGTTGCAATCGACACGGTGGTCGGAGTTGAGGAAACGAGCAAGTTTCCAGGTTGATGATGTTGTTCCGGTATTTTTGCCAGGTTTCTGATTTGGGCTGGGGGAAGTCGAATTGGATTTCGAGCAGATAATGAATTTTTTGGTGATCGCGAGGTGATGCAAGGATGGTCGGCGATTTGTTTGTTGACTTGGGGTGGCTGGAGGCGGCCAGAACCACCGTGCATATGCACGGTGCAAGAGATGATGTCATGTGAAGTTTGGGATTGCAGATTTGTGGGACTCGAGTTATACTCGAGAAATTCGAGTAACAGCCCGAAGTTATAAAAGGTTTTACTTGAAGTCAAAGTAGTTGTGGCTCGGTTATTTTTTTTTGGTTACAGGTTTCCAGAGAAACCTTTTTTCCTATTCAAAATTGATTTAAATCTAAAAACAAGTTTTGAAATAGAATTTAAAACTTAAGTTTAAGGTATGGATTTTCAAACTGAGTTTGAATTCCAGTTTTAGAATTTAATTTAAACTTTATAAATTAAAAATGTTTAAACAACTATAAAAGAGTTTAAATAAATTGAATTTAAAGGTAAGTTTAAAATTTTAAGCAGAAGATTTAAACATAAGTTTTAAATCTGGAAATCAAAAATCCAATTTGTATCCAGGTTTTGAAAATAAAGGAAGTTCTAAAAAAATTTAAATGTTTTTAAAACTTTGTTAAAGTCAACTATGATTTCATTTTAAATTTAAAATTTAAAATGTAATTTGAAACAAATTTTAAGTTAAGTTGTTTTAAATTACTTTGTTAATGATAATGTAATCATTAATAAGAAATGTTTTATTTTAAAGTTAATCAAACATTTAATGATTTTGATTCTTTATTAAATTTATTTATTTAATTAATTAAGAATTGGAATAAATTAATTAAGGTTAAGCTAAGTAATTAAGATTAATTAAAGTTGTAATTAATATTAATTAATTTAAGTTAATTACTTAAGAAAGGTAATTAAGAATTTGTTAATAAGTTAATGAAGGTCATTAACCTGTGATTATTTATTAATTAATTAATGTAATTAATTTTGATAATTAATTGGATTAATTAATTTAGATAATCAATTATGGAACTTGATTAAGTATAATTACTTTATGGAAATAATTAAAGGTATTAATTACTCATTGTAATTAATTAATTAATTAGATTAGTTTAAATTAATTAATTAAGTTTAATTAATTTAGAATAATCATTGGATGAGATGATAAGTAATCAGTGAAGAATTGTTACTTAAAGAAGTAATTAAGATAAATAAATTACTGGAGGTAATTAATTGAAATATAAAGAGTTTTGGGATTAATTACTACAGGCGATTTCATGGCTACAGGCGATTAATTTCACGCCCTCTTGGCTTCGGTTTTTCGCTCCGGCTTTCTTCATCTTCCCCCCTCCCCCTCCCCCCCCGCCTCTGCCGTACCCTTTCTAGCCTCCTCCCCTTATGCCCGATCCTCCATCTCCTCCTTCTTCAACTCGGAGTGGCCGTTTTTTCAAGCCGTTGAACCTTATGTCAATTCGACCTCCTGCTCTTTTCACTTCATCTGAATTTCCTCCTCTGCTATCGTCTCCTATTCGCCCTCGTGCTTTGGATGAGATTGTGTCATTGGGTGCTGACCCAGCTGCCGTGCCACGCCCTAATGTGTGTGTGCAGGACCCGAGCTTCCTGAAACAGATGAGTTGTGTTGTGGGTAAGAAATCCTTGTTGAATGATCACGATTCCAGTAAGGATGTTGGTGTGTCTGGCCTAGCGCAGGGGAGTAGTTCTGCTGTTTTTTCTTCTTCTGTTTTAGGCACTCAAAGTGTTTGTGTTATTTCCCCAAAGAAATCTGAGCCTACTGTCAATATTGATAACCCTGTTGCTAATTTACCCACTGCCCCCAGATTTGTAGATGGCCGTGTTCCTGATGTTACGAAGCAGAACTCTAAATCGTGGTCTTCTCTTTTCTCATCCTTGCCCCGTAATGCGGGTGCCTACATCCCGATTGAATTTGAAATGGTTGAGGAAAATGGAGTGATGATTCCTCCCCCTTGTGTTTTGCAAGCCGGTGTGGATTTGTGGTCAGACTATTTGGTTGGTTTCTTTCTTGACCCTCATCACCGTCTTTCAAATGCAGCTTCAGTTCTTCGCAGGGCTTGGAAGATACGTGGTAATTTGGATGTGAAACTGATTGATACGATGTACTTCTTAAAATTTTGCTCTTCTGAAGATCGTCTGCGTGTATTAGATGCTGAGCCTTGCATTGTTGATGGTCGGCCTTTTATTGTTACCCCCTGGTCTCCTACTGTGGCGTGTGCTCGTGAGCAAGTATATTCCATCCCTGTTTGGGTATATTTTTCTCAGATTCCCTCAGTTCTTCAGCCTCTTATTGGTCTGAATTGGTTAGCTTGTAATGTTGGTAAGCTAAAATGTTTTGACTCTAACACGGTGGACCGTGACAAGTTAATGTATGCGAAGGCACTAATTGAGATTTCCCCTTCTAAGCCTCTCCCTACTTCTATTCATGTACAGCTTGCTGTTGGCCATATTGTGGAAGTTAGGGTTCGCTATGGCTGGGTACCGGATATTTGTACCTACTGTCACTCCTTTGGACACCTAGCTCGTGATTGCCTTCATTCTGAAACTTCTGCGGCTGCTCCTAAGTTACCTTTGCCGCGCCCCCGTCCAAGGATCTGGGTCCCCAAAGTTTCTGTCCCTCCTGCTCCTCAGGCTCCGTTGCCTGATCTGCCTGTCCCATCATTGCCCCTTGATTTGCCTGGTTCTCTGCCTGGTTCTGTGGTTCCTGGTGCTGCTCCTGTCATCCCTCTTGATGCTACTTGCCCTCCCTCGCTCCTACCTCCTGTTGCTTGGGATGAGGCCGAAGGATGTTGGATTGATCCCAATTCTGATATGAGGTATAACCCGGAAAATGAATCTTTCTTCCGGTTTGTATCTGATGATCAGCTGGACCTTAGATGCCTTCGCTACAAACAATCTGGAGATTCTATTGTTCTTGATACGGACGGGTTGGATGCGGCTTCTAATGCGGACTTGCTTGCTGATCCATCCTGGGATAGATCGTTTATCTACTGTTCTGATGATGCGGTTTATGACCCTTGTCTTGCACTGCGGTTTCGCCCTTTTGTTGGCCTTTCTGGGTCTGTCCCTTTGTGATCTTCTTTGGTGATTTTGGTTCATAGGGATTCTCCCACCTTGGTGGTGTGTTAGTTTTATCATGTTACTTTTTGTTACTGTGACATAGCCGTCACGTACCTGTGCTGTATTTTCTGTTTCTCCTTTTAGTAGTTAAGGTGCTTTTACCTTGCTCCTGTACTTCAAATTTTTATTACGTGCGTAATAAAAGTGGACGGTCCACTATAAAACCGGCTGGCTTTGCCAAAAAAAAAAAAATTACTTGTGTAATTAATATGAAGTGTAATTACTTTATAAAAGTAATTAATAATTAATTACTTTGTGTAATTAATTTAAGCATTGATTAATTAAGTCATTTGAAAGAATTAAGTAATGTAATTAATTAAGGGTAATTAATTACTAAGGAGATTTATCAAGGATGATTAATAAATATAATTAATTATTAAGTGTAATTAATTTAGGGGTAATTAATAAAGTAATTAAGGTTAGTTAATTACTGAATATGATTAATCAAAAAGTGATTAATAATTTTGGTTTAATTAAGGTTAATTACTTAATGTAATTAATTTAAATAAGTAATTAATTTAAATTTAATTAAGGATCATTAATTAATATGATTAATGATGTAATTAAGGATTTATTAATTAAGATTAATTAATCAATGATAAGTGATTAAGGAAGTAATTAATTAATGTAATTAATTAAGGATTAATGTAATTAATTATAATTAATTAATAAAGTAATTAAAGTTTAATTACTGATTTTGGTTAAGAATAATTACTGTGTAAAATTAATTAAGGATAATTACTTGAATGTAATTAAAGGATCATTAATCAAGGTTGATTAATTAAGGTAATTAATTTGAGGATATTTGATTGATTGATTTGTGATCAATTAAGGGTTAAGTAAGCAGGATTTAAAATGAGGAATTAATTATTTTAATTCATTTTAAATTAATTAAAGATAAGTAATTAATTTAATTCACTTTAAATTAATTAGGAATAGAAGTAATTAATTCATTATAGATGGTGTGATTATAGATCCTTGCTTATGAATGGATGATATGGTTTACCCTGAATGGTTTGAATCTCAGACATAAGATAAATAGTGTTGTGTGATATGGATGCATTGGTTGCATTGTGATGATAATATAAGTTATCTATTGGTGATGATAATATAGATTATCAATTTGTGATGATTACTCATTTTTGATAATAATGATGATTATCTACTATGATGATGTGAACTATCTATCTGTGTGTATATATATAATTAGATTGAATTGTTTTAAACTTAAAACAACTTAAACCTAAAAGACACGCTTTGGATTTCGATGAGACCGGGATCGGGTTTCCATATTTGGATCCAAAAACCACATCGATTCCAATTAAACTTTAGGACGTGAATTCAAGTGGAGCAAGTGAAGACTCGAGGTGTAAGAACTATACGTTAGTATAACTCTGTGGGTGATTCCATAATGAGTTTGACGGAATAGTACTTATAGGTTCGAGATGGTGATTTAGAGTGCAAGGGTTATCGTCGTTAACTCTGAGGGTGATTCCAAAATGAGTGTAACGAGATAATGCCTTCTGTTTCGTTCGAACCCGGAACGAACTTGTATGGATTGAATGCTTTTAGAACATCGTCAGGAGGACGATGGGCATTCTAAGTGATGTGTCCTATAAAGGTAATCGCAGCCTCAAGCCTCATCAACCGGGAATGGCTAAAACAGAGGAGGTGCAGGAAGGCTTCGTGGGTAGCTCCCCCTGGAGAGAAAGATTTACCCCTGTCTAGAGGTCCCTTTTTATTCGGCTGAGTGGGCGGTTGATTCGCGGCAACTGCCGGGGTTGTCTTGTTCGGAACTGTCCAGTAAGGGATGGTTCCGGCCTTGTGTTGTAGGGGAGCGGACGTACTCCTCGGTATGGTGATCTAGGCCACGTACTATGACGAGCGGTACCCCAGTAGCCCTTCCATTGTATGGAATCCAAAATCCAATAAGTGCCAACGGTTTTGATTGTATTACCCACTTTTGTGGGTAGTAGCTGGAATTTAATCATGTAACAATTTCGGCTATTTCATATTTACTTGAAAACCCTAGACACTATTATAATATCACCGGATTTTCTATCAAATGTTTTGGTTAGCGTAAGGTAAAAACTTTTCCATGTTTATGTGCGGGAAGTCTTACGTGATACCTTTCTTTTCAAAAGGATTTCAAAAGTTAAGCAACTTTAATCTGTTAGTCACACCAGACCCATGTCTGACCCGGAGTTTATTTTTGTTTTCATAAACTCTTGGGTACTCAAATTTTTACGAGTAGCCAAGGGATTCTGGTTAGCTTTGATGAATTATGGAGGAGCAAATGGAGCAGGAGGCTTCTGCGTTGTAGTTATTTAGTATTCCGCTATGTTGGTATCTCTGAGTCGTTTGTTGGAGTTGTTTCGTACTATGTTGTAATAACTAGACAGGTGTTTATAACTATCTAGTATTTGTTGTATTATCTGTGTGACTCTGATTGTTGTTGTATATCTATGTAATAATTATGTTGTTAGTATAATTTATTCATTCCGCTGTTTAGATTCTGATGTGTTGTTTCTTCTTTCTTCTCTTTCTTTCTCTTTCTATCCCTTTCTTTCTTATTAATGATGCGTCATTCTGTGGAGACGGATGGCGGGTCGTTACACCCCATGAACCTCACACCTCGAAAATGACTAAAATAGGGTAAACGCATCAAGGCTATGTAGGTCACTCTCACAAAGGTCTGTTATTGCCTTTTTAGATTATCCTATTATGGTTTGGTTTTGCATGAGAGCTCTTTATAAAGGTTAGGAACAACTGAGACGATGACATATTCGGTACTATTCAATCAAGGGTAGGCCAGTCCTGTGTTGGTAGGATTGCAAAGGTAACTGCGGCCAGTAGTAAATTTTATCTTGAGGTGTACTACTTTTCGGAAGGTAGTCCCTTACTTTACTATTTATTGGAATCCATTCTCTAATAAGCGCCATGAATTTTTGATTATATACCTATTATTATTGTGATGTATAGGCATAATAGTTACTTGATTATTGATATTTAAAACTCATAGACATTATTATAGTATCGCTGGATTCTATAATAAAAATGGTTTGGTTATCGTAAAGTAAAAACCCGTCTGTGTTTATATGTGGCATGGTCTAATGAGATACTTTTTATTTATAAAGGTTTTCAAATGTAGAAATCAATATGATTTGACTGAGCTTTCCCATGCTGGTTTAACACATTGATCTAGGCATTAATTTCTTATAATACTCAGATCAGCCCGAGCATATTTTCTAGATTTAGTGGGATGCTTCAGAGCTTTCAGGTGATGAGCTAAATTTCCAAGATGTATTCATGTTTCCTATATTCTTTCACTGTATTCTGCTTTGTTCTTATCTGTATTCATCAGCAATTGTAAGGATATGTTGTTATAACTATCCAGGCCGATAATAGTTTAGTGTACTTTGATGTTGTGTATAATAAAATAATTTCTATTTGTAAAGATCTTGCATATGTCATATATTTCTCGCTATGATCTGAGATTCTGTTATGTCTTTTTTATTTCTTCACCATAAATGACCTATCTTTTGGACACTTAAATGATCGACACACGAATACCGTGGATGCATTAAGTGTAGGCTTTAGGTGTAAGAAAGACAGAACATTACAGTTATTATCAGAGCTTAGGTTAAGCAGACACCTAGGCCTTGGTGGGGTAAACTCATTAGAGATAGGGTTAGTAATGCCCTAGAATGAGTAAGTCATTAGAGATAGGGTTAGTAATGCCCTAGAATGAGTAAGTCATTAGAGATGGGATTAGTAATATCCTAGATTGAGTTTGAGGGTATATATAGAGTGCATATTTGTTAAATGTTTTGTGTTAATTGGTCTGTTAAGTTTGGATTTAGGGATTCTAATCGATGGTTTGATCAACGTTATCGATAAGGATTCCTAAACACTTGACCAGAATAATCGACATACAAATTTTAAAATTGGTAAATGAAATAATTTTACCTAGGACTATATTTTATATATAAAGGAAGAATTTTCAAAAATTAATATAGTTATGTTAATGTACTTGGATGCTAGAAATTGATAATATTTAATTATTATCATATAAGGTTTGATTGCTCATGCTCGCCCAATCTTAAGCATTGGATATGGGTTATAGATTCTTCTACAATCCTTCTTTCTACACCATGGGTTGGGTAGGTAGTATTTGTGGGAATATTTAAACGAACACCTTGTGAATTAAGTTTTACAATTTGACTATAAAGCATTCGTTGATAATGTAGGGTTAAAATTGAGTTTTAATAAAAGGTTTTATAAAAAGAAATACGTTAGATGGTTTTACAAAAAGTTGATTTTATAAATTATGATTATAAAACATATTTTGAAAATAAGATGGATTTTCAAAGAACTTAAATCATGGTAGATTTGAAAAAGTTTTCAAATGATTCTTGGAAATGTAGTAATAATTCTACTTAAAAATTCTTTAAGTATTAATATTTTGGAAAGAAATTTGAGATTAAATTTTTCTGTGGACAATTTAGGGAATGAGCCTCGATCTATTTTGTGATGATCAGAATAATCTTCTAAATGATAATCAGATGTTTGCTTAGTTAGATGTGGTAGCACATTTAGTTAGTTATTCTCTTTATTATTGTACGATCGAGACGAGTTCAAATCCTAGTGAACCCAAAGTAAGTGGATTACAAATACTTTGATAAATTATTTAGAAGGAAATATACATATAGAATTGTCTAAAAAAGGGATTTGTAAAGGAGAAGTATTTTTACAACTAACTAGTTTGAGTGACTCGAAAGTGACTAAAAATGGGCAGGAGATGTGTTCGGATGGTAAACACTTTTCTTGGGTATTACCCTTTTTGGTAAAGGGATGTATGGTACTATTTGGTAGTAATAAATTCCTCGATATCACTTTGGAGTTATTCAGGCTATATGATATTTTCTAAGGGTTAAAAATGAGGTACCGTTTTAATAAGTTTTTGAAAAAAACTAGGATTTGGCTCCTAAGGTTCCAATATAATAAGGTATTTTGATCAAAGAGTGGATTAATAAATGATGATTTAATCTGGTTAAACTTGATAAGAAGAATTAACCAACTTTGTTTTATTAAAATGTGTCTTTTTATTTTAACATCTAGGAAGTAAAAATTTATTTGATGTTAATGGGCCAGCTAATAAATGTCTTACCTCAGAGGTGTATAAGAAAAAGTAGACTCTTGGATGGGGTTTGAATACCATCAACCTACTGTTCTTAGCTACTATCAGACCCAATGCGTAAAGAAGTTGAAATGGTCAACTCGGTTTTTGTGACGGGCCGGATTTCAGTGCTCGAAAATCGACATCCATACTTCACCCGTATTCGAATACCGTAGATTCAAAGGTTGAAATCTGATTCGCCGGAGCTTATAACAACGTTAGGTGATAACAACACAGCAGAAATAGAAAGAATAACTTTTATTGATATACAACATTTGATACAACAATGATACAAATGAAATGATCAAAATTATCAGATATAGGTACAACAATGAAAAACACAGCAGTAGAAAGATAACATCTTCAATAGTGAGAGAATCCAACAGACAAAATCTTCAATGCCAAAGCTCCAAGGACTCAAAGATTTTCATATCCAGAACCAAAAGCTCAAAGAACTCCGAAATCAAAGAGCTCCAACCACCATCATGCCGTAGTAAAGCAAGTTCGATCCAAGACCAAAGACTTCAAAGATTGCCAAAAGCTACACCTACTAGCTGACTATCGGATAACCTGACTCTAGGCCGTCCGTGTGGAAAATCATGGGCATCCAGAGTTCAGAAAGGGAATAATAAATTCCAGGTCAGTCATGCGACTGGTATGAGCAAACAAAAACAGTTTATTTGAAACAAAAAGAAATAAAAGAAATCCGCTATGCTTTCTGGAAAATGAAAGTGCCATAAGTCCTCCGCCACACACATAATGCAATCGCACACTTGGAGGAGGTTTCTCCTTAAGATAGTCAAACATGCTTAATACGCGAAAATCCTTTTGATATTATTATTAGTGCATAGTGTGGAAAACATTTCGAAAGTATAATATTAATCTTAGCCAGCATAGGTATCATTATATTATGCCTACTATGGCTACCATTTAAGAATGGCAGGTTATACAACTGCAATTGTAAAGGGCTCGTATTGGGTGATTGGATTTCTAACAAATGGCCAAGACTAAGGAACTTCCTTTCCGAATGGGTACAGATCTGGAGTGATGCCCCGAGAACTAACCAGATCTCTGCCAACACAAGGCCAGGTTATCTCTGTAACTAGGTAACTAACTGTCACGAGTATGCCATCCCTCGGTCGTAATTGACCTTTATTCGGGGCCCCAACAACCACATAAGTTAAGTACCTGGACTCCATACCAGAGTACTAATTTTATCCAGAAGGAAATGCACATACCTTAAGGGACGCGACCCCCATAACCTTGTCGCATCCTTCCTGTTTCGACCATTTTCGGGGTGTGAGGTTCGATGAAGTCTAGTCCCACAAAGCTACGCTTATCACAAAAGCGATGCTTCGATCAACAAATGATCAGCACTCAGCATGCCACACTACCAAGTTGGGAATATATCACTAATAATCATCAACTACATAACCTCTGAGCTAGTACGTCTCAGAGAAGAGAGTTAAGCTAAGAGAATAAATTCTCCGCCACCAAACATAAATGTATTTGATAGAAATCAGCTTTACATCTCAAAGTGTAATGTCAGACATACATCCATACAAGTCCATCATGGGTCTGAATGGAATCGAAGGCACTTCGTCCAATAAAGGAAGAAGCCCTTGCAAATCCGGGCATCCACAATCTCGCCCGCACTCCCCATCACATATGGAGATCTCTATACAGAAGCAACTCAGTGCAAATACAATCGACAGGTAATCCTTTCGTTCTCGAAAATACCAGGTCATCAACCATTGTCTTCAAATGCACTCCCGTTTCGTCGTATCATTATTCGAAATGGGTTTTATGACTTAATGTCCTCTCCCGGCTCAATCGAATAACGAACGCTTATCTAAAAATACGTGGATATATAAATCACAAAAAGTTTCCATTCAAAATCTTTTAAACAAAAGATTTCACCATTAGATTCAATGTGGTTTTCGGATAACCATCCGGAATCCGACCCTCGGTCGCATCGAAATTCAAATGCCATTTTAAAGGCAAATAATTTTACTTTATTTTATAAGTACACAATCACACAGTAATATATCACAGATGTCACAGCTAAAAACAAGGCAATTCATATCACAAAGTACCACAATCACACATCAGAGATATAAATCAATCCAAGGCATTCAATAATAATTCAATCATCTATAAGCAAGATGAATTAGTCGTTCAATTCTCAATTAATTCAATTTAGTTTTCCAAATAAATTAAATTAATTACTTCTAAGTCCTGCTTAATTATTATTAAGTAATTACAGTTATTTTAATTAATTATAATTAATTAATCACATAATTACTTTCATTCATTATCCTTAATTAATGATTAATTATTCCTTAATTATTAATTAATTAATCTTTTATCACTATTTAATTAACCTTAATCATTAAATTAATTAACCTTTAATTAATCTTTAATTACCTTCATTAAGTAATTATCCTTTAAGTAATTATCCTTTAATTACTTTCATAAATTAATTAATCTTTAATTACTTAAGACTTTAATTAATTAAGAGATAAATAATTTATCTTAATTAATTGCTTTAATTATCATTTAAATCTTATTAACGACCTTTGGAATTAATTATCAATTACCAATTAACTTAGACCTTTAAGTTAATTAAACTTTAAAACATTTTGTCTTCTTAATTAATTCCTTAATTACATTATTATGTTTATTTAAAAATAAACTTTAAAATAAAGGTTTTATATATATTAAAACACTTTTAAACTTAATTACTTTAAAATAATTTATCTTAAAACATTTGATTGATCCCAAACTTAAATCAACATTTATTATTTCAAAAGAAGTAGGTTAAGAAATTGTTTTAAACTTGACTAAGTTTAAATTTAAAAACTTGTTATTCCATTTTACTTTAAAACTTGATATCATCACAAAACCCGAGCCAACAGCTAAATCCCCCCGAGTTCAACCCCGAGCAACTCCCACTCATCTCATCCCCGAGACAATCCATGATTCACTTCGAGCAAAGTCTGATAAAAACCTTTTTTCCCAAACGATCACAACGAATCCATATTTAAAGTGCACATGTGCACGTGCACAGGAGTTCCGACCAACTCCAGTAGACCTCGCCGCCTTCAACACGTCGACGACCATCTACTCAAGCCCTCAGACCACACAGATCGAAGAACTCATATGCAAATCGAAATCGAGCCACGTGGAGCTCCTACTGGAACAAAACCAGACCACCCAAGATCACCTCGTTCCATCGCCACAGACTACCAGAGTGCTCGCGATCACAACCATACCTCTGCCTCAACCCCACAATTAGATTCTCCCTTGTCCGGTGTAGTCCGATTCGACATTGATAACGCAATTGCCTTGAGAATAGAATCGACCAGAAATTGGGCTAAAATCCTAAATTGAAATCGCACCGCCACCTCGGTGAATTATAAATTCACCAAGCATGCTCCAGCTTTGATCATGAGACTAGTTATTTCGTTGATCACTAGAATTTGCCACAAACCCAATTCACGTTCAACTTCAAATTCCTCAAATAATACGACACTGAAAATCTTAATTCTTCTTTTAAAATTCATGATGTAAGAAGACGAACAAGATTATGTAATCAAAACCCAAATTTTAAACAACTAAATTTTAGACAAAATTTGATTTTACTATGTTTTTATATTTCCCAATAAATCCATTCATTTTTAATACTTTAAAGTATTTTTAAAATTATGATCTTACAAATTCGAATATGTTTTATTTAGACATCAAAATCTATAGAGGACTAAAGGGAAAGATTTGAATTTTTAATTAGGTTTTGAAATCGGTAAATCTGGAACAGAGGAATATACATACATGCACACGTGTATATAAATTTTTGTATACATACAACATATTCACACATATTCAAACATTTTCACAGCTTCACTTCACAAACAACAAGCTATAGATCAGATTATCAGGAGTTTACTCACTTGGATTTTGAAAAAAGAAAGCCTGGAAAAAATGTTTTTGCTTTTGAAAATCTGGAAATGCTCTGATTTGATCTTGAATTGAACTTATTTTTTAGTGAATCTGAACTTTAGCATTGATTCAATCTTTGATCTTGTTTAATTACTTGACTGCTTTGATGTTTGAGATGATCCCAGGCTTCAGATTTGAAAATTTTGATGGAGGTTGTTTATTTTGATTTCTTTGTTTTCTGGTTTTAACTTTCTTAAGTTTTGAACTTTAATTTTGCTAGTTTGAGGTTTTGATCAGACTAAAGAAAATGAAAAAAGTAGGAGAGGAAGAAATATATAGCCTTGATTTCTTTTTATTTATTATTTTGAAAATAAAAGAAAATTAGGACACTTGTTAATTATGCATGATAAAATTTGACACTTGTTTAATACATGAATTTTAATCTTAACACTTGTTATTTGTATGTATTATTAACATACACTTATATTTTTTTGCATTTTTATATGATTTTTCTATTTTCATAATTGCATTTCCTTTGTTTATATTTATACAATATTAACAAAAAATTTTAAAACTAAACTATACATTAATAAAAATCATACATATGTTATTTTCAAATTCAATTTATATTTGAAAGAGAGAGACAAACAAAGATATATAAACACACAAAAAAAGAAATAGAGAAATGACTTACCAGACTAAGCGGAAATATCCACTCTACACTTGGCATAGCACTTCTGCATGCTATCCTCTGTTTCCCAAGTACAGTCATTCGGATCTCCACTCCATTGTACTTTTACCAATTTCACCACTTTATTTCTCAAGTGCTTTTCATCTCGATCAATAATCTTTAATGGTTCTCTCTTCACTGCCAGATTAGGTGTGATCTCTAAATCCTGCTGAGCGGCCTCCTCAATAACATGATCTGTTGATAAGTCGCGTAACGACTAACATAAATAGATATATCCCTCTTCATCGTATTCCACCAGAAAGTCCTCTTAATGTCTCGATACATCTTATTGACCCCTGGATGGATACTGAGCTTGGACTTATGGCATTCATCCAATACTTCTCATTGGAGATTTGGGATATCTGGGACACACATCCTGCCTTTCAATCTTATAATTCCACAACTATTGATTCCAAAGCTGGAATCTTCACCTTGACGAATCCTCCCATTAATTTCCTGAAGAAACTTGTCTTCTTTCTGCTTACTAGCAACTTTCTTAAGAAGAGTAGGAGGGACAACAAGATAAGCAAGAACAACATGTCTTCTACTCAATTCCACTTTCAAACCAATTTGGATTCAAAATACAACCTTTAAATTCTTTTGAATTGAATTCAAAATACCCGTGACTTAACCAATTTCCTGTTAAATCCATATTTGTTTGTGTTGTCCAGGGGTTTTCACAGGCAACAATAAAATATCACAACCATCATCAATTCAAGCACAACAATATCGATAAGCGGTATAATCCTATAACGGTTAACTTCCATTCACAGATAAATATGTAAATTCAATACAGATAATAAATCACAGTTCATATACCAAACGTGACGTCTCGGATTTCAGCGCTCGAAAATCGACATCCGTACTTCACCCATATTCGAATGCTACGGATTCAAACGTTGAAATCCGATTCGCTGGAGTTTATAACAACATTAGGTGATAACAACACAGCGGAAACGGAAAGAATAACTTTTATTGATATGCAACATTTGATACAACAATGATATAAATGAAACGATCAACATTATCAAAGATAGATACAACAACGTAAAACACAGCAGCGGAAAGATAACATCTTCAATAGCGAGAGAATCCAACAGTCTGAATCTTCGGTGCCAAAGCTCCAAGGACTCAAAGATTTTCATATCCAAAACCAAAAGCTCAAAGAAATCCCAAACCAAAGAGCTCGAACCACCATCATGGCGTAATGAAGCAAGTTCGATCCAAGACTAAAGACTTCAAAGATTGCCAAAAGCTACACCTACTTGCTAACTATCTGATAACCTGACTCTAGGCTGCCAGTACGGAAAATTATGGGCAACTTGAGTTTAGAGAGGGAACAATAAACTCCAGGTTAGTCATGAGACTAGTGTGAGCAAACAAAAATAGTTTATTTGAAACAAAAAGAAATAAAAGAAATCCGCTATGCTTTTTGGAAAATGAAACTACCATAAGGCCTCCCACCACACACACAATGCAATCACACACTTGGAAGAGATTTCTCCTTATGATAGTCAAACATACTTGATACGCGAAAATCCTTTTGATATGTGCGCAGTGTGGAAAACATTTTGAAAGTATAATATTAATCTTAGCCAGCATAGGTACCATTATATTATGCCTCCTGTAGCTACCATTTAAGAATGGCAGGTTATATAACTGCAATCGTAAAAGGCTCGTATTGGGTGGCTGGATTTCCAACAAATGGCCAAGGCTAAGGAACTTCCTTTCCGAATAGGTATGCCTCTAGAGGGATGCCCTGAGAACCTAATCGGATCTCTTCCAACACAAGGCCGGGTTACCTATGTAACTAGGTAACTAACTGTCACGAGTATGCCATCCCCCAGTCGTAACTGACCTTTATCCGGGGCCCCAACAACAACAAAACCAACAACCACGTAAGTTATGTACCTGGACTCCATACCAGAATACCACTTTTTATCCAGAAGGAAAAGCACATACCCTAAGGGTTGCGACCCCCGTAACCTTGCCGCATCCTTCCTGTTTTGTCCATTTCTGGGGTGTGAGGCTCGATGAAGTCTCGTCCCATAAAGCTACGCTTTTCACAAAAGCCATGCTTCGATCAACAAATGATCAGCACTCAACATGCCACCCTATCAAGTTGGGAATATATCACTAATAACCTAAACTACATAACCTCTTAGCTCGTACATCTCAGAGAAGGGTGTTAAGCTAAGAGAATAAATTCTCTGCCACCAAACAGAAATGTATTTAATAGAAATCATTTTTACATCTCAAAGTGTAATGTCAAGACATACATCCATACAAGTCCATCCCGGGTTTGAATGGAACCGAAGCTACTTCGTACAATAAAGAAGAAGCCCTTGCAAATCCGAGCATCCCCAATCCCGACCGGACACCCTATCACGTATGGAGATCTCTATACCGGAGCAACTCAGTGCAGTGACAATCGACAGGTAACCCTTTCGTTCTCGAAAATACCCGGTCTTCAACCACCGTCTTCAAATGCACTTCCATTTCGACGTATCATTATTCGGAATGGATTTTTTGACTTAGTGTCCTCTCCCGGCTCAACCGAATAATGAATGCTTATTAAAAAACACGTGGATATATAAGTCACAACAAATTTCCATTTATAATCTTTTAAACAAAAGATTCACCAGTAAGATTCAATGTGGTTTTCGGATAACCAACTGGAATCCGACCCCGGTCGCATCGAAATTCAAATGTTGTTTTAAAAGCCAACAATTTTACTTCAATTCACAAGTTCACAACCACACAGTAATAAATCACAGATGTCACAACTCAAAACAAGGCAATTCATATCAAGAAGTATCACAATCACATATCAGTATCAACCAATCCAAGGCATTCAATAAAAATTCAATCATCTATAAGTAGGATGAATTAATCGTCCAATTCTCAATTAATTCAATTTAATTTTCCAAATAAATTAAATTAATTACTTTAATTACTTCTAAGTCATGCTTAATTATTATTAAGTAATTATAATTATTTTAATTAATTTTAATTAATTAATCACATAATTACTTTCATTAATTATCCTTAATTAATAATTAATTATTCCTTAATTAATGATTAATTATTCCTTAATTATTAATTAATTAATCTTTAATCACTATTTAATTAACCTTAATCATTAAATTAATTAACCTTTAATTAATCTTTAACTATCTTCATTAAGTAATTATCGTTTAAGTAATTATCCTTTAATTACTTTCATAAATTAATTAATCTTTAATTACGTTCATTAAGTATTTATCGTTTAAGTAATTATCTTTTACTTACTTTCATAAATTAATTAATCTTTAATTACTTAAGACTTTAATTAATTAAGAGATAAACAATTTATCTTAATTAATTGCTTAATTATCATTTAAATCTTATTAATAACATTTGGAATTAATTATCAATTAACAATTAACTTAGACCTTTAAGTTAATTAAACTTTAAAACATTTTATCTTCTTAATTAATTCCTTAATTACATTATTAAGTTTATCTAAAAAAAACTTTAAAATAAAGGTTATATATGTATTAAAACACTTTTAAACTTAATTACTTTAAGATGATTTATCTTAAAAACTTTGATTGATCCCGAATTTAAATCAACATTTATTATTTCAAAAGAAATGGGTTAAGAAATTGTTTTAAACTTGACCAAGTTTAAATTTAATAACTTGTTATTCCATTTAACTTTAAAACTTGATATCATCACAAAACCCGAGCCAACAGCTAATTTCCTCCAAGTTTAACCCCGAGCAACTCCCTCTCGTCTCATCCCCGAGACAATCCATGTTCCACTTCGAGCAAAGCCCGATAAAAAACCTTTCTTCCTAAACCATCACAACGAACCCATATTTAAAGTGCACATGCGCATGTGCACAGGAGTTCCGACCTAGTCTAGTCGACCTCGCCGCCTTCAACACGTCGACGGCTATCTACTCAAGCCCTCAGACCACCCAGATCGACAAACTCATTTGCAAATCGAAATCGAGCCACATGAAGCTCCTGCTGGAACAAAACCTGACCACCCAAGATCACCTTGTTCCATCGCCTCAGGCCACCAGAGTGCTCGTGATCACAACCAGACTTAAGCTGCAACCCCATGCTTAGATTCCCTCATATCTAGTGTAGTCCGATTCGAAATTGACAACGCAATTGCCTCGAGAATAGAATCGACCATAAACTGGGCTTAAGCCCTAAATTGAAATCGCACCGCCGCCACGGTGAATTATAAATTCTGATGATCCCCGATGTAACGACCCGTAAATTTTGATTAATAAATTTGTTAGTTTAATTTAAATTTTGCAATTAAATTTAGGAAGAAATAAAAATCTTATAAGTTGTAATGAAGCAAATGTTAGAAATTTAAATATAGCAATGGAAATTAAGATTTACAAATTCAAAATGAAAATTGCAATCAATTGAAATTGTGAAATTTGTCATACTTGGTTATAAGTTTAATAAAAGAAACAAACGGGAATATTGAAATAGCCACTGAAATGTTATAATCAGAAGTATAATTGAAATGCGACTAATTTAATATAATAAGAAGGTAAGTAATATAAATAAATGATTGTAAACTTTAGTAAATGAATTAATGTGCAAAGGAATTGAATAAAACATGAATAGCGTGAATAACATGAATATTAATAAATGAAATTATGTAATAATTGATAAATGATGGCATTCACGAATGAGATAAGATTTGTAAGTAATAAAGGAATAATTAAAATAAACATTAAACCAATGAATAAAAGAAAAAGGTTGTAAGAAGTAAAAAAGTAAAGTAAAAGGATAGAATATAAGTGAATGCAATCAATAGTATGGAAAAAAGGCCAACATTGAATTGTAATAAATGTAATTAAATGTTACATTTGTGTGAAATGTAAAGATAATGGTTAGGAGTTGTAAAAAGGGGTATATTAGAGTAATGAATGAGAAAAACGAATCAATTAATATATGTATCTATTTCTTTAGTATGTTGCATAAGATTTAATTTGCAATTAAAGGAAATTAGGTAGTACGATATTTGGAAATAAAGTTAAGGGTACAACTATTATAAATTACCTAATTAATTGGTCAATGAATTTATTTGAAATAAAGTTCAAATTATGTTAATTAATTAATACGTAAAGCATGTAAAGAAATTTATAGAATGAAAATTTAATGTTGAAAATTTTACAGAATGTAAAGTATTTAAAAACCTTAATTAATCTGTTCAATGGTTAGAAGTACACATTTAAAAACGTAATATTCATTCAAATTAAAATGTAAATAGGCGTATATTGATGTAATAAAATAAAATTAGCCTTGAATGTCGAATACCTATTACCTGGAATCAAATTGTAAAATGGTAATTGATTTGAAATCTGTAAAATGGGAATAAATTCAAAGTTACGATTAATTGATGGAATAATAAGGGATAAACTATAATTTGATAATTCAATGTGAATTATACCCATAAAATGTCAATTTATTGAATTGCAAGATTTTAAATAAATAAACGGTTTTATTGAGATTTCTATTGAAAATTTATGAAGTAATGTGAAATCAATTGTCAATATTTACCCTAATTTGTGCAGTTAGGGTAGATTTGATTTGTCATTAAGAATGGTTAATTCTATAAGATATAACGAATGTTAGCTTTATTTATAATAGAGGAGGGGTTGATTAAGGAGTGAAAACCAAAATTTATTAATTTATTTATAATTTGAAGTCTAATAAGTGGATTTATTGCAATTAAGTGGAATATAATATTAAAATATTACATAAATGAGGATTTAGATGAAAATTGAGAATGTTAATATAATGGATTTTGAATCCAATATTTATTTCATCCGGTTGTAATAATGATTTTGAATAATATGAATGAAAATTTGATTCAAAGGAATTATTGAAATTTTAATTTATAATTTCTAAATTTAACGAAATTGGAATTTAACGCAAAAATTGATGATTGAATCAACATTTAAGTGACATGTAAATTTGTTTAAAGCATTGTAAATGTTTGGGAAGTATTAAGTAATAAAATTGGTCAATTTTAGAATAGAAATTTAAAAATTGGATTTTATTTATTTAATTTTTAAATTATTTAATTAATAGAAAATAGCTGTTTTGGCCACTAACTCGGATTTCGACGAAACCAGTTTCATCGCATCTGTATCGGTGAATTATTGTAGGATTTCAAGTTTCGTATTGATCAGACTTGTCGTTTGATCGTATGGGCTTGAAACGCCTTGAAATCGATTTAATTGAAATCACTTGAAATCAATTTGAAAATATTGATTTTAGCATAACTTCTTCATACGATGGAATTTGGACGTGAAAATTTTTCCATCGTGTTCAGAATATTTTAAAACATCTATTTTGATATATGGGTTGACCGAATTTTGTTCCAGAGTCGAAACGTGCTTTTCGGGCCATATATCGTTTAGCGCGTACATCTATCTTATCCGATCCATCCTATTTCCAATTTGTCTATAAATATATTGTTATAAACCTTAATTCTCCTCATTTTCATTTGGATGTACGTATATCTCAACTCTCTCCTCCTCAATGGCAGACAACATAATTTCAGATCCAATCCCAAATAAAATCCAAAGCCAAAAATTCAAAGCCCTTAGAAAAATCCAAAAAAAATTATATGTTGAAGCACTCGACTAGCGTAATTCACTTGTGGTGTTCATTTTTCGATGCAGTTTATCGTTTGATTAGAAATTGGCTCGTTTGTTTCGGTCGTTCGTTTTGGCTTTGTGATTCAACGGTGGATCTATGTCCTTAGGGCGATCGGGGGGCATGGATGCGCAGAGAGTGTCGAGTAGGTTCGATCTATGTGGTCGCTCGCTTAATGGTTGTCAGAATTCACCAAAAATCGAAGGTAAAGGGAGTGGCAGCCGGAGCTATTTTCTGGCGTCGTGGTGGCCGCGCGAGTTACCAGCAGGGTCAGCTTGGGGTGAGCGGCTTGGGGTGAGCAGCTTGGGGATGGGCTTCGATTCACGTGGTTGTACGCGTAGGCGACGCGAAAATTAGGGTTTGTGATGGCAGCTCTAGGGTTTCGGTTCGAACGATGATAGCCTGGAAGCGTTTTCGATACGTGCACGTGCAGTAGGGGATGACGTGTCTCTGAGTAGGTTTGTTTTATTTATTCTTATTTTATTTTTAAATTCTATTTCATTCGTGCTAACTGGTATAACTTTCTTATATGTGATCATATTCATGCGCGGTTTTCTCTGCTAGGTTCGTATTGGAATTCCGGACATTTTGGCGCTGGTTTGGACGAATTTGGAGACTGTCCAATTTTTGGGTTTAAATTGAATTTAAATTCAAAAGGTGAGCGTTTTAACCCACTCACAATTTCTAAAATTTCTTATGTTTGTTAAATTGTTTTACGATGTGTTTAGAAATTTATTTATAGCTGTTTGGCATATATTTCATCATTATCTCAGTTAATTTGCATTCATATAATTTACTTGTTATTTAATTCATTTTTGCATATAAACTGCTAGTTAAAATTTTAGTTAAATTTATTATTGAATATAAACTGCTAGTTAAATTTATTTATTATAGCATATAAACTACGATTAAACAGTTATTTAGTTCATTTTTGAAAAATTAACTGTTAGTAATTAACTATTATTTATTGATGTGATTGTTTGAATTGGATGATAAATTGATAAATGTTTGATGATTGATATGATGGATGAATGGATGTTGTATTTATATTGTATAAACTACAAGTTATTATGCATTTTCATTTCATTCGAGATTGCGGTTTGAAATGATATACAACCGCATTTTTTAATTTTAAATTGCGGATTGAAATGATAAATATCCGTATCACTTGACCATAGGATAGAAAATTATATACATGCACCGCGGTGTACATATAAAATTATTTTGAAATAATTTTCTATGGTTTTGGAAAGAATACGGTTTAATAAATATTAAATTTTGATATATATATATATATATATAGTAAAAAATTCTTGAATTTAGCTATGTATAAATTTGTTTCGAATTTTAAAGTAAGCTAAATAATGAAGTTGATTTCGTTTATATAATATGGTTAAGAATATATTTGAAATTCTATTGTATATAGAGTTTATAATAACTCAAATAAAAGTAAGGTTGAAGATAAATGTGAATATGATTTGAATTAATGTATCTAAGAATTTTCCACGAAAAATTTGTTTTGAAATGTAAATAAATTAAGATTTAAAGGGTATGATCTTATAACTTGATTTTTGAGTAGAGGATTTAAACGAATATCAAATTTATTTAAAGAACATTATCAAGTTAATTTAATTAAAAGAATATCCTGTTATTGAAGTTTAAGGGTTTTACCTAAATAATATTTGTTTAGTAAGTAAATATTTTAAATTTAAATAATAGGAATTGGATTTGATATATATAAATTTTCAAAGAATCCATTTTGAAATAGTGGAATATTTAAAGATTGAAATATATGAACTATAAAGTTTTGAAATATTAATACTTAAGCTTTAAAATATATGGGAATTAAAATGGTTTATTTGGAGGTTCAAATTGATATTGGGAATTTATTGTGAAATTTGAAGAAGCTGTTTATTTTATAAAGTAATATAATATTTGAACCATCAAGTATTAAAAGTTATGTTTCAAAGCTATGGTTTCAAGTTATATATATTTGAAAATATTATGATTTTGGGAAAGGGATATTTATAAAATAAAATGATATCATATTGATTTGGGTTTTAAAAAATATAAATGATATCGTATTTATATGGTTTGAAAGAGATATTACATTCTAGTTTTAAAGTATAAATTATTTTGAAATAACCGTGGTGTTATGATAACGATTGGTTGTTGAAGAGACGGGGATCGAAAGTTGTCATACTCTCTGCCAACCCCGAAAACCACTTTAACAACCGTGTATGCGGTGGAGATTTCAGAATGAAGTAGGATGGTGGCGGCGTTTCCTTTGAGGTAAATACGTGGACCCAACTCCCGTGAGTTGGCATAAGGTGGCTAAAACAGGAGCGATTCTCGGGACAATTGAGGTTACACCTTTGATCGGACACATCCCTTCGATTTTATACTTTGACTTTTGGGTTGATTCGGTGGCCACTTTTGATTTTTCTTTTTGGAGGCGTGGCTCGAGGTGGGCGGTAGCTGCGGCTACGCGTTACCACCAGCCCGGATGCGTAATTGGTATATCTACCCTAGCATTGCCTAGTAGTGCCGTGTCACCTACCCTAGCGCGCCTTCTACGAGTTTCTATTTGTGTGGTACCTATGGAGTACCCTTTGGTAGCCTCCCTATCAGGAGGTATTACGGTACTGTATAGACCATTGGCATTTTACGTGTTAAGGTGGAAAATGTAAAGCCTTAACACTATTTAAAAGTAAGTTTATTTTACAATTAGACACTGTTATAATAGCGAAATATACTACATAGTAAATAGTTTAACGGATCTTTAGGAGATGTAAATCTCGAGCATCTCTTGAGTTACTACACTCATGTTTATTTCAGTTGATTTAACTTACATAAGATCTTTTAGTTTTGACTCGAGTGTTTTGTCTTTTCAATTCGCTCGGGTCAGTCCGAGCGTTTTAGGATTTCGAAGACCTTAGCTCTGGAGGACGAAGACGGAGATTCATTATTATTATTATTAGTCCACTATACTCATACCGTTCCGCTGCATTGTTATTGGTATGTGTAACTTTGATAAATGTTGTAAGTATAATCGAATATTTTGTAAAATAGCTTTATAAACTGTATATTTGATTATTATATTTTATCCTTCCACTGAGAGATTCTATTTTGTTTTATTCCCTTCTTGTTTTTCTGATTTACCCCATAACAATCCGCCCTTTCGTATGGTTTGAACTAGCACGTGTGTCGAATTAAAGCGTGCGAAAAGGCAGGATGTTACAATGTGGTATCGGGGCTTTGGTTTAGCGATAAACCTTAGCTTTGTGGGGTTTGACTCTTTACTAATAGGGTAGTAATACCTTGTGGGAGTCATTGAGTGTATATATATGAGATAGCGTATTTGTTAGTGTTGTAAAAGGATTTTAATATTGTGTTAATCTGTTCCGTTTTGTATTTATAAATTCTGGTTGGTGCATGGGACGCTGTGACATCAATAGGAATTTCTAAACACTTAATAGGACAGACCGACATAATATTTGTTTTAATATAGGTGAATGAAATAATTTTGCCTATTATATTTTCTATATATAAAGTAAATTTTATAAAGGTTATATTTGGTTGTATTATATTGGTTGTTGGGTAATGAAATTATAAATAACAGTGAAATAAGATTGAAAATAAAATAAATCAAATTGAAAATTTTAGAACTTAAGTTCCGGATTTTTGAAAATTCTTTCGAATAATTTTGGAATAGTAATATTATTTTAGAAGTATTTTTCTGATATAAATATTTCAATATAATTTGAAAGAAATGTTTTAAAAGAAATTTGAAAAAAAAATAAGTTCTGTACTCCCCTCTCTGCCGCTCAAAAATAATTTCGATGATGAGTGCACGCATCCTCGACATTTATTTTCGAGTTTCGAAGTCGGAAGGCCACTGTAGCAGTTCGACTACAGAAATTTTGATAAACAAATATAAATTTTGAGTTGTTTAAATATAAATGGGATATATATATGTTGGAAGTATATATTATCTATTATTTTAAAATGATTTTGAATAAAGACCCGGTATTTAATTCTTAAGTTTCCAATAACGAATAGTTCAAGTATAGTAGTGAAACAGAATGTAACTAATTAATAAATGGAGCCTTTAATTAAAAGATATAATTACTGAACATTAATTAATTAAAAGGGACATGATAAATTTGTATGACTTTAATTACATTCTTAAAGACACATATATGACTTACCAAATATTAAAAGTTGAAATGTTAATAAGAAATTGTAATAGATATTATACAAGTAATAAACTTGAGATAATGAAAGTATTCATTTAAATTCTTTAATAAGTAAGAATTAGATCTTGTGGTTGTTGTAAACTTAAGTATATATGAAATGATACTAATTAAAAATAATGAAAAGTATGTATTGTGAGCAAGTAATCATAAACTTAAGTAAATAGTTTGATGTTGCTTCTGAATAAAATTTGTATATGATAATATAAATAATGAATATGATGCAATAAAGAATAAACTTACATGGCACTAAAATAAAAATAAATAATTGTAAGTAATAAATGAAATTTATAAGAATGAGCTTGATTTATTATTTGAAATTGTTGTTTGTTTTGGTTTATGGTTGTTTGGGTAAGGATACTTCAAAATTTGTTGGATGAATAAATAATCTATTTGTTTCATATAAGACTGTTGAGTAAATGGTGCACTAATTAGTTTATTCTCATTCTGTACAATTAAAAGTTTTGAACCCGAACAACTACCTGTTTATTTGATTTAAATGAATGATTGATTATGTCGATTTTGTATGATGGTTGTATGCCTTGTTGGAATTGATCGTTGTTGTGGTCGAAACAACCTTAAACATTTCATTTTATATAATTGTTAACCCTTTAGATTATATAAGTGAATGCAGGTTATGGAAGCAATTGTTACTGCTTTTGGTTCCAAAAATAAGCGTTAATTGTCCGACAAATAGGTAAGTTTTCGGATTACGGTTTATAACGTTATTATGTTATTTTCCCGTGTTAGGATATATATTATTTTGAACTATATGTTGTATATTGTTATATTTGATATTATATTTTCTCCCGAGCGTCTCCGTACAAAGGAGACTCTGCCAAAATTTTCCGTAAATTTTGGACTTAGAATTTTTTTGAAAATGACTTCCAAACTTTATTTATTTAAGTATGAAAGATTTAATTGTTATAAAATAGGTATATTTTATTTAAAGTAATAAATTTTGTACATTATTTGTTTGTAAAGTTAATATTGAATAAGACGTATTGTTTGTTTAATTCCTCTTTTCCCTCCTTTTCCTTTTTGGGGACGAAAAGTTTTGAGTGGGGGAGAGTGTAACGACCCATAAATTTTGATTAATTAATTTGTTAGTTTAATTTAAATTTTGCAATTAAATTTAGGAAGAAATAAAAATCTTAGAAGTTATAATGAAGCAAATGTTAGAAATTTAAATATAGCAATGGAAATTAAGATTTACAAATTCAAAATGTAAATTGCAATCAATTGAAATTGTGAAATTTGTCATACTTGGTTATAAGTTTAATAAAAGAAACAAACGGGAATATTGAATTAACCAATGGAATGTTATAATCAGAAGTATAATTGAAATGCTACTAATTTAATATAATAAGAAGGTAAGTAATATAAATAAATGATTGTAAACTTTAGTAAATGAATTAATGTGCAAAGGAATTGAATTAAACATGAATAGCATGAATAACACGAATATTAATAAATGAAATTATGTAATAATTGATAAATGATGGCATTCATGAATGAGATAAGATTTGTAAGTAATAAAGGAATAATTAAAATAAACATTAAACCAATGAATAAAAGAAAAAGGTTGTAAGAAGTAAAAAGTAAAGTAAAAGGATAGAATATAAGTGAATGCAATCAGTAATATGGAAAAAAATGCCAACATTGAATTGTAATAAATGTAATTAAATGTTACATTTGTGTGAAATGTAAAGACAATGGTTAGGAGTTGTAAAAAGGGGTACATTAGAGTAATGAATGAGAAAAACGAATCAATTAATATATGTATTTATTTCTTTAGTATGTTGCATAAGATTTAATTTGCAATTAAAGGAAATTAGGTAGTACGATATTTGGAAATAAAGTTAAGGGTACAACTATTATAAATTACCTAATTAATTGGTCAAATAATTTATTTGAAAAAAAGTTCAAATTATGTTAATTAATTAATACGTAAAGTATGTAAAGAAATTTATAGAATGAAAATTTTAATGTTGAAAATTTTATAGAATGTAAAGTATTTAAAAACCTTAATTAATGTGTCCAATGGTTAGAAGTACACATTAAAAAACGTAATATTCATTCAAATTAAAATGTAAGTAGGCGTATATCGATGTAATAAAATAAAATTAGCCTTGAATGTGGAATACCTATTACCTAGAATCAAATTGTAAAATGGTAATTGATTTGAAATCTGTAAAATGGGAATAAATTCAAAGTTACAATTAATTGATGGAATAATAAGGGATAAACTGTAATTTGATAATTCAATGTGAATTATACCCATAAAATATTAATTTATTGAATTGCAAGATTTTAAATAAATAAACGTTTTTATTGAGATTTCTATTGAAAATTTATGAAGTAATGTGAAATCAATTGTCATTAATTACCCTAATTTGTGCAGTTAGGGTAGATTTGATTTGTCATTAAAAATGGTTAATTCTATAAGATGTAATGAATGTTAGTTTTATTTATAACATGAGGGCTGGTTGATTAAGAAGTGAAAACCGAGATTTATTAATTTATTTATAATTTGAAATCTAATAAGTGGATTTATTGCAATTTAAGTGGAATATAATATTAAAATATTACATAAATGAGGATTTAGATGAAAATTGAGAATGTTAATATAATGGATTTTGATTCCAATATTTATTTCATCTAGTTGTAATAATGAATTTGAATAATATGAATGAAAATTTAATTCAAAGGAATTATTGAAATTTCAATTTATAATTTCTAAATTTAACGAAATTGGAATTTAACGCTAAAATTGACGATTGAATCAACATTTAAGTGACATGTAAATTTGTTTAAAGCATTGTAAATTTTTAGGAAGTATTAAGGTAATAAAATTGGTCAATTTTAGAATCGAAATTTAAAAATTGGATTTTATTTATTTAATTTTTAAATTATTTAATTAATAGAAAATAGCCATTTTGGCCACTGACTCGGATTTCGACGAAACCAGTTTCATCGGATCCGTATCAGCGAATTATTGTAGGATTTCAAGTTTCGTATCGATCAGGCTTGTCGTTTGATCGTATGGGCTTGAAATGCCGTGAAATCGATTTAATTGAAATCAGTTGAAATCAATTTGAAAATATTGATTTTAGCATAACTTCTTCATACGATGGAATTTGGATGTGAAACTTTTTCCATCGCGTTCAGAATATTTTAAAACATCTATTTTGATATATGGGTTGACCCAATTTCGTTTCGGAGTCGAAACGGGCTTTTCGGGCCATATATCGTTTAGCGCGTACATCTATCTTATCCGATCCATCCTATTTAAAATTTGTCTATAAATATATCGTTATAAACCCTAATTCTCCTCATTTTCATTTGGCTATATGTATATCTCAACTATCTCCTCCTCAATGGCAGACAACATAATTTCAGATCCAATCCCAAATAAAATCCAAAGCCAAAAATTCAAAGCCCTCAGAAAAATCCAAAAAAATTGTAGAAGCTCTCGACTAGCGTAATTCATTGGTGGTGTTCGTTTTTTGATGCAGTTTATTGTTTGATCAGAAATTGGCTCGTTTGTTTCGGCCGTTCGTTTTGGCTTTGTGATTCAACGGTGGATCTACGTCCTTAGGGCGATCGGGGGGCATGGATGCGTAGAGGGTGTCGAGTAGGTTCGATCTATGTAGTCGCTCGCTTAATGGTTGTCAGAATTCACCAGAAATCGAAGGCAAAGGGAGCGGCGGCCGGAGCTATTTTCTGGCGTCGTGGTGGCCGCGTGAGTTACCCACCGGGTCGGCTTGGGGTGAGCAGCTTGGGGATGGGCTTCGATTCACGCGGTTGTACGCGTAGGCGACGCGAAAATTTGGGTTTGTGATGGCGGCTCTAGGTTTTCGGTTCGAACGATGATACCTTGGAAGCGTTTTCAAGACGTGCGCGTGTAGTAGGGGATGACGTGTCTCTGAGTAGGTTTGTTTTATTTATTCTTATTTTATTTTTAAATTCTATTTCATTCATGCTAACTATATAACTTTCTCATACGTGATCATATTCACGCGTGGTTTTCTTCGCTAGGTTCGTATTGGAATTCCGGACATTTTAGCGCAGGTTTAGACGAATTTGGAGAGTGTCCAATTTTTGGGTTTAAATTGAATTTAAATTCAATTTAAATTCATAAAGTGAGTGTTTTAACCCATTCACAATTTCTAAAATTTCTTATGTTTGTTAAATTGTTTTATAACGTGTTTAGAAATTTATTTATAGCTGTTTGGTGTATATTTCATCATTATCTCAGTTAATTTGCATTCGTATAATTTACTTGTTATTTAATTCATTTTTGCATATAAACTGCCAGTTAAAATTTTAGTTAAATTTATTATTGCATATAAACTGCTAGTTAAATTTATTTATTATTGCATATAAACTACAGTTAAACAGTTATTTAATTCATTTTTGAAAAATTAACTGTCAGTAATTAACTATTATTTATTGATGTAATTGTTTGAATCAGATGATAAATTGATAAATGTTTGATGATTGATATGATGGATGAATGGATGGTGTATTTATATTGTATAAACTGCAAGTTATTATGCATTTTCATTTCATTCGGGATTGTGGTTTGAAAGGATATACAACCGCATTTTTTATTTTTAAATTGCGGATTGAAATGATAAATATCCGTATCACTTGACCATAGGATAGAAAATTATATACAGGCACCGCGGTATACCTATAAAATTATTTTGAAATGATTTTCTATGGTTTTGGAAAGAATACGGTTTAATAAATATTAAATTTTGATATATATATATATATATATATAGTAAAAAATTCTTGAATTTAGCTATGTATAAATTTGTTACGAATTTTAAAATAAGCTAAATAATGAAGTTGATTTCGTTTATATAATATGGTTAAGAATATATTTGAAATTCTATTGTATATAGAGTTTATAATAACTCAAATAAAAGTAAGGTTGAAGATAAATGTGAATATGATTTGAATTAATGTATCTAAGAATTTTCCTCGAAAAATTTGTTTTGAAATGTAAATAAATTAAGATTTAAAATGTATGATCTTATAACTTGATTTTTGAGTAGAGGATTTAAACGAATATCAAATTTATTTAAAGAACATTACCAAGTTAATTTAATTAAAAGAATATTCTGTTATTGAAGTTTAAGTGTTTTACCTGAATAATATTTGTTTAGTAACTAAATATTTCAAATTTAAATAATAGGAATTGGATTTGATATATATAATTTTCAAAGAATCCATTTTGAAATTATGGAATATCTAAAGATTGAAATATATGAACTATAAAGTTTTGAAATATAGAATACTTAAGCTTTAAAATATATGGGAATTAAAATGGTTTATTTGGAGGTTCAAATTGATATTAGGAATTTATTGTGAAATTTGAAGAAGCTGTTTATTTTATAAAGTAATATAGTATTTGAACCATTAAGTATTAAAAGTTATGTTTCAAAGCTATGGTTTCAAGGTATATATATTTGAAAATATTATGATTTTGGGAAAGGGATATTTATAAAATAAAATGATATCATATTGATTTGGGTTTTAAAAAATATAAATGATATCGTATTTATATGGTTTGAAAGAGATATTATATTCTAGTTTTAAAGTATAAATTATTTTGAAATAACCACGGTGTTATAATAACGATTGGTTGTTGAAGAGACCGGGATCGGAAGTTGTCATACTCTCTGCCAACCCCGAAAACCACTTTAACAACCGTGTACGCGGTGGAGATTCCAGAATGAAGTAGGATGGTGGCGGCGTTTCCTTTGAGTTAAATACGTGGACACAACTTCCGTGAGTTGGCATAAGGTGGCTAAAACAGGAGCGATTCTCGGGCCAATTGAGGTAGCACCTTTGATCGGACACATCCCTTCGATTTTATACTTTGACTTTTGGATTGATTCGGTGGACACTTTTGATTTTTCCTTTTGGGGGTGTGGCTCGAGGTGGGCGGTAGCTGCGGTTACGCGTTACCACCAGCCCGGGTGCGTAATTGGTATATCTACCCTGGCATTGCCTAGTTGTGCCGTGTCACCTACCCTAGCACGCCTTCTACGAATTTCTATTTGTGTCGTACCTATGGAGTATCCTCAGGTAGCCTTCCGATCAGGAGGTATTGCGGTACTGTATAGACTATTGGCATTTTACGTGTTAATGTGGAAAATGTAAAGCCTTAACGCTATTTAAAAGTAAGTTTATTTTACAATTAGACACTATTAAAATAGCGAAATATACGACATAGTAAATAGTTTAACGGATCCTTAGGAGATGTAAATCCCGAGCATCTTTTGAGCTACTACACTCATGTTTATTTCAGTTGATTTAGCTTACATAAGATCTTTTAGTTCTGACTCGAGTGTTTTGTCTTTTCAATTTTCTCGGGTCAGTCCGAGTGTTTCAGGATTTTGAAGACCTTAGATCTGGAGGACGAAGACAGAGATTTATTATTATTATTATTATTATTAGTCCATTATACTCATACTGTTCCGCTGCATTGTTACTGGTATGTGTAACTCTGATAAATGTTTTAAGTATAATCGAATATTTTGTAAAACAGCTTTATAAACAGTATATTTGATTATTATATTTTATCCTTCCGCTGTGAGATTCTATTTTGTTTTATTTCCTTCTTGTTTTTCTGATTTGCCCTATAACAATCCGCCCTTTCGTATCGTTTGAACTGGCACATGTGTCGATTTAAAGCGTGCGAAAAGGCAGGATGTTACACCCGACCACCAAGCATGCTCCAGCTTCGATCACGAGATCAATCACCAGAATTCGGCGTAAACCCAATTCACGTTCCACTTCGAATTCCTCAAACGATACGACACTAAAAATCTTTATTATTCTTTTAAGTTCATGATTAAATAAGACGAACAAGATTATGTAATCAAAACACAAATTTTAAACAATTAAATTTTGGACAAAATTTGTTTACCGTGTTTTTATATTTCCCACTAAATCCATTTATTTTTAATACTTAAAAGTATTTTTAAAATTATGATCTTGCAAATTTGAACAAGTTTTATTTAGACATCAAAGTCTATAGAGGATTAAAGGGAGAGATTTGAATTTTTAATCAGGTTTGGAAATTTTTAAACCTGGAACAGAGGAATATACAAACATGCACACATATGTATATACATTTTTGCATACATACAACATATTTTCACATATTAAAACATTTTCACAGCTTCACTTCACAAACAACAAGCTATAAGATCAAATTATCATGAGTTTACTCACTTGGATTTTGAAAACAGAAAGCGAGGAAAAAATGTTTTTGCTTTTGAAAATCTGGAAATGCTCTAATTTGATCTTGAATTGAACTTGTTTTTCTAGTGAATCTGAACTTTTGCTTTGATTCAGGTTGAACTTGAATCTTTGATCTTGTTTAATTACTTGATTGCTTTGATGTTTGAGATGATCTAGGCTTCATATTTGAAAATTTTGATAGAGGTTGTTCATTTTTATTTCTTTGTTTTCTAGTTTTAACTTTCTTAAGTTTTGAACTTTTATTTTTCTTGTTTGAGGTTTGGATCAGATTAAAGAAAATGAGCAAAGTAGGAGAGGTAGGAATATATAGCCTTGATTTCTTTTTATTTATTATTTTAAAAATAAATGAAAATTAGGACACTTGTTAATTATGCATGATAAAATTTAACACTTGTTTAATACATGAATTTCAATCTTAACACTTGTTATTTATATGTATTATTAACTTACACTTGTATTTTTTTTGCTTTTTTTTGCATTTTTATATGATTTTTCTATATTTATAATTACATTTCCTTTGTTTATATTTATATAATTTGAAAAGAAAATGATTTGAAACTAAACTATACGTTAATAAAAATCATACATATATTATTTCAAATTCAATTTATTTTTAAGATATTTATATTTGAATTTCAAATTCAAATTCAAATTACAATCTATTCATATATATAAATTCAAACACTTATCTTACTTGTTTTGAAAAATTCAAATAAATTCACAATTAAATTCAAAATTTTATATAAATTGCCAGATTAAATTTGTTTTAAATACGGGATCGTTGCAGTTTTAGAACCCATAATTATTTTGGGGCCTACATCTAAATAGAAGGAGTTGAATAGAATTAAAAATCAAAAGATTTGTATATATTCATAGAATATAGGAGGGCATTATGCTAACGGTAAGGTAAGATGATTTAATGAGAGGGTTTCATAAATAAAGTTGTGTTATTTTAAAATATTTGAACCTAAATTGGAATTTTGTGAAATGTTCCCATAAATATTTTTGGAAGAGTTAAAAGAAATTGGGTAGATAAGAACTTTATATGAGTACGTGAGTGTACGTAGATCATTTCCATCTCTCACATAGTTCTCGATCCAAGATTCGTACTTGAATTAAGGTGTCCCAAATCGTTTCGAATAGGGATTTATCACTCTATTTTTGACGGAAAACACTTAGTGAAGATTATTAATATGGAACTAAAAGTTTTCTATCAAAGTATATGACTATGTTAGGTGATCAGTGGTTTCTAATTAAGAAGCCTAATCAGAGTTCGCACTAGGAAGTCGGGTAAGCTGTATTAGTTCAGAAGTAAAGTTATGTATTCGAGTGAATGATCAAATTAGATTTTTCATAGGAATGATCTATGTACATCACACGGACTGGTGTGTAGTGTTAAGTGTTTCTTGGTTAGGGTTATTGTAAAATTTCGGGGTCGAAATTCTTTTAAGAGGGGAGAATGTAAGACCTAGAATTTCACAGCTTTGATTTTCGAATATTTAAGTAATTTTAAATATTCAAATATTGACTTTTATAATTAAAATAAAAATATTTTAAATGATAACTAGTAATGGTGAAATAATTTTACAACAATATTTAGTTTGAAAAAAAACAGAAAATGTGACCGGAATTCGTTTTTCGAATTTTCAACTTTACGTCGACAAAACGTTGTTGGAAACGTTGTAAGCACTTTAGTATAAATATACATATACATTTATAAGTTAGTTAGGATATGGTTCTATATATATGCATATACTTAAATTTATAAAAATTATGGTGTGACAATTTAAGAAAAGTTTTAAATTAAAAAGATTCCTTATGAAATATAAAGTACATGGCCTGTTAATACATGTTGGCTCAAGTAGTGAAAGGGGCAAGGTTCCATGCGCATGAAACATTGTGGAGGGTGGACAAGATGAGGTCTCATGAATGTAAGAGAGGGTATGTACTTAGGGGCAATTTGGTAATTTACTAATTCATTTTATATAAAAGTAAATCCCATATTTTGTCTTTCTCAATTTTTCATTTCATTATTCTTTTCAACTTTATTTTCTACTTTCAAAAGCTTCATGAACTTTTCAAAGGTTTCTAAGTTTTAAAAACTTCACCTTTTACACTTTTAAATTCTTAGAAACTAACTCAAACATTCTGCTTTCCTTCCTACACCTTCTACCTTCCAAAACAAGTCCCGACCCCCACGCTCCAAGCCATGGCTAAGCCCTTTTCATCATAGCCAAGCCCAAACACCACCTTCCAAAGTCTAAAAATTCATATTTGTTAAAGCAAAGCAACATCTAGGGTTTCTTCAAAAGTTAGTGGAAGTTGGAGTTTATTTGGTTAGCTTTTAAGTGAATAAAACTCACCCTCTTCTATAAAGATTTTAACTTTAATTTATTGTTTATATTTGGTTGTAAATGTATGTTAGTTGTTTGGGTAAATGATGTTCATTTGGATATACATATGTATGCTTGTATGTAATGTTGGATTGACTTGAAACTTAAGTCTAAATGTTACGTATGGTTGAAAAATATGATCTTGCTTATGGGTTGTTAATATTGTATGAAAATAGATGTTATGATCTTGTGTATGTAAAGTATATGTTAAAGGAAGTTTGCATAGAGATTTGTATTAGCGGAACAAAAATCCCTTAGTCTTAAAATGTGTTTTTAATCAAGTGTTTGTTTAAAAAGTTATGAAGTTTTAAGAAAAATTTACTTTTTCGTTTCTAAACTTTTTTTAAAGTAAGAAAGTTGGTTTAAGTAGAGTAAAGTTTTAAAGCTACTTGATCATAAAAATAAGTTTCGAAAATTACGGGTCACATAACGACACTCGCTATGTGTGTAGTTTGTGGAAACGAACTCTTTTGAAATCTGAAAATGTTTTTACTTATCTTTTTGAAAAGTTTTTTAAAAACATAATATAAGTATTTATTGGTAATTATTTATTTATTTAATTAAGGTAATTAGAACTTAATCATTAATTAACAAGGATAAATTATACTTAAGGATTAATTAAGTAAATTTTAATTATTTAAATATTAATTTATAATTTATTTAAGGTTGTTTAATTATTAATTAAGGGTTAATAATTATTTAATTATTATTTAAGAAAGGGCTTAAATATTTATTTAATTATTAATTAAGTCCGGATTTAATTAAAACTTAGATAAGATTTAATTATTATTACATAAAGGATTAATTTATTAATTTATTATTAATTAAGGATTAAAGTATGATTTAACTATAAATTTAGGTTTAAGTATTATTTAATTATTAATTGAGATTAACTTCTTTAAGAGGATAATTACTATTTAAAATTTATTTAGAATTAATTATTGTTTAATGATTAACTAAATGTTCAATCACTATCAAGCAAAGGGTTTAGTTGTTATTTAACTATTAAATAAATATTTTAATATTTTAAACCACTTTATTTTTGAAGATCGATTTGTTTTTACAGGAAATTATTGTCAAGGACAAAATTTCACAGCTTTTTAGCCTCAAGGACAGACCTTCAATATTTTATCCTGAAGGACAACTTTCTGTAGGTATTAGTTTTTAGTTATTGATAACAGTTTTTAGGTATCGGTTTGTAGTTATCGGTAGCAGTTTTTAGGTATCAGTTTTAGCTCGGTAGCAGTTTTGTTGTCCTTATGAATAATTTTGAAAAATATTTGTCTTTATGAATAATTTTTAGAAGAATGTTTGTCCTTGTGGAAAAAATATTGAGGTCGTGTCCTTGAGGCAAAAAATATACAATTCTTTGTTCTTTAGATTAATTCCCCCTTGTTTTTATAGTAACTATCTTTAAGGAATGTTTTTAAATCCAAGGGATTTTTTTGTCGACTACTCTTATGTAACCTCAATTGAATATGAAACCCAATAACATCTGTTTAGCATAATAAAACACCGTGCTACTAATTAAATTATATTGGACATCTTTTTGGTAAAATAAATCACAATTCTGCCATAATTCACCAAGTTTATTATGTTAACATCCATTTAAGCAGTATATAAACCAAATTCTGCTATTTTGGTAACTTGGATATTTACCTGTTCTATTGATTAATTGTTATTAACAGATTCCCTTTACATATATGCCTGTTAAGTAAATACCCATGTTATAACAGGAAAGTTAATATGATTTAATTGAGAACCATTGTGGTCACTAAGCCTCCTTTAGATTTGAGAAATCAATCATTTAATTTTTTTGTGCTAATGGTTTTAAAGTTAATTATTATATTATTTAAAGGTTTTAAGTAAAGTTATTACTTACTCATAACTTTCAAAATTTATTACCCTTTTAAATATGATATTTAAAGGATAATTAAGCAATTATTTTATTAAAGGTGTTTTCAAGTAATTTAATACTTTTTAATTAATTGTTTAAAATCATTATTTTGTTAATGACATTTAAGGATAATTAAATAAAGGATGTTTTGAATAACAACTTGTTTATTTAAAAGTGTTTTAAATATTTAATTGTTTATTAAAAGGGAACTTGATTGAATAAGATTATTAAAGAAGGTTTGTTTTAAATAAGTAAAGTATATCAAAGGGAGTTTTATAAATTAGAAAGGAGATCTTGAAATTTGGGGAGAGATTTATAAATGATTGTGGAAATTTACAAAAGAGTTCATAAATGGTTTTTATATTTTAAAAGAATTTTATAAACAAACTTGGAAATTTATTAAGAAATTTTATAAATAAATAGATTTGGAATTTTGATGAAGTAGATTTCCATAAACGGAAGAGATTTATTAAAAGGATTTATAGATACTTATAAAAGAATTTGAGATTTGGATTTCCCTTACTGACATTGTTAATTATGGTGGTGTAGAACTTTTGTTCTATTCTTAAGACCAGAGGAATAATGTTTAGGGTTATTCTTATCTCTAATTTAAATATCATTGTTTTTGAACTTTTCAATATGATTTCGAAATAAGTAATCTTTCACAAATGTTTTGTGAATATACTTATGTCGGTGGGATAATTATGTGAATACTAAGAGAAATATTTTGGAAAGAGATTTAAATAAATGAAGGATTTATTTTGAGGCTTAGCGGTTGCTATGGGTAATTAAATCTTCGAATTGTTGTTTGTTTATTTGATAGTAAAATAGCCAACTATCAGACCTTAGCCAGTTTTAACTTACGTAAATAAAATCTTTGCGTGTTTATATGGTTTGAGTTCCCTCGGAAGTACTCATTTAGGAGAAACGTCTCTGAATTTAAGGGATATATCGGTGATCCATTAGGATCTTTGATATAGTCTGCTCACTCCTTAAAGAACCAGGATTGAGCCAACAGGAAATTATTAGTTGTTGGTTTGGAGAGCCAAGATCGGATATGTTATCCAAAAACCACTTCGAACTAACATGAGCATTTAAATGGTAGGCATTTTGATGATGTTTCGAAGATGGCATTCTTTGAAGTGCAAGGGCTACTTGCTACTAATCCTAATGGTGATTCCAAATTGCATGTAGTAGAGGTAGTGACTTCGGTTTCATTCAAACCTAGAACGAACTTATATGGATAAATGCTTGCATTGCATTTCTTCTTGGAGGGAATTATTAACATTCCAAATGGGAACTTCTAAAGGGAGGGAAATCGTTACCTTATGAGCCTCACACCCCGAAAATGGCTAAAACAGGGTAGATCATGCAGGGTTATATGGGTCGCTCCTATAAAGGTGTGTCATCACCTTTCTAGATTATCATAATATGGATTTAGTTGTGCTTGAATGCTCTTTATAAAGGTAGGAACAACCGGACTGATGACATATTCGGTACTATCCAATCAGGGTAGGTCAGTTCTTTGTTGGTAGGGTTGCAAAGGTAATTGTGGCCCATAGTACATTTAATCTAGAGATGTACAGTCTTTCAAAAGGTAGTCCCTTACCTTTCCATTTGTTGGAATCCATTCTCTAATAAGCGCCTTAAGTGTTTTGATTATATACTTATTATTGTTATGATGTACACAAATCACAACTACTTGATTATTGATATTTTAAAATGCATAGACATTATTATAATATCACTGGATTTTATAATAAAAATGATTTGGTTATCATAAGGTACAAACCCGTTCGTGTTTACCAGACTGATCCGGGCGCTATTTTCTAATATTGCTTGGATTGGCCCGAGCATATTTTCCAGGTTTAGCTGGATGCTTTGGAGCTTTTAAATGAAGAGCTGAATTTTCTATGACGTATTTACGTATCTTATATTCTTCCGTTGTATTCTATTTTGTTCTTGTCTGTATTTATTAGCAATTGTAAGGATAGATTTTTATAACCGTCTAGGCTCATGATGGATAAGTGTATTCTGATATTGTGCATAATAAAGATAATTTCTTTTTATAAAGGTCTTGTGTATATTATATATTTCTTATCACGATGTGAGATTCTGTTATGTCCTTTTCTTTCTTCACCCTAGATGACCTGTCTTTCGGACACTTAAATGATCGACACATGAATACCGAGAATGTATTAAGTGTCGTCTTTAGGTATAAGAAAGGCAGATCATTACATTTTTCTACTATTTGGAATTCTACTAGATGATTAAATACTTTTAGTTTTCTTTACCTTTGGAAGCTTAGGTCATTGTATGTACTTTACATATTGCAGGTATATGTCTCTGCGGTAGAGGAACACAACAAAGTTGTGGATTATAAAATTCCTTAGAAGATCTTGGAAAAAGTATTTCAAAGAAGATAAGTTCTCATAAAATAAATGTATTATTCATAGGAAAAGATAACTATGAGAAAGCATAAGGTGCCAGGTTATATTGATAAATATTTTTATCTACTTTCACTTTTAGAACTTTCAAATATCAAATCATTTTGCAATGGATGAATAGTAAATTGTGTAGGTAATGAGCAATTTTCAGTGCTTACATTATAGCCAGTAACTTGTCATTGAAGCTAATGTGAAAGCTGCATTAATGCTCAAGTACATTATATGTAACAAACTGACTTTTCGACCCTCAAAAATCGATACTAATACGTCCACTGTATTGTATGTCGAGCATTTAAGTGCCGGAAATACCGATTTGTTAGGGCAAATGAAGAGGGTAGAAGATAGAAGAAAAACAAACACAACATAGAATCTCAAAATACAGCGAATAATATATAATACAATAATGATTTTCACAAAACGAAACACTTTATTCATATAATATAAGAGTGCACAAAACCTATCATAAATTTGGACAGTTATAGAAACCTATCCTTACATTGACAAACATACATACTCTATAATACAGTGGAATAAAAATATACGTGAATACGTCTTGACCATCCAACACCTCTCTAACTCCAAAGTATCTAGCTAACCAAGGAAAAACATGCTCGATCTAACCCGAGCATTACATGGGATAACACCCGAGTCAGTCTGATAAACCGGCATGAATAAACTCGATAACAAGTAACAACCAAACTGATTTCTATATTTGAAAACTTTTCACAAAAGGTATCTCGTAAGACCACACAACATATAAACATGGATGGGTTCCTACCTTACAATAACCGTAACATTTTATATCAAAATCCCATGATATTGTCATAGTGTCTAAGTTTAAAGTAAATAGATAAAATAGTTGAAATGCTTGCATCTCATATTCCAACATATTAGGCTCTACAATCAAAACCATAAGGCACATATTAGAGATTGAATTCCAACAATGGCAAGGTAAGGGACTACCTTCCGATGATACACCTTTAGAAAATGCACTGATGCTAACATAAAGCCGACTGCCCCTTTTACATGGTAGACTGGTTTACCTCACCCTCTTGACAACAACGCCTTATACTACCACGGTGCTTATGCACAAATCAACTTTGAAAGGGACATGTAGATTGGGGTGACCGCTTATAATGATAGCTAACTAAATAGCTCTTCTGCATGCTATGCTTTTGCCATTCTTTTCGGTTGTGAAGCTTGAGACTACGCTTTACCTTTTTGAATAGCAGTCCCTCTTGGAATGCTAACACTACCCTCCAGGCAATAATGCAGTGCCAACATTCATCCATACAAGTTATCCAGGATAAGGACAAACCGAAGGCACTACTTACACTACATCCATTTCAGAACCACACTCTAGATTAGTAGCAATTAGCCCTTGCACTTGAATAGCTCCATCTTCGATCCCATGCTTCAAGTTGTCTTCATTTCGAAACACTTGAGTTGGATCGAAGTGGTTTTCAAATAGCATATCCAATCTCATTCTCTTCGAAAAAACTCTCGATATTTTCGGTAAACTCAACCTTGGTTCTTTAGGAAATAAGAAGACAATTGACAAGAGCAGAGTTCACCTCCAAATTGTTTATTGATGGATTTCCTTACTATGACGCCCCACCTCTATACCCACGCTAGCCAAGAACACTACGGAGTAATGCTGTCAACTAGCACGGAGAATAAGGCTGTTGAGGAGCGACCATCTGTGTAATATCTTTGTGCGAGTACTGATATGTAAGATAAAATATAGCTTGCATTCCTTTCAAGAGGAAATCCGACATACCGACACAAACTCAAAGTTACTACACAGTGGCTATAGTGTCTTCGGAAACAAATATAGAAATAAACATAACACAAATCATTCACAGATAATTCATATCACAAAGGCGGAAAAAGATATGAACATATAACTAATACATGAAAGTGTACATCCGAGAAGTGGTCAAAAAGATCCACAATAATACTGAAGAATAGCAACACGTGCTATACAAAAGAATACAACTATGAGTCTATATCTCAAGTGTATACAACAAAAACTGCTAATCTAAATAGTTAGCCAAAAGTCAGAGTAATGAATCCCTGGGAAGAAGTCAAGCAGAAGCACCTGTAACATCTCGGTCTGACCCGCGTATTATTTATAAGAAACAATAAATGGATCAGTCTAGCTACAAATATCAGATGACATGATATAGAATAAGAGATATGGCATAAACATATGATAACCATACGGCCATACTACAATAAGTATGTAATTGAAACTCTACATGAGATTAATCAATATCACAAAAATCTTCACAAAGATCCAAAAAGGGTATCATATCCAAAACTTGTATTCACAACAAGTCAATGACACACGAATTCACCAATGCACAAAAATTGATAAATCATATCAATGAAAATCACTAAAATTGGTGAAGCATAAATTCCAGAATTCAACACACGAAATCCAGAAATCATAAAAAGGGGGAGGCCTATCACACGAACGGGAGCCCGAAGACCATGGGGCGCTACCCCACATGTGTGAGTCGAAATCACACAGAAACGGGGTCTAGTCTAAATCGCAGACAAAGAGACATCGCACAATTGCTAGTCTAAATCACAAAAATGATCGTCATGATCATCAAGAAGTGTCAATTACAGTAAGATAGTAAATATATGAGCTTAGCTTCATGTCCCATAACCACTAGCTTAACTTAAATATTTACGAACAAATTGTAGATTTCCACTAGAAAATTGTCACAAGAGATTCAATCGAACAAGTCCAAGAATTAACCGACGAAGTAAACGCAAGCGTTTCATACCACTTGTTTTACTAAGTCGTTTAATTAGATTTCTCATACGAGTGAGAAAAAGGTTTGTATATACTAATAGATTGGAAAACGCTTTAAGAGAAGGAGTTTTGTAATAAAATAGTGTTGAAATCATTTGATGAAAGAGTATTGATATTTACTACTAGTATTGAAACTTTTATATTTTTAAAGTGACAAATCATCGAAATGATTGTAGAAACAATCAATCACTAAAATTCACGTTCGAAGTCGTGAATAAAATCCAAAGAAATCGGTACCGAATCCACCAAAATGGATATTCCAAAAATTCCCGAAGAAAAGAAGTCATCAAAGTCAATAACAAATGATAACAACAAATAGGGAAATAACACGAATTGATTAAATTTGGAAACCACGCAAAATAGGCGAAATAGGCGAAACAGCATCAGGTCGGTCGGCCGGCAACAGAGCTCCGTCGACCGGACCCTGTTCAAAAAAATCCTCGGGAAGCAGGTCGGTCGGCTGAGCCCTGTAGCCAGTCGACCGGACCAGAGACAGAAAGGTGCCTATGCACTTTAGTAGCAGGTCGGTCGACCGGCCCAGGGGTTCGATCGGCCGAACCTGATGTTCTGCAAATTGAAACCTATTTCAAATGAGGTGCAAACCTCTTCAATTTGCAATCGGACAAGCATGGACGCTAGGGGATTACGCCCATCGGCTACCCGGTCCTATTGGCTCCTCGATGCATCACTAAAAACATGTTCCAACATTCAAGTTATGATTTTTAAGGATTTGAACTCCAAACACTAAAAATTGGAATATTCACCAAATCAATCAAAACCAAAAGCAATTGCACAAGAATAAGTGTTAGGAATTCATACCTAACAATCGAAGATAATTATAAGCATAGATGTGAGATAAAAATCTCACCTTTGAACCCAAACAAATGAAGAAGAAGCTTGAAAGCAAAGGAGAATTAACCATTCTTCAAATCCAACACAAGAAGCTTGATTCTAAGCTTTAAAAGATGAACATTCCCAAAGTTAGGTTTAGGAATTTCTGAAATTGATAAGAGAATGAGTTGGAGAAGAAGAAGAGAAGGCTTACCAATGGGTTCTCTTGAATTTGGAGCTAGAAGTTGGATTTGCTAACGAAGACTAGGGCTTGGAGTTTTAATTTCCTCTTCCACTCTCCATTGTTATAAAAGCTTGAATATTAGGAAATAAGGAATGAAGTAATGAAGAGGAGAAGGGGTTGGGACTGAATACATAAGTGGGGTTAATGGGCTCAGCCCTAACCAAAGCCCTAAGTGAAAAGTAGCAAAATTTCACTAACTCCAAACATATCAAAGTTTACACTTAAAAAGATCGCAAACGGCGTTTTGAACTCAAAGGAAGTGGTCTCGAGTCCTAATTCGACTGTTTATAAAAAGTGGCTTTTCGGACTAAATTCCGAGTATCGATAAAATATTTAAATAAAATATTTAAATATAAGACCGATAAATATGCGGGTTGTTACACTTACCGTTCATTCTAGAAGAATAAAACGAGTTTAAACGTACAGTATATCACCTTCGATGGTAACCGTACCATATAATTCTCGTGTTTTTCCTTGATATTTTCAAAGTTACGTTTTGTCCAAATTTGTTAGTTGGTTATTAAACTATCAAATAAACAACATCTAGTCATGGTTTAATTTCCATATGGGATCCACTAAGCCTTTATTAATTCTTTTTATTTAATAAAACCACTTTATAAAACCCGATCACAAGATCTTTTCAAAATACTATTCCCAAATCCCTTACATATCCTTTTATACTTAGGAAATATTTATATACTCATCTCTATGTTACAAGTATATTACCAAAATATTTTACTTTTCATGCCTTGTAACAAAATTGTATTCTTATCTAATCAGTATATGTATATTTACAAACTTTTCAAAGTTTTATTCTTTTCAAATTCCATATTAACTAACGAAACATTTTTTTCAAATAAAACATTTTGCTTATCCTTTATCAAAAATTCCCTTTTCAATAGGTTATCTCATATTTCAATTTAATTATAACTTCCAAAATAAAGTATAACCCACATTTATGAACCTTTAAGTTAATTTATAAACCTCTATCCAAATCTCTGAAATGGTTTATAAACCTCTTTCCTATTTTTAGAACTCTTTATATAAACCTTTATATACTCCTTTATAAATATCATTTCTAAAACACTTAAAGTAACCCTTCAGTAAAAACCCTTTTTAAAAAGAAGTTATTACTTATAAGTAACTTTACAACATAATAGCATAACTTGGAAATCATTTATAAACTTTAAGCTCTAAATGAATTAAAGAATTAAGTTAATTCAAAACACACGTTACAAATTCAAAAAAAAAGGGGCTGAGCAATCCCAATGGTACTATTTTAAGTTACCATTCAATTTCAGTTCGGTTCCTAAGTCATTTAATAATTATTTACATAAGCTACCATATGTGTAAATACAATTCATATAAAATCAGGGAATAACACGTCAATATAACTAGCTGGCATATACAAGTCAAAATAACATAAAAAGAGGATGGTGATTTTTCCTAATAAATAGATGTCCAAACAATTTAATCAATTTATAGCAGAACGGGAATTTATTCTTCTTAACACATGTCCACACAATCAAATCAGTTACACTATAGCAGAATTGTTTTTTATTCTGCTAACGAATGACATTTAAGTCTCTTAATCGTATGGGTTGCTTAAGGGTCTGGATAAGAGATCATTTGATATGGAATCGAGTTACTTTGAAAAAAGAAAATTGACTAAAATACATTCTGTTTAGTTTAAAATCACCTTCGAAAGGTTAGAAGTATATTTCATTAGCTTAAACCTCAACTAAGTCTTGATTAATCCAATTTAAATAAGGATTAAATCATAATTAAACTCTAATTAGGCATAATGAACATGATTAAGTACTAATTAACTTCTTAATGCAACTTGGTTACGGTTAAACCAAATTGTTTAAGAGTTAATAATTAGTTAAATATTAATTAAATAACCCATTAAATAAATAAATAAATAAATAACCATTAATCTTAATTAAATAATTATATATCACTTATTTACTTCTTAACCCCATTAAACAGTAATTAAAACTTTATAAATCAATTAACATTCATTAACTTAACTTAAGTGATGATTAACTTATAATCACCTTCTTAATTACCAATTAGGTGGCAATTACCTTTTAATTAACTATTTATTTATATTACAACTTAATTACTTTTTAATATTACTAATTAAGTTTAAAAATAAACTTAGTAAATTAATTTCAAAATATAATAAATTTGAAATAGAAATTCAAACCTTTGCCGAACTGCGTCCATAGCGACTATCACTATGGGCGCACTTCGCTCTAACATATACTTAGCGAACCACTTCACAAACCCTTATTTTTCATGATTTGAAACATACTTTAGAAAGTTTTTTTAAAAAAACTTCAAAACTAAAGTTACAAACTTTAATCCATTTCGAAACTTTAAACTTCGAAAACAAACCTCGATTCCAACCAGATCTCATAACCGTCGCAATTACACATAGTAGTTAACTTTGTTTACTAACCTCTTGCCATACCTCATGTTTTTCAATCCATATTTTACTAACACCAACCACTTTCATCATAGATTGCAAGTATACATCCATATATACATGCTTACTAACTTTTTAGCACAACATCGATTTCCATCACCAAATTAAACTAAAATTAACCATCCAAATCATAAACAAACCACATGATTATCATTCAACTTCTACACTATATAGTCACCATATATAGTAACATAAATAAAGTTACCATTTTCATTAAAAAAGAGTAGCTTACTCACCAAAATTCCACAAAAGCTACCCGAACTTAAACTAAACTTGCTAACGACTCCCTAGCTTTGAAGGATGAAGTCTTTAGGTGCGAGCAACCCTCAAAATGGGCATGGCCCGGGTATGTGTAGGTTGACCAGCGTTGTGGGGGTGGATGTGGGGTAGTAGCTTAAAGGTAGAAGATCTTAGAGTTATCATCGATTTGTTGAAAACGAACCCAAAATTAGGTCATTTACCCACTAGATTTTGGGCCAGCAACTCAAGGAATTTGGAAAAGTTATCAAAAAGAAAGTAGTGGGAATTTCATTCCTTTATCATTTCAGAAAAATAATCATGCATTATCAATTTGGTTTGAAGAAGTTATGATCAAAAGAAGAAGGGTAATTTTGGACTTGAAATTGTAGGTAAAAAAATCACTTTGTAAAGAATTGCTTTTTTGACATAGCTATGATAGAAATTTGAAAAAGTGGTCAACTAGAATATTATAGCCATTAAAATTTCACACTGTTTGAAAAAAGAAAAACTCCATTTTATATAGGAATATGGAAGAACTGGTTGGTGGAAATAGAAAGAAAATTCGAGAAACATATGAGCTATTTATAAGCAAGATTACACACCTCATCATTTTGTCAAGTCACATGACACTCCTATATATATATATATATAATTATTATGTTTAATCATATAACTCTTATTTATATATAATTATGTTTAGTCGCATCACTTTTTTTATATATATAATTATTATGTTTAGTCACATCACTTTCTTTTTTATATATTTTTATTATATTACTCATATCACTTTCTTTATGTATATATATATATATAATTGTTAATTAAAGTTAAGACGTGACAAGAGATGATGATGGTTAGTGATTACAATATAGGATGTGATAAGAGAGGGATATATATATATATATAAGATTATTATTTTTAAATTTATGAATCGTCACATCACTTGCTAAACAAAATTAACATCAAATAATATATCCTTAAGTATATCATTATTTAGATAGTTTACTCTTATATATGTGTTTATATGGTGCACAAAGATGAATAACGTTTCCGACAACTTTTCGGTGTCGAAAGGTCGAAATTTCAAAAAATGTTCTTCGGTCACAACTTTTGTTTTTATACGAACTATTTAGTTTGGTAAACAAATTTTGAATGCGATTTTACCATCATTATTAATTAATTAAAATGAGTTTATTTTAATTTATTTTAATTATAAAGCCTATATATTGAATTTTTGAAATTAAATAAATATTCACTAATCAAAGCAGTGAAATTCCGAGTCGTTACATTATTCCCTCTTTAAAAGAATATCGTCCCCAAAATTATACCTTAACCTATCCTAGAAAACACTTAACATTATACATTAGCTTGTACGACGTACATAGATCATTCTTATGCAAAATCTAATTCGATCTCAACTCGAATACATAACTTTCCTTCCAAACTATTTACGCTCTACTGATTCTCTAATGCGGACTCCTATCAAGCTCCTTGATTTGGAATCTCTATTCTCCTTACATAGTTGTAACTATGGTTGAAAACCTTGGTCCCATACCAGGAACCCTCATCAAATGCTTGCCGTCAAAGGTCGAGTAATAGATCCTTATTCGAAATGGTGTGACACCTCAAAGCCATGTACTCGAATCTTAGATCGCTCTATATGGAAAGAGAAATGATCAACGTCCAACTTATGCACTTACTTGATTGGTTTTCCCTAATACCAATTCTATTTCCACCAAATTATTTATGAAAACATTTCATAAACTACACTGGTTCAACTTGGATGATACTCCACTACATCCTAAGATCATATATCCCTATCTGATTTCGTTATTCTATTTTGCTTTTATTTTCCTAAAAAACTCAAGATCCAAACACTTGGCTTTTATTTAAAACTTTCCAAATGAAAGTCTATATTTGCATCTACAGCCCGAGTAACTCTGAAATGATACTAAGGAATTGGGTATCACCAAACAATATCATACGTTCCTTACTAAGAAGGGTAATATTCAAGAGAATTCAAGAAAAGTTTTTACAATCTGAACACCTTTCTTACCCAATTTTAAGTTATTTTCAAGCCGCTTGAACTAATTAACTTAAAATAATCCTTTTCTTTCAAAATTCTCATTTTTGGGACAATACTTTACATTTTCCAACAACATATATCACCAACTCACTTTGGATTTGTTCGGGTGGAACTTGTTTCAATCGTTCAATGATAAAGAGAATAATTAATTAAGTAACCCACATCGTTTACCTAGGCAAACATCTGATCATCACTTAGAAGATTATTCCGATCATCACAAAACAATCAAGACTTGTTCCTCATACCAATCCAAATATAACACTTACTTACACTTTTATTCTCTAAAATTTATACATAAACCAAATTGGTTTCAAGTATTATTATTATTGTTTTCCTAAAACCTTGAAAATCGTTTTCAAAAGCATCGGGATTTAGGTTCTCAAGTTTTCAACCTAAATTTCTTCCAACTTAAATGATACATTTTTATAAACCCATTTTATAAATCACTTCTATTAAACCATTTTTAAATATCTACCCCAAAATATTCTAACTTCAAAATCAAATTCTACTTCAACATTAACATCAAACGCCTTTTAGCCAAACCATGAAACTTATTCCATATTTTTCCCAACCCTTATCGACCCAACCCATATATTAAAAAGGGGACATACTAAAAATAATCAATTCTCAACTAGACAAGCATGATTAAACAAACCTTAAATGATAATAACAATAACATATTATTATCTCCTAACACCTCAACCAACTATATTACACTATTTATGAAAATTATTCCTTTATATATAAAATACACCCTAGGTAAAATTATTTCATTTACCCAATTCCATAACAATACTATGTCGATTTTCCTAATTTAAATGTTTAGAAATCTCTATCGGTATAGTTGTACACCCTGTATCGACCAGCATTCATAAGCCACTAAACCGATAAATCAACACAATATAAAACATTTGATAATCACTAACAAATATGCGCTCATATATGTAAACTCAAACTCATTCTAGTGTGTCACATGCCCTATCTCTAATGAGTTAACCCCACCAAACCCAAGGTTCTCGCTTAACCTTCAGCTCTGATACCAAATGTAGCGAACCGGCTATTCGACCCTCAAAAATCGATACTACTACGTCCAATGTATTATATGTCGAACATTCAAGTGTTGGGAATACCGATTTGTGAGGGTGAAAGAAGTAAGTAGAAGATAGAAGAAAACTAAACAACATAGAATCTCACAACGCTGCGAATAATATATAATACAATAATGATCTTTATGAAAATGAAACATCTTTATTCATATAACATCGGAGTGCACAAGACTTATCCTAAATGGGGACAGTTATAGAAACCTGTCCATACATTGACAAACATACTACTCTATAATAGAGCGAAAGAAATACATGAATACTTCTTGGCTGTCCAACTCTTCTCCAACCCCAAAGTATCTAGCTAACCTGGGAAAAACATGTTCGGTTCGACCCGAGCATTACATGGAATAATGTCCTAGTAAGTCTGGTGAGCCAGTGTGAGTAAAACTCCATAACAAGTAACAACCAAACTGATTTCTATACCTGAAAACTTTTCACAAAGGGTATCTCGTAAGACCACACCGCACATAAAAATGGATGGGTTCTTACCTTCCAATAACCAAAACATTTTATATCAAAATCCAGTGATATTATCATAGTGTCTAGGTTTAAGGTAAATAGGTAAAATAGCTGAAATGCTTTCATCTCACATTCCAACATACAAGGCTCAATAATCAAAATCGTAAGGCATGCATTGAAGATTAGATCCCAACAATGGTAAGGTAAGGGACTACCTTTTGATGATACACCTCTAGAAAATGCACTGATGTAACACAGAGAAGGTTGACCCTTTAATAAGGCAGACCGGATTACCTCACCTCCTGACATCGAGGCCTTATACCACCACGGTGTTTGCATGCAAACCAAGGGACATCTAGAATGGGGCGACCACTCTTAATGGCAGCTAACCACATAGCTCTACTGCATGTCATGCTTTTGCCATTCCACCTAGTTGTGAGGCTTGAGGATACGCTTTACCTTTTTGAATAGCAATCCCTTTTCGAATGCTGACACTGCCCTCCAGGAAGTAATGCAATGCCAGCATTCATCCATACAAGTTGTCCAGGATAAGGACAAACTGAAAGCACTACTTCTACTAAATCCATTTTGGAACGACCCTTGAGATTAGTAGCAAGCAGCCTTTGCACTTCAATGGCTCCATATTTGATCCCATGCTTCAAGATGTCTCCATTTCGAAACGCTTGAGTTGGATCATAGTGGTTTTCAAATGGCATATCTGATCATGGTCTCTTCGAAACAACTCCCGATATTTTCGGTATACTCAATACTGGTTTTTTAGAAAATAACAGACAAATGATAAAAACAGAGTTCATCTCCTAACCGTTTGTTGACGGATTTGCTTATCATTCATCCTAAAAGAACGAAATAAGTTTATACATATAGTATAGCACCTTCAACGGTAACCGTACCATATAATTATCGTGTTTCTCCTAGATATTTTCAAAGTTATGTTTCGTTCAAATTTGATAGTTGGTTATTTAACTATCAAATAAACAACATCCAATCATGGTTTAATTTCCATATGGGATCCACTAAGTCTTTGTTAATTCTCTTTAATTAATAAAACCACTTTATAAAATATGATCAAAAGATCTTTTCAAAACACTATTCCCAAACCCCTTACATTTCCTTTTATACTAAGGAAACATTTATATACTTATCTCAATGTTATAAATATATTACCAAAACGTTTTACTTTTCATGCCTTGAAATAAAATCATATACTTATCTTATCAGTATAAGTATATTTACAAACTTTTCCAAGTTTTTTCATTCCAAATCCCATATTAAATAAGTAAACATTTTTTCCAAATAAAACATTTCGCTTATCCTTGATCAAAAAATTCCCTTTTTAAAAGCTCATCTCATATTTCAATTTACTTATAACTTTCAAAATAAAGTTATAACCCACTTTAATAAACCTTTAAGTTAATTTATAAATCTCTCTCCAAATCTCTGACGTGATTTATAAACCTCTTTCCTATTTTTAAAATTCTTTATATAAACCTTTCTATATTTCTTTATAGATATCATTTGTAAAATACTTAAAGTAACCCTTAAATAAAATCCCTTTTATAAATAAGTTATTACTTATAAGTAACTTTATAACATAATAGTATAACTTGGAAATCATTTATAAACTTTAAACGCTAAATTGATTAAAGAATATAAGTTAATTCAAAACACACCTTGCCAATTCAAAAAAAGTGGATTAACAATCCCAATGGTACTAGTTGGTGCTACCATTCAATTTCAATTCGATTCCCAAGTCACTTAATAATTATTTACATAAGCTACCATATATGTAAATACAGTTCATATCCAATCAGAGAATACCAAGACAATATAACCAGTTGGCATATACAAGTCCAAATAACATAACAACGGGATGGTGATATATCATGCTAAACAGATGTCCAAACAATTCAATCAATTTATAGCAGAACGTGGATTTATTCTGCTTAACACATGTCCACACAATTAAATTACTTACATTATAGCAGAATGGTGTTTTGTTCTGCAAATGGATGTCATTTAAGTCTCCAAATCATATGGGTTACTTAACGATCTAGACAAGAGATCATTTGACATGGAATTGAGTTACTTTGAAAATATAAAATTGATTAAAAAAGATCCTGTTTAGTTTAAAATCACCTTTGAAAAGGTAAAAGTATATTTAGTTATCTTAAACCCTTACTAAATCTTCATTAATCCAATTTAAATCAAGATTAAATCATAATTAAACTCTAATTAGGCTTAATGAACTTGATTAAGTACTAATTAACTTCCTAATGCAACTTAGTTAAGGTTAAACCAAATTGTTTAAGAGTTAAACCATAATTAATTAAATATTAATTAAACAACCCATTAATTAAATAAATAATTAATTAATTAATTAACCATTAACTTAATTAAATAATTGTAAATCACTTAATTACTTCTTAACCCTATAAATCACTAATTAAAATTTATAAATCAATCAATGGACATTAACTTAACCTAAGTGATGATTAACCTCTAATCACCTTCTTAATTACCAATTAGTTGCTAATTACCTTTTAATTAAATAACTAACTAACTAATTAATTGAATATATTACTACCTAATCATTTTTTAATATTACTAATTAAGTTTAAAAGATAAATTTAGTAAACTAATTTCAAAATAAAACAAATTTGAAATAGAAATTCAAACCTTTGCCGAATTGTATCCATAACGACTAAAGCTATGGTAGCAGTTTGCTCTAACATATTCTTAGCAAACCAATTCACAAACCCTTGCTTTTTTATGATCTGAAACATACTTTAGAAAGGTTTTCTAAAAAACTTTAAAACTAAAGTTACAAACTTTAATCCATTTCAAAACTTTGAACTTCGATTCCAACAGGATCTCATAACCATCGCAATTACACAGTATATAACTTTATTTACCAACGTTATGCCATAGCTCATGTTTTACAATCACCATATTACTAACACCAACCATCTTCATCATAGATTGCAAGTATACATCCATATATACATGCTTGCTAACTTTATAATACAACATCGATTTCCATAACCAAATCAAATTAAATCAACCATCCAAATCATAATCAAACCACACGATTATCATTCAACTTCTGCACCATATATTCATCATATATAGTGACATAAATAAATTTACCATTTTCATTAGGAAGAAGAAGTAGTTTACTCAACAAACTTCCGCAAAAGCTACATGTACTTAAGCTAAACTTGCCAATGACTCCCTAACTTTGAAGGGTGAAGGCTTTAGGTGCTAGAAACCCTTAAAATAGGCTTGGCTCGGGTGTATATAGGCTCGACCAGAGGTGTGGGGTGGATGTGGGGTAGTAGCTTGGAGGTAGAGGATTTTAAGATTATCATCGATTTGTCGAAAATGAACCCAAAATTAGGTCATTTTCCCACTAGTTTTGGGCCATCAAATCAAGGAATTTATAAAAGTAGTCCAAAAGAAGGTTGTAGGAATTTTTCTTTCTTTATAATTTCGTAAAAAGATTCACTCATGTTCAATTTTTTTTGAAGAAGTTATGATCAGAAGATGAAGGGTAATTTTCGGACTTGAATTCTAGATAAAAATATTGCTTTGTAATTAATTGGTGTTTTGACGTAGCTATGATAGAAATATGAAAAAGTGGTCAACTAGAACATTGTAGCCATTAAAATTTCACACGGTTTCACTAAGAGAAAATCTCCATTTGAGTTAGAAATAAGGAAGGAAAGGTAGGTGGAAAGAGGAGGAAAAATGGAGAAACATACGGGCTATTTATAAGCAAGATTACACACCTCTTCATTTTATCAAGTCACATCACTCTTGTATATATATATATAATTATTTTGTTTAATCACATCACTCTTATATATAATTATGTTTAGTCATATCACTTTCTTTTATATATATACATAATTATTATGTTTAGTCACATCACTTTCTTTTATATATATAATTATCATGTTTAGTCACATCACTTTCTTTATATATGTATGTATGTATGTATGTATGTAATGACTCGTAAATTCGAACAAATTTTTAAAATTATTAATTTTAATTGTTGAATCGAATATGGTTACGAATAAAGAATTTTAAATTATTACAGTAGCATAATAATAATAATAATAAATTTGTTAGAACATAAAACATGATCTTAGGTAAAATTCTAAAACAACTAATCGTTAATGAAATTGAAGGTAGTAACGCATTTTAGAATAATTTAATAATATTGATTGAATGTAATTAACAACTATATTAGTGAAATTTCAATCAACTGTAACAATAAATGTTACTAAAGAATAGGATAAACAATATTCTAAGTATGTTAGCATATAATAAAAAAAATCAATTATTAGGTAAGTAGATTTATACTCCTTGTGTAAATAGTAAATTAATAGATATAAATTACTTAGTTGTGACAATTGATTTATTCCTCATCCATTGATTAATCCGCTTTAGAATTCATTTTGTAATCAATGGAATTAAATGTAATCGAAATCTTTCAAATAAAAGGAAAGAGAACATTAATCATAATTAATGGACGTAATAATAAAAAAGTATGTTTGAATTAAAATAAAAGAAGAAGTTGAGGAAATAAAAAAAGGAAACATAAGTTTTAATTAAAAGAGAAATTTGATGTGATATAAAGAACATGTAAATCAACATTATTTTAATTGAAATAAAAGGATAAAACTTTATTTGTATTATTTAATGAAAATAAAATGATTAGTGTGTAACCAACATTCAATTGGAAATTTAATATTAAATTAATTAGAATTAAATATTTTATTTAAGGTAAAGAGAAACAAATGGTAATTGATTAAGTCAAGAATAAGTAACATATGTCAAATTGAATAAAATGAACATTTGAATGAAGACAAACCAATGTTAATAAAATGAAGGTTCGGTTCAGTCAATTTTAAAATTTTGTTTGAATTTAAATAAGAGTAAATTTTAAAGAACAAATTCGGAATATTGAGTAATAATTTTTTTCAAATTCAATGCAATAGAAAATTTTCTAAAATTTTAAATTTTTGTCAAACTTAGTCAAAATTTGACTTTCGGTTGAAAATTTTAAATTTGTTTTAAAATTTTATTCTTTTTATATAATACTAGACTGAATTCTGGTCTTTTCTCCACTTTTCGTTTCATTAAAATCAAATTTCTTTTTCTCTAAATATTTGAATTTCTGTGAAAAACTGACATAATTTTGTGGTGTTTAGTTGTGAAATTCGGCTAATCCTAATGGGTTTGGTTTAGTCCTAATGGGCCTTAGTAAACTAAGAGACTTTAAACATACCAATAGACTTGTGCCTACTCCTATGCCTACGACCATTTGTTTCCTTCTAACTAATTTTTACGTATATAATTTTCTCTTCAGAAAACTTTCTCAACACACTTCCTTCTTCCTCTCAAAATATACAGCTAGTTCTAGATCTCAAATCTCCAAAATCTCACAAATCAAAACTCTTTCCTCCTCTCCATCAATCCTTCCTTCCTCCTTGTACCGCCCTCTCTTCCACCATCCAAGCCCTCATCTACTACTCCTTCTTTCGGCCACCAATCCCCACCCAAAGCCAAAGCCCTACCCCTCTTTTCATACCCTAGGTCGAGCCCCCTTTGTCTCTTTTCTCTTTAATTTCATAAAAAAAAGGTTACATATTTCTATTTTGGTGATTCATTGATTCTAGCTGCGTCGCTTTGGAATTAAGATTCAAATTTCATAGCTTTATTTTGTCAAATAATTCCTAGCCTCGAAAGGTGATCTATTCACTCATGATTTATAATCTTATGCTAAGTGGATGAATATCAATTGATATGTTAAAGAAATGTTGCAATAGTTTAGAAATTTTGCATAGTTTGGTTATGATTTGATATGACATATGTTCACTTGTTATTTTTAACATGAAATTGTTATTGATATTATGTTGTGTATCTATAAAAAAATAGATGTGATGATATGGTTATTAATATGCTTCATGACATTAATATTAAATTGCTATGTTGAAAAGAAAAAAAGAGAAAAATGTTTATTAATTTAAAGGTTCACACTTTTGTGATGGAAATTGTCATTAGTATGTTATGTGAAATTTATGTGTGAAATGAAAAAGAGAAGTAAAAGAAAATAAAATTTACCTGCATATATGTGTTATGTTGTAATATTGGAAATCACCTAAATTGCTATGTAAAAATGGTTGCGTATTGGGTTATGCTATGGTAGGAATCTTATGTCACCTTTCATGTTAAATATGCATATATGCTATATTATGTGGTTTGTATGTAATTATTTGCTATTGTGTGTAATTGGTTATGTGAGATTCATTATGTAAGTTATGTGCAATCTTATGTAAATTGTTATGTATAATTTTGTGTTATGTTATTTATTTTATGTAAATCATGCTGCAAGTTCCCTTTGTTTTAGGAATTCCCTATGCGTTGAAATGATACATACTCGAATGATCTTTAGAATAAGGAAATATCGTTATGGATTAAATGATAAACCCAAGTGGTTTTATTGATTTTGGAAATTTGGGATTGTAGGTTGAAATGATATATACCTATAAATTTTAAATTATTGCGGATTGAAATGATAAATATCTGTATTACTTGATCCTCGGATAGAAAACTATATACGGACACCGGTGGTCTGTTTTTAAAGTGATTTCTGAAATTCTAAAAAGACATATTTGACAAAAAAAGGAAAATGATTTTTAAATTTAATATATAGATTTTATTTTAAAACGCATATGTAAAATTTAGATTTTAAATTATATGTTTTAAGAATTCTAAATTTATAAGTAAGTTTTAAAATGTAAATTTAAGGTTTTACTTATAACTTTATTTGCTTTTTCTTTCTTTCATAATATAAGATTTAATTTAATAAAATTTAATTAAAATAAAATATATTATGTTTAAAATATTTAAATTAATATTTTTATTTTAATATATAACTTATTTTAATATATAACCTATTTTAATATATAAACTATTTCTAATATATAAACTATTTCAATCTATAACCTATTTAAATATATAAACTATTTCTAATATATAAACAATTTCAATCTATTAACTATTTTAATATATAAACTATTCCTAACATATAAACTATTTCAATCTATAACCTATTTTTAAATATAAACTACTTTTACTGTATAACTATCCCAATATATAAATTACTTTTAATATTCAAAATGTTCAAAGTTGGAACTGTTATGATTTAGATTTAATTGATTGAAAATCAAATATTTTGATATGATGGTTTAACTTATTTTGTGGTTATAGCTGTAAAAATGAATGTGATTTCGGAAGTGAATCTGATTTCGAAAGTGATATGATTTTGAGCTAAATATGATTTCGAAAGTGATATGATTTTGAAGTGAATATGATATTTTTATATAAATTATGGATCGGTTTTGGAAATGTAAAAGAACCAACTAGTGTGAAATAAGCGTTTGGTTGTTAAAAAGACCAAGATCAGATATTGTCATACTCTCTGCCAATATCGAAAACCACTTTAACAACTGTGCGCGTAATGGAGATTCCAGAATGAAGTAGGATGGTTTGGCGAACGATTATGTATGAGGTATTGATGCAGCCCTGACTCCCGTGAGTCAGCTTGATGTGGCTAAAATAGGATCTATACCAGGCCAAGTGAGGTCGCATCTCCGATCGAGCATGCTTCTTCGGTACCATTCTATTACTTTTGATTTGATTGGGTGCCCCTTTGATTTGGGAGTGTGTCTCGAGGTGGGCGGTAGTAGCTGCTATGCGTTACCACCAGTTCGGGAGTGCAAACGGTAGAATTCTACCCTGGCATTACCTCGCGTGCCTTGTCATACGTCTTATCACGCCCTCTACGAGTTTGTTTTGTACCATATCTATGGAGTGCTCTCTGGGTAAACCACCTGTTTGGTGGAGCTTACGGTATTGTATAGACTACGGGAATATATAAAATGTGTTAAAGGGGATATGGATAACGCTTTAACGCTACTTTAATATTTAACTTTACTGCAAACATTATTATGTATGTAGATAGTTCCACGGATCCTTAAAGGATGGAAATCCCAAACATTCTTTAAGTTATTGCATTTCATTTGGACATTTTAGTAGAGTTGATTTACTTACATAAGATTATTAATCCTGACTCGAGTGTTTTGTGTTTTTCTATATGTCGGGTCAGCCTGAGTATTACATCATTGAGACTCACCATTTGAAGCTTGGATCATGGCTTGGAGATCTATCTTATCTATTTAGCTTTTCAGTTATTTTGTTATTTCAATCATTTAATTATTTTTGTTCAGACTTGTTATTTGCATATGTATTAGAGACTTCTATGTATTTGGACTTCTGTTGTCTTTTGTTTGGAATCTGTTTTTTCTGCAGTAGCTTCATGAACTACTATTTATCTATTCCGCTACATATTTTTGTATTACTCTGTGTCTTTGATTCTGTGATTGATTTATTTACTATATTGCTAAGTTTTGCCAAATATAAATAACTATTTGTTGTTTTAAATAATTCAAGTCTGACATGTGTGGTTTATTGTTGATTTGAATGGTTCAAAATAGTGGGTCATTACAATATTTATGTATGTATATATAATTGTTAATTAAAGCTAAGATGTGACAAGAGATAATTATGGTTAATGATTACAATCTAAGATGTGTTAAGAGAGGGATATATATATATATATATATAGGATTATTATTTCAAATTTATGAATCGTCGCATCACTTGCTAAACAAAATTAACATAAGATAATCTATCCTTAAGTATATTATTTAGCTAATTTACTCTTATATATGGATAAATATGGTGTACAAAGACGAACATGAAACGACCCGACTTTCTCACCACAGAAAATCGCATCATTTTTAAGAAAGAAAGAGATAGAAAAGAGAAAAGACAAAGAAGAAGAAAGGAACAACATCAGAATCTGAACAGCGGAACGAATAAATGATATTAATCACATAATATATTACATAGTATCATATACATCAAAGATACACAGCTAAAACAACACATACTAAACAGTTGTAAACACCTGTCTAGTTATACAACTCAATACAACTCAAAGACAACAACTCAGAGAACACATACAGTGGAATACTATATAGCTATAGGCAGAAGCCTCCTGCTCCATTGCTCCTCCAGAATTCGTCAAGCCAACCTAAAATCCCCTGGCTACTCGTAAAAATTTGAATACCCAAGAGTTTAAGAAAAACAGAATAAACTCCGAGTCGGACATGGGTCTGGTGTGAGTAAACGGTTAAAGTTGCTTAACTTTAAAAACCTTTTGAAAGAAAAGGTATCACGTAAGACTTCCCACACATAAACATGGAAAAGTTTTTACCTTACGCTAACCAAAACATCTGATAGGAAATTCTGTGATATTATAATAGGTCTAGGGTTTTCAAATAAATATGAAATAGCCGAAATTGTTGCATTTATTAAATTCCAGCTACTAGCCACAAAAGTGGGTAATACAATCAAAACCGTTGGCACTTATTGGATTTTGGATTCCATACAATGGCAGGGCTACTGGGGTACCGCCCGTCATAGTACGTGGCCTAGATCAACGTACCTAGGAGTACGCCCGCTCCCTTGCAACACAAAGCCGGAACCATTCCTTACTGAATAGTTCCGAATAAGACAACCCCGGCGGATGGAGCTATTCAACCGCCCACACAGCCGAAATAAAGGAACCTCTAGACAGGGGTAAATCTCACTCTCAAGTGGGGGCTACCCACGAAGCCTTGCTGCACCTCCCCTGTTTTAGCCATTCGCGGTTGATGAGGCTTGAGGCTGCGATTATCTTTAGTGAACACATCACTTAGAATGCTCATCGTCCACATGACGATGTCTTGAAAGCATTCAATCCATATAAGTTTGTTCTGGGTTCCAACGAAACCGAAGGCATTATCTCGTTACACTCATTTTGGAATCACCCTTAGGTTAACGACAATAACCCTTGCACTCTGAATCTTAATCTTCACTTGAGATTCACGACCTATCGTTAATTTAGATCGATGTGGTTTTCGGATATCCAAATATGGAAACCCGATCCCAGTCTCATCGAAATCCAAAACGTATCTTTTAGGTCCAAGTTGTTTAAGGTTAAACAATTCAATTCAACTATCTATACATACACAAAATAGATAATTCACAAGTCACAAATGATAATCACATTATCAAAATAAACTGATGATCCATAACAAAATAGGTAATCCACATCATTATCACAATAGATAATCCATATTACCATCACAATGCAACCAAGTATTCATACCACACAACATTTACTTATCTCATTTCTGAGATTGCATCCATTCAAGATAATCAATGTCACCCATTCATACATAAGCAATGATTTACTTAATCACAACATAATCAATTTAAAATGAATTAAATTAACTATCTCTATCTCTAATTAATTTAAAGTGAATTAAATTAGTTACTTCATCTCTTAATTAATTTAAAATAAATTAAATTAATTACCTTCATCATAATAAATCTTGCTTACTTAAACATTAATTAAACCAATTAATTAATCATCCTCCAAATTAATCAACCTTGATTAACTAACTCTTAATCAAGTAATTAATCCTTAAAATATTTTCATTAATCATATTAATTAATGAACCTTAATTAATTACTTCCATTAATTAATTAACTATAATTAAATAACATTATTTCTTAATTAATTACATTAATTAATCATGCTTAAATTAATTACTTTCAATTAATCAACTTTAATAAACAGTAATTAATTATTCTTAATTACTTCTTAATTACTTTTAATTATATTATTTGATTTATTACACCAAGTAATAAACCCTTAATTACTTTATCAAGTAATTATCCATTAAAAAATTACTTCCCAATCAGTAATTTCACTTATCCCAATTACCTCCTGTAATTTATTCATCAATTACTTCTCTTAGGTAATTACTCTTATCAAAACTTATTAGGTAAACATACTTAATCATTTATCAAGTGACTATTCTTAATTAATTAACAAATTAATTAACTTACTTGATCACACTCATCTCATAAATCAAAATCGAGTAATTCATCCATTAATTACTCTTTAACCAAATTAATCTTCAATTTACGGATTAATTATCTTCAACTATTAATTAATAAACCTTAATTATTAATCAATCCTTTAATAGAAAGTAATTAATCACTAATTACTTTTATAATTTATTAATTAACCTTAATTAAATAATTAATCATCTCTTAATCATTAATTAATAAAACTTAATTATTAATAAACAACCTTAATTATAAATTAATCCATAAATATAATTAATCCTTAATTATAATTTATTAAACTTTAATAATAGTTAGTTAATTCTTAATTAACTTGCATTATAGATTAATACCCCTTTGAATTATTAATTAAGAAAAACCAAATTAAAACTTAATTACTAGTCTAATCACTTAATTAATTAATAATTAAAATTTAATTAATCATTAGTCATTAATTAAATCATCGTAATTATTTGTTAATTAAATTAATAATAATATTTAATTAACCCCTTTAAATAATTAATTAAATTAATTAAACTTAAAATTTCTTAATTAACTAATTAATTATTATTTATTTAACTTAATTATCCTTAACATAAAACATTATCTTAATTATGCTTATTAAACAATTTTCTTTAAAAATTAACTTTACTTAATCAAATTATTATTTATGCATTTTCCGCTAGTATAAAAATTCGAATTTTTATAATTCAATCGTACCGCTAATATCTGTATACTGTTTTGACCGTCTCGTCATGCTGATCTCTGCGGTATATTCGTATCTGTGTTTTGAAGCTCGAAACACGGCGAAATTTGTGATATAGTCACCTGTATCGATCCGCTTTAAATATCAGAACTCATTTGTATATTTTATCAATTATGAAAATCCCAATGGTCATTTGCAATTTTTTTCCTTGAATTCAGGAACTTTGGGCCTTTGCAATTTCCTAAGTTTGAATATTTCACCGATTCATTTCATAATCACGTTCGTTTATCTTTCTCTGTCTTTCGAAGCAACATTTAATAATATACAAAGTTGCTTTAACCTGCTCATTTTCCTTTGCCGATTTGGCACGCTCAACCTTATTTTCAGCCCAGCCTTGTAATAGATAGATGTTAGACTTTATTATTGACGTTCCCACTTTCAAAAATTTTAATTGCTTTTCGTTTTTTTTTTTCAATTCCTATTTTCAAAATAAGAGAACAGAAAAATGAACATCATCATTTTGCTTGATAACCTGTCAACGTACGAAAATGAACATCACTCTTATCCTTCCTCCACCCATGCTTGCAACACCATGGCCTCATGTCTTTGTGCCACGAAACTCCTTGGCATGACACCGCAACAGCATGGCCACCCATCGCCTCTTCCCTTGCCTGTTCCGCTTCTACCCTTCAAGACCGTCCCTCCTCCCATTGCCTCACGCAGGTACCCACAACCAAGCCACCACTTCCCTGTCGACCTTACCCACTTCGACCCCGCCCTTGAAGCCGTCAGTCGAGCCATCGCGAGCTCCATGCTACTGCTCACCGCCTCCATGCTACTCCTCACCGCCTCCATGCTATTCCTAATCATCAGCCCGCCCAAGCATACTACCCGATCCCATGATTTCAACCACGCCATCACCTTGCTCCATTAGCGCGCCCACCTCTGCCTAGCTCGCAATCTAAGGCCGAGAGTGTAACAACCCGATACTCGCGTCAATTCATAATCGACGTTAAAACGATTTATATTTTCGTCAATTGCCATTTTGAAGTTTTTAAAATTTAAGTTAAAATTTAAATTACAAATGGTTATAAAGTTTGAGGGGCTTTGATTTTTTTTAAATAGTGGTTCATTTGTTTTTGGGCCATGAAAATTTTAAAAACCCATTACCCTTTCCTTTTTCTTAGACTTAAACCCGATCCCCTCTTTCTCATTTTCTTTTATTCGTTCGTAAACCTAAATAAAATCGAACGAAGAAAATGGAGGCGGTCTCGTTCGTCCTCTTCTCCAAATTAGGGCTTGGAATTGTGGTGGCCGACGTTACTCGATCGTTGCTCGTCTCTTGTGGTGCTCGCGTTGCTCGCTTCGACATTCGGCTTCTCCTTCAATTCGTCGACAAGGTGAGTGAATTCTCACATCTAATTCGAATCAGTTGAATTCGGTTGCTTATTCTGATTTCTTTGTCTCGTCTTTGACTTGATTTTACCGATTGACTGATTTTGATTATGGCTTGACTTGTTCGATTTTGGCCATTTTGATGTTTATCTTCGTAGCTTTATCGACTTGCTTTCTTTTTGATTTCAACCTTCATGTTAAGACTTGCTACTGTTGATTCCATTTGACTTCGGTTATACCTTACTTTGATTTTTGCCAAGACTGCTACTTGAATTCTCTGGCATGTTTTACCTTGCCTGTACTCTGTGCACTGTGCCTCGTTTGGATCATCTCGTAGTCAGATTCATAGTGTTTGCATTTGTCAAATTGTGCATCACCTTTGTATACTTACTTCGGCCATTATTTCTGACCTGTAGTGTTGCTGTGTCTGTATGTATATCAGGTTACATGCCATTCACTGTAGCTTCGAGTCAGATTTACATTGCATATCCACTTGAGTACATATGTATCTGTTATGTGCAATGATATTGAACTTTTCACTGTATGTTAAAATGTGATATTCTCAATTTCACTTAAGTTATTCAGCTTATATTTTCATACCATCAATACTTGCTGTCTTGACCATGTCCCCTGTTGCATTATAATTGCATATGTAGTTGTTGATGCTCCTGTGCAATGGCCTGAGTCATTTGTAACTGCTGTTACATGTTGTTAGGCCTAGTTGACTTCGACTTTGTTTATGATACTTGCACTGTTTCACTGGTGTATGCATTTACTGTTTTGAATCTTGCTCTTGTATACCATCACTTGTCTCTGCCTAATTCAATTTGCACATGGGTTTGGAGTTGTAGCCATTCATGCAAAATTCAGTTGCCTTCTTCTGGTTCATTTCATTTTGGAACCATTGCTTTGTGACCCTTGCATATGTGCTGCTTTGTCCAGTTTTATGCATTCTGACTGTTGTTCTATGGTTCACCTTGCGTCTTTGAGTATTCTTGCATCATGTTGAATTTGGTGTAGTTGTGTGAACATGCTGTTGCTACACACATACTTGTTCCACTTGTAGCCTTTGTGCTTTGTACTGTGTTACACTTGAATGTGTAGCCTTGTTTCACTAATTCAGGCTGGTACTGTTTCAGTGATAGGTTGTTTTATCATGTTCACTTGGTGTCTTTTGCAATATCGTTTACCTTTCCAAACAGTTCTGGTTGTCTTGCTACATGTGGTGTTCAATTTAATTGAGCTTGCATTTGTATCATACTGTCTCTTGTGCCATTTACTTGGTGCTGTTCCATGTTGCACCCCAGTTTCATTTTATTCATGTGCAACCAGTAGTGTACGTCCATTGTGTACATTTGGGTTCGCATTTATGTCGTCCAAACTTGACCTCTGTAGTTTTTTTATTGCTGTCGGTATTCAATGGGTACATCATCACTGAAGTGGCACGGCAGTGCACGCAAGCGTGAACTGCAGTCACACGGTATTCAATGGGTACATCATCACTGTAGTGGCACGGCAGTGCACGCAAGCGTGAACTGCAGCCACACGGTATTCAATGGGTACATCATCACTGTAGTGGCAAGGCAGTGCACGCAAGCATGAACTGCAGCCACACGGTATGGTTTTATGATATCTATCTTGTTTTGATTAATTGATCTTTTGCATATTCCATATGCTGTAGTGGCGAGGCAGTGCACGCGTGCGTGTACTGCAGCCCTACTCGACTTAATATTTTAATTGATATTTAAATGTTTTGAACTGTTTTGTTTATTTCAATTCAATATTCTGAATTGCATTCTGATTTGGTTTAATTACTGTCGTCTATTCATTATTTAATTATTATTGCTTCTGTGCACTAATAACTGAGTTTGAATTAGACTGACCCGAGTATTATTTTCTTTTGAATTTAATACTCAGGTCAGACCGAGTATTTCAGGTTGTAGATATTCTGCTTTGGGTTGCTGCTAGAGCTATGAAGTTCTTTCATATCTTTTGGAGTAGTCGTCGTCATTTGTAGTAGTCTGTAAAATTGTATAGGAAGATATGTGTTCATGTATATTAAATACGTTAATGTACTTGTATATGTAACTTCCTTAGTCGACTGTTGTAGTTGTATCATATGTACCGTGTGAATGTATTGTAACTGACATTAGTTATTATATATATATATATATGAGACTTTCTGTTTCATCTGTGTTCCGCATTTATATTATCTGTGTTGTTATTTTATATTTTTGTCCTAGACTATTACAGCCACTGTGTAGTAGCTTTGAGTTTGCATCGGCATGTCGGATTTCCTCCTGAAATGAAATGCACGTTTTTACTATCTGGCATATCGGTGCTCGCACAAAGCAATTACACGGATGGTCGCTCCTCAACAGCCTTATTCTCCGTGCTAGTTGACAGCACTACACCGTAGTGTTCTTGGCTAGCGTGGGTATAGAGGTGGGGCGTCACAGAGAGCAACCTCAGTATTTCCCAACCTCCGCTCGGCCAGTCACCCATGTTTCCCTGAAGCCTCTAGATCTGTGCAAGCCGCCACCTTGTTGTGTTCAGGTCGTGGTAAAGCTGCCTTACTCATCCCCTCGCCTGTGTCATCTATTTATATAGAGGTATATATCTTGGTTGTATGTACATAATCAGTTTTTTGTGTATTAATTATATTACTTTATATTTTATATATGTATATGTTATAGGGATTTATATTATACTATGGTTTCTGTGAGCCATCTGGTTTATGTATTCTATAATACTATGTTTCAGGCTGCTTTGTTTCGTTGTTTCAGATCTTCTAAATCTTAATAGTTTTATATCTTTTTGGTAAGTCGTATTCTGCTAAAGTCTTAGGCAGATACATATGTGTTAGTTTTATGTTTGTGAAAGTAACCTGCTCGACATATATATCATATATTAAGAATTTATATATTATATGTGTGGGTTTTGAATGTTGATGAAGTCTGCATACGTTAAGTTTACAAATTTAAAGTGTTTTTTTCTTTTTGGTCTTGGTTGTCGAGTCTATATATTATAATATATGGGTTATAAAAGTTAATACATAATTTATATATACATATTTAAGTTTATGAAAGAAGACGTTATATTAAAGTTTAATATGAATTCTTACAGTGTTTAGAGATATGTAGGATCGGTCTGCATATGATCTGGTCATCTATAAATCAGTTATATAGGCTAAAAATCTATGGTTTATATATAGGGGTATATATAAGGTCGGCTATAGTTTTTTTTATTTTTTATTATGGGGCTGTTATATATTAGTCAGCTTGTTTTAAAAGTTATATTGCACAAGTTGGCGTATATATTTGTTAATCTAGGCTGTGTTTTCTGTGTACAGTAATAGGTTAGCATATGTATAAGGGTTTGTTTTGGAATTTATATAAATTATTTTTGACTTTTAAGTTTTATGTGTTTTAACATTATTTTTACTTTTAATATAGGTATTTTAAGAATTATAATTTTATTTTATTTATGTTATGTTAATGTTGTCTGAAATATAAAATATTAGTTTTAATAAAATAATAATAATAAAATATGCATTCTCCGTTTCTATCAAACCAATTGATTTGTCTATATTAAACTTGTGTTGATTTATTCCGTCAATTCCAACTTCCAGCTCTGCTTTGATTGTCAAAATTCGTTCCAACTGTGCCTCGCTTTGAAATGTATTCCTGGATTCGTAGCTCATTCCATTTGTCGAACCTCTCTAGCCTCAAAAGGTGAGCAATCACTCACGATTAATATTCTTTATTTATTAAATTTGATTTCAATTGGAACGACGATTGAAATAGACTGCTGTTATTTATGTATCGGTTCACCTTTGACATCTGACACCGTTATCTGTTATGTATGCAATAATAAATCCGGTTTGGTTGATAATTGATTGATTGATTGTTGTTTATATTGGATGCTAAATTGTAATGAATAAGTGATAAATATTATGAAATTGAATTTGACGCAGGATAGTTAAAATTTTGAATTGACATATGTGTTGAATTTGCTTAGTTAAATTTGTGTAATATGACCTTTAAATGTTAGATAAAAAAATTGACACGTAGAATTGGTTATTTACACCTTGAACAATCGAATGTATGATTGTATAGGTTGATGTAATATTAAATTGAATAATTAATGTAAAGTGTAGAATTGCATAGAATAATTAGTGTAATAATCTTTAATTTACATGAAATGATAGTGTAGTTCAAAAAACAATCATATTAATTTGCACAAACAACAATGTGAATTAATACGATTATTTCGGGATTATTTGAATTGATTATTGGATTGTGTTTGTTTGGTGTTATTGCTTATTTATTTACTTTGACACCATCCTAGTTATCACACTGCAAGTTCCCTTTATTATGCTTGATCCTAAATTGAAATTGGAATCGGGTTGAAATGATATATACCTAAATGAACTTGACCTAGGATAGAGAATTATATAAAACCCGATTGGTCAAAATTGAATAAAATAAAAATAAAATAATGAATTTTATTCGAATAAAGAATAAGTTTGAAATAAAGTTTGAATTTGAATTTTTGAAAGGAAAATGTAAAGATTTAAATCTGAAACAAATATTAACGTAGTAATTGATGATAGAACGTTGTTTGAAATTTAATTATTTAATAATTAAATTTGGAATTATTAATAAATAATTTGGAATTATTTGATAATTGAGTTTTGGAATTATTTAATAAATTAAGATTGAGTTTGAAATTATTAAGTTTGAAATCATTTAATAACTAATTGGAAATTATATTAAGTTTGAAATTATTAAGTTGAATTTATAATTAAGTCGAAATGATTTGATAATTAAGTTTGAATTCATAATTAGGTGGAAATGATTTAATAATTATGTTTAAATTTATAACCAAGTTTATAATTATTAAATTTGGAAATTATTATTAATTAAGATTGAAATTAATTAATAATTGAATGAGATTTAATTATTTGATAATTGAATAAAATTGGATTCTTTGATAAGAGAAATTTAACTTTTGAATAAGTGGATTTGAACTTCGTTAATAAATGAAATTGAATTTCTTTACTTATTAAAATTTTGGGAAAATTATTTAAGTAAGTTAATAAGTGAAATTGAAACCTCTCGATTATGTGAAATTTTGTTCTTTATTAATTGTGTTTGAAATTTGTAACGAAGTCAATAAATAAATGAAAATTGAATTTCTTTAACAAGAAAAAAAAATGTGATTTATTGAAATGAATGGGATTTATTGAAATTAATGTAAGACTTGTAATTTAAAGAATTGATTTGACAAATTTAATTTATTTTAAATTTGAAGTTGATATAATGAAGTTGAACGTAAGTAATTGATTCAAATGAATTGGAATTTAAGTTGTTTTGAAGGATAAATTTTATTTAGCGAATATTGAATGAAATCGATAAATGAATTTTAAATTGATATGAATGTTAAATTAAATTAATTTGAATGATTTCGGAATGAAATTTATATACGAACTTGAATTAATATTTGAATTTTTTAAATAAAAATTGAAATTGAATTATGAGATTTTGAAATGGAAAGTTAGAAGTTTTGAAACGTAAGTTATGAAAATTGTTTAGAAAATCAAATGAAATGCTGATTTATAAATTCAAATTGAAATTGAATTTGATTTGATTTTGAAATATATGAACGACCAGTCGGTGTAATAATTACGAAAGTTATTAAAGAAACCGGAATCGGTTATGGATATACTCTCTATCTAAACCGAAAACCACTTTAATAACTATACGCGGAGTGGTGATCCAGAATGAAGTGGTTGAAATGATGTACGAGATGACTGAAGAAAGAGAACGCTAATGGATAGCCTTGACACTTCTGTCAAATTGAAAATGACTAAAATAAGGAGCCGTGCCGGGCCAAATGGGGTTAGCCACCTCGAGCGAACACACTTCTTCGTAAACTACTCATATTTACTGGTTATTGATTGGTGCACCCTCGTAATTTCAGGAGTGTTGTTTCACGGTGTTGCGATCGTTGCGGCGATGCATTTTCACCAGTCCGGATCAGGCAAACGGTAGTTTCACTACCTTGGGTATTGCCTCATGTGCCTTGTCATGCTTGTATCCCTATATACGCGACCACTATGAATTTGTTTTGTGTTATACTTATGGAGTACTCCCTGATATCCCACTAGTTTACGGTGGAGTTTACAGTGCTGTATAGACTATGACATTTATATAAAATGTGTTAAGGGGGATAATGGTAACGCCTTAACACTATTTTGATATTTATATTACTGATTGACATTATCTATTTAGCGTATATTACTACATAGTAGATAGTTTAACGGATCCTTAGAGGACGGTTATTCCAACGTCCTTTGAGTTATTTGTATTTCAATTGTTATTTCACTTGAGTTGGATTTATTGATATAAGAATATTAATCCTGACTCGAGTGTCTTGTGTTTTGCTTTACGCTCGGGTCAGACTGAGTGTACCAGTATTCGAGACTCAACTTTGGAGTTGGAGCTTCGCTTGGAGATCCAGCCATCTATTCTGCTTTCAGTGTTTGATGATTCCAGTGATGTATTCTGATTTGTACCTGATGTATCGTGTTACTCTTATGTTGTATCTGGTTTAACTCTGATGTATCTTATATTTTTATATAGTAGCTTCATGAACTACTATCTCTTTTACTTCCGTTGCATATTATTACTCTGTGTTTGTGATTCTGTGATTATTTATTTACTGTATATCTGAGTTTTGCCAAATTTAAATTAACAACTCGATATTTTGAATTATTCAAGTCCGACATGTGCGGATGCGAATAGTCCAAAATAGCGGGTCGTTACAGTTGGTATCAGAGCATTTGGTAGCTCTAAGCAAAACTTAGCATATAGGGCAAATGTATTTACAGAACCACTCTCATTCGAGTTTCAATCTCTTCCTTTTAACTCAATTCCCTTGAATTTTGGAACGTTCCCTCGGTTTCGAAATTCATTCTTGTTCCTCACTATTCGTCTTCTTTCAATTTCGGCGTATCCTATAAACTCCACTTCGATTGATATCTATAATGTATCGGCGGTCTCGCCAATCTTCGAATTATTTGTAAATGGGTGAAACTCCTTTACAATGGACATCGATTTACCGGAGATTTCTGTATCCTCGGTTTACGATGCTATCTATTCCTTGTTATACCTGAATTCTACCTCTTGAGATCGAGTGTTGATTTACCTCGGAATTCAGCATCGATCTTATTCTTGAAGTTACGGTCGACCCGGTTAAGGTTGTCCGTGAATCAAATAAGCCTATCCATCTCCCGATCCTGTTAATTGAATTATCTTATCTTCTGTTTCGAACATATCTTCGAATCAAATTCTCTTTGACTTGATTTACATCAAAATTTGAATCTCTATCCTTGCCTTAAAATCCATTATTGTATCGTCGAGCGAGGAAGTGTATTAGTAAATTAATGTCAAGAAAATGTTTTAATATATATTGCGTTGTTTGAGTTGTTGATGTTGATTTGGAATTTCGATCGATTCGCCTGATCAACGCTATCGATAGAATTTCTAAAACACTTGAGCAGAGCAAACTGACACAATATTGTTTAAAATTTGATAAATAAGATAATTTTAACTGATTATATTATATAAATATAATTTTTTCTGAAATTAAATTGTTAATGAATTTGTTGTCCGAAATGATAATATTTAATTCTCATTTATTGTTTTATAAATCATTGACTATTTCATAATATAAATAAATGAATTTGTAAAACTTAGTTATAATTTGATTTGGAATTTGAAGAAAATTTAAATTAGAATTTGAGAATTTAATTTCCGATAATTTCGAACTATGGTTTTAAAAGTTTAAAATGTATATTATTTAAATTATTTTCATATAGAAATAGTTTTCAAAGAATTTTAAATGATCAAATCAGTGCTCTTCTCTTTGTCGCTGGAAAATAATTTCGGTAATGACTGCCGCATCATCGACGTTCATTTTCGAGTTACGAAGTGGAGAGACTATTCTGTAGTTTGGCTACGGTTTGTTTTGAAAAATAAATTGATTTGAATTTCTAAACATGACTTGATTTACAATATATATTGTAGATTTTAAATTTGATTTGATATATTATGAATATATATCCCTAAGTCGTTTGAAGCTAATCGAAAATTAATTTTTTTTTTTAATTTTGTTAAAGAATGATTTTCAATTTTAAATGAAGCCAAATTCTTTTTATAAATACTTAGCTTGAAATAAGCGAATTGGTATTTGGATAATACTCAATTGCATTCAATATAACTTACCTAAACATTCAAAAGTTAACTATGTAATTGAATATTATACAGTAGAAACTGATATCAAAGGAATTTTTTTAAAATAAATATTAGTAGTTATAATAAGTGTAAATGATATATTAAGTAGAATAATTTTTATAATAATTTGGAATAAAGAAGAATTAAATTTGTCGAATAAAATATGATTATAATAAAGGACTTTTAAAATGTATGATCTTTGAAATTGTTGATATAAGAAAATTGGATAATATAGAATATAAAATGTCTTTATAAATAAATTTGAGTGTTAAAATAAATGTATACACTTAAAGCTGATTATAAATGATTAATAGAGATAAAAAGAATACTATGTTAGCTGAATAATAAATGGATTAATAAAATAAAATTATTGTTTGAAATAAATTTTGAAATGAACAATGATAAATTGAAAATAAACCAATTTAATGAAATTTCTTAAGTTCAAATAGTCAATTGTTGAATATAAATAGTTTAAATTGAAATTTATATGGTTTAAATTAATTATTTATAATGTAATTCAAGTCTTTTTTCTTTTGATTGTTTCTATTCTCCTACTTCCTTCCTTTTCGGGGACGAAAAGTTTTGAGTGGGGGAGAGTGTAACAACCCGTGAATTTAACCGGTTTTAATAACGTATTAATTGAAATTTTGTGGGAATTTAAACGATAAAATTTTGAAATATAAATTTGATATTTGGAATGCGTCTAGTAAAATACAACAACCGGTAAATTTTCGTCCAAAATTATGAAAGTTTATTTCGTGCGTAAATTTACTTCAATCTAACCAGTTAAAAAGCGATGAAAATAAAACGTTTTGAAAACCAAAATATTTTTACATAGAAAAATTCTAAAGCAACTTTTGAGAAAGTTGTCAGTTTGTCGTTTTTCCAAATTCAGACATCTTTGGCTCCGTCGATCTTATTTTTCTGCGATTTTTATGCATTTTCTGCTAGTATAAAAATTCGAATTTTTATAATTCAATCGTATCGCTAATATCTGTATACTGTTTTGACCGTCTCGTCATGCTGATTTCTGCGGTATATTCGTATCTGTGTTTTGAAGATCGGAACACGGCGAAATCTGTGATATAGTCACCCGTATCGATACCGTTTTAAATATCAGAACTCATTTGTATATTTTATCAATTATGAAAATCCCAATGGTCATTTGCATTTTTTTTTCCTTGAATTCAGGAACTTTGGGCCTTTGCAATTCCCTAAGTTTGAACATTTCACCGATTCATTTCATAATCACGTTCGTTTATCTTTCTCTGTCTTTCGAAGCAACATTTAATAATATACAAAGTTGCTTTAACCTGCTCATTTTCCTTTGCCGATTTGGCACGCTCAACCTTATTTTCAGCCCAGCCTTGGAATAGATAGACCTTAGACTTTATTATTGATGTTCCCACTTTCAAAAAATTTAATTGCTTTTCGTTTTTTTTTTTTACAATTCCTGTTTTCAAAATAAGAGAACAGAAAAATGAACATCATTATTTTGTTTGTTAACCTGTCAACGTACGAAAATGAACATCACTCTTATCCTTCCTCCATCCATGCTTGCAACGCCATGGCCTCATGTCTTTGTGCCACGAAACTCCTTACTTCATTTAAAATTGGGTTTTTGCCAAATTTAGTTGATTTTAAAAATCCTAACCTTTAGAATGGATTCAAGTTATAAACTTGAAACAGTAAATTAACATAACAAAATTTGTCTTGTTTAAAAGAATTTTTATTAAAATTTCATTTTCCAGATGAGTTGCTAAATATTTTTACTTAAATTCATTTTTAATATTAAATTTAAGCTTACACAAACATTTAATATTTGAAGACCAAAACCTACATGAAATCAGAGGAAGAGCAACTTGAAATTTTGTTTAACTTGATAATCCTATAACAGGAACAGGAAGGGCAATATAGCGGAGACATGCACATTCCTTAAACAATCAAATAAATTCAGATTCTACACTTACATATATACATAACTATGCAGAGCATATTCACCACAAAATTTTCCAAGCAACTTTATTTATCTACTTAATTATTAATTAAAAGTTTACTCACCTTTTTAAATGAAGAGCAGAGGTTTAAATCTTGATGATAAGCTGGAAATTTGCAAAATGCTTTGAACCTGAAGCTTTTAAAAACAGAAATGCCTCATCCCTTTAATTTTGCTTTTCAGATTTGCATTTTGAAAAACTTGTAAACACTTGAGCTTGAAAATAAAAACTGGAGTACTTCAGGTTGCCTTTGACCTAGATTCATTTGCATGCTTTTTGGCAACTTGCAAAATAAATTTTAACTTGAAGCTTTTTAAAAACTGGAGTTCTTGCATGCATTTGAAAATTGATGCAGACATGGGAAAATACAGAACCGGATTGATAACTTTCATTGAGTTTTTGAAACATATTGTAGATTTTGTTTTGAAAACAAACTGCAGGCCTTTGTTCACAGAAATGTTTCAGGTTTTTGATTTTTTTTTTTTGAGGATTCCAGATTTGCATTTAAACTTGAGAGATTTTACAAGATATTGACTTGAGCATGGGTTTCCAGATTTTTGTTTGAGGCAAAACTGAAAAGAATGTTTACAGGTTTCTGTAAATAGAGGTTGATGTTTTTGAGGAGTTGATAGCAGGCTTTTGTAAAAAGTTTACAGGGAAAATAAATTCCTACAGACTTGATTTTTTTGAGGAGATTTCAGATTTTTGTTTGAGGAGGATTTCAGGTTTGGTAAATTTCTGGTTTTGGTTTGATTTTGGCAAATGTGAAAATGAATCCAAGAAAAAATGGAAGAAGAGAAGATATAGATTTATATAGATTTGAATTAGGATTTATTAAAATTAAAGAAAAACAAAAAATTGAAATATGACACTTATTATCATGTTTACACTTGTCATCTATATTAATTAACTACTTAATATATGTTTTTAACATGCATATAGAATTTACATTTGTTTTAAAATGATTTAAAAGCTTTTTGATTGAATTTCCTAATTAATTAATACATATATTAATAAAAAATGCATTTCTAATTTATATAAATAAAACTTTTTAAAAGAAATAAAGCGTAAACAAACAAAATCATATGAATATATATTAAATTCATTTTTAAATGTTAATGTAAAACTATTGTATTTATTTAGTATTAAATAAATACTTTCTAAATTTGTATAAATAATATTCTTTAAAGAAAACAATATGAAACAAAATCTTATTTAAATAAAAACTTTATTCATACAATTTATATCAAAATATATTAAAATAATTATCTCTAAAGATTCAAGTTTTATGTGACAGCCCGCAAATCCGTACCCCTTGAATCAACACTATTCTACCTTGGTTAACTCAAGTGGCACAGAAATACGAACCATTTAGGGTTAAGAAGAAGAGATAGATGAAGAAGAAACTAAACCATATCAGAATCTCACAGTCGCAGCGGAATAAAATATAATAGTAAATATAGAACTTTACACAAAATGAAATCTATAACCTTTTTGTACATCACATCATCAGAGTTTCATATACATCAAATTACAAATCAGACATACCATACAATCACAGCAGTGGACCATACATATATATATATAGATAATACGTCTCGGCTCCAGCTCCTCTCCTGCTCCAAAGCATCAAGTCCTGTATAAATAATACTCGGTCTGACCCGAGCATTATAATAAAATAACACCCGAGTCAGTCTGGAATACCAGCTGATACTAAATATGCATCCAAATTGATTATTAAAGTTTCAAAAATCCTTTGAAAACAAAAGCATCTCGTAAGACCACGCCACAAATAAACATGTCGGGTTTTTACCTTACGATAGCTAAAACACTTTTTATAGAAAATCCTCTGATATTATAATAGTGTCTATTTACAAATACTTATAAAATAGCCGAAATTGTTACATCTATTAAATTCCAGCTACTAGCCACCGAAGTGGGTAATACAAACAAAACTCGTACAAGGCTCGTAGGGAGAATGGATTTCCAACAATGACTGGGCACTGGGGTACCACCTGTCACAGTACGGGGCCTAGATCACCGTACCGAGGACTACTCCCTTCATCCCCTACAACACAAGGCCGGAACCATTCCTTACTGAACAGTCCCGAACAAGATAAACCCCGTGGTTGGCGCGACCAACCACCCACTAAGCCGAAATATAATAAGGGACATCTAGACAGGGGAATTATCTTGTCCTGCTTGGGCATGACCCACCTAACCTTGCTGCATATCCCCTGATTTTCAGTCATTCCCATTTGATGAGGCTTGAGGCTAAGCGTTACCTTTTTGAACGTTTTCACTTTGAATGCCCATCGTCCACCTAACGATGTTTCGCAAGCATTCGTCCATACAAGTCCGTCCCGGGTTCAAACGGAACCGAAGGCACTACTCCTACTACATCCATTTTGGAAATATTCTCAGGATTAGTAGCGACTAGCCCTTGCACTTCGCTGCTCCATCTTCGACTCCGAACACGTTTTTCGCACGAAAACGTACAAATCGGATCGAAGTGGTTTTCGAGAAATAAATCTCGATCCCGGTCTCTTCGAAACGATCAACGCATTGTCCAATATTGATAGTCGGTGATTTAACTATCAGTTTATATTCATAAACATCCATAAGCATCCATCACACAATAAATAATATTCCACATTATTTATTTACCTCAAATATCTTTAAAAGATATATTTCCCAATTTTCAAAGCTCATTTGAAAACAATTCTCAAAGCTCTTTCCTTACAAGGAAAATTCTTTACCATTGATTCCCATTGGAAATGACCAAGTTCAAAACAACTTAGTTTGAAAACAGTTAAAAACATTTTATATTAAATATACTTTAAAATACGTAAATTCACTTCTAGTTACTTGCTCAAGATATAATTTCAAAATATGTACAGTAAAACCATTTATTTAGATATAAACTTTGATTTTAAATAAGGTTTTTAATAAACTAAATTTAAAAGTAGTGTTTTAAATAAGATAAATACTAATTTCAAATGGCTTAAGTCCAAAACTAGTCTTTTAGACAAATCGATTTGTAAAAATAATTGTTAAGGTATTTATAAAATTTTCTATCGCTAATTCATAAATTGTCACTATAAAATAATAACTTCCAAAACACTCTCATTTAAACAAGTTTTAAATTTTTAAAACTTTCTTTTTATAAAATCGGTTTAAACTCGAACTTGGTTTCCCAGGAAATCTCATTTCTACATAAACATCACAGAAATCCTTCTCACGATTTCTGTCAAACTATTTGACTTTAGTTTTGTATTTTATTCACATAAATTTTATTTTCCCATTTATCAACTGATAACCTTTCTCTTTATTAATCATTCCAGATTTTACAATTTTTCAATTCCATTCTAAATAGATTTCCAATTTTAATTCTTTTAAATTCATTATTCAATAATATCACTTATTCCTCTAAAATTCAATTATCCATTTAAATTAGATTTTGGATTTATAATTTATTCAGTAACATTCCAATACAATTTTTATTTCAGTTTTCCATCCAAACAGATTCCAATGTTTGTATTCCCTTAAATTACTTATTTATTAATTTCTTAATTTCTTTTGAAACCAAATTTAATTTCTTTATAATTAAAACTCCAAATTTCTTATAATTAATATTATGGATTGGTAGTTTATACCATAATATATAAACAGGCATCATCATCGATTATAAAAATAAACACTATATTGTGAGGAATCCAGTTGGATCCCTCCAACCTGTTTTTCCCTGCATCCACAAATATTAGCACAACCAAATATATATCAATTCAATTTGATAATAATTAACATATTCAGCTAAACATCCAAACAAACAATCAATACTAGCTGTCTACTTTACTAGTATCCAGATGTGAGTGAGGATAACTCACCTTGAGTTTCGGTGAGCGTTCGAAATTTAAATTAAACCGGACGGTGTCCGATTTAACCCAAATTTCTACTTGCACGGAAATGACTCCGGACCTGCACCATCGTGTAGCACTCATCTCTGCGTTTCCGGCGTTTCCTGTTTCGCTGAAATCCCAGATCGTATGAATAAGTTATTCAATTTTGAAGTTTGCAATTGAAATTTAACCAATTTTCTTTTATTAAATTTTATTTTGCAATTACCAAACACGGCCTGCAACAAAAAAAAAACCGAAGCCGATACCTTCCCTTCCCTTAATACGCGACATCTCCAGGTTCCCAAACCTAACGTCGCCAAACTAAAACCAACTGCCGCGCCTCCCTATCGCCATCGGAGCTCGATCCAAGCTCCTCACATCAAAGCCCTAAGCAAGGCACACGCGCGGCCAGGATGAGTTCGAACTCGGTGCCCCAGATACCTTGAAATTCGCGAATGAACACGCGCCCTTCGTGGCCGATCTCTGGCCATCTCGTTGAGCTTTGTGCCGACTCACCATATGGATGTGAAGAGCTCAAGGAGTTCTAGGATTCTCTAGTAGGAAGTTTCAGAGATTAACTTGAGGATAAAGAGAGATTGAGAGGGGAAATCTACGCGTTTTCGGCCATTAACTGATAATAGCGGCGGCTCTCTCTCTAAGAACTAGGGTTTAGCCCAATTTAATATATATATATATATAAATGTTATTTAATAATATTTTAATCAACAAATTTCTCAATTTAACCACAAATGCAAACAACCTCCAATTCTCACGTTCCGACAGGCGTCCCTAAGGTTTTTCAGCGTTCAGGACACAATGAAACAGGCTTCATAAGCTAATTCGGTCGTATGCACGAGTTACGGAATTAAACGATCAATTTAAAATTAAATCGATTAAAACGATTTCGATGCGTTTCGAGCTGCCGGGGTCAAACGACAACTCCGATTGCTACGAAAATTGGAATCCGATAATAACTAACTATTACGGATCCAATGGAACTGGTTTCGTCGAATTCCGAGAGTGTTCCCCCGGAAGGCTATTTTAACTCGTCTATTTAATCGAGCAATTTTCGAAACTATCGAAATCACTCAAAATTTCCACTTTTAAAATTTTATTAACTTAACAATAATTCATATCAAATTTATAATCACATTAAATATCATTTTGGCTCGTTCCGGACCAAAATCTGATTATTTGCAATTTTAATAATATTAAATTCATTTTTAAATTAATATAAAATTCCAAATATTAATTCATCGACTTCAAAATTCATCTAAAATTTCCACCACGCTATTTATACTCAAATAGCCCAAGATAAATTTTTAAAACCATTTTATCACTATTTACATCCAGAATTACTTTTACTTCAATTCCGAATATTTAAATTATTATTTTCCCATTATTCAAATTCAACCGGAATTGCTATAAATTAAAATCTATAGCTTATTTCATTGATTGAATCCGAATTCATTCATTGCAAAATCAATTAAGAATCCACATTAAACATTTAAAACAAAATAAATGTTCAAATTCAACGGCTTAAAAATACGGGATGTTACATTCCTCCCCCCTTATAAAAATTTCGTCCCCGAAATTTGCTAGGGTAGAAAATACCCTTCAACCCGTTTACTTACCCAATTTGCTTAGTTAAAAGCATATATTTACTTTTCCAAAATTCTTTAGCTCAATTTCAAACCCATTTGCTTTATTAACACTAAAGCTTAAATTTTTAACTTATACTTCCAAAGTTAATTAACTCTTCCCAAAACCCAAAAATTTTCTAACTCCCAAAATTTACGGAAAATTTTGGCAGAGTCTCCCCTATACGGAGGAGCTTCTGCGACATCGCAGGATACACAAATATATATACATCGGCCCACACGGCCGGAAACCAAAATATAACACAATATATATCATTTTCCCAATTATATTTGCGTAGGCGTACCTTTTTAGCAAATTTTAATAGCAAGCGGCAAATATTTTAGCATATACACGCTCCAACTCTCTCAAACGCCTCCCGCACCTGTGCTATACTCAACAAACATATCAGTTTCTAAAGATATGAGCATTTTTACAATATTTCAAATGTAAATGCAAGCCAAACACATCCTTTCCATAGGCAAACCAAGAAAACTTCATCATTTACTATGTTAGCCATATCTACCAACAATTTAAAGATTTAAATCACCTTTCAACTTACCTATTCAAGTCCAACTCATTTTTATTTCACTGGAGTGATTTATACTGCAAGTCCACCATATACAATCCATATTTATTTCAACCAATTCATTGTTATTTAACATACGGTTAACATGTGCTTCACTAATATCTTTCTATATCATTTCAATATCAAGTTGATTCTCAAACCCAAATTCTTATTTCAAATTTGAAGCATTTGCATTTCTTTTATAATTCATTTTCATTCATATGTAAAGTCACTTGAGAAATTTCCAATCCCTTCCCATCAATTCAAAAACCAATTCAATTTTGAATACAATAAGATAACTCATTCATATTCACTTCAATATTATGAATATGTGCTTTAATTCATTTATATGCAACACTATTTAATTTGATTTACAATCAAATTCTTATTTCCAATTTGAAACACTCACATTTCTTTTATGATTCATTTCCATTCATATGCAAACATTGCTTATTAAAATGTTAATTCATGCCAATTTGATTCAAAATCAATTCCATTTGCTACTTAAAACCAATTCACTTGCATTCATTTACAAACTCTTTGAAATAGATTTCAATCCATATCAATTTATTCAAAAATCAACTCAGTTGCTATTTAAACAACTCAATTCTGAATACAAGAAATTTTTATATCACCCAAGCAAAACAATAGCCACTTAAGCTTATAACCATTGAAATTAATTCCAACTTAAATTTATATTAGTTTTACTCCATCACAAAGTTCACAAACCAAACATTTCCTCTTTCCAATGCAATTGTTAAATCACATTTTCTTACATCTTATTCCATTAACCAATCCAAGTTTATATTGATATCTTTCCACTTACAATTAAATTTTTAAATAAACAGTGGAGAAGTTATTAACTTAAAATCCATTCACCATTATTTTGTTTTACCTTCAATTTGCTTAAATTCTTTCCCAATATTTCCATTATCTTCTTATCAAATTAATTTTATCTCCATTTGATTCTCATTCAAATCAAATTTCAATTCATATACAAATTTAATGCTCTTTGTTTAGTTATCCAATCCATGTTAAGTTTATTTTATTAACAAAGAGACCATTTAAATTATTTCTCTCATTGGAATTTACTTACAATTCAAAACCATCATTATGATAGCTAATTCTATTATATATCCATACTTCCAATATTTATTACCATAATTAAATCCCATGCTACAACTGGATTTTTATTTACTTTCCAAATTTTGATCAATTATCAAAATTCTATTCATTTCAATACAATTTCCATTTAATTGTAATTCAAGTTAGCCACTAACCTAATCCATATTAGGTTTCAATCCACTTTCTTAACTCACTCTGAATTCTTTATAATATCACCAATTTCCAATCATTTCATTTAGCAAATTTAGATTTCTACCTTTCCTTTTTACTCCTTTTCAATAGAATCTAAATTTCTTTCAATATTATTTATTACTCAACTGAAATTCAATTTCAACTTCATTACCAAAACAAGTTTTTTTTTTCATACATAAGTTCAAGACTTATTTGCCACTTAAGAACATCCACATTTATGTTCTCACTTTACAATTCATTTATGAACAAATTTTGAATTTGCCACACCATTCAACTCTTTCCATTAATAGATTTCAATTTCACTTCCATTCAAGAGTTTAGATTGTTTACTAAATCCATTTTCATTTTATAATCATAAGTTTAAATTATAACCCTTAATAACTTAAGAATATGAATTTCTTTATGCAATTATAAGAAATTTACATTTCACCTTTATATCCAATTCAATTTAATTTTAATTCATTTAGATCTAATTCAAATTCAAATTCTCAATTTTAAATTTTCCATTTCATTTAGATTTACTTCCATTCCAAATTCACAATTTTAATTCACCAAATACAAGTTCAAAACTTGTTTACTAAGTGAAGATTATTCACTTCTTTTATACCCCACTTTACCTTATCTCAATCCACATTCATTTGAGATTAAATTTAGAATCCACCCTTCCATTCCATTATTTCCCATTGTGATTATAATTTCCATTTCTATTTTATAAGTTCACCAACTTATTTATTTTAAAGCTTATATAGCTCATTTTAATCCATTTACATCTTATAATCACAATCTCAGATTTTACATATATATGTTTCACTGAATTCTTAAGGTTACTAATCTTCTTTCACCTTAATCCTTTGCTAATTTCAAATCCATAGTTTCAACTATAAGCATAACACCTGATAGCTCAGGAGTTCAATTCATTTCACAATGACCCACAATTCCTAGGTCATCTTACATTTTAATTTAATTCAAATCAATTTTATTTTAAGTCCAATTTATTTTACTTATCCAGGTTTAATTCAAATTTCAATTCACTTCAACATATTTTAGCCACTTTCATTTGCTTAAGTCAAGTTTTAATTCTAAGATTAAAATTTTCATTTCTTCCTTCTTATTAGCATCAACTTTACGTAATAAATCCAATACTTAATCCAATTTAAATTTACACATTATATAATTAGAATTTTCCCAGAATTCAATTTACCCGGTTTTATTTCAAAACCATTTTGAAATAATAATCAATACCTACCATTAGGTATATCAAATCAAATCCCCAGGTTTTCCAAAACAACTTGTTTATACTAAAACAAATCTTCCTCCTTTGATATTTCCCAAACAACTAGCATACCCAAAATCCAAACAATACCTTAACCAAGTACTAGGGAAGCAATCCATCACTTTAGAAACTCGAAAATGAATTCTAATGATGTGGCCAACATCATCAGGATTATTTTCCAGTGACTGAAGTGAGTTCAATGCTTCTTACTTTCCCAAATTCATTTCAAAACAGTTTCCATTCAAAAATATTTCCCAAAACAATTTTCCATCATTACCTTCAAATACCTTCAAATCTCAACAAACATTTCAAACTTTCCCAGGATTTTAAATTTTCAAACTTTTATTTTTATTTTATTTAAAATCCTTTCCAAAACTTCCGGGTTTTAAATTCTGGTTTAATTCACATTTAGTTATTCTTCCCTTTATATAATTTATATTTGTAGAATTTTATTTTCACTATAACTATTTCACATTTCAGATTAAATTTTATATTCTTATTTGATTTAGACATTAACAACCAATCATTCAAATATATATAATAATTTCAGAAAATTATTTCTTTTATATCAAAATATAATTTTGGGTAAAATTATTTCATTTACCCACCTTTAAAAACAATTCTATGTCGGTTTATCTTGTTCAAGAGTTTAGAAACCCCTATCGATACGGTTGTACTTCCCGTACCGACCAGAATTCATAAACACTCAACCGATAAGTCAACACAGTATAAAAAACAATTTTATATGCACTAACAAGTACGCTCTCATATCTATTATTACTCTCAACTCATTGTAGAGTACTATTGACTCTATTAAATGAGTAATTACCCCACCAAAGCCTAGGTTGTCGCCAACCTAAGCTCTGATACCAAGTGTGACAGCCCGCAAATCCGTACCCCTTGAATCAACACTATTCTACCTTGGTTAACTCAAGTGGCACAGAAATACGAACCATTTAGGGTTAAGAAGAAGAGATAGATGAAGAAGAAACTAAACCATATCAGAATCTCACAGTCGCAGCGGAATAAAATATAATAGTAAATATAGAACTTTACACAAAATGAAATCTATAACCTTTTTGTACATCACATCATCAGAGTTTCATATACATCAAATTACAAATCAGACATACCATACAATCACAGCAGCGGACCATACATATATATATAGATAATACGTCTCGGCTCCAGCTCCTCTCCTGCTCCAAAGAATCAAGTCCTGTATAAATAATACTCGGTCTGACCCGAGCATTATAATAAAATAACACCCGAGTCAGTCTGGAATACCAGCTGATACTAAATATGCATCCAAATTGATTATTAAAGTTTCAAAAATCCTTTGAAAACAAAAGCATCTCGTAAGACCACGCCACAAATAAACATGTCGGGTTTTTACCTTACGATAGCTAAAACACTTTTTATAGAAAATCCTCTGATATTATAATAGTGTCTATTTACAAATACTTATAAAATAGCCGAAATTGTTACATCTATTAAATTCCAGCTACTAGCCACCGAAGTGGGTAATACAAACAAAACTCGTACAAGGCTCGTAGGGAGAATGGATTTCCAACAATGACTAGGCACTGGGGTACCACCTGTCACAGTACGGGGCCTAGATCACCGTACCGAGGACTACTCCCTTCATCCCCTGCAACACAAGGCCGGAACCATTCCTTACTGAACAGTCCCGAACAAGATAAACCCCGTGGTTGGCGCGACCAACCACCCACTAAGCCGAAATATAATAAGGGACATCTAGACAGGGGAATTATCTTGTCCTGCTTGGGCATGACCCACCTAACCTTGCTGCATATCCCCTGATTTTCAGTCATTCCCATTTGATGAGGCTTGAGGCTAAGCGTTACCTTTTTGAACGTTTTCACTTTGAATGCCCATCACCCACCTGACGATGTTTCGCAAGCATTCGTCCATACAAGTCCGTCCCGGGTTCGAACGGAACCGAAGGCACTACTTCTACTACATCCATTTTGGAAATATTCTCAGGATTAGTAGCGACTAGCCCTTGCACTTCGCTGCTCCATCTTCGACTCCGAACACGTTTTTCGCACGAAAACGTACAAATCGGATCGAAGTGGTTTTCGAGAAATAAATCTCGATCCCGGTCTCTTCGAAACGATCAACGCATTGTCCAATATTGATAGTCGGTGATTTAACTATCAATTTATATTCATAAACATCCATAAGCATCCATCACACAATAAATAATATTCCACATTATTTATTTACCTCAAATATCTTTAAAAGATATATTTCCCAATTTTCAAAGCTCATTTGAAAACAATTCTCAAAGCTCTTTCCTTACAAGGAAAATTCTTTACCATTGATTCCCATTGGAAATGACCAAGTTCAAAACAACTTAGTTTGAAAACAGTTAAAAACATTTTATATTAAAATATACTTTAAAATACGTAAATTCACTTCTAGTTACTTGCTCAAGATATAATTTCAAAATATGTACAGTAAAACCATTTATTTAGATATAAACTTTGATTTTAAATAAGGTTTTTAATAAACTAAATTTAAAAGTAGTGTTATAAATAAGATAAATACTAATTTCAAATGGCTTAAGTCCAAAACTAGTCTTTTAGACAAATCGATTTGTAAAAATAATTGTTAAGGTATTTATAAAATTTTCTATCGCTAATTCATAAATTGTCACTATAAAATAATAACTTCCAAAACACTCTCATTTAAACAAGTTTTAAATTTTTAAAACTTTCTTTTTATAAAATCGGTTTAAACTCGAACTTGGTTTCCCAGGAAATCTCATTTCTACATAAACATCACAGAAATCCTTCTCACGATTTCTGTCAAACTATTTGACTTTAGTTTTATATTTTATTCACATAAATTTTATTTTCCCATTTATCAACTGATAACCTTTCTCTTTATTAATCATTCCAGATTTTACAATTTTTCAATTCCATTCTAAATAGATTTCCAATTTTAATTCTTTTAAATTCATTATTCAATAATATCACTTATTTCTCTAAAATTCAATTATCCATTTAAATTAGATTTTGGATTTATAATTTATTCAGTAACATTCCAATACAATTTTTATTTCAGTTTTCCATCCAAACAGATTCCAATGTTTGTATTCCCTTAAATTACTTATTTATTAATTTCTTAATTTCTTTTGAAACCAAATTTAATTTCTTTATAATTAAAACTCCAAATTTCTTATAATTAATATTATGGATTGGTAGTTTATACCACAATATATAAACAGGCATCATCATCGATTATAAAAATAAACACTATATTGTGAGGAATCCAGTTGGATCCCTCCAACCTGTTTTTCCCTGCATCCACAAATATTAGCACAACCAAATATATATCAATTCAATTTGATAATAATTAACATATTCAGCTAAACATCCAAACAAACAATCAATACTAGCTGTCTACTTTACTAGTATCCAGATGTGAGTGAGGATAACTCACCTTGAGTTTCGGTGAGCGTTCGAAATTTAAATTAAACCGGACGGTGTCCGATTTAACCCAAATTTCTACTTGCACGGAAATGACTCCGGACCTGCACCATCGTGTAGCACTCGTCTCTGCGTTTCCGGCGTTTCCTGTTTCGCTGAAATCCCAGATCGTATGAATAAGTTATTCAATTTTGAAGTTTGCAATTGAAATTTAACCAATTTTCTTTTATTAAATTTTATTTTGCAATTACCAAACACGGCCTGCAACAAAAAAAAAACGAAGCCGATACCTTCCCTTCCCTTAATACGCGACATCTCCAGGTTCCCAAACCCAACATCGCCAAACTAAAACCAACTGCCGCGCCTCCCTATCGCCATCGGAACTCGATCCAAGCTCCTCACATCAAAGCCCTAAGCAAGGCACACGCGCGGCCAGGACGAGTTCGAACTCGGTGCCCCAGATACCTTGAAATTCGCGAATGAACGCGCGCCCTTCGTGGCCGATCTCTGGCCATCTCGTTGAGCTTTGTGCCGACTCACCATATGGATGTGAAGAGCTCAAGGAGTTCTAGGATTCTCTAGTAGGAAGTTTCAGAGATTAACTTGAGGATAAAGAGAGATTGAGAGGGGAAATCTACGCGTTTTCGGCCATTAACTGATAATAGCGGCGGCTCTCTCTCTAAGAACTAGGGTTTAGCCCAATTTAATATATATATATATATATATATATATAAATGTTATTTAATAATATTTTAATCAACAAATTTCTCAATTTAACCACAAATGCAAACAACCTCCAATTCTCACGTTCCGACAGGCGTCCCTAAGGTTTTTCAGCGTTCAGGACACAATGGAACAGGCTTCGTAAGCTAATTCGGTCGTATGCACGAGTTACGGAATTAAACGATCAATTTAAAATTAAATCGATTAAAACGATTTTGATGCGTTTCGAGCTGCCGGGGTCAAACGACAACTCCAATTGCTACGAAAATTGAAATCCGATAATAACTAACTATTACGGATCCAATGGAACTGGTTTCGTCGAATTCCGAGAGTGTTCCCGCGGAAGGCTATTTTAACTCGTCTATTTAATCGAGCAATTTTCGAAATTATCGAAATCACTCAAAATTTCCACTTTTAAAATTTTATTAACTTAACAATAATTCATATCAAATTTATAATCACATTAAATATCATTTTGGCTCATTCCGGACCAAAATCTGATTATTTGCAATTTTAATAATATTAAATTCATTTTTAAATTAATATAAAATTCCAAATATTAATTCATCGACTTCAAAATTCATCTAAAATTTCCACCACGCTATTTATACTCAAATAGCCCAAGATAAATTTTTAAAACCATTTTATCACTATTTACATCCAGAATTACTTTTACTTCAATTCCGAATATTTAAATTATTATTTTCCCATTATTCAAATTCAACCGGAATTGCTATAAATTAAAATCTATAGCTTATTTCATTGATTGAATCCGAATTCATTCATTGCAAAATAAATTAAGAATCCACATTAAACATTTAAAACAAAATAAATGTTCAAATTCAACGGCTTAAAAATACGGGATGTTACATTTTAAATCCAGATTCAAATTTAAAATTTACTTTTAAAATCCAATTTAACAATCAACTCAAACACATTATTAAGTTTAAAATTGATTATTCCATTTTTAAAAAACAACTTAATACATATATATATAATTTTAAACAATGCTTATTAAATTTGAAAATAACAAGTCTATTTGAAATCAAATATATAAATTAACACACTTTAAATAATTATCCTTATTTAAAATCAATCTATAATCATAATTAAGACATCTTATTATTATTACTTGGTTATTTATTTTTTTGAAAATTATAATTTTATCAGTTCAAATAATTTAAATTAAGAGATTATTACTTTTTAAATTCCTGGAATTCTGGGATATTACATTCCTTCCCCCTTAAAAGAATTTTGTCCTCGAAATTTAAAACAAAGATAATCCGAAGTTTAATTTTATTTTATCCAATTCAAACATACATAACAGCCATACATAACCAAACAAACCATTCAAACAAATAAACGACACTAGCTATCCGGACACAGATCCAGATAAACGTCCTAAAATTATCTCGAGTTTCCCAAGTACAGACACAGGGATACTCGCTCTACTAAACTCAAACCAGCTATACTGCTAAGCTACTGAGTTCCCACTCAGCTGGATCTATAATCTGCACAAGATACCAGACCACATACAAGTCTGATCAACAACTAAAACCTTCACAGAACTACTGGTCTCAAAACCAGAGATGGACCAAAACACGTACTTCCTCAGAGACACGTGAAATATTTTGAATTCCAGTCTTCCAAAATGGCTATTCAACTCTTCAGACAAAAGCACTGATCTTACAAAACTCAGAAGAGTCCAATATACCTCCGAGCTCACCTCAAAATCTCATTGCTCTCCTTATCAGAGAAAACCTCAACAACACCGAAGCCTCCAACTTCGAATTCCAAATTCTTCCGATACTTAACCTCAAAACATCCCGGATGATCCGGGCTGCCTACAGATCCTTCCTTATCAGCTCAACCTTCATTGATGCTTCTACAACAAACTGGATCAACTCACAAACTGATCCTCACAAGATCAATCCAAAATCAAAACCAAACTTTACTATCAACAGTAGAAAACAACTTCACCCATCCAAAAAAGACAGAACAGAATCACTCACCAACTTGCCTCAGATTCTAAAAATTTCGGTAGAAACTCTCTAATAAAAAACACTGCAACTTCCAGTTGCTTCTACTCAAGAACAACAGCCACCTTGCTTCCGCTGCACAACTCTGATCTGGAGCAGATGAAAATGCCGTCGAATGAACAAAAGCACAGATTAAACATCACATCTTGGAAATAAGGTTCAACAGAAGTTCCAAGAAATACAGAGCTCCTTCACCAAACAATCAACCTAGGAGACAACCTTCTACCCAACTGAATCACCGGTATCACTCCTTACATCAAGTCGATTCCGAACTCAATCTCCAATGCGGCAAATCTCTAACTTTCCTGAAGATATATCTGTAAAATCTTCGACAATTCCATAACTTCTACATCCTTTAGAGATGCCACAAACCCAAGCAAAATACTATCTAAGATAATCACCAAACCATCGCAAGTCACTTTTGCGATCAACCAATCCAATATCCAAGATATTGTTCTCTCTCCACTAATCAGAACAGTTTATCCTTGACCAACTAATCCATCGAAGAAACAGATCCTCACTGCTGCTTCTGAATTCCACCTCCAGGAAATGCTAAGCCAAAAAGATCTTCCTGTTGAAATACAAAACATTCCCGAGGTGCATCGCTAACTCAGATGCCAAAGACTTCTTACCCAAAGTTCTTTGAGAAACTCGGACCGCCAAACAAACACATACATCCTGCTGAACTTAGCTACAACTCCGAAGTAGACACACTTCCTTAAACTTGCTTCGAAAGAAAACATCTTCGGAGACATCCATAGTCACTGCGTCACATCACGCAGCTACTGCTTCCTGAGGTTGCCAAGATACCATCACTTACTTCTGCCTAACCGACAGATCCAAATTCTCAAAAATCCGCTCACACGAGCGCAATCAAACTTACACTTCGAAGGTGAACTCCGAACCTTAACAGGTTTTTCTTCAGAGATCAAATGAAATCCTTACACCAAACTGCAAAGATTACTCGAGACGGTATTAGGTCTACAGTCTCGACAAATATACTTCCAATCTCAATCATTCAAACCTCCAACCAATGGTAGTCGTGTTACACACACCACTACCTCATCTACCTTTATAACTTATATTGGAAAACCCGAACATGTAACCCAACAGATAGATAGAAATATATATATATATATATATATATATAATTTACAAGTACGCTTTCTCAAGAAAGACACCACTACAGAGCCTAGGTATTCACTAAACCTAACGCTCTGATACCAACTGAAACAACCCGACTTTCTCACCACAGAAAATCGCATCATTTTTAAAAAAGAAAGGGATAGAAAAGACAGAGAAGAAGAAAGGAACAACATCAGAATCTGAATAGCGAAACGAATAAATTATATTAATCACATAATAGATTACATAGTATCATATACATTAGAGATACACAGCTAAAACAACACATACTAGACAGTTGTAAACACCTGTCTAGTTATACAACTCAATACAACTCAAAGACACAGAGAACACACACAGCGAAATACTATATAGCTATACGCAGAAGCCTCATGCTCCATTGCTCCTCCAGAATTCGTCAAGCCAACCTAAAATCCACTGGCTACTCGTAATAATTTGAGTGCCCAAGAGTTTAAGAAAAATAGAATAAACTCCGGGTCAGACATGGGTCTAGTGTGACTAAACGGTTAAAGTTGCTTAACTTTAAAAACCTTTTGAAAGAAAAGGTATCACGTAAGACTTCCCACACATAAACATGGAAATTTTTTTACCTTACGCTAACCAAAACATTTGATAGGAAATTCAGTGATATTATAATAGGTCTAGGGTTTTCAAATAAATATGAAATAGCCGAAATTGTTACATTTATTAAATTCTAGCTACTAACCACAAAAGCGGGTAATGCAATCAAAACCGTTGGCACTTATTGGATTTTTGATTCCATACAATGGCATGGCTATTGGGGTACCGCCCATCACAGTATGTGGCCTAGATCAACGTATCGAGGAGTACGCTTGCTCCGCTGCAACACAAAGCAGGAACCATTCCTTACTGAACAGTTCCGAATAAGACAACCCTGGCGGATGTAGCTATTCAACCGCCCACACAGCCGAAATAAAGGAACCTCTAGACAGGGGTAAATCTCACTCTTAATTGGGTGCTACCCGCGAAGCCTTGCTGCACCTCCCCTGTTTTAGCCATTCCCGGTTGATGAGGCTTGAGGCTACGATTATGACGCAGCGGATAATTAACAAAATGATATAGATCTATGAAAGTAGCAATCGGTGGATTGATGAATACTGAAATGCCCAAATTCGTTGATCCGAAGATACCGAATTCTAGCTATCCTCGTCACGTTGATCGCGCACGATACCATGAAAGAAGATCTTCAATTCTTCAAGCGTTGATCAAGCGCACTTGATACCGTGAATCGGCTTCAACAATCGTTGAATCGAGCGCACTCGATTAACCGAAAGTGGAGATAGGAGATTACACTCAACTACCAATTTAGGATGAAAGCACACAACAATCAAACAAGAAATATTATTCAAAATCAAAACCTTTACAAGTTACAACTCACGCGTATTTATAGCACAGACCCTTAGGTCGTTGCCGACCTAACACCCTTTAAGTCATTTCCGACTCAACAATCCCCACGACTCACCCTTAGGTCATATGCGACCTAACACATCACATACACACACGACTCAAACAATTACATCACAACATACTCACATGACCGACTTACGACTCAAGCCTTCAGCGACTCACGGCTTAACTCCTTGCCGACTTACGACTTAACAAGTTACAACACAAGATACGACTTAAGAAAATACAACACATACGAGTTAAACAAGGTAACGACCTCCGACTTAAGTACCAGTGACTCAACGAATACAACGACTCAAGAACAGAAACGACTCTTCTTAGGTCGTGAACTCATTTGCGGCTTAGAGAATAACCCAAATGTTGCCTTTTCCTTCTACTGCATTCTATTAGGTCATTGCCGATTCAAGACCGCTTTCTTAGGTCGTTGCTCCCCTTTGAACGACCTAAGAACCCAAGCTTGGTTAAGACGTGTTGCCTTCCCATGTGACTTGTTAGGTCATGGCCAACCTTCCTTAACCCGGGAACGATCTAAGCCTTCCACCTTAAGTCCTGGACGACTTAACTCCTCCTCCTTAAGTCGTGTACGACTTATTCCTTCTTTTATGGCCTGAGCTGCATCATCCTCCCTGGTTGAGAAAAATTCGTCCTCAAATTTGTAAATTCTTCCATATCGGATTGTTCGTCTCCATAATATGATACAAGATGCTTAATATTGAACACGTCAGAAGTGTACACATCCTCTGGCAGCTTCAATTTATAAACATTTTCATTAATCCGTTTTACAACTTCTACAGGACCAATTTTCCTGGCTTTCAACTTGTTATAAGCGCCCACTGGAAAACGATCCTTCGTTAACACAGCATACACCAAATCACCCTCGTTAAATTCAACATTTCGTCGCTTCAAATCTGCAGTTTGCTTATACTTCTCATTGGCTTTCACCAATCATTCCTGAACGATTTTATGACATTCAGTCAATCCATCAACAAAATCTATAGCTCGTTTAACCGACCCCTTCGGTTGTGGTACTACTGCTAAATCCAACGGTCCCCTTGGCAAACTTGAATATACGATCTGAAATGGGCTGAATCCCGTACTACGATTCACTGCATGATTATGAGCAAACTCTGCTTGGCATAACTTCATGTCCCAACTCTTTAGATTGTCCTTCACAAGACATCGCAACAAATTTCCCAATGATCTGCTAACAACTTCTGTCTGTCCATCTGTTTGCGGATGATGAGCGCTGCTAAAGTTTAACTTCGTTCCAACCATCCTCCACAAACTTAACCAAAAGTGACTCAGGAAACGAGTATCCCTATCCGACACAATAGATTCTGGCAATCCATGAAGTCGTTAGATCTCCTTGAAAAATAACTGAGCAACATGGACAGCATCCGCCGTCTTCTTACAAGCAATAAAATGTACCATCTTCGAGAAACGATCCACCACAACATATATCGAGTCATTCCCCCTTTGCATTCTCGGCAAACCCAATATGAAATCCATACTAACGTCCACCCATGGTTTTGTAGGAACAGGTAATGGCTTATATAATCCCGCATTTATAGCTGTCCCTTTCGAAACCTGACAAACATGACATCTACGCACAAACCTTTCAACTTCCCTTCTCATCGACGGCCAATAATACGATTGAGAAATCAACTGCAATGTTCGATCTCTACCCACATGGCCTTCTTCATGTAGCTCCTTTATTATCTTCATTCGCAAGCTACAATCCGGTAAACACAATTGATTCCCTTTAAATAAGAAACCATCAATCAACACAAATTCATCAGAATTTCCCTCCTTGACTTTCTCAACATATTTCTTAAAGTAAGGATCTTCTTCAAGCAATTCTGACAATAGTTCAAACCCTGTCACCTCAACCTTCATTGTAGTCAACAAGTGATTCCTTCTGCTCAATGCATCTGCTACACGATTCGTTACCCTAGATTTGTGCTTCACAACAAAAGTAAACTGCTGCAAATAGGCAATCCACGATGCATGTCTCGATGAAATCTTGTCCTGCCCTTGCAAATGTTTCAAAGCCTCATGATCAGTATAAAGAACAAACTCTTTCTGAAATAGATAATGTCTCCAGTGCTTCACAGCTTGAACAATTGCACAAAACTCAACATCATAAGTGTTATATCTCAACTTAGCTCCAGACAATTTCTCACTGAAATAAGCAACCGGTCTTCCTTTCTGACTCAAAACTCCACCAACCCCAACCTTCGACGCATCAGTATGTAATTCAAACAATAACTGAAAATCCGGTAAAGCTAGAATTGGTGTTGTCGTCAATAGTGTCTTGATTTTATCAAAAGCAACCCCTGCTTCCTCTGACCACTCAAACTTCTTTCCTTTCATGCAATCAGTTACAGGTATCATCACACTACTAGAATGTGGAATGAATCTTCGATAGAAAGATACAAATCCATGAAAACTCCTTACTTCAGTAATTGTCTTTGGCTGTGGCCAACTCCTGACAGCTTCTATTGTACTTTCATCCACTTGAATTCCTTCCTTCGATAGAACATATCCCAGAAACAAAACACTGTCCGTTTTAAACACGCACTTCTTTGTTGCAGCATAAAATTTCTTCTGTCATAGAATCAACAGTACTTCACGCAAATGCTGGACATGCTTTTCCATGCTTCCACTGTAGATCAAAATATCATCAAAGTAAACTACCACAAACTTCCCAATGTATGGTCTGAAAATCTGGTTCATCACTCTTATAAAAGTACTCGGTGCATTCGATAAACCAAACGGCATAACCAACCATTCGTACAAACCTTCCCTGGTTTTGAAAGCAGTCTTCCACTCATCACCCGGTCTAATACGAATTTGATGGTATCCACTCTTCAAGTCAATCTTTGAAAACACAACAGCTCCACTCAACTGATCTATCAAATCATCAAACCTCGGCATAGGAAATTTGTATCTCACAGTGATCTTGTTTAGAGCCCGACTGTCCGTACACATTCTCCACGAACCATCCTTCTTTGGCACCAATAAAGATGGCACTGCACAAGGACTCAAGCTCTCCTGAACACGCCCCTGTTCTAACAACTCCTCCACCTGCCTTCTCAGTTCCTCATGCTCCTTAGGACTCATCCTATAATGTGGCCTGTGTGGTAATACTGCCCCTGGCACAAGATCAATCTGATGTTGAATATCCCGCAACGGTGGTAACTCCGTCGGTAATTCTTCAGGAAACACATCTCTAAATTCTTCCAATACCAGTTTTACTTCCTCTGGAACTTCTACAGATTCAGTGGCTTCATGTCCAATCAACAAAAATACCTCTGGACTCTCTTCTACTTCTTCAATAAATTCCTTCAAAGTCAATAAAGTCTTCAGCTCCTCAATCTCTTCTGACTTGCTTTCTTCTTGTTGTCTCTTCTTTGGAACTAAGATAATCTTAACGCCTTCAAACATAAAACTGTAGCTATTGGTCCGACCGTCATGTTGTACTACTCGATCATACTGCCATGGTCTTCCCAAAAGTAAGTGACAAACATCCATCTCAACTACATCACACCAAATCTCATCTTTATACTTCTTCCCAATAGAAAATGGAACTCGAACTCGCCTGTCCACCTTCACTTCTCCTCTTTTTCTCAACCATGCTAACTTGTAAGGATTTGGATGCTTCTCCGTTTTTAGCTTCAACTTTCTTACGGCTTCAGTAGAAAGAATATTGTCACAACTTCCCGCATCAATCACAAACTTACAAACCTTTCCCAGAATAGTGCACGTTGACTGAAAGATGTTACTCCTCAACCAACTAGCCTCTTCTTCCTGCTTCGGTATTAAACAAGACCCCTCATCATTAGATTACATCCTTCATCTCCTGACGCGACATCCTGTTCTTCCTCCTCAACTAGACTAGGATAACCTTCATCAACATCCTCACCTTCAACTTCAGCAATCATAGTTCGTTTCCTCGGCTTCGGACATTCATTACTCTTGTGACCCACTTCCTGGCAATTGTAACACTTGAAACTGTTGTTGACCTTCGTCTTCTCAGCCTCCTTCACAACTGGTTTACTGGTAGGTTTAGAAACATTAGAACTTCCACTGGCACCCTTTACTGGATTATTGGAATTAGTAAACACACCACCTCCACGCCTTCCCTGCTTCTCCCAAGCCAACGCTTTTTGATGTGCTTTTGCAACGGATCTCGGATCAAACATATTAACCATATCCTGGATCTGCAGTCTCAGTCCTCCAACAAATCTAGCAGTTAACTGTTTTTCCGTCTCCATAATATCATTCCTGGCAATGAGTTGGTAAAATTCATCTGTATAATCATTAACTGACTTCGTCCCTTACCTCAGATTCTGCAACCTCTGGTATATAAGTGATTGAGAGTTATAAGGTAAAAATGTAGCTCTCATCATCTTCTTCATCTTCTCCCATGATTCAACCTTTGACTTTCCGATTCTCTCCCTTGTAAGTTTAGTTTGCTGCCACCACGCCAAAGCTCTTCCCCTCAACCTTGTAGCAACTAACTTCACTCTTCTATGCTCAGGAACCTCCTTGAAATCAAAGATCTCTTCAACATTTGACAACCAATCTAAGAATTCTTCAGCTACCATTCCACCTTTAAACTCTGGAATTTCCATCTTCATACCCGATTCCCATCGACGATCATCCTCTACATCCCGATAAGAATTTCGAACTTGGTCTCGATCTCGATAATGAATGCTAGCTCTATCACCCTCTTCATCAAAGTCAAAAGTACGTCTATATCGATTTCGACCATCAACATCCCTTTGATCACGCATGTCTCTTCTACTATGTCTCTCTTCATCTCTATATAGCTCATTTTCAAACTCTCGTGGAGTTCTCCTCTCTTCGTGCCCATAGTCATGGTGATCTCTCCTTGATGAAATTGATGTTTCTCTTCTTTCTCTAAAAGATTGTGGCGATACCCTCCTCGCTTCCGTAACCGATGGCGAAACTCTGTTTCCTCCATGGTTCGAGATTGGTGATCTCCTCCTTTGATTTTGATTCAAATCATTCATCAACTTCTCTAGCTTTCCAATGCCTTCATCAAATTTCTCATTAATGCGTTGTTCCATTTGCTCGGCTTCTTCCCTTCTATACAACGCTTCAACATTTTGATGACGATTAGCTCTCCTTGGTGGCATGGTTGAACTTCACAACACTTCAAAACTTCACAAATCTTCAACTCAAACTTGAACTACAAGTCACGGCCTCCCACTAGCTCGGCAACAAATCCAAAATGATCTAACTTTACCTCGGCCTTGCGACTTACTCCTTGGATCGGCTCGGCTTGAACTTCACTTCAAACTTAGGCACGCAAAAAATCTCATGGCCAAATCAAACACTTTCCCACTTTTGATCCAAAATGATATGGATCGAAAACTTCCAACTTGTTGCAACTTCAAGATGAACACGATGAACACCAAACTTTAAACTCCTTGGCTCCAAGACTCGTCTTAGCTATGATTGGCTAAGTCAAGCTTTGATACCAAAAAACTGACGCAGCGGATAATTAACAAAACGATATAGATCGATGAAAGTAGCAATCGATGGATTGATGAATACTGAAATGCCCAAATTCATTGATCCGAAGATACTGAATTCTAGCTATCCTCGTCACGTTGATCGCGCACGATACCGTGAAAGAAAATCTTCAATTCTTCAAGCGTTGATCAAGCGCACTTGATACCGCGAATCGGCTTCAACAATCGTTGAATCGAGCGCACTCGATTAACCGAAAGTGGAGATAGGAGATTACACTCAACTACCAATTTAGGATGAAAGCACACAGCAATCAAACAAGAAATATTATTCAAAATCAAAACCTTTACAAGTTACAACTCATGCGTATTTATAGCACAGACCCTTAGGTCGTTGCCGACCTAACACCCTTTAAGTCGTTTCCGACTCAACAATCCCCACGACTCACCCTTAGGTCGTATGCGACCTAACACATCACATACACACACGACTCAAACAATTACATCACAAATACTCACAAGACCGACTTACGACTCAAGCCTTCAACGAATCACGGCTTAACTCCTTGCCGACTTACGACTTAACAATTTACAACATAAGATACGACTTAAGAAAATACAACACATACGAGTTAAACAAGGTAACGACCTTCGACTTAAGTACCAGTGACTCAACGAATACAACGACTCAAGAACAGAAACGACTCTTCTTAGGTCGTGAACTCGTTTGCGGATTAGAGAATAACCCAAATGTTGCCTTTTCCTTCTGCTGCATTCTATTAGGTCGTTGCCGACTCAAGACCGCTTTCTTAGGTCGTTGCCGACGTAGAACCTTTGAACGACCTAAGAACCCAAGCTTGGTTAAGATGTGTTGCCTTCCCATGTGACTTGTTAGGTCGTGGCCAACCTTCCTTAACCCGGGAACGATCTAAGCCTTCCACCTTAAGTCGTGGACGACTTAACTCCTCCTCCTTAAGTCGTGTACGACTTAATCCTTCTTTTCTGGCCTGAGCTGCATCAGATTACCTTTAGTGAACACATCGCTTAGAATGCTCATCGTCCACCTAACGATGTCTTGAAAGAATTCAATCCATACAAGTTCGTTCCGGGTTCGAACGAAATCGAAGGCATTATCTCGATACACTCATTTTGGAATCACCCTCAGGGTTAACGACAATAACCCTTGCACTCTGAATCTTAATCTTCACTTGAGATTCACGACCTATCGTTAATTTGGATCGATGTGGTTTTCGAATATCCAAATATGGAAACTCGATCCCGGTTTCATCGAAATCCAAAACGTATCTTTTAGGTCCAAGTTGTTTAAGGTTAAACAATTCAATTCAACTATCTATATACACACATAATAGATAATTCACAAGTCACAAATGATAATCACATTATCAAAATAAATAGATGATCTATAACAAAATAGGTAATCCACATCATTATCACAATAGATAATCCATATTACTATCACAATGCAACCAAGTATTCATACCACACAACATTTACTTATCTCATTTCTGAGATTACATCCATTCAAGACAATCAATGTCACCCATTCATACATAAGCAATGATTTACGTAATCACAACATAATCAATTTAAAATGAATTAAATTAACTATCTCTATCTCTAATTAATTTAAAGTGAATTAAATTAATTACTTCATCTCTTAATTAATTTAAAATAAATTAAGTTAGTTACCTTCATCACAGTAAATCTTGCTTACTTAAACATTAATTAAACCAATTAATTAATCATCATCCTAATTAATCAATCTTGATTAATTAACTCTTAATCAAGTAATTAATCCTTAATATATTTTCATTAATCATATTAATTAATGAACCTTAATTAATTACTTCCATTAATTAATTAACTATAATTAATTACATTATTTCTTAATTAATTGCAATAATTAATCATGTTTAAATTAATTACTTTCAATTAATCAACTTTAATAAACAGTAATTAATTATTCTTAATTACTTTTTAATTACTTTTAATTATATTCTTTGATTTATTACACCAAGTAATAAACCCTTAATTACTTTATCAAGTAATTATCTATTAAAAAATTACTTCCCAATTAGTAATGTCACTTATCCCAATTACCTCCTGTAATTTATTCATCAATTACTTCTCTTAAGTAATTACTCTTATCAAAACTTATTAGGTAAACATACTTAATCATTTATCAAGTGACTATTCTGAATTAATTAACAAATTAATTAACTTACTTGATCACACTCATCTCATAAATCAAAATCGAGTAATTCATCCATTAACTACTCTTTAACCAAATTAATCTTCAATTTACAAATTAATTATCTTCAACTATTAATTAATAAACCTTAATTATTAATCAATCCTTTAATATAAAGTAATTAATCACTAATTACTTTTATAATTAACTAATTAACCTTAATTAACTAATTAATCATCTCTTAATCACTAAATTAATAAAACTTAATTATTAATTACCAACCTTAATTATAAATTAATTAATCCATAAATATAATAATTAATCCTTAATTATAATATATTAAACTTTAATCATAGTTAATTAATTCTTAATTAACTTGCATTATAGATTAATACCCCTTTTAATTATTAATTAAGACAAACCCAATTAAAACTTAATTACTAGTTTAATCACTTAATTAATTAATAATTAAAATTTAATTAATCATTAGTCATTAATTAAACCATCATAATTATTGGTTAATTAAATTAATAATAATACTTAATTAATTACTTAATTAACCCTCTTTAAATAATTAATTAAATTAATTTAACTTAAAATTTCTTAATTAACTAACTAATTATTATTTATTTAACTTAATTATCCTTAACATAAAACATCATCTTAATTATGCTTGTTAAAAAAATTTCTTTAAAAATTAACTTTACTTAATCAATTAATTAATTTAGGTTTAAAATACTTATCCAACATAATAATTTAAAGTTTACACATCACAACTCCCTTTAAATACTTCAAATATCATGAAGTAATGGTTTAAATCAAGTTTTAAATTTAAATCAATATGCTTGCTTTTTATAAAATCTTTATAATTCCATTTATATTAAAGCTTTTAAAATACCTTAACTTGATTTAATAAGATTTAAATTAAGTAAAGTTCAACTTCATAAAAAAATGTTAAAGAAACATTGATTTCATAAATAAATTTAAAAAAAAAGATTCATACACAAAATTCGAAACATATTTCATTAAATTTCAAACATGTATTAAAAATAAATTCTTTAAATATTTTTGAAAATTTCTTTAATAAAATCTCGGGTCTAACCCGATCAAAACCCCAAAAACATCTGAGTTATCTTTCCCCCTTCTTCCATTTCAAACTTAATTTAAGTTTTAGTTAAAAACCCAAATTTATAAAACCTGTAGCTATTAAACAGATAGTTCTAACTCATCTCTACCTGAGTTGATACTCGAGTTATCAACTCAAACACACGATGTTCTACCCGAGCTAATACCCAGCAACCCAAATCCCAAAAACTAACTGACACCAACCATCTCGTGCACCTGCACCAGTGACGGAACCACCTCCGGTCAACGACGAACCCACCGCCAAGTCCCTCTTACATCCTATAAGCTCCTATGATCAACCAAACATCGCTTCCAGCCTCGATTCAAAATCGAGTACCCCTGGTTGAACAGAACCCCAAACCCAATCATCAGAAAATTCCCCTGAACCCTCGCTTCCGATCAATGTTAACCCCTACAACTCCGGCCATGGATCACCGACCCACCACGCATCCTTCACCCAAAATTCCTTACGACTCGATGCAAATATGAAGATACAATAGTTAATTTACAGCAAGAACCAAAAATTAGGTTTAAAACCAAATTCGAGCAATTCCAACCTTCACAATGGATTACAAACTCTTCAACCATTTTTGCCGCACTCTCCAATGCTACCTCTAACTCCATCATGAATCTTGAGCAACCCAGATGCATATATCAACTAAGTTTGGCAAAAACCCAATTTTCAAATAATACCCATTTTCTTACACCTTACTTCATTTAAAATCCTGATTTTGATTTTAAAAGTCCTAACCTTTAGAATGGATTCAAGTTATAAACTTGAAACAGTAAATTAAAGTAACTAAATTTGTCTTGTTTGAAAGAATTTTTATTAAAATTTCATTTTCCAGATGAGTTGCTAAATATTTTTACTTAAATTCATGTTTAATATTAAACTTAAGCATACACAAACATTTAATATTTGAAGACCAAAACCTATATGAAATCAGAGGAAGAGAAACTTGAAATTTTGTTTAACTTGATAATCCTATAACAGGAACGGGAAGGGAAATATAGAAGAGACATGCACATTCCTTAAACAATCAAATAAATTCAGATTCTACACTTATATATACATAACTATGCAGAGCATATTCACCACAGAATTTTCCAACCAACTTTATTTATCTGCTTAATTATAAATTAAAAGTTTACTCACCTTTTTAAATGAAGAGCAGAGGTTTAAATCTTGATGATAAGCTGGAAATTTGCAAAATGCTTTGAATCTGAAGCATTTAAAAACAAAAATGCCTCATCCCTTTAATTTTGCTTTTCAGATTTGCATTTTGGAAAACTTGTAAACAGTTGAGCTTGAAAATAAAAAATGGAGTACTTCAGGTTGCCTTTGACCCAGATTCATTTGCATGCTTTTTGGCAACTTGCAAAATACATTTGAACTTGAAGCTTTTTAAAAACTGGAGTTCTTGCATGCATTTGAAAATTGATGCAGACATGGGAAAAATGCAGAACTGGATTGATAACTTTCATTGAGTTTTTGAAACATATTGCAGATTTTGTTTTGAAAACAAACTGTAGGCCTTTGATCATAGAAATGTTTTAGTTTTTTGATTTTTTTTTGAGGTTTCTAGATTTGCATTTAAACTTGAGAGATTTTACAAGATATTGAATTGACCATGGGTTTCCAGATTTTTTTTGAGGCAAAACTGAAAAGAATGTTTACAGGTTTCTGTAAACAGAGGTTGATGTTTTTGAGGAGTTGATAGCAAGCTTTTGGAAAAGGTTTACAGGGAAAATAAATTCCTACAGACTTGATTTTTTTGAGGAGATTTCAGATTTTTGTTTGAGGAGGATTTCAGGTTTGGTAAATTTCTGGTTTTGGTTTGATTTTGGAAAATGTGAAAATGAATCCAAGAAAAAATGGAAGAAGAGAAGATATAGATTTGAATTAGGATTTATTAAAATAAAAAAAATAAAAAAACTAAAATATAACACTTGTTATCATGTTTACACTTGTCATCTATATTAATTAACTACTTAACACATGTTTTTAACATGCATATAAAATTTACATTTGTCATTATTAAATTTTCATTTGTTTTAAAATGATTTAAAAGCTTTTTGATTGAATTTCCTAATTAATTAATACATATATTAATAAAAAACGCATTTCTAATTTATATAAATAAAACTTTTTAAAAGAAATAAAGTGTAAACAAACAAAATCATATGAATATATATTAAATTCATTTTTAAATGTTAATGTAAAACTATTGTATTTATTTACTATTAAATAAATAGTTTCTAAATTTGTATAAATAATATTCTTTAAAGAAAACAATAAAAAACAATATATTATTTAAATAAAAACTTTATTCATACATTTCATATTAAAATATATTAAAATAATTATCTCTAAATATTCAAGTTTTAAATCCAGATTCAAATTTAAATTTTACTTTTAAAATCCAATTTAATAATCAACTCAAACACATTATTAAGTTTAAAATTGATTATTACATTTTTTTAAAAACAACTTAATACATATACATATAATTTTAAACAATGCTTATTAAATTTGAAAATAACAAGTCTATTTGAAATCAAATATATAAATTAACACACTTTAAATAATTATCCTTATTTAAAATCAATCTATAATCATAATTAAGACAACTTATTATTATTACTTGGTTATTTATTTTTTTGAAAATTACAATTTTATCAGTTCAAATAATTTAAATTAAGAGATTATTACTTCTTAAATTCCTGGAAATTTCGGGATATTACAAACAACTTTCCCGACAACTTTTTAGTGTCGAGAAGTCAAAATTTCGGACATTCATCGGTCACACTTTATATTTTTCTATGATTTAATTTGGTAAACAAATTTTGAGAGTGATTTCGCCATAATTATTAATTAATTAAAATCAGTTTATTTTCATTATAAAACCTATATATTGAATTTTTGAAATTAAATAAATATTCACTAATCAAAGTAGTCAAATTCTAGGTCATTACATGACATATATAATTATAGGTCTACTTGTGCATCTAAGAGATCTAATACATATAAAACATAAAGCATTTAGTCCTCCTGTATAATGGAACATGTAGCCGGTAACGACCATTAATTTTACCACTTTAATATAGGTTGTTTAAATATATTTTAAATAATGAATAAATAGATTTTATTGACCTATTTTAATTAGTTATTATGATAAAATAGCTTTCAAAATTTTATTTACCAATATAGATTGTTTATAGAAAAATAGAAAATGTGATTGAAGAAATACCTGTTCGTATAGCTATAGTCGTTATACGCGGAGTTTGTTAAAACGAACTAATTTACAAAGTTTAAGCGTTTACCCTTAGAAACTTTATAGTAAATGTTTTCCACCAGTAATTAAGTTAATTAAAGGTAATTACTAAGTTTTCAATATATTATTTATTTAGTGATTAATTAATTAATAAAGGTAATTAGCACTAATCACTAGTTAATAAAAGTTGTTTATACTTAACTATTATTTAATCAAGTTATTCATAATTAGTAAAGTAATTAAAGTTAATTATTAATTATTTATTTAATTAAGGATTAATTTATTTATTAATTTATTATTAATTTATTTATTAATTATTATTTAGAAAGGTTTAATGCTAATTAATTTCTAATTAAGGATACCAAGTTTTGATTAGGGTTTATTTAAGTTTAATTATTATTTAAGGATGGTTTAAATTTGATTACTTAACTAATTAATAAAGATTGGGGGTTTTAATTATAAATTGATTTCAAATATCGATTTATTCTCTTTTCGAAAGTGCTTTCTATTTTCAAATGATTTAATCAAGGGATTTCTATGTCATTTACCGTTAAGTAACCTTGAACAAATATCAAACCCAAATAATGTGGTGACATATCGGGGACGTAAATCATCCCATAGCTAGCACTAAAAGTCAATGAGTAGGTTGACTATTTACCTGTGGGATCTAGAGTTTATCCCTAGGCAAATGATATAATAAGGTTAAAATGTCAAAAATGTGATGGATATGGGAGATTTAATTTCCGTGAATGTTTCACATTTAATTAATTATATGGTCATCCATATTTTAACCTTGTATAATCACCTTTAAATAATGAATTGTCTGCTATTGATCATTTGACCAGTTTTTACTCAAGGAGTATGGTTGTGAGTTTGAAATCCCTATGAGGACTCAAATACATTTTCATACTTCTAAGAGAACCATAATTGTGTTAGCCAAAATTGTTGCTTAGTTCGGAGACACCAATTTTGGATAATATGATTGTTCTGAACCACTCTAAACTAATAACGTTCATGTTGGATCGTTGTGAAGTATGCTATGAAGCTATACTATTCTTCTTGAGGGTGATTCCAATATGGAAGATAGTAATTTGTGATTTTTATTCGAGCCCAAAATAATTCATATAGATGAATGCTAGTATTTCATTGGTTGACTGGCGGGCAATATTAGCATTCCAAGATGGTTTGCTATGAGGAAATAGTAAGAGAGTGGATTTTTCGAGCCTCTCACCTGGGAAATGAATAAAGCGAACATGCTTCAGGGCTAATTGGGTCGCACCCAAATAGGGTATGATCATCCCAAATCTAGAGTGATATCCATGTATGCTTTGAGATCCCATTGTATGGTTGTTGATCGGCTCCAAGAGGTGATCATATTCGGTGCAACTCAAGAAGGGGGTAGTGCTGGTCCTGATTAGCAGAGGTGGAACATGTTGTAGCCTCTCATACAATTTATCTAGAGATGTAAAAATTCGGTGGGTAGACCCTTACCCTTTTATAGTTGGAATCCATATCCACTACGAGCCTTAAGTTTTTGATTTTAAAGCCTAGTAAGCTGGAATTTTATTAATGTAAAATTTTTGGCTAAGATTCAATATTTTACTTTAAATCTAGACATTTTGATAATATCATATCATTTTAATATAAAATGTTTTGGCTATCGTAAGGTAAAAACTTTATGCTTTACTCACATCAGACCCATGTCTGACCCGGAGTTTATATTTCTTTTTCCTAAACTCTCAGGTACTCAAATTTTTGTTGAGTAGTTCAGTAGTCGGGTTTAGAAAAGCATTTTGGAGCAGGATGGAGCAGGAGTCCTCCAAGCATCTAGTTATATTTTTATTTCTGCTGTGTTATGTATATTATGTAATATTAATGGCCAGTTTGATCTAGCTGTCTTGAGACTTGGATTTGGAATAGAACTTATTGTAACTTGATGCAATATTTTGGTGTAACTTCATGTACAATTTGGTGGTGTTGTATATGACTCTCATGTTGTAATGAAATCTGTGTTTTATTTCTCTTGACTATTATTTCTTTACCCCATGACCTATCTTTCGGACACCCGAATGATCAGCTCAAGAATATTAAGTATGTATTAAGTGTCGTCTTTAGGCGTAATAAAGGTAGATCGTCACATAGCCTGTATAATTTGCAGCAAATTGCTGCCAAGATGTATGTTTCTTTCAATTTATTTACACGACAAAATATATTAGATAGCTATTACATATGATATAATATTATGCACCTTTTGTGTTGTAGGCATATTGGGCAGATGATGTTGAAATTTTTGGCACCCACTCACATCTTCTGCTATGTGTATACTTCATTTAGCGCAGAAGAGGCAAGACTACTTGATGAAGCTTTTTTGTTGCCAACGTCATGATTGGATATCGCTACATCCCCCTGAAGTGCATACATTTTTATGGCAACACTTACTGTAATAAAGACACTCACAAATGTGGAGAATTATTAGGTGTGGCTCACATTGTGAGTGTGTGGATCGAACAATAAAGTCCCACATCGTAAGAAATATAACGCTTAACGTAGTATACATGTAGGATTGGTGGCACGTAACATTGGGAGTTCCTTTTGTTACAAGCAAATATGGTTGACTATATTTTTCCTCTTCTTTGACCAAACTACCAGTACATCATCCTCTTACCTTTGATAATGCAATAATGTCATTCTACTATTACCAGCGATCATTGACTTTCTGCCTTTTTTTATTTTACTTTCACTATTTTCGCATGAACTATAAACCAAAATGGCAAAAAGTTAACATTATCAAGATTATTTTATATGTTTCACTATTTGCATTATACTCTTATCTTGCACATATACACAAGCATTAACAAGAAAAAATCGTCTTCTATCTTCTTACATTGATTTCTAATTCTTTATCTCCTTATATTCAGAAATGAGAATAACGATATGATTTTCTGTTTTGACCAAGAAAAAATTAGGATGTTATAATATCTGAGTCCTACTCAATAAACATAATGAAGAGTTTCATGGATACATCATGTAATAGTGCATAGATAATACCTTATACATATATATTGTATGCAGAACTAATTAATTTGGTGTGTGAAAACTAAAACACAATAGAAGATAGGTTGGACATAATATGGGAGTGCATGACTTTCTCATGAGTCGAATGATAAGGTTTCATAATTATGAATCGTACATGTTACCATTTTTATTATTATAGCTCTTTGTATATTATGGTGGCTATTAGCTTGTATTGAAGTCAACAATATTATTAATTTAATTTATAGTTTAATATATATGTTGCAAAAATGTAAATTAAGAACTATGAAATAGAATAAGGATGTTAGCTAACTAATAATATTATTGATAAAATATTGGTGGAGACCAATTTAATCTAAAAATTTAACTACGACGGATTAAAAAAAATTATCAGATGTACGATCAAGTTGCCTTCAGTTTGCTGGAATATAATTAGAAAAAGGACGATGATTACCTAAAATATTTAAATAAATTGAAGCAATGCATGGATATTAATTTTTTTTCTTATTAATGTTTTAAATAAGTTAAATTATTTTAATTCTTGTAATTAACGTTACTCTGTTCCCTTATGCTTTAGGATATTTTTCCTAAAGCTTAGGTATATTTTAGTTGAATTTTTTTTGTATTGTTATTTAAATCTTGAAATTGATCTAGTATTAGTCTATAAAAGGATATCAAAAGTTTACTAAAAATAGAAATAATTTTTGACATGTGTTTGGGAGGTTGGCAAAAATTCTTATTTCCAAACTATGCGTTTGAATTGAATACAATTATATTGTAGCAATTAATAAATTTAATTCTACGTTGTTCCAAATTATTCCTTAAACATTTTATAACAGTATTTGTTGTTGGTAATCACAGTAATGCTGAGAAGACAAGTGGACAATTGTTTTAATTAATTATCGTTTAGTTGGTTTGGATTCGAAAGCTGGTCATAACAACAAAAGAGAAAGTAATTTTATATTATAATTTCTTTTCACTTTATAGAAGAGACTAAAAAGAAGTTTCGCACACATGTAACTTATCAGCTTTAAAAAATGAATCTGAAAATTCACAAATCTAATATACGTACATTCTTGTATAGTAATTTTCAATTGATAACAACTAATTCAAAACAAATTATATTAGCTATTCGTGTTGAACCGTATGTTAACTTGTCACATATTAAAGAAAATTAAGATTGTAGTAAATAATGTCCATTCACATTTTAATAAGATATTATAGAACAACTTTGAAAAAAATTCATAGTCATTTGAAAAAGGCATATAAGCAAAGGTTCAAAATAAATAAACTAAACCAATAAATCTCAAATTTCAAACCAAACGTGATCGTTACTTACATTTCATATAACAAATTTTCAAAACAACTAAAGCAAAATAGGAAGTGCTATAGGAATTAAATGGACACCTAGAAATAGGAAATTGAAAACGAGTGTAAATGCAAACTAATTATTAACATATATTTTTTGTTTGTCAATTTATTTTGTTCTTAATTAAATTGGATAATGATCGAAGAAAAACCGAACATATGATATAGTAGTAAATTAATTTAAAAAGACAAAAATAAGAACAAGAAAGATGTGGCTGATATTATTTCCGTTCTTTGAGTTGTTATTGATAAAAATACTATTCTATTTGAATAACAAAATTAGCATGATCATCCCATAAGTTTAATTTAACCTTAGTGGCTTACTTATGATGTAAGAACAAACTATATCCTGGTCTGCATAAAATTATAATAACAATAAGGATCATGCTCAAACATTCCTTTTTTAGACTTGCTTTAACTAATCAATAAAAATGATGATATAACATTTTTACCATTGTAAAACCACTAGAATCCCTAGCTCTCCAGAATAAAATCCACATTGCAAAATGAATGAAGTTTAGTTTTTAATGAAGACTGTTTTATTTACTGTTAAAGTTGTCTTGCATGATAAGAAATGGAATTGCAGCCCGTAGGCGTGGTGCAATCGAAAATGGGTGCCTAGGCCTATTAGTAGAGCCAGGTTCAAGCCCTTCTTTCCACACACTTCTTGCAAAAAAATTAATACCTGGGGGTTATAGTGTGACACCCCACCTCTATACCCACGCTAGCCAAGAACACTACGGTGTAGTGTTGTCAACTAGCATGGAGAATAAGGCTGTTGAGGAGTGACCATCCATGTTATTTCTTATCACACGGTGGCTATAAATAATCTTCGAAAACAAACATAGAAATTAGCATAACCGAAATCAGTCACAGACATCCATATCACAAAGGCGGAAGAAGATATGAATATACAACTAACACATGAAAGTGTACATCAGAGTAGTGGTCAAAAAGATCCACAATAATACAAAAGAATAGCAACACGTGCTATACAAAAGAATACATCTATGAGTCTATATCTCAAGTGTAAACGACAAAAATTGCTAATCTAAATGGTCAGCCAAAAGTCATAGTAGTAAATCCCTAGGGGAGAAGTCAAGCAGAAGCACCTGTAACATCTCGGTCTGACCCGAGTATTATTTAAAAGAAAATAATAAACGGATCAGTCTAGCTATAAATATCAGATAACATGATATAAACAATAGATATGGCAAGAACATATAGTAACCATAAAGACATACTATGATAAGCATGTAAATGAAGATCATCAAGAGATCAAACAATATCAAAAGAATCTTCTAAAAGATCCAAATTCACCTAAACATAAAAGCTTGAAAATCATAACAATGAAAGTCATGAAAATAGGTGAAGCACAAATTCCAGAAGACTACACAAGAAATCCAGAAATCACAATATAGGAGCATGAAAACTCACATACACGTGTAACACAAAGCGAGACGCTATCTCATGGTTGCAAGCCATTAATTTTGACACACGAATGGCCCGAAGACCATGGGGCGCTACCCCACATATGTGATGGCGAAACATCACACAAATGCAATGGCGAAACATCACAAGAGCGGGGTCTAGTCTCCCTCGCAGACAAAGAGACATCGCACGGTTGCTAGTCTAAAACACAAAAATGATCGTCGTGATCATCAAGAAGTGTCAATTACACTAAGTTAGTAAATATAAAAGTTTAGCTTCATGTCCCATAACCACTTGCTTAACTCAAATATTTACGAACAAACTGTAAATCTTCACTAGAAAATTGTCACAAAAGATTCAATCGCACAAGTCCCAGAATTAACCAACGAAGTAAACGCAAGCGTTTCATACCACTTGTTTTACTAAGTCGTTTAATTAGATTTCTCATACGAGTGAGGTAAAGGTTTGTATATACTAATAGATTGGAAAACGGTTTAAGGAAAAAGCTTTGTAGTAGAATAGAGTTAAAATTGTTTTGATGAAAGAGTTTTGATATTTACTACTAGTATTGAAAGCCTTTATATTTTAAAGTGACAAATCATAGAAGTGATTGTAGAAACAATCAATCATAAAAATTCACATTCGAAGACGTGAATAAAATCCAAAGAAACCGATAAAGAATCCATCGAAATAGATATTCAAAAATCCATAAAATCGACCAAGAAGCCTAAGATAGTTTGTCTCGAAGAATGGTCAACTCAGCATCTCAACAAAGCAAGTTCTGTTGAATGTTTTTCAGATAAGATCCCCTACGGAGGGGGGGTCCAGGGGGGTGGCAACCCCCCAAGGTGGGGGTACGACCTAGTGATTAAAGGGGCACGACCTAGTGGTCCAGCGACCTAAAGGGTAAAGGTCATGCGACCTAAAATGGGTTCGCGACCTAACACTCAAACGACCTAAAGAAAATAAGGGGCCGAGCGACCTATAAGAAGCAGCGACTTAAATAGAATCGAGGTCCAACGACCTACGGGTTAAGTCATGCAAGTTAAGGAGGTCAACGACCTAATAGAGACACGCGACCTAATAAAGGAATGTGACCTAAAGGCACGCGACCTAGCGATCTAAGCAGGAAACGCGACCTATGAGGGGCAACGACTTAAGTGGGTCAACGACCTACGGAATATAGGTCACGCGACCTAACGGTTTACAAGGTCTTGCGACCTAACTGGAAACATGGTCTAGCGACCTAGTGGTTTAAAGAAGATGGGTCACGCGACCTAAGGAGATAAGGCCTAGCGACCTACGAGCTAAAGGTTCAATGACCTAACAGGATGTAGGTCCAACGACCTAACAGGTAAGAAGATCACACGACCTAAAATGCCATAGGACCTAACGACCTAAGGTCATACGACCTAGCGACCTAAAGCCATACGACCTAACGACCTAAGGTCATACGACCTAGCGACCTAAAGCCATACGACCTAGCGACCTAAGGTCCATACGACCTAACTCCAAAGACGTTAGAAATGGCCAGAACGACCTACGACCTAAGGTCCATACGACCTAAGATCCATTCGACCTAATGCCCAACGACCTAGCGACCTAAAACCAAACGACCTATGACCTAATTCCGAGTGCCGAGCGACCTAACGTTGTAGGCCATTTTAAGGTCGGAAACGAGCTATTTTAAGGCCGAGACTTTTCCATGAGAACGACCTAGCATAGGCAGAATGACCTAAGTGCAGTTTTTTTTACCAAAAACACTAAAATTTGGGGTTTTTCGCCAATCCAATCCAAACCAAATGCAAATGTACATGCAAACATGATAGGGATTCATTCCCAACAGTTCAAGATAGTTATAGGCTAGATTTGTGAGATAAAAATCTTACCTTTTCACTAAAATGGATGAAGATGAAGCTTGAAATGCTATGCAAGGATCAACCACTAGCTTGAATCAATGTCTTCACTTGAGTTTTGGAGTTGATGTTGGATTAGCAATGAAGACTTAGCTTTTGGAGTTTTAATTTCTCTTTCCACTCACCATTAATGCAAAAGCTTGGGTTGGTAGGAATTTATGAAGAGTGAAGAGAAGGAGGGGGTTGGGCTTGAGTTATAATGGCTAAGCTAACCCAAATCCAAAGCGGGAAAAGTTAGTGAAATTCCACTAACTCCCAACCTATCAATGTTTATACTTAAAAAAGTTGTAAACGGCATTTCGAACTCAATGGAAGTGGTCTCGAGTCCTAATTTGACCGTTTGCAAAAAGTAGCTTTTCGGACCAATATCCGATTAACGACAAAATATTTAAATAAAATATTTAAATAAAAAATCGATAAATATGCGGGTTGTTACATATAGGTACCATAAGTTGTCGCAGACAGGCACAACTTAATTCTTCTCAGTGGTTTACCGATCCGCTAGTATCTCTTGAGTATTTTCAAAGAATGAAATGGGACTATTGTTTCAAAGTTGAATAGTCTCGTATCATTAAAAATTTATTGAGATGTGTGTTATGCGCATATTTACTAAGAGGAATAAACATGGAAGCAAAGGAAGATAATGTTACTTCAATCAGAGGATGTCGTGCCACAATTAATGTCGAAATTAAAAACAAGAAGGGATATCAAACTTCAAGCGACTCTTAAAAAAAGATGCCAAGCTTCTATATAAAGGTGTTGAATTTCTAAGAGTATCTAATTCCAAACGATTGGTAACTATAAAAATATCATATGTAAAGAAGGCAAGAGGCTGTCGAACCTCAATAGTGAGAAAGTTACCACACCCGGGTTTTGAACCTAGAGATACGTCGAAAGATAACAACCTTATAAGTTGTCGAATGTACAAAGAAGATGAGATATCATGTCCTAAAGATGCCAAACATTTCACAAGCCCAGAATGAAGTTGGACATTAACAAATGCCAAGAGATTACAATGCAAAGTATATCAAACCTAAAGGTAGTCAAAGAGAGATATCGCATCATTGAGAGTTGTCGAATATATAATCACAAAGAGGGTGTATCAAAACTCCCTAGATATCGGGCCTTTACAACTATAACTATTGTAAAGCATCAACATGTGGTATGTAATTGTAACATCCCCTACTTGGAGTTCCAAAACCAACGGCTACGGACGTTGCAGTCATCCATAGTTATTAATCTTCGCCGACCAAATATTGTGGTGCTCGATATATTGATATACAGATCACGGAAATATGGAAAATAAATTAACAATTCTAAAACACATTTCCATATTTCATTCAAAGTTTTTGATGTTCATTACATACTCCCAAAACGTTAACCACATTCAGAAAAATAGAATTATTACAAATACGCCAAGAGCGACATATGAAGATGCCCCCTTGGAAGATCAAATTATATAGTAAGGCTAATAAATCTGCCTTTACAAAAAATCACGTAGCGGAAAAGAAAAACTCCAATAACTATCTGCCTCTTGCACGCCTCCGGAAGCTTTATTCGTCTAAGAAGAAAACCTGTAAACCTAAAATCTTAAACTACTCAAAATGAATTGAGTACCCGAGAGTTTAAGGGGAAAACAAAAACATCGAGTCAGACATAAAGCCTGGTATGAATAATAATCTAATATTTCAATCCTTTTTAGATATCTAGTGAGACCACGCCGCTTATAGAAATGGGATTTTCCATTCACTAGTATCCTAAAAGCTTTTTAAAACTCTATATTGTGCTCTTGCATCCACAATGGTTAAAACATACATTTTCAAAATATTATGATGATATGCATACTTGCGAACATTTAGGATTTCTCCATCCCCTATTAGATTTTAATTTTCCTCAAAGAGGGACTATCCATCCTATATTCATTTTATTTAAGCGGATGTGGACTATCCATCTCACATCACATATTTTTCCTAGGATGACTATAAACCCTTCATTAAACATATGGAGACTATCCATCCCCAACATGATGTTGACTATCCATCAACCATCCCATAGTTTTTCCCATGATTACTATGAACCCTTCTTCAATTATATAAAGACCATCCATCTCCAACTTGATGTTGATTATCTATCGTACATCCTAGTTTACTTAGGATATATATGAACCCATCACTTAACCACTTAACACATGCTATCCACATGAATTTAATTATCTCATGCTACCCACATGATTAACCTATTGCCAATAGTGTCCCTAATTTGGGTTATATCCATTTATAATTTACATTAGTATCCCCAATGATTATCCAAACACATAAGTGTTGATTTCCCCAACTATTGTGTTGAACTCATTAAACCCACCCCAGTATCCCCAAGATTCAACAACATTTATTTTATAAGGTTAAAAGAAAAAAAAATCAACCCTTTAAAAAGTATCCCCTTCGAAAGCTTGGCATTCGACCCATTCGAAAGCAACCTTTCGACCCCTTCGAAAGCATAAACAATAAATTTTAAAACAATAGGTTGTAGCCTTTATAATAGTTTAATACCCCTCCTTCGAAACCTTTCGACTTAGTTGAAATATTATTAAGTAAGAGTGGAAGCATAACTTCCAAACCATTTGTAAGTAAACCTTTCAAAAGCTTTGGAAATCAAAACTTTCGAAACCATTTGAACTCAAACCTTTCGTAACCATTGGGAAGCAAACCTTTCGAAACATAAACCTTTTGAAAGTTCGCTAGGTTCAATTCAAAACATGTGGAAAATCTTCTTTTAAAAACCTATCGACTTCATTGGAAGCAACCTTTCCACTTAGTCGAAAGCTCTGCTTCGAAAACTTTGGGTTATACTTCAACTAGAAAAGAAAGGTAAATCATCTAAGTCCAAAGCTTAGATACCTTTCGAAAGCATGGAGAAGCGGTTAGTTTTAAACCAAGTAAACCTTTCGACTTTGTCGTAAGCATTGACTTCGAAAGGTTGAAAAAAGCGGCAATAACCATTCGACTATGTCGAAATGTTCAACACAAAACAATGAAAAAGTGGCAGTATCCTTTCGACTGTGTCGAAAGGTTTAAAACATTTATTTTATATAATTGACCCGGTCGAAAGCAACCAAGTCGAAAGCTCCTTTTTGAAAGCAAGTAGGTGTAAGCTTTTGATTTGTAAAACAAACAAACCCTAACCTCTTTGGCAACCAACCTTTCGACTAAGTACCCTTCGACCTTATTCAATTCATTACGTACCAAGTAACTTGATATCATATGCATTGGTTTGACCTTGTCGAAAGCTATAACCTTTCAACTGTGTCGGAAGGTCTGGGTCAGATGGTTTGATGCCTCAAATAGCTGAAACATGCTAAAAGCATGATTTTTTGTTTTTAACTTAAAGAAGATAATTTTTCAACTAACTTGTCTTTCTTTATCAAATTCTCGTTGATTAACAATTACTTTTTAGAAAAATGTTGCCACTAATTTCAAAATTAAATAATAGTTTCATTTTACAAAATGAATCTTCTCCTAAATTAAATCTATAAAATAGTTAAGTCCCATACCTTAATTTATTTATATATTCATCATATCACTTAGGAAAAATCTATGAAAAATCTCAGAAAATCTATTTCAATATGTTTTCCGATAAATAAAAATTTAAAACCCAAATAATAACTATTTTAATCGTAAATAATTTATAACCCAATAGATCATTTTCTTCACTAAAAAATTAATATAAAATCCACATTACTCCAGAAAATTATGGAAATTGAAACCCATCTCCAAAATCATGTTTTCTACAACATAAAATTTTCCTATGGCATTAAAAAATTATTTCATCTCAGTTTTACCCTAAAATAGTGTATATCTCCATTTTAGCAAATTTGTTTAATCCGTATGGAAAATGATTCAAGCATATAATCATTCAGTATATCATAAAAAAAGATTTGCTCTAAAATCTGAAATCAAATGAGCATAAAACTAAAATAGAGTTGTAGACATTATTATTCACCGTAGATTGGATAAGGAAATTGAAGTTTGATTGAGATTGATTTCTTCTAGCTTGATCCTAAGCTTTACTTTGATTTTCTCTTCTCTTCCTAATGGCCGTCCTTTCTTCCTTAAGGTTATAAATTTTTATTTTGATAAATGAATGTGTATGACTAAGAGAGATGGTATAAAGGTGGCAAATATGGGCGGCTATTTACCCTAATGCCCTTATGTTTAGTATCTTAATCATTTGTAAGTTTATTTGTTAGATAAGCATGGCCACTTAATTCATTAGTCAACCCCAATTTCCTTATCTACATTATTCTATTTAATTTATTCTAATTAAATCTCTTAAATACTGTTAATAAAATTAGAAGTGTTACAGGATCCTCTCCTTAAAGAATTTCGTCCTCGAAATTCAGCAAGGACTAACTAGCAACCATAGCAATCATCTGTAACATTTTCCTAACAACAGTACTAGCCTACCAGCCTAGCAACAATCTATATAAACCTAGTATAGACATACCATCAAAGCCAATCAGGAGAAGCCTCTCGAATCCAGTCTTCTGTCTCCTAAGGACAGTCTTTCTCATTGTCGCTCCACTAAACTTTCACTAACTTGACCGTCTTGGTCCTTAATCTCTTCTCATCCCTTGTTACAGTTTGAACTAGATGTCTAACAAAAGTCAAAATAGGCTCCACTACTAGATCCTCCAACTCTGTATGGGGATAGTAAACTCTAGATCATGCACATATTTACGAAGATGGGACACATGGAATACATTATGAACACTTGCCAAACTGCTCGGCAACTCTACTCTGTATGCGAGCTTTCCAATCCTTTCTATAATCAAGAATGGTCCAACATATCTTAGGGCCAACTTTTTCGACTTTCCAAATCGTACCACACCCTTCATCCGCAATACTTTAATGAAAACTCTATCTCATACTGAGAACTCTAGTTCTTTACACCTTTTATCTACGTAACTCTTCTGCTTGGATTGAGCTTTCTTCATCCGTTCTGCGATTAACTCAATCTTTTTTGACGCCTCTCTAAACAAATCTGGACCTAAGACCAATTTGTCTCCAATCTCCAACCAACATACTGGCGATTTGCATGGTCTTCCAAACGAAGCTTCAAAAGCGCCATTCCTATACTAGTTTGATAGCTATTATTATAGGAAAACTCAATCAAATGTAGGTGATATTCCTAAGATCCACCAAAGTCTAATACACAACTTTCAATAAATCTTCTTGTATATTATTGACTTTCTATGTCATCCCATCCGTCTATGGATGATATGTTATGCTCATCTTTAGTTTGGTAACTAATACCTCTTGTAGACTCCTCCAAAATTCACTAGTGAATTATGCGTTTCTGTCGTTGACTATGGTGCTAGGAATCCCATGAAGTCTAACTATGTTCTTCATGAACAACTTGGCCAAAATAGGTGACGATCTGGTTGACTTTACCGGAATGAAATGGGCACTTCCAGTTAGCCTATCCATAATAACCCATATGCTTTCATTTTCTCTCGTTGATCTTGGCAACCCAACTATAAAATCCATCAATAGTGAATCTCATTTCCAAACTAGAATATCTAAAAAGTAATCCACTTGGCTTCTGACTTTCGGCCTTCACTTGTTGACATTTAAAACACTGTCTAACCCATAAGCAAACATCCCTCTTCATGCCTTCCTAATAGAAGTTCCTCTTCATATCTTGATACATCTTGGTCCCTCCAGATGAATCATAAACTTCGATCGATGACATTCCTCTAGAACTTCGCTCCTTAAGTTCTCCACATTCGAAACATAGAGCCGCCCCTTCTTTCTCAACCATCCTCTTTGGTCAAAAATAAAATCCTTTAGGTTATTAATCTCTGATCCTTCCTCAAGCCTTCTAATCCTCTCAGCTAATTCTGGAACTTCTCTTTGCTTAAAAGCGATCCTCTCGATCAACACTGTACGAACTTCTAAACAAGATAACATGGCAGTACCCTGACTAGAACTTGCAGTAGACCTCAACTGCACACCACAACTGGCTAAAGCTTCTAGATCCTTCCATTCTGCCACCATCGCTAACACCACATTCTGATGTTTTCTACAGAGAGCATCTGCCACCTTATTTCTTTTTCAAGGAGTATACTCTACACTGAAATTATAAGTAGCCAAAAACTCCAGCCACCTCTACTGCCTCATATTCAACTCCTTCTTAGAGAATAAATACTTTAATGACTTATGATTAGTAAATAACTCAAATCTCTCTCCCAAAAGATAATGCTTCCAAATCTTCAAAGCAAAGACCACCGCAGTTCACTCTAAGTAATGAGTAGGATATCTAACTTTGTGCTGTCTAAGCTGCCTAGATGCATAAACAATAACTTTTCACTTCTGCATCAATACTACTCCTAATCCAGTGCCACATGCATCAGTATATACTACCATCCCTTGGTTACCATCTGGAACTACTAATACTTGCGCATTGGTGAACAAATTCTTCAACTTATTTGTTGGACCAAACGAACTTCACATCTTCCTCGGTCAACTTAGTCAAAGGCGCTACTATCCGCGAAAAACCCTTAATGAATCTCCGGTAATAGCCAGTGAGTCCATGAAAACTCTTTATCTCGGTTATTGTCTTTGGCTGTTTCCAAATATCGACAGCTTTGATCTTAACTGGATCGGTTGCTAATCCCTTCTCTGAAACCACATGACCAATAAACTCCAAAAGTGACATTTGGAAAACATCGCCTGCAGCTGATTCTGCCTCAGTGTCTCTAACACCACTCTAAGATGAACCTCAGGCTCTCTTTCATCTTTAGAGCACACCAAAATGTCATCTATAAATACCAATACGAACCTATCCAAGTGCTCTTGAAAAACCTGGTTCATCAAATCAACAAATAAAGTAGGCGCATTAGTTAATCTAAATGGCATCACCAACCACTCATACGATCCATATCTAGTCCAAAATGCCATCAAAGGAATGCTATCCTCTGACACTCTCAACTGATGGAAACCCATAGCCAAATCTAGTTGGGAAAATACTTTAGCTCCACTAAAATGATCAAATAGATCATCTATCCTTGGCAGAGGGTACCAATTATTGATCATCCTTTCGTTTAACTTACGATAGTCGATGCACATTCTTAACAACTCATCTTGTTTCTTCACAAACACTGTGGCTGCTCCCCCAGGCGAACTGCTTGGTCTTATAAAATTCCTTCCCTCTAGATCCACTAACTACACCTTCAATTCTTTCATCTCTGTCGGTGTCATCCTACTAGGTGGTCTACTGACATGTTCAACTCCCATTACAAGGTCTGTTCGAAGCTCAACAGCTTGTTTCGGGGATAATCCAATGACCGGCTCAAATACATTTGCAAATTCTCTCGCTACATGAACCCGACTAAGCTCATCTCCAACCCTCGCGGTACTCAACAAGGCACAAACACTTTCACTGGAATTCTCCACCGAGAAAATGATTTGGTTATGACTACCTAGGTGCCTCAATGATATTTCCCAATCCTGGCAAAATATCCTAGCCTCATACTTACCCAACAGATCCATACCCAAAATCTACGATATCAAAAACATACAAACTGCATGCAAACTTATGACCTAATAAATCAAGTTCTAACTGGTCACATCTCATCCCAAGAGTTGCATACCCTCCTATTGGATTCGCAACCCTTAAAGAAGTAACAAGGTATGTGCGTTTTATACATAACCTATCAACCAAATACTGAGATATAAATGAATCTGACGCTACGGTGTCAAACAATACCCTAACTGGTATGCTATGAATCAAAAGCGTACCTTCTATCATAGGCTTTCCTTTCTCGGCAACACTTGGTTTAGAAGATGATGGTTCCAAGGCAAAGACCTTTTCTTTTCCTGCCGTGGCAGCTTCAGGACACTTGTTCATGTATTGTCCCATCTGGTTGCAATTATAGCATTGCTCATTCTGCTTCCCCACAACCAACCTTCCATCTCCTGAACGACACTCATTTGCATAGTTACCCTTCTTATCACACTTGTATCAAACTATATCTATTTTCCCTTTCTTGGCCGCTTCTCCTTTCTGAATGCCCTTCTTCTTGAAAAACTTCCTCTTCTTCCCCTAAGGACCCTGGGATTCAATTGGTATTTCTCTAGCTGAAATAACAAGCATTTCCTCATGGAAAATGGCCATCTCCACCACCACATTAGAAGAATCTCGGATGTGGGCCATAATCATTCTTCTTAGCTCTGGCCTCAATCCTCTAATGAATCTTTCATTCCTTCTGACATATGTGTCGACCAAAGCATAACCATATCGAGATAGCTCATCAAACTTAGCAGCACTCTCGATCACAGACATATCTCCTTGGACAAGATCCATAAAATTCATCATCAACGCCACTTGGAAACCTCAGTCAAGATCTTTTATTCGAATCTCCTCCTAAAATTAGCCCATGCTAGCTCTTCTTCCGACACACTGGTTGTCACGCTATTCCACTAATGAAGTGCTAACCCTTGCAACTATCTAGAGGCTAGCCTTCTCTTCTCTCCATCATTCAAGCCTAAATACGTTAAGATCTTTTCATAGTTAAACAACCAGTTCTCAACTTCAACTGCATCTTCTGTTCCAACAAACGACTTCCCACCAAGACTGATGTAGTCCTGGCTTAGCTTAGCATAGTTATATCCAACTAGAATTATAGGATTAGCTCTATTATTGACAGCTCCTACTTGCAAAAGATTAGCCAACAACTAAGACACCATCCCTGCATCCACTGGCAGATTTCCAACACCTACATTGGCTTTAACATTTTGGTTAGTATTAGTCTGTTGACCTTGGATTCTTAGGATATTAGGTCGAGCATTTCCGTTGGTTTTGGTACTTCCTCCACCTAGATTTCGTCTTCCTCCTGCCTCCATATCATCTTTCACTATATCTATATACGATTCTTAGTAAGATATAGAAGAACGGTTTAAGAGAACGGAATACGTACTTAGATATATACCTATATATCAAATACAAGTACGTTACTATAGCATTAACCCAAACCCCGATCTTATTTTCAGATTCGCTGGATTATGTTTCAAAAAGCTTTTAGATTTAACTTTCTTTTTAAAGTTTCATAAACCTATGCTGATATACCAACTTGTAATATCCCCCTACTTGGAGGCCCAAAACTAACGGCTACGGTTGCCACAGTCATCAGTAGTTATTAATTTTCGGTGACCAAATACGATAGTGCTAGATACATTGATATACAGATAATTTAAATATGGAAAAAAAATAACAATTCAAAAACACAGTTCCATATTTCATTCAAAACCTTTGGGGTTCATTACATACCCCCAAAACGTTAACCACATTCAATAAAATATAATTATTACAAATAGCCAAGAGCGACATATAAAGATGCCTCCTTGGTGGATCAAAGTATATAGTAAGGCTAATGAATCTTCCTTTACAACAAATCACACAGCGGAAAAGAAAACTCTAATAACTATCTGCCTCATACACGCCTCTGGAAGCTTTATTCGTTTAAGAAGAAAACCTATAAACCTTTAATCTCAAACTACTCAAAATCAATTGAGTATCCAAGAGTTTAAGGGGAAAACAAAAACTTTGAGTCAGACATAAAGCCTGGTATGATAATAATTTAATATCTCGGTCCGTTTTAGATATCTAGTAAGACCATGCCACTTAGCAGAACGAGTTTTCCCCTCACTAGTAACATAAACCTTTTTAAAACCCTGTACTGTGCTCCAACATCCACAATGGTTAAAACATACATTTTAAAAATATTATGATGATATGCATACTTGCGAACATTTAGGATTTCCCCATCCCTTATTAGATTTTAATTTTCCTTAAAGAGGGACTATCCATCCTATATTCCTTTCATTTAAGCGGATGTGGACTATCCATCTCACATCTTGTAGGTTTCCTAGTATGAATATAAACCCTTAATTAAACATATGGAGACTATCCATCCCCAACATGATGTTGACTATCAATCAACCATCCCATAGTTTTCGTAGGATTACTGTAAACCTTTCTTCAATCATATGGGGACTACCCATCTCCAACTTAATGTTGATTATCCATCGTACATCCCATAGTTTTCTTAGGATAACTATGAACCCATCACTTGACCATTTAACTCATGTTATCCATACGAATTTAATTATCTCGTACAATCCACATGATCAACCTATTGTCATTAGTATCCCTAATTTAGGCTATATCCATTTATAATTTACATTAGGATCCTCAATGATTGTTAAAACATATAAGTGTTGATATCCCCAACTATTGTGTTGAACTCATTAAACCCACTCTGGTATCCCCAAGGTAAAAAACATTTATTTTATATGGTTAAAAGAAAATATATTTTTTCAACCTGTTCGAAAGTATCCCCTTTGAAAGCTTTTCTTTTGACCCTTTCGAAAGCAACCTTCGACCCCTTCGAAAGCATAAACCATAAATTTTAAAACAATAGGTTCCAACCTTTATAACACTTTAAAGCCCCTCCTTCGAAACCTTTCAAATAGTTGAAGTATCATTAAGTAAGAGTGGAAACATAACTTCCATACTATTTGTAAGTAAACCTTTCGAAAGCATTAGAAATCCAACCTTTCAAAACAATTGGAACTCAAACCTTTCGAAACTATTAGAAAGAAAACATTTCGAAACCATCAGGAAGCAAACCTTTCGAAACCATTGGATTTAAACCTTTCAAAACCATTAAACCTTTTAAAACATAGACCTTTTGAAATCTTGGTGGGTTCAATTTAAAATATATGGAAAATCTTTTTTCAAGAACCTCTCGACTTCAATGGAAGCTACCTTTCGACTTAGCCAAAAGCTCTGCTTCAAAATCTTTGGGTTAATCTTCAATTATAAAAGGAAGTTAAAACATGTAAGTTGAAATCTTAGGGACATATCAAAAGCATGGAGAAGCGGCTAGTTTTAAAACAAGTAAACCTTTCGACTTTGTTGAAATCAATGACTTCGAAAGGTTGGAAAAAGCAGTAATAACATTTCAGCTTTGTCGGAAGGTTCAAAACAAAACAATGAAAAAGTGACAGTAACCTTTCGACTGTGTCGAAAGGTTTAAAATCTTTATTTTAGATAATTGACCTGGTCGAAAGCAACCTAGTCGAAAACTCCTTTTTGAAAACAAGTAGGTGTAAGCTTTTGGTTTATAAAACAAACATTCCCCAACCTCTTTGGCAACCAAACTTTTGACTAAGTACCCTTCGAACTAGTTCAGTTCATTACGTACCAAGTATCAAGATGCATTGGTTTGACCATGTCAAAAGCTATAACCTTTCGACTATGTCGGAAGGTTTGGGTTGGAAGGTTTGATGCCTAAAATGGCTGAAACATACTAACAACATGATTTTCTTGTTTTTAACTTAAAGAAGATAATTTTCAACTTACCTGCCTTTGTTTTTCAATTTCTCATTCGTTAACAATTACTTTTCAGAAAAAAGCTGCGACTAATCTAAGAAATAAATAATAATTTTATTTTCTAAAATGCCCCTTCTCCTTATTAAATATATAAAACATTTAAGTCCCATGCCTTAAATAATTTTATATATTCATCAAATCACTTAGGAAAATTTTAGGAATACTCCCAAAAAATCTATTTTAATATGTTTTCTAACATATAAAAATTTCAAACCTAAATAATAATTATTTTAGCCGTAAATAATTTATAACCTAATAAATCATTTTTTCACTAGAAAATTAATATAAAATCCACATCAATTCAGAAAATTATGGAAATTGAAGCCCGTCTCCAAAATTAGTTTTCTACAACATAAAATTTTCCCATGGTATTTAAAATTCATTTCATCTTGGTTTTACCCTAAAACTGTGTATATCTCCTTTTCAGAAAACTTGTTTAATCCATATAGATCATGATTCAAGCATATCATCATTCAATATATCATAAAAATAGATTTACTCTAAAATCCAAAACCATATGATCATAAAACTAAAATAGAGATGTGGAAATTATTATTCACCTTAGATTGGATAAGGAAATTGAAGTTTGATTGAGATTGGTTTCTTCTAGTTTGATTCTAAGCTTTACTTTGATTTTCTCTTCTTTTCCTAATTACCGGCCTTACTTCCTTAAGGTTATAAATTTTTATTTAGATAAAATGAACATGTATGACTTAGAGAGATAGCATAAAGGTGGAAAATATGGGCGGCTATTTACCCAAATGCCCTTATGTTTTGTATTTTAACCATTTATAAGTTCATTTGGTTAGATAAGCGCCTCAATCTCCTGATCTACATTATTCTATTTAATTTATTCTAATTAAATCTTCTGAATAATGTTCATAAAATTAGTGGTGTTATAGTAATATTGAGCCATACAAGTGACAAAGGATGCCGAACATTTAAGCATATGAAAGATGTTGAATAGAATCAATATAAAGAGAGATATCAAATTTCTACAACATAAATGATATCAATCCTCTACAAATTAATGTTGTAAAGCATGAAGCAAAAAAAGATGCCAAATATCTAAGCATAAAGAAGAATATTAGGTTTTTAGCAAATGCCAACCATCACAAGCGTTCACATGCGACAAGTGATTTCAAATCTTTACAAGCGACATGAGATGCCAAACTTGAAGAAATATGGCGATATCAAATAACAACAATACGACAAGGATGTCATATATCACCAATGTAAAGAAAGGTGCCGCATATCATCAAGATGCCTCATATCATCAAGATGCCGCATATCATCAGGATGCCTCGTATCATTAAGATGCCACATGTCACCAAGCGACAAACAATGTTAAGATTTAGTAATGCGGAGAGATATCAAATATCAGCAATTCACACTCATATTAAAAGACACGTGGAAATCATACTACATGCTGCTATCTCTATAAGTATGCCCCATTGGCCATTTAGAGAGGCAAATCATTTCTTACCCTCCTTCTTAAATTTGAAAAGTTGTAATCCGAGATTGAATTGGGGCAAAATCAAGAATTCTTTGTAAGTTTCGAAACTAATAAAAACAAGGAGTTGGATAATTTTGCATAGCCTATTTCTCATGGAGTGTGCATATTTAACTATTATGGAACTATGAATGTGCATATGACAAATCCTTGACTTGGATTCGGACATTTAAAAAATCTTTTAAGACCTTATTTAAATTGAGGGTTATTTTGCGTAATGCACATATCATTATGACCCCACATAAAAGGGGAATCCAAATAGTTGGAGCTGTAGTATTCTCTCCAAAATCGATAGAAGATAACAAGCTTAAAATAGATCGCTAGGAAGAATTAGAAGAAAGGTCTAACGAACAATCAAGAAGCTCAATCTACCATTAAGAGACATGCCTTATGAAGGTGATTACCGTGATGATGAAACCTATTTGAGTGATATGGCTGATAAAATGGTAAAGGACATGCTTGATATCAAAGGAAAGAGGGCCCTTAGTCCTAGAGCCAACAAAAATGTTCATGAAGCCCTCTTCGTAGAAAGAATAACGTCTGTAAAAATTTCATCGCACATCGAGATTCAATCATAGGTATAAAGGGACCACCGATCCCAATAATCATCTTCTAGCCTCCGAGAGCCAAATGAACCTTCATGATGCTTCTGGAGCCGTACACTGTTAGGCTCTTCTGGACTACTTTCCAAGGAGCAGCTGCTAAAGGGTATGACATTACATAGAGAAAACCATTTATTGTTAGAAGTAGTTCTCTTACAAATTCTCATCCCAGTTCTATGTGTGTAAGGACCCTACTATCGAATCTAGTGTGCTGGCCAATAGTAAGCAGAGATCGGGAGAGCTGCTTAGTGAATACTTGAAAAAATTCAACACAGAGGCACTAAAAGCAGAGAATATGACTAATAGAGTAAAGGTGATGGTAATGCGTTCAGGATTTATTGAGCAAACCCTCTTCTGGAAAGATCTTTGTATCCATGGGTCCAGAGACCATTATGATTTTCACTTTCGAGTTAATAAATTCATCCATATGGATGAGATGTACACTAAGAAAAGTCTCAGATAAGGAAATAATAGGAAGATATGGCTTTGGTCACCCCAATAAGAAGCCAAAATGGGATGAGAGCAAGAGAGGAAGATGGGAGGAGATCCTAAAATCTAACTACGTGGCCTTAGACAAACCAACTCCTTTATTTTTACTACATCTAAAGATGGAGCCAATTTCCTAACTTTTTACAAGGCAAGGACTAACCCCGGGTAAAGAAGAGGTGGAGATTATTGCCCTATCAAAAGGCGAATAAAAACAAAACCGACAAATGTCATGTTTTAGCTGGATTCATTAAAAATATGATCCGATCATGGATCCTAAAAGAGTTTGTCAAAGAGAGTATAAAACCTGCCCATGTTGATGAGAATAATCAAGAGTGCCAAACAATGCCATAAATTTTACGGAAAATGACTCCCAACAAGATTTTATTCCACCAATTAATCGAATAGACGTTATTAATGGAGGGCCACATTTAGCTGAAAACATCAAGGGGCCAGAAGCAAGTACATAAAAGAAGCAAGAGATTGAGTGTTTTCTACTCAGGAGGAACCACCACTCAAAAATTACAAATATCGGCTTTAGATGCCCAACTTTACAATAACCTTATATGAGTTGAAAGAGGTTCGACATTTGCAAATGAAGCTTTAATAATAACTGCACATATCAGGCTTTCTATGGTTACCAAAATTCTATTTCATACTGGAAGCACAATGAATATTATCTTCAAGAATGCCATCGGTTAGATGGGAATTCCAAAAGAAAAATTAGAGCCAAATTTCGAGCCTATCTTTGGGTTCAATAACAAAGGATCCACTCTGATGGGGTAGATTAAGCTTTTAATACATATGAGGATTCTACCCTATTCGAGAACTTTCGAAACCTTGTTTGTCATAATGAACAAACCTTCTTACTACAATGCTTTATTTGGGAGACCGGCCCTGGATGAGGTGGATGCTTTTTGTAACATCCTCTATCTAGAGGCCCAAAGCTAAGCGCTACAGATGCTGCAGTCATCTACAACACTAACTTTCGAGGACTAAATATGGCCATGTTAATGGTATCTATAATATTAAAAGCACAAGAATATGAAACAAATCACATACTTCAAAATGGAATCTTTCATTACATTTCAAAACAGGTGTTCCATATTCAGATTGCATAATCCTAAATATTTCCCTAGCAATAATAAAAGGGGCATTTTATTAGAAAGACAAATTTTTCAGTTCAATTAGTTTCTAGGACACACATCTATGGAAATTAATTTCAAGGCCAAAGTCAGTAGAATAATTAATTTTAAGGACAAAGTCAGCAGTCCAATTACTTTCAAGGACATAATTTCATAGGTTTTTAGGCCTTAGAAACTAATTATTTTGCATTTTGTCCTTAAAAGTAATTATTTCAGTTGTGTGTCCTAGAAACTAATTGCACTTGCTAAAGAGGCCCTTGTGGCTAATTTCCACATAATAAAATATACTTATTACAAAATATACCAAGAGTGACATATGAAGATGCCTCCTCAGATGACCAGAGTCATATAGTCATACTTGACTTAATACATGCACAACGGAAATAAACAACAAAACAAGGAACTGCAACTCCTAAATAGCTATTCATTAGCTTCCTGCTTTCCTCCTATAGCTTTATTCATTATATTACTAAAACCTGAAAGAACCTCAACCCTTAGCCTAATCAAATTAATTTTGAGCACCCGAGAGTTTAAGGGGAAAACAAAAACTTCGAGTCAGACATAAAGCTTGGTGTGAATAACACTATACATCCTAATAATTAATGTTAAGTGAGACCACACCGCTTAGCGAAACGGGTTTCCCTCACTAACATTCTTTTAAAACATATCTTTTGAAAAAAAAATCCTACAACCAAAACTGGTTAAAACTCTAAAGCATCATTATATTATGTAAACATACATATCAGGTGATAAATGGACTATCTGTTCGAACATTATAGTTTTGTTGGCTTACTATTAACCTTTGGCTGACTCGGGACTACTAGAGAAAGTCACAAAATTTATCTAACATCTGTTAGACACTCTTCTTCTAGAGGGTCTTTCCTTAACTATCAGTTAAATATTTCTTTTCTGGACGATCTGTCCCTAACTTAACATCTCCTAGGGTCACCTGATCCTAAAGGTTTCGCGAGCTCACTAATAACCTATCTGCATACAAAAATATATTCCCTTTCATATGTAAGCATAATTTTGGTCTTACCTATGACAAAGCCCTACACACTGGAATCTGGACAAAATTAGTTGGGGTCAATAGCTAATGTATAGGGTGCAACCCTATACCAGTCGCATCTGGTATTCTTATATCCGAGTCATTTTCTTCCCTTAAATTTACCCCTTTCGAAACCATGAAACCTTATCTTTCAAAAACATTAGAAAATCCATTCCTTTCATTGCTCCAAAAGCTTCAAAATAATGGACATCCCTCTTTAAAAACTTTAAACATTTCCTTTCAAAGACATTGAAATAACCCTTCCTATCTTTTCATCGAAAGCTTCAAAAACAAAGGAAAACCTTCCCTTTCGACCCCTTCGAAACCCTGAGGAACCACCCCTTCGAAACCATTCATTAAAACTCTTTCGAAAGCATTAAAACACTAAACCTTTTGAAAGCCTTTGGGTTCAATTTAAAACATATGGAAGATTTTTTAAATCATTCAAAGTTTACTTCTTCGAAACTTTTAAAAACAATCTCAGTCGACACCTTTTGAATTACGCCTTCAAGTAGAGCAAAAGGATAAGAAGGCCATTGAAGTCGAAAGCACTTATTTCGAAACCATCAACACTATCTCTTTCGAAACCGTTTGGGTTATACTTCGATAATAGAAAGTGGGTCCTTAAAACATTTAAGTCAAAGCTTCTATTTCGAAACTATTTCCTAAGTAAAGAAGTGATGGTGTCGAAACCATCCCTTTAAAAGCATTGGAGAAGTGGCCAAGTTTTAAAAAGAAAAGTACTCCCTTCGAAGGCATTGTAGTCGAAAGGTAGAAAGCGGCAGCTAAAAAGATTTTGGCTTAGTCGAAAGCAAACATTTAAAAAAAAAGTACAACCATTCGAAACCATCTCTTTTAAATCCATTGACCCAGTAAAATGCTAACTAGGTCGAAAGCCACTTAGTTGAAGGCAAGCAGGCACATTTTAATTTGAAAACAAAGTGATGCTTCAAACCCTTTGTAACTCATGGTTTCGACCTCATACCTTTTGCCTTCCACCCAATTCTCTACATATGAATTTCTTGATACCAGGCGCATTTGTTTGAATAAGGATGGAGGCGATGAGACTTGTTCGAAGGCCAAGCGAGGCGCAAGTAGGTGTCGAAAGCAATAAAACAGTTTAAAACGCCTAAAATAAATAGTTCTTTTCACCTAACCTACTTTATGTGTAAAATTTTGGTTAGTTTCCTCTTTTCTTTACCATTAAAAAGGGCTACACATTTCAGGGACAATTAATTAATTTATATCATTTGCAAAACACCCCTTCTCCTAAATTAAATATATAAAAAATTTAAGTCCAATACTTAAATAATTTTATATATTCATAAAAACAATTAGGAAAATTACATTAAAATTCTAGAAAATCCTTTTCATTATGTTTTCTAACATATGTAAATTTCGAACCCAATTAATTATTTATTTTACCGTAAATAATTTATAACATAATAAATCATTTTCTTCACAAGAAAATTTATATAAAATCCTCCATAATTCAAAAAATTATGAAAATTGAAATCCATATCTAAAACATCACTGTGAATCTATATTAAAATTTGCAAGGTATTTGGATGTCATTTAATAGGGTTTTTATATCAACCATATCATAAAAACTAGTATGAACACGAATAAATCATCAATACACACACACACACTTCCAATCATCTTAAATATGGAATCATCATGCAAAATCATTTCGGTATACCCTTAAATCCGAGAACTTTAAGAAAAGGGGATGTGGTAACCATTCACCTTAGCTTTGTGATTTAAAGATATGAGATTTGGTGCTGAACTAGTTGACTAACTTCTTCTTCTTGAAATCCTAGCTTTAACTTCTCTTGAGATTGAAAATGATGGTCGGCCTTAGAATTTTTTTGCTTGAGAAAACGAAATGAAAGTGTATTTTTTATTCCTAAGGGTTTAGGGTATAAGTTTATCCTATTTCCTATTTGTCCTTCCTTATTTCCTAACATATCTTATTCACATTATCTCATTTTGATTTACATTTTAACAAGGCACGGCTACCCTTAATTTTAATCAAATCTCAACATTTTAATCTTCTTACATTATTTTATTTTATTTAGCTAATTAAATATTCTAAATAATGTTACTAAAAATATAGGGTGTTACACTGTCTATCAACAAAGTATATGATGGTGAAATTTCTAACTAAGAGTGGATGAGGAACGATACGTTGGGAGCAGTTCAAATCTCAAGAATTGTATTTTGCTACCCAAGATCAATGCAATACGGATAATCTTTCTTGTTATGTTTTGTAGAAAGACGAATTGGTTAAAATTGAAATCAAAAATCTCTTGAACGATGGTCCTCTAAGCCAACCATCTAAGGCAAATGAGAAGATAAGGATAACCAATAAAGCTAAGAATGTGTTAAAGAGATTTAACCTTTTCAAAAGAAAAAGAAAATGGAAAGAGTCAAACCTGAATATGAAGAAATAGATAGCGAAGAGATTGTCACTGAATTAGATTGTAGAAGCAATCAAGAGAGAATAAAGCCCATTGAAGATCTAGAAGAATATGTTTGGATCAGACTAATCCAACAAAAACAGTAAACACCGAGAAAGAGCCAGATGGCAAATTCAGAGGGGAGCTTGTCCAGTTTCTTTAACTCAGCAAAGATGTATTTACATGGACTCATTCAGATATGGTTAGAATAGGTGTAGTGATCTTGAGTCATGCTCTTAACATAGACCCGAATATTACACCCATTCGATAGAAGAAAAGGCAATTTGACAAGATCCAAGATGATGCATTGAAATAAGAAGTCAACAGATTACTTGAAAATGGATTCATCAGGGAGGCGATTTGACTGGGATGGTTGGCTAATCTAGTGTTAGTCAATTAATCTAATCAAAAATGGAGAACATATGTTGATTACACCGATTTAAACAAGGCATGTACCATAGATTGTTACCCTCTTCCGAGAGTAGATCAACTAGTTGATGCTACAAGTGGACATAAGCTCTTGTCCTTTATGGACACATATTTCGAATACAAAGAAACCCCTATTTTCAAGCTAAATGAGGAAAATATGAGTTTTATAATAGGCTAGGGAACATATTTCTACAAAGTAATGCCCTTTGGGCTAAAGAATATCGAAGCTACATATCAAAAACTAGTGAACATAATGTTCAGAGAAAAGATTGGTGAAACATGGAAGTACATGTTAACGATATGCTAATTAAGTCTAAAGAAGTGGGAAGTCATCTAAGCAATCTTAAAGAGATGTTCGGGGTCTTAAGGAAATATCATATGAAGGTAAATCCGTAGAGATGCTCTTTCAGAATCCAATTTGGGAAATTCTTAGGATACACTGTTCACGCTTGTGGAATTAAGGCCAATCCCGACCAAATTTAAGTTATCAAAGATATGGCAAAGCCAAAAAGAAGTAAGTTTGTGATGAGCTTAAACAGAAGAGTGGCAGCATTGAACAAATTTACCTCTAAGGCCACCGACAAATGCATATTGTCCTTTGATGTGATCAAGAAAAAGAAAAAGTTTGAATATGAGGAAGATTTCCAAAAGGCTTTTAAAGAGCTGAAAAATCATCTTGAAAAGCCTCCAATCCTATCTAGACCAGCAGAAGGGGATAATCTATATCTTTGCATGGCATTTTCTGAGCATGCGATAAGCTCTGTTTTAATAAGGGAAGAGAATGGAGTTCAACTTCCGATATGCTATGTTAGCAAAAGGCTCAAGGGTGTGGAAATTATATATCTGATCATAGAAAAGTTGGCATACTGTTGGATGCTCACCGCTCGAAAGCTAAGGGCCTGTTTCCATGCATACCTAATTGAAATTTTAACCAATTTTTCACTCAAATAAGTTTTTAGTAAACCTAAGATATAGGGAAGATTAGTGAAATGGCGAATAGAACTTAGTCAATATGATATCGAGTTCCAACCCCGAGCAGCAATCAAAGAACAAGCTCTGGCCGACTTCGTAAATGAATACACATCATTCATTAAAGAACAGTTATAAAAGGCAAATAATTTGAAATCCAGATGGCAATATTTTGTTGGCGGAGCTTCAAATGAACAAGAAGCCAGTGTGGGATATGTAATAATTACCCTTCATGGACACCGGTTACATTATGCAATGAAATTAAGAATTCTGGCTAGTAATAACGTAGCAGAGTATGAATCAACGGTGTGAGGACTCACCTTAGCCTTATAGTCAAAATTCCAAGGATCAAGATCTTCAGTGATTCCTAACTAATGGTAAAGCAGTTAAACAAAATGTATCAAATAAAAGATGCCAAATTGGTTCTTTATGTAAAAAAGGTGTTGAAGATGATGACCCAATTTAAAGATTTCCCAATACACCAAGTCCTTAGAGGGATAAATTCTCAAGCCGACTCTTTGGTAAAACTACTTAGCTTACGAAGAGCATCGAAAACTCGAATTATGTTCGTAAGTTTCCAAGAAAACCCTAGCATAGAGGAACAAGCCTCAGAATCTGAAAATGAGGTCATGGTATTGAATAGATCACGAGCTCTTGAATAAGAAAATAAAAAAGGTAAATCAAGAAATGGCAGAAGAAAATCAACAAAGAACCATTCATGTAGAGATTAATGATCAACGGAAAACAATTGGAAGATACCTATCATTAAGTATTTAGTGGAAGGTTTCAAAAGATAAGAAAGAGGCTAGAAAGATAAGGTGTCTAGCGCCAATTTTCGCCATGATGAACATAATCATTTATAAAAAAGGATATACACTCTCTTAACTAAGGTATGTTAGTTCGAAAAATAGTTTAAGACTGTTAATAGAAACACACGAGGGATTCTGTGGAGATCATTCTAGTGGAACAAAATTATCAAAACGGTCATGAGGAAATGTTTTTATTGGCCCCAAATGAGTAATGATGAAGTGAATCATGTAAAGAAGTGAGAGAAATATCAGAAATTTCAACAGTTCCTTATATGCTCCGAAGTGAAATGACCCCAGTTTAAGTCTGTGGCCCTTTGATGTATGGTGAATCGATTTAATTGGGCCATTACCTATATCCAAAGGTGGAGCTAAGTTCGCGGTAGTATCCATTGATTATTTTACCAAGAGGGTAGAAGTAGAACCGTTACCAAACATAACAGCAGGAAAAGTATTAAAGTTTATGATTAAAAACATAGCTGCATAGTTTGAAATACCATATAAGTTAATATCTGATAATATAACTCAATTTGAAAGCGAAGAATTAACTGATTCTGCGAAAATAATAGGACAATCAAAAGTTTCTCATCTATAACTCATTCCAAAACAATGGAGTCATTAAAGCTGCCAACAAAATTATTAAAACTATCCTTAAGAAGCGAATGGACAAAGCAAATGGAAATTGGGTGGAAGAAGTACCACTGGTACTCTGGACATATAGAAGTTCTGCTAAGACTACAAAGGGACATACTCCTTTTTCTTTAACATATAGATGTGAAGTAATGCTTTCAATTGAAGTTGAGGTTCCATCTCATCCAAGGATGGTATATGCATTTGATCCTAATCAAGAATTGAGGAAAGAATCATTGGATTTAATAAATGCATTAAGAGATAACGCAGCCATACGAACGGCCAAATATCAACAAAGGATATCAAGGTATTATAATTCCAAAGTTAAAGGAAGATCATTTCATAAAGGAGATCTAGTATTCCAAAAATTCATGGAAAATACCAAAAATCCATCAGACGGACTACTTGGACCAAATTGGGATGGTCCCCCTGTTATGCATGAAATAATTCCACTAGGGATTTATCGATTATGTCGACCTGATGGCAACATGTTGCGACTTTTCTATTGAATAGAAAAGAACAAATTTTAATTAATAATGCAAGTGCACAGGCATGTAGTATGCAGGTCGAACACGGGGAATTGAGTTTTAAAATATTTAAAATCCTTATTTAAATCTTAGACGTGTTAAAAAAATTCGATGGTGGATCATGAACAGGAAATAAAAACAATAATATACTCCAAATTGATTTCGAATCTAATCCAAATTGCAATTAAAATATAAAATTGTAGAAATCAGTGCAGAAAATAAAAGTGCTTAAAATAAAATAATAGAGCAAACAACTAAAATAAAATGAACTGAATTTATTAACTAACTGGAAAGAGTGCAAAAAATAACTAAGAACAAGAATAAATAAATTGCTAAATCTAATTAAAAATCCTACGTATTCTGTTCGAAAATGAAAACACTGCTGAATTTAAAATTAAACTTGAAGAAGAGTGATGGGGTAAGAGATGATTTTCCATCTTCATTGCTCTCTCTGTTTAAAGACTTCAGCCTCCAAAAATAATCCTACTATTTAGGTCCATGTGCTTGATATTTGGAGAATAATAAGGCCACCTCACTTTGAATTGGTCTTTGCTTTGTTATTTGATTAACAAGTGACCTTGCTTTGAGAGATTTTTAGGCTAAACTTTGAAAGTGTATTTTCAATATTTGCAATTGATTTCTTGCATGAATAGTACACATGTTGGTGACGTGAGATGCATTTCTTCATGAACGATATGTACTTTATCTTCGAATTATTCGGTACTCAAAATGTTGCACTCCCTTTTTTGCGTGTCATTTGGACCATTGGACGGCGCAGCCGATCAATTTCAACGTTGTACTTCGGAATCTATAATCTGCAAAACCACAACAAAATACCTGTATAGTACTGCTTTATTAAAATAAAAATATATGAAACAAACGATTTAAAATGCAGAAAAATACATTCGTCAAATACCCACACACTTGAACTTTATTCGTCCTCGAATAAACGAGAAAATAAAAACTAACTAAATCCTTTTTCATAGGAAACACGATTGCATTGAGCATATGTGTCAGGACCCGATTCTTCGTCTTCCGAAAATCCGACATCGACACTCACTTTATCGACTGCCGAAGAATCGAACGACGGAAAACCGAACACTGAGGGTTTTAAGAAAAAGAATTTAGGAAAAGAGAAGAGAAAAAGATAGAAATTAGGGAGGAGAGAAAACAGAAAAGAAGATAGAAAATTTTAAAATAGAAGAAAAAGAGAATAGAGAACATTTTGAAAACATAGAAGAAAAGAGAATAGAACGGAACAGAAAACAACAGAACAACATCAGAATCTCACAATTCGCAGCGGAACAACATATAATAATAAATGAATAATCTTTAAACAAAGAACTATCAGTTATTACATTACATTTCATTACATCATATCATATCATCAGAGTGTACAACATCATACAACAACAAACAGTGCAGCGGAAAAAGAAATACTATATAAACTAGTAATACGCCATGCCATCCAGCTTGCCTCCAGCAACTCCAGAATATCCAGAATATCCTGATAAACCTAACTCTTAACTGCCCGTGTGGAAATTGGTGGGCACCCAGAGTTTAGGAAGGAAAACAATAAACTCCGAGTCAGTCATGTGACTGGTGTGAGAACTCAAAACAGTTTATTTAACTTTAAAATCAAAATAGAGGAATATTTTTAAATTAATTCGCAATGCTTTTAAAAATGAGACTACCATAAGGCCTCCCGCACACACACACATGCAAACGCAGAATCGGAGGAGATTTCTCCTTATGATAGTCAAAGATGCTTGATACGCATTTAAAATAACATTTGATATTATTATTAGTGCATAGTGTAGAGGAAAATCATTTCGAAAATAAAGATATAAATCTTAGCCAACATACGACCATTATCGTATGCCTACTATAGCTACTATCCAAACAGTGGTGACCACCATAAGTGAATAGCAGGTTCTACAACTAATACCGTACAAGTTTCGTATTGGGAATTGGATTTCCAACAAATGGTCAGGCCAAGGAACTTCCCATTGCCACATGAGAATGCCTCTGGATGGACATCCCCGAGAACCAAACCGGATCTCTACCAACACAAGGCCGGGTTACTCCTAACTGAGTAACAACTGACCGAATATGCCATCCCCCGGTCCTTTGGGACCTTTATCAACCGAGCGCTCGTAATCAATTCACACAATCATAACAAAGTGTTTTCAACATGAGTAAGTATCTGGGCTCCATACCATGATACCACCCTTTTCCAGAAGGAAATGGACACATCCTAAAGGGTGCTACCCCTCATAACCTTGCTGCTTCTTTCCTGTTTTGACCATTCACGGGGTGTGAGGCTCGACGAAGTCACGTCCACAAAAACATACTTTATACAAAAGCCATGCTTTGGGTCAACAAATGATCAACACAATGATCACAAGGATAGACGATCAAATAAACGATCCTATCACAAATAATCAACACAATGATCATTTCAGCATCACTCAGCATGTCACATTACCAATTTGGGAATATATCGCTGATAACTTCAACTATATAACCTCTGAGCTCGTACGTCTCAGAGAAGGGTGTTAAGCAAAGAATAAATTCTCCACCACCAACAGAAATATATTTGAAAGAAATCGGCTTTATATCTCAAATTGTAATGTCAGACATACAATCCATACAAGTCTGTTCCGGGATCGAACAGAACCGAAGGCACTTACAAAGAAGTCCTTGCAATCCGGATATTCACAATCCTGATCGGATTCACCATCACATATGGAGAACTCAATACCGTAGCTACTCGGTGCAGAGTCAATCGATAGTTCATCCTATCACTCTCGCAAATACCGGTCTTCAACACCGATCTTCAAATGCGATTCACAACGACGTATCACATATTCGGAGTGGGTTATACGACCCCATGGTCCTTTCCCGGTTAACCCGAATAGTGAGCGCTTATTCAAAAATAAGTGTGCATTCAAATTCAATCAATTCACATCAAATACCCATTCAAAGGGAAATATTGATAGTCGATTATTGAACTATCACTGGATATGCACACATCACCAGATTCCAAATAATTTTCCAAATTATTTATTTTCCAAAATATCTTTACTAGATATATAATTTCAACACTTCAAAAATAAATCAATATTTATTTTTAACAAGTTTCACTTTCACATATAAATTCCATAATGAATTTATATTTCCAAAATATCTATGCATATACGATTTCAATAATTCATTTCGATTTATCTTCAAAAAGATAAATTCTAATATTCACTTCTTATTGGAAAACATTTCCATACTTATTTATTCATAAGTAATTCACAAATCTTTTTATTTTCAACCTTGGAAAATATTCAATATACTTAAATCGAATTAAGTATATAATTCATTCTTTAAGAAAATCATTCTCTTAAACATATTTATTTGGGCCAAAACGAATGTTACGTAAAACATCGTTACGACAACCCAAAATCACTAGTATAGGGATTCGAAATTAAAATAGATATATAAATCCCAATACTATACAAAACATTTCCTTTCGGAAATCATTTACTATAACAACAGTGTTATAGTCCACCATTTCCTTTTATTTCTCGAAAACATCTATTTCAACAATCAATGTTGAAATCTATGGTTTCGAATCTCAACACCTTTTAAAACATCGTTAGATCGTTTTAATTCTGTTTAAAATATCACATTCTAAAACATTTTCTTTAACATGTTATTCACTATTCAAAAACGTGAATATACTATGTTAACAAATTTCATCCTTTCTATTCACTTTAACTTAAAGGATTATTCACTGTTCAAAATGTGAATATAACTCTATCTCTAAGTTATAACAATTAACTTATCAAAATAAGTCATTTGCGGATTTATAAAACAACGTTTATAAATTCCGTTTCTATTTATTTATAAAAACTTCCTTTTTTATAAATTCCTTTATTAACATATTTCAGTTTATAACTTAATTATAAACTAAACGTTCACCTTATAAGTTAAATACTTATAAAACGATTATTTTACAAAAATCGTTCTTTTAAAGACTTTCCAAATCATAAATCTTATAACTTATAAGATTCATTTATTTAACCAAATCTATTCTTTAAATAATTTCACCAAATTTATAAATCTTACTATTTATAAATTTCATTTATAACTTCACAGTTTATAATTCTATAAATTTCATTCTATTATGAAATTCATTCTCACATCATTCAAACACTTATAAAACTTGTTTTATAATGTCTATATTTCAATTTATAAATATCCATTTATAAATCTTTTAATATAAATCAATTTATATTATTATTTTAAAACGTCTTTAAATTCCTTTATAATTTCATCATTTCGATTTATAAAATAATCAAATTTTATAAATCCTATATTTAAACTTTTATCATATATTCAAAAATCCAATCTAAATTATTTTATAAAATCATTAGTTCATATTTCTCAAAAATCGACTTTTAATCGTATTTCTAAAAATCAGCTTTTTAACTATATTTCACAAAAACCATAATTTTTATAACTTTAAAAATTATAACGTTTATTTGTTTATAATGGATCAATTCCAAAAATATAGTATATTTTCAAAATCACTTTTAAAACCATAATTTTAAAATCCCAAAATCTGGGTCCAATGATGCTACACACCAAATAGTCAATCACGACTACAACGATATCATATATCGATATGATAATCCATCAAATATCAAAATATCTGAAATCAATAAAAACTGTTGAGGAATCCAGTTGGATCCCTCCAACCTGTTTCCTGCATCCAAAAACATTAGCACAATACCAATTTCGCTCCAGTACGAAATTATCGCGGTACATGTTTTTAATAAATATTATCCGCTTACTAACGGCGTAATAGGGTCTCATCCGCTAAACAAAAAAATGCGGGAAATCAACAACTGCAATATATACATATGCCAATATATATATATTGATATTATATATAATACCAATTTCACTGTTTATGAAATATTCGCGGTATATGTTTTTACTAAATAACATCCGCTTACTAACGGCGCATAATGTCTATTTTAACAATCAATAATTTACAGTCATCATTCAAACATGCATTCAAATATTTTAAATCTAACTATTTAAAATAAAATCGAAACCCATTCGATTGAGTGAGAAATTCTCACCTTGGTTTTAAATTCCGTTTTAGCTTTTATTTCGAATAAAATTAAACGCGCGTTTAATTTTACCCAAAATTCTCACTAACTCCAAACGACTCCAAACCAACTCCATCGCGTAGTGCTCGTCGATACGATTCCAACGCAACTGAGTTTGCATTTTTTCGACCTCGTATGAAAAAGTTATGTATTTTACAAGATTGTACACGTTCTATATAAACAAATCAACTTAAACCTTTATATATTTAAACCTATGCAATCTGGGCCACAGGATCTTGCAACAGCTCATCACCACCACACCTTGCTTTCTTCCCCATCACGCACGGCTACAGGTTTTGGCCGAACATCACAAACCCATTAGCTCAACTAGGGTTTCATTTTTCTCCTTCTATAATCAACGAAACTCGATCAAACCACCGCCACCTCGAAGCACTTCGCGAGAGCTATCTCCACCTCCCCCACCATGAAGCTCGGCCTCCCCCTTCACATTGAAATGCGTGCGCAGGCCACCACTGTCGGCCCCACATATCTCGCTCCACGTTGCTCCGTTTCCGATCATCACCGTATGGAATCGAAGCTCTCTTCGTGCTCTTCGACTTTGTAGTTGAGCACTTTGGCTAATTCTTGATGGATTGAGAGAGATCGAGAGATGAGTGTTGAGCATTTCTGGCCATTGGTTTAGTATGTGGCGGCTACTAACTTTAGGGTTAGGGTTTTGGTTATTTTTTTTAATTTATGAAGGGTGTGGGTGTGTATTTATAAGGAACGAGCGACACTATTCATCCCGGAAATTCCGAACTCTGATTTAGACGCCGTAACCAGCGTACCTAGGGTTTATCCCGCGTTCCGGACACAATGGAACAGGTTTCGGAAGCTAATTCGGAAGTATGTGCGAGTTATGGCTGAAAACGCTCAATTTAAATTAAACCGATTTAAATCGATTTCTAGGCGTTTTAATTTGTACCGGACAAACGGTAAATCCAATTGACTTGAAATTTGAAATCTTACAATAATATCACATTACGGATCCGATGAAACTGGTTTCGTCGAAATCCGAGACTTTTTGAAAAATGGCTAATTTGGCTCGCCAAATTTAAATTAAAAATAAATCGATGCGTTTCGAGCTGCCACGATCAAACGATAGCTCCGATTGACACGAAAATTGAAATCCGGTAATAACTAACTATTACGGATCCAATGGAACTGGTTTCGTTCAATTCTGAGACTGTTCAAAAATTGACTATTTTACAGTCGATTATTAAATATTAAAATATTCAGTTTTCACAAATTAACTTTTAATTCGATTTTAAAGGTTCTAAAATATCTCTATAACTCCAGTATGATTAAATAAAATTTTCCAAATTATTTTCAATCATTTTTAACTCAATTTTCAATTATTTCCATAATTTAACATATTAAATTACCGATTTAATTATCCAATTAAATCTAATAAATCAAATAAAAATTTATTCGACTTATAAATTCACTTATAAATATTTAAAATTAATTAAATATTCAAATTTTAATTAATAAAAATTCTGGGTCGTTACAATATGCAACAAGCCATTAAACCACTAGGTGTCCCCAGCAGGACGAGTGGTGTCTCGTGAGGGTTTTCAACGGATACTACCCACAAAATCCAAATGTAGTATGTGATGATTCTAATGTACTACATGAATGCAAAAATTTTAAAAAATGGAGACTCGATTTACTTCAGAATAGTTGCAACAAAATAATGTATATCAGTTTTAGTAACTTCTTCAAATTTTTGGTTACTCACTAATCACAAATTTCAATATAACTCAAGTTTTCATACATTAGATTCTAGTTTAGCCAGTTGTTTCGGTTGATAGCATAGTGCAGCCATGAAATAAATTCTTCACTGTTAATCATAGTTTTTTTTTCAAAATGGTATTTTTCATTTCCATTTGTATAACAAGCCAAATCAATAAAGTCAAGAAGTGTTTGGGTTTTAAAGCTTAGTCTCTCTTTACTAAAATTTTTTATTTTTTTTATACACCTAACTTTTGGACCAAGGTATACTACCCATGCACTTCCTCGCGGGCTTACGTGAGAGTTGGGACAGAGCTTGGCGGATTATGCAAACCGATGCTGACTATGTCAGAAAAGGTCGGTAATCCTTTGGTGATTATTTATTTAATTTCTTTGTACACCTAGCTCAGAATGCTGAGGCCAGATATACCATCCATGCACTGCCGCGCGGGCTTATGTGAGAAGAGTACAGAGCGTGGCGAGTGCACACACTTTCATAAGTGTGCACACCTACTGATTCTAGGTGTTTCTTATTAGATTTTTTCTTTGAAATTAACTAAAGAGAGTTATACAAATCAACTTAGCACAACCTAAATTTTATGATTTGAAATGTCAACGCATGTACTTCAAATCTGCTCTCTTTTTTAAACAAAAACTACAGTTTAGAAAGGATTTCATAACCATCACCTACGAATCCACCTATATACTAACCTCGCTATTATAGCTTGTAATTCAACTTTTCATTATATTTTACATTTAAAATTAGTGATCCACAAAAATTTTCATCATTTGACTTCAACTGTTTACTTACTTTGTCTTAACTAATTAAAAATAAATCAAAGTCTTAAAAAAATGGAAAATGAGATGAAGCATGAAAAATGAAAAAAAAATTGAAAACAAATAATGAGATGATTTTTTTTTAAATGATGCCACACTGTGAAATATGAACAAACTGCATGAGATATGCGTCCCCCACACTAGAATGAGACAGTGTCCCAACTGTCAAATAGAATGCAAATGCAAAATAGACAAATAAAATAAAAGTATACAACCTGATATGTACAAGATAGTGAGTGGCTTATGCCGAGTAGCTAGGTTCATGGAGATCCACGAACTCGTCGTCCTCGTTTGTTCAAACTCTAGAAATGGCTCCAAGCGTTGTCTATTGACCTTTGAAATGGAACTGTCCCTAGAATTTTCAATTTCAATTGCACCACAAGGATATACTGTTTTCACAATATATGGACCTGTCCAACGGGATCTCAATTTTCCTGGAAACAAATGAAGTCTGGAATTATATAAGAGAACTTTCTGACCTACTTCGAATGTCTTACGAAGTATGGATTTATCATGATAAAATTTAGCTTTCTCTTTATAAACCTTTGCATTTTCATACGCTTCACTTCCTAGTTTTTCTAATTCTGGCAATTGTAATTTACGATGCGATCCGGCTTTATCTATGTCAAAATTAAGGTATTTGATTGCCCAAAGTGCGCGGTGCTCGAGCTTAACGGGTAAATGGCATGCTTTTTCAAAGACTAATCTGTATGGTGACATTCCTAGATTGGTTTTATAAGCAGTACGAAATGCCCAAAGGGCGTCTATCAATTTAGATGACCAATCTTTTCTGTTGGAGTTAACCGTCTTTTCAAGAATTTGTTTAATTTGTCTATTGGAAATCTCGACTTGACCATTGGTCTGTGGATGATATGGAGTAGATAGTCTATGAGTGATAGAGTATTTCTTAAGAAGAGATTCAAAAGCACGATCGCAAAAATGAGAACCGTTATCACTTATAATGGCTCGAGGTGTGCCAACACGGGAAAATATGTTTTCTTTCAAAAATTTGACAATAACTTTTTTGTCATTTGCTCCGGTGGGAATGGCCTCAACCCATTTAGACACGTAATCTACTGCACGTAAGATGTAGAGATTTCCAAAAGAATTAGGAAAAGGACCCATGAAATCGATGCCCCAAACATCAAAAATTTCAACGACAAGGATTGGGTTTAGGGGCATCATGTTACGTTTGGAAATACGACCTGTTTGTTGACATCTAGCGCATTTGGAGCAAAATTCGCAGGCATCACGAAAAAGAGAAGGCCAATAAAAACCGCACTGTAACACCTTGACAGCAGTTTTCTTTGCTCTAAAATTTCCTCCACATGCTTGATTATGTGAAAAAGAGAGGATGCTATGGGGTTCATGTTCGGGGACACAACTACGTAAGATTTGATCGGTGCAATATTTGAAGAGATAAGGGTCGTCCCAGTAAAAGTTTTGAACATTGGAGAGAAATTTTTGTTTATCTTGTTTTGACCAATGGAAAGGTGTTTCATTTGTGACAAGATAATTTACGATGTTCGCGTACCAGGGTGCACTGAAGAGGGAAAGAATTTGTTCATCCAGAAAATGATCGTTGATTTGAGAGTTATCGTAGTTTTCATGAATAATACGAGAAAGATGATCAGCTACGACATTTTCAGAACCCTTTTTATCTCGTATTTCTAGGTCAAACTCTTGAGGAAGGAGAATCCAACGGATTAAGCGGGGTTTGGTATCCTTTTTCGTGAATAAATACCGCAAGGCAGCATGATCGGTGTAAACTATCACCTTAGAACCTACGAGATATGATCTAAACCTATCAAGGGCAAAGACAACTGCTAAAAACTCTTTTTCCGTGGTTGAGTAATTCAATTGAGCTTTGTTAAGGGTTTTGCTAGCATAATAGATGACTCGAGAAAGTTTATCGATTCGTTGACCTAAGATGGCTCCAATGGCATAATCAGAAGCGTCACACATTAATTTGAAAGGCAAAGTCCAATTTGGAGATTGGATGATAGGTGCAGTGGTCAAGATCGATTTGAGGGTTTCAAAAGACGTTTTACATTCATTGGAAAATTCAAATTTAACGTCTTTAGCTAGAAGATTCTAAAGAGGTTTTGAAATTTTTGAAGAATCTTTAATGAACCTCCTATAAAATCCTACATGGCCGAGAAATGAGCAAATGTCCTTTACGAACCTTGGAGGAGGAAGGCCAACAATAAGAACAACTTTAAAATTTTCAACTTCTAGGCCATTTTTAGAGACAACATGACCTAAGACTATTCCTCGCTTAACCATAAAATGACATTTTTCCCAATTAAGAACAAGAGATTTCTCCTTACATCACTTTAAGACACGTTCTAAACGAAGGAGGCATTAATCAAAAGATGACCCATAGATTGAAAAATCGTCCATGAATATTTCTAAGAAACCCTCCACCACATCAGAAAATATACTCATCATACATCTTTGGAAGGTAGCGAGAGCATTACAAAGACCAAAGGGCGTGCGACGATAAGCGAAAGTTCCAAAGGGACATGTGAACATTGTTTTGTGTTGGTCCTCTAACGCAATGGGAATTTGATTATAGCCGGAGTAATCATCAAGAAAACAATAATATTCATGACCGGCTAAACGTTCGAGCATTTGATCAATGAAAGGGAGGGGAAAATGATCTTTTCTTGTTGCTGCACCGAGTTTTCGATAGTCGATGCAAACACACCATTTTTTTTGACGTTTGTCGGAACAAGTTCGTTATTCTCATTTTTGGTCACAGTGATTCCAGACCTCTAAGGCACAACTTGTACCGGACTTACCCAAGTACTATCAGAGATAGGGTAGATAATGTTATTGTCTAAACATTTGATAATTTCTTCCTTTACCACTTCTGTCATATTAGGGTTTAATCGCCTTTGAGCTTCACGAGTGGGTTTAGCCTTGTCGACTAAATGTATTCGATGTTCAATGATTGATGGACTAATTCCCTTAATGTCAGCGATTACCCATCCTATTGCCTCTTTATTTTCCCTTAAATTTTTCAAAAGTTGTTCTTCTTGGTCCTTAATGAGATCGGATGCCAAGATTACAGGGTAATTTTTCAAAGAATCTAAGTATGCGTACTTAAGATCGTTTGGAAGAGGTTTGGTGGTCTAATTTAGGGCGTACTTCTTTTGAGGCTGCAGTAGACATCAACTGATTGAATTCTAGTGAATTATGAGAAGAGCCGAGCATATCATTTAATTCATAAATGTATTCATCTTCATTTAAATTGGAATTAAAATGATCTAGGCACATGTTAAGAGACTCCATAATATCACTAGAATCATTTTCTACAATTGTTTGGATCATGTCAACTTCTTCTGTTTCATGATTCCTTGGTTGTCTGTTAAGATTGAAAATATTTAGTTCAATGGTTAGGTGCCCAAAGGAAAGTTGGAGTTGACCATTCCTACAATTTATGATAGCATTTGATGTTACTAAAAATGGACCACCTAATATCAAAGGAATCTGACCATTGGGATTTGAGACACGGGTGCAATCTCTAGGACTATGAAATCGACTGGGAAATAGAATTGCTTGATTTGTATCAAAACATCTTCAACTATGCCTAATGGGTTTTTGACAGATCGATCAGCTAGTTGAATTGTGATGTTTGTAGGTTTTAATTCCCCTAGTCCTAGTTAATAGTACACAGTATAAGCCAAAAGATTCACACTTGCTCCAAGATCTAGTAAGGCATGAATAATGTGAGTGTTACCGATTTTACAACCAATTGTAGGACAACCGGGATCCTTTACTTGATTGGGGAGGGATTTGAAAGAACAGAGCTCGTATTTGCAGTTAGAAATGCAGTCTTAGGAACGTTAGTGGCACGTTTTTAAGTGCATAGCTCTTTCAAACATTTGGCATATTGAGGAATTTGCTCGATGGTATCAAGAAGTGGAATATTGATTCGCACTTGTTTAAAGATTTCAAGAATTTGGTCAAAATTAGCGGGCTTCTTCTTTTTGTTGAGTCTATGAGGAAATAGAGCTATGGGTTTATAGACTCGTTCGGTAGTTTTTTCATTCGAAGAAGAAGGTGTGATATTAGAGGGTGAAGATAAGGGTGCTGAAATGTTGGGGTTGCCAACATCAGAAAGTGAAGAGTGGTCGAGATTGCCACCTTGGATGAAGAATTAGAGTTGTTTGGGTTGACAACAATGGGTGTTGACTAAGTTTCAGAATTTTCAACAAGGGTAGACTTAAGAAGGACGTCGGGGTTGCTGACATGATTGTCCACCTTCTTTCCAGACCTTAATGTGATAACAGCATTAACCGAATTTACATCTTCGTCCTCACAAAGATTTCCTCCTCGAGAGTTATACTTTAGATTCACTTTGGTCTGAATAGGCAATTTACCTTTCTCATCGATTTTCATGATATCCTTCATCATTATCAAAATTTGTTCATTTTATTTAGTGATTTTGTCAATTCTCGCATCTTGGTTAGTGATTTGTTCATTTTGTTTGGTGAGATGTTTTTTCAATCGAGCAATTTCTTGTAAAGGATAAGAAGGTTGGGTTAATGGATTGAAATTAGGATGCCTGTATGGTTGATTCGAAGGTTTTGTTTGAGGAGCGGGTTGAGAATTTTGAGCATTAGAAGTTGGGGCTCGATAATTCGGATTCGGTATCATCGGATACATATGCGATGGATTAGCCGCATTGTTAGGATTTGACCATGAAAAATTTGTATGATGCTTCCAGTTAGGGTTGTATGTGGATGAATGATGACTATTTTGAGCTATAGCATTGATTTGGTCTTGTGTGTAGTAATGGGGTAGTCCTTCTCCTTCTTGAGGAATTTAGGCATCTATAGGAAGATGTGATGGGTCAATGGCATGTACTCCTCTGTTTGGAGTACGAATTGGAACACGAATTGTTTCCCATTGCAAATCCTTTTCCGAATACTCTTCTAAAAATTCCCAAGCTTCCTCGTCAGTTTTTGCCATGAATTCTCCTCCACACATTGATTCGAGTTAGGATCTTGTTTGATAGTTAAGCCCTTCATAAATGATTTGGCACAAAACGTGTTTAGGGATTGCATGATATGGGCAACTATATAACAATTGATTGAACCTTTCAAAATATTTTGAAAAAATTTCTCCTTCATTTTGAGAGAATTGGTTAATTTCAGTTCGAATTTTAAGAGTTTTGTGGAAAGGAAAAAACTTTTTCAAAAATATAGTAATGAAATTGTCCCAACTTTTAATTGAATTTTTAGGAAGAGAATTAAGCCATCTTTTCGCACTTTATAGAAGTGCAAATGGAATAAGCCCTAGCTTGATGGATTCATTAGAAAGTTGTTGCATTTTAGTTATAGAAGCATATAACTCAAATTCACTAAGAAATTCATATGCATTTTCAGACCCAGTGAATTTTGGTACCCCTTGGATAAAAGAATGTTTTAGCTCAAAATTATTTCCTTCGACAGGTGGAAATGAAATAACCGAAGGTTGAACGGTCCTAGTTGGATAGCATCGGTCTCTAAGGGATAATGGTCGGTTTTCATGAAATTCATTATTTCCAACATGTGATTTAGGTGACGATTTTGGTGAACTGTGATGTGAACTGTGTTGTGAACCGTGATTACTAATATTTGTTTGATTTGAAATTTCAATTGATTTGTTTAATGAGATATTTTGGCTTTCTAAATGGTTAAAATTATTTCTTGCCCAAACGCGCATAAACAAATCAATGTGTAGTAGCCAAAAGTAAATTTAAACAGTTTTCAATTGGGTACCTGTAGAGTAGAAAATTACTTACTGAGGGGTATGGTAGTCCGTCCAGTGCAACTGAGCAGTGCTAGTGATTCAAACTCCACTGTTTTTAATAGCTTGATCCCTAGATCCTTGTTGTTGAATGACTGAGATTTACTTAGTTGAGCTACCTGTAATCACTAAAACGAAAAAAAAACGAAAATGCTACCTGTAATCACTAAAACGTGACTGGAATAAAATCGAAAAAAATGACTTTTTTTATAAAACAATAAATAAATAGATAAAGCAACCGTAATCAGTGCACTAAATGAAAGATGAAACTGCTATGACACTGCCATGTTACGCAAGTAAATTAATATATGCAAGCTACTGAATATTAAGTGAGTATAAGAATGGAAACGTGAACAAAAGCTGATTTAATGCAAGCAAAAAACTAATGCAAGAGTAAAAACTAAGTTGTATGAAATATGTAACATTGAAATGGTAACGTGGCAACAACTAAGTGGTTATGTGTAAATAATGCAAGCTTAAACAGAAACTAAAAAATGCAACTACGTGAATATGGTGAACGAGTGAATGAATATGCCACTAACGTGTAAAACCGAAATAGCAATGTAACCAACCTGTAGATGAATGCAGCGCGAAAAGCAATTGAAACGGAAACTAAACCAATGTGAAACTTGAAAACATGCAGCGAACGAAAAAAAAACGATATTTTTTTAAGTAAAACGCTACTTTGGTGAAAGGAGCTGGAAAACGAATTTTTTTTTTCAAATAACAAAAAAAAATTAAATTAACACGAATAGACTAAAAAATAGAAAAATCAAATAAATTTCAAAATAGCAATTCCCCGGCAACAGAGCCAAAAACTTGGTGCGACTTTTCTATTGATTAGAAAAGCATAAACTTTAATTAATTCTGCAAGCGCACAGGCGTGTAGTATGCAAATCGAACACAAGGAATTGTGTTTTAAAATATTTAAAATCCTTATTTAAATCTTAGGCATGTTAAACAAATTCGATCGTGGATCTTGAACAGGAAATAAAATCAATAATATACTCCAAATTGATTTCGAATCTAACCAAAATTGCAATTAAAATATAACATTATAGAAATCGGAGCAGAAAATAAAAGAGCTTAAAAGAAAATAATAGAGAAAACAACTGAAATTAAATGAACTGAATTTATTAACTAACTGGAAAGAGTGCAGAAAAATAACTAAGAACAAGAATAAATAAATTGCTAAATCTAATTAATAATCCTACGTATTCTGTTTGAAAATAAAATCACTGTTGAATTTAAAATTAAACTTGAAGAAGAGTGATGGGGTAAGAGATGATTTTCCATCTGCATTGCTCTCTCTATTTAAAGACTTTAGCCTCCAAAAATAATCCTACTATTTTAGGTCCATGTGCTTCATATTTGAAGAATAATAAGGCCACCTCACTTTGAATTGGTCTTTTCTTTGTTATTTGATTAACAAGCGGCCTTGCTTTGAGAGATTTTTAGGTTAAACTTTGAAAATGTATTTTCAATATTTGCAATTGATTTCTTGCATGAGTAATATACATGTTGGTGACGTGAGATGCATTTCTTCATGAACGATATGTACTTTCTCTTCGAATTATTCGGTACTCAAAATGTTGCACTCTTTTTTTGCGTGTCATTTGAACAATTGGACGGCACAGCCGATTAATTTCAACGTTGCACTTCGGAATCTATAATCTGCAAAACCAAAACAATATACCCGTATAATACCGCTTTATTAAAATAAAAATATATGAAACAAACAGTTTAAAAATGCAGAAAAATACGTTCATCACAACATAATAGGGAGAAATTGGAAAGCTGAACATTTAAGGCCTTATTTTCCTACAATGGATGAATAAAGAAAAGTTAGACATGCATTACGGAATGGGTGGTCAAATGAAAGAAGGGAACTAATGGAAAAAGCCTAAATCACTACCTGAGATTGCAGTAAGGGGCGAAAGAGAGCCTTCGATCCCGCCATAAGGGCCTGGTTAATGCACCTCCTAGAGCGAGATCAAAGTAAGCCTTTTTCCCTTCTAAGATGGCCTAGTGAAAGACTATAATCCTTCAGTCCAGCCTCCAAGGCTTGGCCGGAGCGCCTTATAGAGGGAGGATGATGTAGATCTTTAGTCTTGTCGAAGATGGCCTAGTCGAAGCACATGCCTAAGATGGCTAACCAAATGCACCGATCGGCATAAATCATCACCTACAAGATAACAAGAGGCTCAAGCCTAAATAACTACTTATAGAGTAGTAAGGGGAAAAAGAGATCAAAGTCTAAATCATCACCCAAAGAATGATAAGGGGCGAAAGAGATTAAAGCCTAAATCATCACCTAAAGAGTGATAAGGGGTAGAAGAGAATAAAAGCTTAAATCATCACCCAAAGAGTGATAAGGGGAAAAAGCAAATCAATCAAACAAGTTCAAATCTACCCTAAAGATGGGTCAAAGCAATCTTCTAGAAGAAGAATAGTCAAATGCACTAGGTTCTGCACTAAGGAAAAATTAAAGCAATCTTCAAAGGGAAAGGTTAAGGACAATCTATTACGCGACTTAGAGATTTTAACGCCAACATGAGCGTTCGGAAAATTCCAAATCTTACTGCCAAAGAATAAGTCATTATTTGAGCCTAAGACTTCATTCTCAAGAGAATTAAAAAATGAATTAATTTTCAATTCCAAGGTTGGAATCTAAATTTTCTAAATAACGAGAATCTCCATATAACTCAAATTTCCAATCTCTATTTAGCTGAGGTCAAATAGATTTTTGGTCTTCTATCCAGATGATATTATTGCCAGAAGGGTTTCTGGTCTTCTATTCAAAAAGTTATGATGTTATTACTAGATGGATTTTTGATATTCTATTTAGAAAATTATGATAATATTGCAAGATGGATTTCTAGTCTTCTATTCAAAAAAATACCATATTATTGCCAGATGAATCTTTGTTATTCTATTCAAAGAAAATTATGGTATTATTTCCATATAGATTTCTAGGCTTCTATTCAAACAAAATAAAGATATTATTGCCAAATAGATTTTTGGTCTTCCATTTAAATGAAATTATGACATATTTCCGATCAAGTGAATTTATGGTCCTCCTATCGATTAAATTTATGGTCATTTCAATTAAACTAGGCTTTGCATCGAAATATGGTAAATTTCTTATGTGAAGAAGAGGGTAATTAAACAAATTCATATTTTATTATATTCGAAAGGGATTGTTTAAAGTTCAATATAAAGTTAACAGTGAAAATTATCATAATTTATTTTATATTTTTTCAGAAAAATATGATTAAAGAGAAAGTCTCTCAGAAAGTTGGAAAGGCGTGGAAATACTAGGTTTTATACTAAAGTGTAAAAAGCTTTTATACAAGAAGGACGACAAATGTTATCCACCTATTTTCTAAGAGGAATAAACATGAAAGCAAGAGAAGATAATGTTACTTCAAACAGAGGATAAAGAAAGTCGAAATTAAAGCTAGCCTTCTATATAAAGGTGTCGAATTTGTAGGAGTATCAAGTTCCAAACAATTCGCCAACCTAAAAAAATATAGTACATAAACATGGCAAGGAGGTTGTCGAACCTCAATAGTGAGAAAGATACCATACCAAGGTTTTGAACCCATAGAGATGTCGAACGATAATAACCTTAGAAATTGTCGAATGTATAAAGAAGAAGAGATATCGCGCCCTAAAGAGGCGAAACATATCACAAGCTCGGAATGATGTCTCGAGCCTGAAGGCAGTCAAGAGAGATACCGCATCATTGAGAGGTATCAAATATACAATCACAGATAAAGTATATCAGAATGCCCTAAATATCGGGCCTTTACAACTATAACTATTGTAAAGCATCAACAAGCGGTAGGTAATCTTGAGTCATATAAGTAGCAATGGATGTCGAACTTTAAAGGGTATGAAGATGTCGAATAGAATCAATACAAAGAGAGATCAAATTTCTATAGCCCAAATGATATCAAACTTCGTAAAGCATGAAGCAAAGAAAGAATGACAAATATCTGAGCATAACGAAGGATATTGGGTTTTCAACAAACACTAAACCATTACAATCATTCACAGGCGACAAGTGATTTCAAACCTTTACAAGCGACATGAGATGTCGGGCTTTAAGAAATATGAACGTTATCAAATAACTACAATATGACAAGGATAACGTATATCATCAATGTAAAGAAATGCACCACATATCATCAGGATGCGCGGTATCCTCAAGATGCCGCATATTATTAGGATGTCTCATATCATCAGGATGCCGCATGTCACCAAGACAACAAACAATGTTAAGAGTTAGCAATGTGAAAATATATCAAATATCGACAATCCACACACATCTTTCACCTGGCAGTAATATCGCATGTTGCTACCCCTTTAAATAGACACCCTTGGCCATTCGAAAGGGAAAAAAATCAATAATTCATTGTTACTTTTGAAACTAATGAGAACAAGGACTTGAACGATTTTGCATACCATATTTTTCATGAATTGTGCATATTTAACTGTTATTGAACTATGAACACGCATATGAAAAATCTTGCACAATGCTTAATGTGCCTAGGTGACATATAAACAAAGAAGCCGACTTATGTAAATCATCTATCTAGTCCATTAATAGTTAATTAATGACTTACATATGAACTTTTCAACAATTTCACTATTCTACCGAAGGACCATAGACGTTATAGGACTAATTCAAATAACATCAATGTGTATTAATTCTTAAGTCAACTTTGGTTTAATGACATCATCATGATATCGTGGATGTTAGAACAAATTTTGGTTTAGCATGGCATTATAAATGACAAACCAATTTTTGGTTTAACAATGTGATATATAAATGAGTTGTTAGACACGTGACATCGGTTACCTCATTTGTTATAATAAATGTGATGTAGAAGTTCAAAATATTGTGATGTAGAAGTTCAAAATACGTGTTGTTGTTGTTATTATTTTGGAAACCCACTCTTGACCGTAAGTTGGAAGTAAATAAGCGTCACTTTAGAGTTATTTTTGATGTAGACGAGATTTTGTTTTGAAAACGACAGGCATGATGGCAAGAAAAGAAATACTGACGAATATGTCCCGTGTATTAATTGTACCAACAAAGTTCTATGCTATCAATCATAATGCAAATTTTATTAGGAACTTTCGTCAAAACATAATTCTTAAGTTTCAAAATACATAGCCCCCTTCTTAAAATCAAGTTTATAATAAAGAACATATTTTAAGTTTCATAATATTTACGGCAAACTTTACGATTATCTGCATAGAACTCAACAATTATTTGTAGAGATATATACCAATATTTATAAAGAAATTTGCAAATATTTGAAATGAAGCTACAAACATTTGAACCTTCTAAACTACAAATATTTATCGCATTTATCAAAAAAATTAAAATTAAAATACTTTGTTTTGATTATAGAAATATTTGGTCAATTTATATGTTGATTATAGATTCGGGTATACAGAAGTTAACAAAAGCAGGTTCAGGTAGAATAGCATTTTTTGTGCATGTTTAAACTATTATTTGCATTTTGATTGCATAAATTGTCTGTAAAGGATGAAGCAAAATATGAATTGACACACATATCAGAATCTGAAAGTAGAACAAAAGATGTATGCCAATAGCTGCTGTCATTTCCAAGTAAAATGGGTTCATTTAACGTTGGAAAGTATTGAATGAAGATATGGAGCCGCAGCATATATCACAAAGGAGCTAAAAGTATTTGTGTTGGGTTATATTATATTGGGCCTTCATGTAGCCCATTTATCTTTTATAAATACAAAACTGTAACCTGTATTATTAATTTAGTTACAAAAACAATCTTGTAAGATTAGAAAGTCATCAAATACAATATTCTGCATTTTCAAACACCACCAATAAAAATCAAGATTCAAAATCTTTCTTGGTATCAGAGCTCGTACATTGCCTAACAGCAAACAGAAGATCATCAAAAGTCACCGGAAAAAGAAAACAAAAGCAGAAATCAAAAGGAATGTCATGCCTGTAACCTCTCAGAGAAGATCTCATCATAGAGATTAGGCTGCACTCGAAAATCATCAGAAAATCAGTATTTTCACCTTATTTTCATCATCTGATTCTTTAAGTCATCAGAGAATCAAATATTCTCATCACTTAACTGTGTATGTTTTGATCTAACCTGGTTGTGTCAAACCATCTTCCTCTCAGTTGAAATCATTCAAGTGCCTTGCCTAGAAACCAGTTGTCAGAATCTTTCTCATCACTCAATTGATCTCTGGCTGCACATTTTCTTGATTAATCTTTTATCTCAGTTTCAGTAAAGTTTCTTGATTTCACAAAGTTCTTGCACATGGCAGAAGGGGACATTGATAACTCAGCATCTTCTGAAACAAGAACAGCCAACACAGTATCTCAAACTGCAACTACCCAAGATCTCATCAAAGCTATCATAAAACCACAAAGTCAACTAGTCAGTGTTCAACTAGATGAAAACAACTACTTGCTTTGGAAGTTTCAGATAGAAACTGCAGTAAGAGGCTACGGCCTTGAAGATCATGTTCTTGGAACACTGATTACACCATCGAAATACACTGCAGATAAAGATGGAAAACTGGTGAGCAATCAAGATTATGTTCAACACCAAAGGCAAGAAAGCCTAATCAGTGCATGGTTATTGTCTTCCATAAGTGCTAACATTCTACCACAATTAATTGGGTGCAAGAGTGCACACGAGATATGGTCAACAGTTGAGCAAATTTTCAACACACAATCTGCTGCAAAGATTATGTACTACAAAAGACAACTGCAAAACATAAGGAAAGAAAACATGCCAATGAGAGATTACCTGTCCAAGATCAAGACACTCTGTGATCAACTTGCATCAGTGGGTCACAAAATTTCAGACACTGAGCAAGTTTTATGTATTCTAGGTGGTCTAAGTGAAGAGTATGAAGCAGTGGTAGCAGTCATATCTTCAAAAGAAACAACACCCAGTATACAGTATGTGCACTCTATATTACTAGCACATGAAGGGAGAATAGAACAAAGAAGATCAACAATTTCAGATATCTCTGTTAACTTCACCAGTAACAACAGATTCAAGAATCAAGAAAGAAGTAACAACAGTAAGAATCAGTTTAACTCCCAAAGAGGTGGTCAATCTTCCAGATCCAGAGGAAGAAATGGAAGATACAACAATAACAATAATAGACTAAGATGCCAAATTTGTGAAAAGTTTGGTCATGCAGCCAACAAATGCTATTTCAGATTTGATGCCAACTACATTCCATCTCAATAAAACAACAATAGTTCAAGAAATTATAATCTCAGTGCAAACATGGTGAATACTCATTCAGATCCAAAAGATCAAGCAGATGTTAAAAGCACAGAGACTGCAAAAATTGATGATATTTAGGATGAAAGTTGGTATCCAGATTCTGGAGCTACCAATCATGTAACAAATAATGTCAACAATCTGAATCTAGGAAGCAGGGAGTACAGAGGTAAACAATTAATTCATATGGGTGATGGTGAATCGGTGAAAATCACGCACACTGGAAATGCAAGTTTTAATGGCAAAAAGGAACTCTTTTTAAAAAATTTACTAAGAGTTCCATCTATTAGAAAAAACTTACTAAGTGTTTCACAATTTGCCCAAGATAACAATGTGTATTTTGAATTTTATCCAAAATACTGTTTAATTAGAGATATTCTAACTAAGGAAATAATTTTGCAGGGTAAAGAATTTAGGGGATTGTACAAATTTGATGTTGCAAAATCAGGAAACTCTGAATTTCATGGAAAATGGTGTAATGTTACTGAAATTGAATATGAGAACAACTGTAAAGACTTTGATATTTGGCATTCCAAACTTGGACATCCAAGTGTAAGCATTGTAAAGAAGGTGCTTAGTAATGATAATATTACTGTAAAAGATAGTGCAATGCCTTATGTATGTACATATTGTCAAATGGGCAAAAGCCATAAACTTGCATTTCCAGTCTCAAAAACAAATTACATGAAACCCTTAGAATTAGTTGCTTGTGATTTATGGGGTCCATCTCCTGTTAATACAGATTATGCATACAAATACTATATATCATTTGTTGATGCATACTCTAGATATTCATGGATTTATTTCTTGAAAACAAAATCTGAAACTTATGATGCAGTATTGCAGTTCATAACTCAAGCTGAAAGGCAAACAAATTGCCAATTAAAAGTCTTGCAGACAGATGGTGGAACTGAGTTCCAACCAATTAAGGAATACCTTCAAAAGAAAGGTATAATACATAGAACAACTTGTCCATATACATCTGAACAAAATGGACTGGTTGAAAGAAAACACAGACATATTGTTGAAACTGGGCTTACTTTGTTAGCTCAAGCATCTCTACCCTTAAAATTTTGGCCAGATGCCTTTGCTACTACTGTGTTTCTAATAAATAGATTGCCCACTAAGGTTTTACAGTTTAAAAGTCCATTGGAAGTTCTTTATAAAATTAAGCCAGAATATCATAGTATGAAAGTATTTGGATGCTTATGTTTCCCCTACCTAAGACCATATAATGCACATAAGCTAAGTTTTAGGTCATCACCTTGTACCTTCCTGGGCTATGCTGCCAATAAGAAGGGATACAAATGTTTGGATGGCAATGGAAGAGTTTTTATCTCTAGACATGTGGTGTTTAATGAGAAAATATTTCCTTTTAGTCAATCAAATATAAAAACATCATAGAAAGTGTATAATTCAAAATTTTCCATACCACCAATACCTGAACAACTTGATGTCATAACTCAAGTTGAAGAAAGAAGATTGCAGGGCAATATAGATCCAGAATCCTCTGTCAAGTCCACTTCACAACACACAGTGCTCATGCCCGAGCCAGGTCATGAAGGAGATGATCAGAATGGAAGCACAGGTCAGACATCACATATGTGTCCTACTAATCAGCCAGACTACAGTCAACCATTAGATGATTTGCAATCATCTAATGATCAACAAGAAACCACTGCTGGAGCTTCACATCAATCACCTGCTCAAATCAGACATCATATGATAACAAGAGCCAAAAGTGGTATATTCAAGCCAAAAATATTCAGTGCTACTATGAATACTGAAGAACCAGATACCTATCACCAAGCCATACAGAATGAAAACTGGATGATGGCCATGGAAGAGGAATACAATGCATTTTTAAAAAATAAAACCTGGGAATTAACTCCATTGCCAAGCAATAAAAATCTTATAGGCTGCAAATGGACATATAAAATAAAGAGAAATGCTGATGGTTCAGTTTCTAAATATAAGGCAAGGCTAGTAGCTAAAGGGTATTCACAACAAAGTGGTTTTGATTTTACTGAAACTTTTTCACCAGTTGTGAAACCCTCAACTATTAGAATTATTCTTACCATTGCCTTGCATAGAAACTGGAACATCAAGCAATTAGATGTAAATAATGCATTCCTGAATGGTATTTTACAGGAAGAAGTCTATATGGAGCAGCCTCCAGGTTTTGAGCAAAAGAAGACAGACAATCTTGTATGCAAATTGAACAAAGCAATTTACGGACTCAAACAAGCACCAAGAGTATGGTTTGAGAAACTGAAGTCAACACTAATCAGACTTGGCTACAGTTCAACAAAATCAGACAACTCTCTATTTACAAAATCTAATAATAATGCAATTATGTATGTACTAATATACGTTGATGACTTTATTATTACAGGCAGTAGTGAATCAGAAATGAGCAAACTCACAGAGCTTTTAAATAAAGAATTCTCAATCAAAGACTTGGGAAATCTGAATTACTTTCTTCGCATTTAAGTTAAAAGACTGTCTCATACAGAAATATTTTTGAGTCAAAGAAAATATATTTCTGAAATCTTACAGAGAGCAAAAATGGATCAAGCAAATGCAATATCAACACCTATGGCAAGTAATTCACATCTGTCCAAGTACAAAGGAGAACCCATATCAAATGACAAGCAATACAGAAGCATCATAGGAGCTCTACAATATGTAACAATAACCAGGCCAGAAATTTCATTCAGTGTCAATAAAGTAAGTTAATATATGCAAAATCCACTGGATGAACATTGGAAAGCGGTTAAAAGAATACTAAGGTATCTAAAAGGAACTATAAATCATGGATTAAAGCTACAATCAAGCAAAACTATCAATATAAAGGGGTATGCAGACGCGGACTGGGCAACGGACATGGATGACCGAAGATCTACTTCTGGTTACTGCATATTTCTAGGCAATAACCCAGTTTCATGGTGCTCGAAAAAACAGCCCACTGTATCGCGATCAAGCACTGAAGCCGAGTACAGAAGCGTTGCTAACGCAACTGCCGAAATATTATGGATAACTTCTCTACTCAATGAACTCCATATCAAGATGACTGACAAACCAACAATCTGGTGTGACCATCTAAGCACTGTTATGCTCTCGGCAAATCCAGTACTACATGCTCGAACTAAGCATATAGAACTAGATCTGTACTTCGTCAGAGAACAGGTAACAGGGGGAAAGATTAATATTAATCACTTACCATCAACTCACCAAATCGCTGATGTCATGACAAAGCCCCTATCAAAACAGAATTTTGTTCGCTTCAAGCAAGATCTAAAAGTAACTGAGCTCAACAATAATATCTGAAATGACATAGCATGTCTATTCCAAGCAAAGAGAAATTCCAGGTGGCAATCAACTGAAATTCCCCTTAGATGGAATAGCATAGCTCAATTCCGCCACAATCAGGGGTCCATGGCTTGTTCTCACCTTCTCCAGCTTCCGCAACAGAAAGGAGAGCTTTTTTCATCACCAAAGGATGGCAAGTGTCAGATCTACACACTTTCCCAATCAAAGCCCTCGTCTTTCTTTGTGCGGCTAGAGAAAATTGCAAACCCTAACCTGAAGTTAGGTTTGAGGGGAGGTATTGAATGAAGATATGGAGCCGCAGCATATATCACAACAGAGCTAAAAGTATTTGTGTTGGGTTATATTATATTGGGCCTTCATGTAGCCCATTTATCTTTTATAAATACAAAACTGTAACCTGTATTATTAATTTAGTTACAAAAACAATCTTGTAAGATTAGAAAGTCATCAAATACAATATTCTGCATTTTCAAACACCATCAATAAAAATCTAGATTCAAAATCTTTCTGAAAGAAAAGAGAAATAACTAAACGGAAGCATGAATGAGCATGCAATACTATTAAAATATCTAGTGGCTCGTTTATGTGAGTCAATAAGCTATATTTCGTTAGCCGAAAATTCCTACCATTTGCACGAGCTTTTGAGAAGATGGGCTTAGTTTAACAAAAGTATAGATTGGTGAATCAAAGCTTGTAGTATCATTTTGACCAATAAACGTCCAGTTAAACGCCCATGCAATCTTCTTAGATGGTTGTTTATTGGCTAACAGTTTCTTAATTTACGTTGCATAATATAGTGTGGATGTGGTATAGGAGGCGGACATCGTCTCTATGCCATCGTTAATAAGTATCAAGAATGATGTTAAACGGCAAGGGAAAACGAATTGGAACATAACCAACTTTTATTTCTAGGCCTGTTGTTTTGCCCTATTATGAAAAGTTACAATTTTATTTAAGTGCAAATGATGTTGGGATATCTTTAAGAATTGCAGATAAATGTTCAGAAAGCCTGAATACTTTAGCAGTAATTCACTAAATTTAATCTAAGTTCAAAACGATTCATCGTGATCGTTCAATCTCTAGTTTTGGAGAACGCGATCAATTTAAATTGATTTGTTGAAATTGCTACCAAGTTCTCTAGTCTCAGAGAATGGAATCAGTTCAGAGTGGCTTGTTGAAACTGCTATGAAGGTTCTTTATTCCTTATCCTTCAAGGTACTCGGTGTTTCCATAAACTAAGTAAAATAACATTGCTGATAAACCAATTCATTTTGGTCGGTTTGTTTGATTTTGAAACTATTTACAATCGACCCTTAAGAATTTTCAGTTGGTTATTAGTTTAACCGAATTAATTAAACATGTCAGAAATTTTTTGAGATCACTACATAATTAGATTTAAAAGAGAAAGTAGTGAAGAAAGCAAACAAAAATGATTCCTTCAAAAACAAATTTTTTTATTGATTCAACCAAGAGATCTAAAATTGAGAAGAAACGAACACCCAACAAAATACTTTTTCCACGCATATTAATGAACCACATGCATATCAATTTATAATATTTTTAATTAAATGCATTCTTTAATCAACCATTTTTATTCTCATCTTTCAAAATAAATCCTTCCTACGTAGATAATTATTTTCCCTTTTTATTGTAATAAAAGAGGCAATTAATTATCTTCAAAATCCACACAATACATAATATAACACATCAAATGTGTGAAGACGAAATGCCAAATTTGCATCCATCTACGACTTAAGGCATGACTTCTAACTCGAATGATTATCAATACTATCATTCCTCGTCTTGGAAGTCATGAACAGATAACGGAGTTAGAGCACAAGGCCCTGTATGCTATATTCAGCGGAACAAGGGTAAATTGGGCTAAATTTATATGTGACGAGCTCAAACATTTTTAGACTCGATCATGCCCATTGATTATCTACCCCACATACATCATGAGATTTCTACGTGCTCACAACATCCCCTCCTATTTCTCCACTTTTGAAGAAATTTCTCCAAAATATGCTTCCACAAAAATTTTCTTCCTAATGCACTTACTGAAAAATCCTCCGAAGTTTATATCTTTTGAAGAATTGACGCAACATCGTCAAGCCAAACAAGCTGGGCCTCCACCACAACCACATCCTGAACCATCACACGAGGGGGAATAACATTGCAAAACTACTACTCCTCCTCCTACACCATTTGATTGTACATACCATGGTGAAATTTAGGAGACTCGAACAGAAATGAATCCAAATGAATGTATTCGAGACCTCACTCCTCAAAATCAGCATATCTTATTTCGAAATCAAAAAGTTTTGGCTAAGCGCATTTACAGTTTTGAAACATCTTTTGCTACACACCTGGCCACACTTGAAACATCATGGCCATAGTTGAAACATCACTTTCAACTATATTATCGGCTCTCAAAGAGGTTCTTCAAAGGGTTCGTGGCCCTACACCACCTTCCGAAGATTGGCTAACCCTAGTGCCTTCTCCTCCTTCGAAACATTCCAAACTTTTTGAGGAGAACGAACCTCTAGAACAAGCTTCGACATTTCCTACAATGCAATCCAAAATATCTTTAGAATCTATTTTGATTTGAAAATATTGTATTACAAAATCCAACAATCTCCATGTTGATACTATATTTTCAAAAACGTCTTCCAAAAATCCAAACAATATATCCAAGGAAACAAATGTCACCACCACAGCTAAACCTCCCTTCAAACTATGCATGTCCGCCAATCAAACATGCACATCATCAATAGATCAAAACTGCTTGTAATACCACAAAGACCTCCAAGTAGGCTTTGCGGTTTTCGTTGTTGGCCCCACCTTGATTCAGACAAATTTATCTCTCCAACTTCACTTGTATAAGATTTTGCAATCTTTAAGGTTTTTTCAAGCAATGAATAAATATTATTGTTTTTCCTCTTTGCGTGTAGCAACTCCCTGTTACCCTTTCAAACCCTAGTTACTCCACCTAGAGTTGAGAAGTTACAACCTTTACCTTGCAGCTATCCAACAAAAAAAGATTCATTTTAATTTCTGGGATATGTCTAACCCCTATAAGCGTCGCCAAATTTTCAGTATCCATCTTCAACCTGACAGAACCTGTGGTTTGAACATGTAAATCTCCACCATTAACAGACTCCATCTTGCACGCTTCCTCTTTATAATTAGTGAATGCTTCCCTTTGATTGCAAATATGAAAACATGCACTAGAATCTAGCACCCACTCTCCTCTCGGGCTGCACAAAGGTTGGGTTGGGTCGGGTCAAGCTAAGTACTTCATCCGACCCACATTGGTTTGGGTTGACAAAAAATAAATTCGTACCCAACCTTACATGAGGTTGGTTTGGCCCGAGTTGAAGTATGGGTTGAGTCGGGTTGAAGATAGGGTTGGGTCGGTTCGGTCTGAAGTATGATTAATTTGTAACATAAAATATTAACATAATAATATTCAATATATTTAATTATAATGTCGCTTTTAAACACTGAGATATATCATATAGAGTTATTCACTACATGCATAATTCATTAGCATTTCATTACCAAACTACATCACATAAACGATTCACTAAACATATTTAGTTAGATTTTCATTTCAGAACACTTCTAAATGCTATTAAAAAGTTGAAAATGCATCTCAAATGCCCATAGCCTTGTTGTTCCTTCATGCTAGTTGCAGTCAAAATTGACATTCGAACTTACATTGTCAACGGTGACAGTGAACTCTAAAGTCTAAAGACTCTAAACTTAAAATTTATGTGATGCAAGGAAAAAGCAAAAATCTGAAACTTTTTTTATTTTTTAAAGTAAGGTTGGGTTGGGTTAAAGAAGAGTTGGGTGGATTGAAGTATTACACCTAATTCATATATAATATGGGTTAAAAATTGTAATCCATATCCAACCCAAACAAAGTTAGGTTGGGTCGAGTTTATGTGGGTTGGGTTAGGTTGGTGGATTGGGTCGTGTTGGATATGGGTTGTGTGCAGCCCTACTCTCCACCCCTACACATATCAACACAAAGAACATCATTGTTAATGCCAAAGTTTACCTCCGCATCATAGTCTCCCTACAACTTATTTTTGCTTCTTTCTTGAGTTTTTAATCCTCTCTTTATCTTCTCTTAATTTATTGCAAAATTTCAGCTAATGGCCTGGCTTTTTGCAGTAATAGAAAATAAAGTCTCGATCCGTATTCGGTTTGAATGAGCATCTTTCTCTCCTTACAAGGTGGACCTCTGCCAATGAGTTTATAGTTTCTTTTTCTTCAGTGGCTTTTCCTTTCGGTGAATTTATCCTCCACATCTCCTCATTAAGAAGGCTGCTAACCACATTCTCCATGGAAACAACACCGTTGGAAGTTGAATTGTTCAACGCGATAACCAGAGTTTCCCAACTTTCAGGCAATGAGCTCATTAATATCAAAGCTTGAGTTTCATCATCAACTCTAAAGTTTACCGCTGCCAACTGGTTCATAATTGCTTCAAAGTTGTTAAGATGTTCACCAATCGATTCGCCTTCCTTTAGTTTTAGATTGACCAACTTTCTCATCGGAAATGCCTTGTTCATCGTAGAATTTTTTGCACAAATCCCTTAAATTTTCTTCCATATTCCAAAAGCAGATGTTTCACAAGCAACGATATAAAAAACATAATTCTCTATAAAACAACGAATTGCCGCCATTGCCTTTCTATCCAAAGTTTCCTACTTTGCCTCAGTTATGTCGTTTGGCTTTTCCCCTTTGTTTTCCAAGGGTTGGTGTAGATCATTAAAATAGAAATAATCTTCCATCTTTGCCTTCCATAACCCCCATTTTCTTACATTAAGCTTTCCAACATTTATCTTCTCCATAGCCAAAGACTCTTCCAAAAATTTGTGTAGTTGGCCTTAATACCAACTGTTTGGAATTTTCTAGGATCACTACACAATTAGATTTAGAAGAAAAAGTAGTGAAGAAAAAAAAAATGATTCCCCAAAAAACAAAAACTTTTATTGATTCAACCAAGAAAATAGAAATGAGACCTAAAGTTGAGAAGAAATCTCAATCCCACACACCCAACAAAATACTTTTCCCACACATCTGATTAATGAACCATACGCATATCTATTTATAATAGTTTTGATTAAATGCATTCTTTAATCAACCATTTTTATTTCCATATTCCAAAATAAATTCTTCCCATGTAGAAAATTCTTTTCTCTTTTTAATGCAATAAAAGAGGCAATTAATTATCTTCAAAATCTACATAATCCACTAAAGAGGCAATGTATTTGAGCTACAAATCCACCTCGACTAAAATATCTTCAAAATCTATTTTGATTTGGGAATATTGTATTACAAAATCCAACAAAACTTTTATTATATTCTCAAAATTATTAACATTATAATGATTTTTTAGTTTAATTACCGATCTGAATAAATTTTATTTATTATATATGTATCAAAATTAATACTAGAAAGCATAACAATGCTAATAAGAATACTTTGATCATATATTTAGGTTTTATTTCAAATGACAATGAATATTCTAAACAATAAATTGAATCTTTTCTAGTTCGGATAAATTGGATAACCAATCGAACCAACCAATCTTAATTTGGTTGGTTTGGTTTTCATTTTTATCGGTTTTATTTTAGTTTAACAATTTTCATCATCGAATAAACCAACCAAATGTTCACCTCTAGATAGCATGATTATAATTTCTACATTAAGCCATAGATTTTTAATCTTTGTACAATCTTCCAATATTTCTATTTGGCACAAAAACTATTTGAGTAAATTCCTCAACTAAACTAAAAAAATGCTTCTTCATTCTCCACTTCACTTAGTTTCAACTCCTTCCCCCTCTCTTCATGTCCACTACATTTGTACTCACACAAATGACAGTACACTTGTGGTTTATGCTACATCTTCTTTTAGAAACAATGTGCCTAAAAACTACATACTTTTCGCCTTGCCAATTCCCATCTACACGCGTTAACAAACCTAAACCAAAAATCCCATTATTAAAGCCAACAAATCCATGTGGAGCTTGAACAAGCTAGTAGCTATTAAAACTCTTTTCTTTTAAATAATGCTTCAAAATTAATTTCCTTTCAACAACCAACCAAACCCCAGACCTCTTCCCTTATCTTACCTTACAAAATCCGTTTACTATAATGGGTCGCCTTTTTGATTCTCAGAAGTTAACATCAATACATTCATGGTATTCATTTGCTGACATTCAAGTGGCTAAAAGATTGATTATTGGAATGAAAGAAAAGAAAATATAGAACCAAATCTCATAGCATGATGAATAATATATAATATGAAAATGGACTTTACAAAAAGAAAACTTTATATGCATACATAAATCAGAGCACAATGTTCCAATCATCAGACCCAAGATAGTTATAGCAACATATCCTTATAATTGCTGATAAATATAGAAAAGAATAAACAATGGAAGATAAATTATGTGAATATGTCTTGGAGGTCCAACTTGTCTCATGAAGTTCCAAAATGTCTAGCTAAATCTAGAAAAAATGCTAAGGCTGACCTATAACAACCCGAAATTTAAGCAATAATAATTAATTAATGAATTAATTAAGTAATAAAATAACTTTGTGAAATTATCATAATTGAGCCACAGAAATGGCACTATTGCGTCTGTGATAATTTTCTGATCAATTTTCATATATAGATTGCCAAAATTGAAGCTAAAAGGAAGAAGTTACAAAAGAAAGAAGATATCAGAAAATAAAAGAGAAATAAGTAAATAAATAAATAAATATAATAGGTCAGGTCGACCCTAGGGTCGACCTAGCTGTCGACCCGCCTACGCACTTGGATGTTGTTTCGTCCAGATTGTGAAGATGAAGTGTTTTTCGATTTTTATTGCATCTTGTGCGTCCGTGCTTCCATCCGACGGTTCCCAGCGAGCCTGTGACATGGTTTCACCAGATTTAATCTTCAAATCTGATAATCTGAGGTTCATAAGTGACGCTATAAATAAGACCATAGGCCTAGGAATTTTTTCCATTTAGATTTTCTCCATCTGGGTTCATTGACTGAGGCTGGACCCTAAAATTTATATTTTTCCAAGGAGAAGGTCTTTTTAATTAAAATGTTTTATACCCTAAAAGTGGATCTGGGAAGGCTACGGAAAAGAGCTAAGGACTACATGTTAGTGTTTAAGTAATTATTTTAGATATTTAAATAATTTAAATAATAGGGTTCTCAATAGTTGTAGTTTTTCTATAATTTTGAGACCGCTTTTATATAAGTTGTTTGCATTTAATTTTTAATGTTCTTTTCATTTTATTTTGTTCAGCTATTTTTATTTAGCTATTTTATTCATTTATTTACAGTTAGTTACTGTTATTTATAGTTATTTGTATTTTATTTACATTTGTTTCACGTTAGAATTCAGCTTGTAAATTTTAGTTCTTTTTATCCCTTTTTACGCGAATGAAAATAATGGAAAAAGGACAATTCGCTAATATGGACTAAATTATAGGAATGCTAAATTTACGGAAATTTGATGTAAATAAGAAGAACTGTACTAAAAAAGAATATAGACTGAAATAGGCAAATTTGACATTTACAAGCAAGTTTATAACTAGTCATTATAACTTAGAAGACAGGATAAAAAGGAAATTATAACGTAGATTATAATTAAGCAGAAAGAACATAAAAAGACTTATTTTAAAACTTAGAGTTAAGTTAATAAGAAAATTTAGCAAAGATAACAAAAAGGCTTATTTTAAAGACTTACAATAAGTTAATAAGAAAATAGAGCAGAATTAACAAAAGAGGCTTATTTAAAAGACATATACTAAGTTAATAAGCAAAGATAGAAGTATGACTCGTAGCAGCAGCATTCCCCTTCAGTCAGGAACTGATGGTCTCGCAATAGGTTAGGTGGGGCTGGGACACGCTTGTACTATTTGGGGTAGATAAGTGGTCAATAGGTAGAAGCTCAAATCAGAGGATTTGAGCAAGGGGCGCAACTAGATTTTGTTTGTTAGGACTCGTATCGGTAGCATTCCCCTTTCAGACTGGGACTAATGGTCTCATAACACACTTAGGTGAGGCTAGGCAGGACCCTGTCAGACTAGGACTGATGGTCTCACAACAGATCAAGTGAGGTTGGGCACGCTTATGTTGTTTAGGGTAAATAAGTGGTCAAAAGTGGGAGTGATAGATAGTGTGAGCCAAACGGTGGCCGAGTGTGCGGCCTCGGAGCAAGGATATAAGTTGCTATGGAGTTCCAAAGCGCTAAACATGTGTCTTTCTGCTGTGGGACTCACAGGATGGGACTAGCTCATAATGACACAATAGAGATAGAGGGCCGATCAAAGGGTAGAATTAGGACTTCAACCTAATTACAGTACGATTAGGATTTTAGCCTAATCAAAGCAGCAATCTAAAATGAGTGCAAACAATCAAAAATGATTAGAACTATTTAAGCAAACCTAACAGTTAAACAATGTTCTATTCTAGCTTTATCCTTTCCTTTATTTCCTTTTTATACTAGAACTGTTACTAAGTCTATTATCTTTATCTTGCTTAAAATACTAGTAACTACTTTCAATCACAAAACTTTTATTCTACCCCACTCCTCTATTTTTATTTTTTCCCCATAGGCCGACCGAGGCAAGGATAATAGATTTTGAATTTTCCTGAAGATTCGGCTGTGGAGTTTTTCTTTATGTATTCTTCTTCTTTTTAGTTTTCATTTAGATTTTTATGTACTGGTACTATTTGAGGGGGGTGATTTTGTACTCTGATATTGCTACTGAGACGGTATTTTTCATGTGACATATGTATTTTGTATTCTAAGGCATATTTTCGTTATGACTTATTTTATGAAGTTTAACTTTAAATATTATTTAAATGTTTCCACTGTTTTTACTTAATTGTCTTGTGAATCTTAGTCTCTGTAAAGTTTTAGCTATACCTACAATGCACCACTTCTTTTAGTGTGTTCGTTTTGGGTATACTAAGGGGTGTGCGGTATTTCACTTCGTATCAAAGCCTAAGGTTACAGATTCCTAAAAACTTGTTTTAAAAGTAAAGTATTTTTGAAAAGTCAAATATTTTCAAAGTATTTTTTAGAGAGAAATTGTTGTTATAGAAATGGTTTTTTAAGTATAAAATATTTTTATAAAATCCTCTAAAAGTCCAGTTCAATTTTCTTTTGATTCTTTTGAGCCTAAATTCCCTTTTTCTTTGCATAGCATGGCGGATGCCCCTAATATTCTCGAGGGTATCTAAGTCCTAGGCTGGTTTCTTAGATACCTTCAAGCCATGACATCACAGGTGCAATGGCAAGCGTCCAATCCGGCATCAGTGGGTAGAGATTCGATTAATCCACCCATAGCAGCCAATTTCTCTAAGCTATGCAAGGACTTCACTAATTTAAGAGACAAGACATTTTTTGGTATGGAGAATTTCGTGAAGCATGAGCTTGGTTGGGGAGAATTTTAATCGACAAAATTTCGATTGGTTTAGAAAATAGCCGAAAAATTTCGAATTGAATTTTACAGCAAGCGCACGGCGTACTATCATAGTATGTGGCGAATACGGGGTTGATCCGTAGGGAATTGTTAGAGTTTCAAAATCTATTCAATCAAATTAGACCAAATGGAGGAGAAATTGTTAACTGGAAACAAAATGAAGTTAGAGCTAGAATTAAAATGTGATTAGAAAACTATTGAACTAGAGAACAATTTAGGGATAAATTCACTCTCATATTTTTGTAAAACAGTAAATAATAATTTATGATCTCTACCTTTGATATTAAGTGCAATAATTATCGTATTTATCATAAGTATGGTTTATTTATGTTAATTAACATAACTCAAACCATCAAATTATAATACAACAATTATACCACTTATAATTCTCATAAAAATGAAGCTAAAGCAAAAGCTATTTTAAGTATGATCTATTTACTATGGTAACTAGTAATATAGATCATCAAATTTCATTTTTACTTTCATTTCAAAATCAAAAATTAGTCAGCAAAGGATGATGTAAATTGTATTTATATTGAATAAGAATAGCTCATTTGCATAAGCAATATAAGCTATCAAACCCACTTGTATAAACTTACATCAAAATTTACTTCATGAAGCACAAATCAAATAAGACCATAAACCATAGAAATGTTGAAATTACATAATATTTGAGAGCTTCATTACCTCTAAATTGAAGGTGTTTAGCTGCTCATTTGTGGCATTAAAGCAACATAAGTAAATTTCAACATTAAAAAGAGAAGAAAATAGAAAATAAGCAAAGAAAGCAAAAGAGATTAGCTACTAACTACTTGCATAAAAAATATAAACTACATTACTTGCATGAATGTAAATATAAGCTCTGAACATAAAGAGAAAGAGAGCATAGAAATAAACATTAACAATAAAACAAAGGAAAGCATGTAGAAAAGAGAGAAGAAAGAGGCTTGGAAGCCATTTTTATTTCACTCAACATAGAGCTTACAACTTACTTTCTTAATTTCCTAACAAATACGAAAGAGTAGAAGATGGTTTCATGTACATAAGAGGGCTATATATACATGCATAAAACCATAATTCTATTTTTAAGGGGCTTTCTAAAATGCCCTTTAGGAAGTGTGGCCACCAAGTAACCATTAGCCACCAATTAATCCATCATTTGTTGTGCATGAAGCTTTAACCTCCACTTAGTTGTTCATTAGCTCATAATTGTATATTTACGTAAGTGGGTGGGGTCCTACATGATCTTGAACTTGAATTATTTTCTCTTCATTCCCTTGTATTTCATTTGTGCATGCATGTATCTTCATATAAGCCTCTTCCATGCGCATCCAATTTCCTATAAAAATTCTTAAATTGACACATGCACAAAAATGACCATTTTACCCATGAATGAAGATGAAAGTATGATGGTTTTAAAATAATTGAATTTTGATTTTAGACATGTTAAAATGCCCAAATATGATGTTTATTTAAATAAAAAGAGACAAAAATATGGATGTAAATATATGCACATTTACGTGCACATCAAATACCCCACACTTATCTTTTTATTCGTCCTTGAATAAAGGAAAACTAAGATAAATCCGTTTTCGTAGAGAGCACGATTGCATTGAGCGTATGCAACAAGCCATTAAACCTCTGGATGTTCCTATTAGAACGAGTGTTGTCTCGTGAGGATTTTCAACGGGTACTACCGACAAAATCCAAATGCAGGATGAAAATATTTACAAAATGCAAGATTATTTACAAAGAGATGAATGTGAGTTTTTGAAAGTATTTACAAATGAAGTATTTGCTTTCAAATTAACACGAATAAGTTAAATATAGGTTTAGGTTATTATCTTGAAATTTTTTAGTCATTTACTCGTCAAAATTTTCAATAAAAACAAAGTTATCATAACAAATAGAGATTAGTTTAACTTGTTATTTTGGTTGATAACACAGTGTAATTATGAAATGGATCATTAGTTGATTATCAAAATTTATCAAAGTGGTATTTTTCATTTCTTTTCAATAACAAGTCAAATCAAACAAGTTAAAATGGTGCTTGGATTTCATTTTCTTAATCTCTCTCTAATTTTTATTTGAAAATTTTATTTATATTAACAATATTTACATTTGCCTAACTCAGATAAACTGAGGCCGGATATATTACCCATGCACTGCCTTGCGGGATTATGCGAGGGGGAATACAGAGCGTGGCAAGTGAACACACGAGTGTGAAAACCTATTGACTGTAGGCATTAGTAAAAAGAAATTTTATATATACACCTATCTCAAATAAACTGAGGCCAGATATACCATTCGTGCACGGCCTTGCGGGCTTATGTGAGAAAGGTACAGAGCATAGCGAGTGTACACAACAATGTGTGCACCTATCGACCGTAGGTGTTAAATAGAAAATATTTACATATATACAAATATATATTTTTGAAAGAGAGAGTCTTGCAAAATAATCTTAGCACCATTTAACTTAGAACATAAATTTTTTATATCCTTTACTTTAAATTTACCACTTTTTAAAACAAAGATTTTCAATTAGAACATACTACATAATTAACACATATGAACCTTCCTATATACTAGTTAAACCATTGTTATTTGTAATCAAACTTCATTTTTATTTTAGTTAGGAAAATTAAATTTTTCAAACATTTCAATTTATTAACCAAAACTTATACTTATCCCATATTGTTTCTTCAAAAATAAATCAAAATGCTAAAAAGAAAATGTTTTTGAGATTTAGAAATTTTTGAGATTTTTTTTAAGTAAGAAAATGAAAATTCAAAAATGCCATGAAACTAAAATAAAAATAAAAATAAAAATGAGACTCAATACCCTACACTTAATTTTGACTGTGTCCCCACAGTCAATGCATGATATAATGAGTGTAACGGGGAAAAATATGTACATATTTTCAAAAGAGGGTTAATATTCTTACTAGACATAGCTTGGCTCATGAAGGATCATGAGCTCCTCCTCTTGGTTACTGGCCAATTCCAAAAAAGGTTTCAAATGATGACCGTTGACTTTGAAAATAGATCCATCTCTAGGGTTTTCTATTTCTACGGCACCATGTGGAAAAACAGTTGGTATCATAAATGGTCCAGTCAATCTTGATTTAAGTTTCCCAGGGAATAAATGAAGTCTTGAGTCATATAAAAGAAATTTTTGGTTAGGCAAAAATGTTTTCCTTAGGATTGACTTGTCATGCAAAACTTTGGTTCTTTCTTTGTAAATTTTCTCATTTTCATATGCGTCGTTCCTAAGTTCTTCTAGTTCGTTGTGTTGCAATTTTCGGGTTTCACCGGCTTTCTCAAGATCAAAGTTTAAGTTCTTTATTGCCCACAACGTTTTGTGTTCGATTTCAACGGGTAAATGGCAAGCTTTACCGTGAACTAAACGAAATGTGGACATCCCAAGGTTAGTTTTAAAAGCAGTACGGTAAGCCCAAAGCGCGTCGGTCAATTTCTGAGACCAATCTTTTCGATTTTTGTTCACAGTTTTCTCCAAGATTTATTTTGTTTGACGATTTGAAACTTCTACTTACCCACAAGTTTGAGGATGATATGGAGTGGATAACTTGTGGGTTATTGAGTATTCCTTCATTAATGTTTCAAAAGATCGATTGCAAAAATAGGTGCCGTTATCACTGATTATTATGCGAGGTGTGTCGAACCTCGAAAAGATGTTTTCTTTGAGAAATTTCACAACAATTATATGGTCTTTGGTTTTGCACGGAACAGCTTCGACCCATTTGAAACATAATCGATAGCGAGAAGGATATAGAAGTTTCCAAAAGAATTGGAAAAAGGTCCCATAAAATCGATACCCCAAACATCAAAGATTTCAATCGTAAGAATGGGGTTTCAAGGCACCATATCTTGTCGTGAAATTCATCCAAGCATTTGACATCGATTGCAAGTTTTACAAAATTCATATGAGTCTTTGAAGAGAGAAGGCCAATAGAAACCACATTGAAGTACCTTTTCCGCGGTTTTTCGAGGACTGAAATGTCCACCGCATGCTTGATTGTGGCAAAACGAAAGAACACTTCTGATCTCATTATCCGGAACGTAATGTCGGATGATTTAGTCAGGATAACATTTGGACAAGTATGGATCGTCCCAATAGAAATATTTCACTTGGGACATGAATTTGTATTTGTCTTATTTGGACTAAGATGAGGGAGTTTTTTTAGTGACTAAGTAGTTCAATATATCAGTGTACCATGGATCGATAGAAATTGAAGGGAGTTGTTTATCGGGGAAGTTTTCATTGATTGGCAAAGAAGATAGTGCGTTCGAAAGACGAGACAAGTGATCGGCTATGACATTATCGGATCTTTTTTTGTCTTTGATTGTAAGGTCAAATTCTTGAAGTAAAAGGATCCAACGAATCAAACGGGATTTAGCATCCTTTTTAGGGAAGAGATATCAAAGCGCAGAATGGTCACTGTAGACCGTAATGTGTGAACCTATCAAGTATTGTCGGAATTTTTCGAGAGCAAAAATGACAGCTAGAAGCTCTTTTTCAGTTATTGTGTAGTTGAGTTGAGCGTCGTTCAAAGTCATGCTCGCATAGTAAATGACGTGAAGGATCTTGTTGATGCGTTATCCTAAGACAGCACCAACGACAAAGTTCGAAGCATCACACATGATTTCGAAAGGAAGATCCCAATTGGGTGTGCAAATGATTGGAGCAGAAATGAGTTCCTTCTTAAGATGTTCGAAAGAGGAGATACACTAAGAGTTGAAATTGAATGGAATGCCTTTTCCGAGAAGAGTCATCAAAGGACGAGCGATTTTACTAAAGTCTTTCATGAAGCGTCAGTAAAAGCCAGCATGTCCTAGAAATGATCGAATGTCCTTAAATTTTTTGGGAATGGGTAGATTTTCAATGACATCGATTTTTGCTTTATCTACCTCAGTGCCTTTATTTGAGATGATATGTCTAAGGACTATGCCTTGTTTGACCATAAAGTCGCATTTTTCCCAATTCAAAGTCAAATGTTTTTCTTTACATCGATTTAGAACCAATTCGAGATGATGTAAACATTGAGAAAAAGAATCACCAAAGATAGAGAAATCATCCATAAAAACATCTAGAAAGCGTTCAGTCATGTCGGAAAAGATTCCAACCATGCATCGTTGGAAAGTCGCAGGAGCATTACAAAGTCCGAATGGCATACATCGATAAGCTAAGGTGCCAAATTGACACGTGAAAGTTGTTTTCTCTTGATCTTCGAGAGCGATTGAAATTTGGTTATAACCTGAATAATCTTCAAGGAAGCAGTAAAATTCGTGGCCCGCTAAACGTTCGAGCATTTGGTCGATGAAAGGAAGAGGGAACTGATCCTTACATGTTGCGGCATTTAGTTTTCGATAGTCAATGCAAACACGCCAACCTGTTTGAGTACGAGTTAGAATAAGTTCATTTGAATTGTTCTTGACAACTGTTAGCCCAGTCTTTTTTGATACAACGTAAATTAGGCTAATCCATGAACTATCAGAGATTGGGTAAATGATTCCATTGTCGAGAAGTTTAAGAATTTCATCATGCACTGCGTCTTTCGTTTTTGGATTAAGTCTTCGTTGCGCGTCACAAACATACTTGGCATCGTCGATTACATGGATGCGATGTTGGACAAAACGGGACTAATCCCCTTTATATCGAAAATCAACCATCTAATTGCTTCTCTGTTTTTCGAATGAATAGAGAGTAATGAGGTTTCTCGATCAAGAGAGAGAGTTGCGAAAATTATGACGGGCAATGTTTCTTCTTCACCTAAGTATGCATACTTAAGGTGATCGGGAAGTAGTTTGAGGTCCAACTTCAGGAGTTTTTTGATCAAAGAGTTGGGTTGAGATTCAGACTCAACTTGAAGTAATTCAAAGAAAAGAGTGTATTTAATCTTGTTAGGAATTTCAGGAAACAACTTTTCGTACTCGGGTTCGCGTTCGTCGTTAAGGTCAAGTGTCTCGCTTTCGAAGTTTTCATGAATGGCACTAACTTCCAACGTTTCGTCACGAGGTTCTGCTGAATATGCGCTTATATGATTTTTGTTTGATGATAATAAACATATATACATTCATTTAAATGTATTTGTTAATATACTATTTTGTTTTCACAGATTAAATAAATATTTGTTGAATAAATTAAATAACACAGAATTTGAATTCAAACGAATATTTTATTCAAACAAATATTTATTACAATTTTGAATAGTACAATTTCAAGCTCTCACTATAACTATACAAATTCAATTACAATACAATTTCTAATTACAATTCAACTTACATTCAGAACCTCACTACATATCACTCACACTCGTATTTATCTTTAACTTCCTTCCAGTTCGAATCCAGCATCTGAGCAATCTGCAAAAATAAATTTTGACGCAGTAAAATTGAAAAAGAAATATTTTTGCAATATAAAATAAAACGATAATTTTTGAAAATATGATTTTCCTTAGTTATTTGGGTTGTTCGTCATAATTTAAATTTGAATTCATCATACACGAACAACTCGTGACATACACAGTGTATCACTGTATATGCCACAAGGCCGTGCACGCCGATATATACACTTGATTGATTTACAGGGACAGGTGAGCACAGGTCAAACCCAAATAAAAAGCCTGGTTCAACTCACGTGCAATAACATAAATGTCACAACTCTCAGCACAAGGTCAAACCCGAGTTTTAAAACTAGATTCAATGCAGGTGCAACTCAAATGCACACATGAATGCTATGATCAAAGTATGCATGTATATATATCGACCAGGCAGCAACATGCTTGAAGACTACGCCAAAACTAACAGCTAGTGATATATGCAAACAAAACAATGCCACTGCAGATACAAATCGTGCACATACAACCAGACCAAATGCAGAAAGATGAATCACCAGCCATAAGTATACACAACAAACTCAGTGACATGCACAATAATCAACACAGTGAAGAACATGGATGTCAAAGTGTACATGGAACAATACTACAGCTCGACCAAATGGCCAACATGATCAGGAAATATAACATGCAGTTTGTTGTGATACGAGCTCGAGCACAGTTGAAGCTCAAGACATCAAGTGATACAAGTCAGAGCAACAAAACCAGACACATGAAGACCAACAGGCTACAAGATATCATAAGCAAGACCAAATTGCATAAGTGACCACAAAGACAGAAGGCAAGTGCACAACTATATTCAAACATGACAGGAAACAGATCAATATGAACTGATGAAGCAGTACAGAACTCAAGTGAATGAAAACATATATGCAACATGGTAAGCAACTGCATAGGACATGCACATCAACCAAATGGATGGAAGCAAAGACCAGAAGTGCATTTATCAAGAACATAATGAAGCAATACAGTATGAAAAGCATGCAAGATCCAACAGCTACATGAAGCATCAAAACTCATGAATACAGTAGCAAGGTTGCAAGCATATGAAATGCAGACTACAAGTGTACAACAGTGTCGATAAAGATCAGAGACAAGTAATGCAACATGTATGCACCAGTAAACCGAGCTAAATGCAAAACAGTTCGAGCTATATCCCAGTGCCAACATATCCAACTAGAAGTGCAACTACAAGATACAGCAAGCACAACAAATCAATGATAACAAAGTCAAGGTTTCTAGTTAATCAAGTCATTCAATGCCGAAGACAAAGTGAAACCAGAAGTCAGGTTATAAAATTCAAGTGCCAGAGAAGTTAAAATTCACGAACGAAAAAAAAAGAAATCAAGCGCGTACGCGTATTCTTTGAAATAGTCAAAGAAAAGTAAATGTAGAAAGTCTCTGCCGTATGAATCAAGGAATTGAACAAATCATAAATCGAAACCGTGAGTGCCAAGCATCAAATTATACGTATATGAAAAAGTCAGTGACATCTCAATCATCAAAACAAAATCGAGCGGCCAAAGCACAGTGAAGACGAATTCAAACAAAATTTATACGAACGCAAAAATAGGGTTTTGAATCCTATATAAACCCTAGGATCATCATCGGCAAATCTATTCGAGTTCGAGCATAACAAAGAACAAATCATCCAACTCGAATCATGATCGAGTTCAAGCATCAACCCAGTAAAGCAAAAAGATAAAATTACATACCGAAGCAAGGAGTCGAACTCGATCGAACAACGAAGCAGCCAAGAGCGAACGAACGAGAACAAAGCACACGAAAAAGGTGCAGCTTCAATACCTTAAATTTGGATCAAGAGCCGAAGTCCTAATTTGGAGTAGAAGAGCCCTAATTTCAGAAACAGGACGAAGCCGCCATTATTCTTACAAGCAAAGGAACGGGCCAAGCAAAAGAAGAAGGGAATGGGTCATAGAATTAAAAAAAAAGGGGCCGGCCTTATTATAAAAGGCTTTAGTTTAATTTCAATTAGGGTTATTTGTTTTTAAGTTGTTTTAAACTGTTTTAAGTTTTTGTTTTCACTTTACAAAACAAAACTTGGTAAATCAGCACCTAGGGTTTTGGTAGTGTCAGATTGTCTAGTTAGAATTAGTTCAGTGAGCAGGGTGTGCGAGTTTGCAGAGCTCTATAGGCGGGAGCAGAGTTTGCGAGTAAGCAAATCTCTATAGGCGGGAGTAGAGTTTGCGAGTAATCAAAGTTCTATAGGCGGGAGCAGAGTTTGCGAGTAAACGAAACTCTATAGGCGGGAGCAGGGTGTGCGAGTCTAGTAGAGTGTTTATGAGCGGGAGCAAATGCTTGCGAGTCTAGTAGAATGTTTGTGAGCGGGAGCAAATGTTTGCGAGTTTAGTCGAGTGTTTGTGAGCAGGAGCAAAAGGGTCTGCGAGTCTAGTAGAGTGTTTGTAAGCGTGATACTGTTTAATTCTAATAGAAATCTAGGAATGCAGCAGTAGGCAGGGGTTGCCGAAGCTGGGTAAATTTTGTGTGTGATTTACTTTTCAGCATATTTATTTCTGCAATTTGTTTCTGTGTTTAATTCGAGAAACTTTTCTATAACCCTATTCATCCCCCCTCTAGGGTTAGTCTAGATCCTACAGGTTCATTTGATTGGCTTTTAAGATTGAAAATGTTAAGATCCAAAGTCATGTTTCCAAAAGAGATTTTCATCGATCCGTTACGACAATTGATTAAGGCATTTGAGGTGGCTAAGAATGGTCGGCCTAATATCAATGGAATTTGACTCGAGGGATTTGTCATGGGTTGTGTTTCGAGAATGATAAAGTCAACAGGGAATATGAATTTCCCTACTTGAATGAGCATGTCTTCTATTTCTTCCACGGGTTTCTTAATGGAACGATTGGAAAATTGAAGCGTAACTTTCATGGGTTTGAGCTCACCTAGGCCTAATTGTTCGTATACGAAGTATGGAATCAAGTTGACACTCATGCCTAAGTCTATCAAACATTTTTTAATCGTCTTGTCTCCAATTGTACATGAAATCGCAGGGCAGCCAAGATCTTTATATTTAACGAGCATGGATTGGGACAAGACTTCGCTCAAACTAGCGGCTAAGAAGACTTTTTTGGGCACTTGAGTGTGTCGATTTTGAGTACACAAGTCCTTAAGAAATTTTGCATAAGCGGGGATTTGCTGAACGATATCAAGAAGCGGGATGTTTACTTTCACTTCTTTAAAAATTTCCAACATCTTTTCCATTTGCTCCGAGTGTTTTTTAGTCGAAGGCGATGCGGAAATGGAACACGATACTCAGTAGGTGGGTCTACTCGAGTAGAAGTAGAAGAATTTTGATTGGTTTTCGATTCAACGTTTGGCTCCACGTTCTGTTCCGATCCGTTTGAAGCGTCGAGAGAGGTTTTCGGTAAATCATTTGGATTAACGACTTGATTATTGATTTGTTTATCGAAACGTAGAGTTGTGATAGCATTCAATTAGGTGACATTGCTATTTTGAACAACATGGGCTTGATTTGAATTTGCTTTTTGATTTCTGGGATTTGGAAGGGGATGACTTGGGAATGTTCCTTGTTCGCGTTCGCTTACAAACGTGGCTAATTGACTCATTTACATTTTGAATTTTGCAAGTGATTGGTTTGTGTTTTGCATATATGAGGTCAATAAATTTTGCAAATTGTTGTTTGATTGAAGGCTTTGAGTAGTTGCCTTAACCAGTGTTTCAAGAGTTTTCTCAAATGAAGTTATATGTTTATCGTCTCGGAGAGTATGAGCAGAATTTGGTTGAAAATTTGATTATTGTGGTAGATTATGGGATGGACCCGCAAAGTTTGGTTGAAAATTGTTGGGCTGAAAGGGAGGATTCGAATCTTTATTTGGGAATCCTTGAAAACTGGGACGCATCATATTCGTGTTGGGATTGTTTTGGTTCCACGCATAGTTCGGATAATTTCTCCAACCAGGGTTGTACGTTGGAGAAAATGGGTCGTTTTTGGCTTTATCGAAAGCATTGATTTGTTTGAAAGAATTGGGACACTGATCGGCTATATGATTAGGATCGTTGCATTTATAACATATTGTTTGGAAAGCTTAGTTCATTTGATTCAATGAGAAAAAGTTATTAAATTTTTTAATCATTGTGTCAATCTTAGCTTCCAAAGCAAAAGAAGATCCATTTGAGTTTGCACTTGATCGTGAGTAAATTGATTTTTCGTTCGAACATTCCCATTGGGAGGACTTTTTAGCGAGATTTTCAAGAAATTGCCAAGCATCGTCGTGATGTTGGGCAAGAAAGTTGCCTTGGCACATTGATTCGAGCATTGTTCGTGAGTGTTTTCGAGTCCATCGTATAAAATTTGGCAAATCATCCATTTTTCAAAGTTATGGTGTGGACATTTTATCTAAAGCTCTTTGAATCTTTCAAAACATTTTCCAATTGGTTCTCCCTTGAATTGATGAAAAATTACAATTTTTGTTTTGAATTCTACTTGATTTTTCCAAAGTGTGGAGCTTTTTCAAGAAATTTTTACGAATTCTTCCCAAGTTTTAATCGAGTTTGATGGTAAGCTGTACAACCATTTTTCAGCGTAATCCGTAAGAGCGAATGGAATTAATCGAAGTTTGATTCCGTCATCAGAAAGTTGTTGGAGTTTAATAGTTGCACAAACTTGTTCGAATTTAGTTAAGAAAATGTATGTGTCATCGTGCTCGAAATTGTCAAATTTTGGAAGCGTGGCAATATGGTTTGCGTGAATTTCGAAATGGTTACCCGTAGGGATGGGTAACATGATGCAAGATGGAATAGAAACTCTATCGGGAAAGATTCTATCCATAAGAGTTCGAGGGGCACTCTCGTACGCCATTTCGGGAGGATTGTATGTTTGAGTTATATGGTTTGTAGAAGGGGCGCGAATCCAAGTATTCGTTATTGTGTCACGAGTCTAAGTACTCATGCACTAGTGAAAGTTGAGAAGAGAAAGAAGTTAGAAATGAGTTTAGAGAATGAAAAAAGATTTGAAAACTTGTTTTTATTTTTGTTTTTTGAATTTTCTCTTTTTTTTACAAGGAAGAAAACTATTTACCAAGTGAGATCTATTTTCAAAAGAAAAGTTTGATTTTTGTTTTGTTTTTGGTTTTTCAATGGTTTTTTTATATATGTTTTTGTTTTTTAAAATATTTACCAAAAGGGATTTTTTTTCTTTTTAGAAAATGGAAATTGATTTTTGTTTTTGTTTTTGAATTTTCAAATTTTTTTGAAATTTTTTTTATTTTTGTTTTTGATTGAAAATTATCAAAGGAAAGGAAAAAAATTGTTTTTTGATTAAAAACTAAGTTAAGTAAAATTTACAATTTTTTTTGGATTTTGGATTTTTTTTGTTTTTTTTAAATATGCATGAACTGATACAACTAAATGAATGCAAAGGACTTAATTACAATTTTCTATTCTTAGTAGCTCCAAACCCAAAATTGTATAATCACACTTTGTCTTAAATCAACAAAAATATTTCTCAATCGGGTAACGGACATGGGTTGTCGGTGCACCACGAATCACCGTAGCAATGCAACCGAAGGTCTAAGTACCATCATAGGAACAACCACTATAATATTTACGAATCACCGTAATATTTATAAATTGTTATTACTCTGCCATAGCCTAAATACCAAGAAATACAATTATTCAAAGAAAACAACTGTGAAGATACAATTAGCCCTAAGTGAGCTCGCGACACCCTTAGGTCCAATGTCTAACCTTTATTATTAGTCAAATTTTACGATGAAATGCGTTTGTGGGCTAAAAAAAGGGTGATGAAATCCCCCACCTTATGTGAATTGGGGTGTTGCCCTTAGAAAAGAAAATAAGATGAGATGAATGCAAAACAAAAATTAAACGTGAATTTACAATGCAACTAAAATGAAATTTGTTTTTGTTTTTGAATTTTCAATTTTTTTACATATATAAATGCAAACGCAAGCAACCAATAATGCAATTCAAATAAAAACAAGGAAAAAGAGCACAACACCAGAGAATGTAGATTATTAGCAATTTATTTTTAAACGGAGAATTTTTTGTTTTTAAGCAAGCAAGCTATTATTTTTGGGCAAGCTAAGCAAAGCAATTTATTTTTGGCAGTCTCCATTTGAAATTCGACTTTGGCAACCTGAAATAAAACAAAGAGATATATACAGTCTTTTTGTAATTAGAAAATAATAGAAACGGAAAAGGAAAATGTTAAGAAAATTGTAGAAATCAAAGGTAATTAAAAAAAACTCACTTTTTTTTAAGAGAAAACAAAACAAAACTCAAAGAAAGCAAACTTTTTTCTAAAGAAACGGAACTTAAAAGGATTTAGAACAAATCAAATTAGAACTTCACAAAACAAAATAGACCCGACCCAAAAACAAGCCCCACTGCCCAAATGCAAAACACTGTTAATCCCCTCTTCTCTTTAAAAATGAACAGAACCACGAAGTCGCTTCCTTTAAAAACAAAGAAATTGCAAAATCAAAATCACGAACAAAAGGAAAAAAAATTGGCGATGCGATCGGCTGGATTAGGGTTTAAGACAATGTCGATTTGGTGTGAAGGCGATGGGAATTACATGTTCGGTGATGGAGGTAGATCAGATGAAGCAATCGATTAGGGATTCAGGCGATGTGATACAGGCGGTCTCGGTTCGTGGATTGAGTGGTTGGCGATTGGGTTCCGTGCTTAGAGGATGTTGTTCGATGTTGATTGTGATGGCGAGGTGATTTGGATGAGTTCAAGGCGAACAACTGAAGGCGATACAGTAGTAGTTGTGATGTTGCTTGGGACTTGTAAATGTTATTGGCTGTAATTGTACTATACTGTTGTAAATGTGGCTTAATGTCGAGGTTGATGGATAGTTGGTTGAGGATGATGATGGTAGTAGGTTTGTGGGAGATTGAAGTGATTATTAAGCAAGTTGATGGTAGGGGTAATGAAAGGCAGCACTGTGATGGTTTTGTAGAAATTGCAGTGTGATGAAGCAGTTAGAAGAGATGAAGGAAGAAGCAGTGGCTGCTGTTGAATGGTTAAAGACAACGCATTGGCATAGTTTTGATGTCACGGTATATGGGTGAATTTGTATGTAATGATGATGAAAGAAGTATGTTTATGGCCAGGGGTGGTTTATGGAAGGAGGATGATTGTATGGTGGAGGATTATGTTAGTGGCTGTTCTGATTCGATGTGTATGGTTGATTGATACAGTCGTGAGGAGGAAGAAGTGGAAAGTAGTGGTATGTTGATGGCAAGTGTTCGACTGAAGGAGTTTGAAGAAGAGGCAGTTTCGACAGTGTTTGACTGGGTATGTTTGAAGAAGATGCAATAGTGAGTGATTGGTGGAGGGGAACAAGCAGTGGTGGTATGGGGTTTGATGGATGAGCAATAGTTTTGTTCCACCGGGTGGTTGCTGTGAGAGGTTGGTGCAGGCAGTTATGCAGATAGTGGAGATGGTGACATGTTGTGAAGAGGAAGCTTGTTGAAGGCTGTGAAAGGGGAGGGTGTATTGATATGTCAGAGGAGTTGCACAGTTGCACAGGGTTAGAGGAACTGAAATGTGAATGGCAGACAATTGTGCTTGTGTATGTATGTAGGGGATAATGTGCACAGTTTGGTGTGTACAGAGGAACAGCTGCTATAGTAGGCAGGAGTAAGTGGGTGAGTTCTGGTTTGAGCAGTGTAAAGGAATGGTAACAGAGAAAGGTTGTGTGGAGTAAAATTATAGCAAAAGTTTGAAAAATGAAAATTGGAGTTGTATATGAAAAATTGTAAATGAAAAATGCAAAAAGCAATGGCAATGAATTTTTTTTCCTTTTCAATTGATGTTGTGTAATTTTTTTTAAATATGAAAATGCAATGCAAAAACAACTAGACAATAACAACAAGCACACAAACAAGTGTAAACACAATTTTTTTAAAAAAAAATTAAAACACACAAAAATCAAATTAAAAATAATTCAAAAAATAGAAAATGAAAATCAAGACAAATCCCCAACAACGGCGCCAAAAACTTGTTAATCGACTAAATTTCTATTGGTTTAGAAAATAGCTAAAAAATTTCGAATTTAATTTTACCGCAAGCGCACGGCATACTATCGTAGTACGTGGCGAATATGGGTCGATCCGTAGGGAATTGTTAGAGTTTAAGAACCTATTCAATAAAATTAGATTAAATGGAGGAGAAATTGTTAACCAGAAACAAAATGAAGTTAGAACTAGAATTAAAATGTGATTAAAAAACTATTGAAGTAAAGAACAATTTAGGGATAAATCCACTCTCATATTTTTGTAAATCAAAAAACAATAATTTATGATCTTTAGCTTTGATATTAAGTGAAATTATTATTGTATTTTTCATAACTTTGGTTTGTTTATGTTATTAATTAACATAACTCAAACCATCAAACTACAATACAACAATTATACCACTTATAATTCTCATGAAAATGAAGCTAAAACAAAAGATATTTTAAGTATGATCTATTTACTATTGTAACTAGTAATATAGATCATCAAATTTCCTTTTTTGTTTTCATTTCAGAATCAAAAATTAGTTAGCAAAGGATGATGTAAATTGTGTTCACGTTGAATAAGAATAGCTCATTTGCATAAGCAATATAAGCTATCAAATCCACTTGTATAAACTTACATCAAAATTTACTTCATGAAGCACAAATCAAATGAGATCATAAACCATAGAAATGTTGAAATTACATAATATTTGAGGGCTTCATTACCCCTAAATTGAAGGGGTTTAGCTACTCATTTGTGGCATTGAAGCAACACAAGTAAATTTCAACATTAAAAAGAGAAGAAAATAGAAAATAGGAAAAGAAAGCAAAAGAGATTAGCTACTAACTACTTGCATAAAAATATAAACTACACTACTTGCATGAATGTGAATCTAAACTATAAACAGAAAGAGAAAGAGGGCATAGGAATAAACATTAACAATAAAACAAAGGAAAGCATGTAGAAAAGAGAGAAGAAAGAGGCTTGAAAGCCATTTTTATTTCACTCAACATAGAGCTTACAACTTACTTTCTTAATTTTCTAACAAATATGAAAGAGTAGAAGATGGTTTCATGTGCATAAGAGGGCTATATATACATGCATAAAACCCTAATTCTATTTTTAGACGGCTCTCTAAAATGCCCTTTAGGAAGTGTGGCCACCAAGTAACCATTAGCCACTAATTAATCCATCATTTGTTGTGCTTGAAGCTTTAACCTCCACTAAGTTGTCCGTTAGCTCATAATTGTATATTTAGTAAGTGGGTGGGGTCCTCCATGATCTTGAACTTGAATTATTTCCTCTTCATTCCTTTGTATTTCATTCGTGCATGCATGTATCTTCATATAAGCATCTTCTATATGCATCCAATTTCCTATATAAATTATCAAAAAATGTCCAAGTAAAAATTCTTAAATTGGCACATGCACAAAAATGACCATTTTGCCCCTGAACGAAGAAGAAAATATGATGGTTTGAAAATAATTGAATTTTGGTTTTAAACATGTTAAAATTCCTAAAATATGATGTTTATTTAAATAAAAAGAGATAACAATATGGATGTAAATATATGCACCTTTACGTGCACATTAGAGTACAGAGCGGATATTTGGGTTGTTAGGATTGGAGGATCAGTAGAAAGTTCATCTTGCATCTTGGTAGCTGAAAGAAGAAGCTTCTTATTGGTGAGAGATCTTGAAGTTGGATGGTAGAGATGTTGGTTGAAATGGATTCCGAGAGAGATTTGAGAGAAAGATCTTATCACAAGCAGAAGAAAGTATGCAGCTAGAAAAGTTCATTAGTTTGAAGCAAGGGAGTCTTTCAGTGAAGGAGTATATCAATCAATTTAATGAATTATCACGATTTGGGATGGGGCTAGTGAATACACCACACAAGATGGCTATGAAGTTTACTAAGGGATTGAATCATCCCCTTCAAGGGTTGTTGTTGATGCATGTACCGATGGGAGCTACATATGAGTCACTGGTAGAGATGGCCCTCATGTCCGATGTACTAAGGAAGGAGAGTCTAAGGAGGTTCCTAAATCTGATAATTCTAAGAAGAAGTGGTGGAAGGACAAAAAGGATAAGGATAAGAAGAAAGGAGGAGGATCTCAAAAGTAGATCAAGAAAGGCGTGAAATGCAATAGCTATGGGATGGTTGATCATTACGCAAAACACTATAAGAAGGTAGCAATGAAGGGAAAGTGTTTTAGTTGTGGACGACTAGGTCACCTTAGTAGATTTTGTCCTCAGAAGACAGGGCAGGAGCAGACGCACCTACGGCGTAGGTGCAGGCCTTTGGATGCATCACCTTCTAGCAATGGACCAAATAGGGGTAGGAAAGTCAGCGTGGAAGGTTGATCCCTATTTCGGATTTTCCTATTAGGACCCTTTTTTATTCTGGAGCATCACATTCTTTTATTTTTAGTTCCTTGGTTGATTTTTTGCACTTGAATATCTCTTTAGTAGTAGATGCCATTGTTGTTTCAAACCCCATAGGAGGATCGGCACATTTATCCATGATTTGTAGGGGTTTGAATTTTTTTATTCTAAACGTAGAGTTTGACTGTGTCGCCTATGTATTGGGATTTTCGGGGTATGGGATGATTTTGGGGATGGATTGGTTATCCACTTATGGAGCGATATTCGACTACGAGAGGAGAGTCGTTAGACTAGAAAAATGCAGCGGTAGAACTCTCGAGGTTTCTTGTGACCCACAAGGGCCAGTCATGTTGAGCTTCATTTATTCCTTTGATTCATCATCAGTAGAGTTAGATTCAGTTCCAGTCATCAAAGATTTCCCAAATATTTTTGAGGAGGTTAGGGTACTACCCCCTGAGAGAGAGATCAACTTTAGGTTCTATCTTAATGACAATGCTAAGCCAGTGGCATTGCTTGTGAGATATATGGCATCATGTTCATCAGTTGAAGGAAAAATTCTCGAAGTGTCATTTTGGGTGAAAGGAAGTGCGTTTCTTGGCATGTAGTCTCAAAGGAAGGTTTGGCTATGGATCCCCCTAAAGTAGTAGTAGTACAAGAATAGATGGCCCTCAAGAACGCTACCAAAGTTAGAAGCTTCCTAGGTTTGGCTGGCTATTATAGGAAGTTTACAGAGATTTTGCTAACATTTCAGCATCACTCACTCACCTCACTAAGAAGAGTACGACATTCCTGTGGGACCTAGATTGTGAGGATTTCCTTCACGAGGCTAAAGAAGGCCCTTACTACTGCACCGGTGTTAGTTTTACCCGATGGAGCTAAGCCTTTTACAGTATACACTGATGCATGTAAGACGGGTCTTGGAGCAGTATTAATGCAAGAAGGGACGGTAGTATGTTATGGAAGTAGGCAGTTGAGGACTCATGATAGGAACTATCCTACCCATGATTTGGAGTTATCCGCTATTGTTTTCACGCTCAAGTATTGGAGATATTACTTGCTAGGAGAGAGGTTCGAGCTTTTCACTGACCATAAGTCATTAAAGTGCCTATTCTCACAGAAGGATTTAAACCTGAGGCAGCAGAGACAGATGGATTTTTTGGCATCATATGATCTTAACATAGCTTATACCCCTGGTAATGGAAACATAGTAGAAGATGGGTTGAGTAGGAAGAGAGCAGCACTTAGTCCAATATTCGTAGAATGGAAAATACTAAAATTTATTTCCACTTTTGATTTTAAGCCCTCTACGAACATTAACCGTGGATTGTTAGCAGCACTTGAGCTAAGGCCTACCCTCGTAGATCAGATTGGTTTGAGGCAGTGGGAGGATGCCGAACTCATGGATTTATGTGTAGGATTAGTAGAGGAGAGGTCTCTAGACATCTCCAATGTTATTCCATATATGGTAGAGGGTAGCTAAGGAGAGATGGAAGACTTTGTGTTCCCCGCACTGGTGATTTGATGAGAGCGGTTCTAGCAGAGCCACACCATTTGCATATGACTATTCATCCAGGTGGGGATAAGATGTATAGGGTCATGAAAAGAGTATTTTATTAGAGTGGCATGAAGAAGGACGTAGAAGAGTTTGTAGCTAGGTGTCTTATGTGGCAAAGGGTTAAGGCAGAGCAATAGAAGCCCGGAGGATTACTTCAGCCATTGGATGTACCCAAATGGAAGTGGGATAGTGTTTCGATGGACTTCATAGATGGCTTACCCGATCTAGGAAGGGGAATACTAGTATTTGGGTGATTGTAGATCGCTTGACTAAGGGCGCTCACTTTATTCCGGTCAAGAGTAAGAGGATGGCACCTTAATTGGCATCTTTATATGTTCGTGAGATAGTCCAACTTCATGGAGTTTCCTCAAGCATAGTAAGCGATATAAATTCTATTTTTACTAGCAATTTTTGGAGAAGCTTGCAAGAGGCTTTAGGGACACAGCTTAGATTAAGTACGGCCTAACATCCTCGGACAGATGGCCAAACGGAGAGAGTTAATAGAGTGCTGGAGGATTTGTTGAGGATGTGAATTCTTGATTTTGGAGGAACTTGGGAGGAGAATCTTCCTTTGGTGGAATTCGCGTATAATAACAGTTTTCAAGCTAGCATTGGAATGACAACTTTTGAAGCTCTTTATGGAAGACTGTGTAAGTCACCTTCATGTTGGTTGGAGTCTATGAAGAGATTGCTACTTGGTCCTAACATAATTAAGGAGACCTAAAAGAAGATAGATTTGATTAGAAGGAGGATAAAGACAGCTAAAGATATGCAGAAATCTTATGCGAACAAGCAGAGGAGGGATATTGAATTTGAGATAGGAGATTTGGTTTTCATTAAAGTATCTCCGCTAAGGAAAGTGGTGAGATTTGAATCGAGTAGGAAACTAGCCCTCGGATTCGTAGGACCGCTCCTCATTGTAGAGAGAGTAGGAAAGATGACATATAGAGTGAAGCTGCTAGAGAGGCTCGTAGGAGTGCATGACATTTTTTATGTTTTGCACTTGAGGAAGTGCCTACATGATTCAGCAGAGGTTGTGAAGCCTAGTCAACTTGAGGAGGTTGAAGTGGAGAGAGAAGCATCAGTTTGTTGTATTCCTACCAAGATCATTGAACGCGATATCAAGAAGCTTAGGAATAAAGAAGTTCCATTAGTAAAGCTGCAGTGGGGAGATAGTGTTGAAGACGCTACGTGAGAGGCTGAAGAGAAGATTCATACCTCATATCCGTATCTCTTTGATAGTAAGTTTTTGAATTTCTTATTTCCATCTTTAGTTTTGAATAGGTTCTTTCCTTTACTATCCTTTGGGAGGGTAGATCTTAGGATTTAACCTCTGAATGGTAAGATTTTATGTAAACATGTTATTAGAACATGTTATGTATGACGGATGCTAGTGGTTGCAAGTTTTTTCTAGTAGATGCTAATGGACGAATATACTTACACTAGGCACTATTATCTCTTAGGGATCGGCCTAATTAGGACACTAGAGCATATGCATATGGATGTGTGTGCATTTGCACATTTTATTTCCATGGTCGCTATAAATGGATGATTATCACATGATTGTTGCATTTGGATAATGATTGTAGCGCATATATAGAATTATCAGTTATCATTAGGAAATCGCAATCATTTAGATACATGGCACGGACATGATTGCATAAAAGGAGGTCGACTGAATCGGTAGACTGCCTAATATTTTGCATTAGTTAGGGACATTGACACTACACTACTTTCATATATATCATAAATCGCATTAGAAATGCTTAAGCACAATGGATATAATGGGTGATGGTTGAGGAGTTGGTTGTAGAATTTGGATGAAAGCAATTCCTTCTTGTACCCTTAGAAGATTTTGGGGACGAAATCCTTTAAGGAGGGGAGAACGTAACAACCGAAATTTAAGCTATAATAATTAAATAACGAATTAATTAAATAATAAAGCAACTTTGTGAAATTATTATAATTGAGCCACTGGAGTTGCACTATTGCGCCATTGTAATTTTCCGATCAATTTTCATATAAAGATTGTCAAAATCGGAGCTAAAACGAAGAAGTTACAAAAGAAAGTAGAAATCAGAAAATAAAAGAGCAAAGAAAAAAATATGTACATATATATATAATAGGTCAGGTCGACCCTCCCCATGACCTACCATATGTAAAGGTCAACCGAGCGGTCGATCCGACAACGCACTTGGACGATGTTTCGTCCAGATTGTAACGATGACGTGTTTTTTAATTTTTATTGCATCACGTGCGTCCGTGCTTCCATCCGACGATTCCTAGTGAGCATATGATGTGGTTGAATTAGATTTAATCTTCAAATCCAACACTTTAAGATCCATAAGTGACACTAAATAAAACTCTAGACCTAGCTATTTTTCTCATTCAAATTTTCTCCATCTGGGTTCATTGCCTGAGGATGAACCCTAAAAGAAATATTTTTCCAAGGAGAATGTCTTTTTAATTAAAATATTTTATACCCTAAAAGTGGATCCGAGAAGGCCAAAGAAAAGAGCTAAGGACCACATGTGAGTGTTTTAGTGATTATTTTAGATTTTAAGTGCTTTTAAATTAATAGGGTTCTCAGTAATTGTAGTTTATCTGCAATTTTAAGACCGCTTTTATATAAGTTATTTATATTTAATTTTTAATGTTCTTTTTAGTCTATTTTGTTCAGTTATTTTTATTTAGCTATTTTATTCATTTATCTACAGTTATTTACCGTTATTTACAATTATTTATATTTTATTTACATCTGTTTCACGTCAGAATTCAGCCTATAAATTTTGGTTCTTATTATCTCTTTTTACGCGAATAAAAATAATGGAAAGTGAATAATTTGCTAATATGGACTAAATTATAGGAATACTAAATTTACAGAAAATTTGATGTAAATAAGAAGAATTGTAATAAAAAGAATATAGACTAAAATAGGCAAATTTTACATTTGCAAACAAGTTTATAACCAGTAGATATAACTAAGAAGACAGAATAAAAAGGAAATTATAACATAGTTTATAATTAAGCAAAAAGAACAGAAAACGACTTATTTTAAAACATAGAGTTAAGTTAATAAGAAAATACAACAAAGATAACAAAAGTGGCTTACTTTAAATACTTACACCAAGTTAATAGGCAAATAGAGAAGAATTAACAGAAGAGGCTTATTTAAAAGACTTATACTAAGTCAATAAGCAAAGATAGAAGCATGACCCATACCGGCAACATTCCTCTTCAGTCGGGAACTGATGGTCTCACAATAGGTTAGGTGGGGCTGGGATGCACTTATGCCGTTTATGGGTAGATAAAGTGGTCAATGGGTAGAAGCTCAAATCAGGGGATTTGGAAAAGGGGCGCAACTAGATTTTATTTGTTAGGACCGGTATTGGCTGCATTCCCTTTCAGACTAGGACTGATGGTCTCACAACACACGTGAGGTTGGCAAGACACTGTCAAATTAGAACTGATGGTCTCACAACTGATCAAGTGAGGCTGGGCACGCTTATGCTATTTAGGTTAAATAAGAGGTCAGAAAAGGGAGCAACTGATAGTGCGAGTCTAATGGCGGCTGAGTGTGCAGCCTCGGTGCAGGGATATAAGTCACTATTGAGTTCCAAGCGCTAAACATGTGTTTTTTTGCTGTGGGACCCACAGGATAAGACTAGCTCATAGTGGCACAATAGAGATAGAGGGCGATCAAATGGTAGAATTAGGACTTCAGCCTAGTTACAATAGAATTAGGATTTCAGCCTAATCAAAGCAGCAATTTAAGATAATGCAATCAGTTGAAAATGATTAGAACTATTTAAGCAAAGCAAACAATTAAACAGTGTTCTATTCTAGCTTTATCTTTTCCTCTATTTCCTTTTTATACTAGAACTATTGTTATGTCTATTATCTTTATCTTGCTTAATACTACTATTAATTACTTCCACTCACCAGATTTTAGTCTGGCCCACTCCTCTATTTTCCTCTTTTCCCCCATAGGCCAGCAGAGGCAAGGATAGTAGATTTCGGATTTTCTTGGAGATTCAGCTGCGGAGTTTTTCTACATGTATTCTTCTTCTTTTCGGTTTTTATTTAGATTTTTATGTACGGTACTAATTGAGAGGGATGATTTTGGACTCTGATATTGTGACTGAGATGGTATTTTTCATGAGACATATGTATTTGGTATTTTGAGACATATTTTGATTATGACTTATTTTATGAAGTTTAACTTTTAAATGTTTCCGCTGTTTTTATTTAATTGTCTTGTGAATCTTAGTCATTGTAAAGTTTTAGCTATATCTACAACACACCACATCTTTTAGTGTGTCCTTTTTGTGTATACTAAGGGATGTTGGGTGTTTCATGACCCAAACATTATAAGAAAAATAACGTCCAGGCCAGTTTGGTAAAACCAGTAGTAGAAACATAATCAAATGGTTTACTAAATGTTATGAAAACCTTTCACAAATAAAGGTATCTCATAAGACCACACCGCATAAAAACATGAACGGGTTTTTACCTAATGATAACCAAATCATTTTTATTATAAAATCAAGTGATATTTAATAATATCTAGAGAAAAATAAACATTAATTATAATTGAAATGGTTACATGCATTACATTCCATCATAATAGGGATACAACTAAGTCTGTAATGACATGTATTGCCGATTGATTTCATCAATCATAAGGCTATTGGGATACCGTCTGCCACATGACACCTGTAGAAAAAAGTACCGAAGTTAAAACTATAGGCCCCTGCAAATTAGCCGGCTGCCCATTTAACATGACATACTGGATTACACTATTCCTGTGACAAACCGGAATTTTCTAGCAATATCAATTTAATAATCTGCATTAAATATTAAATTGATTTGATACATTTTTGTTAATTAAATCTGAACTGATACTTTTCTTTTAATAAATATTTAATTGGTAAATTTTATCTGTTTAAATAAATTCATTGTTAACTATTTATATATGTATATATTTGTATACATTGTAAATAGTTGAGGATTTGTTTTAAAATTTAACTAATAAATTATGTTTTAAATACTAATATACATTTTAGTGAATTAGAAATTATGATTTATTTAATATAAACTTTTCAAGGCTAAATAAATAAATAAATATAGGGTTTTAAATACATAGGATAAATGCTTGAATAGATTGAAACTTATTTTAACTTAAGTTTAAATTTAAATTTATTAACAAAAAGATTTGTTTTCTTTTCTTTTTAGTATAGCTTGATTAAAATATGGATTTAAAATATATATGAGTTTTAATATAATTTTGTCAAAAAATACATTAACATATATTATAAAATATGTAGTTTATAATAAAAAGATAATTTAATTTAGTTACCAATTCAAATTGATAAATGAGTTACTTTTAAATAATGTACATATAAAAAAATACAAGACTATAAGATAAATTAGGGAAAATATAAAGTAAGTACATTGGTTAAATTATAATAACATAACAACTATAAAGTTCATTTAGTTTCAAACAACAAAACAAAAATGATAACATTCACATACATTTCAAAAATATAATAACAAGTCAACAGTTAAACTAGAAATAAATAAATTTTCAAGTTTGTGAACACTCATTAGAAAAAAACTGCAGTATATATATATAAGTGTAATGCATCATGACCAATATATCAGATTGTACATAGGGAAACAAATAACATCTAGAAGCAGAATCTAAAATATGTGCAGGCTGAAAAACAAAAACCAAATAAGTATGCAAGGCAAACATAAGATATGTCTTTGAACACATACAAGCATAAAGGACATATACATTTAATGTTTTCACTTCAGCCTCCAGCAAATAAAATATCTTTGTTTTTTTGTACAAACATCATAATACTATAACCTGAAGATGCAAGTATGTATTAACTTATCTTCATATCAGTTCGAATGTATCTGGAAAATAAGATAAAAACAAAATTAAGACAGTAACAAAAACAAATGATTGTATGAAGCTTGCTAAGGAAGACTGTGTAATGCATTCTTAAGCAAACAAACAAAAGTCATTAATGAAAAATCTTTCTAGCACAGTACACTGCATATTAGCCTCCAACTTAAACAAATATCTCTGATTAAAATCTGTACAAGATTTGTATGCTATATTGTCACAAGTGTATGAAACATAATAATATACCCCTGTCTTCTTTCTTTTCTATAAATCTTCATTTCAGTTCGAGCTGGGTAAAGACTAAAATAACTTCATTAAAAACCTATTTCAAACTCAACAAAGCTTCTACTTGATCATCAACCAAGATTCTGTACCACTGAGAATCAAAGAAGAGTGTTAGCCTGTAAATTTCAAGCCTGTTTCACATTTCAGTTCAAAAAGTGTCTCTGTTCTTTTCTTCTGGTGAGTAACTTTTTAAATCAAAACTAAATAAAGAGATTTCTGTTACTTGTAAAGTTCTGTGATGGATGATACTTGTTTATGCATATATAGTGATAACTCAGTGTTATGAATAGCTGTAAAAATGCATGTCTGGACTGTATATTTGGGGCATTGACAACACTGTTTCTTCTGATCCAAGTTTACAAATTCAAAACCAATTTATCTGTTCAACTGTGATTTATTTTAATGAGTAACATCATCAGTTTTAAAAATGATAGAAATCTTAAGTATGAATATCTGGTTGCATATAGGTTTTTGAAAGTAAAGTATGTACTGTGTGATTGGATTTGTTGTATAGGTGAATGCTTGCTGTAGTATTTGTTCTTGCCTGTTTTTGTTTTTACATTAAGATTTTGATAAAATTCATTATCTCTTGAACCAAGCACTATTAGGACTTAGGACTCAAACGAATTTTGTTTGTTTAATCATGAACTTAAGTTTAAAATTTTATTTAAGTAAATTAAAATTGAAATGCTCTGGAAAATCAAGTAGAACAGAGCAAGCCTAAGTTTTGTTCAAAATGCAACATCTTAATTTAATTGTTTTGTGCATGTAATCTGAAACTCTATCCAAAAACATAAATTTTAGTAGTGAAATCATAATTTTTAGTGTTTGATTATGGGAGCAGTTCGAGTGTGTTCGGTTTTTGCATATGGGGTGGTTTCTGGTGATCAACGCGGGGGTCGGCGTCGAGCTTCTGACTGGGGGTGGAAGAGGCTACCATGGATCAAGGAAAAATAGGTGGAGGGGGCCACGATGTCGGAGGTAGCGGCGGTGATGATTTTTCTTTGGTAAACCTAGTTTTACTGGAGCTTCTTGTTTTGACCACCGCGACTTCGACGTAGCGTCGAGCGAGGCGTGGTCTTGGGAAAAGGAGGCACGGTGGGTGACGATGCCATGGCCGGAAGCGCAAGTCTTCAAGTGGTCGGAGCTGTGCGAACGTGACGTTGACAGGTATTGGGGGTGTTGAGTATGTTATGTTTCCAGGTTTGGTTTCTCGAAGTCATTTTCGTGTGCGCCTGGGGAAGACTCGAAGCATCGCTGTTGTTTTCTCGGGAATTTCGTGGGTTTACTCGAAGTAAACCAGAGAGAGGGGGGTCGGGTTATTGATATTTCAGGTTTTAAAAATCTGTAACAGTTTTCAACTGTTTTGAGACTTTTGTTTTAAATTTAAAATCAAAGTTAAAACTAGTACTAAATTAAAGTTTAACAGTGAATTTAAGTTAGTTTTGAATAGAGTTAGAAATAATAAAGTTTCATAATTTAAATTATTTTAATAACTTAAAGGTGTTTAATAATTAAAGTATTTTCAAATTAGAGTTGAGTTCAAATGAAAATTTAAAACTGTTAAGGAAAGATTAAAAAACAGGTTAACTCCAAAAATAGAAATCAGGACTTGGATATGAATTTGGAAATAAAATAAAGTTTTATAATTTAAATTTATTCAAATAAGTTTTAAGTGCAATTGAACATGTGAGTTTACAAAGGGTTTTGAAAAAAAAAATTAGTGTTAAAACTTTATTAAGGATAAATTGGCTTTTATTTAGAAAGTAAATTGAAATAAATGTTTAAACATATTGGGAGTGGAAATTTAATCAATAATAAGACAGTTTACTTTAAGTGATGAAGATTATATGCATTAACCTTTAAGTTAATTAAGTATGAATAATTAATGATTGATATTATTTAAATTAGTAATTATGAATTTAAATGTATTAATCAAAGTTGAATGATGGATTAAGTAACTAATATGTGATTAAGAACCATAGATTAGATTTTTATTTAAATTAATAAATTTTAATGGTTAATCAAACTTATAATTAACAATGATAAATAGAAGGAAATAATTAAATAAGTGTTAATGAAGATCATTAACTGGATTATTTTATGATTAATTAATGAAATTGATTTTTAATAAATTAATTAGATTAAGCAATTCAATAATAATCATTGTAATAGTTTAATTATAAATTATTTATTTGGAAAGTAATTAAGAAATTAATTACTTATTAATTGTGTAAATTGATTTGAGTTAATTAATTTAGTTTAATTAACTAATATTTTGTAAGTAAATTACTTAGAGAAGTAATTGATGGATAATTACTGGAGGTAATTAACTAGAAGATGTTGTTAATGGAAGTAATTGGAGTATAATTACTTGTTTGAAATTAATCAAGGGATTAAGCTTGTTATTGAAAAGTAATTAATTAAGGACGGTTAATTACTGTATGTTATTAATCAAGAGGGTTAATATTTGTAATTTGAAGATTTGTATTCTTAATATAAATTAACAAATGAAAATGTAATTAGAAATCATTAATTAATATAATTAATGATGGGATTAGAGATTGGTTTATTTGGGAATAATGAATCAACAAGATAATTAAATGGTAATAAATCTATATAAATGAAATTAATTAATGGATTTATTCAAGATTAATTTCTGTAAATAGATTAAGGAAAACTACTGGAATGCAGCAAAAGATATTTAAATCAAGGATGATTAATTTGAATATATATAAGCAATTGATAATAAGATTTAAATTAAGTAAATTAATTTTAATTAATTTTAGAAATCATTTGATGATTTGGTATGTGTGATTACATAGTGAAATAAATGGAGTATAATTACTTAGAATGGTAATTAGATGATAATTACTTGGTGAAATTCATACAAGATGATTTGTAAGTGGAGTAATTTGAGTAATTTCTTTTGTAATTAATCAAAGGATTAATTTATGTAATTAATTAATCATGGGATGATTAATAAGTAATTAAGGGTAGATAATTACTGGTTTGTTATTAATCAGGGGTGATTAATAATTGTGTTTAAATAAAGATTAATCACTTAATGTAATTTAAATAAAGCAATTTAATATAAGTTGTAGATCATTAATTAATATAATTAATGATGTAATTAAAAAATTGTTTAATTAAGAAATAATTAATGGGAAGTAATCTGCCATGAATGATTTAAAATAATTTGATTGAGAAATTAATTAAAGACTAAATTATTCTTGTAATTAGAGAATGATTAATTAATTTGATTTATAATTAATTAATGATTGTGAGAGAAGGATTTATGGAATGAGTAATTAATTTAATTTAATTTAAATTAAATAAAGATGAAGTTGTTAATTTAATTCATTTTAAATTAATTATAGCCTGTGATTCATAAATCATTGCTTATGGATGATATTGATATTTCATTGATTGATTGTGATCTCAGAAATGAGATAGATAATATCTATGTGATATGGATGTATGGTAAGTATGATAATATTTAATTATCTGTTTGGATGGTGATATTAGTTATCTTTTTATGATGATAATGTGATTATCTATTTTGAGATGTGAAATATCTATGTGTGTATATTGATAATATTGAATTGACTATTAAGACTAAATAGACAACTTGGCCTTAAAAGACACGTTTTGGATTTTGATGAGACCGGGATCGGGTTTCCACATTTGGAACATCCAAAAACCACATCGATTCCAAATTAACGATAGGTCGTGAATCTGAAGTGAAGATGAAGATTCAGAATGCAAGGATTATCGTCGTTAACTCTGAGGGTGATTCCAAAATGAGTGTAACAAGATGATGCCTTCGGTTTCGTTCGAACCCGGAACGAACTTGTATGGATTGAATGCTTTCAACACATCGTCAGGCGGACGATGAGCATTCTAAGAGATATGTCCTATAAAGGTAATCGTAGCCTCAAGCCTCATCAACCGAGAATGGCTAAAACAGGGGAGGTGCAGCAAGGTTAGGTGGGTCATGCCCAAGAAGGACAAGGATATTCCCCTGTCTAGATGTCCCTTTTTATTCGGCTGTGTGGGCAGTTGGTCTGCAGCCAACTGCGGGGTTTATCTTGTTCGGGACTGTTCAGTAAGGAATGGTTCCGGCCTTGTGTTGCAGGGGGTCGGGAGTGATCCTCGGTACGTTGATCTAGGCCACGTACTGTGACGGGCGGTACCCCAGTAGCCCTGCCATTGTATGGAATCCAAAATCCAATAAGTGCCAACGGTTTTGATTGTATTACCCACTTTTGTGGCTAGTAGCTGGAATTTAATGAATGTAACAATTTCGGCTATTTTCTATTTACTTGAAAACCCTAGACCTATTATAATATCACTGGATTTCCTATCAAATGTTTTGGTTAGCGTAAGGTAAAAACTTTTCCATGTTTATGTGTGGGAAGTCTTACGTGATACCTTTCGTTTTCAAAGGATTTTTTTTCAAAATTAAGCAACTTTAACCTGTTACTCATACCAGACCCATGTCTGACTCGGAGTTTATTTTTGTTTTTCATAAACTCTCAGGTACCCAAATTTTTACGGGTAGCCAAGGGATTCAGGTTAGCTTTGATGAATTCTGGAGGAGCAATGGAGCAGGAGGCTTCAGCGTTGTAGATATATATACATAGTTCCGCTGTGTTGGTATCTCTGAGTCTTATTGTTTGAGCTGTATTGTATTGAGTTGTATTAACTAGACAGGTGTTTATAACTGTCTAGTATGTGATGTACTATATGTATCACTCTGATTGATGTTATATATTATGTAAATATTTATGTGATTAACATATTTTATTCGTTCCGCTGTGAGATTCTGATGTTGTTGTTCTTTCTTCTCTATCTTTTCTATTTTCTCACCCTTTTCTTTCTTTAAAAACGATACGTCTTCCTGGGCGTAGGAAGTCGGGTCGTTACAGTTCCCCGGGACTAAGGCTTCAAAACAATATGCACCAGCCATGACTCCACTTTCACGTGTATATCAAATCCATAAATATCGATTCCAGATCGCAGAATAACTGCTCCTAATAGTAGCGAACCAGATAGCTCTAAAGTATGCCCCTTGTTTTAGTCATTTCCAATTTGTGAGGTTTATAAGGCCATGATTACCTTTTTCCTCTCTTAGCAAATCCCACTTGGAATGCTAACACTGTCTTCCAGGAAACAGTGTAATGTCAGCTTTCATATTCCATACAAGTTGTTCAAGATATGAACAAATCGAAGCACTACTTCTACTACATCCATTTTTGAGTCACCCTCAGGATTAGTAGAAAGTATCCATTGCACTACAAAGAGCATCATCTTCAATCATTTCAAAACAGTCTTAAATCTTTTCCAAAGCACCGATCATGCATATTTTTTTGGAGTGGTTATGGTTTTAAGTCATCTCATATAAGTACTATCCTCTGCTTACCGGTCGCTCCAAAATCAAATCGAGAATTCCAATAAACTCAACCTTGGTTCTTTTGAAAATAATCAAACAATACATAATAGCAAAGATCACCTCCTAACCATTTAAGTGAACGGATTTACTTTTCATTTATCCTAGGAGAATAAAACAGAATTCATACGCACGGTACAACATCATTGAAGATGACTATGCTTTATAACTTCCATATTTCTCCTAGATATTTCTAGAGTTGTATTTTCTTGGCCAAGTTTTAATAGTCGGTTATTTAACTATCAAATAAACAATCAAACAAGGTTGAATTTTATCTGGAATCCACTAAGCATCTATAAATTAATCTTTCATTAATTGAAATCTCTTTCAATTATTTGATATAAAGTACCATTACAAAAGATATTTTCACAAACCCCTTATACTCCTTCCAAACACTTGGAAAACATTCGTATACTTATCTTAGTGGTATAAGTATATTTTCGACTATTATATTTTCAATACTTAGAAAATATATATATATATATATATATATATATACTTATAAACCATATAAGTACATTAAGAAAACTTAAGGGAGATTTATTCTTTTTCAAAATCATATTTAATGGACTAAAACAAATATTATTTAAAATACTGCTTACTATAAACCAAACCACTATCCTTCGGTGTTAAGTATAGAAAGAAATTTTTCATACTACCATAATTAAGAAGTATTAATTATCAATATCAAAATCAAATCTCGTTCTGTTGAATATGCGCTTTGCGCTTATATAATTTTTGTTTGATGATAATAAACATATATACATTCGTTTAAATGTATTTGTTAATGTACTATTTTTCATAGATTAAATAAATATTTGTTGAATAAAATAAATTACACAGAATTTGAATTCAAACAGATATTTTATTCAAACAAATATTTATTACAATTTTGAATAGTAAAAATTCAAGCTCTCACTATACATATACAATTTTGATTCTAATTACATCACAATTCTGTTTACATAATTTCCTCACTACATATCACTCACACTCGTATTTTGTCTTCAACTGCATTCCAGTTTGAATCCAACATCTGAGCAATCTGCAAAAATATTCACTAACGCAATAAAATTGAAAAAAAAAATTTGCAATATAAAATGAAATATGATTTTTGAAAATATTATTTGCCTCAGTTATTTGGGTTGTTCGTCATCATTCACATTTGAATTCATCACACACGAATAGTGTGACATGCACAGTGTATCACTGTACATGCCACAAGGTCGTGCACATCAATATACACTTGATAATGCTACAGGGACAGGTGAGCACAAGGTCAAACCCAAATATACAGATAGGTTCAACTCAGGTGCAATATATCCAAAATTACGAAACGAGCACAAGGTCAAACCCGAGTTTTTGAAACTGGATTCAACGCAAGTGAAATTTCAAAAATCAACATGAAATGATAAAGAATCAGATCAGAGACCAAGTACAAGGCACAGTGCAACACTGACCAGAATACAAAGACAGGAAAACATGCATGCAACATGGTACAAAGCTCAAGTTCAATTCCAAAAGCAACCAGCAATACATGCAACAGAGATCAAGCTTAACGAAACAGGCAGATTTGAAGAAATGACTGCAATATCAACAAACCCAAATGAATATCACAAGTATGATAGGTGGTACACATGCAAGCTCGAGCACAAAATATGGAAACTGCACCAATGCAAATCAAAACAGAAACTACAATATCAAGTGTGGCAGTGAAACTCAAGGCAACAGTGCAGTACAACTATACAATGCACCAAGTAAGTAACGGCAAGCAACATGGTCAAACATACTTCAATAGTGCAGACCAACCAGAAATTCAAGGCAACAGAGACCAAGTTCATATGCACAATGCAAGACCACAAGTAAAGTACATCAAGTATGATCAAGTCCAAATGCATCAGTGAAGTCACAATGAAACTGCAATGGACATGTATACAACAAAAGAAACAAGTCTCGAACACTATGCAGTGTACATGAAAGCAACAAGTAAAGTGAATCAAGTTCAATAAGGCAATGCACAAATACAAGATGACCAAGTGAATTAAGTTCAGGTACACGAGCTAATGAAGAATGCATCATGATACAAGACCAGAGAACTGCAAAAGTCAACCAAGCTACTAATGCATGAAAGCTTGAACAAGTCCAAATACAACCCAAAGTGCAACAAGAATGTTGCAGTGATACAATGCAAGTTCATATGTACAGCAAGCTACAAGTGATGCAGAATCAAGGTGAACAAACAGTGAATACATGGAAGTGTTAATAACAGCAAACAACTCTATGCACATGTGAAGCCAGAAGAACTACACAACTACAAGTACAGGGATGAATACAACATGATGAAGCAGTGGAAATGAGCAAGTGCATCAGTGAATAATGCAACATGGTGAACAAGACACAGTGAACAACAAGTGCAACAGAAAGGGGTGCAAACACAACAATGAAGTGAATACAACTACAGGTGAACAGAAGGCAAATACTGTGTTTCGAATCAAAACAGTGTCATGATGATCAAGACGCTAAATCAAAGTCAGAAATCAAGTGTGTATTTTTGAAAAAGTCGTAAATTAAAAAAAGGAAAGTCTCTGCCGTATCAATCAAGTAAATATCGAACGCGTCAAAATCAAAGTCGTGAGCATCAAGTCAAAATTATATCAGGAAAGTCGTGCGCATAAGGCAATCATAATTTAGGAAAGTATCGAAGTGATTAAGGTCTAGGAATTCATACAAATACCAACCCGCAAATCATCATCAGAAGTGTGGAAAAGATCAAATCAAATCCAATTATAAACCCAAGTTCATCATCGGCATCGAGTGCGCAACAAGAACAAGTGATAATTCAAGCAAATTAAACCAGCAAAGAGATTACATACCGCAATCTGACGCACTCGATCAAAGGGGCAGCATCGAACAAGCGCAAGCAAGAGCAACACAGAACAGAGGATTGATCATCAGAGAACCGCGAACAAGAAAACGAAGCCCTGATTTCTGAAGGGAACAAAGCCCTAATTTGGACGAACGAAGAGTAACAAAAGCCGACATTTCTCAGAAGTCAGAGATCGGGTTAAAGATTAAAAGGGTCGGCCTAGTTTTATAAAAGGAGTTTTTTTGTTTTTGTAAAGAGGGATTTAATTTTTATTAAGGGTTTTAGTTTTAATTTGTTTGTTTTTAAATTTTCTTTTTGAATCAAAGAATTGGTAAATCACCACCTAGGTTGTAGGTAGTGTCAGATTGTCTAGTTATAATTAGTTCAGTGAGCAGGGTGTGCGAGTTTGAAAAACTCTATAGGCGGGAGCAAGGGTTTGCGAGTTTGCAAAACTCTATAGGCGGGAGCAGGGGGTGCGAGTCTATTAGAGTGTTTGTAAGCGGGAGCAAGGCTTGCGAGTCTGTTAAAGTGTTTTTAAGCGGGATACTGTTTAATTTTAATAGAAATCTGGGAATGCAGCAGTAGGCAGGGGTTGCCGAAGCTGGGTAAATTTTGTGTGTGATTTACTTTTCAGCAAATTTATTTCTGCAGTTTGTTTCTGTATTTAAATCGAGAAAAATTGCTATAACCCTATTCACCCCCCCCCCCCTCTAGGGTTAATCTAGATCCTACAAGTGGTATCAGAGCACGGTATTTTTGTTTAACTTTAGAGTCATGAATTCATCAAATAATGCTTTTTCTGAGGGGCAATCTATTGTTAGGCCACCCATGTTTAACGGGAATGATTATGCTTATTGGAAAGTTAGGATGGGTATATATCTTAGTTTTGTTGATTATGATGTTTGGGATATTATTGAAACTGGCTATAAATCTTCCACTATAACTGTTGGTGATACTGAGATTCTTAAACCTAAGGATAGGTGGGATGCTAACGATAAGAGATTAAAAACTACAAATGCTAAAGCCATGAATGCTTTGATCTGTGATCTTGATAAGAATGAATTTAATAGAATTTCTCATTGTAGAACTGCACAGGAAATTTGGCATACTTTGGAGGTGACACATGAAGGAACTTCTCAAGTCAAGGAGCCTTGTCTAGCCCTATTCAGCAATGAATACGAGAACTTTGTGATGGACAAAGGCGAGAGCATAAAGGACATGTTTGGACGCTTTTCAACTTTGGTGTACAACGCTAGAGCTCGTGGGAAGGTATTCACTGACGTAGAGCTTATGAGGAAGGTGCTACGAGTTTTATCAATGAACTTTGAGGCAAAAATCACGGCAATACAAGAATCAAAAGATCTGAGTAAACTAAGCATGGAGGAGTTGATTGGCAACTTGATGACATATGAGCTTGAGCTAAAAGCAAAAGAGGAACACAACAACTCCGAATCAAAGAAGAAGACGATTGCCTTAAAGAGCAAAGAAGAGAGCGATGAAGAAGAAGAAGATCCAATTGAAGAGCTTGCAATGGCTGTCAATAATCTTAGAAAATGGTCAAGATTCAAGCCACACAAGAAGAAAACAAGTCGTAATAGGCCAAAAGATTCTGACCATTCCGATAATGAACCGACGTGCTTTAACTGCAACAAGCCTGGCCACTTCAAGCAAGAATGCCCACTTCTCAAAAACAATCGTGGAAAGAAAAAGATGAAGAAGGCCTTTGCAGCGACTTGGGATGATGAGAAGGAGAGGAAGTTTTGAATAGTAGCTCAGAGGAGGCTAACTTTTGTCTTGTGGCAAAATCGGATTCAGAAGCAAGCTCAGAAGAATCTAATGAGGGAGGTGACTATTCTTATAAAGAACTTATTTTTATGTGTCTTGATCTTATTAAAGAAGTTGATGCTCTTGAATCTAAAATTGAAAAACTGAGATCTGATAGAAGAGAACTTGCTCGTGAAAATTTTAGGTTAGAAACTGAACTTGAAAATATTCAAAACCTAGAATGTAAAAAACGTAAAATTTTAGATTCAGAATTGACAAGACTTAAGAATAGCTCTGAGAATCTTGAAAAAGAAAACTTGAGTCTTAAGGAAATCATTGAAACTAGGAATAAGGATTTTATAAATAGATGCACCTCACTTGTCATTGAAAACACAACACTAAAAACCAAAGTCCAAAATCTTGAGAAATCTCTGAATAACTTTTCAAGAGGCGAAAAATCTTTCAACATGCTATTGGGAAATCAAATTTTTGCTAACAACAGAAAAGGACTAGGCTTTGGGAAAACACAAGTTGAGGATAATGCAAAAGGTAAGAGTGTCTTTGATATATGTGAAATAATTGGACATCGTGTTGAAAATTGTAGTCATAGGAACAAGAACATAAAATTTATACAAGTTTGGGTTCCTAAGAATTCTACAAACAAAGTTCATGTCTATTGGAACAAGAATGAAAGGACAAATCAAGTTTGGGTTCCAAAGGGTTTGTTTATTCACAATGCTTCAGCCACTAACAATCATGGACCTATAAAAACAAATAGGTCACAAAAATCTTTCATCGTGTAGGTATGGTGGCGGGCTAAGGAACAACAACAGTGTTCGCTGGATTTTGGCTGTTCCAGAAACACAACGGGCAACAAAGCAAAGTTCCTTAGCCTAGTATAAATGTGACAGATTCACAATGAGCAACCACGAAAAATTATCGTAAAGGTAAAACAGGTGAAGGTATATTTATTTGATCGATATATTAATTATGATAATCTGCACTGTAACGACCCGTAAATTTCGTATATTTAATTTGGTTAAATAAATAAGTTGTAATTAAAGGTTAACAATATAAAAATGAAATTCCAATTCAATAAAATAATGTAAAAAGTTGTGATTTGATTTTTAATGGAATATGAGAAAACAAGAGTAATTATGGAATAATATGTTATTTATTTAGAGTATTGAATAAATAAAAAAATTGTAAGCCAATTTTAATTAATGGTAATAATGCGATATAAGCTAATAAATTTGATCTCAATGCGATAACCATTTAATGAAGGTAATGAAACAGGATTTAGGAAAATGTATACTAGGTATAAATCAAATAGAAGGAAACAAACGTATATATCGAATTGATTTATGAATAAATACTTTGGATAGTAATTGAATGTACAGTAATGGTAATTTAAAACCTAATTATAGTAAGACTGCATAAGATTCAGTAAATTAAGTGGTGGAAAGATTTTTCCTAGATATACTTTGAAGATGTGAAATTAAAGGTGAATATTAAAATTGGTTAATGTAAATTAACATTGATTAACCGTAAATGACAATAAATTTGAAAATAAAAATTTATGTTACAAGTGGGTGAAAGTAAAGATAAGGGTCAAGAGTGTTGGAATAGGTATATTAGAATAACTATAAAGTGTAAATGTACGTATTTATAGCAACATGAATTATTAAAGGAAAATAATTGGTAAACGGGGTTTGGGCTAAGGAAATGTTATTGATTGTTTTGAAACCCTATTTATTATGGGAAATTAATTTAGCATAAGCAAAACCAATGCAAATATCTAATTTATCTGTAACATACGCGATTTTTCGTTGCCGAAAAACCGAATAGTTATGGGTTTAAGAAAAAGAAAAGAAGAAGAAAGAAAAGAAGATAGTAGAAAATAGAGAGAAAAGAAAATAGAAAATAGAACGGAACTGAAAACAACAGAACAATATCAGAATCTCACAATTCGCAACGGAACAACATATAATAGATAAATGAATAATCTTTAAACAAAGAACTATATCAGTTATTACATTACATTTCATTACATCATATCATCAGAGTGTACAACATCAAACAATGCAGTGGAAAAAAAACTACTATATAAATTAGTAATACGTCTGCCATCCAGCTTGCCTCCTGCAACTCCTGAATATCCAGAATATCCTGATAAACCTTAACTCTTGACTGCCCGTGTGAAAATTGGTGGGCACCCAGAGTTTAGGAAGGAAAACAATAAACTCCGAGTCAGTCATGTGACTGGTGTGAGAACTAAAACAGTTTATTTATCTTTAAAATAAAAATAGAGGAATATTTTTAAAAATCAATTCGCAATGCTTTTAAAAATGAGACTACCATAAGGCCTCCCGCACACACACACATGCAAACGCAGAATCGTAGGAGATTTCTCCTTATGATAGTCAAAGATGCTTGATACGCATTAAAAAGAACATTTGATATTATTACTAGTGCATAGTGTAGAGAAAATTCATTTCGAAAGTAAAGATATAAATCTTAGCCAACATAGACATTTCAAACTATGCCTACTATAGCTACCATGTTCAATAGCGGGTTACCGCCACATTCCATAGCAGGTTATACAACTAAAACCGTACAAGGCTCGTATTTGAAGAATGGATTTTCCAACAAATGGTCAGGCCAAGGAACTTCCCATTTCCACATGGAAACGCCTCTGGAAGGACGCCCCGAGAACCAAACCGTTCTCTGCTAAACAAAGCCGGGAATCCCTTTTCCCAAGGAATATTACAAACCCTCAGATATGCCACCCTCGGTCCTTTGGAACCTTTAAACGAGCGCTCGTCACCATCATCACACAATCATAACAAAGTGTTTTCAACATGAGTAAGTATCTGGGCTCCATACCATGATACCACCCTTTTCCAGAAGGAATGGCCATACCCTAGGGAAGCGATCCCTGAAAACCTTGCCGCACAATTCCTGTTTCGACCATTACCGGTTTGTGAGGCTCGACGAAGTCTCGTCCACAAAAACATACTTTATACAAAAGCCATGCTTTGGGTCAACAAATGATCATAGAAATGATCACCAAGATAGACGATCAAACAAATGATCCTATCACAAATAATCAACACAATGATCATTTACAGCTACACTCAGCATGTCACATTACCAAATTGGGAATATATCGCTGATAACTTCAACTATATAACCTCTGAGCTCGTACGTCTCAGAGAAGGGTGTTAAGCTAAGAGAATAAATTCTCCGCCACCAACAGAAATATATTTGAAAGAAATCGGCTTTATATCTCAATTTGTAATGTCAGACACACAATCCATACAAGTCTGTTCCGGGCTCGAACAGAACCGAAGGCACTTACAAAGAAGTCCTTGCAATCCGGATAATCTCTAATCACGTCCGAATTTCCCATCACATATGGAGATCTCAATACCAGGGATCAGCCAGTGCAGAGACAATCAACAAGAAACCCTTACGTTTTTGAAAATATCCGGTCTTCAACACCGATCTTCAAATGCAATTCATAACGACGTATCACATATTCGGAATTGGTTATAAGACCCCAAGGTCCTTTCCCGGTTAACCCGAATAGTGAGCGCTTATTTTAAAAAATAAGTGTGGCATTCAATTTCAAGCAAATCACAACAAATACCTATTTAAAGGTAAATATTGATAGTCGGTTATTGAACTATCAATAGATATGCCAACATCACCAGATTCCAAATAATTTTCCAAATTATTTATTTCCCAAAAATATCTTTACAAGATATATACATAATTTTCATACTTTAAAAATAAATCAATATTTATTTTTAAACCCAATTTCCAATTTCATTTATAAATTCTATATTGAATTTACATTCCAAAATATTTATGAATATACGATTTCCATTCGTTTTCAAATATTCATTTTCAATTTTATCTTCAAAAAGATAAATTCAAAATATTCACTTAATATTGGAAAAACATTTCCATACTTATTTATTTATAAGAAATTCACAAGCCTTTTTATTTTCTATACTTAGAAATATTTAATATACTCAAATCGAAATTAAGTATATATTTCATTCTTTAAGGAAATCATTCACTTAACCATATTTATTTGGGCCAAAACGAATGTTGCGTAAAACATCGTTACGACAACCCAAAATCACTAGTATAGGGATTCGAAATTAAAATAGATATATAAATCCTAATACTATACAAAACATTTCCTTTCGGAAATCATTTACTATAACAACAGTATTATAGTCTACCATTTCCTTCTATTTTTCGAAAACGTCTATTTCAACAATGAATGTTGAAATTTATGGTTTCGATAGTTAATACTTTTGAAAACATCTTTAAATTGTTTTAATTTTATCTAAAACATCACATCCAAAACAATTTCTTTAACATATTATTCACTATTCAAAAACGTGAATATATTTGTTAACCAATTTCATCCCTTCCATTCAATTTGTTTCAAAGGATTATTCACTGTCTAAAATGTGAATATAACTCCATTAACAAATTACAACCATTTTTCTTATCAAAATAAGTCGTTGCGAATTTATAAGACAATGTTTATAAATTCCATTTCTATTTATTTTATAACACTTCCTTTTATAAATTTCCTTTATTAACTTATTCGATTTATAACTCAATTATATACCAAAAGTCCATATTATAAGTTAAATGCTTATAATTTATTTGTTTACAAAATCGTTCCTTTAAACTTCATAATTATAAATCGTATAACTTAAAAGATTCATTTATTTATCCACATCTATTCCCTAAATAACTTTATAAATTTTATAAACCTACTGCTTATAAAATTCCATTTATAGCTTCACTGTTATAATCTTATAAATTTCATTTCTTTTATGAAATTCATTCACAATCCATTCTAACATTTATAAAAGCTCGTTTTACAATTCTAATATTTTTAATTTATAAATATCAATTTATAAATCTTTTAATATGGATCAATTTATATTATTCTTTTAAATAACTTTAAACTCCTTTATAATTCATCATTTTGATTTATAAAATAATTAAATTTCATAAATCCTATATTTAAACTTTTTATAATAAATTCAGAAATCCCAGTTTAAATTATTTTATAAAATCATTAATTCCATATTTTCAAAAATCAATCTTTTAACTAAATTTCTCAAAAATCATAATTTTATAACATTAAAAATTATATCGTTTATTTATTTCAGATGAATCAATTCCAAAAATATTTTATAAACGTATACTTTCAAAAATTACTTTAGAAATCCCTTAAAAATCAAAATCGTTATTTTAAACTTCAAAAATTGGATTCGATGATGCAACACATCAATAGTCAATCACGACTTTCAAACATCATATATCATCCATGATAAACAATCAAATATCACAATATATGAAATCAAATAAATATTTGTGAGGAATCCAGTTGGATCCCTCCAACCTGTTTCCCTGCATCCACAGACATTAGCACAATACCAATTCCAATTCGAGGTGGAATATCGCGGTATATGGGATTTTATAAAATATTATCCGCTTACTAACGGCGCATAGGGTCTCATCCGCTATACAATGCGGGAAATCAATCAACTGCAATATATACATATGCCAATATATATATATTGCTATATATATAATATAATACCAATTCCACTTCGAGGTGGAATATCGCGGTATATGTGTGTAATAAATAACCTCCGCTTACTAACGGCGTATAGGGTCTATTCACATCCAATATATATATATATATAATAATCATCATTCAAGCATTCAATCAACACAACTAACAATTTTAAATCTAACTATTTAAAATTTAAATAAATCCTTTTGAGTGAGAAGTTCTCACCTTTGGTTTTATTAGCAATCCATTTCCTTCTTGACTCGATTTTCTTGATTTATACCTTGTATAAATATTTACACAATTTATTAATATTCGAATCAATCGAATAAATTAAATTTCATTTGATTTAACTAGTTTATAATTTAATTTGGGCTTAATCACTCATTCCAAACAAATTCCCCTTTTATTTTAAACAGATTACTCTTAACAAATTTATCTAATAAAATTTAAATTTCAACTAAATTTTCTTTAATAAATTTATTTAAACTAATTTTCCTTTTAAAATAATTCTAACTAGAAATTTCTAATTGAACTAAAGTTCCTTTTTATAAATTTTAAATCAACTAATTTTTTTCTTAAATAAAATTATTTTCCTTTCAACCAAATTTCTGTTAAATAAATTTATTTAACTAAACATTTTACTTTCAAACTAACTTTCCCTTTAATAAATTATTTTAACTAAAATAATTTATATATTTCAAAAATCTAATTTTTTAACAACTTCTTAACATTTAAACAAACTTCTATTTGATATTTAAATTAACCAACTATTCTATTCAAAACTAATGCTTTTAATTATTGTTGTTTTTTTTTTAAGAAAAATTCCTTTTAACAATTTTATTTAATCATAGAAATTAAATTCAAAACTAATCTTCCTTTAACAGATTTAATTAGCCAATTTCTCCTTTAATAATTTTTTTTCTTAACTACAATTTTAGTTTAAAATTAAATTTTCTTCTGTAATCATTTCTAAGAATAAATTAAACAAGTAAGTTTTCACAAATTTACTTACTGTAAGATTTCTGCATTAAACATATATATATATATATATATATATATATATATTTTTAAATAGAACTACTTAAAATATCTTGTATAAATATTATATATGGATATTCTCAATCTCGAATTGAAACGAAACGAGTTGAAGTACCTCACTGCTAATGCTCAGTCCCCAGATCCACTTCGACATCGAACCACAAATGCCTCGCGCTTGCAGCCTTCACGAGTGCGCCCCCTCCCCACCTTCGAGATGCCCTCCGCCACACGCTCTTCCCTACGCGACCTCGTGCCGCGCGCACGCGCGCCTTGTCGTTCGCCAAACCCATCGCCTCATCGTCGCCGCCGAATCCCAATTCGCGACCTCCATTGCACGCAACCCAGCCTACTCAAAACCATCGTGAAGACAAACTCGCCCCACTCACTAACTATTCGCGGCCCCTAATCGAATCGAACACGATTCGATTCAATGCCCTGCCAATCATCACGACAGCCAAATTGCGTCGCCTTCTCCAGGCGCGAGCACGAGATTCGCCGCTCCTCCTCCTTGTTGACCACTCGACTTTGATTTGGGCTTCGGCCATTCGTGTTTTTTTTTTTATTTACCGAGGAACGAAACAGAAGGGGGGAGAGGAGAACGAGATAAAGGGGAAAAGGAATGTCGCCATTTTTTTTGTTTTCTTCGTTCAATTGATTTTGAACGAGAGTGAAGGGGGAGAGATATTTAAAGTCGAATGCAGTATGCTTGGCACGATTTATTTCGTGAATTTAGGCGTGATCCTAGGCGTGTTTTAAGGGAGAACCTGCTGATGCTTGACTCAATTTAAATTTAAATTTAAATTGAATTCAACTCAAATTCCAATGCGTTAACTCACCGTGTGATCACATATAAACTCCGAAAAATACGAAATTTGAAACCCGATAATAATTCAATATTACGGACCCAATGGAACTGGTTTCGTTGAATTCCGAGACTGTGCCTCGGACGGCTATTTTAAATATCGATTCAAACGATTAAAATTTCAAAACTGAACAAAGCAGTTTCAAATTAAATTCTTAAGCTTCTAAAATCTTCAATATTATCAATGTGAAATTTTGCAAGCCTTTGAAATATTTTTAATCGGCTTAAAATTGAAGATTCAAATTTTTATTCAACTTTCAATAGATTAAATTCTATAATTTAATCGCCTATTTCAAAGTTATATTGAAAATTCAATCCAAACCATCATTCAAATATTTAAAATTAATTAAATATTTTCAAATTAAAGTGTTCAAAATTCTAGGTTGTTACATTATCAGTAAAGCAATAATAATAAATAGTAATCAATGCAAATTTATGTAACAATAGAATGTGAAATTTGGGGAATAGACGCAAAGTATATATGAGTTGCTAAAAGTATGCATAATAAGTGCAAATTTAATAAATCAATGTCCTGTAGAGGTTGGAGTATGGTTAGTAATAAAAGCTTTTAAAGAAAAAAAACCTTTAATTTTTAAATGAAAATCAATGCATTAAATTAGGTGTAACTGAATGCATGTAAATAATTTTGTAAGAATAAGTTAATAAACATTTTTTTTGTGCATACTCGATTTAATTGAAATAACAGAAAAGACAAGAACTTGATTTGCCTTGGTACATATATATTGATAAACTATAACTAAATAGAAAGTTTGGTAGTAAATAGGATATAAGAAGACAAAGGCAACTAGTAAATTAATAAATGAATTCATAATAATAAGTAGTAATTAATGCATATATATTTGGCATTAGTGATAATTACAAAACTTTACCCATTTATCTAATTTATTTAATTAAATCTAAATCTATAGCAACATTTTTGTAATGATGGTTGTAAGTGAATTTGAATGTAAAAGGGTAACAATTATTTAGGTTAACCATTTTGAGTATGTTAAGTTAAGAATGGCAATCGATTGAAATAAATCTAAATTAATTATTTTGTTTTGGTTAATGTGTTCTAGTTAATAAAGGGGAGTTTATAAGAAATGAAGCATGCACTAATGACATGTATTATAATTCAAATGTTATTTATACCCATAAAAGTGTCTATTTACGGAATAGAAAGATTTTAAATCAATAAGCGAATTTATTGAGGTTCCAATTTATAATTTATAACGTTTAATGTAGACTCAATTACAATTAATTGACTTAAATCGTGCAGTTAGCGTAGATTTGTTTTGTAATTGGAGTGGTTAATTCCATAAGATGAAGTTAATGCTAATTCTATTTATAATTGGACCATTTGTTGATATAGATTATAGAAAGCAAGATGTATAAATTTAATTAAAGTATCAACATTCAACAATTGTAATTATTGAAAATTAAAATGGAATTTGAGGATAATAAGGTGAAACCATGAACAAATGTTAGTGCATCCTTATTTCTGGTAAAAGATGAGTATATAAAAGTTTGAAAATCAAAAATAGGTTTTTGAAAACTTAATTTATAATTTCTAAATATAAGGAAGTGGAGAAATTAATAAAATTGTGGATATATTTTGAAACGTAAACGAAACGTCTAGATTTACATTTGTAAATACGTTAAAATAAAATGTAACTGATAAGGAATTTATTTATTTCCTAAATCTGTAACATGTGTAATTAATATTATTTATCTTTTGGGACCACTTCCGTTTGCACGTTAAAATTCGTGCACACCTATTCTTTTGCGATCTATCTATAAATAGACGATCAAAAACCCTAGCCTCCATCTTCTATCATTTGTCTGTACGTTCTTTTCTTCAACTCCTTCTCCTCCTCAAATGGATGCAAACCTAGATCTATTTCTATTCAAATTTCAAATGAAAATTCAAACATCTCGGAAAAATTCTAAAAAAATATATGTCGTAATTTTCATCAATACGAATCTACGTCTGCTGTTCGTTTCTCAAGACAGTGAACGATTTTACTAGAAATCGTAGTCAAACGTTGGAAATTCGAAACCCTATATGTGATTTGGGCGTTTTCGATTCGTGAAGCAATCAGGGAAATCAAAATATGGGTTTGGTGGAGATCGTCGTGGGGAGTTCAACTATGGTGGTGGCATCACTTGTTTTCTACTGTGGCAACCGGAATTGGCAAAATAGGGTTCGAAACCCTAGCTTTTGAAGGCGACGGCTGAGGTGATAGGAGAGGCCGAGCTCGAAGGCCTTCAAGGTGGAGATGCGGCAGGGGTAGGCGGTCGTAGTGGTGGAGGCGCGTCACTCTCTGGTGGCCTGTGGCGGCCGAAAGGCACGGTCAAAGTTTGGGTTTGGGCGCGTGAATTTGGGTTCGAATGTGAGTTACAGGCGCGTGATTTTGGGGGAGAGTAACGTCTCGGCTGACGTGGCTTTGATGTTTGGTTTGTTTTATTATTTTTCAAATCGTTTATATTGAATATCTTTTTCATACGATCTCCGATTCACGCGAAATTTCTTTTGTTAGGATCGTAATTAAATTTCAGATCTGTTGACGCTGGTTTGGACTGATTTAGAGACCGTCGAATCTTGGATTTAAATTCGATTTAAATTCAAAAGGTGAGTGTTTTAACCCACTCACAACTTCTAAAAGTTTTTATGTTTGTTAAATTTATTTTAGATATGAGTAGAGATTTATTTATGACTGTTTGGCATGTTTTATTCATCATATCTGTTAAATCGCATTTATTTAATATAACTGTTCATTAAATTTTATTACTGCATATAGATTGACAGCTATAGTTATTTATTTGCAGATAAACTGTTAGTTAATAGTTGTTAAATTTATTTTTGGATATAACTGCCAGTTATTACCTGTTATATATTATCGGATATATATTGATATTGTTTTGTTATTGGATGATGATTGTGATTTGGATGATGGATGATGATGGATGAATGGATATTTATTTTATATCATCAAACTACAAGTTATCATGCATTTTTCGTTCCATTCGGGATTGTGGTTTGAAATGATATACAACCGCAAAATTTTATTTTTAAATTGCGGATTGAAATGATAAATATCCGTATCACTTGACTACAGGATAGAAAATTTTATACAGGCACCGTGGTCTATATATAAAATATTTTAAAGTGATTTCTAAGGTTTGGATGGGATACGGTTTATAAAAATTTTTAATTTTGATATTTTATATATGTTATTCTTCTATATATATACATATGAAGTTAAAAATTTTGAATTTAAGCTATGTATAAATCTATTAAATAAAAATAGGAAAATTGAGAAATGGAATTTGATAATTCATATTATATGTTTAAGTTTGGAAAATTTTAAGGTATGATATTTATAACTGGATTTTTCCAAGATAAATTTAAAATGAATATTCTAGTATAATTTAGTTGAAGAAAATATTTAATTGCTAGAAATTGGAGTTTTATTTATGGATTTTTATGTAAATATTCAAGACTAAATAATAGAACATTTAATTTGGTTGAAGGAATAAATTCCAACTTTAGTTTTGAAATATTAATACTCCAAATGGATATTGGTTAAAAGTCATGTTTTGAGTTAAGGATTCAATTTTATGATCCTGAGTTGATGAATTGGAGTGTTTGAATTTTTACTTATAAGTTCTTTTGTTTTTTATTCCAAAGCCATTTCAAATTTACTTTAACTTAAATAAAATTTAAAACTTAATCTATAATCAAACAAACAACTTTTGTTTGAATCCTACATCCTAACAAGGAACAGATCAAGTGATAATGGATTTTGAACAAATCTTAGCTTCTAAAACTAATACAGTGAAGCATATAGACAACTGCAAGCATATATCTACACATTCACATACACGTAGAAAATTCAATCATATACATCCACACAATATATACCTATCATAAAGATTAACATGCAACAGATATCCATACTTAAGATTTTTAAAAAGAGTGTTACTCACCTATTAAAATGAACAGAGCACTTCTTTGTTTTGAAAAAGCTTTAGACTTTTAAAACTTGAATTGTTTTAAAACTGGAAACTTGCATTGCCCTTTTCTGTTGAAAACCTTAAAATTGAATGCTTCTTTGATTAATAAACTTGAATGCTTGTTACTGAATCTTGCATGCTTGCTTTCAAACAGAATTGAAGTTCCTAGAATATGCTCCAGGTTGAAGAAAAAGAATGCACAGGCTTTGATTTTAAAACAAAGTTGAAGAATGATGTTCAGATTCTAATTCCAGGTTTTAAGAAATGAGTTCAAGCTTTTGTTTTGAACTTTCTTTTGATTTGTAAATTTAGTCTTTGAAAATGAATTGCAGGTTGTTGAAGTGGAACAATTTTCTGGTTTGAGGAGTTTGATCTACTGATTTTGCCTTTGAAATGGTTTTGAATTTCAAATTTGTCTTAAGAGGAGTTGTTTAACTTTCTTAGCTTTGAAAATGTAAAGAAAAAAAAGGAAGATAAGAAAACATATGTATTTATAAAGGCTGAAATTTGATTTTATTAAAATAAAAGAAAAACTAAAATAAATTGACACTTGTCCAATTATATTAATATTTGTCATCTTGAATTAATATTAACCTAACACATGTTATTTAGGTGCCTTGAGGAATTAACACTTGTAATAACATAATTTTTTATTTATTTAAATGTTAAAAATAGGCTTTTACTTACTTTATTTATTCTTATGTAAATGTATATATGAATTTCTTTTTAAAGAAAATGTAATAAAACTAATTATATATAAATAAAAGCTTATACATACTAAATATTTTTAACATGTCTATCTTTTGAATTACTTAATAAATCCAAATTCATATTCAAATTAAATTTGAAAATCTAATTTAAAATCAAGTCAACAATACATATATATTTTAAACAAACCCAAATTCAATTTGTAATTAACAATTCTATTTAAAAATTTATTTATCTATATTTCAAAACAACCCATTATCATTATTGTTTGAAAATAACGATTTTTATCAAGTTAAAATAAATTTAAAAGGGAATTATCACATTTAATTTTGCTTGAAATTTTCGAGATATCACAAGTGATGACACTCATTGGTGTTATGTCCACCCATCTTATAGAAGTGACAGTACTTCCTAGAGTTTAAGTTTGCTTCTGTATCCTTCTTTGGTGGGGGCCTCTTGCATTTTAACTTTGCTTATGTGGCTAAATAAATGTTTTCGACGCCATTTATAAATTTGTATAAGCATCAAATATAGCCCTTGGCCTCCATCTCTTGTGCTCTACCCTCTTTGCATGAGGTTCATTCTAGTTATTACCTTTTTTATTTTTAGAAAGTTATTTGTACCTTATTTCAACATCGCGTCAACACTAGATGTTTCTAGAATTTAGGTTAGCCTATTAGGTTGCCTTTTGGAAGTGGCATCCTCCAATCTCGTATACTTTGCTTCTTCATATTAGAACACCAAAAGAGTGGTTGGTTTCTCCTTAGTTAATTTTCATGAGAACTTCATACTGGTTGCACCTTACCATATAAAGCCATTAACGTTAGGTTCTTATCTGCATATTACACACTTACAACTGTAGGATCGAAGCAAGTCAAATATTATCACCAGTACTTGTTGCTTCTTTGGTAAATATTTGAGAGTGATTATGCATCCTTTATTTGCTCCATGAGCACATTGAACTAGCTAATGAACTTCTTTCACTACATTGCTCGTAAACTTATCGATCCTTGTGGCAAACGGAAAAAACACATTGTTGCTAGAATCGCCAAAAATAAAGGAAAATTTTTACATAAAATCCTTATATTGCTCCACTTTTGTGCAAGTGCTAAGTGTAATATTGCAAATGCACTATAGGATCAGATATTCCTTGTATGCTTTCGTAGTTGGCATCCAAAAATTCTTTAGGTTCCTAGCAGTCTCTACTTCGAACTTAAACGGACAACTTACCTAAGCTTTGTTACCACGTTCTACTTATTCTCGCCAAGTATATTCCTTTATGATTCTATCCATGCTATCTTCTGGTTCAAAAGTCCTTCTTTCAAGGGGATAGGTAGATTGTAGATGGTTATAATCTCAATTCTTTCTTACTAAGTGGATCACCCTATCCATTCTTCCTTATGTCATCTAGAACTTCACTCTTGAGCATGTTCACATCTGCTAAACCGCTCTTGATGGTGCCTACATCCTTCATTAGTAAAAGGTTCAACGAAAACGTGAGAATTTTTATGAGAACTTAAGGTTTGCTACATATGAACCATGCTTGGCACCAGACCAAGTATTAAATTGTTCGTTGGGTCCATCTTCAGGATGAACTCTTGCATACTTTGTCTCTCCAACTTCTTTTTACCTTTATTTTAGACTGCAACAATCAGATTCTCTACCTAGTAGACTGAGATCTTTCTTGTTCCTTAGTGTTGCAACCTATAGTTTGCTACTTCCCCAAGTGTGTCAAGAATACGTCCACCATTGCTGGTTATTGGGAAATGAATCAATCATTTAATTTGGTCACGACTTTATCCAAGTCTCCAAACCACATCGCCTAGCGCAGGGGTTCATGTTAAATGTTTTCCTTGATTAGTTGTAGATAAGTTAGGTGCATTAGTGTTTCCAACATCTTTGTAGATAATGCCAGCTTTTCTTTTTGACTTATGCGACATATTGAGAAGGTTCTCGATGAAAGCAACAACAAAATTTGCTCAAAAAATGAGCAAACGCCTTTATGGAATTTCATAGAACTGTAGATATTGAATGTAGTATATGACTGCTAAGTGAATGCGAGTAATATTTTAAAGAGAGAAAATCAAATATGGATAATACATAATAAATATTTCAAAAAGTCAAGAACACACATAATTTATAGTGGTTTGCAGAAGATTTCCTACATCCATTGAGAATCATTATTCATTACCTTGTAGATCTTAAGTAAAATGCAAAAGTACAAAATACAATGGTTTATTATGATAAAAAGAAATGAAATATATAGCTCCATAAATTATGTTTGGCAGCAGTAGAGCTTGAAAATTTTATCATTACTGTTCATCTATGGGTATTTATACGTATTAGATTGTAAGGAGGATAACTCGGCATTCCCTACAAAATAGGTACTTTTCAGGTTTGATGTGTTCTGCCCAATAGGCAATGGCTTGTTAGGAGATTGGTTTAGGCAAGAGATAGACCAAACCATTTTCTTCTCTTGGTAGTTTCCAACTGCAAACCATTTTGTCTTGTTCGGTAGTTTTCAACCAATGGACCATTTCATACCGAAATGGTTCTTTTACTTTGTCAAACTTATCCGTCCTTCAGATTTTTTTCAAGTTAACTTTCAACCCTATTATCTCTCTGTTCTACACATCTGATCATGTTATTGCAACTTTGTTATGGACCTTCCAGCTATTTTAGCACCTTTTAGCATCTTTTCTTCGAGTTATTGCCAAAAACACCTACAATGACAGTCGAAATCTCATAATTGGCGCTATGACATAGCTTTAACTCTATTAAGAGATCCCTTAATATTATTTTGTGTTTGATGGACTTAAAGATGGAGTAACCTAGTGTTACTCCATGGTCGATGGATTTTGGAAGGAAGTAAGCTAGTGTTAGTTTGTTGCCAATGGACCTTGAAAGAAAATAACTAGTGTTAAGCTAAAGTTGGTGAACACAACGAGGGAGTAACTCATAAAATTATTTTTTATTAGGTGAATCATTGGGTTGACATAACCCATAATGCTAAATATGGTTGGTAGGGAAAAGGATGGATATATGAAGCATCCCTTTTTTAGGGAACTAAAATAGACATAATGATGTTGTAGTTATTGTTAGTGTTATTTTCTAGTGATTAAATGAGATCGGTTATTATATCATTAAGAGCAGAAGCATAGTAAGTTCAAAAAAATTTCAAAATATAATTTCATTACATAACCCTATGATTACATCATTTCAATAAAATATAATAATAGAAAATATGATGCCAAGGGCAATACATGATGATGCCCCCTTAAATGATCGAAGTCATAACCACTAATGGTTATCAGTCCATCTATATATACAAACATAAGCAATTATAATACACATGGAATAAACTAAAATTAGTAATAGCTTGCCTTCTGCGCTCCTTATGCAGCTTGGTTGGTCTAAACCTAAAAAACTCCTATTCCTAACCTACTCAAATGAGTATATGAGAGTTTATGGGGAAATAAAAATCTTCGGGTCAGACAAAAAGCCTAGTATGAATATTATTAATCCATCTAGTTAAAAATAGACACATGGTGAGAATACATTACTAAGAGGAACAAGTATCCTATTGGTAGTATCTTTAAAAAAAATTCAAATATACCATTTATTGGATAGGACGAGATAGCCTATCACAGTATGCTCTCCTCATCCACCTGCAACCACCGTGGCAAGATTATAACATAAACATTGTACATATCAGTCAAAGATGAATGTGCCAGTATTCAATAAGGTTTTAGGGTTACACGGTCTCTATACCTACCCATCTCATTAAGTTTCAATACATCAAAATAATTATCTTAGAGACACTATAAACCTAATAGTTTTCACATGCCAACTAAAATGTTAAAAGGGAGACTTAGGCTAAAACGAAATATATCCAACAACTTTTGTTTCCAAAAGAGTACCAAGATATTACTATGAAAGAAGGAAAATAACAATGGCTTTCGTTCCTATATGAATACCAAGATGTCCCCATAATAGAAGAAAATAATAACGAGTGTCCCCACTCGAATCCTGACGCATACACAATATTTTTTAACCTCGATGTTGGTAACGCCCTATGGATTAGAATTGTTAACCTTGATAATCGAAGGGCATAATCAGTTATAGTTCGAGGCGCTACCCAGACATAAGTCCATGTAACTTAATCTAGTTTTCTAAACATCAAGAAAGTCATTTCTTTTGATCAGTTCTAGACATCCTAACATAGTTTAATCTTTCTGATCTCATGGATGCAATTCTAATTGCATGAGCTTAGCCGGACTGTGCCCACTGATGGGAACGACCATCTTTAGTTATAGTTCCTAACCGAATATCATCATATTTAGTGATTTTATATAAGTGAGCGTATCAACAATTTGAATAGGCAATAATATAACTGATCAAATAATATAATTGAACATATAAAGTAATCATCAATAATATAAATATGTTCTCATGATATTTATTTACACATAGGTCGCATACAAATAAGAATGCAATTTATTTCGTATGGACTCAAATAATTATTGACTAATTTCCCTTTGTTATCATTGAAAATCATATTTTCCAAATTTATAAATTTAACATACCCATCTTTGGTTATTAGGGAAACCCATTCTAATAATTACAGTAGGCTATCGAATGTGTAAAATATGATTATCGAATGTTGAAGGTTATACTATCACACATACGTAGCTATCACATGTTAAAGCTATGCATGTCTAAATCTTTCACATGCTTAAAGCTATCACATGTGTAACGCTATCGCGTGCCTAAAGCTATCACATGTCTAAGCAATCAGAAATTTAACTTTACTTGTATCATACATTTAACTTTAGTGTCATCATACCTCTAACATTGGTGCTGTTGAAGCCCTAACTTTTACACTTCTTACTTTAATGTTATCTCACATCTAATCTTAACGCCATCGCACTTCTAAAATTCATCGGAATTTCAAATACGTTATCATATATCTAAAGCGAGCCATCACATCAAAAAATGAGCTATTTTATATCTAAAAGCAAACTGTCTCATATTAAACATATATTATTGCTGCTCCGAAATGGCAATTTGTATTTAACTCTAAAATTTTATTTCCTCTTAAAATAATCCCTTGTCATCAAGTTTTTCCACATGCTAAATTTAATTTGCTAAATCGTTATCCTTTCAGATTTATTTTCATAAAATTTTATATGATATTTCCCTATATTACATTAATTGAAATCTTAACTAATTAATTAAATGTCATTTTTATCTAAATTTTCCCTTCATCAATTGATTCATATTTATTCGAAATTTCAATGGAAAAGACGACAGAAATTCTCAAAATAAGATTTCCTATCATTTAACATATGTAAAAAATTTAGGACAAAATAATTATTTCGCATTTTTGAATAATTTAAACCCAGAATTAAAATTTTGTCAATTTAGAAAATTCAAATCAATTCAAAAAATAATAAGATTAAAAATCCTTCATCAATTTAATGTTATGAACAATGTACTAAATTTTCATTTCGTTTGGAGATAACTAACATAGGTATTAAATATAAAAATCCAACATTCAACTCCACGATTTCTCACATATTATTTGTAAAGCCATTTAAGTGAATATATTAACCAAAACCATGTTTTTGCATCTTAAACTAATTTGGGTTTGAACCAAATTGAAAATTAAACATATTAAAACTTAGGGATGATAATATTATTCATCTTGATTAGTTTAAGTATGAAGAGATTTTCCCAAGCTTCCCTCTTCAAGCTTTATCTTCTTCTTTCTTTAGTTTGGGTGTTTAATGAAGTTTCTCTACTTTTTCATCTTTTGTTTTAGTAGGAAAAAATGAATGTGTAATAGAGAGAGAGAAGAGGAATTAAGGGATTGTAAGTGGGTTGGGACTTATTTCCTTTCCATATTCTCTCAAAAAATAATTAAATCCTCTAATTCCTTTCATCATATAAAAATGTCATTACTCCATTATTAATTAATCAGATTCAAAGTTGATTATTATGGCTAGTCTCTATACTAATTCCATTTCCCTTATATATTGTTGTTTAACTACGAATAAATTAAATTTCTGTAATAATATGTAATAAAAGTAAGGGTGTAATAATAGGAGAGACTGTATTAGTAAATTATGTAGAGTGAGTTACTAGTAGAATGTATCAAGTCATTCTTGGTTGCATAATAAAGTAAGATAAGAGGAAGTTCAAATACTTATGACATTTATGCTTACAATATTATATTGTTATGATAAACAATGAGAATATTAGAGGCTAAAATCATCTATGAGATATTCACGTGAGCACATTTTCTCATTATAAATATGCATTATATAATGGTGTTTATGTGATGTTTAAGAAGGTTATCACACTAAGACTTAGCTCATAGTTCGTTTCTCCCTTTTTAGATGGAATTTTGGGTAACTTTTATGGATAATCCGAGAGTTTCATGATAAATTTTAAGAAAGCTAGATCTCAAAATAAAAGAGGCATGCGAGGAAGATATAGAACAATCATGGGAGAATGTTATTAGGCCTCTTTTCATTGTCTCATTTGTATGGATGCTTATGTATTACCCCTAAACTGTATGTATATATGCTTAAGTTGATGTTTTGGATTATGCCGACAATTTTATGTGCTGCACATGAAGATGCTATCGTAGTTGCTTTACCTTTTTTATATTTTGTTCTAGTAATTTAATATCTTTTCTTAAGTTGAACGCAAGGACTGTGCGTTTTATAATACACACTATTCAAATATTAAAAATATGTGTAGAAGCACATAATTTAGGTTCCAAGCGGTGATCTAAAGTTTAGTGTAACATACCATTAGTCCATCATTGATTTTGATTTATTTTTTCCCTACGTGAGAATTATATATAGGAAAATTCTATTATTTTCTAGTTCTCCGCTACTTGCTTGGATGAATAAGAAATGCTCATAGAATGCTTTCATTTAGGAAATTAGTTCACATGCTTTGCACTTTAGTACATGAAGCAAATTGTTATCCGGTATGCCTAAATGACATTTCAATGGATCTGGACTATGGAATGATGAAGGAATGAACTCTTTATTTGAAGACAATCAACTACAAAAAGCAAAGGGGTAAAAGGGAAAAATTCTCCTAAGTTTATGGATCAGTACCAATCCATGGATGGATCAATACCAATCCATCAAAGGGAAAAATCTACCCCAATCTCTTATGCTATGACCCCTATACTATTTTCAAAGAAAAAAGTTTTGGATATTAGGGATGAATGGCTTAGTATCGATCCAATATAATTACCATTTTTTCCTTAATGACTTGTAGCATGAAGACTAAGGCGGTGCTGAATAAAAATGGAGATTTCAGATCGAGGCCATAGATCAATACCGATCCATCATGCCTTAAGATTTGGTACAATAATGTTCATCCACCCATTATTCTGGATCTCATTGAATGAAAAAAATCAAAACGAATCTGGCAATTCTAGGGTTGAAATCTGATATAGAAATCTTATACAACTAGAAAAGGACTTTTAGCACTTTTATTGATTTTTGATATGAAAGAGGATGCCAATTTGAGATCTAATCTTTTTTTTTAAATTCCTTTGTAATCTTTAGTGTTATAGAACTAAGTAATCAATAAAAAAGAAATACTAGATATAGGCCAGCGATTTGTTGAACCACTTTGTTATTACTCTTTGTATTCTTTCGATTTTTAACCTTATTCTATTGACTAGGGTGCTACTACAAAAATAAGGCTGACATTTTTTTGTGCTTTCATTGAGAATGTTGAATATTAGGATTGGATCTTAGCTTGCTTCTAGGATTTGCAAAAATCTCCAATGGGATCCGGTAGAAAGATGGGACCAAAGAAAGGCAAGATGGTTATTAATGAAGAATCCACTAGAGCAATCATTGGAGATAGCGATCGATTTGCACAATCTCCAATAGCTATGATGACGAAGAAAGGGTCAGAGAACATAATGGTTGCAATGAATAAGAAGATGAAAATAATGCAACAAATAATCATGGAAAAAATACAGAAGAAATTTTCCATAATGAAGTAATCTCAACAAGAGGATGGATCTCGGCCTATGGGTCATAGATATAAAAGAATATATCCATCTCGCATGGATATAGGAAGTTCTTCTGGTTAGCACAGACCTAGGAAGGAGATAGTAAAAGTGAAAGACAAAAGAAAGAGATGGAGTGAACCCATGGCTCCCACGATGGGTCGATAACCCCATCATGAATCCGTGTCGATCAAAGGAGAGAAAAATGAAGGGGGAGCTTCTACGGTGCAAGTGTTGATATCGATTAAGCAGCGATTCCTGCATGTGGAGGAACTCAAAGAGAGATTGTGATGGCCTCCCTCCATCTCCGGTACCAAAAATTTATCAAAGAGGTGCATTGCTATGGTACCCAGCCAATGGAAGAAAACTGACATAGTACTATACGATCAATCGTATGAATAACCTGTAAAATATATATCATAGCATATAGAGAAAATATAATATCAACTTTGATATAAAACAAGTGGGATAGTAGCATAATCAAATGAACCCGAATAGGCATTATACTAGTGTACAACATAGGTTCATAAGATTATCAAAGCAGATAATAAGAGTTTATACATCATCATACACCAAATAAACACTACATAATTGTAATGGCTCGTTTTCCCGTACCCTTTGAATCGATAATAAACCACACATGTCCAACTCAAATTGTACGAATAAGCGGATCATTAAGGGTAGAAAGAAAAATAAAGACAGAACAGAATCTCACACGAATGGAATAACATATATTATTTCAATAATAATATTTACAGCGGAAAATTTTAAATACAATATCAGAGTCTAACCTAGATTTAGCTTGGATAGTTATAACACCTGCCCTTACAAATGCTGACAAATAACAAAACAAATGCACTAGAGAAAGCGGATAATAGAATACATCGATACGATGATGAAGATCTCCAGCTCTCCTTTGGAAACTCCAACCGTCTTCAACTCAACCTGAAACTACTCGGATCTGACCCGAGTATTGAAAATACCCGGATCAGGCTTGATAAACCAGCGTAAGATACTCGAAATTTAAACGTATAGATCATGAGGTTGTTATCAAAACCTTTGAAAATAAGGGTATCTCATAAGACCACCCCCACACAAAAACACGAACTGGTTTTTACCTTATGATAACCAAAACACTTTTATATCAAAACCTTTGATATTATTTCTAATGACATCTCTTTGAAAACATTTACAAATAAACTTATTCAAATAAGGTATCAATATCTGGACTAAGTCTAAGGTAATATATCCGGACTGGGTCAACAGAATATAGCGAACGGAATATATGATACCAGAAAGGGGGTAGCTGAAATTTTTGCAAGTCATTGAAGCTATTTTGGGAATACATTAAAAAGCGTAATTCTTGTATTGGGATTGGATTTTCAACATGATAGGGAACTAGTGACCTTTTCTTCGATCCACGCATAACAAACATAGTTCCCACGGTGCCTTAATCGCTTTTCTCAAACTAGTCACTTGGAACTATACTTGCTATACTACCACTGATTACCGGTGGTTCCCTGCTTTTCTCAAGCTAACAACTTTATCAAAATGGGGCAATAAATGCCTTGAGGGAGGTATCCCCCAAAGGGCCAAACGTATTTGACACCATAATACACACTCACTTATTCCAAATTTGCGTTTGTTAGACCACATAGTATCCCATCATAACCGAGGTGTGAGGCTCGCAAAGCTACGATCAATTTCTTCAAAGCCACGCTTTTCATACAAAACCATGCTTTGATCTTAACAAGTTCCACTTTGAATGCCACATTGTCATTCCACGTCACATAACTGATTTCTAGAAAAGTATAACTTCCTAAGCTCATATGTCTCGGGAAAGGATGTTAAGCTAAAAGAAGTTGCCTTCTCCACCACCAATTGATATACCTTTATAGAAACCACTCAAATGTGAATTAGATTACAATGTCAGACAAACATCCATACAAGTTCGTTCTAGGACTTGACGAAACCGAAGGCACTCTCCTACTGCCACTAGTAGCGAATAGTCCTTGCAATCCGAAAAATCCTCACAAGGAGACCACTGCTATAAACAACACTATAATGGGAGCAACCCAGAGCATGTTCAACAAGCAGTCCTCACACTATGAGGATCAATGGTCTTCAATAATCATCCTTTTCAACATGTCTTCACTTTCGAACGTATACATTGGTTCGAAGTGGTTTTCAGATAGGAATTTCCCAAATCCTGCTCTGGTTCCTTCGAAGCCAATCATCGCTTTAAAAGATGTTAAGTTCATACGTGGATATCAATCATCAATCAATTACTTCATCTTTTATCTAATCAAATATCTTTCTTAGATATATTCTTTTTAATTTATTCCATTTTTTTTTCAAATGTATATGGAATCATTAAGCCTCGTTTATCAAATTATTTCATTTATTAAACCTTTCTTAAATCCTGAAATAATTCCAAATCATTTTCTCTTTTACTTAGTAAAACCTTCATTAAATCTTAATCAAAGATTTTTCTTCTTAACTTTTAACTAAGGAAAAATATTCTCCTTTTATAATATCACTTTCCAAAACATCCATTTAATTTAAAGGATTATTCACTGTCCAAAATCACGAATATAATTCCTTTAATAAACTTTCTCATTTAACTTATCAAATTAAATTGATTTCAGATTTAATAAAACGGTGTTTATAAATTCCATTTATATTTTATAAACTTCCATATATAAAATTTCTTTACTAATAAATTCCATTTATATCTCACTTATGAGTCAAAATTCAATTATAATTTAATTACTTATAAAACTATTATTTACAAATTCATTCCTTTCAAATCTTATTATTTATAAAATCCATTATAAATTCTTTTCTAAATTTCAATTGCAAACCCATATATAAATTTGATTACAATCCCATTTAATATTTATAAAACACTTTCATGATTCCATAACTTTTGTTTATAAAATATCAATTTATAAATCTTATATATAGACCATTTACAATAAATTCAAATAATTTATTTCTTTTCTTTTTATCTTAAAAGAACTTAATTATGATCTTTTAGAGCATCCGGGCTTTTCTTTCGATATGTTCCACCCCTCGCCTAAGAAGAGAAAATATAGGCCAGGTAAGTTCAGGGCACTGGTTGCTCCATTTCTAACCTTAGTTAAACACCTTGTTTTATCTTTCCAGATCTCACAGATGGGACAAATGCACTAGTTGTTTCCGCGTACTCAGTTTGTTATTATATTCAATCTTCTTCACTTTTTGTTTAAGTGGTATAAACAATTTATGTTAACCCTTTATTCAAACTCTTATTAAAATTTCCAAATCATATTTAAATAACTTAAATATCCTTTTAAAATTGTTCACAAAATATATAGGAAAGAATCGTTAATTTTAAAACTGCATTTCAAAAGTTATTTCTAACTGCTGCGAAAAGTGTTGCAAATAGCGTTTTAAAAGCTATATTCTTCAAAACGACTTTTATATCATTTAGAAATCCATATTTTCAACTTCAATCTCTTCTAATACATTTTAAAATATTTTTAGGAATTATTTCATATTTTTAAAACATTTAAAATATCAATTTTAAACTTTGGTTACTTTACTACAATAGCGCGATTTTTCTGAAAAATTATTTTGGACATATTTAAAATATACAAGATAAAATCTTGATTTTATTCCTTTATTTCTTTAAACATATTTAAATGTTTAAAAAAAATTCTAACTCATTTTAAAACTATTTCCAAAAGGTTTAAGCATTCCATACACACCATTTCATTTTCAAAAGGAAAGTAATTTCCTTTGTGCTTTTCGACATGTATTAACGTGACTTGATAAAATAATTTAACAATCATATCAAACAATCAACACTTGATTATCAAAACATATATAAACATTCATAGCAATCATAACACACCATCAAACATGTATATATGTAAATAGAGATGCTAAATAGAGTTTCACCATAAACCAAAGCAATTAACTTCCTACCAATATTCTAAACAATCAACACTTCACTAATTAATTCCTAATCCATTAAACACTAGCAAACGACACCTTCTCCGTTCCAATAGCTTGGCCGAGGCTTAAGATGGAGGTTGGCTTAAAATATAGAGAAGAAGCAAAAGAGCTTTGAACTTAAATTTCCAAAATTTAGATCCGAAAAATGGGTCATCTTCTCTCTTATTTTTGACTCTCTTACTCACAAAATTTGAAAAACTTGTTAATTTAAAATTTGTTGCAAATTCTTTTCTATTGAATTTGAAAAAAAGAACAATTTGAATTCAAGTTTTTTTGAGGGAGATGTGATAGAATGAAGAAGAGGTTTTGTCGGATTAAAAAAATGAAGCCCGAAAATACACTTCAAAGAATTGAGTTTCAGGTATAACAAGAATCAAAAGTGGAGAAGTAATCAACATAAAAGTTGTAGATACAGGAATTTTAAATGGTTTAAAAAAATAATTTCTAAATTTGAATCTGTTTCGATCAAGTTGTGATCAAAACAAAATGGTATATTCTCTGGCTTAAAAACTAGGCCAAAAAATACACTTAAAAAAGGTATATTTTTGACATAGATAACTTTAGAATGAGACAAATTGAAAAACATGAAAGTTGTAGCCACAGGAAAAATAAAAAATTTAAACAAATTATTTTGTATGTTGGTTCGGTTTTGAAGAAGTTATGACCAAGAGAAGAAGAGGTAAAATATGGAGAAAAAAAGGAGTTTGATTTGAAGAAGATGAACATTGATTTCTTTTGAATACTTTGTAAATAGTCTGACATTATTTCTTTCTAATTTTTTATATGGAATGGAAGCCATTAAAGAGGAGGGGAATAAGATGAAGAATCTTGAGAAAAGAAGAAGAAGAAAAATGTGCATGATAGTGAAGAAGGAGGTGGATATTTATAGGAAAAGAAAGAAGTGGTAAATTTACCAAAATAATCTCTTACCAAATTACCAAACTAACCTTACTTTAACCTAAAACAATCTACACTTTTTTAATACTTAACATCATCTTTCACATGCTTACTTTATGTCTTAGTCACTTAAAGATTAAGTAAAGAATATCATAATTATGTTTGCTTTGATTTGATGTGATCTGATGTTTACTTTTTCTCGCTTTTGTTAATTCTTACTTACTTTTACTAATGACTGTGACGCCCCACCTCTATACCCACGCTAGCCAAGAACTCTCCGGAGAAGTGCTGTCAACTAGCACGGAGAATAAGGCTGTTGAGGAGCGACCATCCATGTAATAGCTTATCACACGGTGGCTATAAATAATCTTCGGAAACAAACATAGAAATAATCATATCACAAATCAGTCACAGATATCCATATCACAAAGGCGGAAGAAGATATGAATATATAACTAACACATGAAAGTGTACATCAGAGTAGTGGTCAATAAGATCCACGATAATACAAAAGAATAGAAACACGTGCTATACAAAAGAATACAACTATGAGTCTATATCTCAAGTGTATACAGCAAAAACTGCTAATCTAAACAGTTAGCCAAAAGTCAGAGTGATGAATCCCTGGGAAGAAGTCAAGCAGAAGCACCTGTAACATCTCGGTCTGATCCGAGTATTATTTAAGAAAATAATAAACGGATCAGTCTAGCTATAAATATCAGATGACATGATATAACATAAAAGATATGGCATAAACATAAACATCCATAACGACATACCGCTATAAGTATGTAAATAATGATCAACAGAAGATCAATCAATAAGAGATAATCAATATCACAAGAATCTTCTCAAAGATTCGAAGGGGGCATCATACCCTAAACTTGTACTCATAACAAGTCAATGACACAAATTCCAGAAATCAACACGAGAAATCCAGAAATCATAAAAAGGGAAAGAGGCCTATCACATGACGGTCCGAAGACCATGGGGAGCTACCCCACATGTGTGAGTGGAATCACACAGAATGAGGTCAAGACTAACCAAAAAGCAGAAAGGTATGTGTGAATGGAATCACACAAGTGGTGTCTAGTCTAACCTTGCAATGAAAGAGACATCGCGCAATTGCTAGTCTAATTCATAAAGCGATCATCAAGATCAACGAGAAGTGTCAATTACACTAAGCTAGTAAATATAGAAGTTTAGCTTCATGTCCCATAACCACTTGCTTAACTTAAATATTTACGAACAAACTGTAAATCTTCACTAATAAAATTGTCACAAGGGGTTCAATCGAACAAGTCCAAGAATTAACCGACGAAGTGAACGCAAGCGTTTCATACCACTTGTTTTACTAAGTCGTTTAATTAGATTTCTCATCCGAGTGAGGTAAAGGCTTGTATATACTAATAGATTGGAAAACGGTTTAAGAAAATATTTACTACTAGTATTGAAACCGTCATATTTTAAAGTGACAAATCACAGAAGCGATTGTAGAAACAATCAATCACAAAGATCACATTCGAAGATGTGATAAAAATCCAAGGAAATCAGCTCAGGAAGTTCGGTTGAATGTTCTTCAGATAAGATCGCCTACGCAGAGTTATACGGGGTTCGACCTGCCCGGTCAGGTCGCGGGGGTCCAGGGGGCAGCGCCCCCGGCGGGGTGCGGGGCAGCGCCCCGTCACGGTACGACCTAAGTGAAGACAAGCGGCTTACGACCTAAAGCAAAATGAGGTCTAACGACCTAAAGAGTTCGCGGCCTAAGGGATACGACCTAAGTGGCGCGACCTAGTGGATGACAGGTCATACGACCTAAGGGTAAGGTCGGAGGCGACCTACAACTTAGTGGGGTCGAACGACTTAAGGACAGCCGACTTAACAAACAGGTCATACGACCTAAGGGTAAGGTCGGAGGCGACCTACGACTTAGTGGGGTCGAACGACTTAAGGACAGCCGACTTAACAATTCGCGACTTAGAGAGGCTTAGGTCGGATACGACCTACGACCTAGTGGAGCATAGGTCGGAGACGACTTACGAGATAACACGCGAACGACTTACTGGAGCTTAGGTCGGAGACGACTTACGAGATAACACACGAACGACTTACTGGAGCTTAGGTCGGAGACGACTTACGAGATAACACACGAACGACTTACTGGAGCTTAGGTCGGAGACGACTTACGAGATAACACACGAACGACTTAACTCTTAACTCGCAGCCGACTTAGCACTCTAACTCGTGAACGACTCAACACAGGCGAACAGAAATACAAAGGCGGTGACTTTTCAACGCGCGCGACTTACGACTTAGGCTTAACTCGTGGACGACTTAGCGATGGCCAGAAACGACTTAAGGCCAGAACGACCTAAATCCGAGGCAGTGCGACCTAACTGCAGTTTTTTGTCAAAAACGCTAAAAATTGGAGTTTTTCGCCAATCCAATCCAAACCAAATGCAAATGCACATGCTAAAGTGATGGGGAATCATTCCCAACAGTCCAATATAGTTATAGGCTAGAATTGTGAGATAAAAATCTCACCTTTGCACTAAAATTTATGAAGATGAAGCTTGAAAGCAAGGAGAAGCAATCCAAAGCTTGAATCCAATATCTTCTACTTGAATTTGGAGTTGAATGATGGAGTTGCAATTGAATTTGAGCTTGGAGTTTTAATTTCCCATTCTCTTCACCATTAATGCTAAAGCTTGAGTTAGTTAGGAAATTTATGAAGAGTGAGGAGAAGAGGGTTGGAACTTGGGCTTAATAGGCTAAACTAACCCAAAGTCCAAAGCGGGAAAAGTTAGTGAAATTTCACTAACTCCAAACCTATCGATGTTTATACTTAAAAAGTTGTAAACGACATTTCGAACTCAATGGAAGTGGTCTCGAGTCCTAATTTGACCGTTTGCAAAAAGTAGTTTTTCGGACCAAAATCCGATTAACGATTTAATATTTAAATAAAAATATTTAAATGTAAACTCGATAAATATGCGGGTTGTTACACATTGATTCATTCAATTTGCACTTATTATGTATTATTTTAACAACTCATTTATAACTTTGAATCTATTCCCCAAATTTCACATTTCTATCGTTATATACATTTGAATTCCATCCTATTTAATATTTCAAATATTACGTCATTATCATTAATGAAATAAATATATTGTTAATTATTGCAATTGATTTTCCGTTATAACTTAATATACTAAATAGGTGGTAAATCTTAAATACTTGTTCTCATTAACGATTTATTTCTACTTACAAATTAATGCAATTATTACCTATTTCCATCTTTATCTCCAATTAACGTAAAATGTTATATTCAAATTCCATAAATTTCAATAGATTCAAATTATCATATCTATGAAGAACATTTACGTTATTATCCATTTTTTACCTTAACTTATTCAACGTAACATTTAATTTATATTTAATGCAATGATTTCCAAATCAATTGAATTGAATTAAATATATATGTATCACTCATAATAACTTGTGGTCACAACTCTTGATCACCATTAATAAGTTTATTATTTACAATTCAATAATCGCCATTCTATATATATATACGAATTAACTAATTCAATATTTCCATTTCGTTTTCCTATCCTAAATTTATTACTAAGTGTATTTACTCCATTCCAACAAGTTGGAATTCCATTTTTACTATACAATCATTTTCCTATTCACTTTTATTACTAACCCATCATCATTGCATTTATTGTCTTTTATTGATTTAATCAATTTACCCCGTATTCCCTTAAACTCATACTAACGAAACATTCAATTCTATTTATCTCATAAACTCCATTCCATAAATCTACCTGCAATTTCTACCTAGAAATAAGGTTACATTTCCGTTGAAAATACATTTACATCTTACGTTACTACATTAATAGTTAGTAACGTTTATATCATCAACCATCACTTATGAATAATTAGCGTTTCCTATTTATTTTGTTACATTCACTTATATTCATTTATGAATAAATTGGTATTCCCTTTAACCTATTAATTACTAACTTTAATTATCGCAATTCATTTATCTAACATAAATTTTGAATCTATTTCCAAATTTTCATATTTCAATTAATTAACACCTTACAATAGTTTACAAATAAAAGGGATTGTACTATTTACATTATTTATTTTCTTGCATTACTTTATTACCTCCGTTTATATTCAATTTCCGTAAATCAATATTTTATTCCATTGACAAATTCAATACTTGCAACAATTTCCACTATTATTATTAATTGCAATATATAATTTAATTTGCAAATTTTAATTACCTTTGATACATCAAATTTCAATATTTTCTTTCATATAAATTAATAAGATTTTTATTTCTTTCTAAATTTTAAAATAAAATCCTATTAATTTAATTCATTTCAACATCGAATTTACGCGGGTCGTTACAGTTTCATGAACTGTATATTTGATTATTATATTTTATCCTTCCGCTGTGAGATTCTGTTTTGTTTTATTTCTTCTCTGTTTTTCTTATTTACCCCATAACAATCAGCCCTTCCATATGGTTTGAATCGTCATGTGTGTCGGTTTAAAGTGTGTGAAAAGGCGGGACGTTACAGTTGGTATCAGAGCTTTGGTTTAACGATAAACCTTAGCTTTGTGGGGTTTGACTCTTTATTAATAGGGTAGTAATACCCCATGGGAGTCGCTGAGGGTATATATATAAGAGAGCGTATTTGTTAGTGTTATAAAAAGATTTTAATATTGTGTTAATCTGTTCCGTTTTGTATTTATAAATTCTGGTTGATGCATGGGACGCTATGTCATCAATAGAGATTTCTAAATACTTAATAGGACAGACCGGCATAATATCTGTTTTAATATAGGTGAATGAAATAATTTTGCCTATTATATTTTCTATATATAAAATAAATTTTTAAATGATATTATATATATATATTTTTTGTTGCAATAGATTGGGTGTTAGGAATAAAATTTATATATAATAGGTAAATAAGATTGAATTTAAAATCAATGAAATTTGGAAATTTTAGAACTTAGGTCCAGGATTTTGAAATTTGCTTTCAAAGGATTTTGAAGTATAATAATACTGTTATAAATATTTTCCGATATAAATATTTCAGTATAATCGGGAAGAATTGTTTTAAAGAAGATTTTGGAGAAAATAAGTTTTATACTTTCCTCTCTGTCGCTGGAAAATAATTTCGGTGATGGTGGCCGCATCATCGACTTTCATTTTCGAGTTTCGAAGGGGAAAGGCCACTGTGGTAAATTCTACTGCAGATTTATTTGGAAATTATTTAAAATTTTAATTGTTTTAAATATAATTAGAGATATAAAAGTTGTAAGAAATTATTTATCTATTATTTTTTAAAATAATTTGAAATTTGACCCGGTATTTAATTCTTAAATTTCCATTAATTAATAGTTTAAATTATTTTAGTGAAATAAAAAATAAGTAATTAATGAATTTAAACCTCTAATTTAGGTAAGAAAATTTATGCAAAGTTATAAAGGAAAATTTGAAATTTTTAACATATGAGACAAAAAGTAATATTGTTGAACATTAAATTTAATTAAAAGAAGAGATAAAACTTGTATAAGTTCTTTTGCATTTTCTTTAACATATATAACTTACCAAATATGAAAAGTTGAAATGTTAAATAAGTGATCGGAATAGAATATTATACAAGTAGAAAGTTTGGAAATAATGAAGTATTCAATGAATTGCTGTTATAAATGAGGATTTAATGTTATAAACTTAAGTTATAAATTTGAAATTTTTCCATAATTAAAGGTAAGTATTATAAATAGGTGATTTTAAACTTAGGTAAATAAAATGAAATTCTTTAATAAATAAAGATTGATGTGCAAGGTTATAAACTTAAGTATGATATAAATGCTACTAATTTAATATAATGGGAAGTAGGTAATATAAATAAATGACTGCAAACCATAGTTAATGAATAAATAAAATCTTTTACTTATAAGAATGAATGTTATAAGGTTAAGAATTTGAGTGTAATTCAAAATGATTACTATAATTAAATATAATAGAATGTAAGCATTTAATAAATGATTGAAAGTGAGAAGTGCCTTAAACGTAATACAATAGAAGAAACTTACATGACCTAGATAAATGCAATGGATAATTGGAGGTGATAAGTGAAAATAAATGAAACAAACATTTAATGAGTAAATAAAATTTAAGGTTGTTAGATATAAATGTAAATTATAAAAGGGATAATTTATGTGGTATGAAAGAAAAAAAAATGAAAATAAAAGATAAACTGTTATATGAATGAAAGGATCAAACAGCTAATGTATGAAATGAAAATTTATAATGAGTTAATTGGTTTGTTGGTTTGAATTGTTATTGTTGATTTATGGTTGGTCGGGTAAGGAAATTTGAAGTTGTTGGATGAATAAATAATCTATTTTGTTCCATCTAAGACGGTTGAGTAAATGATGCACTGGATAGTTATTTTTCATTCCGTACCATTTCAAGTTTTGAACCTGAACAACTATTTGCTTGTTTGATTGAATGGTTGTTTTGTTTTGTTGTGTATACTGTTTGTCGAAATTGATTGTTGTTAGTAGTTGAAACCATGAAAATATTTCACTTTATATAAATAGTTAACCTTTTTAGATTATATAAGTGAAATGCAGGTATGGAAGCAATTGTTACTGCTTTTGTTTCCATAAATTGAGCGTAATTTGCCCAACAAATAGGTACGCTTCGGATTACAGTTTATAGCGCTATTTTGTATATTTTTCCCATGATGAGATATAATATTTTGGACAATATATGTAATATAATTGTTATATTTTGATATTATATTTTCTCCCGAGCCTCTACGCACAAAAGAGACTCTGACAAAATTTTCCGTAAATTTTGGACTTAGAACTATTTTGAAATGCTTTCCAAACTTTAATAAATTTAGTAAATTATTGTTTATAAGTTAAATATTTTGAATAAGATGTATTGTTACTTAACTCTTTCTTCTCCTTTCTTTTTCCTTTTCGGGGACGAAAAGTTTTGAGTGGGGGAGAGTGTAACGACCCGTAAATTTCGTATATTTAATTTGGTTAAATAAATAAGTTGTAATTGAAGGTTAACAATATAAAAATGAAATTCCAATTCAATAAAATAATGTAAAAAGTTGTGATTTGATTTTTAATGGAATATGAGAAAACAAGAGTAATTATGGAATAATATGTTATTTATTTAGAGTATTGAATAAAAAACAAAATTTGTAAGCCAATTTTAATTAATGGTAATAATGCGATATAAGCTAATAAATTTGATCTCAATGCGATAACCATTTAATGAAGGTAATGAAACAGGATTTAGGAAAATGTATACTAGGTATAAATCAAATAGAAGGAAACAAACGTATATATCGAATTGATTTATGAATAAATACTTTGGATAGTAATTGAATGTACAGTAATGGTAATTTAAAACCTATTTATAGTAAGACTGCATAAGATTCAGTAAATTAAGTGGTGGAAAGATTTTTCCTAGATATACTTTGAAGATGTGAAATTAAAGGTGAATATTAAAATTGGTTAATATAAATTAACATTGATTAACCGTAAATGGGAATAAATTTGAAAATAAAAATTTATGTTACAAGTGGGTGAAAGTAAAGATAAGGGTCAAGAGTGTTGGAATAGGTATTTTAGAATAACTATAAAGTGTAAATGTACGTATTTATAGCAACATGAATTATTAAAGGAAAATAATTGGTAAACGGGGTTTGGGCTAAGGAAATGTTATTGATTGTTTTGAAACCCTATTTATTATGGGAAATTAATTTAGCATAAGCAAAACTAATGCAAATATCTAATTTATCAGTAAAGCAATAATAATAAATAGTAATCAATGCAAATTTATGTAATAATAGAATGTGAAATTTGGGGAATAGACGCAAAGTATATATGAGTTGCTAAAAGTATGCATAATAAGTGCAAATTTAATAAATTAATGTCCTGTAGAGGTTGGAGTATGGTTAGTAATAAAAGCTTTTAAAGAAAAAAAAAACCTTTAATTTTTAAATGAAAATCAATGCATTAAATTAGGTGTAACTGAATGCATGTAAATAATTTTGTAAGAATAAGTTAATAAACATTTTTTTTGTGCATACCCGATTTAATTGAAATAACAGAAAAGACAAGAACTTGATTTGCCTGGGTATATATATATTGATAAACTATAACTAAATAGAAAGTTTGGTAGTAAATAGGATATAAGAAGACAAAGGCAACTAGTAAATTAATAAATGAATTCATAATAATAAGTAGTAATTAATGCATATATATTTGGCATTAGTGATAATTACAAAACTTTACCCATTTATCTAATTTATTTAATTAAATCTAAATCTATGGCAACATTTTTGTAATGATGATTGTAAGTGAATTTGAATGTAAAAGGGTAACAATTATTTAGGTTAACCATTTTGAGTATGTTAAGTTAAGAATGGCAATCGATTGAAATAAATCTAAATTAATTATTTTGTTTTGGTTAATGTGTTCTAGTTAATAAAGGGGAATTTATAAGAAATGAAGCATGCACTAATGACATGTATTATAATTCAAATGTTATTTATACCCATAAAAGTGTCTATTTACTGAATAGAAAGATTTTAAATCAATAAGCGAATTTATTGAGGTTCCAATTTATAATTTATAACATTTAATGTAGACTCAATTACAATTAATTGACTTAAATCGTGCAGTTAGCGTAGATTTGTTTTGTAATTGGAGTGGTTAATTCCATAAGATGAAGTTAATGCTAATTCTATTTATAATTGGACCATTTGTTGATATAGATTATAGAAAGCAAGATGTATAAATTTAATTAAAGTATCAACATTCAACAATTGTAATTATTGAAAATTAAAATGGAATTTGAGGATAATAAGGTGAAACCATGAACAAAAGTTAGTGCATCCTTATTTCTGGTAAAAGATGAGTATATAAAAGTTTGAAAATCAAAAATAGGTTTTTGAAAACTTAATTTATAATTTCTAAATATAAGGAAGTGGAGAAATTAATAAAATTGAGGATATATTTTGAAACGTAAACGAAACGTCTAGATTTACATTTGTAAATACGTTAAAATAAAATGTAAATGATAAGGAATTTATTTATTTCCTAAATCTGTAACGTGTGTAATTAATATTATTTATCTTTTGGGACCACTTCCGTTTGCACGTTAAAATTCATGCACACCTATTCTTTTGCGATCTATCTATAAATAGACGATCAAAAACCCTAGCCTCCATCTTCTATCATTTGTCTGTACGTTCTTTTCTTCAACTCCTTCTCCTCCTCAAATGGATGCAAACCTAGATCTATTTCTATTCAAATTTCAAATGAAAATTCAAACATCTCAGAAAAATTCCAAAAAAATATATGTCGTAATTTTCATCAATACGAATCTACGTCTGCTATTCGTTTCTCAAGACAGTGAACGATTTTACTAGAAATCGAGGTCAAACGTTGGAAATTCGAAACCCTATATGTGATTTGGGCGTTTTCGATTCGTGAAGCAATCAGGGAAATCAAAATATGGGTTTGGTGGAGATCGTCGTGGGGAGTTCAACTATGGTGGTGGCATCACTTGTTTTCCACTGTGGCAACCGGAATTGGCAAAATAGGGTTCGAAACCCTAGCTTTTGAAGGCGGCGGCTGAGGTGATAGGAGAGGCCAAGCTCGAAGGCCTTCAAGGTGGAGATGCGGCAGGGGTAGGCGGTCGTAGTGGTGGAGGCGCGTCACTCTCTGGTGGCCTGTGGCGGCCGAAAGGCACGGTCAAAGATTGGGTTTGGGCGCGTGAATTTGGGTTCGAATGTGAGTTACAGGCGCGTGATTTTGGGGGAGAGTAACGTCTCGGCTGACGTGGCTTTGATGTTTGGTTTGTTTTATTTTTTTATTTTTCAAATCGTTTATATTGAATATCTTTTTCATACGATCTCCGATTCACGCGAAATTTCTTTTGTTAGGATCGTAATTAAATTTCAGATCTGTTGACGCTGGTTTGGACTGATTTGGAGACCGTCGAATCTTGGGTTTAAATCGGATTTAAATTCGATTTAAATTCAAAAGGTGAGTGTTTTAACCCACTCACAACTTCTAAAAGTTTTTATGTTTGTTAAATTTATTTTAGATATGAGTAGAGATTTATTTATGACTGTTTGGCATGTTTTATTCATCATATCTGTTAAATCGCATTTATTTAATATAACTGTTCATTAAATTTTATTACTGCATATAGATTGACAGATATAGTTATTTATTTGCAGATAAACTGTTAGTTAATAGTTGTTAAATTTATTTTTGAATATAACTGCCAGTTATTACCTGTTATATATTATCGGATATATATTGATATTGTTTTGTTATTGGATGATGATTGGGATTTGGATGATGGATGATGATGGATGAATGGATGTGTATTTTATATCATTAAACTACAAGTTATCATGCATTTTTCGTTCCATTCGGGATTGTGGTTTGAAATGATATACAACCGCAACATTTTATTTTTAAATTGCAGATTGAAATGATAAATATATGTATCACTTGACCATAGGATAGAAAATTTTATACATGCACCGTGGTCTATATATAAATTATTTTAAAGTGATTTCTATAGTTTGGATGGGATACGGTTTATAATTTTTTTTAATTTTGATATTTTATAAATGTTATTCTTCTATATATATACATATGAAGTTAAAATTTTTGAATTTAAGCTATGTATAATTCTATTAAATAAAAATGGGAAAATTGAGAAATGGAATTTGATAATTCATATTATATGTTTAAGTTTGGAAAATTTTAAGGTATGATATTTATAACTGGATTTTTCCAAGATAAATTTAAAATGAATATTCTAGTATAATTTAATTGAAGAAAATATTTAATTGCTAGAAATTGGAGTTTTATTTGTGGATTTTTATGTAAATATTCAAGATTAAATAATAGAACATTTAATTTGGTTGAAGGAATAAATTCCAACTTTAGTTTTGAAATATTAATACTCCAAATGGATATATATATATATATAGAAATTGAAGTGGTTTTGGAACTTGAAAGTGGTATTTAAATTTTGGTTTAGACTTTAAATAAAGAAATATATTTGTAAAGCCGTGGAAATTATTTTCTTTACAAAGTAACCTTAAAGTTAAACCATTTATTTCGTATACCGTTGAATATCCAAACCATTCAAGTTTTAGAAGTTATGGTTTTAAAATATATGAATTTCGAAATATTATGCTTTGAAAGTATAAGTCAAATATTTGGTTTCCAGATATTTTAAATTTTAAAGCAGTATGATTTTGGAAAAGAAATATATTTGGATAAAATGATATCATATTGTTTTGGGTTTTAAGATGATATCGTATTCATAGTTTTGAAATAGAATTTTTATTCTGGTTTTAAAGTATAAACTATTTTAAATGACCGCGGTGTTATAATAACGATTGGTTGGCAAAGAGACCGGGATCGGATATGGACATACTCTCTGTCGATACCGAAAACCACTTTGACTAACCGTGTACGCGGTGGAGATTCCAGAATGAAGTAGGTTGGTGGCGGCGTTTCCTGTAAGGTAAATACGTGGACCCGACTCCCGTGAGTTGGCATAAGGTGGCTAAAACAGGAGCGATTCTCGGGCCAATGAGGTCATTCCTCTGATCGGACACTCCTCTTCGATATTATACTTTGACTTTGGATTGATTCAGTGGCCACTTTTATTTTTGATTTTGGGGGAGTTTGTTCGAGGTGGGCGGCAGCTGCGCGCTGCGCGTTTCCACCAGCCCGGATAGCAATTGGTATATCTACCCTGGCATTGCCTAGTTGTGCCGTGTCACCTACCATACCGAGCCTTTACTATGAGTTTTGTTTTGTACCATACCTATGGAGTGCCCTCTGACGACGCCCATTACGGGGGAGATTACGGTACTGTATAGACTATGGGAATATATTCTGTGTTAAGGGCTCTATGGGTAACCCTTTAACGCTATTAAAAAGTAAGTTTATTTTATAAATAGACATTATTATAATAGCGCAATGTACTACATAGTAAATAGTTTAACGGACCCTTAGGAGATGTAAATCCCGAGCATCTCTTGAGTTACTGTACTCATATTTATTTCTGTTAATTTTACTCACATAAGATCTTTTAGTTCTGACTCGAGTGTTTTTGTCTTTTCGAATTCGCTCGGGTCAGTCCGAGCGTTTCAGGATTTGAGGATTTAGCTCTGGAGGACGAAGACAATGATTTGTATTACTAGTATCTACTATATTATTTCACTACACCATTTAATTCCGCTGCATTAATAGTATTGGTATGGGTAACTCTGATATTCATTGTACAAGTAAAATAAAATATTTTGTAAAACAGTTTCATAAACTGTATATTTGATTATTATATTTTATCCTTCCGCTGTGAGATTCTGTTTTGTTTTATTTCTTCTCTGTTTTTCTTATTTACCCAATAACAATTCGCCCTTCCATATGGTTTGAATCGTCATGTGTGTCGGTTTAAAGTGTGCGAAAAGGCGGGATGTTACATGTAACATACGCGATTTTTCGTTGCCGAAAACCGAATAGTTAGGGTTTTAAAAAAAAAAGAAAGGGAGAAGAAGAGAGAAAAATATAGAAAAGATAGAGAGAGAAAAGAAAATAGAAAATAGAACGGAACAGAACAACATCAGAATCTCAAAATCGCAGCGGAACAACATATGATAAATAAATGAATAATCTTTAAACAAAGAACTATATCAGTTATTACATTTCATACATTTCATTTCATTACACCATATCATCAGAGTGGACAACAACAACATCAACAGCGGAAAAGAAATACTATATACTAGTAATACGCCATGCCATCCATCTTGCATCCAGCAACTCCAGAATATCCTGATAAATCTTAACTCTTGACTGCCCGTGTGGAAATTGGTGGGCACCCAGAGTTTAGGAAGGAAAACAATAAACTCCGAGTCAGTCATGTGACTGGTGTGAGAACTCAAAACAGTTTATTTATCTTTAAAATCAAAATAGAGGAATATTTTTAAAGTCAATTCGCAATGCTTTTAAAAATGAGACTACCATAAGACCTCCCGCCACACACACAATGCAAACGCAGACTTGGAGGAGATTTCTTCTTATGATAATCAAAGATGCTTGATACGTATTAAAAAGAAACATTTGATATTATTGCTAGTGCATAGTGTAGAAGACATTTCGAAAGTAGAGTATAAAACTTAGCCAGCATAGGTACCATTATAGTATGCTTACTATAGCTACCATATTAAATGGCAGGTTCTACAACTAAAACCGTACAAGTCTCGTATTGTTTCTTTGGATTTCCAACGAATGGTCAGGCCAAGGAACTTCCCATTGCCACATGAGAATGCCTCTGGAAGGACATCCCCGAGAACCAAACCGGATCTCTACCAACACAAGGCCGGGTTACCCCTAACTGAGTAACAACTGACCGAGTATGCCATCCCCCGGTCCTTTGGGACCTTTAACCGAGCGATCGTCATCAATTCACACAATCATAAAGTGTTTTCAACATGAGTAAGTATTTGGGCTCCATACCGTGATACCACCCTTTTCCAGAAGGAAATGCACATACCCTAAAGGGCGCTACCCCTCATAAACTTGCCGCATCTTTCCTGTTTTGACCATTCCGGGGTGTGAGGCTCGACGAAGTCACGTCCACAAAAACATACTTTATACAAAAGCCATGCTTTGGGTCAACAAATGATCATAGAAATGATCACCAGGATAGACGATCAAATAAAAGATCCTATCACAAATAATCAACACAATGATCATTTCACAGCAACACTCAGCATGTCACATTACCAAATTGGGAATATATCGCTGATAACCTTCAACTACATAACCTCTGAGCTCGTACGTCTCAGAGAAGGGTGTTAAGCTAAAAGAATAAATTCTCCGCCACCAACAGAAATATATTTGAAAGAAATCGGCTTTATATCTCAATTTGTAATGTCATACATACAATCCATACAAGTCTGTTCCGGGATCGAACAAAACCGAAGGCACTTACAAAGAAGTCCTTGCAATCCGGATATCCACAATCCTGATCGGATTTCCCATCACATATGGAGAACTCAATACCGGAGCAACTCGGTGCAGAGTCAATCGACAGGTCATCCTATCGTTCTCGCAAATACCGGGTCTTCAACACCGATCTTCAAATGCAATTCATAACGACGTATCACATATTCAGAATGGGTTATACGACCCCATGGTCCTTTCCCGGTTAACCCAAATAGTGAGCGCTTATTCAAAAATAAGTGTGGCATTCAAATTCAAGCAAATCACAATGAATACCCATTCAAAGGGAAATATTGATAGTCGGTTATTGTACTATCAATGGATATGCACAACATCACCAGATTCCAAATAATTTTCCAAATTATTTATTTCCCAAAAATATCTTTACAAGATATATAATTTCAATATGTCAAAAATAAATCAATATTTATTTTTAAACAAATTCCACTTTCTTTTATAAATTCCTTAGTGAATTTATAATCCAAAATATTTATGGATATTCGATTTCAATTATTCATTTCAATTTATCTTCAAAAAGATAAATTCTCTAATATTCACTTTATATTGGAAAACATTTCCATACTTATTTATTAATAAGTAATTCACAAATCCATTTATTTTCAACACTGGGAAAATATTCAATATACTTAAATCGAATTAAGTATATATTTCATTCTTTAAGGAAATCATTCTCTTAAACATATTTATTTGGGCCAAAACGAATGTTGCGTAAAACATCGTTATGACAACCCAAAATCACTAGTATAGGGATTTGAAATTAAAATAGATATATAAATCCCAATACTATACAAAACATTTCCTTTCGGAAATCATTTACTATAACAATAGTGTTATAGTCCACCATTTCCTTTTATTTCTCGAAAACGTCTATTTCAACAATGAATGTTGAAATCTATGGTTTCGAATCTCAACACATTTAAAAACATCATTAGATCGTTTTAATTCTGTTTAAAATATCACATCCTAAACATCTTCTTTAACATATTATTCACTATTCAAAAACGTGAATATACTACGTTAATCAATTTCATCATTTCTATACATTTTATTTTAAAGGTTTATTCACAGTCTAAAACGTGAATATAACTCCATTAATAGGTTTCAACTATTTACTTATCAAAATAAGTCGTATTGCGAATTTATAAAACAATGTTTATAAATTCCTTTTCTATTTATCTTATAAAAACTTCTTTTATAATCTCCTTTATTAACCTATTCCAATTTATAACTCAATGATATACTAAAGATTCATATTATAAGTCAAATACTTATGATTTATTTGTTTACAAGAATCGTTCTTTTAAACTTCATAATTATAAATCTTATAACTTATAAGATTCAATTATTTATCCAAATATATTCTTTAATAACTTCACAAAATTTATAAATCTTACTATTTATAAATTTCATTTATAACTTCACCATTTATAATTTTATAAATTTCATTCACTTATGCCATCCATTTTCACTTCATTCAACCACTTATAAAAACTCGTTTTATAATTCAAATGTTTTAATTTATAAATATTAATTTATAAATCCTTTATAAAATCAATTTATACTATTATTTTAAAACATCTATAATCTCCTTTATAATTTCACCATTCTCTTGATTTATAAAATAATCAAATTTTATAAATCCTATTTTTAAACTTTTTATAATAAATTCAAAAATCCAATTTAATTATTTTATAAAAACATTAACCCATATTTCTCAAAAATCAATCTTTAACCGTATTTCTCAAAATCATAATTTTTATAACATTAAAAATTATATCGTTTATTTATTTAAAATGGATCAATTCCAAACATATAATATATTTTCAAAAATCACTTTAAAAATCATTTTAAAGTTCTAAAACTTGGGCTAGTGATGCTACACACCAAATAGTCAATCACGACAAACAACGACATCATATATCGATATGATAGTCTATCAAATATCAAAATATCTGAAATCAAATAAATACTGTTGAGGAATCCAGTTGGATCCCTCCAACCTGTTTTCCTGCATCCACAAACATTAGCACAAAACCAATTTCGCTCCACTACGAAATTATCGCGGTATATGGGATTTAAAATATTATCCGCTTAATAACGGCGCAATAGGGTCTCATCCGCTAAAAAAAATGCGGGAAATCAATAACTGCAATATATACATATGCCAATATATATATATATTGCTATTATATATAATACCAATTTCACTGTTTATGAAATATTCGCGGTATATGTTTTTAATAAATAACATCCGCTTACTAACGGCGCATAATGTCTATTTTAACAATCAATAGATAACAATCATCATTCAAACATACATTCAACAATTTTAAATCTAACTATTAAAAATGAAATCGAAACCGATTCGATTGAGTGAGAAGTTCTCACCTTGATTTCAATTTCGTTTTAGCGATTTATTTCGAACAAAATTAAACGGACGTTTAATTTTACCCGAAATTCTCACTAACTCCAAACGACTCCAATCTAATTCCATCGCGTAGTGGTCGTCCATACGATTCCAACGCAACTGGTTTCGCGCGTTTTCGACCTCGTATGAAAAAGTTATGATTTTATGAAGTTTATACGAATTTTATATAAATAATTACAACATAATTTAATTATACTAAACCCACACTTGATCACTGCCGTTAGATCCAAGCAAAACCCATCAGGGCCGCACGTTCCTTTCTCCTCTCCCTCTCGTTCATGCGTTACAGGCCGAACACGCACAAACCCACCTAGCCGCCATCACTTCTTCAATTTTCAGGACCACCACGTTCATCTTTGCAGAGATCAATGACCACCACTTCAAACCCCCACGCGAGCTCCACCTTCGGTCCAAGTATGAGGAAGCTCGGTCCCCATTTCAATGTGATGCACGAACCCAAACGCGTGACCTTCCAACTGCAATTGCCACCAATCCGTAGCGTATTTTCCCATCATCACCGTTGGATATCACGTACTCACCACCCTCTACAATTTGTTAGTTGACATTTTCTGCTAATACTTGATGGATTGGGAGATAATCGAGAAAGAATTTGGGAAGTTTCTAGCCGTGGGTTGAGGGGGTGGCGGCTACGTTTAGGGTTAGGGTTTGGATTTTTTTTTTTATTTGTGAGGGGTTAAGGGTTATTTATAGGAAATTATTCAGAACACTATTCATTCCGGGTTTTCTAAACTCCGATTCACGCGTCGTAACCAGCGTTTCTAGGGTTTACCCCGCGTTTCGGACACAATGGAACAGGTTTCGAAAGCTAATTCGGACATCTGTGCGAGTTATGGCTATAAACGTTCAATTTAAATTAAACCGATTTAAACGATTTTCTAGGCGTTTTAATTTGTACCGGACAAACGGTAAATCCAATTGACACGAAATTTGAAACCTTGCAATAATATCATATTATGGATCCGATGAAACTGGTTTCGTCGAAATTCGAGACAGTTTGAAAAATGGCTATTTTAACTCGCCAAATTAATATTAAAAATAATTCGATGCGATTCGAGCTGCCACGATCAAACGATAACTCCGATTGCTACAAAAATTGAAATCCGGTAATAACTAATTATTACGGATCCAATGGAACTAGTTTCGTTCAATTCTAAGACTGTTCAAAAATTGACTATTTTCACTAGTCGATTTAATATTAAAATATTCAATTTTCACAAATTAACTTTTAATTCGATTTTAAAAGTTCTAAAATATTATTCTAACTTCAATATGATAAAATAAAATTTTACAAATCATTTTCAATCATATTTAACTCAATATTCAATTATTTCCATAATTTAACATATTAAATTATTGATTTAATTATTCAATTAAATCCAATTATTCGAAATAAAATTTATTCGACTTATAAATCCACTTATTAATATTTAAAATTAATTAAATATTCAAATTTTAATTAATAAAATTCTGGGTCGTTACAACCTTCCCCCCTTAAAAGAATTTCGTCCTCGAAATTATCAAGTAAGAAAAGTTACAGAATCTATTAACTTTCCAAAATCCATAGTTAAACTTCTTATAAAACTTTACTAAGTTTTCAAATCATACTTAGTTATCTTTTCAAAAACAACTACTATTGTTTAACTTTCAACTCCAAACCAAAGTTAAAGTTTTCAAAATTTTCCAATTTTTTTCCCAAATTTTTTCTAACGCCTTAAATTTTTGGAAAAATACGCCATAGTCTCCTTTGCGTGGCTCGATCCGGAAAAAAAATGACAGTATATATATCACAAATATACATCTCATCAAGTAATGAGGCATCCCGCAGGGAAAAAAAGTATAAAAGTACGGTATGTAATCCGAGATATGTACCTTATATTTTATTAGCAAGCATATACGGCTAATATAGCGCGAAAGCGAGCTCCAAATGCAAAGCAAACGCAATCCGCACCTACTAAACACTCAACAAACAACATGAGAACATGCATATATACAATAGTATCAATATACAACATATAGCAACATAATAACTATATATGCCAACATAGCAAATGCAACATAGCAAATGCAATAAAAGCAATATATTCAACCATCAACCAACTAGCATTCAACTAACATTCATAACCAATAAATATTCATTCATATTCTCATTAATATTCAATGAAATGGTTTTCAATTTAATCACATTTGATTCATTAACGGTGGATGTTTTTACTAACATTCATTTTCAATTAGTTTATATTCACTAATTTATATTCAAGTTGGTTCACTTCCAAATCAAATTCAATTCTATTTAAGATTCATTTAACTTCCAATTGAATTTCAATTACTTTAGCTTCCAATTTCATTAATTCTTAATGAATTATATACAATCAACTAACATTAAATAACAACCAATGTATATTAATCTCAACCAAATTCCTTTACTTATATTCATTCAATTTGGTTTAATACCTTCACTTTCAATTGGTTTAATTAAATTGATTTTCATCCAACTATTCAACTTTCAATAACATTAGATTTTAATGAATTAACTCTTAAATTCATTATTTCATATCAACTTAATTCACATTCAATTGATTAACATTTAATCCATTAATTCAATTCAATTACAAAAGTTGAATTTCATTTATATAACTCAAGTTCAAATTTATCATTAACCTTTGTTAATTTACTTTGATATCAAAATCAACTTCATTCAACATCTATTAAGTTATACTTCCTTTTATAAACATCACTTGGTTTTACATAACTTAAATTCCTACTTATAAAGAAATTCAGATTTTAATTCTAAAGTAAATTTCCATTTAACTTTAAATTCATTTTTATTTATAACTCATATTTATAAATATATTCATATAGTTTCACTTCTTATATATATAAGTTTATTTTTTCTCCACAATTGTAAATCACTTTAATTATAATTCTTTTCTTATAATTCTTTTGCTTATACAATTATTCTTTTATTTAGATTATTCAAACAACTAAACAATCAACTTATATACACTTTAATAATTCTGAAAAATTATTTCTTTATATATAAAATATAATCAAGGTAAAATTATTTCATTTACCCATTTTAAAACAATACTGTGTCGAATTGTTCTGTACAAGTGTTTAGAGATCCCTATCAACAACGTTAATTACTCGTATTAACCAGAATCTATATACCACTCAACAAACCAATCATCACAATATAAAACAATTTTATATATTCACTAACAAATACGCTCTCATAGCTATTATTACACTCAAACTCATTCTAGAGCACTACTGACTCTATCTCTAATGAGTAATACCCAACAGAACCATGGTTGTCGCTTAACCATATGCTCTGATACCAAATGTAACATACGCGATTTTTCGTTGCCGAAAACCGAATAGTTAGGGTTTTAAAAAAAAGAGAAAGGGAGAAGAAGAGAGAAAAAGATAGAAAAGATAGAGAGAGCAAAGAAAATAGAAAATAGAACGGAACAGAACAACATCAGAATCTCACAATCGCAGCGGAACAACATATAATAAATAAATGAATAATCTTTAAACAAAGAACTATATCAGTTATTACATTTCATACATTTCATTTCATTACACCATATCATCAGAGTGTACAACAACAACAACATCAACAGCGGAAAAGAAATACTATATACTAGTAATACGCCATGCCATCCATCTTGCATCCAGCAACTCCAGAATATCCTGATAAACCTTAACTCTTGACTGCCCGTGTGGAAATTGGTGGGCACCCAGAGTTTAGGAAGGAAAACAATAAACTCCGAGTCAGTCATGTGACTGGTGTGAGAACTCAAAACAGTTTATTTATCTTTAAAATCAAAATAGAGGAATATTTTTAAAGTCAATTCGCAATGCTTTTAAAAATGAGACTACCATAAGACCTCCCGCCACACACACAATGCAAACGCAGACTTGGAGGAGATTTCTTCTTATGATAATCAAAGATGCTTGATACGTATTAAAAAGAAACATTTGATATTATTGCTAGTGCATAGTGTAGAAGACATTTCGAAAGTAGAGTATAAATCTTAGCCAGCATAGGTACCATTATAGTATGCTTACTATAGCTACCATATTAAATGGCATGTTCTACAACTAAAACCGTACAAGTCTCGTATTGTTTCTTTGGATTTCCAACGAATGGTCAGGCCAATGAACTTCCCATTGCCACATGAGAATGCCTCTGGAAGGACATCCCCGAGAACCAAACCGGATCTCTACCAACACAAGGCCGGGTTACCCCTAACTGAGTAACAACTGACCGAGTATGCCATCCCCCGGTCCTTTGGGACCTTTAACCGAGCGTCGTCATCAATTCACACAATCATGAAGTGTTTTCAACATGAGTAAGTATCTGGGCTCCATACCATGATACCACCCTTTTCCAGAAGGAAATGCACATACCCTAAAGGGTGCTACCCCTCATAACCTTGCCGCATCTTTCCTGTTTTGACCATTCCGGGGTGTGAGGCTCGACGAAGTCACGTCCACAAAAACATACTTTATACAAAAGCCATGCTTTGGGTCAACAAATGATCATAGAAATGATCACCAGGATAGACGATCAAATAAAAGATCCTATCACAAATAATCAACACAATGATCATTTCACAGCAACACTCAGCATGTCACATTACCAAATTGGGAATATATCGCCGATAACCTTCAACTACATAACCTCTGAGCTCGTACGTCTCAGAGAAGGGTGTTAAGCTAAAAGAATAAATTCTCCGCCACCAACAGAAATATATTTGAAAGAAATCGGCTTTATATCTCAATTTGTAATGTTAGACATACAATCCATACAAGTCTGTTCTGGGGTCGAACAAAACCGAAGGCACTTATAAAGAAGTCCTTGCAATCCGGATATCCACAATCCTGATCGGATTTCCCATCAAATATGGAGAACTCAATACCGGAGCAACTCGGTGCAGAGTCAATCGACAGGTCATCCTATCGCTCTCGCAAATACCGGGTCTTCAACACCGATCTTCAAATGCAATTCATAACGACGTATCACATATTCGGAATGGGTTATACGACCCCATGGTCCTTTCCCGGTTAACCCGAATAGTGAGCGCTTATTCAAAAATAAGTGTGGCATTCAAATTCCAGCAAATCACAATAAATACCCATTCAAAGGGAAATATTGATAGTCGGTTATTGTACTATCAATGGATATGCACAACATCACCAGATTCCAAATAATTTTCCAAATTATTTATTTCCCAAAAATATCTTTACAAGATATATAATTTCAATATGTCAAAAATAAATCAATATTTATTTTTAAACAAATTCCACTTTCTTTTATAAATTCCTTAGTGAATTTATAATCCAAAATATCTATGGATATTCGATTTCAATTATTCATTTCAATTTATCTTCAAAAAGATAAATTCTCTAATATTCACTTTATATTGGAAAACATTTCCATACTTATTTATTAATAAGTAATTCACAAATCCATTTATTTTCAACACTGGGAAAATATTCAATATACTTAAATCGAAATTAAGTACATATTTCATTCTTTAAGGAAATCATTCTCTTAAACATATTTATTTGGGCCAAAACGAATGTTGCGTAAAACATCGTTACGACAACCCAAAATCACTAGTATAGGGATTTGAAATTAAAATAGATATATAAATCCCAATACTATACAAAACATTTCCTTTCGGAAATCATTTACTATAACAATAGTGTTATAGTCCACCATTTCCTTTTATTTCTCGAAAACGTCTATTTCAACAATGAATGTTGAAATCTATGGTTTCGAATCTCAACACATTTAAAAACATCATTAGATCGTTTTAATTCTGTTTAAAATATCACATCCTAAACATCTTCTTTAACATATTATTCACTATTCAAAAACGTGAATATACTACGTTAATCAATTTCATCATTTCTATACATTTTATTTTAAAGGTTTATTCACAGTCTAAAACGTGAATATAACTCCATTAATAGGTTTCAACTATTTACTTATCAAAATAAGTCGTATTGCGAATTTATAAAACAACGTTTATAAATTCCTTTTCTATTTATCTTATAAAAACTTCTTTTATAATCTCCTTTATTAACCTATTCCAATTTATAACTCAATGATATACTAAAGATTCATATTATAAGTCAAATACTTATGATTTATTTGTTTACAAGAATCGTTCTTTTAAATTTCATAATTATAAATCTTATAACTTGTAAGATTCAATTATTTATCCAAATATATTCTTTAATAACTTCACAAAATTTATAAATCTTACTATTTATAAATTTCATTTATAACTTCACCATTTATAATTTTATAAATTTCATTCACTTATGCCATCCATTTTCACTTCATTCAACCACTTATAAAAACTCGTTTTATAATTCAAATGTTTTAATTTATAAATATTAATTTATAAATCCTTTATAAAATCAATTTATACTATTATTTTAAAACATCTTTAATCTCCTTTATAATTTCACCATTCCCTTGATTTATAAAATAATCAAATTTTATAAATCCTATTTTTAAACTTTTTATAATAAATTCAAAAATCCAATTTAATTATTTTATAAAAATATTAACCCATATTTCTCAAAAATAAATCTTTAACTGTATTTCTCAAAATCGTAATTTTTATAACATTAAAAATTATATCGTTTATTTATTTAAAATGGATCAATTCCAAACATATAGTATATTTTCAAAAATCACTTTAAAAATCATTTTAAAGTTTCAAAACTTGGGCTAGTGATGCTACACACCAAATAGTCAATCACGACAAACAACGACATCATATATCGATATGATAGTCTATCAAATATCAAAATATCTGAAATCAAATAAATACTGTTGAGGAATCCAGTTGGATCCCTCCAACCTGTTTTCCTGCATCCACAAACATTAGCACAATACCAATTTCGCTCCAGTACGAAATTATCGCGGTATATGGGATTTAAAATATTATCCGCTTAATAACGGCGCAATAGGGTCTCATCCGCTAAAAAAATGCAGGAAATCAATAACTGCAATATATACATATGCCAATATATATATATTGCTATTATATATAATACCAATTTCACTGTTTATGAAATATTCGCGGTATATGTTTTTAATAAATAACATCCGCTTACTAACGGCGCATAATGTCTATTTTAACAATCAATAGATAACAATCATCATTCAAACATGCATTCAACAATTTTAAATCTAACTATTAAAAATGAAATCGAAACCGATTCGATTGAGTGAGAAGTTCTCACCTTGATTTCAATTTCGTTTTAGCGATTTATTTCGAATAAAATTAAACGGACGTTTAATTTTACCCAAAATTCTCACTAACTCCAAACGACTCCAGTCCAATTCCATCGCGTAGTGCTCGTCCATACGATTCCAACGCAACTGGTTTCGCGCGTTTTCGACCTCGTATGAAAAAGTTATGATTTTATGAAGTTTATACGAATTTTATATAAATAATTACAACATAATTTAATTATACTAAACCCACACTTGATCACTGCCGTTAGATCCAAGCAAAACCCATCAGGGCCGCACGTTCCTTTCTCCTCTCCCTCTCGTTCATGCGTTACAGGCCGAACACGCACAAACCCACCTAGCCGCCATCACTTCTTCAATTTTCAGGACCACCACGTTCATCTTTGCAGAGATCAATGACCACCACTTCAAACCCCCACGCGAGATCCACCTTCGGTCCAAGTATGAGGAAGCTCGGTCCCTATTTCAATGTGATGCACGAACCCAAACGCGTGACCTTCCAACTGCAATTGCCACCAATCCGTAGCGTATTTTCCCATCATCACCGTTGGATATCACGTACTCACCACCCTCTACAATTTGTTAGTTGACATTTTCTGCTAATACTTGATGGATTGGGAGATAATCGAGAAATAATTTGGGAAGTTTCTGGCCGTGGGTTGAGGGGGTGGCGGCTACGTTTAGGGTTAGGGTTTGGATTTTTTTTTTATTATTTGTGAGGGGTTAAGGGTTATTTATAGGAAATTATTCAAAACACTATTCATTCCGGGTTTTCTAAACTCCGATTCACGCGTCGTAACCAGCGTTTCTAGGGTTTACCCCGCGTTCCGGACACAATGGAACAGGTTTCGAAAGCTAATTCGGCCATCTGTGCGAGTTATGGCTATAAACGTTCAATTTAAATTAAACCGATTTAAACGATTTTCTAGGCGTTTTAATTTGTACCGGACAAACGGTAAATCCAATTGACACGAAATTTGAAACCTTACAATAATATCACATTACGGATCCGATGAAACTGGTTTCGTCGAAATCCGAGACAGTTTGAAAAATGGCTATTTTAACTCGCCAAATTAATATTAAAAATAATTCGATGCGTTTCAAGCTGCCACGATCAAACGATAACTCTGATTGCTACAAAAATTGAAATCCGGTAATAACTAACTATTACAGATCCAATGGAACTGGTTTCGTTCAATTCTGAGACTGTTCAAAAATTGACTATTTTCACTAGTCGATTTAATATTAAAATATTCAATTTTCACAAATTAACTTTTAATTCGATTTTAAAAGTTCTAAAATATTATTCTAACTTCAATATGATAAAATAAAATTTTACAAATCATTTTCAATCATATTTAACTCAATATTCAATTATTTCCATAATTTAACATATTAAATTATTGATTTAATTATTCAATTAAATCCAATTATTCGAAATAAAATTTATTCGACTTATAAATCCACTTATTAATATTTAAAATTAATTAAATATTCAAATTATAATTAATAAAATTCTGGGTCGTTACATTACATGCACCGTATTCTAAATGAAATCAGCCAATATTGATATGTTATAAAGAAGATGTTTTTTGATTCTGACTTGTTCAACATAGTTGGCCAATTATATTTATGCCAAAAACACTATTCTTTGATTTACTTCATATATATTAGTTTGGATTAAAAATAGTGTTTTGTTGGATGATAATATTAATGGTTACGGCTAACTCTATATTCACGGTTTTCTGATTATTTACACGGCTTCAATTCAAATTCAAAGAATGTCATTTAAATTGTTGCTAAAATTGGGTTTAAATTTTTGATGCACACTTCATGATCTGGTTTATCAATTTTAGTTAGTGATATTTTGGATTGAAAGAGAAACTTAGATGCAAATTACACTGGTAATCTAGTTGATAGAAAAATTACTAGTTGAACGTGATTTTTGAGACATTTAGTAACTGCATCGTTTTTCATAGAAAATTTCTGCATATTTTTCATTTTAAATAATTTTCAAATAGCAGAAAAAAAATTTCTTTCCATATAACCCCATCGAGAAAATTATTTTTGACCATGTTTTCAGATTAGTCATTTTTATTTGATTTTAAATGACAAATTTTGACTAATCCGACTCCCTACTAATTATCAAAAAGATAAATAGTGATTGAAAAGGTGATAAGTGTTGATATTTAACATACATTACTCAAGAGAGTATATTTGAAAATTTTCTTTAGGAATTCAAACAAGAGTTATAAAACTTTTTTTTGGTAAAGATTCCATGACCATTTCTATATCTATCATATTTCTATCGACCATTGTTTATCAAAACTTGAATATAGTTTGTCGATATGTGGTACTATAATCAGGGATCATTTGTTTTTCATTTCATATTTTTTGTAAAAATAAATAAATATCTAAAGTATTCACTCTCATTTAAAAGTCCTCACGGTTATGCATCGGTGAATTACTTGGATTTTTGATTATGTGCTTCCATGCTCATTTAAAAGTCCTTACGGTTATGTATGTATGGAACGCATATCAAAATTAATTGATTAAATAGACAAGTTGATTCTAATCCCATTTAAAAGTCCTCACGGTCATGCGTGGTTAGAAGATACTTGATTTCATTTTTTAAATTAAATTGGAATACTACTAATCTCATTTAAAAGTCCTAACGGTTATGCATGATTAGTAGATGTTCAAATTCCTGATATAAATGTACACAAGTTGATACAATTGTATTTTTTATATTAGAACATCATTTCCAATCATTCTAAAAGTGGAATATGCGCCTAACAAGGGTAGTTATGATTTTTGTTTGATTTTTATTGAAGTTTAATATTTATATTCAATTTGAATTTAATGTTGGATTAATATTGATCAATTTATCTCTATTTTCTCTAACACTATTATTCTTTTGCTGATAACAAAAGGGGGAGAGAAAAGTTAAGATTTTGTCAAATAGAATCAAGCAAAGGTCAAATAATTTTCTATTTGCATCTAGGCTCATTTGTATATTTCTATTTGTATGCATATATGTAGGGGGAGCATCATGTAGAGAGGAAGCATTTAAATAGGGGGAGCAATTAGAGTATATCACTGATCAAATACATTTAACGCAGTCAAAATCTTAAATATATGTTTGTTATCATCAAAAGGGGGAGATTGTTGAATATGCGCTTTGCGCTTATATGATTTTTGTTTGATGATAATAAACATATATACATTCGTTTAAATGTATTTGTTAATGTACTATTTTTCATAGATTAAATAAATATTTGTTGAATAAAATAAATTACACAGAATTTGAATTCAAACGGATATTTTATTCAAACAAATATTTATTACAATTTTGAATAGTACAAATTCAAGCTCTCACTATACATATACAATTTTGATTCTAGTGACATCACAATTCTGTTTACATAATTTCCTCACTACATATCACTCATACTCGTATTTTGTCTTCAACTGCATTCCAGTTTGAATCCAGCATCTGAGCAATCTGCAAAAATATTCACTAACGTAGTAAAATTGAAAAAAAAAATTGCAATATAAAATGAAATATGATTTTTGAAAATATTATTTGCCTCAGTTATTTGGGTTGTTCGTCATCATTCACATTTGAATTCATCACACACGAACAGTGCGACATGCACAGTATATCACTGTACATGCCACAAGGCTGTGCACATCAATATACACTTGATAATGCTACAGGGACAGGTGAGCACAAGGTCAAACCCAAATATACAAACAGGTTCAACTCAGGTGCAATATATTCAAAATTACGACACGAGCACAAGGTCAAACCCGAGTTTTTGAAACTGGATTCAACGCAAGTGAAATTTCAAAAATCAACATGAAATGATCAAGAATCAGATCAGAGACCAAGTACAAGGCACAGTGCACCACTGACCAGAATACAAAGACAGGAAAACATACATGCAACATGGTACAAAGCTCAAGTTCAATTCCAAAAGGAACCAGCAATGCATGCAACAGAGATCAAGCTTAATGAAGCAGGCAGATTTAAAGAAATGACTGCAATATCAACAAACCCAAATGAATATCACAAGTATGATCAGTGGTACACATGCAAGCTCGAGCACAAAATATGGAAACTGCACCAATGCAAATCAAAACAGAGACTACAATATCAAGTATGGCAGTGAAACTCAAGGCAACAGTGCAGTACAACTATACAATGCACCAAGTAAGTAACGGCAAGCAACATGGTCAGACATACTTCAATAGTGTAGACCAACCAGAAATTCAAGGCAACAGAGACCAAGTTCATCTGCACAATGCAAGACCACAAGTAAAGTACATCAAGTATGATCAAGTCCAAATGCATCAGTGAAGTCACAATGAAACTGCAGTGGACATGTATACAATAAAAGAAACAAGTCTCGAACACCATGCAGTGTACATGAAAGCAACAAGTAAAGTGAATCAAGTTCAGTAAGGCAATGCACAAATACAAGATGACCAAGTGAATTAAGTTCAGGTACACGAGCTAATGAAGACTGCATCATGATACAAGACCAGAGAACTGCAAAAGTCAACCAAGCTACTAATGCATGAAAGCTTGAACAAGTCCAAATACAACCCAAAGTGCAACAAGAATGTTGCAGTGATACAATGCAAGTTTGTATGTACAGCAAGCTACAAGTGATGCAGAATCAAGGTGAACAAACAGTGAATACATGGAAGTGTTAATAACAGAAAACAACTCTGTGCACATGTGAAGCCAGAAGAACTACACAACTACAAGTACAGGGATGAATACAACATGATGAAGCAGTGGAAATGAGCAAGTGCATCAGTGAATAATGCAACATGGTGAACAAGACACAGTGAACAACAAGTGCAACAGAAAGGGGTGCAAACACAACAATGAAGTGAATACAACTATAGGTGAATAGAAGGCAAATACCGTGTTTCGAATCAAAACAGTGCCGTGATGATCAAGACGCAAAATCAAAGTCAGAAATCAAGTGTGTGTATTTTTGAAAAAGTCGTAAATTAAAAAAAGGAAAGTCTCTGCCGTATCAATCAACTAAATATCGAACGCATCAAAATCAAAGTCGTGAGCATCAAGTCAAAATTATATCAAGAAAGTCGTGCGCATCAGGCAATCATAATTTAGGAAAGTATCGAAGTGATTAAGGTCTAGGAATTCATACAAATATCAACCCGCAAATCATCATCAGAAGTGTGGAAAAGATCAAATCAAATCCAAATATAAGCCCAAGTTCATCATCGGCATCGAGTGCACAACAAGAACAAGTGATAATTCAAGCAAATTAAACCAGCAAAGAGATTACATACCGCAATCTGACGCACTCGATGAAAGGGGCAGCATCGAACAAGCGCAAGCAAGAGCAACACAAAACAGAGGATTGATCATCAGAGAGCCGCGAACAAGAAAACGAAGCCCTAAATTCTGAAGGGAACAAAGCCCTAATTTGGACGAACGAAGAGTAACAAAAGCCGACATTTCTTTCATAAGTCAAAGATCGGGTTAAAGATTAAAAGGGTCTGGCCTAGTTTTATAAAAGGGGTTTTTTTTGTTTTTATAAAGAGGGCTTTAATTTTTATTAACACTTTTAGTTTTAATTTGTTTGTTTTTAAATTTTCTTTTTGAATCAAAGAATTGGTAAATCACCACGTAGGTTGTAGGTAGTGTCAGATTGTCTAGTTAGAATTAGTTCAGTGAGCAGGGTATGCGAGTTTGCAAAACTCTATAGGCGGGAGCAAGGGTTTGCGAGTTTGCAAAACTCTATAGGCGGGAGCAGGGGGTGCGAGTCTATTAGAGTGTTTATAAGTGGGAGCAGGGTTTGCGAGTCTGTTAGAGTGTTTGTAAGCGGGATACTGTTTAATTCTAATCGAAATCTGGGAATGCAGCAGTAGGCAGGGGTTGCCGAAGCTGGGTAAATTTTGCGTGTGATTTACTTTTCAGCATATTTATTTCTGCAGTTTGTTTCTGTGTTTAAATTGAGAAAAATTGCTATAACCCTATTCACCCCCCGCCCTCTAGGGTTAATCTAGATCCTACACGTTCCTTTTATAAAATTCTCTTTTTATTTGCCCATTTCATACTTCAAATCCTTTTATAAAACTCCAAATTTATTTACAAAACTTCATTTATAAATTATTAACATTAATTATAAAATTCCTTTATATTTATAAAACTCCTTTATAGATCTTCCTTTATAAAAATCTTTTATGACATCCTTTACAAAATCTCATTTGTAGAACTCCTATAAATAACTTCTTTTTTACGTAAAATCTCTTTTTATAAAACAAACTGTTATTTATAAATACCTTTATCAAGTAAATTAATTACCTTTAAACATTATAAATAAATAATTGATTAACTTTAAAACAACATTAATAAAATGAATTAATTGAATTTAAACATCATTAATAAGATAATTATTAACTCTAAAACATCCATTGTAACAATTCGGTATTTTCAACCATTCGCATCCGCACATGTCAGACTTGAATTGCTCAAAATACCATGTTGCAAATAAAATTTGGCAAATCTCAGAATATACAGTAAATAATAATCACAGATACAACAGAAGAAATAAAGTACAAAAAAGGTCTCCATATGATAACCAAGTACAAGTTGAATAGAACAACAGAACTGAAATAGATGAAACTAGACAAGCAGATAATCTCCAGCGATTCCAATCTCCAGAAGGTGGAATCCAAATCTGTGAATAACTCAGGCTGACCCGAGCGTAAATAAAAATACAAACACTCGAGTCAGGACATACATACTTATACAATGTAAACCAACTCAAGTGAACTGTAGTAAAAGTACAATTAACTTAAAGGATGCTTGAGACCGCCCATCCTCTAAGGATCCGTTAAACTATTTACTATGTAGTAATATTTCGCTATTATAATAATGTCTAACAGTAAAATAAACTTACTTTTTAATAGAGTTAAGGGTTACCCATATAGCCCTTAACACAAATAATGCCAGTAGTCTATACAACACCTGCATATCTCCTGATCGGGAGACTACGAGAAGATGTTCCATAGGTACGAAACAAATAGAAACTCGTAGTAAAGGCTCGATATGGTAAGTGACATGGCACACAAGGCAACGCCAGGGTAGATATACCAATTACGCACATGGGCTGGTGGTAGGGCAGCCCCCACATACGCCCACCTCGGAACACATTCCTAAAATCGGAGGGGCGCCCAAACAATCACAAAAGCAATAGAATGGTATCTAAGAAATGTGTCCGACCAGAGGAGCTACCCCTTTTGGACCGAGATCGCTCCTATTTTAGCCACCTTATGCCAACTCACGGGAGTTGGGTCCACGTAATATACCTCAAGAACGTCGCCACCATCCTACTTCATTCTGGAATCTCCACCGCGTACACGGTTAGTCAAAGTGGTTTTCGGTATCGACAGAGAGTATGCCCATATCCGATCCCGGTCTCTTTGTCAACCAATCGTTATTATGACCCGTGGTTATAACTTTAAAATAATATTTTATACTTAAATTATAGATATCAATTCAATCCAAATCTTTATCAAAATAAATATTAAATCATTTCCAAACCATTTCAATATATCAACATACCATATCTTTCAAATTCAAACATTTATCAAAATAAGTATCAAGTCATTTCTAACCATTTCAATATATTAAATTATCATATCCTTTCAAAACTTCCTTTCCAATTATTTTAATACATTAAAATATCATATCCTTCAGAACTTCATTTCCAAATCCTTTTAATATCAAAATATCATATCTTTCAAAACTTTATTTCAAAACATTTTAATATCAAACTATCATATCCTTCAAAACTTCATTTCAAAACATTAAATATATATATCAAAATATCATATCTTTCCAAAGCTTCAATTTCAAATCATCATATAAGTTCAAATCTAAATATTCAACTTTAAATACCTTTTAAATTCAATGATATCATTCATTTATTATCATTCCAAATCACCTTTTAAATAGCTTATATTTTAATCAAAATAATTCATTTAAACCATTTAAAATTTAAGTTTATATACTTTCAAATCAAGTATTCAATTTCCAAAGTTTTAAACCATTATGAGTTCATTTACTAAGTTAAAACCATAACATTGAAAATTTTAACCTTTCATAGCATTCAGAAAAAGCTGCTGAAAGTTATACTTGAAAACATTTCAATTTAAATCATTTAAAACATTATAAAATTTATATTTAACATTCAAAGATGTTCATTAAAATACTCTTTTAATTAATGATTTTTATAAAGCAACATTTGTAATTAAATCAAATTTCACAAATCCACTTAATAAATTCAAGTGTAAACTTTCCCTTTTTTTACATTTAACACTTTATTAGCATTTACATTTTCAGATTTTCATTTCACAAATTAAACTAAATTTAAAATTTATTTAATTAACTTAAACCCTTAATTAAAACCAAATTCGCATTTCCAGGTCAAGTTCATTTTAAAATTACACTTTTAAGCATTTATTCATTTAACCATTTTACTACATAGAAAAATTAATAATACTTTATTAATTCATTTAAACTCAAATTTAATCAAATCATCATATTTACCGTTTTCCAAATATATTAAATTTCCATTTTACTTATATAACTTAAAATTCCCTTTTTAAATCAAAGCCCAAATTTCCAAACTTTAAGTTATATTTCAATAATTCAACTTAACCATTTATTTATTTAACATTTTCCACTTATACAAAAATCATAAATCCTTTATTTAAAACATTTTAAAACCTATTTAAATCAAATTATCATAAATTTACATTTTAAACCACTTAAAATTTTATTTATACAACTTAAATATCATTTTAAAAGCCAAAGTCCAAATTTCCAAATTTAAGTTATATTTCAAAAATTCACTTTTACCATTCATTTGAATTACATTTTAACTTCTAGAAAAAAATCCAAAATTTCTTTATTTAAACATTGAAAATCCAATTTAAATCAATTTTGATAAATTTTCACTTTTAAAAATATTTAAAATATTCAAAATACTTTATAAAATATAACCACGGGCCTGTATATAGTTTTCTAACCTAGGTCAAGTGATACGGATATATATCATTTCAATCCGCAGTTTAAAAAGAAAAATCCGGGTTCTATCATTTCAAACCCGCAATCCCAAGTTAAAATAAAATAAGTAAAAACCATTCAGGCCTATCATTTCAGCCCATAATGATTTTTTTCTATTCTAAAGTCCGTTCGGGTATGTATCATTTCAACCCATAGTGATTCTAATTTACAGGGAACTTGCAGTGTGATAAACAGATATAAATGAACAGTTAACAACATATTTAAATAATAGATGATATGACATGAAATTTAACAGGTTTAACATCGTATATAAATAATCATAGGCAGTTATAACATCGTATATTTTTCTCTACACATTCAGTTGTTGTTGTTTCACAACTGCATAAGTATAAATGTCGTGTGAGCTTTACTCACCTCAAAATGCTGGAGATTGTAATACAACTGACATAACGGAATCAAGAGAAAAATGACAAGCCTATGTACTTAAGTGGAGAGCAAATCCAAGCTAAAGATCTTGTGTTACAACCCAAAACAAAAATAGAATAAAATTATAATTCAACACAACATTGAAATTAAACAACTTTGAATTGAAAAGCAATACGAATACACAACTTTTTGCCTTGCTTTCTACACTTGCTAGCACGGATTAGGGGGTGTTTTGGTTCAGGTTTGGACATGCTTTGGCTCAGGTTTGAACATAGGAAATGCATGGCATGAAGGCTAGACATGTAGAGGAAGTTACAAGGTGGGAATGTAATGGGGTTTAGGCAACATAGGTGCTTTTGGTCACTTTTGGCTCGGTCTATGTCCCATCTAGGTTCGGCCATTTCAGGTACAGGTCTGGATAGAGGTAGGAGGTGATGTTTAGGGGTGTGTCAAGGTGGTGGTGGAGCAATAGGAGGTGGCCAAGGTCATCTAAGGTGATAGTGATGAAGACTAGGTGGCTAGGCATGCTTTTTAAGGAGTTTTTGCATTGTTTTGTGGATTTTGCGGCATGGGATGGTCATGGCACTTGCTGGTCAGAGGAGGAAGGATTTTGGCCGTGTATGATTTGGGTAAGGAAGTGGTGGTGGTAGGTGGAGGAGATGGTGGAGGTGTTAGGCCAAGCAAAGCAAGAGAACAAGGCAAAAACATAGAAAAAGAAGAAGGTCGTTACCATTTTCTCTTAGCCGTGAAATGTAATGAGATGAAAATGTTTTTTTTCACATGAATAACGAATGAGAACTCATGGCTATCATAAAAAAATGTACAGCCAAAAGTAAATGAGGAAACGGTAAAAGAAAATGAGGAGTCAAGCACTTGAAAAGTCATAGGAAAAGGAAGAGACTTGTCTCTTCAATTTACCTTTTCTCTTAAATAAAATATAACAAAATAATTTCAGTAAATACATTTAAAAACCGAAACCAAGTGAAATAATATGAAAATAAATAATAAAATTTAAACAAAATAGAAAAGAATAAAAGAAATTGCTTAAAAATCCAAAACAGTGTCCAGAAATTACAATTAAATCACCATTGACTTTGGAAAATTATCCACTTCATTTTCAAAATATTATGAAGTAAAATTTTGAAATAAAATAATTTATTTATCATTTCTAAAATAAAATAATTAATTAAATTGGAGAAAAATTGAAAAAGAACTAAAGAAATTGTTTAAAAATTGAAAACAGGGCATGAAAATTACAAATAAAATATCACTAGCCTTATAAAATTTCTCTATCACTTTAAAACAAATAAGAAGTCAAATAAATAAGTAAATGAGAAAAAAAATAAAGTGGGAATAAGAATAAAATAATTTCTTAAGAAAAATATAAAGATAAATAAAGAATTACTTTAATTAATTGAAACTAGAAATTAAAAATTATAAACAGAATACAACTAACATTGGAAAATGTCAATTACACTTTTAAAATGTTTTAAAACCAAAATATATACATAGCATGTTATTTTACACATATAAATATAAATTATAACATTACATGACCAATAAAATATTATTTATATAATTTAAAATAACAATTTTGTTAAATACAGCAAATTACACACAATGGTTAAAAAGGCATAACTTCCGTATTATAAATCAGATTTCAACGAAACGAAAAGCAATGTTCTTAAAATTTTATTTACTTTCATAATAAAAGATAAAATTCAAATTTTAAAACTTTTAAATTTTTAAGTTAAAAGTCAAAGTTTGACTAATTTGACCAAAATTCACTTTTTGGAAAATATTCTTTTTAATCATATTTTGGAATGATAATTCATATCAAAAACAAAGTTTATATTTGAAATAACAAAATTAACTAAATTAAATAAATAAAATAAAGTTAAATAAAAAAATTCAATTAAAATAAATAAAATATACAATTAAAATAATCACAAAATACAGGGTTGTTACATTCGTAATAAATAACTAATTAATTAATCCATCATTAATTAAATCAAATTTGTTAACTTAAACCTTAATTAATTAATTAATTAATTGAATTGAACAAAAATTATAATTAAGTAACTTTAAACAGCTTTAATAATATAATTAAGCAACTTTAAGCGACATTGATAATATAATTAAATAACTCTAAACATCTTTAATAATAAAATTACGTAACTTTAAACATCTTTAATAAAATGATTAAATAACTTACAATAAAACATCATTTAGTAAAATAATTAAAATCATTTAATATTAAATAAACATTTAATCTCAAACTATTTTAAAAATTGATGTTACTTTAAATCCATAACCTTTCAAACTCGGGAAAAGGCTTAGCGACCACAATGGTATTTAAACATGCTACCATTTAATTCAATTCGACATTTCAAGTCACATAACTGTTATTTACATAAGCAACATATATGCAAGGTAAATCCAAAATTACCCATCAATGGTTAACACTTTACTTTTTCAATATTAATTTACTGGCATACAATTAAATATCCAAATTAATATATAGCAAAACGACGATTTATTCTGCTAAAAAAATGTCATTAATAATCTATTCAGTTAATTTTAGCAACATGGGATTTATTCTCCTAAACAAATATCCCAAAATAATCTATTCTATTTAATTTAACCAATCGGCGTTTTATTGGGCCAAAAAGATATTATGAATGAAGTATAAACTTTTAACTACGTTATTACTTAAAAATGACACAATTATATGCAATTAGAATTATTTTACCATTGAATTATATTTCAGTAGAATTATCAACCATTTTTATTAAAGTGTTGTACTCGTTAATATGAGTCGAGGATCGAAGACCGCCTGTTAAACAGACCTCATATGGAGGATTTACTAATTTTTAACATTATTAAAACTTAACTAACTAATTAAATATAACTTAAATTAATTAATAGAAATTACCCAATCCTTTATGCAAGCCCAACAGCCCAATAACCTACTTCATAAATACAAAGTTTCTATTTCCATCATCTATATTCCCAAATCTTACAGCCAAAGTCAAACTCCAACATCAAAATTTCCAAAGCCTGTACTCATCGCTTACACGCACACAGCCTAGACCATCGATCGCCCACCCAAGCACATACCCCAAACTCCACTGACCACGCATGAAACGCCTGGCCCATCGCAATCGCCTCTTGTGCCCTAAATTGATATCTGATCCTTCGACCCAAATTTGCACCATGCACATCCATGAGTGAGCAGCGATCTCTACTGCTACATCTAGTTCCAAGCCTGCCTCCATAGCCGTACGAAAGTCAACCCCTACCTCACCCTTTGAGCATCTCCATGCCCGACCCAACGCATCCCATTGTCCGCGATCAATTAAAAATCTGAACCCAAAAGCAGCTCCCATAAACCCTACATTGGGCCTCGACTAGGAAACTCCGACCACCTCCCACAGCTTCGCCATCATCCCATCTTACTTTAACTCCATTGTCCCCCCTAACCCATAGCCTGTCGAAAATTCCATTTTAACCCAAAACAGTTCATCTCATCCCCTCGCATAGTACCAAGCCGTTAAATCAAACAACAATCTTTAGAAATCATGTCTTGTCGAGATGAACAAAACTGTAAAATTCATTCATGGTTCTGTTCACGTAGAAAACCTGACATTATTTCAAGTACTAACTGTAGTTGATAATATTCTCCTACCATACTCAGTGAAAACCCTTCGAACTATTTTTAATAAATACTAGACCAAAGACGAACGACTTTCTGGCTGAAACCTCTGGCTAATTCTCAATAGAAGTGAAATTGATTTTTGAATGAGAGGGAAAAATGGTTTGTATTAAAATAACATATAGTAGCATATATGATTTCCTTCTTTACAATAAACTAATTTTTCCATTTTAAGGCTAATGTAGATTTAAAAAATATGATTTTTAAGCCTATAACTTAAGCATGAAAATCAGGTACAAATTCAAAACCAATCTAATCCATAAATTTACACTATATTCATTTCACCAAAATATTTAAAAAAGTTTTGAGTCGCTCTCCTTTTCCATTTTGTTGAAATTCTTGAAGTTTTGATCTTTTGACTAAAGTATAAATTTTGGGCATAAAAGATAAGATTTTTCCAACATAATTTAAAAAAGAAGAGAAGATGGAAAAAAAGATTTAAGAAGATAAGCATATAATGAAATATAAAATGAAGGATCTATATATAAGATGAAATAAATAAAATAAAATAAAATAAAATAAAGATCAAAATTCCTTTTTATCAAATTTTCAACCTAACCATCTTATCCCAAACCACCCTAAGTACAAACCTTTTGATGTATGGTGGATATTAGGCTAACCCATGTACTTAGGTTGATTTTTACCCTTAAGGCATCACTTCCTTCCAAATCCATCTTATACTATTTTCAAAATAAAGTAAAATTAATTCTTATTAGTATTATTTCACTTACTTATATATTTAAAAATAAAAGTGTTCCCTTTAAACATTTTAAATGTTGTTTTTTTAAAAATATAACACATGTATTATGTTCGATAAAAAACTGAAAGTTCGAAAAACGGTTTAGGTCACATTTTCAGTTTCCGTCGAACTACCTATTTATGTAAACTTAATTAAAAATGAATTTTTAATTTTTATTTATAAATTAAAAGAGGGCTATTTTAATTCAAAATTGAATTTTTCATGATTAGTTATAAATTAAAAGAGGGCTATTTTAATTAAAAAATGAATTTTTCATTATTAGTTATAAATTAAAAGAGGGCTATTTAGTCATTGATACTATTAATGAAATATTAAATTAAATTAAATATTCACAAATTAAAACAATAAAATTCTAGGTCGTTACATTTACTCTCAACATAGACAACACCCAGTCCAAAACATCATTTCCAAGTTGCTTCTTAGAAAATCCCTAGCTTCCAAAGCACCCATCACCGATCAAGTTACGAATAATCTAGAAGCTCTCATCAACATTGTCAAATTCATGTTCCGGTAACTCTAATGGATCTAAAGTTATAGATACTTGATCCAGCTTTCTTAGATAAAGTCTCTAGCCAAGATAATCACAAACCAGGCCACAAGGGTATCCTGGCTGAAAGGGCCCTTCAAAGTTTTTTATGGGCCCAAAAGCAAGGCCGAAATTTGTTTCCTTACGATAGATTACTTGCTTCTACTACGGAAGTATTGGCAAGGTAAGGAAAGTTGAAAATGGAGTTTGACATCGAGATGTTCTTGAACCCTGCCACTAAGAAGTTATACATGAAGATGATATTCAAAGTTGGGAGAAAGCCATATAGGTATAAGCATAGCTCAGTGTTGCTTGATGAAATTTCTAAAAGGGATCATTTAGATTTAAATTCAGAAGAATGTACTTATGTGATCAACATTTGTGCTAGGCTTGGAAGGTTCGAGGCAACAGAGAGCTTGTTTGAATTGTATGAGGGTTTTTGGTAAATAAATGATGGTAGTAATGTGTACAATTGTGGTCCACAGTTGGTACGATTATAAGGAGTATAGAGGACCGATTCTAGTTTAGAAGATGGTCCATGAAATTTATTGTTAGATCTTCCCACACATAAAGTAGTGATTAAGCTTTGTATTGCTTTTACAGATGCCGATAGTAGCTATAGACTAATAGCAGTTAGATTTGGGCCTTACTTATATGTATATCATGATATGGTTCATGTGCATGATGAGTGTGCTTGATTCAAGTTTCTTATTGCTTGAATCAAGCCGAAAAAAGAACTTGGTTATTTATGATGATGCAAAAGGAAGATATAGTAGTATTTGTTAGTGATGTTGAATTTGAATTTTGAAGTCACATGTTGTACAGGGACATACACACACATATATGTATGTATGTATGTAAATGTCATATGTACATAGAGCAAGGGTCAACACCTCTTTATTTAGCACCATTTATAGCCCCAAGATATCGGTAGTAAGTTTATATTTAAATATTTAGTCCATATGATAGAAGAGAGAAAAAACAAATATTTAAATAAAAATTTGTGCCTAATATCAAGAGGCTAAAAATGGTGATAAATAAATGGGAGACCCATCCTAGCTAACGTGTGTGTTTGTCCATATGTATATGTCTACATGTGTATGTATATATATGTATGTGTGTCTATACACACACACACACACACACACACACATATATATATATAGGAGGCAATGATTCTTGAATGAATATGACTGTTCAAAACGAACAGTATCGGTTGCATCCATTAACAACTTATACCATTTATGAATGGGGCACAACAAGCAACCCGCTAAAATGGTGATAAATAAATGGGAGAACTATCCTAGCTTATACCATTTATGGATTATATTGGTTAGAGTAAATAACAATATAATTGATTTTACCAAGTAATAGGAAATTATTGTTTCTATTGTTCGAGTAACAAATATAAATATATTTTTGGAATAATAATGAAATAGTAAGGATATGTTTCCAAAAGTATTTTGAAGTTAAATTATGACAATTTTGGGATTTTGGGACAAATAGCAATACGAAAGAGGTATTACGATTTAAATAGAATATTTTTATTTTTGAAGGTAAATAATAAATCAGTTTTGAAAAGTATTAAAGAGATTTTAATATATATTATTATTGTGATGTAGAATAGTAATATTATTGTTTTGAATAGTAATTTGACGTAGTTTATTATTTTTAATGGAAAATACGTTGTTTAAGGGACTAAATAGTAGAAGTATAATGAAGGACTTTGAAGAATAATTATTATTGTTATGAGATGAATAAAGGGCTATTATAGTAAAAAATAATAAAATGATTTCATGCTTAAGTGAAAAACAATAGTTGTAATGTAATGTTTTGAATGAATGCAGTATGTGAATAATTATTCATTTGGATTATCATACATGCTCATTATATGACAATCGAATTACATTAGTGTAACGGCCCAAAATTTAACCATTTAAAATTATAATATTTAAGGCGATACTTAATATAAAATATAAAGGGTTTTATGATTCAAATAATATTCGATAGGATTTGGAAATAGAAGTATACATAAAAATAGTAACATTTGCTTGTATCAACAAAAATGACAAAATCCTGATTCTAGAAAAATAAGTTTAAATGGTTTAATAAATTATTTTAATTTATTTATGAGTTTTTATATTTTTAAATAACATTATAAAAATTTATTTTTAAATTTTGTTTACATAAATAAATAGTTTAACTAAAACGACAAAATATGACCGTAAAACATTTTTTTCAAAAATCAACGATTTGTCGATTTGAAGTTGTCACAACATTGTTACACCTTTATGTACACAATCTAATAAACATGTTAACATATAAAGGTAGTTAACACTTAACTAAACAAGATTACGTTTAATAATCACACTTAGAAAATTCTAGAAAGAATTAGAAAAAGTAAACTAAAAAAGACAAAACACATGTCACATCAAATGTGACATAAAGTAAAGTAATCAGTCTTATTATTTACTTAACTCTTAAGTGTTTGAATTTTAAAAGTGTGAGGTGATGTGGATTGTAAGTGTTGAATTAAATAACTTTACTTAATTCTTAAGGAAGGTTATTTAAGTAAAATATAAATCTATATTTTAATCTCAAATATATTCTATAAATACCCATCCACCTTCACTTTTGCACCATTTCTTCTCTACTTTCTTAAGTTCTTTTACATACTTTAATGGTTTCTTTCCATAATTAAATAATACCAAAATATTTTCAAAAATAAAAGAAAGAAAAATATCAACAAAACTCTGTCCGAACCACTTCAAAACTCCTCCTCCCCCTCCTATTACTCATGCCCACCCTTCCTCCATTTGGCCGAGCACATTTGCCACTTCAAGCTTGGTCGTGGCCTCCAAAGTCAAGTACGTGGAAGTTTATCAAATCTAAGAGCTTAAGCCGAATTTTAGCAAGGTTAGAAAAGTTTAAAACTAGATTGAAAGCAACAAAAGGTGAGAACACTAAATTGGTAAGTAGGAAATGTTTATATGACGTTTTGCATGTTGTAAATGTTGTTTGTATGTTAATAATGATGTTTGATAAGTTTTTGAAAAAGAAAGCAACCACCTTTAAGTCATTTGCAAAAGTTAGTAAGCAAATATGTACATAAATGAAATTCATATGACAATGTAATAAAAAAAAGGTTGTTAAATTGATATGCAAGTTCATATGAAATGATAGGATATGTTAAAATGGTTATAAACATTGTTTTGGATGTTTATTAGTTATATATTGAATATATACGATGAACCAAGTCACGGATTTACACAATGTATAATCACATGAAAATCACTTTCCAAAAGAAATAAAATGTGATATGGAATCATTTATACCTTTTAAAAATGTTTTAATATGCTTTAGAAATGATTTCTAAGTGTTTAAACTTGTATCTGCAAAGTTTGGATATGAATCTTAAATATGCCAAAAATTTGACGTGTCACGTAACGGTAGTTCGTGTTTTCGTGTTCAAATGAACATACGAAGTGGAATATAGTTTCGAATTTTTCGAAGTAAGAATTTTCCGGATCCTTGTATCCATATATTTCATATAAAAAAATAAAATCAAGATTTCATCTTGTATATTTTGAAATATGGTAAAATCAATTTTCAAGAAAAATCTAGTTTTTTGCACTTAATGACCAAAGTTGGAAATTTACAAAATAATCGGTTTAAAATATGAAATAAATTCTAAAAATCATCTAAAATGTTTTATAAGTAAATCAAGTTGAAAAGATGGCTTTCTAAATGATATAAAAATCGTTTTGAAGAATATAGCTTCTAAAGCACTTTTTATAACAATATTTGCAACGCTTTTCGCAACACTTTTCAATAACTTTTGAAATAAAGGTTGAAACTTAACAATTCTTTCTCAAATCCTTATTAAATGTTTTTACGTAAATAATAAAGCATTTTAAAATAAATTTGAATGATTCAAAATTATTTCAAAGATGGTTAAACAAATATTTAAGTGATTTAAAAAAGGAAAAATGAGTATATGGAGATTACTGGTACATTTGTTCCGCCTGTGAGATCTAAATATGAAAATAAGGTGTGTAACTAAGGTTAGGGATGGAGCAATCAGTGCTCTGAACTTACTTGTCCTCGGTTTTCTCTATTAGGTGAGGGGTGGAACACATCGAAAGGAAAGCCCGGATGCTCAACTTGGATTTTATAGAAATAATCTTCTTATACTCATTATTATAATCCAAAGAGGGAACTTGTCATATTCGTGGAATTCAAAAGGTGATCTCATCGTTATTCCGCCCATAGCACTCGTTGAATACGGAAGTTGATTTTGGATAAAAGTAGAATGATTACTATAATCCTATTTTCTCAAATGATACTCTTAAAAATGATTTATGAAATATTCAAAAAGAGGTTTAAACGATTCGGTATACACTGATATAATATTTTGAAAAAATATATATCTGTTGAAGATATTTTGGTTAAGAAAAATGAATGAATCGAGAAACAATCACCTAATTACATCATTTTTATCGATGATTGGATTTCTAAGGAACCGAGGTCGAATTTGGTGATTCCTATCTGAAAACCACTTCGAACCAATGTATACGTTCAAAAGTGAAGACATGTTGAAGATGATGATTATTGAAGACCGTGGATCTTCATAGTGTGAGGACTGCTTGTTGACATGCTCTGGGGAGCTCTCATTATAGAGTTATTTATAGCAGTGATCTCCTCGTTGTGGAGATTTTTTGGATTGCAAGGACTACTCGCTACTTGTGGTAGTAGGAGAGTGCCTTCGGTTTGTCATGTTCCTGTACAACTTGTACGGACGTTTGTCTGGCGTTGCATTTATAAAGATTACATACATTGGTTTGTAAAAACGTACATTAGTGGTGGCGAAGAAGGTAACTTCTCTTAGCTTAACACCCTCCTTGAGACGTATGAGCTCAAGGGTTGCATTTTTGTGAAAGGAAATTAGTAGCCGAAGTAAATGGCTATGTGGCATTCAAAGTGATATATGAAAGGTAACCGTTGCCTCAAGCCTCATCAACCAGAAATGACCGAAATAGGATTAGATATGGAAAGGCTAAGTGGGTCATTCCTAATTAGGGTATGGTCATCCCCTTCTAGATATATTTCTTCCTGCTATGACGTTCGGGATGTAAATTAATGTGGATGTATGCGAAGAGATCTCTCGGATAACGGTCAGCAACGACCGGGGGATGATATATTCGGTACTATCTGGTTACAGAGATAGCATGGTCTTATGTTGATAGAGTATCCTTTGTGATGGTCCTCGGGGCATCCATCTAGAGGTGTACCCATCAGAATGTAGTCCCTTCACTTGGTCATTTGTATGGAAATCCATTCTCCAATAAGAACTTGTAGTTTTGATGGTAAACCTATTATGCTGGAAATTAATCAATGTAATAATTTTGGGCTAAGATTAATAAGTTTATCTACAAACATTTTCAATGTCATTAAAAATAATATCCCTAAATTTTACATAATAAAGAGTTTTGGTTATCATAAGTTAAAAACCCGTTCTGTGTTTATGTGTGGCATGGTCTTATAGGATACCTTTTTGTTTTCAAAACATCGTACTTTTAGTTCTCACACCAGCCCCATGACAGACCCGGAGTTTGTTTTACCCTTTAAACTGTGGGTGCCCTATTTTTCGGGTAGCCACGTAGTCAGGATACCTCAAGAGCATTTGGAGCATTTTGGAGAAGTATTTTGGGAGCTATGAAGCTAAAGTACCATATGTAGATATCTACTCATTTTCCGCTGTGTTATGTAGTATGTATTTCCCATCATATGTACAGATAGACTGTTATAACCATCCCACTAGATTTTTATTTGACTCTAATCATTTATGTATAATTAAAATGTCGAATGTGATGTGAGATTCTATTATTGTGTTATCTTCTATCTTTTTTTCTTTTACACCCCTTATAATCTTCCTCCCCGACACTTGGATTTACGGTACGTGAATACCGTGGTTGTATTAGTATCGATTTCTAAGGGTCGAGGAGATGGGTCGTCACACATGGTATTAGAGCTGATGGTTAAGCGAGAACCTTGAATTAGTTGGGGTATGACTCATTAGTGATAGGGTTAGTAACGCCCTGGAATGAGTTTAGTCTGAGAAAGCGTGTAATTAAAACTGTTAACTTGAATAAGTATATTCATACTGAATAGCATTCCCTAAGATATCTCGTCTATATATCCTAAAAATATTTTTCTTACTACGTACAATTAGTAGAAAATGAGTGGAAGAAGAGTACGAGGTAGGGGAGGAAGTAATACCATAAATGGTCAAACTCCCACAGTTATAGTAGTTGAGGTACTAGTAGTTCCGGTATAGCCCCAAATTAACTTCGCAACTTTATGCAAGAACTATACCAGCCTTGGTGGTAAACCTTTCAAAGGAATAGAAACCATCATTGAAGTACAAGCTTGGATCCGCTCTTGTGAAAGAATTTTCAAAGGACAGGATACTGGAGATGTGCAGAAGAGATTCTTAGCTTTCTTGGCAACTACAAGATGGGGCTCTAGTTTGGTGGGAATCTATAACTCAGAATGATTCAAGAGATGATTTCTCATGGGAACGATTCAAATAAGTTCTGGAGAAACAGTATAGGCCGGAAGAGGAAAATTCCATCTTTACCGAAATTTTATGGATTTTAAATAAGAGGAGGAGATGTTGTTTGAAGAGTATGCTAACAAGTTTAACGAATTATCTTGTTTTGGGCCTAGACTAATAGATAAATCCAAAAAAAAGAATGAAAAGTTTATTTTTGGAATGAAGAAGCAGTACCATGTTAGAATGACTGGGCATGTGAAAGAACCGTTTGTAGACTTTATAAACATAGGATACTGATATGAAGCTTTGGATAAGATAGACCCGCCCGTATTACAAGAAAGCAACAACAATAACTGGAAAAAGAGGTAGTCCAATGGCAAGAATCCATGGCAGGGAAAACCCAAAGGAGGATCTCGGGATAACCGCTTTAAAGATGTCACTTGCTACAATTCCAACAAAAGGGACACCTATTAAATCATTGTAGAAAACCTAGAACTCAGGGAACTCAAGGATTAGCACCAAGAAGCTGCTATAATTGTCATAAACCAAGGCACCTAATTAAGGATTGTCCCTTAATGAAGAAAGGAGAATAAGCCAAAGTTTACGCTATGAAGGATGAACCTTCAACCCCCAAAAATGTGAAGGGCAAAGTAGTGTTGGAAGGTAATATTTTTATCAAATATATTTTAGTTAGAGTATTATTTGATACAGGAGCTTCTCATAGTTTTATTTCTAAAATAACTGTAGAAGAATTAGTACTTGAACCTTGTTGATAACCCTATCTGTGTGACAAATCCTATAGGAGGTTCTACTAATCTTTGTATGCACTCCGAAAACTCCCAATTTCCTATCCTCCCCACCACTTTCCTTTTGATCTTTTCGTCTTAGAACTTATTGAATACGAAATTTTACTCGGTATGGATTGGTTGGCAAAGTATAAGGTTGTGCTCGATTGCAAAAATAGAACGATATCTTTATGGACCATCTTTGGAAAAATCATAGTAATATCTTGTGAAGGTCCTAGTCAAAGAAGGGATATTTTTCTTTATGCTTTAGATACATCCCAGATAGGATTAGAAACAATACCTGTTGTTAAAGAATTTACAGATGTCTTTGAGGAAGTAAAAAGTTAGCCTAGACATCGAGAAATAGAATTCCATATTGATTTAGTTCCTGGTGCATTGCCAATTAAACAACAATATAGAAGGATGACTCCGAAAGAAAGGGATGAATTGAATAACCAAACCCAAGAGCTATTAAAGAAAGGACTGATAAGACCCAACCATTCAAGTTGGGGATCAGCCGTAGTTTTTGTTGCTAAGTCAGATGGATCATTGAGATTGTGTGTAGACTATCGAGATCTAAATAAACAAACAATCAATAATAAGTATCCTCTACCTCGAATAGACGACTTGTTCGACCAGTTACATGGAGCTCGAATTTTTTCAAAAATGGACCTAGCAACAGGATTTCGTCAGTTAAGGATCGTAGAAGATTGCATCCATCTAACTACATTCAAGGGTCCGAATACTTTTTATGAGTTGTTGGTTATGCCTTTTGGGCTAGCTAATGCACCCCTTATTTTGTTGACCTTATGAATATAGTGTTTAGAGATGCGCTAAACAAATTCGTGTTAGTCTTTATCGATGATATCCTCATCTACTCAAAGACAGAAGAAGAACACGCAAGGCATCTAGAAGCTGTGTTGGAGATATTTAGAAATAATGTGCTTAAAGCAAAATTCTCAAAGTGCCATTTTTAGGAGAAGGAGGTAAGATTCCATGGACATATAATATCTTGGGATGAAATTTCAGTGGATCCAGGGAAAGTAGCAGCTAACCAAGATTGGAAGTAGCCACAAACTCCTATAGAGATTCGTAGCTTTTTAGGTTTGGCAGGATATTATAGAAGATTCGTTCAAGACTTCTTTAAAATTGTCTATCACCTAACGAAGTTGACAATGAAGGATGCTAAGTTTAATGTGAAGAAGCATTTCAAGAACTAAAGAAGAGGTTGACAACATCTTCAGTTTTAGCAATTATAAATGAAAATAGTGGATTGATCGTTTATACATATGCTTGTGGAGATGGAGTTGGTGCAGTTTTAATGCAAGATGGAAAGGTGATTGCTTACGCAAGCAAACAGCTGAAGGCGCATGAGAAGAATTACGCAACACACGACTTAGAATTATTAGTTGTTGTGTTCGCTTTAAAGATATGGAGACATTATTTGCTGGGTAAGAATCTTTCATAGTTCATTTCTATAAAACTTTGAACTGACCTTAGTAAATAATAATCCATCTTTTAGGTGAAAAATTCAAACTCTTCATAGACCGCAAATCTTAGAAGCATCTTTCTACCCAGAAGGATTTGAACATGAGACAGCAACGCTGGCTAGAATTTCTTGTGACATATGATCTAGATATTCTATATACACCCGGGAAAGTCAACGTAGTAGCTGATGCGTTGAGTAGGAAGCTAGCTTCTATTTCTTATTTGGTAGTAACTCAAACTCTTCAGGAGAAAATATCTAGCAAGCAAAAAGAAGATCGATTCTGAATGGAGATTATTGAAGATATACACAGAGGAAGGAGTTCAAGCTTTAAAATAGTTAATCATGGAGTATTGCAGTTAAATGGAAAAATTTGTGTTCCAGATGTTGGAAATCTTAAGCAAGAAGTACTAGCTGAATGCCACACTGCCAAACTTAGCATTCACAAGATGTACATGGACATGAAGCATACATTTTGGTAGAGAAGCATGAAGAGTGTAGCGACCCGAAATATTCGAAGCCGAAAATTCCAGATAGTTATGAAAAAGAAGAAAGAGATAGAAGAAGAAGAACATAAACACCAAACATCTCACATTCGCAGCGGATAAAATATAATAAATAATAACAGTTTACAAAAGAATACTATATCTATCAATTACATTCAATATACATCAGAGTTTCACATATATATACAGTCACTGAATATATACAATTATCAAGTCTCAGATTAACAATAATATAAATACAGCGGAATACTCTATACGATATTGGCATCCAGCTCGCCTCCTGAGCTCCAGAACGTCCTAAACTGGAAATCTGTAATACTCGGTCTGACCCGAGCATTACACCAAAGTAACACCCGGGTCAGGCTGGAAACCAGCGTGAGTAAACCCAACTAACATGGAATACCAAAGAAATCAACTTTTATAAACCCGGGGTGACATATATCAATTTAACAAATTCGCAGTTAGCTATAATCAACACTTATTCCACACATCAATTTCCTAAGCACCAAACTTAGATAAAATAATTCGATACACCCAAATCATTTCATCACAACCTATTGATTTCTAACCACATTCACTAGATTCCTTCATTTAATATTAATTAATTCCAAATCAATTAATTAATCAACTCTCCGTTATTTCTCTTAATCAATCACCCTGGATTAATTAATTTTCAATTACGTTCAAGTAATTATCTTTAATTTATTTCACGATATTACTTGTTCTTAACTCAAATCCATAAGAAATCTTAATTACCCCAGGAATTAATTAACTATTGTAATTACATTAGCCCATAATTACTTATATTAATTAACTTCTCATAAATCAGTTGTATTGATTTATTTTCTTAACTAATCAATCTCTATTTACATCATTGATAATATAGATTAATGATTTCCCATTTACATTTCTATTTATTCTAGTCAAATTTTAATTTTATTAAATAATTAATCATTAATTAAACCATATATATTAGTCATTCTTGATTTATCTCAACTGATGATTAACTATCTTTTATTTACTTTATTAAATACATTAATTAATTACTCCTTAATTTATCATTTTAATTAATCTCTTGATTAATTCCACAAGGTAATTATATTTTTATTAATTCCATTAAGCAATTATTTATCAACCCACCCAATGTTCATTCCAACTAATTAAACCCAATTAATTAACCCAAGTCATAAACTAATTCAATTTATTAAGTATTCATTAATTTATCTAATGAATCATCAACCATTAAATCTTTATTGATTTTAATCGGAACCATTTTCTTATTTATGATTAAGTTTTAAAACCATTTAAAACCCAAATCTTTCGAATCAAACAAAAAATCAACACGAGCACCAAACAAAAAAACCAAAGGCACCAAATCATCAACACGTATTCAATTAACTCAATTAATCAACCAATTACTTAAATATAACCCTTTAAATCGAAATAAAAATCAATCAGAGTGAGATTTACTCACCTTTGCTTTTTTTTAAATTTAAAGGGTTATATTTAAGTAATTGGCTGATTAATTGAGTTAATTGAATGTGTGTTGATGATTTGGTGCCTTTGGTTTTTTTTGTTTGGTTCTCGTGTTGATTTTTTGTTTGATTCGAAAGATTTGGGTTTTAAATGGTTTTAAAACTTAATCGTAAATAAGAAAATGGTTTCGATTAAAATCAATAAAGATTTAATGGTTGGTGATTCATTGGATAAATCGGATAATTTAATGAATACTGGGACTTGTTCGAAACAATGGGTTGTTTGAAATTTGATTTGAATTTAAAACCAAGGGTGGTTTTAAATTGTAAAACATGGCTGGAGGGCCAAGAAATAAACATGTATATATGTATGGATATACATGATATCAAAGATAATTTGAAATAAACTCTAAGAAGTTGAGTTTTGATTTTTCCTGAGGTGTGATGTAAAAACCCAAAGTGATATAAGTTTTGAACTTATAAGAGGGAAGGAATTTTGAAATATGAAGCGGAAATTCAAACTGAGTAAGGTTGATTGGATTAAGTAAATTGGAATTTAACTTGGAAAGTTAAGTGGTTGATTTGAATTGGGAATTTGTGTGATCTCAAAACGGGTTTGAGATTTAAAAATTGGAAATGGATGGACGTTTTAAAATAAATTAGATGTTATCATCCTATTATTAATGAAAATCTTTAAATTGAAAATGGTATTGTACAAATAAAATAAATTTAAATAATTAAATTGTAAATTAAACTTGTCTAAGAACCGGCTTTAAACTGGAAGATAAAATTTAATAATAAATTTAATATTTAAAATAAAATTGTATTGAACTCTTATTTGAACCTTGAAATACATAAGTAAAGATAATTTAAAATGGAATTTGAGAATTGGATTCTGAAATTAAATTGATAATAATTCAAATTGATTGGAATAATGTGAAATTATAATTAAAATTGAACAGGATTAAAATCAACTAGAATTTGATTTAAATTGGGAAAGGAATCATGATTGATTCAACTTGAATTGGAGATTAATCAAGTCCAATGGAATTTGGAGTTATTTGAATTGGAATTGGGTCAATTTAAAAGGAAATTTAAATTGAATTGTTGGGAAAGTGAACAGTTTGACTCTTGACTATTTTCAATATAAATTGTTTTAATAGAAACTTATTTTTCTAAGCTATTAAATATATACAACCTTTCATTCTTAAAGCCAAATTATTTTATACTTGTTTTACAATTATTTTGGAGCAATTTAACCATTTTTCAACTGTTTCTAAACTAATTACTATTTTTCAACTATTTCACAAACTAATTTCTATTTTACAACTATTTTGCAATTATTTGAAATTTCTGAAACTATTCAACTGTTTTCCGACTATTTTACAATTAGTTAACTATTTTATAACTATTTTGTAAACTAATAATTATTTTTCAACTACTTATTTATTTTTTACAATTTTCAAGCTATTTTCTAAATATAAACTGGTCGGAGTTCAAACTGCTATTGATTTAATACCCAACTGAGATAAGAATTGAAGTGATAATCCAGATGGGATTAAGGCAATTGTAAATAAGTGAAGGGGAATTTAAGGAAATGTGAATAGAAAGGAAATTGATTTGGCTGATAATCAATGGAAATAAATACGTAGGGTGTACATATATTATTCTATTCGCATAGTGATTTGATCCAGATTCGAGCACAGAATTTCGAGATAGTATATCGATCCGAGTTGGGATTTTTCACTCGATTTTCAACGGCGAACCTGGATATGGATTGTTGATTGGTTCTGGATATTCTCTATCATAGTTATGGCTATGCAAAGAGAATGACGGTTTCTAATCAAGAAACCAGATCTGAGTACGCACTAGGAAGTCGGGTGGACAATACTAGTTCGAAAGTGAAATTGTGTGATCGAGTGGGCGATCAGATTGGTATAACGTACGAATGATATGTGTATATCGTACGGATTTGAATGAAATTGAAATTGAAAAGAGTAATCAACTTTGACAATTTGATTTTGAATAAACAAAGTTATATATCTTTGTTATATATGATAAAATCTCCCCTTGATAAATCTATAGCCAGAAGAAAATATTTTTGAAAGTGTTTGAAGTATAAAAGGGTTTTATACAAGTTTGAAAAGATCCAAGGTTTTAAAAATTATACATATTTGAATATATATATATAGAGGATCTTATGAGGAATTTGGAAAAAGGTTTTGGGAACCTTTGGAGTTGGAAAGGCTTTTGATTTTTGGGTAAAATCAATATGAGAATTTGGAAAGCCTAGTTTGAGAATTATCGATTTTGAAATAATCGATTTTGTATAAAGGAGCTTTGTATGATATCATACTAGGTGTATGATTTGAAGATACTATATGTGTATAGTATAAAATATTTTGATGATGGCTCTGGGGAAAAAGACGCTCCCTTGAAATGAACTTCTCAGGAGTGCCACCGGGTGGTGCTGCCTTGAGCCCCAAGGGGGGGTTCTAAAGTTGATCCTGTGAGGAGTCCGGACAAAACTAGTTCCTAAGGATTATTGGATAGCGAAAGTCGAGGGCGCTGATGCCTACAGGGGCATTTGGGTTATGCTGTGACGACAGTGTAACTCGATGTCGCTGCGATCTACTGTGGGGACCATAGCGAAAATCGTGTGGAGGATGAGTGCCAACGGTCTACACTTGATTTTTCCGCAAAGGCAACGCAACATTGGTAGACTGCGATCTATGGTCAAGTGGAGTGGAGAAGTTTCATTTTTGGCAGCGAAATTTCAAGGGCGCTGATGCCTACAGTTATATGGATTTTTGTTGTGATGGCTACGTAACCCCAGTTGTAGCTGCGATCTGTCGTGGGTTCCATGGTGTAATCGAGGGGCGCGGAGGCCTACAGTTATCTATGGATTTTGTCGGGATGGCAACGTAACCATCGGGTTAACTGCGACCATGGATAGGGGTGATGATTTCTAGAGCATTCTCACTAAAGATATTTCCTCTATTTTCAAAAATTGTTTTCTATATTTTCAATAAAATTATTTTCCAAGTTTTTCACTAGATGTTGAAAACGAGTTTACCAAGTACTTATAGATTTTCAGTCCTACGCCTGATCAACGTATGACTGAATTTCTATGAGAACAAGGATGGACTGGTTGAGACATCGAGTTATAAAAAGTATTTTTAGAAAGAGCTATTTTATTAGTATGATGTGAATTTAAAAGCATTTCTAAAAATTTTAAATAAAGGTGTTGGAATTTTGAAAGATGAAAGAAAATCCAAACTGGAATTTCAATGAAGTGATTTTGTAATTAAAATCGAATATTGGTTTAGAAATTGGAAGAAAGCTAATTAGTTAAGTAATTGTTTGATTGAGTATGTTAATAAAATTTGACTTTGGTAAATAAATGCATTGTAAATTAATAATGGAGTTTGGAAATGAATTAGAATTGTAGATAGAATTCGACTAGGATTTGATAATACATTAAATAAGAGGAGATTTTGTAAAATAAAAATAAAATAGAGTTGGATTGGAAAATGTGATGGTTTGAATTACAAATAAAATTCAAGTGTGATTTGAATAATATTTAATGGAATCTGCAAGTAAATTGGATAAGAGAAGTGAATTATAATAGAAATGGTTAGAGTTGCAAACAAAACCCAAGTGAATAGAAATAAATTGAGAATGGTCTTGTATTAATAAAATGAATTCGAAAATGAATAAATTAAGAATGGTCTTGTATTAATAAAATGAATTCGAAAATGAATTAAGTAAGTAAATGAAAAAAAATTAAAATGGGTTAATTGAGTTAAATAATAAATGGATGAAGTCTGATTAAATAAAACTAAATCAAAGTGGTGATTGGGATTGGATTATCAGACTGAACTTAAGTTCGGTGGCATATTAATTTGAAAGTATAAATGAGTTAAGTATGTGCTTGGATATTATTTTGTAAATTGAGAAGGTGAATTAAAATTAAAATTTAAAAGGGATGGGCTAACTGAATTTAAATGAGGATCAAATAGAAGTAAACTTAAGTTTGATATTGGAATAAATTAAAGTTAATTAACTTAAGTTTAAAATTTTATGGAATTTTGGCTTCGAGTAAGGGTGAAAGCCCATTTAATAAAAGCTTGGATTGAATTAATTTGGGAATGGCAAGAAGTATACAAGAATGTAATGTGTTGAGCTAAATGAATGATTGGTGAATAAATTAGAAATGAAATGGAAGTAAATACAGAATGAGTTGAAATTAATTTAAAGTAATTACAAACTAAAATAGATACTTTATTAAGCGAATATCGTCGAAGTTGCATATAAAATAGTTGTCGTTTGGCGTAAATAAAAGTAATTAAAATGCTATGAGTTGATAGAGATTAAATAAAATGGATTCTGAATCATTTGAATTGAATATGAGCTGGTTTGGATTAAAAATAAATTGAACATAAGCAATTGAGTTGCAAACCATTGAAATTGAATGAAATGGTTTATAAATTGGTTGAAAGCAATTGAATTAGGTTTGAAAACATATAAATTGCTTGTGGAAGTTATTTTGAATGCATTTGTGGAAGTTATTTTGAATGCATTTCTCTTAAAGTTGGAGCGTTATAGTTGTTTAAGTAGGAGAAATGTTATAAACTTCATATATAGAGTACTTATATGTTTAAATTGAGTAAGTAGAGGTACCTGAAGGCCGTTTGGCTGGATTTGGATTGCACTAATTGCTAAAATAAATAAGCTGCTTGCTTAAAATGCTAAATAAGGCACACCTATGTAATAAAAATAGGAAATATGAACTGTTTTTATTTTTTCCGACTGGGTGGGTCGATGCATATATATTTTTATCTCTTGTCAAATTGCAAAAGCTCCTCCGTACAAAGAGACTCTGCCGAAATTTTCCGAAAATTTTGGGAGTTAGAAAATTTTTGAGAAAATTTTGTTAAGCAATTAAATGATTTTAAATATGAAACTGAAATAGATTAGTAGATGGAACTAATAAGACTCAGTTATAAATGGAAAATAAAAATTTAATATTCAAAATTGAAATAAGTTGAATTCATATTAAAACGGGAAAAACAAATTTGAATAGAAGTAAATATGAAAACCTATATAAGAGAATGTATAAAATGATTTGTAAAGTTTCGATTGAATATCGTTGCTAGACAAGATATGCACGTATTAAAAGGGGAAAAGAAAATTGGATTTGATTCCAAAAGATAGATTTGTATTGCCCGACAAAAAGGAACATATTTAAATTTCTAGATGAGATTGGATTGGGTTTTTGATGCAGCCACTTGGCTTTTGTTTTCTTTTGGAATTTGGGAGCCCGTAGAGGCCTTTTGTAGTAGTACCGAGCTAGCCGCACAAAGGGGACGCTGGCAAAAAATTTCGGGAATTTAGAGAGTTAGAAAACGTTTGATAATTCAAAATTTGGTTTTTTTTATTGAAATTTAGATGATTGAGCAAAGGGGTGTTGTTTGAAACTATAGAAGTTTTAGGAAGTTGGTTAAGGTGATAGTGGGCCTTTAATAAAAGATAGTTGGTAGAATGTTGAATTGTGAGATTTGGGAGAAAGTAAACGGGTGTTGGACCATTCTTCCTATCTAGCAATTTCGAGGATGAAATTCTTTTAAGAGGGGGAATGTGATGACCCCGAAATTTTGACAAATTAAATTGGAATGATTAATTGATTTTGAAATATTTAAAAGTTAATTTTAACTTGAATTCAGGATATCAATATTTACTTGATAATTAAATCATTGAATTATATAGTTTAAATATCGAATTTAATAATTGAAAATTGGGTAAATTGTTGAATCTGAAATTTCTAAGCCTGTTTAAAATAATTTGAAGGCTTATAAAATCTATAATGATGATACTGAAGATAATAGAATGGTTGAAATTTAATTTAAAGGTAATTTGTTCAATTTTAATAATATATCGTTTAAATTGAATTTAAAAATAGCCTTCCGAGGTACAGTCTCGGAATTCGACGAAACCAGTTCCATTGGATCCGTAATAGTTAGTTATTATCGGATTTCAATTTTCGTAGCAATTGGAGTTGTCGTTTGACCCTGGCAGCTCGAAACGCTTAGATTTATTTTAATCGATTTAATTTAATATCGATCGTTTAATTCCGTAACTCGCACATACGTTCAAATTAGCCTCCAAAACATGTTCCATTGTGTTCGGAACGCGGGTAAAACCTTTTAAACGCCTGTCGGCATGTCTGATTCGAGGTTTGGGATTTCGTGCTATGGAACACGAGATATTTTCATATTTTATTATATTATAATCTCAAGCGTACTCGAGAAGCATTACACCATCATATATATCTCGTTTCCGTCCCTTTCTTCAATCTGGAGCAGAAATCGAACGCTGAAAAAAAAATTGAATTTTTTTATGAAATCAAGTACAAAATCATGGTCGCATACCCCCTTCATCCTAAATACTCTCTCCAATCTTCCTTCGGGCCGAAAAGAAAAATAATAAAACGAATCATAGCCGATACTTCCTCTTTCTTTTCAACTCTGAGCCTCCCGCTTTCCATCATTTCCAAATTCAATTCGATAATAAATAAAAAAGGAAGAAAAGAAACGAGTACAACTCGAACTCGAGTTGGGATATTGGCTGTTGTCGAGACGAAGGCGGGTCGTGAAGGCAGTCTCGAGCTCGAAGAGGTGGAGGGTTCGAAACCATCCTATCGTGTTCGAATTAGGGGAGAGTAGCGGCACAAGCTAGGGTTTCGAGCTCGCGAGCGTGAGGCCGCGTGGAGGGGCGCTCGTTCTTGGATTTCGTGCGCGCGTATAAGGGCACGCCGAAGCGATGGGGCACGCCGAAGCGTTCGTCGCTGGCGCTTGCGAGATGAGGTTCGACAGTTGGAGGCAGCGAGGTATCGGCATCCTTATTCTCTTTTTCTTTTTAAAATATGTATGTATGTGTCAGAGATGTATGTGTTAGAGAAAGAAAAATTATATAACTATAGTAAGTTTTAAACTGTTAATTTCAAACAGTAAATTTAAAATGTTTCTTGGGTTTAAACCCCTAAATGTATTTTTGGATTTATTATTTCACTGATTGGAATTAAAAGCAAGGTTTAAACGGTTTTATTTTAAAAATGGAATTGGCTATATATATATATGTGTGTGTGTGTGTGTGTGTAAATATCCTACAGTAAGTTATGTAAGTAATTCTGTTATGAATTAATATATGGATTTGAAAAGAACTTTAATTCATTGGAATTCTAATGTGTATATATATAAGATTTTGAAATATATGGGGTTCATAGATATTTGAGGAATTCGTAAAAGTAGATGTTTGGAATATAATTAGTAGTTTCGGAAGGGAAAATTTATAGTTTAGTTAAGTCATTGGTTAATTAAGATTTTTACTTGGAAATTGATTATTAAATTAATTCAAATTATTAATAAACTATACAATGTTTGTTACAAGGTCCAAAATCGAGAAGAATATTATCGAGATAGAAATGGATTGCAAATTTAAAAAAAAGAAAAGGTGAGTAAATCTCACTTTGATTGATTTTTATTTAGATTTAAAGGGTTATATTTAAGTAATTGGATGATTAATTGAGTTAATTGAATGTCTGTTGATGATTTGGTGCCTTTGGTTTTTTTGTTTGGTGCTCGTGTTGATTTTTTGTTTGATCCGAAAGATTTGGGTTTTAAATGGTTTTAAAACATAATCGTAAATAAGAAAATGGTTCCGATTAAAATCAATAAAGATTTAATGGTTGGTGATTCATTAGATAAATTAATGAATACTTAATAAATTGAATTAGTTTATGATTTGGGTTAATTAATTGGGTTTAATTAGTTGGAATGAACATTGGGTTGGTTGATAAATAATTGCTTAATGGAATTAATAAAAATATAATTACCTTGTGGAATTAATCAAGAGATTAATTAAAATGATAAATTGAGGAGTAATTAACGTATTTAATAAAGTAAATAAAAGATAGTTAATCATCAGTTGAGATAAATCAAGAATGACTATATATATGGTTTAATTAATGATTAATTATTTAATAAAATCAAAATTTAACTAGAATAAATAGAAATGTAAATGGGAAATCATTAATCTATATTATCAATGATGTAAATAGAGATTGATTAGTTAAGAAAATAAATCAATACAACTGATTTATGAGAAGTTAATTAATATAAGTAATTATGGGCTAATGTAATTACAATAGTTAATTAATTCCTGGGGTAATTAAGATTTCTTATGGATTTGAGTTAAGAACAAGTAATATCGTGAAATAAATTAAAGATAATTACTTGAACGTAATTGAAAATTAATTAATCCAGGGTGATTGATTAAGAGGAATAACGGAGAGTTGATTAATTAATTGATTTGGAATTAATTAATATTAAATGAAGGAATGTAGTGAATGTGGTTAGAAATTTAATTAGAATCAATTGAATTTGTTTGTATGTGGTTACGCTTTGCTTATGGATGATTGAATGGTATTGGATGTTTTGAATAAGTAGATATCTCTGATACGAAATGTTGTGTATTTCATTTGAATAACTTGGGTTAGAATAACATGAGTTTCGAAGAGACTGGTGTCGGGTATTGGAAAATACCTGAAACCACTTCGAATTTTCATAAATTGGTTTGTGAAATCAATAGGTTGTGATGAAATGATTTGGGTGTATCGAATTATTTTATCTAAGTTTGGTACTTAGGAAATTGATGTGTGGAATAAGTGTTGATTATAGCTAACTGCGAATTTGTTAAATTGATATATGTCACCCTGGGTTTATAAAAGTTGATTTCTTTGGTATTCCATGTTAGTTGGGTTTACTCACGCTGGTTTCCAGCCTGACCCGGGTGTTACTTTGGTGTAATGCTCGGGTCAGACCGAGTATTACAGATTTCCAGGTTAGGACGTTCTGGAGCTCAGGAGGCGAGCTGGATGCCAATATCATATAGAGTATTCCGCTGTATTTATATTATTGTTAATCTGAGACTTGATAATTGTATATATTCAGTGACTGTATATATATGTGAAACTCTGATGTATATTGAATGTAATCGATAGATATAGTCTTCTTTTGTAAACTGTTATTATTTATTATATTTTATCCGCTGCGAATGTGAGATGTTTGGTGTTTCTGTTCTTCTTCTTCTATCTCTTTCTTCTTTTTCATAACTATCTGTAATTTTCGGCTTCGAAAATTTCGGGTCATTACAAAGAGGGACATATCTATCTATGTCAGTCGTTATGAAAATTGACAAAGAATTAAAAGTGACCAATAAAAGACAGCAAGATTACTTCAACCATTGGAGATTCCAGCTTGGAAGTGGGATCAAATATTCGTGAATTTCATTGATGGTTTGCCCTAAAAAAGGAAAGGAAATAAAGGCATTTGGATTATCATAGACCGATTAACCTAAAGTGCACACTTTATTCCAATTATGCCAACGAGAACTACAACAGGCCTTGCAGATATATATAAAGGAGATTGTCCGATTGCATGGAGTTCTGAGCAGTATATTAAGCGATCATCATCCAATCTTTGCTAGTTAGTTTTGGGAAGCACTACAGACAGCTTTGGGAACAAAGCTGAGCATAAGCACTGCATATCATCCCAAACTGATAGACAGACAGAAAGAATAAACTGTGTTTTGGAAGATCCTTTCAGAGCATGTATTTTAGACTTTGGAGGCTCGTGGGAGAGTCATTTACATTTAGTAGAGTTCTCCTATATTAATAGCTATCAAGATAGTATCAGCATGGCACCGTATGAAGCTTTGTATGCTCATCCATGTAAATCACTAATATGTTGGATAGAAACAGGAGATCGGTTAGTGCTTGGCCCAGATATGATACGATAAGCTTCAGAGAAAGTTGATATGATTAGAAAAGGCTAAAAGAATCCCAAAGTAGACAAAAGATTTATGCTGACCAAAGGCATAGAAAATTGGAATTCTCAATTGAAGATTTAGTCTTTTTGAAAGTCTCTCCAATAAGAGGAGTAGTAAGATTTGGAAGAGCTGGGAAATTAGCACCTCGATATATTGGATCTTTTTCCATTCTCGAACGAATCGGCCCACTAGCTTATCGAGTACAATTGCCTGAAAGATTGTCTCATGTACACAATGTTTTTCACGTATCACATTTGCGGAAGCATGTATATGAACCAGAACAAATCATAGAAATGGCTGCCCAGGATGACTTGGAGATAGAACCAAACTTAGCGGTTATTATAAAGCCCGTTCGAATCGTGGATCAAGATGAAAAACGATTAAGAAGGAAGGTAGTATGATTGGTCAAATTTCAATAGAGCGGGGATGCTGATGATTGCACAAGGGAAATAGAAGATAGAATGATAAAAGCATGTCCCGAGTTTAGGATCGTGTATAGACTTTATCTATATTTTGAGTGTCCTCACCGCATGTGCTGTAATCATGAATTGTATATATTCTATCTTATTGAATATATATATATATATATATATATATATATTTCCTTTTGAGCTATTTTCTTCTTATCTAATTTCGAGGACAAAATTCTATTAAGTAAGGAGAATGTAACGACCCAAAATTTAACCACTTCAAATTATAATATTTAAAGTGATATTAAATATAAAATATAAAGTTTTTTATGATTCAAACAATATTCGATAGGATTTGGAAATAGAAGTACATATAAAATTAGTAACATTTGCTTGTATCGACAAAAGTGACAAAATCTAGATTTTAGAAAACTAAGTTTAAATGGTTTTTATTTTTATTTATTTATGAGTGTTTATATTTTTAAATAACATTATAAAAAATTATTTTTAAATTTGATTTACATAAATAAATAGTTTAACTAAAACGACAAAATATGACCGTAAAACATTTTGTCAAAAATCAATGTTTTGTCGATTTAAAGTTGTCGCAACATTGTTGCACTTTTATGTACACAATTTAATAAACATATTAACATTTAAAGGTAGTTAAAATTAACTAAACAATGTTACTTTTAATAATCACACTTAGAAATTCTAGAAAGTAATTAGCAAAAGTAAACCAAAAAAGGCAAAACACATGTCACATCTAATGTGACATTAAGTAAAGTAATCATTCTTATTCTTTACTTAACTCTTAAGTGTTTGAGTTTTAAAAGTGTGATGTGATGTGGATGGTAAGTGTTGAATTAAATAAGTTTGCTTAATTCTTAAGGAAGGTTATTTAAGTAAAAACACAAATCTATATTTTAATCTCAAATATTTTCTACAAGTACCCATCCACTTCTCCTTCACTTTTGCACCATTCTTCTCTACTTTTTTAAGCCCTCTTACATCCTTTAATGATTTCTTTCCATATTAAATAATGCCAAAATATTTGCAAAAATAAAAGAGAGAAAATTATCAAAAAACTCTGTTCGAACCACTTCAAAACTCCTCCTTCCCCCTCCTATTGCTCATGCCCCCTTCCTCTATTTGGTCGATCACATTTTCCACATTAAGCTTGGTTGTGGCCTTCTAAGGCAAGTACGAGGAAGTTTAGCAAGTTCTAAGAGCTTAAGCCAAAGTTTAGCAAAGTTAGAAAAGTTTAAAACTAGATTGAAAGCAACAAAAAGTGGGAACTCTAAATTGAGAAGTAGGAAATGTTTATATGATGTTTTGCAAGTTATTAATGTTGTTTAGATGTTAATAATGATGTTTGATAAGTGTTTGGGAAAGAAAGAAATCACCTTTAAGTACCCTAGTGGTAGTACTTACTATGAAAAGTTCAAGTCTTAAATCATTTGTTAAAGCGGTTAAAACTATTCACAAAGAACATGCTTTTCAATGTGTTCTTTAATAAGGACTTACTATAGCATTTATAAATGTTGTAATAAGTTGCCTATGGTTTTAAGTGTTTAAAAATGGTATTTAAATTAAGTTTTTTTCTCTAATCTTTTTAGAGATGTTTTCAAACACATTTTGAAGTATTTTTAAGATTGTTTGAAGTTTAAATATATATTTTAATGATTATATATGTCTTTCAAAATAAAGAGGCTTTATAATATAAAACATGTTTTTGATCAAATTATAAATTAGTTATTTCCAAGTAATATTTTACATAGATATTAAAAACATATTTAAAAGTATTTTTAAAGTACATATACGTTTTGAAAAAAGTAATTTACTAGGCTTAACAATAAAGGCTGATGAGGTAGACTTCTCTATTTTCTGAGAGTTAAGATTGATGTCGGGTAGGGACGGAGTAATAGACCTCTAACCTACTGGGTTTTCCTCTTGGATGAGGAATAGTTAAGTTAAAATGTCAAAAATTTATTAATATTTTTGCTTGCTTGCTTGTTTAAAAAGGTAATTAACTTTTCTTAACACTAAATGCTGACGAATTAGGCTTCTCTATTTTTGAGAGTGAAGATTGATGTCGAGTAAGAATGGAGTAATAGAGATCTAACCTACCGGGCTTCCCTCTTGAACGAGAAATAGTTAAGTTGGGAATGTCAAAAACTGGTTAATCATGTTGTTTGTGGCTTGTTTATGGAAATCATTAATACTATACTTAACACGCCGACGAGTAAACCTGTCTATTTGTGAGATTTAAGAATAAAGTGTCTAGGCAAGGCTTTGATGCAATTAGTGCTCTAACTTAGCTGGCTTCACTCTTAAATGTGGAATGGTTAAGTAGAAATGTCAGAAACAAGTTAAATATAATATCATTGATTTGTTTAAGCAATTGTTTTAACAAGATAATCCATTAATCGACTATCGAACTTTACCTATTATTAACTTAGATCTTTAAAAAGAATGTTTTAAAGATGATATAAGTATGGCATGGTTTTGGGTTTGTTATGACAATGTTTAAATAACATATGTATTTAACCCTTTTTGATTATACTTATGAATCGTTATACATATGAATGTAAATATATATAAATCTTTAAAGGAATGTTTTAAAGATAAGAATAAGTGAAATGGTTTTGGGTTCGTAGTGAAAATATTTAAGTAATATTAGTCATAAACTTTTTAATAGATTTGTGAAAGTAACTTGATCCCTAAAATGGATACTTTGAAAGAAATTATAAGTAAGGAAACTTTCGTAAAAAAGATAGAAAAAGCACAGGTTTAAAGTAAGAACTTGATAATGATTTGTGAATATGCTTTATATGATCACCTTTTGAAGTATTAAAAAGAGTACAAATGAATAGTAGAAATTGATAAACAATGTTTTATTAGATAAATGAATTTTTACTAATAAAAGAATTTTCAATTAGTAAAAGACTAAATAGGCAAAAAAGGGATTATAAGTCGCTTATATGACTTGATCGTTCTTTATTTGTTTACTTATTACTGAAAAACATTTAGTCATATAGTTAGCACGAAAAGCGATGAAGTAGGCTTGTCTATCTGTGGAATTAAGACTGATGTTCATGTAGGATATGTGCAATGGAGCTCTAACATATTGGATTCACTCTCGTTCGAGGGATAGCATGAATTGAAATTATCGAAAATGTGATAAGTGTACGAGACTTGGTTTCCATATGTGATCGTTCTAATTATTGTTGAATGGCCAAATTCGTCGATTCAGTCTTAAAGAGACCAGGATCGGTAAGTGTTTTACTTATCAAAAACCACTTCAGGACTGAGATACATGTTCTATCTCTTTGAAGTGGATCTATTCGGGTTGCTAGAATCGATGTGTGGTGTCGAGATCTGTTCGAGATGTGGAAATCCCATTTAGGATTCATGTTCTGTTCGAGTGATGAAGACTCGTGTGAACGATGCCGAATGTAACCTCAATACAACAAATGGCGAAAGATGGAGTAGGATGCACAATATGGGGTTTTGCAGTCCTACGACCAAGTATTGCAACTCCATATCTAGAGTATGTTTATCGGTGTTGCACGCGGGAGTTGATGATATTTGGTACCATGTGGTTCATGTTTATGTTTGAACATGGGTCTTTGTGTTTACCTTATGGTATATTTTATTTAGAGATATATGAAGTTCGGAAGGTGGTCTCTGATCCTTCTGCATGGAGTTCGGATTCGGCTTCTCCGAAGAGGTCTCCGTGGAAAATCCACTATGGGAACGTTCCTTATCGGGTTTGATTGTACCCTCTAATATGCTATTAAATGTAATGAATGTAACCATTTCGGCTATGTTGTACATTTATATTCTTCACCGTAGACATTATCCAATATATCACCTTATGTACTTATTAGATGGTGGTTCTTTTGAGAGGATAACCATTATTGCATCCATACATTCTCAAAATACAGATATGATGTACATATATTTCTAGAGTTTCTCATACCACACTTATGTTTGATGCTTGGTTTTTGTTTTTCCTAAATTTCTCGCATGCTCATTGGAGTAGTTTGAGAAAGTCAAGTTTTCATTGATGTTCATTAGAGCTCGAGAAGATGAACTAGATATTTCACCTACTATAGTATTCTTATTTCTGCTGCATTACTGTATTGTACATATCAGCATTTGTAAGGACAAGTTGTTATAACTATCTAGGCTGATGATAGTACTTAGGTTTTGTAACTCCAAATTAATGTATTGGAGTTACCTTTTGTACTATTATTTTGATATTATATATTACCATTTCGCTAGTGAGATTCTGATATTATGTTCCTTCTTCCTTGTTTTGTTTTCTTTTTTTCTTTACCCTCACTTTTCATCTTCTCAGCACTTGCATGCTCGACACATGAATACTGTGAATGTATTAGTGTCAAAATTCTGGGATCAAAAAGACGAATAGTTAAAATGATACCAAAGCTGAAGGTTAAGCAAGAACCTTGCCTTTGGTGGGTATGACTCATTAAAGATAGGGTAAACAACACCCTAGAATGAGTAGATTGTATTATACATGTGAGAGCATATTTATATTTGTTATAAACATATATCTCAATGGCAATTATAACCTCGAAACTTAAAGATCCTATATAAGATAACTTATATAGGTAAATTGTCAAAGTATAGTTTAATTAATGTAGGGATTAATGATGTTCATTCGTTGCCGCATGTTAATTAGTTTATTTATGCTCGACAAGGTTATAAGCATTAACCATCATTAGTGGTTGATTTATGCTTAACCAGTTTATATGTAGTTCTACCTATTCACTACATGGTTTGGGTAGACAATATGGATTGGGTGGACAATATGGGTAGATGCATTAAACGAATACCTTGTGAATTTAGTTTCACAGCTTGACTAGAAGGCGTTCAATGATAATTTGGGTTAAAATTTAACTTGTATAAAAGTTGAATTTAGTAAAATATGTTAATTTTAATCTTTGAAGGATAAGAAATTTTGCAAATAAACATATGTGAAAAGATTTTGTATAAAAAGGTAAATTTTATATAAGTATGGTGTATTGAAAAAACATGATTTATAAACAAAAAGGATTTAACTTATAATTTGAAACTTATATGCCGGTTTCCTTGAAAATGGTTTTAAAATTTTTGGAGAAAATAATAGTAGTAATTTGAAATTAAATGTTTGGGAAATTGGTTTATGAAGTTAGAATCATGGTACTTAGTAGTGTTTACGAAGTATTTGATACCATTTGGAAATGATTTTGGTTAAGTGCGAAAGGCGTGAATAAGATGCACTGAACTCACTTCAATCGCTTGAAAGTAATTTTGATGATGATTTCAACATCATCGGCGTTCATATTATGGTTTCTAAGTAGGGAATGCTACAGGGTTGTTTAAGTAAAACGAATTTCTATTTGATTTTGAAAGCATGATTTGTTATACAAAAATATGTGTATGTTTTATTATTTCAAAAGCGATTTGAAATAAAACCCGGTGTTTAATTCTAAAGATTTTCTTTGGAATGATATGAACATTTTACAAATTTTTTATCTGTATACTATGTAGAATGCTCGAGTGGTAGCGGCATATCCCGGAATAAATGTTGGAACTTTGCATGTTTCTTTTTTTGGGTAAAGTGTGTTTAATAAATTATTGAAATTTGTTAATTTATTTTATAGACACATGTTGCATATGCATTAGGACTGTATAGTATGTATATCATTTTATGATATGTTGTTTGGTAGATTTCATTTATTGAAATGAAATGGGATTTTCAACATTTTGGATAGTCGAAAACTTATGAACTATTATCGAATTGGAAAATAAATATTTTGTGAAAATATAAAGACGCGTTTATATAATACTTGAAATTGAGAAGATAGTAAGTTAAAACAAGTTTAATTTGTTGAACATACTTGTTCAGTAAAATGAATTTGATGTTTGGTATATACTCTCAGGATATCATGGAGTATTATACGAATATAAACTTAAGTTATAACTGTTTATAGACTTGAAGTTGTGTTTTATGAAATGGTTCATAAATGAGTTTAGTATTAATAAGACATGCTATTTATATAAAAGAAAGTGATAAAGGTACTGGTGTAGTCAAGAAACCAATAGGATAAAATGCGTATGTTGTACGTTGATTGTTTTATTCCCATGACGGCTCTTGATCCAGTATTCGAGTATATGATTTCAAAGTGGTCTACATCAGTTCGAATAATGATTTTTCACTCGTTTATTAACAATGAACATTTGATACAGATTCTTGATATGATCCCAAAGTTTTCTATCATAGTATATGGCTATGTAAGGAGAATGAAGCTTTCTAATCGAAAAAGCCTGATCAAAGTCCGCATTAGAGGGTCAAATGATCTATACTAGTTGGAAAGTGAAATATATGTGATCGAGCAAGTGATTAAAAATGATATTGTGTATAAATGATCCATATATATCGTATGGGTTTTTGTATGTTGCATACTATGTTTTGTTGACTTACAGGAAGTTTAAGTGATGACTCATTGATTTGTTATAAGGTAAAATGAATAATCGACTAAGTAATATCCCGAGGCTATTAAGCGTATGGCACGATTAGTAAATTGTTTATTGTCTTTGCATGATAAGAGAATTTTTGAACTTGAGAAAACTATGGGCTATGTTTGCTAATGTTTTGAATCCTGTTAAGTATTGCTATGTATAACAAACCTAATTTTGAATAACATTATTTAGAATATTTGATTGGGTAAATTAAATAAAATAATATAAAGGGTTATGGAGATTGAGATTTGATAACTTCTAAAGGATCGCGCCTTAATGAATCAATAATAAGACTGATTTAATCATAAGTAAGAAGGAGGAAATTATGATAAGGGAAAAATGGAAAAAGGGTGTATTCCCTAAATATATATATCCTTATAGTTTCTTCCACTTCACTTCATTTACATTCACACAAAGAAAATAAAAGGAGGCCGACCATTTCTAGGAGCATTCAAGAGAAGATAACGCTAGGAATAAAGTAGAAAGCTTAGAGCAAATCAATCTAATACAAATCTTAACCTTCTTAATCCACTCAAGGTGAATAATAGATGCCTCTCAAGTTTTAATTGTTGGTTTCAGTTTTAAGTATAAAATATGGAATGTTCTGATAATATTATGCCATGCTTTAGATGATTGAATGATTATATGCTTATTGGTGATTTTCTAGAGTTTAAATATGAAACTTAATGATACGTTTGAGTTGGAAACCTATCATATGATGCCGAATGACTTGAAATTTTAGTATGATGTTAGAAATATTATTTTGGAAGTGGGTTTCTAATTTTATAATTTTCCAAACAAGCATGGATTTGCTATGAATTTTCAAAGTTGAGAAAAAGGGTTTATTTTGGGTTTTAATTATCAAAAAATAAATAAATTAGGTTTTTGGCCCTAAAATTTTTATATGAAGAAAAATATGATTAAAAGGATTTATTGTGATTTTTGGGGATTTTGGTCAAGTGTTTATGATTTAATAAGATTTATTTAAGTTGGAAATGCTTATTAATGATTAAGGTACTAATATAAATTATGGATTTTTGTCAATTGCTTTCAAAATGATAAAACTGCTCCTTCGCAGATTCCTAAATAGGTTTTGAGTACAGATAATTTTATCCAATAGTATTTTGACAAATAATTAGGCTTGGTGAAAAGAAACTACTTTTAAAGGAAATAAACAAATTTTCTACTTAATTACGGTTTTGCTACTCCGAAGGTCAAGACGTCGCATCTATCACTCCACCATACAATCTTCGATATCGCCCATGAAAAGTAACATGGTATCGCTTCAGTTGATATGAAGTTTATTGACTTGGACAAAGAGAAAAGCTAAACTATAACGTCGACGTTGTGCTTTTCGTAGTGACGAGGCCGATTATATAACCTTCGTTTTATTACATCGCCGACCCCAATATTTCCGAAGAGACCCCTTCGACCCTATAGGCATAATGCCACTACTTATGACTTCAGTAGTACATAGTGCCACATTTTATGACTCCGACTTTAATCCTTTTAAATATTTCAACGAAGGCAGTGATGCTGCTCCTAAGGACTTCGACACTAATGAGGCCGCTATTTTCTCTAAGGAAGTGATGCCAAAACTAATGACTTCGACCTTACTCTTTTAAAGGTTTAGATTATAAAAACTTAAGCTCTTTGACTTCGACACTATGAGAAGTGCAAAGTGGATGCCTTTGGCTTTATGGCTAAGTGCTTTAAAAAGTTAAAGGTTCTAACTCATTTTAAAGAAGGGCGAAGACCCTCTTCGGTAACACCTCTTGCCACTTCTATCAACATAAAAATTCTATGTTGTTTTAGCCTTGTGGCCTATTGTTTTGAGATGTGATGTCCTCAAATGGCTTCGAACTTCATCAAAGTAGTTTTAAAAAAAGTTTATATCATGCCATAAATATTTTCATAAGTAAAGACTTATAATTTCCTAGTATTAATTATGATTTCAAGGGTTTAATCATTTACAAAGAATTGTTTTCAAGGAAATATAGATACGATAACCTAGAATTTTGCTAGAAGAATGATTCAAAAATTAGAAAACTAGATGGGACTGATATAGGGTCTATACTTTAGCTAGCAGCCCCTAACTAATATAAATCAAAAATTTCAGTATGTAGGGCTTTGTTATGGATAAGATTAAAAGAAGGTTACGTGCAGAAAGGAATACACAGTGTAGAGTTAGGTTATTGGTGAGCCCGTAAAACCATTAGGATCAGTTGACCCTAGTAATAATGAGTTTAGGACAGACCGTACCGTTGCCTTCTGATGGTGAGTTAGATAATATTTTATATCTAATAGGCATGGGTCAGCCTTAGGTTTATAGTCATCTTAAGAAAACTATGATGTCTGGACGGATAGTCTATTGATTTAAGAAGATCGTTTATGATTACCTATGTTGCATGCACAAAAACTGTTGTTTATATTATTTATCTTAAACAGTTGGGTTGCGGGACTATGATTTGTAAAAGATATTTTAAAAGGATATTGATGAAGGGAATAACATTCTGCTTAGTGGGGTGGTCTCATTATATATCATTAAACCGAGATGGCATATTATTATTCACACCGGGCTTTTTGTCTGACTCGAACTTTATTTTTTCCACTTAAACTCACAGGTACTCAGAATTTAATTTGAGTAGGCTAAGAGCAAAGGTTCATGGGTTTAGTAGATTTGGTGAATAAAGCTTTTGAAGACACGCAAGAGGCAAGGGATAGTTATTTAGGAGACTAGCTATTAATTATTTCTATCATGTTATGACATTTTGTTGTATGTATGTATTGGAAGAAGTTATATCTGTGTATTTAATAACTCCAATCAACCAAGGAGGCATCTTCTTATGTCGCTCTTGGAGTATGTTGTAATAATTATATTTTGTCTAAACCTGAACAATGCTTAGGATTATGTACTGAATATGAAATTATGACTTTGAAATGAAATGTGATATTTTTCTTTTTTTTCATATTCTTATGCTTATGGATACCGTTAGCATGACCGCATTTTATCACCGAAGTACTAACACTATGATGGCTACAACATCTGTAGCACTTAGTTTCAGGCCACTAGATGGGGGATGTTATAATATTGTTGTTTCTTTGTTTTCTCATGTTGGAATTTGGAGGATGAAATATTCTATGTAGGGAAAAATATAACAACCCAGAATTTGGAAAACTTCATCTTCAAACATCTGAATAATTTAAATATTTGAATCTTGGATTTAAATGTGATTAAAATGATTTAATGAGCTTTTTAACTCCCTTCTAAATAGGTAATGATAGTGAACTTATTTTGGAAAAATGTTTATGTAAATAAATACTTTTAAAAAATATCGATAATATGATCGAATATGGTTTTATAGACGAAAAGCTTTTTAACCGCCAGAAGCTGCTTAAATTTCTTTACATATACTTATTTGCTTAGGAAATAAAGAAAAATGAAATAAAAACTTTTTGCCATTAATGAAAATAAACTTTTTGGATGGTATCATGGGTAATGTCATTAAAGATATTTAGGAAATAAGCATAAATGGAATTGCATAAGTGTTAAGCAAATGAAAAGGGAGAAGTGATGTTTGTAATTAATGCTAGGTCCTTTGTGAGGGGTTTTTAGTCATTCAACATCTCATTCCTAAACCTATATAAGGAGAAGCATATCCTTAGGAATAAATCACTAATTCACTAAGTTTGAGGATAAGTATGAGAATTAAAAATGGTGGAGTGCTTAAGCACTAATCCACTAATTATTCTCTAATTTCTTCAAGTCTTAACAAAATTATCTCCAATTCCTTTTAAACTTTCGCTTTAGGCAAAAAACACATGGGAACCATGATTAGTAAGTAAAAAGTGGGAGAAGGTGAGAGGAATAGGAGGATCCAAGGAGGGGCTATAAGCATAGGAGGAGGTATGGCTTTAGTTTGAAAGTGCTAAAGGTTAGATCATTAGGCTTTTGGTGATGATGGGAAATGGTTCTTTGTCCTATTAGCTTTTTGCTTTAGGTTTGGCATGGATCTAAGTGAGTTATCATTATCTTATATAAGTATATATTGTGAGCAAAGTATAAAGTTAAAGTGACATTAACTAAGTAAAGTTATAAACTTTGGACACCTCTTGCTTTTGAAAGCAATAAGTTTATATGGTATAACAACACTTCCATTACCCTCTTAAACATGTGGCATGACCTTGAATTATTTTTCAAATGGTTGTTTAACTTGTATTTTAAATTGAAGTAAGTTTGAAAGTGTGTGAAGCAAAATAGTCATTAAATGTACACTTCTGAATCCCTTGTTTTCGGGTATTTTTATAAATAAATGGAAATATATTCCTAAGGGTTTATTTCTATGGTTCTTAAGCATCCTAATAATAAGACTTAACATTAAAATTTCAAGTCTTAAAACATTTTTTATATGGTTGAAACTAGTCACAAAAATCATGCTTTCCAATGTGTTCTTTAACAAGGATTTTTGATACCATTTATAATTGTTTTAGTAAGTCACTTATAGTTTTAATTATTTAAAAATGATATTTAGATTAGGTATTTTTATTTAATTTTTTAGAGATGTTTTCAAACACATTTGAAGTACTTTAAAGAAGGTTTGAAGTTTAAACATAATTTTAATAATTATATACATATTTCCAATGTAAAGAGGTTTTATATAAAATATGTTTTTGATCAAATTATAAAGTAGTTATTTCCAAGTAATATTTTACATAGATATTTAATATCTATTTACAAGTATTTTTAAAATGTATATAAGTTTTGTGAAAGGTAATTGACTATGCTTAATACTAAAAGCCGACGAGGTTGACTTCTCTATTTTTCTAAGAGTTAAGATTGATGTTGTGCAAGGACGGAGTGATAGAGCTCTAACCTACCAGGCCTTCCTCATGGATGAGAAATAGTTAAGTTGGAATTCGAAAATATGTTAACGTTATTGTTTACTTACTTTTTTAAAAAGATAATTAAATTTGGTTAACGCTGAAAGCCGATAAAGTAGGCTTCTCTCTTTTTGAGAGTTAAGATTGATGTCGAGTAGGGATGGAGCAATAAAGCTTTAACCTATTGGGCTTCCCTCTTGAAAGAGGAAGAGTTAATTGGAAATGTTGTAAATAGGTTAATCATGTTGTTATTACTTGTTTACGGAAATCACTAATGCTATATTTAACACTAAAAGCAGACTAGTAAACCTATGTAAGAATGAAGTGTCTAGGCAAAGCTTTGATGCAACCAGTGCTCTAACGTTCATGGCTTCACTCTTGAATGAGGAATGGTTAAACTAAAATTTCGGAAACGAGTCAAGTATACGGACATTGATTTGTATAAGCAATTGTTTTAACTAGATAATCAATTAGTCGACTGTCAAACTTAACCTATTATTAACTTAGATCTTTAAAAAGAATATTTTAAGGATGATATAATTATGAAATGGTTTTGGGTTTATGGTGACAATGTTTTAATAACATTCTTCTTTAACCCTTTTTTATCATACAAAATAGATCTTTAAAGGAATGTTTTAAAGATAAGTATAAGTAAAATGGTTTTGGGTTTGTAGTGAAAAATGTTTAAGTAAAATTAGACTTAAAACTTTTGAACATATTTGTGAAAACACTTAGATTCTTATAATGGATATTTTGAAGGAAATTATAAGTAAGAAATCTTTTGGAAAAAAAAGATCGAAAAAGCACAGGTTTAAAGTAAGAAACTTGTTAATGATTTATTAATATGCTTATACGGTTTGAGATAAGTATATGAATACTTTTTAAAATATTAAAAAGAGTATACATAAATAGTAGTAATTTATAAACAATGTTTTATTAGATAAAAGAAGTTTTACTAATAAAAGAAGTTCTAATTAATAAAAGATTGTTTCAATCAAAGGAGGATTAGAAGTCGCTTATATGACTTGATCATGCTCTGTATAACTTGATCGTTCTTTGTATGTTTAATTGTATTTGGCAAACATTTAGTCATATACTTAGTGCTAAAAGCCAATGAAGTAGGCTTGTCCATGTGTGGGAATTAAAGTTGATGTTCGTGTGGAGATATGAGTAATAGAGCTCTAACCTATTGGCTTCACTCTTGATCGAGGGATAATGTAAGATGAAAATATTAAAACGTGATAAGTATATGAGATTTGGCTTCCATATGTGATCTTTCTCATTATTGTTGAATGATCAAATTCGTCGATTCAATCTTGACTAGAATGGGATCGGTAAATGTTTTACTTATCGAAAACCACTTCAAGGCCGAGATACTTGTTCTATCTCTTGGAAGTGGATATGTTCTATCTCTTGGAAGTGGATTTGTTCGAGAAACTGTAATCCATGCATGGTTTCAAGATCTATTTGAGATGTGATGTTCCATTTAGGATTCATGCTCTGTACGAGTGATGAAGACTCGTGTGAATGATGCCGAACGTAAAATCAACATCGTAAATCGATAAAGACAGAGTATGATGCATAATCAGGGTTTTGCAATCCCATGACAGTGGATTGTCCACTCCATATCTAGAGTGTGCTTATCGATGTTTCATGCTCGAGTTCATGATATTTGGTACCATGTGGTTCATGTTTATGTTCTGGCATGGACCTTTGTGTATACGTTATGGTATATTTTATTTAGAGATATACGATGCTCAAAATATTATTTTTGATCCTTGTGCATGGAGTTCGATTTGGCTTCTCCGAAGAGATTTCCACGGAAAATCCATTATGAGAACATTCTTTATCGGGTTTGATTATACACTATAATATACTATTAAACGTAATGAATGTAACCATTCCATCTGTGTTATATATTTATATTCTTCAGCCTAGACATTACCTAATATGTCACCTTATGCACTTATTAGATGTTGGTTTTTTAAGGGAATAACCGTTATGGCATTCCATGCAGTCTTAAAAGTACTATTATATGTTATACACATATTTTTAGAGTTTCTCATACCAGACTAATGTCTGACGCTTGGTTTTTGTTTTCCTTAAATTCCTCGTGTGCTCTTTCAAGTAGTTTTAGAAAGACATGTTTTCATTTATTCATTGGAGCCCGAGAGGACGAGCGGGATGTTTCACCCCCCATGGTTATCTTAATTCCGCTGCATTACTATATTGTACATATTAGCATTTGTGAGGATAGATTGTTATAACTGTCCAGGAAGATCATAGTACTTAGGTTTTGTAACTTCGAAATTTCTATATCGGAGGAACTCTTTGTACCACTATTTTGATATTGTATATTACTGTTCCATTAATGAGATTTTGATATTTTATTCCTTCTTTCATGTTCTGTTTTCTTTTTCATTTTGTTTTACTTTAACTTCTCGTCTTTCCACCACTTAGGTTCTCGGCACGTAAATACCGTGGATGTATTAGTGTCAAGATTTGGGGGTTGAAAAGGAAAATCGTTACAAAAGAGATTTTGTTTTGAAAACAACAATCATGGTATAAAAAATACCGGCTGGAATATCCAGTGCATTAACTGTGCAAACATTGCTCTATGCTATATATCATAATACTAAATTTATATTGCCAATTTCAGGTAAAGAAATTACCAAAAAGGTGTAAAAGATGCTAAGGAACGACTGCCACAATAGTACCAATAAAATAAGTGTGTTGCTATTAGCACTCAAAAATTTCTTCTGGCTAACATGAAATATTTAACACATATCAAAAAAAAATATGCTACATAACACCAAATTAATTTTTTCATTCGGCCATAAACATCCGTTCATGTTTGATTTCCAACGGCTGTTCACGGCCTTATGGTAGTAAAAAAACCTTATGTCTTTTATTTATGTTGATCTTTCACTGTCATATGGTTATAAATAGCCAAACAGTATTTGGGTGCTTATATGATAAACAAAATATTGTATGGTATTAGTAAGCATATAAGTAGAGTCTGTCTGGAGGCCTTTAGTCATGGGAGCAAAAAGTAATTGTCTAGGTGTTAAAAGTGGTATACTAAAACAACTTTGTTAACTGAGATTTTAACCAACTAGATATCAACTATAAGTAAAGGACCAACATGGAAATAAGACGACTCACGAACTTGAAAACACACTTAGAAGGGCTAGAAGATGGAGCTTGAGAAACTTCACTTAAATAGGAGCTAAGTAAAGATCTCGATACCAAGACGTACCACTTGGTATCGAGAGGTATTTTCCTCAATTTGAGACACGCAAACTTCATACAGCTCAAGTGCAACTTCAAATGACTACGCTCAAGTGCTTTTGTCTGAGAATAAGTAAGCAATTCTAAGGATTGATGATGATAAAGCAAAGAAAGCGGGATAAGATAAGCAGTATAAAGGAAACCGTCAGAAATAAATTAAGCTTCATTGAAAAGGATTTTGGAATATAACAAGCAAGAGGTAGGAAGACATTACAATGGGAAAAGTTGGGTTTTCACGCAACCAAACCTCTCGGTACCAAGAGGTCTTTATTGAAAATTAGGCTTACATGCACTCCTAAACCTATGGGCTTGCATCTGGACTTCGTACTATATAGTCATTTGGATCCGCAGACCGGTTTTCCCTATAAATACAGACTCTATAGCAACTAAGAAAGGACTTATTGGGCACTTCTCATTCTTCGTCTCCTATCTGTCCTCTATTAGAGTCACTTAGGATGCTATTGTTTGCTGTTCCAGGCTTTAGATCAGTAAATCCCTTGTACTGGTGAGTGTCAAACCTCTAACAAACAAAATATAAAGTAGATGTAGGGCATAGATTGCCAAACCACAATAAAAACTCTTGTGTTCCTTCTGATTTTTGATATTTCTGGATAGATCTCAATATTTCAATAGGTTTTTAGATGTTGTGAAATTTTGAATGTCAACATTTTAGTGCTTTCACTGAGAGTTGAACTCAAGCATAAATCTAGCTATCTTCTGTGGATTTGGAAGAGTCCAGAGGTTAGATCTATATAGTTTTCATTCATATCAAGAGGAATTTCTCAATGAGTAAGATTCAAAGAAGATGAAGATGCCTAACACTAGCTCTATGATTAGAGGGAGTCAACCAGAGCATGGGGTGATTGAGAGGTTTCCTTAAAATCCAATCAACCCATCTACGTGACCAAAGAGGAGATGGAGAGAATGATGAAGTAGATGCAGAATGGAATAATGGCTCGACAATAGTAAATATTGGAGGAGTTTTCCCAAAGGAAGGGACAATAAGGAACAACTAGAGTAGTTGGAATTTAAGACCAAGGACTAGGAACAAATGCAAGAGCACTATGAGCTAGAGTATATCAAACTGGAATAGTGCCCCCATGACTAGGACCACTCGATATCGACCTTAATCCTATCCCTACAGAGAGGAATTTACTCGGGGGAAATATCGGTTCTGGCATAAGACGAGCTGGGATGCTAGGAATGGACGATGTTGGGGCTAGAAACTCAAGTCAGAATGCTAATGCATAGTGACCAGAGAAGTGTGTACTAGAGTTTCCCTGTTGGAACGAGGGGTAGAATGATGATAGATGTGTAGATCAGAATGCAAGCATGCAATTAAAGTAGTACAAGATGAGTTCCCCCATAGGGGCCTGGTGGAGATAGCAGCCATTGATCGATGATCCTCATTAGACAGCGGCAACCGAATAGCTATTGGTCAAAAAGGATAGTGAGGGGTGGACCACTAGATCAGTGTTTGGAGGAAGTCAACAGGAATCCATTTACCTCTAACATCTAGAATGTGAGGAATCCTCCTGATTTCAACTTTTGATGTTAGAAATGTATGATGGCCAGATAGATCCAACGACTCATCTAATGAGATATATCTGACATAACTGTTGGAATTGGGCCACCTCATAGTGGAAGAAATGAGTGAATTTCAAAAAAAATACCATTTCGGATCACCTAGGCCTATGAAGCCTAAAGGTATATTAGATGCAATCTAATAAAATTTTAAATAAAATCTTATTTTATTTAAAACTGGTTAAAAGAAGTTTAAAATTAATCTAATTTAAATGTATAGTGTATCAAATACAGCTAACAATTATTTATAAGAGTTCTTTTAGGGAAGGAAACCTTTCGTTTCTTTCCCTAAAAACAAGCAATTGATTGAGAGCATAATTTGCATTACATTCAGAGAGAAACATTTCATTGTCTCTTTAATTAAATTGTTTGATTCATTAAATGCATTAATTAGCAATTTATTTATGGCATGAAATGTAACTATGCCCAAATGTACTCTATTGTAAATTATGTAAGTGCAACATATCAAGTTAAGTACAAAGATGATGCTTCCTTTATATGGGTCATTATTGTCCATAGTATTATTTAAAATACATATGTATAAGTACATACATATATATATACACACACACATACACACGCATATTTATATATAGTAGAACTATACATATAAATGTGTTAAAATTAAGTTTCACTACTTTATAAGTTTAAAATTAATAGCAACAATTCTAGACCTAGTTTTAAAGCTAAAAGGTTTTAAGATTAAAAATTATTACTTTATGTAAAAGTCTGCATTATAAACCTTAAGTCAAATTAACAAATACACACACCCAGAGATATATATATATATATATATATATATATATATATATATACATACAAACAAACACACACAAATTAGTGTAAATAATATTTTAAACTTAATACAACATCTTTATGTTAAAATTTATAATTTAGTATATGCTTTATGTTTGCATCAAAAATTGGCACAAACACCCATTAGAAATTTTCTAGAGAAATAAATGAATAATATAAAAGAAAACGGAGGAAAAGAGCAAGTAAATAACATAAAACCAAAGCAATAATGAGGACACAACGATTTATAGTGGTTCGGCATTGTTTGACTATGTCCATTTTGAATAGATAGCTTTATTAGTCACTCTGTAAACTGAGTAGAATAGGAATAAGATAAAAATCCTTAATTACAATTTGATTACATAGCCACGAGTAATGTAAAGGTCCCAAAAAAGAACAATCAAGCCTGTACTTATGGAGGAAGACGACAAAATATCTCCCTGAAAGTTTGGCAGAAGGATCTCCAAACCATATGGGCCCACAGGAGTGATTGCATAGCCCAAATCCTAAGAAATAGGGATCGGTGTCGATCCTTATTTTATAGGAATTTAGGGATGTGATCCCTATGGGAACTTCTCTATGTTGTAATATGCTTAGCCACCAAGTTTCACGCCAATTGGTTTAGTAGAACTTGAGTTATTTCTCGATCATTGTTGCAACATGTTATGCATCCTGATTATAGCTGACTCCTATGGAGGGAAGAGGGTCAATCCCGCTTGTTTAGTCCTTTTGAGGTGAAATCCCTAGATAGGCTTTTAGGGACCTACATCTTGTTCCCAAAGTTTCATACATATTGGACTTATGGATTTCGAGACATTGACTGTTTTCCATTGAGTTTCACCTTTTTAGCTGAAATAGGCCGACCCATATGATTGAGAGGGATTATAGTTGATCCCTTTTCTATTTTGAATTATATTCCATGCTTAGAACATTTTGTATAGCATATCTCTTAATTTCATTTGACCACGGCTTTATGTTACCATCTGTACTTGACTTCTGGATCCCACAATCATCGCTCTGGAATTACTGGCCTTAATGACAATCGAGTCTAACTTGTCCAATTAATTCGGATATAGCCGGGTCAAAATACCGGATAGCACTTGCCCTCCAAAATATGTCCTTTGCTGAACATGACATGCTTTGAATCAAAGAAAATTAGAGTCGGCGACAAAAAATTGATCCAATTTTTTGAATAATGTTACTCTTCCATCAAATTATTTCCCAAGTTGTCCAATCTTTCTTTGACCGACATGATGCTTAATCAGTTTTTAGTAGTATAAATTCAGGATTATATTTCACCCGTTACTATCTATGTCCGGCTCTATGTGACTACTAAGCTTTAGCTATCTGATCCAGTCTCGAACTAGAAAGGTTCAGGCTTAAATCAATTTCTGTCGATTTCAAAAATTGAACTTTTGGAATATACATGTGCACGTTCAGGTACACATTCTTGTCGTTAGTTCCCAAACATGCTTGCATGCTTATGGGTCGTTGCGAAGTTTCATTGAATTAGATACAATTCCATTGCATTTTATATTTATTTACTTTATATATTTTTGAGGTACATATTTGCATGTACATAGGGTTCGTAACCGTTACCTTCTTTCCCTCTCTTTCTTTTACATTTAAAAGGATCAACATTCCTCTAGCCGATCACCCTTTTATTTTATTTTATTTTTAATAATATGGATCAGAATTATCCTTTAGTAAATCCGTTTCTCTCCCAACTTCTCTCTTCTTTATATATATATATATATAGTTATATGGATCGGTGTGGATCCTCAAGTCGTGGATTCGTTCCCGATCCCTTCATACGTATGGGATTTAGTCATTTTGGCTTCATAGAGATGTTAAGGCAAGCCGATCCCTCTAGTCTCGTATATAAACTAACATTTCTTCTCTAGCCTTCAACTTACTTCATTTCTCTCCCTTTCCCATTTATTTTGAGCTCGCAACCGAAACCCCCCCCCCCCCCCTCTTTCAATTTGAACCCTAATCCTTTCCCTTCAAATTAAATATCACTTCCATCCTTAGACTCGCCATCTTATCTCACTCTAAACACCACTCCATCCTCAATTTAATTTGAAATCCAGCATCTCCCCTCGAAATACTCTTATATTGCACACTTAGGTAGGTTTTCTTGTATTTAATTTTAAATTTGTGACGAGATGATGGGTTCAATTGAGTTTTCAGTTTTGAGCATGGGTTGAATTGAATTAAATGAAGAGGAGGAGAATGGTATCGACGTGGGCTTCAGTAAGGTGGTAGGTATGGAGATGGTAAAGAGTGACGAAATTCATGGAAATGAGGCGTGAAAGTTTGTTAAGTGGAGGGGTCAGATTCGTTCGAGTTGAGAGGGATTGGTCCTTGTAAGGCATGGATTTAGGGGTCAGCTATTTCCATAAATGGGATGGAGGTTTGTAAAAACGGCGAAGTAAAGGGATCAGTGGTTGTGTGTTTGAGGACGAATCGGCCATTGGCTTTGTGAGATGGATCGGCCGTATTAAGATAAAGGGTTCGGTTATTTGCTTCATAAGAAGGATCGGTTGCATTGGGATTACGGGTCAACTAAAGGACTTAGCTGACACTAAACCTCTGAATTAAACTTGAAAACCAATCCTTATTCACTTGCATGAAAATCAGAACCAATCCTGCCTTAAAGAACTTGAAAATATGACGATAATGAACAACGGGACTAGTATACCTAATATCGAACTTGAAATTGAATGACTAAACAGCTGGGATTTAGAATGCGAATTGAAACCAAACATATGGTCTTCAATAATAAACTCCATGCTTCAATATGTCGAAGGTCGATCCCAAACCATATGCAATCGATCAATCTAAACGCCTATTGAGACAGCCAGCGATGGCGCTCACTCTAGTTGGAATCAAAAGTCTCTTCACTTACTTTCGCTTTTAATTTTGAACTATGTATCTCTGCACTACATAACACTGCACCACTCTAGTTTACACTTAGCACAAGGGAATAGGTAAAACATTCTAATCTCGATTATCTACTGAGTTTAGTTAATGTGGACTCCAAACGTTAAGGGTATTTAGCCACAATGCCTTCTGGACAGCCTTCACAGCACATCAATCTTGGAACCGAGTCAAGTTCTATGACTATATATGTAGAATTTTACCTAAAAATCAAACTGAGCAACCGGAGAGTTCCGACCCGTTGGTCGACCTTTTCTCTGATGTTCCCGTCTTCTTGTGGAGGAGTTAAACCTTGCCCCTACCACTATAGTGTGTGTTGTATTACTAATAATCCAATGGATTCCCAAGCCTCTAGAATTTGTGAGGCTGCTCTCCGTAGACTATGCTCTAAAATAAGACTCCGTTTGGAGATGTTCTAGTCCCTTCAGTGAATGACATGGCTCATTTTCCCCCGAAAGGGTATATTGCATGCAATAAATTTATGTGTTGGGTCGGACGTGTGCCGTCTTTTAATTCTTTTATCCAAGAGATGCTAAATTACCTAGGAATAGCTCGTCCTCGGCTACATTCAAACAACTATGTTTTTCTTCAGGTCACTTTCTTGTTATTTATGGATGTTCTGTTCCACTTGGCATTTCCTGATAACATCAGGCTTATCTATAATTTCAAATGATGGACATGGAGCCTTTCATAAAGTTTTCCAGTGCGTTCGCCCGACTGTCAAGTTCTTATTAGTGCTTGGAACAAGCTTAGTACCTTTAAACACGAATGATTCTACGTTTGTTGTCCGCCTAGCTTTGCAAGGCGATGGTTGGAAGGACATAAGTGTTGCCTTGAATTTATTCCCAAATTCTTTAGCCCAAGTCATATTCTAAATTAACAAATACTTTGAAAAATTATAGGTGTCGATCCATGACATAAAGGTGATTGTTATTCAAAGGTGGTTTCTGCAATCAACGCCATCCTAGTTGAGGATAGGAACATCAGATCCCTTGTAATTGACGAGTGGTTATCTTTTTATGGGATGCTAAATGAAGGTTGCATTATTGGGCTTCCAGGAAGCATTGCATCACCAAGGATGCTACTGAACAAGAAGGCAACACTAATAGCCCTATCGTGCCCCTAGTCGAAGAGGTTCAGAACGATGTCGAAGAGGATGAAATTAGGGTAATGAAGCCAATAAGCCTGGCGATGTTGATGCTAATCCAGGTAATGCGCCTATGGTTGAACCATGACAAGGCATGCAATCTCATATGTCAACAAGGGGAGGGGAAAAGCTTGCTAATAAACTGCATAGGAGAAAATCTACTAAAGAGCCCGAGTTTGTCATCACCGCTGTTTAAGAAGAGTCTTCCACTCAACCTTTAGAAAGTTCGATAGAAGTATTCTCGAGTCTCCAGATCCCTAATGATATCATGACCTATGGCTTCCCCAGCATCATTATTGGGGGCTCAATTCTCTAACCAAGATTGGTGATGACATTCCTTCCACTAGCAAAGGGGAAAATCCTCCTATAAGCAAGGCTACAATAACTAGTCCGTCGCGAGGACACCAGGACACTCACAATTACACACACTTTACAACACAATTTTCATTTATCTTTTACTTGATGGTCACTTATACGCTCTATTTTCGTTTGTAGGTGCTATGTCTCATTACTATGCCTTTGATCCCTTGAGGGGCCCCTCAACACAATATGGATCCAATCGTGGTCCAGACTTAGGCAGGCGTCAAGAAAGAGATGACAGCCAGTAAAGAAATCATCATTCATGGGAGTCTTCATCTTCTAAACACAAGCCCCAATCTCAATCGTCTCATCGGGAAGTTTAACCCAACCTTCCTACACATAGCAATGATCAGACCTCTTCCTATGTTCCCTAAGATGTTGTACCACCTGAGCATTATTCAAGTTCATCTTGTTCTCGATAGGATCGCGATCATAGGTCGAACAAATGGGCAATTGTTTCTTCTGAGCCAGGTTTGGCTACTATAGCTCCTGAGGCCCCTACGGTGGAAAGATTGGCTAAATTTATGGTCAATTCCCTAAAAATCTGCTTTGCTGGGCTGAAGTTTCTTCTTTCTATCCATACAATTCCAAAGAGTGCTAAAGCGAGTTTACTTACATGTGTCATTGATGTTTTTGTGCAGCATGAAGCACTCTAGCATATATCCAAAAAAATCTCTAAGGTATCTACTAAGAGATAACATGAAATTGATTGCCTAGCTAGAGGCGATCCATGATAAAGACAAAATTAAACACAAGATGATGAGATTATGGATTTAACAGCAAAGCTAGCCGCGATAGAGAAGAGTGTCAAAGAAACATCCGAGGTGGTTATTCATCTGGAAATGTCTCACAAAAATAAGCTAGACACTACCCTTAACTGCAGTAGTGCGCTTGCTTTAGAAAAGGACACATTGCAAAAAGAAAACAACACTCTAACCCGCTGCATTGAGGAACTCAAAGAACTCCTTAAGAAAGAGAATGAAGAAAGACTCAAATCTTAGGACGAATCTCAAAGGTATTGTGAAGAGGCCGTCGAAGCTCGGGAGCTAAAAATTAAACTTGATGAGTAGCTGGCTCAAATTGAAGTCCTCAAGGAAGAGGCAAAGGTAGCTGGCCGTAATGAAGTAAGAGAACAAATTGAGGCCCAGCTGAAGGATGCTAAAAAAGCTTGTCTGAATGAAATTAAGGACATGTTCGGTCGTTTAATTATTGAATATAATGCTAAATCCTTAATGCATCCTGAATTGAGTTTTCTTGGGGATGGCTATTTTGAATCTCTTGCCAAGGCTTGGGAATCTATTGTTGAAATGAAGAAGAAAGCCCTTGGCGAAGCTGACTTGGATGAGGAGAAACCAATACTGGAGATCTTCCATGGGAATGAACCTTTATATCTTGCTACTGCAAGGCACTGATACTTTGATATTTTAGCACCTTGTAGTAAAGGGAAAAACGTTAACGAATCTCTGGGGTCTGATCCCAGAGGTCCCCCTTCACTTCAAACAGCCATAGCATCAGTCGTACTTGGCCCGGGACTGGATCTGAGCTATGATTCGGACATACCTGGTTATCGATCAAAAGTGCTGACTCCGATTGTAACAGCCTGCAAATCCATACCCCTTAAGTCAACACCATTTTCCAACATATCAACTCAAGGTGAACGGAAATACAAACTATTAGGGTTAAAGAAGAAGAGGTAGAGGAAGAAAATAGAAAACAACAAGAGAATCTAACCATCGCAGTGGAATAAAATATAATAGATAATAAATGATTTTTACATAAAAACAAATCCGTTTATATATTACATCATCAGAGTATACATCACACATAGCTGGACAGTAATCATAACCTGTCCTCACAAAACTGAATGCACAGCTAATCAACGCGGCGGAATATTTAAAACAAGTACGGAAGTACATATCGCCATCCAGCTCATCTCCTGAGCTCCACGGCATCATTTCCTGTATCCTATAATACTAGGTCTGGCCCGAGCGTTATAGTTAAACAACACCTGAGATAGTCTGGAATACCAGCGTGATTAAACCACACTCAATTGGATTATTAAAGTTTCAAAATCCTTTAAAAACAAAAGCATCTCGTAAGACCACGTTACAAATAAACATGTCGGGTTTTCACCCTACGACAGCCAAAACACTTTTTATCAAATCCGTCTGATATTGTCATAGTGTCTATAGAAAGTAAAGTAGAATCTAGCTGAAATGCTTGCATCTCACATTTCAGCAATAGTTGGACACAGTCAAAACCGTAAAGGCGCGTAGGGAGAATGGATTTCCAACTAATGACTAGGTACTAGGGTACCACCTATCACGGTACGTGGCCTAGATCACCGTACCAAGGATTACTCCCAATCCCTTGCAACACAAGACCGGGACTACCCCTTACTGGATAATCCCGAGTAAGATCACCCAACGGTTGGGATCAGCAACTGCACCACTAAGCCGAATAAAAGGGACATCTAGACAGGGATGACCTCACCCTAATGGGTGCTACCCACTTAGCCTTGCTGCATATCCCTAATTTTCAGTCATTCCCAGTTGATGAGGCTCAAGGCTAAGTGTTACCTTTTTAGAACACAACTCTTAGAATGCTCATCGCCCACCTGACGATGTTCTGAAACCATTCATCAATACAAGTCCGTTCCGGGTTCGAACGGAACCGAAGGCACTACTCCTACTACATCCATTTTGGAATCACCTCAGGATTATTAGCGACCAGCCCTTGCACTTCACTGCTCCATCTTTGAATCCAAACTCTTGTTTTCCACACGAAAACGTTCAAACCCGATCGAAGTGGTTTTCGGGAAATTTATCCCGATCCCGGTCTCTTCGAAACGATCAACGCATTGACCAATGTTGATAGTCGGTTATTTATCTATCAATTAACATTCACAAACATCCATCAAACATAAATAGTTTCTCCTGAATTATTTATTAACCTCAAAATATCTTCGCAAGATATATTCCATTTTCAACCCTTTTGAAAATAGTTTTCAAATCACACTTTTCTCATGAAATAAATTTCCAAATATTTATTTCCACTGAAAACACCAAACACAAAAACTTTAGATATTTAAAATAATTTAAAACACTTCATTATAAAATATCCTTTAACGCATTTAAATTAAAAATTACTTTAATACTTATTCAAAATATATACTTTAAGAATATATAAAATAAAACTACTTTGTACAATATAAAACTAAATTTCTAACTTTTAAAACATAATACCAAGCCACCTATAAATAATTACTGCTATAATAGATTAAAAGAAAATATTTACTTTAGAATTTAAACTTTTAGAAATAATAAGTTTTCTAAGCGTACTTTTTAAACAACTTAAAACTTTTTACTTATACTTAATATTTGTTTGAAACGTACTTGGCTATTCAGGGAAATACGCTTCCCTTCCTCATCTTTTAAAAATAAATCACTATTTGTTTCTGAACAAATTTACCCATTCCTTTAATAAATTCCCACTGTGAATTTATTCTTCCAAATATCCACTGATATATCACTTCACTTTTGTAAACCTAGTTTATAAATTTCATAGTCACATTCCCCTTTAAATTTCCAATTTCAAACACTTAAATCAATATCCAAATTGGTTTCTAATTTACTCCATTTTGAAATAAATTCCTTTACTTATTCATGTATTTCAAAACCCATTGACTTCAGATTTTTAATTCTTACTTATGCTTTAAAATCGTTTAACTGAAAATACCAATTTCATATTTCCCAAATTCCTTCTTTATCCTTTTCACTAAATTCAAAACCTTGAATTGTTTAAAGTAAATTCTTTTATTCCTTTAAATACCATCACTTATGTTTTAAAATTCATTATTACTCTGTTTATTCAAAATCCCCATTTCCATACTCGGAACTTATTTATTAGAATTTTAAAATCCCTTTCATTCTTTACCAATTCATTCATATTTTTATTTCAAATTCTCTATAATTATTTCGCTTAAAAATTTACTCTTATATTTCTTTCAAAATCCATTTTTATACACATTTTGATGACTCGGTGTACCAAAATATTCAATCAAACCATGGTATCCAATATTCCAATTATCAATATAATTCATCACAGCATATCAAATAATCATAACACATAATTATTAGAACAAATCTAAATATTTTGAGGAATCCAATTGGATCCCTCCAACCTGTTTCCCTGCATCCACAGATGTTAGCACAATATAAAATACCAATTCCACTTCGAGGTAGAATATCGTGGTATATGGGTTTTAAACATAATATCATCCGCTATTATGCGGCACATAGGGTCTCATCCGCTATATAATGCGGGAAATCAATCACTCCAATATATACTATATACTACTATATATAATATAGCATATTAAATCAATTCAATTATTCAACCAATTATTTAAATTTAACCATTTAAATTTAAATAGAAATCCAAAAGAGTGAGATTTAACTCACCTTTTATTTTGTTGTTTGCAATCCACTTCAATATTGCCTTGGTTTTCCGATATTTGACCTTGAATAAACAATTTATATGATTTATTAATATTCTGAATTATTTTAACAATCAATTTCTGTGTAATAATTTAATGATTTTAATTAAACTATTAATTTCCCTTTGAAACTACATATACACTAATAATAATAAATTATAGATTTTCAAAAATCTACAGTTATAAATTCCTCAAACATTTTAAAATCCCTATATATTTTCAAGCTTTTTTCTTTTCTTTTGAAATCATACACATATACAATTATTTATAAAATATATTCAGATTTAAAAACCTGATTTTATATAAACTCTTCTAATCCATTGTTTTTAAAATAAACTAGTAGAATAAAATATTTATTTATGTATATTTATTTTATTTCCTACTTCAAAATTTCTTATACCAAATGACCTACAACATTTTATTTTAGTTTATAACAGAAATTTACCTTGCTGTAAAATTCCAAAATTCAAGTTCATTGTAATTCATGTACCCCCCCTTAACACTGTAATATTTAAATTCTATAAAAAAATTCAAGTTTCACTTATTTCAAAATTTTAAATACGAATTCAAATTAAAAGAGCAGAAAGAAACCCATACCCCAATCTGACAACCGGCCCGCAACATGCTCCTTCCCCAAATCGCCTCCACTTCCTCACGAAACCAGCGACGAGCTCACATGCAAACCCAAACTCCGAGTGCCCAATCCTCCCCGCGAGCGCGAACGCCACTGTAACAGCCTGGCGACTACCTCGCGATGACTACACTGCAACAATAAGTTGCATGCCCAAACATGATCGCACGCCTTGATGCTCCACACGACTCAGCTCCTCGACATACTAACCCCCAAATTCCACTTAGATATCAACACTCGACACTGAAATCACTAAGAACTCCAAACCTAGTTCTAGCTCCCCTTCATCACATGCTGCCGCGCTCGCAAATCTGTTGTCCCACCCTCCGAAACCACCAGGCCAAAGTTTCTGCGATTCCGAGAGCCACCATTATCGAATAGAGGATAGAAGAGTGGCTTTGATTGAGGAGGAGTGGAAACTCGCGATTGACTTTGATTTCAAATGAGTATATTTTATTCGTCCAGACCGATATAAGATTGAACCAGGGTTCGTCCATTAAAACAATTTGAATCGCTCTAAAAATCTTTTCGAGGAAGACGCGATTTTTAATTTCAAAATGTATGAAGTTCAGCATTTTATTTATTTTTCTCCGAGCTCTTCCTTTTGTTTTTGACAGCGATGTTTTGAAAAGGGGGGACAGCGTGCCAATATGATCTGGCTACAGTGCCTTGAATTAAAGAAAAGCTGAAGTGAAGAAAAGGTTTGATGTAGATATAATTTCAGCTGATGTTAACCAAATATAAATTTAAATTTTAAATTCAAATTTTCTCGTTTTACGTAGCTAAAAATCCCGACCTTCTATCGATACGTGTCGTTAGACGTTTATAATGTTATACCCTTATTACGAACACAATGGAAAAGGTTTCGAGTCCTAATTCGATCGTATGGAGAAGATAACTTTTTGAACCCAATTATATATTGAGATTTCTATATAAATTTCAACGCGCTTATATGTCGTACACTCTCACAACAACTCCAATCACTACGTAATTTGAAATCCGAAAATAATGCACTATTACAGATACAGTGGAACCGATTTCGTCGAATTCCAAGACCATGTCTCAAAGGCTATTTTTAAATGTTGATTTAAACGATATATTTTCAAAACTTAACAAAACACTACCAAATTCAATTTTAACACTTTTACTATCTTCAATACTATAAATATAAATTTTACAAGCCTTTAAAATATTTTAACAAGCTCGAAATTCAAGATTAAATATTTTACTCGATCTTCAATTATTGAATTGAATAATTATATTATTCGACAAATTGCTGTATCTACATTCTGAATAGATAAATCCAAGTTTTCATATTCAAAACCAATTTATAATTCAATTTCTATGTTTAAAACCATTTAAATATTCCAGATTCAACGCTGAAAAATCTGGGTTGTTACATTCCTCTCCCCTTAAAACAATTTCATCCTCGAAATTACTAAGGCAAAGAATGCTCCAACCCCATTTAGCTTTACAAAACCCACTTAGTGAAAATCTCATATTCACTTTTTTGAACTTTAGTTCCAACTAAACAATTAGTTTCGACCAAAATAATTCGTCCTCAACTCCATTTCCAAAATCCTTTTATCTCAAGTCCAATTTGAAATCGTTTTGTCGCTAACAAAAAAAAATTCTAGAAATTTTCGAAAATTTTCTAACTCCCAAAATTTTTAAAAAATTTTGGCATAGTTCCTTTGTACGGAGGAGCCTTTGCAATTTGACAAGAGATATAAATATATATACATCGACCCACACGGTCGGAAAAACAAAAACAGTTCATATTTCCTATTTTTATTGCGTAGGCGTACCTTTATTTAGCATTTTTAAGCAAGTGGCTTATTATTTTTGCAATTAGCGCGACTAAATCCAGTCACACAGCTTCCTTGTACCTGTACTTACTCAATTCAAACATGTAATTACTAAATATACAAAATTTATTAACATGTCACTTACTTTCAGTAACTAAACACATGCATTTCATAAGCAACATCCACCAACACTTTCCATGAGCAAATTTATATGATTTCAAAACTAATTCAATTGCTTTCAACCAATTCATATGCCATTTCATTCAATTTTAATGGTTTACAAATCAATTGCTTACATTCAATTTATTTTTAATCCAAACAAGCTCATATTCAATTCAATTGATTTCAAAATCAATTTTATTTCACTTCTATCAATACATAGAATTTTATTAAATCTCGTTTTCGTCAAACGACAATTTATTTCTACAAAATCCGACTATATCCATGTGAATAAATAATTACTTAAGCTTATAAACATTTTAGATTGATTCTAACTCAATTTATATTTAATTCCTTCCATTTTAATTCATTCACAGCCATTTTATTTAGCTCGACACATTCCATGCTTATGTACTACTAACCATTCCCAAATTAATTTAGCCTAAGCTTTTATTTAATGGTCTACCCCCCTACTCGAAGTCGAGCTTCTCATTATTCTTAACTTAAGTCAATTTACTTCAATTTATTCCAACTTCAAATTTAAGTTCACTTGGATTTAATTTGATTCTCATCTAATCAAATTCCATTTAATTCAGTTAGCCCATCCATTTTATTTTAGTTCACCTTCTCAATTTATCAAAATAATATCCAAGCGCATACTTAACTCATTTATACTTGAATTGGATTTTATTTGTAACTCAAATCATTTCTATTATAATCCAATTCCATTTTATTTTTACAACATCTCCACTTTTTTTATTTCGCTATCAATCCAAGTCGAATTCTATTTATAATTCGAGTTTATTTCCAAACTTCATTATTAACTTACAATCCATTTTATTTAACCGAGTTAAATTTTATTAACATACTTTATCAAATAATTTATTTAGCTAATTAGCTTACTTCCAACTTTTAAATCAATATTCGATTTTATTACAAAAATCACTTCATAAAATTTTCCTGAGTTCAATTTTTTTTTCATAATTCCAGTTTGGATTTTTATTTATTTCCCAAAATACAAACAAATTAATTTTGGCTTATTTATTCCACTTCTAAGTTTTATAAGTCGCAACTTATTTATATCCATACTTTCATCCATTACAATCAACCCCGTTCACATTTTACTTTTAACTCGGGATTATGTATTTTATTTAGCCAAGAATATATTTTTATTCAATGAGTTTCCAATTATTTTATGACCCATCGAAATCTACTTATTCCCATTCAATCTTATTTAACTATACTCTAGTTAAATCTAACCCTGTACTATTCTTTGACTTTACACAGTTCGTTTACATTTTTTAAGTAAGAGCTTAATTTCATTTAATGTATCCACCACGTGATACAATTCCATTTCAATTATATTTCAACTTTAATTCAAATCCAATCACAATCCATTATTAAACTTAGCTTAAGTTCATTAAATTCGACTTACTCTTCTAACTTATTTCGTTTCCATACTCATTTTAAATTAGCTCCATTTACTAATTTATTTCAAATTCAAAAAAAAAATTCTTAGAACTTCGTTCTTTTAATCCACTCAAACTATATTTTTCAATTCCACTTTACTAACCTTCTTAAGTTTACTTTATTTAATTGTATTACCTTTCTAACTTTATTTACTTTTTACAAGTTAATTTCATTCCCGGAAATTTATCCGGAAATTTTCGAACTTTATAAATTTCCAAATCTTTTTATAATCCATAAACATTTTTAGTTAAATCTCTAGATCTTAAGCCATTACTTAGACACTCAAAACATTTAAACCAATTCCAGAGTCTTCAATGATCACTTAAATATTTCAAAAATCATTGGAAATCAATTATATCCAAAATTCTTTGGTAAATTCAGTTACCACTTTGAATTTTAAAATCAAACCCAGTTTTGCAAACAATTCCAATTTAAAACAATTTGGTAGTAATTTCTCTCTTGGAAACTCGAAAATGAACATTGATGATGCTGCAATCATCACCGAAGTTATTTTCCAGCGACCGAAGAGAGTTAAATGCTTTTATCTCTTTAAAAAAATTTCAAATATTTTTAAATTCTAAATCTTCCAGATTTCGAATTCTATTTTAAAATATTTCCCAACTAATATCATCCAAACCTTTGAGAACCATTTCCAAACCCAAAGAATTTAAACCTTTCCCAAAATTTCAAATTTTAAATTCTTTCAATCCATATCCAACATTACTTTGGAATTTACCTCATTCAATTATAAATCACATTTATAATTCTCATTCATAAATCCCATTTTGTTATATAAATTTATTCCTTAATCTTGGTTAAAATTTTCAATTCCTTATTCAATTTCTACACAATAATAATGATAATAATTTAATATTATCATTCTCTAACAACCAAGCAACCCAATATAACTACAAAAATTTACGGACAATTATTTCTTTTATATACGAAAATAATTTGGGTAAAATTATTTCATTTACCCTATTTTAAAACAATACCGTGTCGAATTGTTCTATTCAAGTGTTTAGAGATCCCTATCAATAACGTTAATTACTCGTATTGACCAGAATCTATAAACTACTCAATAAACCAATCAACACAATATAAAATTATTTTATATTCACTAACAAATACGCGCTCATATCTGTTAATACACTCAAACTCATTCTAGAGTACTATGGACTCTATTTCAATGAGTGATCCCCCCAGAGCCAAGGTTCTCGCTTAACCTTCAGCTCTGATACCAAGTGTAACAGCCCGCAAATCCGTACCCATTAAGTCAACACTATTTTCCAACATATCAACTCAAGGTGAATGGAAATACGAACCGTTAGGGTTAAAGAAGAAGAGGTAGAACAAGAAAATAGAAAACAATATTAGAATCTAACCATCGCAGTGGAATAAAATATAATAGATAATAAATGATCTTTACACAAAAACAAATATGTTTATATATTACATCATTAGAGTATACATCACACACAGCTGGACAGTTGTAACAACCAGGTATTTTCAACCATTCGCATCCATTATAAGTGTATAGGTAGATAGGTAGACACTCATGCCGGAATTGAATTACTCAAAATGCCGCATTTTAAATAAAATTTGGCGAATCTCAGAATATACAGTAAATAAAATCATAGATCAAGACACAGAGTTATAATAGTGCAGCGGAAGTAAAAGAAATAGTAGTTCATGAAGCTACTATATAAATATAGTAGAATTATCTAAGATACAACAGAAGAAATAGAATACAGCAAAAGTTTCAATACACTAACCAAGTACAAGCTGAATAGAACGATAGAACTAAAAATAGATAGAACAAGACAAGCATATAATCTCCAACGATTCAAATCTCCAGAAGGTGGGATCCAAATCTGTGGATAACTCAGGCTGACCCGAGCGTAAATAAAAATACAAACACTCGAGTTAGGACATACATACTTATACAATGTAAACCAACTCAAGTGAACTGTAGTAAAAGTACAAGTAACTTAAAGGATGCTTGGGACCGCCCATCCTCTAAGGATCCGTTAAACTATTTACTATATAGTATATTGCGCTATTATAATAATGTCTAATAGTAAATAAACTTACTTTTACATAGCGTTAAGGAGTGACCCAATATTCCCCTTAACACAAATAATGCCAATAGTCTATACAGTACCTGCATATCTCCTGATCGGGAGACTACGAGAAGATACTGCATAGGTACGACACAAATAGAAACTCGTAGTAAAGGCTCGATATGGTAGGTGACACGGCACACAAGGCATTGCCAAGGTAGATATACCAATTACGACACTCGGGCTGGTGGTAATGCAGCAGCCACATAAGCCCACCGCAAAACACATTCCTACAAAAAGCGGAGGGGCGCCCAAACAATCAGAAGTAATAGTATGGTATCGAAGAAATGCATCCGCCACGAGGTGCGACCTCAACTGGCCCAAGACCGCTCTTGTTTTAGCCACCTTATGCCAACTCATGGGAGTTGGGTCCACGTAACATACCATAAGAACGTCGCCACCATCCTACTTCATTCTGGAATCTCCACCGCGTGCACGGTTAGTCAAAGTGGTTTTGGTATCGACACAGAGTATGCCCATATCCGATCCCGGTCTCTTTGCTAACCAATCGTTATTATAACCCGTGGTTATAACTTTAAAATAATATTTTATACTTAAAATATAGATATCATTTCAATCCAAATCTTTATCAAAATAAAGATTTAATTATTTCCAAACCATTTCAATATATCCACATACCATATCTTTCAAATTCAAATATTTATCAAAATAAATATCAAGTCATTTCCAACCATTTCAATATATTAAATTATTATATCCTTTCAAAACTTCCTTTCAAATCATTTTAATACATTAAAATATCATATTCTTTAGAACTTCATTTCCAAATCATTTTAATATCAAAATATCATATCTTTCAAAACTTCATTTTTAAATCATTTTAATATCAAATATCATATCTTTCAAAACTTCATTTCAAAACATTTAATATATATAAAAATATCATATCTTTCCAAAGTTCATTTCAAAACATTTTTAATATCAAAATATCAAATCTTTAAAAACTTCATTTCAAAACATTTAATATATATCAAAATATCATATCTTTAAAAAAACTTCATTTCAAAACATTTAATGTATATCAAAATATCATATCTTTCCAAAGCTTCAATTTCAAATCATCATATAAGTTCAAATCCAAATATTCAACTTTAAATACCTTTTAAATTCAAAGATATCATTCATTTATTTTCATTCTAAATCACCTTTTAAATAACTTATATTTTAACCAAAATAATTCATTTAAACCATTTAAATTTTAATATTATATACTTTCAAATCAAGTATTCAATTGCCAAAGTTTTAAACCATTCTGAGTTCATTTACTAAGTTAAAACCATAAACATTGAAAATTTCAGCCTTTTACAGCATTCAAAAAACCCTGCTATAAGTTATACTTGAAAACATTTCAATTTAAACCATTTAAACATTATAAAAAAATCATATTTTAACATTCAACGATGTTCATTAAAATACTCTTTTAATTAATGATTTTTATAAAGCAACATTTTATAATTAAATCAAATTTCACAAATCACCTTAATAAATTCAAGTGTAAACTTTCCCATTTTTTTCATTTAACACTTTATTAACATTTACATTTTCAAATTATCATTTCACAAATTAAACTAAATTTCCAGTTTATTTAATTAACTTAAACCCTTAATTAAAACCAAATTCACAATTCCACGTCAAGTTCATTTTAAAGTTACACTTTTAAGCATTCATTCATTTAACCATTTAATACATAGAAAAATCAATAATATTTTAATAAATCACTTAAATTCAAATTCAAATCAAATTATCATATTTACCATTTTCCAAATTAAATTAAATTTCCATTTTACTTATATAACTTAAATATCATTTTTAACCAAAACTCCAAATTTCCAAACTTAAGTTATATTTCAATAATTCAACTTAACCATTTATTTATTTAACATTTTCCACTTATACAAAAATCATAAATCCTTTATTTAAAACACTTTAAAAATATATTTAAATCAAATTATCATAAATTTACATTTAAACCACTTAAATTTTATTTATATAACCTAAATGTCATTTTAAAAGCCAAAGTCCAAATTTCCAAATTTAAGTTATATTTCAAAAATTCACTTTTTACCATTCATTTGAATTACATTTTTAACTTCTAGAAAAATCCAAAATTTCTTTATTTAAACATTAAAAATCCAATTTAAATAAAATTTCATAATTTTTCACTTTTAAAAATATTTAAAATATTCAAAATACTTTATAAAATATAACCACGGGCCTGTATATAGTTTTCTAACCTAGGTCAAGTGATACAGATATATAACATTTCAATCCGCAGTTTAAAAAGAAAAATCCGGGTTCCATCATTTCAAACCAGCAATCCCAAGTTAAAATAAAATAAATAAAAACCGTTCAGGCCTATCATTTCAGCCCATAATTGTTTTTCCCTATTCTAAAGTCCGTTCGGGCATGTATCATTTCAACCCATAGTGATTCTAATCTACAGGGAACTTGCAATGTGATAAACAGATATAAATAAACAGAATAGCAACATATAACAGTAACAGATGAGATGACATGTAATTTAACAGGTTTAACATCATATATAAATAATCACAGGCAGTTATAACATATCATGATATTCTACACATTCCATTGTTGTCAATTCACATTTGCATAAGTATAAATGTCAGGTGAGATTTACTCACTTGTTCGAAGCTGGAGATTGCCACCAAAGCAAACAATACTGACACTACGAAGGCATGACAATATGGAAAGGACTTGAGAGTGGAGAGCCAAAGCTATATGCCTTGATGACATATCCACAAAACAATACAATTATATGTAAGTTTGAACACAAATTTAGCATCAAATAACAATAGAATTCAATGCCCAAAACAACAACAAATGAATTGCACTTGTTCTCAACCTCATGTGCTTCAGCTAGGTAGGGTATAAGCTCGGCCTAGGGGTGGAAAAGGGTCTGGTTTGGATCCAAAGTGGTCGGCCCACATTATTCTTTGAAGGTGAATAGGTCTAGGAGCAACACAACTACACTACAAGGCAATAACATCATCACAAGGCTATAGTTTGGCTCGGCCAGAGGCTAGGTGGCACGGCCAGTGGGTGCAGGTGGTGGTGGGTGATGTGGCAGAGAGTAGAGGTCAGGTCAAAGGCGGTGGTGGTGGTGGAGGAAGTGGCGGCTAATGGTGGTAGAAGGTGATGTTGACAAATCTAGGCTAGGTTTCCATGTAGTGGATGGTTTAATTGGCTTTTTGGTGGAGATCTCTAGCCTAGATGGCTCGGCATGGCCATGGTGGGGTACTAGTGGGTGGTTTATTAGAGCACAAGGTGGTGGAGGTCGTCCTAGATCTGGTTGAGGAGGAGTGGAGCCATGAAGTTGAGAACAATATACAAAAATCAAATAGAAAGGTTAAAAAAAAGCAAAGAAAAGGAAGAAGATTTTTACCCAAACTTTTGATCAATGATGGCCGTATTTTTTTTTTGTTTGAGAAATGATTAGAGATTCACGTGTAAATGAGAAAGTGGATGAAATGAGAAAGAAACATACGCCAAAAATCAAAAGATGTAGGTTGGAAAATGAAGATGTGGAAGATAAAAGGACTTTGGAAAATAAAGAGTTAAAACCTTTCAAATTTCCAACCATTTATTTTAATTTTATAAATACATAAAAGGCTGATAATAAAGAGTAAATAAACTCAGAAATAAAGTAAAGACATAAATAAAATAAATAAATTTTAAATTAATTAAATTAAATGAAGGAAATAGCAATATATATATAACTAGGCTAAATAAATTGAAATAAATTCAAATAAACATCAGAAAATTATATTATCACTTTAAAATATTAAAAGACAAAAATATACATACAATAACATATTAACACATATTAAAATAAAATATGACAAGGAAAATATAATTTTTATAATTTAAGATAACCAAAATTGCTAAATAACTCAAATTGTACTCAATATTGAAATATACATAACTTTCACAATATAAATCCGTTTCCAACGAAACGAAAAGCAGTATTCATGTTATTAAATCTATTTTTATAATAAAAGTTAAAATTTAAGAATTTAAATGTTTAAATTTGAAATTTTAAAAGTCAAAGTTTGACCAGTTTGAACAGAAATTCATCTTTCAGTAAAATATCCAATTTATACCAGTTTGAAATTATAATTCACATAAAAATCAACATTTATATTCAAAATAACATAACTTATTCATTTTAATAAATAAAATAAAGTTTCTAAATCAAAATTTAAAATAAAATAATCAAAATAAACAATTAAAACAATAACAAAATTCAGGTTTGTTACAATAGTAATCATAACCTGTCTTCACAAAACTGAATGCACAGCTAATCAACACAGAGGAATATTTAAAACAAGTACAGAAGTACGTATCGTTATCCAGCTCGTCTCCTGAGCTCCACAGCATCCTTTCCTATATCCTATAATACTCGTTCTGACCCAAGCATTATAGTTAAATAACACCCGAGTCAGTCTGGAATACCAACGTGAGAAAACCACACTCAATTGGATTATTAAAGTTTCAAAATCCTTTAAAAACAAAAGCATCTCGTAAGACCACGTCACAAATAAACATGTCGGGTTTTTACCTTAAGATAGCCAAAACACTTTTTATCAAATCCGTCCGATATTATCATAGTGTCTATAGAAAGTAAAGTAGAATCTAGTTGAAATGCTTGCATCTCACGTTTCAGCAATAGTTGGGCACAATCAAAACTGTAAAGGCGTGTAGGGAGAATGGATTTCCAACTAATGACCAGGTACTGGGGTACTACCTATCATAGTACGTGGCCTATATCACCGTACCGAGGATTACTCCCAATCCCCTGCAACACAAGACCAGGACTACCCTTTACTGGATAATCCCGAGTAAAATCACCCCACGGCTAGGATCGGCAACCGCACCACTAAGCCAAATAAAAGGGACATCTAGACAGGGACGACCTCACCCTAATGGACGCTACCTACTTAGCCTTGCTGCATATTCCCTGATTTTCAGTCATTCCCGGTTGATGAGGCTCGAGGCTAAGCGTTACCTTTTTGGAACACATCTCTTAGAATGCTCATCGCCTACCTAACGATGTTATGAAAGCATTCATCCATACAAGTCCGTTCCGGGTTCGAACGGAACCAAAGACACTACTCCTACTACATCAATTTTGGAATCACCAAAGGATTAGTAGCGACTAGCCCTTGCACTTCACTGCTCCATCTTCGAATCAAAAATCTTGTTTTCCACACGAAAACGTTCAAACCGGATCGAAGTGGTTTTCAGGAAATTTATCCCGATCCCGGTCTCTTCGAAACGATCAGCGCATTGGCCAATATTGATAGTCGGTTATTTAACTATCAATTAACATTCACAAACATCCATCAAATATAAATAATTTCTCCTAAATTATTTATTAACCACAAAATATCTTCGCAGGATATATTTCCATTTTCAACCCTTTTGAAAATAGTTTTCGTACCACACTTTTCTCATGAAATAAATTTCCAAATATTTATTTCCATTGAAAACACCAAACACAAAAACTTTAAGATTTTTCAAATAATTTAAAACACTTTATTATAAAATATCATTTAAAACATTTAGATTAAAAATTACTTTAATACTTATTCAAAATATATACTTTAAGAATATTTAAAATAAAACTACTTTGTACAATATAAAACTAAATTTCTAACTTTTAAAACATATAACTAAGCCACCTTTAAATAATTACTGCTATAATAGATTAAAAGAAAATACTTACATTAGAATTTAAACATTTAGAAATAATAACTTTTCTAAACATACTTTTTAAACAACATAGAACTTTTTACTTATACTTAAAATTTGTTTGAAACGTACTAGGCTATTCAGGAAAATAGGCTTTCCTTCCCCATCTTTTAAAAATAAATCACTATTTATTTCTAAACAAATTTATCCATTCCTTTAATAAATTCCCACCGTGAATTTATTCTTCCAAATATCCGCTGATATATTACTTCACTTTTATAAACCCAATTTATAAATTTCATGGTCGCATTCTCCTTTAAATTTCCAATTTCAAACACTTAAATCAATTTCCAAATTGATTTCCTATTTACACCATTTTGAAATAAATTCCTTTACTTATTCATATATTTCAAAACCCGTTGACTTCAGATTTTTAATTCTTACTTATGCTTTAAAATCTTTTAACTGAAAATACCAATTTCATATTTCCCAAATTCCTTCTTTATCCTTTTCACTAAATTCAAAACCTTGAATTGTTTAAAGTAAATTCTTTTATTTCTTTAAATAACATCACTTAAGTTTTAAAATTCATTATTACTCTATTTATTCAAAATCCCCTTTTCCATACTCGGAACTTATTTGTTAGAATTTTAAAATCATTTTCATTCTTTACCAATTCATTCTTACTTTTATTTCAAAATCTCTATAATTATTTCACTTAAAATGTATTTTATATTTCTTTCAAAATCCAATTTTATATATATTTTGATGACTCTGTGTACCAAAATATTCAATCAAACCGTGGTATCCAATATTCCAATTATCAATATAATTCATCACAGCATATCAAATAATCATAGCACATAATTATTAGAACAAATCTAAATATTTTGAGGAATCCAATTGGATCACTCCAATATATACTATATACTACTATATATAATATAGCACATCAAATCAATCCAATCATTCAACCAATTATTTAAATTTAACCATTTAAATTTAAATAGAAATCCAGAAGAGTGAGATTAACTCACCTTTAATTTTGTTGTTTGCAATCCACTTCAATATTGCCTTGGTTTTCTGATATTTGACCTTGAATAAGCAATTTATATGATTTATTAATATGCTGAATTATTTTAATAATCAATTTCCATGTAATAATTTTAATTGACTAATGATTTTAATTAAACTATTAATTTCCCTTTGAAACTACATATACACTAATAAAAATAAATTATAGATTTTCAAAAATCTACTTTTATAAATTCCTCAAACATTTTAAAATCCCTATATATTTTCAAGCTCTTTTCTTTTCTTTTGAAATCATATACATATACATATATTTATAAAATATATTCAGATTTAAAAATCTGATTTTATATAAACTCCTCTAATCCATTGTTTTTAAAATAAACTAGTAGATTAAAATATTTATTTATGCATATTTATTTTATTTCCTATTTCAAAATTTCTTATACCAAATGACCCACAACATTTTATTTTATTTTATAACAGAAATTTACCTTACTGTAGAACTCCAGAATTCAAGTTCACTGTAATTCATGAACACCCCCTTAACACTGTAATATTAAATTCTATAATTTTTTTCAAGTTTCACTTATTTCATAATTTTAAATACGAATTCAAACGAAAAGAGCAGAAAGAAATCCATACCCCAATCTGACAACCGGCCCGCAACATTATTCTTCCCCAAATCGCCTCCACTTCCTCACAAAACCAGCGATGAACTCACATGAAAACCCAAAATCCGAGTGCCCAATCTTCCCCACGAGGGCGAACGCCACTGTAACAGCACGGCGATTACCTGGCGTTGACTACGCTGTAACAACAAGTTGCGTGCCCAAACTTGATCGCACGCCTTGATGCTCCACACGAGTCTGCTCCTCGACATACTAAGCCCCAAATTCCACTTTGATATCAACACTCGACACTGAAATCACCAAGAACTCCAAACCTTGTCCTAGCTCCCTTTCGTCACATGCTGCCGCGCTCGCAAATCTGCTGTCGCACCCTCCGAAACCACCACGCCAAAGTTTCTGCGATTTCGAGAGCCACCATTATCGAATAGAGGGTAGAAGAGTGGCTTTGATTAATTGAAGAGGAGTGGAAACTCGCGACTGACTTTGATTTCGAACGAGTATATTTTATTTGTCCAGACCGATATAAGATTGAACTAGGGTTCGGCCATTAAAACGATTTGAATCGCTCAAAAAATCTTTTCAAGGAAGACGCAATTTTTAATTTCAAAATGTATGAAGTTCGGTATTTTATTTATTTTTCTCTGAGCTCTTCCTTTTGTTTTTGGCAGCGATGTTTGAAAAGGGGGGACAGCGTGCCAACATTATCAGGCTACAGTGCCTTGAAATAAAGAAAAGCTGAAGTGAAGAAAAGGTTTGATGTAGATATAATTTCAGCTAATGTTGACCAAATATAAATTTAAATTTTAAATTCAAATTGTCTCGTTTTACGTAGCTAAAAATCCCGACCTCCTATCAATACATGCCGCTAGACATTTATAATGTTATACCCCTACTACGAACCCAATGGAAAAGGTTTCGAGTCCTGATTCGATCGTATGGAGAAGATAGCTTTTTGAACCCAGTTATAATATTGAGATTTCGATATAAATTTCAGCGCGTTTATATATCGTACACTCTCACAACTCCAATCACTACGAAATTTGAAATCCAAAAATTATACAATATTGCAGATACAGTGGAACCGATTTCGTCGAATTCCAAGACCATGTTTCGAAAGGCTATTTTTAAATGTTGATTGAAACGATATATTTTCAAAACTTAACAAAACACTACCAAATTCAATTTTAACACTTTTGCTATCTTCAATACTATCAATATAAATTTACAAGCCTTTAAAATATTTTTAACAAGCTCGAAACTCAAGATTAAATATTTTACTCAATCTTCAATTATTGAATTGAATAATTATCTTATTTAACAAATTGCTGTATCTACATTCTGAATAGATAAATCCATGTTTTCATATTCAAAACCAATTTATAATTCAATTTCTATATTAAAAACAATTTAAATATTCCAGATTTAACGCTGAAAAATTCGGGTCGTTACACCTATTCAAGAAGGGATCACTTCGACGATAGCTAAACATCAAAGTCAGCCGGACATAGGTATCTCGCTATACTCTCCATTACTCGAAAGGTTTCGTTCTTTATGCCCAACAGTTATAGGATTATTTTCTTATTTCCACAAATCTACAGTTCTTTCAGGTCCCAACCAAATCTAGAAAGTGGTGCAAGTGTAGAACAATGACTGACATTTAGCGAAATTCTAGCAGCTACCGACATTTCAGTGCCTGATGATCAAGTTATTGGAGCACTTGATAATGAAAAAGCCGACAACCAACCGTTGTTCGATGAATCGGATCATGTTGTGACCACAGGTGCCTTTAAATACACTGATGAGCTCAGCTTGAAAGAGCGTATCGAGGGAGACGAGTCATTAATGGAAAAAAGCTAAAGTTGAACTCACTGATGTGGGTGTCGATGATCCAAATCTTGCCCCATTACAGGTCATTCCACCCGGTGGGTCGATTTTTGAATAACTCCCTCCAACCTCTAAAAAGCTCTCCTGTAAAGGGTAGTAAAGGATCAAAGAGATGGATATGCCAGGGCTCAGGTGGAGCCACTCCTAAGCAATCCAAAAGAGAGAAGGGGTAAAACATATAGCCCTCACTTCGGATTAGTTTGTATATAGCTTGTATAGTTGTTTTTCTTTTTGTTGGCCATGATTGTGTGGGTAAGGCCCACACCTTTGGATAGATTTGCACTATGATTTTCATGTTTAATGTTCTAATAGATGTTCTTTATTTTCTTTCGAACTCTTATATGAATTTTGTTTAAGTAGTTGAGCAATTACTTTTCCATTCAATGTACTTGTAATTCGATGCTCGTTAGTTTGGATAATCATCTGTTAATTTTCACTCAAGGCCTCCATGTGGTCATGACCTCGAGTTGTATCAAACAACGGGCTCGAGCCCCAATGTTAAGCCATTAGATTCGATGGTTTGAGTGATTATACTCCTGCCCTCAATCTCGGGTGAGCAGGGTTAGGTAATGGATGGTCGAACTCCATCCTTAGAAATTTTATACTCCTCTTATCGGTGTTAGGTCGGAGTTTATGGAGTAGTGAGTGGTCGAACCACACTCATCTATTTGTTTATACTCATATCTACACTCTTGGATAAGAGTTCGTTGGCGGACGATCAGATCGCACCCAATTCATATTTATACTCCAGTCCACACTCGGCAGACTTAGATTTATTTCAAAAATAGTCGGGCTCTACTTTCCTTAATGGATTGATTTGCCCCCAAGTCTGGAGTTTAATTTAGTGATCGATCAGTCATATCACGATCACTTCTTGTCTGTCACTTCACTCAGTATGATTAATTTGGTTATTAGATGGTCAAGTGACATCCATTCCTCATTAGGTATCCCGTCCATCGGGTGATGAGCGAGAATAATCAAATGAACGATCAAACTGTGTTCTTTTTGTTTAGTTCAATCATGAACTTGTGTAATCGGCTAGCTCCAAACTCAGGGAACCTGCCCAGACATGTCAATATTAGTTAGTTGGGTACACTAACTAATATGTAAAGCTACGACAATCACAGATATAAAGGAAATTTCAAACTTTATTTGCCAATGGAAAGGTATGACATAATTTGTTCTATGACATCTGGAAAATCAAATGCTAGTGCAAATTCGAAAATTGAATACAACTGAATGAAAAAGTATCGTAAATGCTTGTTATTCCACACCCTTGGGAGAGTGACGCCATCAACAGTTGCTAGCTTGAAAGTTCCCTCTCCAAGCCTCTGTTCAATGACATACGGTCCTTCCCAAGTAGGATTCATGTGTGATGGGGCTGAAAAAATCTGTTTCATGATGAGATCACCGATTTCAAAGGTTCTAGGTTGGGTTTTAGTGTTGTAGTATCCAACGACTCGGTGTCGATGTACAGCTACCCTCAAATCAACTTCTTCGTGCTTCTCATCTATAAAGTCTAGAGATTCTAAGAGGATATCTCTATACATTTTAGGATTGTATTAGGTCACTCGATGAGAAGGGACTTTAGTTAAACAAGAATGATGGCTTTAGAGCCTTAAGCAAGGAGGAATGAAGTACGCCAGCCGTAGACTTGTAGGTAGACCTGTAAGCCTATAATGTTGTTGGGAGTTCATCCGCCCACTTGCCTCTAACCTTTTCCAAATGCTTCTTCAGAATGGAAATTATGATTTTTTTCACAGCTTCAACTTGTCCATTTGCTTGAGGGTGAGAAACTGCCGCAAATCTCTTTTCAATATGATGCCGAGAGCAGAAGTCTTTAAATTCAGCGCTGTCAAATTGAGTCCCATTATCATTTACAATGGTTTGTGGAAGGCTAAAACGACAAATGATGTTATGGACAATGAAGTTGATTACTCTCTTTGTCACGATCGTGGCTAAAGATTTTGCTTCGACCCATTTGGTGAAGCAATCAACTACTACGATGATGTATTTCACACCGCCTTTTGAGATCGGTAAGGAACCGATAATATCTATGCCCCATACGGAAAATGGCCATGGACTGACCATTTGTGATTTCGGTTGGTGGATACCTTGGGACTTTTGCATATATCTGGCACTCTTTGCATTGCTTAGCGTAATCAAAAGTATGTCAGTTGGTAATCAGCCAATAATACCCATAATGGAGTATTTTCTTCACTAGGGTTTGCCTCCCACTGTGATTTCCATATTCCCTTTTATGAACCTCGTTTAGAAGTTGTTTTATTTCATCACGAGCGATACATCGGAGCGTAGGATTGGAAAAACCCCTTCTATATATGACTCCTTCCTGAATGATATACCGTAAAGCTTTACGGAGGACTTGTCTCTTATTCCTCCATTCGGGGGGGACTCCCCGTAGCAAATAGTCTTTTACTGAAGTCATTCATGACTCAATTTCAGGCTCTATCTCTAGAACCTAGTCGATTTTCATCTAGTTTATGCTTAGAGCATCTAGTGCTTCATCTGAAACCAAGCCCATTCAATATGCATCCCCAGTGCTAGCAAATTTTGCCAATGAGTCATTCTCTTTGTTTTGATCCTAAGGAATGTGCATGATGTCATAATACACAAAGCTAGTGAATAGCTCTTAGATTTGGATAAGGTACGGGGCAAGTCATTGTCCTTTAGCCTAGTAAATCGCCCCTGACTTGGTATACTACCAACTGGGGATCGTAAAAGATTTCAAGAGATTTTACCTCCAGTTCTCTAGAAACTTTGAGTCCAGTAATCAGAGCTTCAAAGTCGGCTTCATTGTTCATTACAAGGAAGTCAAGATTAAAAGAATATCAAATTAATCGATCTTCTATGCTTACCAGCATGATTCCAGCTCTAAAACAATGATCATTGGATGCTCCATCTGTACATATTTTCCACCAAATGGTATGGGCTCCACCGCTCTTTGAGAGATCCTTCTAAGCAGTGAATCCTGCTATAAAATCCACCAATTCCTGTCCCTGGATGGTGCTTTGAGGGAGATAAGTGAGGTTGAACTGACATGTTTCGATGTTTCACTTGAGTAACCTTCCAGACATCTCAGGTCGCTGTAGGACCTGTCGCAATTGCCGATTCATGTAAACATTGATGGGATAAGCCTTAAAATAGGGGAAGAGCTTTCATGAAGCAATCAACAAGAAGTACGTTAATTTTTCTATCTTAGGGTAGTTCCTTTCAGCTCCTGTTAATAGCTTTCTGACATAATAGAATAGTCTTTTGATTCGATTCTCCTCGAGAAGCAATGCAGCAGTTATAACACGTACCGGCGTAGCCAAGTAGATATACAAGTCTTCATGATCCACCGGTTTTGATAAGATGGGAGGCCTCTCTAAATGGTTCATCAAAGCTTGGAATGCGTCTTCATGATCCTGCATCCATTCAAAGTTCCTTTTCCCTCTCCTAATCAAATCAAAGAAAGGAATACATTTATCAGTAGCTCTAGAAATAAATAAAATTAGGGTGGCAACCTTCTAATTTAGGCTCTATAGTTGTTTGATGGTCTTTCGTGCCTGAATGTTACGAATTGCCCAAATTGTTTTGGGATTAGCTTTGATTTCACGAGCATTGATGATGAAACTGAAGAACTTTCCTGATGCAACACCAAAACAACAATTCATAGGGTTGATCTTCATTTTATAATATCGAAGGATGTCGAACATTTTTGCTCAGTCTCTAATGTGTTCGCTTGATCGTCGTGACATTACAAGCATATCATCTATGTATACCTCTATTGTCTTTCCACTCTGATCTTTAAAAAAATTGTTGACTAGGCGTTGGTAGGTTGCTCCAGCATTCTCTAATCCAAATGGCATTAACACGTAGCAATACAATCTGATGTAGGTAATGAAGCTAGCGTACTCCTGTTCGGGGATGTACATTGGGATTTGGTTATATTCAGAGTACACATCCATGAAAGATAGCAACTTATGTCATGCGGTTGAATCTACCAGCTAGTCAATCCTTGGAAGGGGAAAACTGTCTTTTGGATAGGCTTTATTTAAGTCCAAGTAATCATGTCTGCCATTTTCCATTCGCCTGTCTTACAGGTACAGGATTAGATACCCATTTCGGGAAGAGGGCATCGCGAATAAACTCATTACTTTTAAGCCTATCCATTTCCTCTTTAAGAGCGCAGATCACTCCGGATCCATGCAATGCCTTTTCTATTTCACTAGGACATGCCTCGGGTCGATATTTAAGGCATAGCTCGTAATGGCAGGTGAAATCTCACACATGTCAGAGTATGTCCAAGTGAACACATCAAGATTCGCTTGGAGAAAACCAGCAAGTTCTTTCACATCAGGGGGCTGAGCTGTGATCCGATCTTTAGGGCCTGTGACGGGTCATCACGGTTGACCGTGATGTCATTCTTAGCTCAATCGGTGCAGCCTTGGTCTCTTTGGGCTCCTTCTTGTCATCCCTCGGATCTATTATAGAACATGCTAGTATATAATTTTTATTTGATGATAATATATATACATATATATATATTTGTTTAAATGTATTTATTATTGTAGTATCTTATTTTTCACATAATTAAATAAATATTTTTTGAATAAAATAAATAACACAGAATTCAAATTCAAACAAATATTTTATTCAAAGAAATATTTTATTACAAGCTCAAATAGTACTAATTTGAGCTCTCACTACATATATACATTTTCAATTACAATACAATTTTAATTACAACACATTTTTCAATTTACAACTTTCACCTCACTACATATTCACTCAACACTCCTATTTTTATCTTCAACTTTGTTCCAGCTTGAATTCACCATCAGAGCTCTCTACAAAATAAACATCAATGCAATAAAATTGAAAAAGAAAATACTTTTCAGTGCAAATCGAAGTGAGTGTTTTGAAAATGTTATTCGCCTCAGTTATTTAGGTTGTTCATCATCATTTATTTTGAATTCATCATACACGAACAACTTGTGGCATGCACAGCGTATCACTGTACATGCCACAAGGCCATGCACACCGATATACACTTGCTTATTAAAACTACAGGGATAGGTGAGCACGAGGACAAACTCAAGTGGAAACCAGATTCAAATCAAGTGCATCATGATAGCAAATGGTGAACATGGCAGTTCAAAATAAAGTAACTCAAAGCACACTGCAAACAAGATCAAAGCAAGGATGCAAACCATGGAACAAAAAGCTTCAAAATGCAATGATCAAAGACAACAACACCCCACCAGACCAAAGCTCATATGGCACAAGAACATGTAGTTCAGGTGAACCAGAGAAGAGCAAGTAAAACAAAACACAAAGCCATAACAATATAAAGCAAACAAGTGTAGATTCACAAAGACCAAACACAAGAAAGAAAGTAGCAGGGAACAAGGTGCACCGACCACAACACAATTATACTTGAAGCAATTTATCACAAAACTGCAAATAAGTCAGAGAAATAGTCTCAAATGTATCAAGACTCCAAGCATGTAAATACAAAGTTCAATAGCATGGCACAAAGGCACACAACACAGTCTCGACCAAAACATAAAGTACTTGTCAACAAAACAAAACAAGGGAGCATATACATGAACCGGACTATATGCAAGCAAAATCACAAGCATACATATATACATGAGTAAACACTACGTATACATGTACAAGTGAAATCAAGTATGCAGTGACGGGATGCGGTTAAGCAGTTGACAATGCACACAAATGCACAAGAATCAACTGGAAACAATGAAACAGCAACTCAAGTGAAACAAATTTGAATGCTGTCAAAAGTGGCTGAAGTCAATTTGCAGTTACAAAAACTATAACAGTACAAGTGAATGTTACAGTGGTTTCAAATCAAGACAAAGTCAAAATATCATCACAAAATCACCATAACCAAAGTTAACAGTGAATCAAAGCCGTGGTAACCAAGAAACAAAGCCGTGATAATCAAGCCAGAAAAATATACAAACTGAGCTAGTCAGAGAACATCATTAACATTGAATCAAAATCATATGGCCAAGCAAGAATTAAGAAGAATTCAAATCAGAAGTATACGAACGAAATTTTAGGGGTTCAAACCCTATTTAAATCTTAACATCATCGACATACAGATTCATTCAAGTTCAAGCAAATCAAAGAGCAATAAATCATCAAACTAGAATCAAAGTCGAGTATTATCAAATATCGAAAAAGGTTAAATCGCATACCATTTTAACAATCGAACTCGACTTAATTGAAGCGGACGTCTGCGAATCGAAGAAACGATCGATTAACGAAGCTACCAACATTAAATATTCATTTACTGATCAACTAGTATTGGCGACTTCAATTTCCCGCAAAGCCTTGAATATGAAAGAGGAATGAACGAGCAAGAAGCAGCCATTTTTAACTCAAAGGATTAAAGGCCGAAGAAATAAAAACATAGGATTACAGCCGATAATAAAAAGAAAAGGGGATTTCCTTTTTAATTTTCATTGGGCCGATTTCTCTATTTAAGCTTAATATTTAAAATTAGGGTTTTTGTGTTTAATTATTTTAAATTTGTATTTTTCTTTTAAAACTTTTGTAAATTATAGTCATGTGACTAGGGGACGAACTACGGTGGTGTACTTTGAGAATTCGCAACTAAGTAGCTGAGTTGTGGTAGAGTTTTGAGCGTAGAGTTAGGTTAGTCGATAGCGGGTGTCGTGAGTTTACGTTTGTAAACATCTGACTACTTAATTTCTAGTAGAAACCTTGGGGGCAGTACGTAGGCAGGGTTTTCCCGAAGCTGGGTAAATCTATGTTGTTCTATTTCTACTTTATATATTCTGCTACTATCCGTGTTGCTATTATTATGCTATTATCAGTGCTGCAATTATTTTATATACTTCTGCATTAAATTTTTATAATTGATAGTATCACCCTATTTACCTCCCTCTAGGGTGAAATCGGTCCTACAAGATTTCCTTCTCTAAATGAAACCAAACTTCCTTTCATTTGATTGAATTCACTTTATTCTTTCATTTATGGCAGACCACTCCCTCCTCCACCTCTTTTGATTATATATTCACATTAAATATATTTAATTAATTAGATTCATTAAATAAAGCAAAAAACAATCAAAATAAAATAAGATTTTACTACAACAACTTGATTGGATCTAGTGTTAAATCTTAAACTTCATAGACTCACTATAATCGAAATAAAGAAAAGTTTTTTTCAAAATCTAACCATTTTACTCACTATAGAGAAGGTCGGTTCCTTCTGACTATGCTAAGGATACAAGATTCACGCTACATAAACTTATACACAACACTATACCGGTCGATGTAAAAAGTCCGATCGATCAACATACATCGACATCCATTGGATCCTATACGTCAACAACTCATGGGGATTATTCAAAGTAAATACCAAATTTAAAATTATCCAGTCACGCCCACTCTCAAATTTAAGTCTAAGATGGAATTCCGTAGATATTCCAAATGTCTCTCTACCGCTAATATGGTTGTTCGGCATCTAATTCCACTTCTGCTGTAGCAATTTCTACCTATCCCTCGGCTTCTACCTCTACTCTTTCATGTGCTCAGTGATCTCAACCTTGCTCTAAAAAACCATCATAAATAGCAACTTATGTGGCTAGGGTGGAACCTCACAATGATGTTGCCCTTAATACCAATCTGTAAGGCTTTAGGGTTTCAGCAACCCCTCAGGTTCCCTAGCTTCGAGGTTCACAGTTATCGACCTTAAGAGATTTTGTGATCGTCATGGTATCTCCTTAGATAGGACTTAATATCAACTTCCTTTCCAAAGAGCTCATGATCCCTCAGAAGGTTACATGGCATGAAATTGATACATATGTCTAGAATTCCTCCTTTTAGCCATTTCCTCATAAGAATGCTTCAACTCATGAAACTGGCTCCAACTTAACTCCAAATGGATATGTTATACTTGTTTGCACATATATGATATTCGTCCAACATTTAAGTAAGGAGCCCATCCTAGAAGAAATCTGATATGTATACAACTTCAGAAAGAGATCTCTCGTTTCTATATTCCTTGAGGCATTTCATGGCTGTAGAATTGTCATTGGCCTTCACAACAAATGGAGCGAGTTTAAAAATAAATACTTCTTCATCGGGTTATTCTAATATATTCGCTCGAAGATGGTATTGAGATGTAATTCCAATTCTACATATCTCATCCTACTCGAGTTAACTACACTCAAATCATTAATCTTATTTAAAGATATTCCCAAAAGAGCAGGCACTGCTTCCCTAGGTCAAACATGCCTACGCTTGAGAGACATTCCAGTAGATGAGAGAAGAATGGGACTCCTCCTGATAAAACATTAATTGCGACACTTCATACTACTACATAACAACCAAAGAGTCGATTATGTGCAACTCTACCTAATGCTACTCAAGCTATCCCATGTGTCGTTCCTCAAGTTGAGACGGATCCTTCGGCCTTGGCTTACCATGAGGACCCTTATATGGTGGACGTAATCCTTAGCACAATAGAGAAGGAAGAAGAGAAGTGAGAAGATGAAAAAAGAAGAAGAGGGAAAGGAGGAAGATGATGTTAAAGCAAAAGAGGAAGATATAGATGCGAACAAAAATGAATCGACCAAGGAAATAGACAAAGATGAAGCGACTTCAACTCCACCCTGATCGAGAAGAATCCATATAAAATCACCTAGGAAAATTCTAAATCTCTACCAGTGTCTAGTCAGAGGACCATCCACACTTCTAACACTTGAGGAGGTCTATGTTTGACTTGAGAATCTAGGGGATTTAAGCTTCAGGATTTCAATATCGATAATTTCCTCACTCCAAATACTTTAAACTTAAACCAAGCCTTCGATGATGTTCCCATGCCTATTAAGGAAGATGGTATTCCACTCAAACTCCAAAGCGAGCATTGTCCATAGACTCGATTGTGCACGCCAACAATACACGCTTAGGATCATATGCACATTCACTCAGCATGTACTCTTATCTGATCCTTGAGTACTAATCAATCCTTTCTTCTTTTTAAGTATAATGAGCAAGTTTAGATTCGACACTTGGGACAAAATGGATAGTAAAAATTATATCTCTTTCCACCTATCTAATTTTCATCCATAATGCGATCCTCGTAGGGAAAAAAAAAAAGCAAAAGAGCTAAGAGGAAAAGATGAGAAGAAGAAGAAGAAGAAAGAAAGCGCTACTTTGAGTGTGAAAGACCAAGGGACTGCTCTATGTCTAAACGAAGTTCGTGCTCTCCTCACCGCAAAAAATCTCCACTTCCCAAATCCTTATATTCATACTCCAACAGGCCTGATTCTTCGAAGAGACGTAGGCCATTTACTTCTAAGGACCTAACCACCAGCATCACTCTGCTATCTTAGGCCTTGGCACCTACACACTTCAAATCCAAAGCCGCACAATCTTCTACTTCCATCCACCAAAAAGATCAAGCATGGAACATATTATGGCTACTACCTTTTTGTTGTCCCCTCTAGAAGTCTCATCCACCAATGCTTTATTAATGCGAGAGATCGTACATCTTGGGATGGACTTAACAGGGATTTAGTTCACGAATAATATGGAGGACATACCCCCAAAGGATCTGGATATGTGTTTGTCACTTCTTAAGAAGCTGGTGGATCGGTACATCTAATGAAGTGTGTTAGCTAAGAGCCTAGCTGATTTGAATAAGAAATATCGCCGTAATCTAGCGATGACGGAAAAGGAGAGGGACAAAAATGGAAAACAAAATAAGAAAAATATCTTCGATCACCTAGAGAATGTAAAGATAGGGTTAGCCGCCAAAGATAAGGCGACCAAAGAATTTATAAAAAAGCACCAGTTTATATCCGAAAATAGAGTCCAAGATAAGGGTTTTATGTGAAAAAGTGTAGATACCTCATGTACACACTAGCGATTTGGCAAAGGGAATGGCCGACCTTCAAACAAAAATGAAGGTTGAAAATTACAAAGCTGCAGCATGACTTGATGAATGAGAATAGTGAAAAAGTTGAAGTGGGTTGCAGAACTATGGATCTTAATGCTAATTAAACACTAGAGGAAATGAATAATAGTTCTAACATGTATAAATATTTTTAAATTTCTTTCAAGATTAATATTTAATTATAGATTGTCAACATAGAAATATACCAACAATCAATCACAAATCCAATCACAATTAAAAAATAAAAGCACTAAATTAAAGTAGAGAGTTAGATAATTGACATTAGGAATATTATACTCGTTAGGATTTCTCTTACATCTAGTCTCGTGCAATCGCTTGTACAGATTTCTTTTCAAATGCTAATCTTTAACTGGAAAGAAGGCAAATCTAAATATAATCTCGATATCAAGGTACGACACACACAATCTTGAATTTCTTTGCTGAGGGTAGACTCACTTGATTTGATCAAACTACAAGCATACTCACTAGATTTTTGGTCTATTAAGCATACCCACTTTGTTTGAACGGGCTACAAGCACGTCTAAGCAAATACAAATAGAGTTGATAATTTTTCCAAAGATAATTTCTTGAACTTTTGATACAATGGATCATATTGCCTCTTGGATAGGACTTTGATCTGTGAATTGAGAGAGAGATGTTTCCGAAATAGTATGAAAGTAGTATTGAATCAATATAAAGAAGTACGAGTTGATTCTTTGTGACTTTGAAGAGAATAGAGTATATTTCTCAATGGAATTTTCAAGAGAGTAAGAGGAGGAAAGAAAGTAAGTAATTATTATCAAAAAAAAAAAAATTGCACTCCCTTTTATGTTGTAAATTAATAGTTGTGTCTGTTTGTGAAGAATTGGGATGCACATACATTTCCTTTCAAAATTTGAAACACCATTTGGCGACATGTATGTCGACTTACCCTTTCTTATGTGTAGACATATGCTACTGTATTTCGAGAACATATTTGTTTTAAAATGTTTTGAAATTCCTATACTTTTTAAATAATTTGAACATAGTTTATAAAAATTTGAACTTTGAAAACAAAATTAAAAATATTTTGAAATATATTTTGTTTAAAAAATATATAAAAGATAAGAAAATTGGAGATAAAAATCAAAACTGCTATCAAAGACTTTAACAACAAATGATATGACTCTATACACTAAATTATAATCTTGAAATCTTCATATCTTGGTTTTTAAACTCATGGGTCTTCATGTCTATCTCTTGAGCCTTTATACTATACAGTCTTCGATTCAATATATGTATAATATTTTGCACTGTATACTATATAACTTGGTAAAGCATTAATATTTATATTTTATATGATTGCGTAAGGTTATTATCAAGGTTGTTATCAACCAAATCAATAATTGGGGTTTTAACAATCTACCCCTATGATGATGACAACCATTAAATATTCATATATATAAACTATAATATAACTCCATCTGAGTTACATAAACCCCCTGAACACATTCATGTATATATTTTATATTTTCCTCCCTCTTTGTCACCAACAAAGATGGATGAAAAATAAAACTCCCCATAACTGAAATAATTTTTTAGAATATGAAGTCAAAGTCGGTTATGTTTGGTACAAAATAATTAAACCATATATAATGATGCAATTAATACAATTGTGATATATGACGACTGTATGATGATAATTGAAACTAGATATATTATGTAATAAAGATAACACAAACTATATTCATTAATTCAAATCCGTTTGTTCTATTTGTTGTATTAATCATCCGTACAATCAAACCAAACAACTAGATATTCCTTGGAACTTCAAACCAACCATCAAGTCCAAAGATTGGATTCGCTTTGATGGAATCCAAATCTTCATTATCCTTGTTGTTGAGCATTCTAGTAGTTGGTTTAATCGTCTTTGATTAAGGAAGAAATCAACCACCGAAAGGCATCAAAATGCTTTTCTTGCTCTTTGATCATTTGCATTTGACTTAATTCTAACTGTCTTTGATTACTTAAGATACCTGAAAGATTGAAGTGTTTCTTCAAGATTTTCACATAATTTTCGATGTGGAGAAGACATGTTTTAAGAAGGAAGTTTGAAAATTGAAGGGGATAAAAGGATGAAATGAATAATGTAATTTTCTAGAAGAAATAGGCTTAAATAGGAGTAAAAAGTCATTTGGAATGTTTGAATAAATGTTGGTTATTTTATTTTTAAAATTCAAATTTTTACAAATTGGCCAGGATATGTCTACATATACCAAATATGTTTGTCAACATATATAACTTAAAATGAAATTTTTAAAGTTTTGTCTTTATTTATTTCCATTCTATTTTAATGACTTCTATAGACCATAAGAACAATATATAGCAATAAGAATAATTTTCATTAATACGAAAAGATGATACCTACCATAAAGGTGGAAGACATAAAGATGATATAAATTGAATTAGAAAAATACACCAAAATAAGACTAGAAATAATTGGATAAACTTAGAAAGATGCAGTGATGATGAATTTTCACTAAGCTTATGAATAATTTTCCTAAAGTATTTGTGCACTTTGTTGGAGAGGGAACTGAACTTGTGACGATCCAAAATTTCTGGATATTTGAAATTTGAAATATTTAATTGATTTTAAATATTTGAAGGTTAGTTAACTTTAATTTCAAATATCATTGATTCTAGATAATTTAAATATTGAATTTAATCATTGGAAATTCGATAAAAAATGAAACCTGAGATTCTGAGCTTGTTGAAATTATTTCAAAGGCTTGAGAAATTTGTATTGATAATACTGAAGGTAATAGAACCTTCAAAATTGAATTTTTAGATGGTTTGTTCAGTTTTGAAATTTTATTGTTTAAATTGAATTTTAAAAAGAGCCTTCCGAGGCACAGTCTTGGAATAGTGTGTTATTATGGGATTTCAATTTTCATGGTGTTTGGAGTGATCGTTTGGCCATACGGTAGATAAACGCGTTAAAATCTTTATCGAAAATTTAATATAATAACTGGTTTAAAAAGCTATCTTCTCCGTACGATCGAATTAGGACTCAGAACCTTTTCAATTGCGTCCAGAATAGGGGTTTAATGTTACAAACCCTTAGTGGCACGCCTCGATTGGAGATCGAGATTGTGAGTTACGATAATCGAGACAATTTAAATTTGAATTTAAATATAAATACAATATATGCTTTCCTGTCTCTCCACTATGGACACATATAACATCTGTCCACCCTGAGGACACGTCTCTTGCATTGTCTGACATGTGCAATTTTTATCCTTCTTGTTTTCTTTATTTAAAATTAAAAAAATCATAAAACAATCGAAAAGAAAAAAAAGAACTATGGCTGATAAACCCCAAATCAAATCTCGTATCCTCCTTACTAAATCTATCAGAGTGGAAATGGCGGAATCATTTTTTGAATCAAATTCGATTCTAGAATCGCATCTCCCTTTAAATTTGAATTCTCGATTCTTTCCAAATTTACTTCTGTCCTTACAAATCAATCGAAGCCTTGTTCGGATCATTGGCATGTAGTAAAGTAGTGGGGTCGTTCGAGGACCTAAGGGGTTTCGTTCATAAGGTAATGGCGATCGATTCTGTAAAGGAAACAAGATCGCGAGGCGTCGAGGTGCAACCGAGGTTGGAGGAGGGAATTCGCGTGGATTGGTGGCGTCTTCGACGCGGCAATGGAGGCACGGTCATCTTGGGGGTAAGGCCGATGGAAGCGGCGCGATGTGGGGAGCTGGGAAGAAGAGGCTGCGAATATGGAATAGAGGTGTCGCGAGTGGTAAACGAAGCTCACAAGGCAGCCGTGTTCAAGCAAGCTAGGGTTTTGTGCTGCAAGGTGTTCGTATCCCTGGGCGTGTGCGTGATCTTTTGGGAGGAAGGTAACCTAAATTTCAAGCATTTGTACCATAATCATGTTAAAATGGAAAATAAAAATACATATAAGATTTTTATTACTGTGATAATTTTTTTATGGAAACAGAGAAAAAAAAGGTAATATGTTTACAACAAGGTAAATATGTTTGTAATTTATTTTTATTTAAATTTGATGATGTGTGTGTGTATGTATATATAGTAAAGCAGAACTAGAAAACCAATTTTTCGAATAAAAATATATATGAGCACACACACCAATTCTTAATATGTATAAAGTAAACAGAAGATGTATAGACGTAATTTTTGAAAAATATAGAAATTTATATAAAGATTTGTTTTTAAAATATATACATATATATAATCTATATGGATCATTTTTATGAATATATATATATGTAGTTTCTAAAGGAGAAATAAATTTTATATACCTCTATCCATTCTAAACTTATTAGTTTAAAATTTTAAAATAATTTATTAAGGTGGTTAATTTGTCTAATTAACTTATTTAATTATTTTAGTCACTAAAAGATTTTTTTTAAAAGGGATTATTAGTTTAATTTAAAATCATTAGCTAAAATTTAATCATTAGTCAAAATTAAATTATTAGTTTTAAAATTAAATTTATTAAACGGAATTGATTGTTCGATTTATTTGAATATTAATAAAATCATCTAATATTTATACAAGGTCTTAAATCATAAAGAAACAATCTGGTTTGGATCGGATTGCAAATTAAAGGCAAAGGTGAGTTAATCTCACTCATCAGGATTTTATTTAAATTTAAATAGTTAAATTTAAATTTTGGTTGAATAATCGAATTGATTGGATGTGGTATATTATATAGTAGTATATATATATTGGAGTGATTGATTTCCCGAATTATATAGCGGATGAGACCCTATGCGTCCCATAATAGCGGAGGATATAATATAAACCCATATACCACCATATTCCGCCTCGAAGTGGAATTGGTATTTTATATTGTGTTGACATCTGTGGATGCAGGGAAACAGGTTGGAGGGATCCAACTAGATTCCTCAAAATTATTTAGATTGTTTTAATATCCTGTGATATGGTTTATTTGATATTCTGTGATAAATTAGATTGGTAATTGAAAATATTGATTCCCATGGTTTGATTAAATATATTTGGTATGCCGAGTTATCAAATTATATAGACTAGATTTTCAAAAGAGACATAAATGAAAAATTCTTAAGTAAATAATTATAGAGGTTGGGATAAATAAATTGGAAAAGGATAAAAGTGGACTTTTAAATTTTAATAAATAAATTCCGGGTATGTGAAAGGAGATTTTGAATAAAAGGGGAAATAAAGAATTTTAAAAACTTAAGTGATATCATTTAAAAGAATAAAGAATTTATTTTAAAAAAATTCAAGGTTTGAAATTTCTTGGAAGAATAAAGAATGGATCTAGAAAAGTATGAAATTGGTATTCAGTTTAAATAAGATTTTAGATTTTAATAAAGAAGTTAAATCTGAAATTTTGGGTTTTGAAATAAACTTGGATAAGCAAAAGAATTTATTTTGATGGAGTAAATTTTGGAAACTAGTTTGGAAATTGATTTAGTATTTGAAACTGTGTTTTGAAAGAAGGGTGGGACTATGGAATTTATAAATTGGGTTTATAAAGTGAGATGGATATCAGTGGATATTTGGAAGTATAAATTCACGGTGGGAATTTATAAAGCAATGTCAATTTGTTTTAAAATAAATAGTGGTTTATTTTAAAAAAATGTGTGAGTGAAGTGTTTTTCCCTGAAAAGCCAAGTATGTTTTCAAAACAGATTTTTAAGTAAAAGTTGAAAGTTTTAAAGTTGTTTAAAGGAATGTTTTTAAGAATTTTTATTTAAGTTGTTACAATTTTGAAGGGTAAATATTTATTAAATTAGTGATAGTGGTAATTATTTTAAAAATAAATTGATATTATGTTTTAAAAAGATAATTATTAATATTTATATTCTATAATGTAGTTTTATTTTAAAGATAGCTTGGTTAAAGTTTTATTTGAAACTTGCATAGAATTTCGTAACACTTATTTTAAAATTTAGTTTGGCTTGACTTTTATTAAAAATTAGTTATATTTTATAAAATAGTTTCATTTTAAGAATTTTTAAAACATACATACTTGAATAAAGTATTTAAGTAGTTTAAATTTAAATGTTTAAAGTATATTTTAGAATAAAGTGATTTAAACTATTTTAAAATCTAAAGTATTGGACTTGGAAATTTTCAGTGGGAAATAAACAATTTTGGGAATTTATTCCACGAGTGAAAAGATATTTGAAACTGATTTCAAAAAGATTAAAGTGAAGATATCTTGCGAAGATATTTTGAATAATAAATAATTTGGAAAATTGTTATGGCTTGGTGATTATTTGTGAACGTTATTTGATAGTCAAATAACCGACTATCAATAGTGGACAATGCGATGATCGCTTCGAAGAGACCAGGATCAGGATTAATTTCCCGAAAACTACTTCGATCCGGTTTGAATGTTTCATGAGGAAGACAAGAGCTGGATGTCGAAGATGGAGCAGTGAAGTGCAAGGGCTAATTGCTACTAATTCTGAGGGTGATTCCAAAATGGATGTAGTAGGAGTAGTGCCTTCGGTTCCGTTCGAACCTGGAATGGACTTGTATGGATGAATGCTTTCAAAACATCGTCAGGAGGACGATGAGCATTCTAAGTGAAATGTTCTCAAAAGGTAACGCTTAGCCTCGAGCATTCTAAGTGGAATGCAGCAAGGCTAAGTGGGTCGCGCCCATTAGGGTAAGGTCATCCTTGTCTAGATGTCCCTTTTTATTTCGGCTATGTGGTGCAGTTGCTGATCCCAACAGCGGGGTGATCTTACTCGGGATTACCCAGTAAGGGGTAGTCCCAGTCTTGTGTTGTAGGGGATTTAGGGTGGATCCTACATACGTTGGTCTAGACCAGGTACTGTGATAGGTGGTACCCCAGTGCCTAGTCATTCGTTGGAAATCCATTTTCCCTACGTGCCTTTTACGGTTTTGATTGTATAACCCACTTTGTGGCTAGTATGCTGGAATTAAATCATATAACAATTTCAGCTATTTGAATAAGTATTTGTATATAGACACTACTATAATATCAGAGGATTTTATAAGAAATGTTTTGATTATCGTAAGGTAAAAACCCGACATGTTTATTTGTGGCGTGGTCTTACAAGATACCTTTGATTTCAAATCATTTTGAAACTTTAATAATCCAACTGAGTGTGTTTTCTCACGCTAGTATTCCAGACTGACTCGGGTGTTATTTAACCATAATGCTCTGGTCAGACCGAGTATTATAGAATACAGGGAAGGATGTTGTGGAGCTCAGGGGACGAGCTGGATGGCAAGACGTACTTCCGTAATTGATTAATATTCCGCTGTGTTGTTTTACTGCATAGTCAGTTTTGTGAGGATAGGTTATGATAACTGTCCAATTGTGTTATGAATTTTGTTGTACTCTGATAATGTAATGTATAAAACAGATATATTTTTCTTTTTTGTAAAGATCTGATATTATCTATTATGCTTTATTCCGCTGCGATGGTAAGATTCTGTGATGTTTGTTTTCTTTTCTTCTACCTCCTTCTTCTTTTAACCCCAATGGTTCGATTTTTCGGGCGTCGAAGAATCAGGTCGTTAAACTTGGTATCAGAGCCGAATGTTAAGCGAGGACCTTGGCTCTGGTGGGGATTACTCATTTAAAATAGAGTCTGTAATGCTCTAGAATGAGTTTGAGTGTATTAATAGTATGAGTGCGTATTTTTTAGTGAATATAAAATTATTTTATATTGTGTTGATTTATCGGTTGAGTGTTTATGGATTCCTGTCGATGTGTGGGACGCCATGTAATCGATAGAGGTTTCTAAACTCTTGAACAAGATAAACTGACACGGTATTGTTTTAAAATAGGGTAAATGAAATAATTTTACCCAAATTATGTTTGTATATAAAAGAAATAATATTCAGTAAATTATTATAGTTATATATGATTGCTTGGTTGTTAGGAAGAGATAATATTAGATTATTATCATGGTTGTGTAAAATTTGTATAAGGAACTGAAGTCATAACTAAAAGCTAAGAAATAAATTCATATACAAATGGGATTTGCAAATGTAAACTATAAATGTGATTTATAAATTGAAATAAAATTCCAAATTAATATTTGAATATGAATTGAAAGGATTTGAAATTTTGGAATTTTGGGAAAAAGTTTAAATTCCTTTGGATTTGAAAATGGTTTTCAAAAGTTTTGGAGAAATAAGGGTGATAATATTGGAGAAATATTTTGAATTAGATGTGAAATCTGGTGAGATTTGGAATTTAAAAATATTCGAAGGGGAGGTAAAAGCACTAAACTCTTTTCGGTCGCTAGAAAATAACTTCGGTAATGACTACAACATCAGCGATGTTCATTTTCGAGTTTCCAATAGAGGAATTGTTACCCGAATGATTTAATTTGGAATTGTTTGCGAAGCTTAGTTGGTTTTAAAAATTCAAGGGATAATTGGATATGCAATCAAATTATGGATTTTAAAAAAATGATTTTTTTGAAATATTGAAGTTTGGTTTAGTAAAACCGCTTTGATTTTAAAATACAAAGGAATATTGAATATTTTATTGTTGCAAAATTTAGTTTAATTTTGTAATGTAAAGGAATATTTTGGTTTGATATAATTGATTTCAAAAATGATTTTGAAATGTTAAGAAATTGATTAAAGAGACTCTAGAATCTTATTAAAAATGAAATTAAAATAAATAAGCTGGAAAACTTATAGAATTTAAAAATTCAAATTAAAATGGAATGTAATTGAATCTAGTAAATAAAAGTAAAAATTTATTTTATTGAAAGTAAATTTGTGGGAGAACAAATTTATTAAAATTTGTAACTAATAGAACTAGAATTAAAGTTGAATGATGGAATGAATTTAAATTGTGTCAAGAAAGTGAACTGCAAATTTGTTCGAAGGAACTAAAAGAAGTAAAAGTTTAGAAAAAAAACTTTTTATTGAAATATGGAATTTGTGGAATAAAATTCAACTTGAAAGGGTGACTAGAGAATAAAGTTAAAAAGATAAGCCAATTAAAGAAGGTTGTAAATGGAAATAAAATTGTGGATAGACAAATGAATTTGCATTTGTAAAGAAAACTAGAATTGAAACTGAATATTAGGAATTAATTTAAACTGTGTGTAATGGAAGATAGTCAAGATTTGACTAAATAAAATAAAGGACTTAAATAATATTTGTGAGTAAACTAATTGATTAAATATAGATAAAAACGAAGTGATAAAGTGAAGTTGAAAGATTAATTCGTAGTGAACTAAAAATAATTTAAAGTTTGGAAATAAATCCATTGGGATTTAAATAAATTAATAGTGAAACTAATTAAAGAAAATATTTATTTGAATATGGTTTGAGATAAAGGTAAATAGAATTCAATATCTAAAATGAAGGTAAATTGAATTCATATGGAATTGTAGATCCAGTTTAAAAATAAGTGGATATAAAGGCTAAAGAGGTAGGGTAATAATATAAGAGTATATAAAATGCTTATATTAAACTTAAGAAATGAAGGGTGAAATTCTTAAGTAAGTTTGGTACTGGAATTATATTAAGTAATATTGAAATGGAGACTAAGTAAGATTGTGAAATGAGTTAATTGCGGATAAGAATGGAAACCAAAATTAATGTGAATAAAGGAGAATTGATATAGCTAATAATCAATGGATATAAATACGTAAGATACACGTATATTATTTTATTTTATTCGCATAGTGATTTGATCCAGATTCGAGCATAGAATTTTGAGATAATTATATCGATCCGAGTTGGGATTTTTCTCTCGATTTTCGACGGTGAACTCTGGATATGAATTTTTGATTGATTCTGAAAATTCTCTATCATAGTTTGTGGCTATGCAAGGAGGTTGACGGTTTCTGATCAAGAAACCAGATCTGAGTCCGCACTAGAAAGTCGTGTGGACGATACTAGTTCGGAAGTGAAATTGTATGATCGAGCGAGCGATTGAATTTGATATTGCGTACGGATGGTATATCTATATCGTACGGACTTAAATGAAATAGATATTGAAACTATTGTAAAGAAATGCATAAAATGATTGTGAAATCTTTAATTGGACATTATTTCTTAGTAAGATACAGGTATCTAAAGGCAAAGGATAAATGGATGTTTTTTTTTCAAAGATAATTGAATTGGACATCACAAAGGTATGTATTTAAATTTCTGTATGAAGTTTGATGATTTTCTGATCCAATCACTTGGCCTTTTGTTTTCTTTTGAAATCTGGGGGCCCATAGTGGCATTTTTTAGTTGTTCCGATCTAGCCGCGCAAAGGAGACGCTGGCAAAAAATTTCGAGAATTTAGGGAGTTAGAAAATTTTTGAGAAATTTTGATAATTTAAAATTAGGTTTTAAATTTAAATTTGAATGGTTGGGTAAGAGGTATTGGTTGGAACTAATGAAAGATTTTTGGAAAGTTAGTAAGGTTGATAATGTCTTTATAAAAAAGATGGTTTTGGGTATTATTAAAAACAAGTTGGTTGGGAAATAGTAAACGGGTTATGGACCATTCCTCTTAACTAGTAATTTCGGGGACGAAATTCTTTTAAGGGGTGAGGAATGTGACGGCCCAAAATTTTTAGATATTTGAAATTGGAAATATTTAATTGATTTTAAATATTTGAAGGTTAGTTAACTTGAATTTCAAATATCATTGGTTCTAGATAATTTAAATATTGAATTTAATCTTTGGAAAATGGATAAAAAATGAAACCTGATATTCCTAGCTTGTCGAAATTATTTCAAAGGCTTGAGAAATTTACATTGATAATGCTGAAGGTAATAGAACCTTTAAAATTGAATTTTTAGATGGTTTGTTCAGTTTTGAAATTTTATTGTTTAAATTGAATTTTAAAAATAGCCTTCCGAGGCACAGTCTCGGAATTTGACGAAACTAGTTCCATTGGATCTGTAATAGTGTGTTTATTATCGGATTTTAATTTTCGTAGTGTTTGGAGTGACCGTTTGACCATACGGTAGATAAATGCGTTAAAACCTTTATCGAAAATTTAATATAATAACTGGTTTAAAAAGTTATCTTCTCCGTACAATCGAATTAGGACTTGGAACCTTTTCCATTGCATTCGAAATAGGGTTTTAACGTTATAAACGCCTAGCGGCACACCTCGTTTGGAGATCGAGATTGTGAGTTACGATAATCGAGACAATTTAAATTTAAATATAATATATGCTTTCCCTTCTTTTCACTATGGACACATATAACATCTGTCCACCCTGAGGACATGTCTCTTGCATTGTCTGACACGTGCAATTTTTATCCTTCTTGTTTTCTTTATTTAAAATATAAAAAATCGTAAAACAATCCAAAAGAGAAAAAGGAACTATGGCCTATAAACCCCAAATCTAATCTCATTTCCTCCTTACTAAATCTATCAGAGTGGAAATGGCGGAATCATTTTTTCGAATCAAATTCAATTCTAGAATCGCGTCTCCCTTTAAATTTGAATTCTCGATTCTTTCCAAATTTACTTCCGTCCTTACAAATCAATCGAAGCTGTGTTCGGATCATTGGCATGTAGTAAAGCAGTGGGGTCGTTCGAGATCCTGAGGGGTTTCGTTCATAAGGTAATGGCGATCGATTTTGTAAAGGAAATAGGATCGCGAGGCGTCGAGGTGCAATCGAGGTTGGAGGAGGGAATTCGCGTGGCTTGGTGGCGTCTTCGACGCGGCAATGGAGGCGCGGTCATCTTGGGGGTAAGGCCGATGGAAGCGGCGCAATGTGGGGATGCTATGAAGAAAAAGCCGTGAATATGGAATAGAGGTGTCGCGAGTGGTGAACGAAGCTCGCAAGGCGACCTTGTTCGAGCAAGCCAAGGTTTTGTGCGGCAAGGTGTTCGTATCCCTGGGCGTATGCGCGATCTTTTGGGAGGAAGGTAACCTAACTTTCAAGCATTTGTACCATAATCATGTTAAAATGGAAAAGAAAAACACATATAAGATTTTTATTACTATGATAATTTTTTTATGGAAACAAAGAAAAGAAATGGTAATATATTTACTACAAGGTATATATGTTTATAATTCATTTAATTTAAATTTGATGATGTGTGTATATATGGAAATATATACAGCAAAGCAGAATTAGAAAACCAAATTTTCGAATAAAAATATATATGAACGCACACACCTATTCTTAATATATATATAAAGTAAATAGAAGATACATAGAGGTAAGTTTTGAAAAATATAGAAATTTATATAAATATTTGTTTTTTTTAAAATATATATATAATCTATATGGATCATTTTTATGAATATATATATATATATATATATATATATATATATATATGTATATGTATGTAGTCTCTAAAGGAGAAATAAATTTTATATACCTCTATCTATTCTAAACTTATTGGTTTAAAATTTAAAATAATTTATTAAGGTGGTTAATTTGTCTAATTTACTTATTTAATTATTTTTAGTCACTAAAAGCTATTTTTTTTAAAAAGGGATTATTAGTTTAAATTAAAATCATTAGTTAAAATTTAATCATTAGTCAAAATTAAATTATTAGTTTTAAAGTTAAATTTATTAAACGAAATTAATTGTTCGATTTGTTTGAATAATAATAAATCATATAATATTTATATAAGGTCTGAAATCATGAAGAAACAAGCCGGTTGGATCGGATTGCAAATTAAAGGCAAAGGTGAGTTAATCTCACTCATCTGGATTTTATTTAAATTTAAATAGTTAAATTTAAATTTTGGTTGAATAATTGAATTGATTGGATGTGGTATATTATATAGTATATATATATTTTGGAGTGATTGATTTCCCGCATTATATAGCGGATGAGACCCTATGCGCAGCATGATAGCGGAGGATATTATATAAACCCATATACCGCGATATTCCACCTCGAAGTGGAATTAGTATTTAATATTGTGCTGACATTGTGGATGTAGGAAAACAGGTTGGAGGGATCCAATTGGATTCCTCAAAATTATTTAGATTGTTTTAATATCCTATGATATGGTTTATTTGATATTCTATGATAAACTATATTAGTAATTGAAAATATTGAATGCCATGGTTTGATTAAATATATTTGGTATGCCGAGTTATCAAATTATATAGACCGTATTTTCAAAAGAGACATAAATGAAAATTTCTTAAGTAAATAATTATAGAAGTTGGAATAAATGAATTGGAAAATGATAAAAGTGGATTTTTAAATTTTAACAAATAAATTCCGAGTATGGAAAGGAGATTTTGAATAAAAGGGGAATAATGAATTTTAAAAACTTAAGTGATATTATTTAAAGGAATAAAGAATTTATTTTAAAAAAATTCAAGGTTTAAAATTTGTTGGAAGAATAAAGAATAAATCTGGAAAAGTATGAAACCGGTATTCAGTTTAAATAAGATTTTAGATTTTAATAAAGAAGTTAAATTTGAAATTTTGGGTTTTGAAATAAACTTGGATAAGCGAAAGAATTTATTTTGATGGAGTAAATTTTGGAAATCAATTTAGAAATTTATTTAGTATTTGAAACTGTGTTTTGGAAGAAGGGTGGGACTATGGAATGTATAAACTGGTTTTATAAAGTGAGATAAATATTAGTGGATATTTGGAAGTATAAATTCACGGTAGGAATTTATAAAGGAATATGAATTTGTTTAAAAATAAATGGTGGTTTATTTTTAAAAATGTGTGAGAGAAGTGTATTTCCATGAAAAGCCAAGTATGTTTTCAAAATAGATTTTTAAATAAAAGTTGAAAGTTTTAAAGTTGTTTAAAGGAATGTTTTAAGAATTTTTATTTAAGTTGTTAATGTTAAAGGGTAAATATTTATTAAATTAGTGATAGTGGTAATTATTTTGAAAATAAATTGGTATTATGTTTTAAAAAGATAATTATTAATATTTATATTCTACAAAGTAGTTTTATTTTAAAGATAGTTTGATTAAAGCTTTATTTGAAACTTATATAGAATTTCGTAACTCTTATTTTAAAATTTAGTTTGGCTTAACTTTTATTTTTAAAAATTAGCTATATTTTATAAAATAGTTTTATTTTAAGAATTTTTAAAATATATATATTTGAATAAAGTATTTAAGTAGTTTAAATTTAAATGTTTAAAGTATATTTTAGAATAAAGTGATTTAAATTATTTTAAAATCTAAAGTATTGGACTTTGAAATTTTAAGTGGGAAATAAACAATTTTGGGAACTTATTCCACGAGTGAAAAAAAATTTGAAACTGATTTCAAAAAGATTGAAGTGAAGAAGATATCTTGCGAAGATATTTTGAATAATAAATAATTTGAAAAATTGTTATGGCTTGGTAATTGTTTGTGAATGTTATTTGATAGTTAAATAACCGACTGTCAATAGTGGACAATGCATTGATCATTTTGAAGAGACCGAGATCGGGATTAATTTCCCGAAAACCACTTCGATCCGGTTTGAACGTTTCGTGAGGAAGACAAGAGCTGGAAGTTGAAGATTGAGCAGTGAAGTGCAATGGCTAATCGCTACTAATTCTGAGGGTGATTCCAAAATGGATGTAGTAGGAGTAGCGCATTCGGTTCCGTTCGAACCTGAAACGGACTTGTACGGATGAACGCTTTCAGAACATCGTCAGGAGGACGGTGAGCACTCTAAGTGAAATGTTCTAAATGGTAACGCTTAGCCTCAAGCCTCATCAACGGGGAATGACTGAAAATCAGAGGTTATGCGGTAAGGCTAAGTGGGTCACGCCTATTAGGGTAAGATCATCCCTGTCAAGATGTCCCTTTTTATTTCGGCTGTATCGTGCGGTTGCTGATCCCAATCGTGTGGTGATCTTACTCGGGATTATCCAATAAGGGGTAGTCCCGGTCTTGTGTTGCTGGGGATTTAGGGTGGATTCTCGGTACGCTGATCTAGACCAGGTACTGTGATAGGTGGCACTCCAGTGCCTAGTCATTCATTGGAAATCCATTTTCCCTACGTGCCTTTTACGGTTTTGATTATATAACCCACTTTGTGGCTAGTATGTTGGAATCTAATCATGTAACAATTTCAGCTATTTGAATAATTATTTGTATATAGACACTACTATAATATCAGAGGATTTTATAAGAATGTTTTGATTATCGTAAGGTAAAAACCCGGTATATTTATTTGTGGCGTGGTCTTACGAGATACCTTTGATTTCAAATGATTTTGAAAATTTAATAATCCAATTAAGTGTGTTTTCTCATGCTGGTATTCCAGACTGACTCGGGTGTTATCTAACTACAATGCTTGGGTCAGAATGAGTATTATAGAATACATGGAAGGATGTTGTAGAGCTTAAGAGACGAGCTGGATGGTAAGACATACTTTCGTACTTGATTAATATTCCGCTGTGTTGTTTTACTGTATAGTCAGTTCTGTGAGGACAGGTTATGATAACCGTCCAGTTGAGTGTTATGAATTTTGTTGTACTCTGATAATGTAATGTATAAAACAGATATATTTTTCTTTTATGTAAAGATTTGATATTATCTATTATACTTTATTCCGCTACGATGGTAAGATTCTGTGATGTTTGTTTTGTCTTCTTCTATCTCCTTCTTCTTTTAACCCTAATGGTTCGATTTTTCAGACGTCGAAGAATCGGGTCGTTAGAGAACTTCTACTTAAAGAATGTTTAAGCTTCTTTTGATTTTTGGAAGGCTTCTCTTGGTTCTTTAGGATCTCTTTGTTGGAAAAGTGAGGTGGTTTGTCAAAGCTTTCTAAAGAAGTGTCCATTTCCTCCTCCTCTTCTTCTTGATTTACTTCTTCTTCTACATCCAAATCGTTACCTTCTTCCTCTTCTTCTTATTGTATTTCTCGCTCCACTTCGCATGCCGATCTTCCTTCTTTTTCAACTAGAGTTTCATATGGTTCAAAATAGGGAGGAATATGCATAAAGAAAAATGTTGACCTTGTCAAAATTTTTTTGAGGTAGAGTTGGTTCTCTTCTTCTATCAACACTAAAATATATGAAACTTCTAGTAAGATACGCACCATGGTAGAGTGTGTTCTCATATCTAGAAACATTACAACCAAAATACCCTTTTACAACGGCAATGCCCACTGTAATAGTGGTTTGACAATGGGTCAACGCCCATCTTATTAGACGATGTTGTAATAGACCCTAAAGATTTTACAACAGTCCGAAACCGTAGTAAAAGCCCGTTGTAGTAAACTTTTTTACCACGTTTTTTGCCCGTTGCAATAAAAACATTTACAACTGTTTTTGCACATTGCAATAGGTCTTTTACAAATATTGTTGCCCATTGTCAAAAAATTCAAATGAGAAAAAAAATACAAATACTACTACGTTGCACATATAAATTTAAAATTAACTTTTATTAAAACCAAAATATTGTAGAAGTAATATACGTATTTATATCTAGTAAAAATAACAAAAAAGATTTACATTTCTAAATGCCGAAAAGTTTCATGCATTACATTATGCTTTTGCCATTCTATTTTAGCTGCACTTATCTATCCTGATCCATATATGCAACTGCCTTGTTCATACATTGCGTTATGCAAATATATGGACAAACAGTTTGGTCTTACAGTATCTTGTGGCACAACACCAATACATTTAGCTGATATTACTATCTTGTTTCATATTAATAAATATGAGCAAGATTCTCACTCCTTGGTAGCAAGAATCTGAACACTAGCATACTTGATATCCCAGCTGAGCTCGGAAAGAGCCCATTCAGCACCACCTAAACTATATGCATTTTCATTCACATAATTCAAAAAAGTTTCAATTTTGTTGCTTTATGTAGCCATAATGCGGCCCAGAGTAACTCTTCTCCATAGCCCCTTGTTGAAGGGTAGTAGCCCTTTACATTTTCTATGCTTTTATGGTATTTCCCTCTGTATTTATCTCCAAATTCAAATAATTGTAATAAAAAAGATAACCAATCGATTTCAATGATGTTGCAAATCTAATAACTATAATAACAATGTCATTTTTCAAAAATAATTAATGGTGACTGTTTGTAGCTATTAATGATTCCTTTAAAGCAAATACTTTGACCATTGAATAAAAATCAAGTAAATTTTGTGATATGATATGAACAAAATCATGCATATGTAATTGCACTTGTTGTTGGTTGCAAACAGTTGTGAATTTAAAGCCTATTTATTAAATAACTAACACATTGGTTTAGTCTCACTAAATGACTTCCACGGTGTCATTTTATATACAACATACCAAAACCTTCACGTCACATAGTACTAGATCATTAAAATCCTTCCACGTTATATTATAACAAAATTAATTTAGTTGAGATAAAGAATATGTACATTCAAGGTTAAGTTTTCAACTTTCAAAAAATAGTTTCAAATGTATATACCGTTTCAAAAAACTATCCTTATAAAAAACATGCCAAACAAGTTCTAACATGAAAGCATAAATCAACAAATAAAGCATATAACCATAAAAGAACATAAAAAATTAAAGAACTATTCATCCACTTTCCTAAATGAGCAAAATTTGAGACCGTTCTCACATGATAATGGAGATTTCAAACCTTCAGTCTTTATCGGCTATTCGAACTTAGGACATGAAGTTATTATCTTCAACTCAAGAACTTGATAGCATCTAGATGTTCTGTAAACCTAGTTCCATCCATGATGTACCTGTATAACACATACAAAGTAGCTTTTTAAAATAATACGTATGAATGGATGCTTAACCAGTATATGTAAGATAAGTATCTTAAGCTATTTGGGATCAATAATGTTGATTAAATAGCAAATAAGACACAATACTACTACTACTACTCTTTCCCAAAGTATATTTTCCAAGATTAACAAGAAAATTACAGGTGGAATGTCCAAAAAAACACTAAGAAAGTGAAATATTAATAAAATGAATCTAGAGAGAGGAATGTATTATTCACAACATACGTAGGATAGAAGTAACTCTAAATCATGCCTTTTAAGAAACCGGTATTGCAAATGCATCACTGAAAAAAAGCTGATCCAATTGCAAAGAAAAAAATTCAAATCACCAATCCGATTCTTCTAACTGATACATACGACTAATCACATGCTTTGAACAATCAAACGTAGTATTTAAAGTTAAACAAGAAACATCCATATGAAACGAAGAGCTAATAAATACCTCTAAATTAATATATTTATTCAAAAGTCAAATAATGAAAATTATTCACTTGCAAATAAAAAAAATGAGAGAAGCAGAAAGATTTTACCTATCTTGATAGAAGTAACACTTAAACGCATGCTTTGAACAGAACACCGATACTGCTAGTAGCCACTCCTTTGCCCAATCCGCTAAAAGTGCCTCCAATTACAAAAATGTACTTCATATTTCTCCCTTTCAAATTGAAATTGAGGTGAGAAGATGGGAAATTGAAGATCCAAATCAAAAAGGAGAGAAAAAATATGGAATTTCAAAGAATTGGAAAAGGCTATACTGGATGGATAAGGAAGAGAGTTCGAACTTGAAAAGACTCCATTAAACTTCGCACCCAAATCTAACCCGAAAAGTAATCCTCAACTTACGCAAACACGAGGCACAAATTTGGTGAATTAAGCTGCAGATATGATAAATATGAGAGTTGCTAAAGTGGAGAGCTTTGCTACCTTTTAGGTGGCGGAGTTTAGATTGATGTAGGAAACAGGCAGTGCATCAAACATTGTTAAGATCCACGTGTGGTGCAAAAATCATCGATAATGGCCTCTAGTTGAAAGTAGAGCAAGTGTTAAAGCTCGATTTTCATTAGGAAAAGAAACAATTTTTATGGCGGTGTTTTGTTTTAGGCTGTGAAGCGAGATTACTTTTGAAGAAGAAGAGTTGAAGGAGAGGCCTCGGCTGTTTTGATTTGGGGTTGAGAAGCGGTTAAGAAAATAATATAATAGAAAATTTAGGAAGGGGCACCTAAATTTTGGATTTGAAGCCAAAACTTGTTGGTAGGCATCAAATAAAACAAACATATAAACATTCGTTTGGAATCAAATAAAAGTAACACGTTGGGTGCGTGTTCGCAAGAATAAACTGGAAAGTTTAAATTTAAACATTTGTTTGGTATAAATTTGCATTTTGAATTCAAAATGAAAACATAACTTCCCAACAGTTATACCCGCTTGCTATTTGAATCCAAATTCAAACAGTAAACGAAATGTACCCACAACGGAGGCGTTGCCCCCGTACCCCCAACTAGGAGGGTTGCCACCCCCTTGGACCCCTCCTTTCGTAATGACAATCAATTTAAATAATTTAATGAAAAACTTCCAACAAGTCTAGGTTGTTAATTATTAATTGTTTAATAGTAATTATTAATTACTAATTATTAATTTTTACTTATTACTTCTTAATTATAATTGAATATTAATTATTAGGTGTTACTTATTATGTATATTTTATTAATTGTTAATAGAATTATCAATGGCTAACTATTATATATTTAATATTAATTATTAAGTGTTAATTATTAGTTATTTCTTCTTATATATTAACTATTAATTATTAAAAATTAATTCTTATTTGTTAATTTTTAATTATGATGTGAATACCAAGGCATCGGCTACAAGTGAGAAAATAAAAGAGTTGTTGAAAATAAACTTACTAATTATTAATTACTAAATAGTAATTACTAATTATTTAATAGAAATAATTAATTATTAAATATTACTTCTTATTTATTAGTTATTAATTATCACTTCTTAATTATAATTGAATACTAATAATCTAATATTAATTATTCAATAGTTTAATTATTTAATATTAATGATAATGTAACATTAATCGGTAATTTTTAAATATCAAATATTACTCCTTATTTATTAGCTATTAATTATTACTTCTTAATTATAACTTAATATTAGTTATTTAATATTAAATATTAATTATTTAGCATTAATTATTTAATATTAATTATTAATTATTTAATATTAATTATTTCAAAATTTAATGGATCTTTTTAAATTTTAGAAAAAAATTATTTCTAGATTATTAAACTATAGTAATAATTTAATATTAATAATTAAAATTGTAAATTAATTATTAAATATTAAACATTAATTACAAAATATCAATTATTAAAAGTTAATTATTAATTATATAATATTAATTATTAATTATTTAATATTAATAATTTTACAAAGTACTAAAAATATTTATTAATTATATGTCATAAATATTAGCTATAATTTACTAATTATTAATAATTCACTATAATAAATTGTAAATGTAAAAAATAAATATTGATTATAAATAATGATTAGTAATTATGCTTTGCTAAAAAAAATTAATAATTATAAATCATTTATTAGTAATCAGTAATTGTGATAAATTATAAATAACGACCTATGTACGTTATCATTTATAATTATTAATTATGAATTACCATTTATAAATTATAAAGTAAGTATGTATGAATAATCAAAGATAATGATGATTAAAATTAATATTATTAATAATTAATTATTAAATATTAATAATTAATAATAATTAATATTTTTGAAGAAAGCCTTGTAATTATTAATTATTAATCATTAATTATCAAAAATCGGCAATAAGTATTCATTACAACATGCATTCCGTAGCCATTATAAAATCAGCATCTATTACAACGGGGAAAAGAAAATAGTTGTAATAGGCATCTATTAAAACGGGCAAATAGAGATGAAAACGGGTATCTATTATAACGGGCAAAAAACCATTGTAATAGGCGTATATTACAATGGTAAAATTAAAAACGTTGTCATAGGTGTCTAATACAACGTACAAAGTAAAAGAGTTATTGAAAAGTGGTATATACTACAACATGCCTGAAAAACCCATTGTAATAGGTTTCTATTACAACGGGCATTTAAAGACCGTTGTAAAAACGATGTTGTAATATGGCATTTTTTTGTAGTGAAATATTCTTTTAAACAAAGTTATCTAAGATGACTTGTGTCCAATTGATGTCCCAGTTTTTGAAGATGACGAAAAGAGCATTAAAAACTTTTTAAGTAGGGTTATTGTTATTACCCATCTTAGGAGTGATATTTTGTTGTAAAATGAGACTCATAAGTCTCGACTTTGGTCTAAGATTTTTATGTTTAAAATCAAATTCTTTGTCACTTTCAAAAATATCGTAAAAAACTTCATTATTTTTTTCATAAATTTTAAATGTTAAGAGGTCAATTCTATTAGATTTGCGACTAAAAATGTGGCCCAAAAGTTCATAATTTAAGTGTCATTTGCACTACTCCAAATTTGTCCCTCTTCTCCTAGAAAATTTTTTCCATTCAGATTTGCATAAAACATTTTAACCAAATCCGGATAACACAAAACAATTTTGAGAAGAGTCGAATGAACCAAGAATTTCATTTTGAAAGAAAAGATCTTGAAGACCATAAAAGGAAAAATCATCAAACTTTCAAAGCTTTCGAGAAGTTTTTTTCCCGGATATTGTGTACTCTATATAAGTATTAGTGAATTCTTTGTCATTGAATAGAAAGCCTATGGTTCTCTCTGAAAGCCATATGCTTTTAGGAGTTTGGCTTAAGAAGGCCATTCTTGAGTTTTTGAAGAGATAAGAGAATGAAGAGATATTTTGATTTTAAAATAAAATGAGTGAATGAATTGATAGAGATAGGATGAAATAATAGAGAGTGAAATGACATGTTCTCGGGTCAAAAGCTGCATTTTCAGAACATGGGAATAAATGCAGAAGAGTCGAAATTTCAAATTTTGAATTTGAAATGAAATTTAAAAATTCTAGCATGTATGTCAACACATAGGTTATGGGTATGTCAAAATATAGGCCGTAAAATCAAAAATTAAAAGCAATATACAATATATATATATATATGTATCTATATACTAATATACATCTAACATTATTATTAATACATATTTTATTCCTAAAAACATGAAGCAAAAAATTAAATGTAAAAAGTATCACTTTTTGATACGTCCTTTGGTCTAATTTGATTAATTTACTATTGTAGTGAAATAAATGTTTGCATCCTCAGTATCTGGTTCATTATCACTTGAAGTAGTATCTGAGTCATCTAATGTTACTGTATAAGCCCTCTTTCCTTTTATGAATGAATCGGTTACTGATGAGATCTTTAATTTATTTTGGTGCGGATAGTCTCTTTGCAGGCGACCGGGTTCATCATTTTGAAACATCTAATTGCAGTTTCAGTTGTAGGAGTCTCGTTTTCAAGTCTTCAAAAGTTGTTTGCCTTTCTATACTTTAGGAACTTTTTGAAATTTTTAGTCATGAAAGAAATTTCTTCATCGTTGTCATCGTTTGAATCCTGATCGTCGGTTATTGCATTGAAAGCGATGGATTTCTTTTCGATTACCTTGCTTTCTCTTCTGCCCTACAAATGTGCTTCATAGGACATTAAATTGCATATTAACTCTTCAATTTTTAGAGTACTAATATCATTAGCCTCTTTGATGACTAGTGCCTTTTGATCCTACCCTGAAGAGTGTAAATTAAAGATTTTTCTAACATGGTCCTCTTCAGAATTTTTTTTTACCTAATGCTAATAAAGACTGCACTATATCTTGAAATCCACAATACATGTCAGAAATAAACTCGTGTGGATTCATTTTAAATAACTGAAACCGATTAGTTAACATGGAAATTTTGGTCTACTTAACTTTACTAGGGCCCTCATGTGTAACTTGCAGTGTTCTCCAAATTTCACACGTAGACCTAGAAAGAGAGACTCTATTAAATTCATTTTCATCTAATAAGCAGAATAAAATATTTATGATTTTAGAATTATTCTATATAAGTCTTTGGGTTAGTAGTCTTTTATGCAAAGTTTGTCTGGGGTTCCATGTACTCATTCTATGTAATATTCCAAATATCTAAACCATTAGACTGTAAATAAATTTTCATCCTACACGACTAATAAGTATATTTGCTATCATTAAAAAATAGCGGTATAGCATTAGGTTGCCTTTAACAAAAGTGTTAATAAGTGTACTTACAATGTTGCTGGCCATTTAAAATTTTCAAAAATGAAATTATGAATTTTTGAAAACTTAGTGCTCTGATACCAAATGTGGGTTGCGGAATTATGGATCTTAAGGCTAATTAAACACTATAGGGGGTGAATATTATTTTCTAACTTATGTAGATCTTTTTAAATTTCTTTTGATATTAATATTAAATCATAGATTATAAACATAGAAATATATAAACAACCAATCACGGATGCAATCACATATAAAAATAAAAATAGTAAAGTAAAATAGAAAGTTAGTGAGGAGACACCAGAGATTTTATACTGGTATAGATTTCTCTTACATCCAGTCCCATACAATTGCTTGTATAGATTTCTTTTCATGTGCCAATCTTTAACTGGGCAAAAGGAAAATCCATACACAATCTCGATTTCGAGGCTGCGTGACACACCCTCTTGAATTTCCGAACTTAGGGTAGACTCAATTGATTTGATCGGGCTACAAGCACACCCGCTAACTTTCTGGTCCACTAAGCACATCCACTTTGTTTGAAAGGGCTACAAGCATACCCAAGCAAATACAAATAGAGTTGATAGTTTTTCCAAAGATAATTTCTTGAACTTTGGACACAATGGATCATATAGCTTCTTGGACAACACTTTGATCTTTGAATTGAGAGAGATGTTTCCAAAAGAGTAAGAATGTAGTATTGAATCAACACAAAGAAATATGAAATGATTCTATGTGATTTCAAATAGAATATAGTATATTTTTCAATGTAATTTTCAAGAGAGTAAGAGGAGGGAAGAAAGCAAGTAATTAATTATCAAAAAATTCATTTACACTCCCTTTTATATTATAAATTGAGAATTATGTCTGTTCGTGAAGAGCGGCGATGAATAGACACTTCCTTTCAAAATTTGATAAAATCTTGGCAGTATGTATGTTGACATACCCTATCCTATATGTCGACATATGCTAGTGTATTTTGAAAACATATTTGTTTTAAAATGTTTTGAAAATCCTATACTTCGTAAAATAACTTGAACATAGTATTTTGAACCTGGAAAATTTTTGTAAAATAATTTGAAATATATTTTGGTTAAAAATATATAAAAGAACAGAAAATTAGAGCTAGAGATCAAAGATTGCTATCAAGGACTTTAACAATATATGTAATGACTCTATATACTAAACTATAATCTTGAAATATTCATATCTTGGTATTTGAACTTACTAGTCTTCATGTCTATCCCTAAATCCTTTATACTGTAAAGTCTTTGATTCAATGTTTGTGTAATATTCTGCACTATATACTATATAACTTGGTAAAATATTAGTAGTTATATTTTATATGATTATACAAGGTTGTTATCATCAAAATCAATAACCAAGGTATTAACGGTTGAGGCATACGAGATGGCCAATCATATGCTCTCGAGCTCACCAAACTAGGAGAAGAGAAGAAAAGCACCTAGGACAGGGTCATAGATATAGATGCTTGCCTCATCCAGGTGGAAAGGGAAAATAATGAATTTAAATAGAATGTTGACACGACCATCTCATGCTTCTACGAAACATCATCAGGAAAGACAGCATAAAATGGCTTAATAAGTCATGCCCCGAGAATCTTATAAAAGTATGGGATACAATTCTTCGACAGGAGATTGAAAAAATGAAGAGCTTGATGAAGAGAAATAAAAACCCTCATTTTTGATGAATTTGATTTGATGGCCTTAATCGAGGGTTAGACAGCATGGCCGTAGAAGCTTCCACATCTGTTTAAACGCCTACTAAGGATCCAATCAAGTTCAGCTCTAGGGTCTTATATGAGAATATTGCTCTTATTGTTGAGATTTTTGGGTCTCACAACGCCTCAAGCGATAACAAATTTAATTGTGGCATACTTTCATGGATTAGAATCAACAAGGAGTGAAGTGAGAAGTCCATATTTATGAGAATATCAAAGAGGCAAGTTTGTGTAATATTAAATTTACCTTTAGGAAGTAATTATATTGCAGGAAGCTTACATAATTATGTAGCTGTTTGTTAAAATATCAAGTTGAGTATGTATAGAATTTAAGTAATTAAAATGAAACAAAGTAGGAAAGAATCTAACAGTAAAAATAGGTAGGTAAAAATGCAGGAAAAAGTAAAAACATGGAGAATTTTATGTATTCAGATGTTAAAGAATCCTACATCCATAAGGAAAATATCACTTTCTTATTTTATATTCCTTGTGCAAGCATCAATAGCAAAGAGTATAGAACTTTTTGTTATTAATATTAAAATTTTCAAATCCTAAAAATGATTCCATTCTATCTGTAATGCCTTTCTATTTATAGCATAGAGATGCACATGGATCAACATCACTCTTCTTCTTCTATTTTAATTTCCACCTTTGGATTCTACCACATGTCTTCCATCCATCTTATTTATTTGGAGTGCATGGATTGCTAACTGTCTTTGGTGGAAAACTCAATTTGAGCTACTGAGTTTTGGGCACCGGAGAGAAGTTTGAAATCAAAGTGGAAACATCTAAAATTGAGGCAGGAAACTAAAATTTAAATGGAACATTCACATCTGATCTGAAGGGTGAATGGCCCATGTACAACTCCTGTGTGTGAATGGGAGTAATGAAACATTTCCCTTTTCTTTAGTGCAGCTACGTCATTTTTGGTACTCTTACCATGAAGATGTTGAGAGTTATTCCTTTGTTTCATTTTGAGGCATTGTTAATACTTATGGAAAGGAACTGCGCCATTTGTGTGATACTGCCCTATGACGTTAGCTCGATGTATGTATGAATTTATTATAAGTTGTTCTTTATGTTGGTATGCATAATTTTCTTGATAAGGGTCGCTTGCGCCTTTTCCATTTTCTAACAAGTAAGGAACTGCCGTGATGAGATTCTTGGGTAACTCTATGTGCAATGCTTGGAATGCTTCTAATTCCTTGTGGTACTGCTTGAAGAGCCCTCGGTAAGTGCATCACAAGTCCAACTTGAAAGTGTTTGCAATGCATAAGCTTTTAGCCATAATAGTTGGGTTTATTAGGACATTTACTATGTGGAGTGTTTATATATGGCTTGTTTGGAGTTACTCAGGAATGTGTATTAGTGAAGGGTTAAGCATAGAGCTTATGCAGTCTGTTGTAGCCGTATTTAGACAAGAATTAGTGATTATCTAGCATTATTTTCCTTGCTTGGGGTTAGAGATGTTAGAAAGATAGGATATGCCTAATGCAGTTCATTGGCTCTAGGTAGAACTTCCTCAAAACCGCATTGCAGTTTTGATATTTTAAAGTCATATAGATATAGCAGCGCATCCCCATGGCGTATATGTTGACGTAAGATTATGATGCAGGCTGGAGAGCCGTGTTGCCATTCAGAGTATTAGGTTTGTAGAATGTTTTCTTTACCTTGTAACCACTATAGGTTTTCAGGAACATTATAATGTAATGTCGAAATTAGGAGATCGATGAAGTCCTAGAGTCTTAGTTGTCGTCATAAGATTTTTGGGTGTGGTACTCCGTGAACTTCACCTTAACATATGCTTCCTTTTCTTGTAGCCACGCTTCTATTATAAGACCAGTCCTTTTGGTTTAATTCTTGTGTCATTTCACCTTCAATAGGGTTCGAGAAATACGAATGTAAGACTTGCCCCCTAAGTCTGCAGCAATCGTAGATGGGTATGGACTTGTTTTTGTTTACATTTTCTCTTTGTATCCCATAACTTTTGCCTATTCCTTTCATTCTTTTCACAAAAGAGGAAAAGTCTTGGTATTAGTTTAGCATTTAATGCTCTTGCATACGTGTCACTTCCCCGTTGGTTTACCCTCTATAAAGCTGTAACACAATCTCTTCATTTACCGGATAAATCTGTCTTGATCTCTATGCTTATTATTCTTACTATTTAACGATCGATTGATACTTCAAAAATTTCTCATTATTTCAAATGTATGGAAAAAATTAGTGTAAGGTACATATTATTTTTTCTCTTCTTCTTGATCTTTATGTCCTTCTGTTATTGAAAAAGAAAAAAGAAGGACAGTGTTACCCGAATGTTTGTCCCGGTTATAGGATGCTGCTTATAGAGGCTTTTGTTTCAATCTGGATGATTCGGCCAAAATAAAGGGATTGTATGTCGCTCGGTCGAAGAGGGATGTTGTTAGAAACTCCACACATATCGCTCGGCTTAGGGTGGAAGTGCACCGCTCGGCCAAGTAACTCAATATGCATCATTCGGTCCAAACATACTAGAACATACTGCTTGGTCAAGGGAGTGAAGTCATACCTGGTTCAGTGCATATTTGAGGGGTTAGCAGGTTATCAGGCCTACAACAAAGAAAGGCGCTCGGCAGGACTACGCTTCGGGTCAACTACATAAGATCCACCGTTCGGTCCCCTCATTTGGTTCAGCTTGGTATATTCGCATGGTTTGGTCTACATACCTGGTTCAAAACCAGGTGTTATTTTGACCGAGAACGACAAGTGAACAATGGCTCGGTCAAGGTAGACGAGTAGGTGGAGAACGGTTCGGCATATACTACTCGACACTTACCTTTCGGCACTTATCGCTCGGCCAATGTCGCTCGGCAACTAGGCGCGGTCATTGTAGGTCGGCAAGCCTGGTTCGATGCATGCTTGAGGGGTCAACGGGTTATCAGGCCTACAACAAAGTAAGGCAATCGACATGACTTCGCTTTGGGTCAACCCGCTATTTGCTTCGGATCTCTTGAGGGTTTACTTTGAGTCACTTGATAACCGACCAAATATGATGGATCGGCATTTCTTGACCGGCATTTCTCGTTCGGCATGTCTCGCTTGACATGCATGGCTCGATACGCAGAAGTCACCTACTATAGGCCGAGATACCTTGTTCCTAGGCCCGTGAAGGAAGTTAAACCTATCTTTGCCTATAAATAGAGGGACAAGGGCAAAGAGAAAGGGGACCTTTTTTGGAAGAACTCCGAGGACACTCTGCCATTTTCTACACTAACTCCCTTTAAGTAATAACTTGTATTCAAGCTATTTGTCTATGGATTGTATCTGTATTCAAATCCTAAAAGAAAGCAATAAAGTTTATATTAACAGTAGACGTAGGCAGCTGCGCCGAACCACTATAATTCCGGTGTTCTTGTTTTTACAGTTAGTTTTTCATACATTCCTCAGTTTAATTTTATTTTCTTCATTAACCTCTCTATATAAATCTATTCAAGGGTGTTAGTGACCACTTTTGGTTCTAACATTTTGGTGCTTTCAACTGAGAACCGCATTCTTAGGTTATTATGATCAACTTTCTAGCTACTGCATTGAAGAAATCCCCTAAAGGAGTTCCAAGTCATTCATAGAAGTCCGTTGATTCTACTCAGAGTTCCTACCAATAACTCTACAATAAGAAGACCTCGTACCAGATCAGCCTCTCATAATGCGGACGTCAATGAGACTACTAGCGTCCAACAAGCAGGACCTAGCAATCAACAAGTTAATCCGGGCACAGGGACTATCAGTGCCCAAAACCAAATGGAAGTTGTCACAAGAACAGAGTTCAACGAGCTGATGAGAGAACTCATGGAAAGCAAGAGACAAATTAACGAGCTGATTCAAGCTAACGCCAAACTCATGACTCAGCTTACTCATCAATATCATCAAAATGTTGGAGGAAGTCCCGCTTCCTCTCCTCATCCGATAGTTTTGCTTCGTCTGGTGAACCTCCCAGGCGTAGACTTTGAAGAATTGAAACAACGCAAACAAGTGCTGCTAATCGATCAACCAAAGATGGTCCAGGTTCCCTATCTGGAGCCATGGCCCCTCACTTACACCAAGGAAATCACATTCGAGCTGGAACAGGAAACTTAGGATCTGAAGCACGAGTGGAAGCTGGACGGCCGGCTCACCAAGGTCCTAATGAAGCCGGTCCTCAAGATCCACATTGGCAGACCACCAACAAAGGAGACACCAACCAGAACGGTCACGTTGGACAGATTCCAACCTGCCATCTTCCATACAAACCTTGGACTTATTGGCTATGGTCAGACAGCTGGTGAGAGAAAATCAAGGCCTGACTAATGATGATTGGGGGATATCCATGAGTCATGCTCCATTCACAGATACTATTCTACAGGCCGAGTACCCCAGGAAGTTTAACATGCAGACTATTTTGGCCTACAAAGGGAAGACTGATCCCCGATAGCATGTGAGGAGATATGAGTGGATGGTGGATTCAGCTAGAGCAAATGATACAACCAAATGTAGATGCTTTACAATAACTTTATTCGGAATCGCTACCATGTGGTTCACCCGACTTCCTCCACAATCTATCTTCAACTTCGATGAATTAGCAACGAAGTTTGTGGAGCAATTTAGGATTCATGCCACTTGTTCCAAGGACGTTATGTTCTTGTTCGGTGTAATTCTCGCTCTATTGGAATCGTTAAAGGAGTACTTGCAAAGATTCCACGTTGCCGCTACTGAAGTTAGAAACCCTAACAACCATGTTGTTTTACTGGTCGTGATGTAAAGGGTAAATCCGGATTCGAAGTTTGGTAATTGGCTGGTGGGAAAGCCCCCGACTACATTGGAATGGTTTTATTCAAAGGTGCACCAATTTATAAGAAGGGAGGAAGCCAGGTGGACGAGGTAAGACAGTGCACCAGTACCTGGCAAGGAGACTGTGCAAAGCAACATCATTGTAAAACAATCAGGTGACAACTCTGGGAAAGTCCATGTTAATGTTCAAAACAAGCCTGAGCAGTCTAAAGGATCCGGAGGGGGAAATCCTGGAAAGAAAAGGGAAGCCAGAAAATGGAAGCCAAGGATACCAACTTACAATGAATACACTCCTATGAACACATCTTTGGAAAATATTTACCTATCGACCTATAATACTTCCCAATATCGAAAGCCACGACCAAAAGAGTCCACCGAGGAGCAAAAGCAGACTGGGAAGTATTGCCGCTTCCATGAAACTTACGGGCATAATATCGAGGAGTGTAAGCACCTCGACGATGCTATAGAAAAGCTGATTAGGCAGAAAAAGTTACAGGAATTTGTGAAGAATCCTCAGGAAGGCGGACAGGGGACTTCCGACCCCAATTGTGGACAGGCTCCACGACAAACTAAGGAGCCCATTCAGACTAGAGGGAGGTTAGTCATAAACACGATAGTAGGTGGACCTTACATTGCAGACAAGAATTGGCAGGAGATGCAGCGTTATGCTAGCTTCCTGAAGCTTGCAGATTTTGAATGTTGTTCGAACATGGAAGATGAGACCCCTGTTAAACAACAGCGAACGATGACTGATGATATGGTGTTTAGGAGCAGGGATGCTGAAAATGTGGAGGCTCCTACCATTGATCCAATGGTAATCTCCGCCACTACTGGGCTAGAGTTTGTGAGAAGAATACTGATTGACTACGGAAGTTCTGTTAACATCATCTTCAAAAAATCATATGACCAGATGAAGATGGAAACAAAAGATGTAAAATCATCTAAAGCCCGTATACGTGGCTTTAATGGTGTGGCTACCAATGCAGTAGGTTTTGTTGAATTACCAATTGAACTTGGAGAAGGTGAACGTAGGACGGTACGGATCCTACCATTCGTCGTTTTGGAAGTCAAATCTCCGTATAATGTGTTTCTGGGTCGATCAGCCCTGACAAAGTTTACGGCAGCTTTGGCACCATGGTGTTTAACCTTGAAATTTTCGACCGATAAAGGAGTTGGTGTTGTGTATAGCGATCAGGAGACTGGTCGTGCGTGTTATGCGGCTGAGTTGAGAGAGTCACAGCGTAGAGAGAAAGGAAAGGTTATGGACAACTCCATCTACATCCGAGTCACTAAAGATTGACAAGTAATGCCCGAGCCTTGTCTCGGCAACATGATCGGATCTATAGAGATATAGATCCGAGAGACGATGATGAGGAACCCAAGGAAGCAAAGGCGGCACCGGCTAAGTTAACGATTGACTTTCCAGTCAGCCGCGGTGATCCATCGTGGGTACTTAAAATTGGATCACAACTCAACCCCTCGATGATCGAGGATATTACTGATTTCCTTCGAGTGAATCTGGATGTTTTCGCTTGGACACACTCTGATATGTGTGGAATTTCTCCCGCTATAACTTGTCATATGTTGAACATAGACCTGAAATATGTGCCAATAAAATAAAAAAGGAGAGGTATGGACCTGGAGAGGTCCGCGGCTCTCAGAGGGGAGGTGAACAAACTCAATGCCAATGGGTTCGTCCGTGATGCCCTCTACCCAGAATGGGTCTCTGACCCCGTACTAGTGAGAAAAGCGAATAAGAAATGGAGGACCTGTATTGATCACTCGGATCTTAATAAAGCATGCCCTAAGGATAGTTTCCCTTTGCCCAGAATTGACCAGTTGGTCAACTCAACGGTAGGACACGAGTTATTATCATTTATGGATGCGTACTGAGGATATAATCAAATCCAGATGCACATTCCAGACCAAGAACACACTAGTTTTGTCATAGACGTTGGGTTGTATTGTTATGTAGAGATGCCTTTCGTATTGAAAAATGCAGGAGCAAATTATCAGCATCTGGTGAATTAGATGTTCAAAGACAAGATTGGTATAACAATGGAAGTCTATGTGGATGACATGCTTGTGAAGTCATGGCCGTCAGACGACCACATTTGGGACTTGGAGGAAATGTTTGATATACTTAGATACTACGGAATGAAAATCGATCCTCTCAAGTGTTCCTTTGGCATTGCGTAGGGAAGTTTTTGGGTTTCATTGTTAATGCATGGGGAATTGAGGCTAACCAAGAGAAGATTCAGGCTATTCGAGACATACAAGTTTCCGAAACTATAAAGCAAGTACAAAGCCTGAACGGAAAAGTGGCTGCATTGAGTCGATTCATATCCAAAGCGGCAGATGAATGTATTCCCTTCTTCGATGTAATAAAGAAAGGAAATAAAAATTTCGAATGGACGCCCAACTATGAGGATGCATTCCAAGCTATGGTAAGGCATTTGGAAAGTGTGTCGGTGTTGTCGAAGCCTGTAGACCATGAAGTGTTGTATGTATACTTGGCAGTATCTCAACATGCCATTAGTACGGCTTTGGTTCGCGAGGAGGACCAAGTTCAAAAGTCGGTGTGCTATGTTAGTAAACGTTTAACCGGGGTAGAAAGAAATTACCCTAAAATTGAGAAGCTAGCCTACTGCTTGGTGATTGCATCACGCAAGCTTCGTCTGTATTTTCATGAACATCCAATCAGTGTTTATACCGATCAACCATTGTGACAGGAACTCCAATGACCAGGAACCTCTAGAAGATTGTTAAAATGGCATATTAAGTTAAGTCAGTTCGATATCACCTACTTGCCACGAAGGGTCATACAAGGGCAAGCGCTAGCAGACTTCATCGCGGAATTTACCGTGTTCGACAAACCAAATGGAGATGATGTTCTACCTCCTATTCGATGGAAATTATACATCGATGGGGCATCCAACGACCGTTGTTCTGGGTCTGGAGTCAATGTAACCCCTGAAAACCAATCTGTTTGTTATGCTTTGAAGCTTAATTTCCCGGCTACGAATAACAAAGCTGAGTATGAAGCACTGCTCGTCGACTTAAAACTTGTCAGGGAACTCGGAATAAGATCGGTTAAAAAATTTATGACTCATAATTGGTGGTGTACCAAGTGCGGGGAGATTATCAAGCAAAGGGGCAGAGGTTTGCTCCATACCTCGTTCAGGTTCAAGAACTTTTGGCGGACCTTGAATATTAAGATATTTTGCACGTCCTGCGTGAACAAAACAAGGAAGCCGATTCATTGGCAAAATTTGCAAGTACTGGCGATGCACAACAGATGAGCTTGGTTCCTGTCGAAGTTTTACAATCTCCGAGTATAAACGAGATGGAAGTAGATTTTGTACTAGAAACAGAAATCGAAAGGGAGTCATTGATGACCCCATTCAAATAATATATAATACATGGGACTCTGCCCGATAGAAAGAATGAGAGACGACAAGTCATTCGTAAAGCTTCACGATATATACTGCAAGACGGAATAATGTATCGGAAGGGATTCTCGATTCCCTTACTCCAATGCACCGCCCACGATGAGATAAAACGAGTCTTGAGGGAAGTTCATGAAGGAGAATGTAGCGACCATACTGGGGGCAGACGCTTACAAAAAAGATCCTCCGCTATGGATACTACTGGCTAACTATAAATCGAGATGCTGCAGACTACGCAAGAAAACGCAACAAATGTCAAAAGTACGTGAAAATCCCAAGGGCTCCACCAACGGAAATCACTCGGATGGTTAGTCCCTGGCTATTTGCAATATGAGGGATTGATATAATTGGTTCCTTGCCAATCTCCAAAGGTGATGCAAAATATGCAATTGTTACGGTCGATTATTTTACCAAATGGGCAGAAGCCGAGCCCTTAGCTACAATCACCACCAAAAAGTCATCAATTTCATCATGCGAAACATTATATGTCATTTTGGCCTCCCATGAACTATCATTACGGGCAATGGAACTCAATTTGAAGGTAGGGAGTTCAAAGAGTTTTGCCAAAAATATCACATTGAGAAATGGTTTTCAGCGGTCACTCACCCTAAAGCCAATAGACAAGTAGAAGCCGTAAACAAGATAACCAAATCCATATTGAATAAACGTCTGGAAAAGGCTAGAGGCAAGTGGATGGATGAGCTTCCAACAGCACTTTGGGCTTACAGAACCACCCATAAGTCTACGACTGGCCACACTCCATTCGCATTGGCATATGGTACGAAAGCTGTTATATCCATGGAACTTGAAGTTCCTTCACATCGGGTAACTCATTATGACCCTAAGATGAATTAGGATCTCTTGCTAGAATCACTGGACTTTGTTGATAAAAAACGTGAAGAAGCTGATTTAAGGGCGGTTGCAAATAGGCACCGAGTCGCTCGATATTATAATGAAAAAGTCTGACCGAGAATCTTTGATGTGGGCGTTCTCATTTTGAAGCGAGTTTTCCTGATCCCCTCGCATATGAATCCCATATGGGAAGGTCCTTATGTCATTGAACGGAGGCTTGGAGAGGGAACTTTCAAGCTAGCGACCGTTGATGGTGCGACACTCCCCCGAGCATGGAATGGCGAGCATCTGCGATGTTATTATACCTAGTCTATTTCTTTCGTATTTTAGTTGCAATTATTTCCAGCCTATTTTTATTTCATTGATTCTTAGTTTTTGGCATGTAATAAGACAATTCAGTTTGTTCCCACTTATCATGATAAATAAAGGCTTGAAGCCGTCTTTTCTATAAACAATTAATGTTTCTGTATGTTATAATTTCGTAACAAAAAATTAAATTATATTAATCTGCCGGGCATACGAACGTGAAACGACTTAAAAAATCTATAAGTCCTAAGAGTGAGGACTAGAGTACTCTGAATCCCCAGAGTGTGGACTAGAGTATATACGACTTACAAAAATCTCTAAGTCCCCAGAGTGTGGACCAAAGTACTCTGAGTCCTCAGAGTGCGGACTAGAGTATAAATGGCTTAAAAAATCTCTAACTCCCCTGAGTGCAAACTAGAGCACTATGAGTCCCTAGAGTGCGGACTAGAATATGAATGACTTAAAAAATCTCTAAGTTCCTAGAGTGTGGACTAGAGTACTATGAGTCCCTAGAGTGCGGACTAGAATATAAACGACTTAAAAAATCTCTATGTTCCCAGAGTGCGGACTAGAGTACTTTGAGTCCCTAGAGTGTGGACTAGAGTATAAACGACTTAAAAAATCTTTAAGTCCCTAGAGTGCGGAATAGAGTGTAAATGACTTAAAAAATCTATAAGTCCCCATAGTACGGACTAGAGTATAAACGACTTAAAATATCTAAGTCCCTTGAGTGTGGACTACAGTACTCTGAGTCCCCAAGGTGCGGACTAGAATTTAAACGACTTAAAAAATCTCTAAGTCATCAGAGTGCAGACTAGAGTACTCTGAGCCCCAGAGTGCGGACTAGATTATAAATGATTTAAAAAATCTCTAAGTCCCTAGAGTGCGGACAAGAGTACTCTGAGTCCCCAGAGTGCGGACCAGAGTATAAACGACTTCAAAAATCTTTGAGTCCCCAAAGTGCGAACTGGAGTACTCTGAGTCCCCAGAGCACGGGCTAAGATATACGCAATTCGGCAATCTTCGAGTCGTGTGGAAATAAACAAGTATTTAAGTGACCCACATAACCTTGGATTTCAGGTATAAGGTAAATGGTAAAGCTTAGTAGCGAAGATCATCAGAAAAAACAAAATTTTATTTACTAATCCAGAATCCAGTTTCACTACAACCTCTCCTGAACTCAGAGCAAAAATCTATTTATAGTGACTACGAAAATAAACAAAAGATAACTACATGACCCAGACTTATTAGCGTTGAACAAGGCATGAAAGCTACTTTCTCGACTTCTTCTCTTTCTTTGGTTTTTTCGAAGAGTCCTTCCCTAGGCATTTTTTCTTGGATGCCTTGCTTACTAGGGAAGTGAGGCATGGGGAAGGAAGAGGAACTTCTAGTGATGAGATCCTACCGAGAAGAATAACCTTCAGGGGCTTATTCGGCGGATAATCAAGTTCTACCACTTGAGGCTCAACCTTAATCTCGACTTTCTTCTTCTCCTCCTCCATAATTTGATCCTTCGGTGTTGAAGTATGTTCGAAGGCGCCCGTAATTTCAACTTCGCCATGTCCCTCTACGGACGATGGATTTTCAGACTTGTCTTCATCAAGCGCCTCGATCACTTAAGCATCAGGTCTGGAAGTTTCTTCGATTTGGATTTCCTCTCCCACTTTCTTCTCTCCCTCCGTGGTAACATCGCTCCTTGGAGTAGGTTCGGGGTCGGAATGGCCTGCATGAATTCATAAAAGAGAATGTATTAGTATGCATCTGTTACATGCTAGAGGCAATAATCTATGAGATTCTAAAAAAAAGGGGCGTACCAATGTCCGATTGGCTTTCGACTGTTCTCATAGTTTCACCCTCTAGGATCGGAGCTAGAGCGTGAATGTCAAATCCAGTTTTTTTGGGTCATAACCAATGTGCTTCTCAAAGGGATCGAGTGAGGGGCAGCCAGTCAGCTGAACAGAAGGAGGAACTGGAGGCTCATTTTCGGATGGTCCGGCAGTTTCATTCCTTCCTTCTGATGAGGATGACTCTCTTCCGTAAAGGGCCTTTGCCGCAGATAGGTCAATGCGCTCATTTTTGCAAAGTACTTCCTTCACTAAAGATTCCTCATCAACCTCTTCAACCCCCAACTCAGCCTTTTTAATTTTTATCAGAGTATCCTATGCCTCGGCCAAAGATTCGAGGTAACCCTCTCTAAGAAAAGTTAAGTCGTGCTGTATGAGAACTCGAGCGTTATATTCGGCTATGAGTGGGTCGAACATGCACTTAATCTCTTCCCTACCAGCCTCAGTCACCGCCTCGAGGCGAGAATCAATTTCCATGAGCTTTATTCTTTTGCCCTCTTCATCGGCATCGTTCTTTAGCACTTTAGCCTTGGAGAGCTCCTCATCGAGTTTTGTTTTGCAGAGTCGAGTGGCAACAATCTCATCACAATATCGTTGTAACTCCTCTTAAGCGGCAGTCTTTTCTTCTTTTTCTTTGGAGAGTAGTCTTCCAATTCTGTGACTCGTGGAGCGAGCACATCTTTCTTCTTTTGGATGGAGTCTTTCTCTAAAGCTAAGGCGCCGAAGCGTTGAACCGCTTCATCGATCTCTTTCTTATGTGTGACCTCCAGACGATTAACTGCATCAGCTGTGTCTTTAGCATTTTTCTAAGCAGATTCAAGCTGAGACTTATATCAGGAAAGCTCTTCATCCTGGGCTTTAATAATGTCTTGATCATGGATGGCATCAAATTTCAGATGATCAATTTCATGCTGGCATTCGATAGAAACTTCTAAAACTTTCTCTTCCATATGAACAAATGCGTCTTGATGGACGTAGACATCATTTTTGCAAGCAATGGCACTTTGTTTAACATGCCTCTGAATAGGATGAATCGCTGGAAGAAATTTCAGACCGTCGAAGCATATTTTTAGGAATGTGGCCTTAAGCTCGGCTAGCTTTTCTGCTATCGACGGATCATGAGCAGGAGCATAAGAAGTTTGTTTAGAGACTATAGATTTTTTGTGAGATTCCCGCGATTTGCTGGTACTAGATGAACCAGAGTGTTGGTCATGGTGTGTCTCGGACTGGGACCCATTATGAGCCGACTTCTCCCTGCTTTGCTCTAGTTGAGAGAAAGGATCGTGAGGGTATGAAGAGTGACTCTAAGGTTTCCTTCGAGATGATGAGTCTTGGGGCGATAATCTCTATCACTGTCATCGTCTCTATCTCGGCGTTCACCGGGCCCCGAACCCCGGCTGGAGTGATGGAAAATAGAGGACCCGCGAAGGCAGTCGAATCCATGAGAGTGTCCCATATCACCTGCACAGAAATTAATTGGGCATGAGTTAGCAAGAATTACATGATGGTTGAAGTTTAAGTGCAAGGTGAGGTGTAAATGTTAGTGTGCATGTCCTAATGTTTCCCCTAATGGACCAGTTTCTTTTGCTTTACTTATCGGAGTTCTTTCTCCTTGATTATGGGCTTGAACTCCTTCATCACCTGTTGTGGGCGAGTGAAGTTTTAGGGCTTCTGGATCATCGAAGCCATACTTGAGCAGGTCATCAGGAATAGTGAAGTCAGATAAGCCTTTCAGTGAACCTTCTAAGTGTTGTGGAGACGACTCTTTCTCCATTGCAGTAATTGTAACCTTCGAGGCTCCGCCTACTACCTTTTTACTTAATTTGTAAGAAGTCTTTTTTTCCTATTTGAGAGAGGAGATGGTTCATCTATTCCACGTGCCTCAACCACTGATTTTAGAATAGGACCCATATTTTCAAGCGGTGCTTTAGCCTCCTTTATTTCACCTTCCTTAGATACATCTGGGGTCTCTCTTGTCGAAGGCCTAGCTTGCCTCTTGCCTTTTTCCAGGGCAGGTTTAGTTGCAGTAACGCTGTGAGGGAGTCTTAATCGGCGACCTTCTGCCAATAACCTAAATTTTGAAAGGGATTCATTGGAAATGATGGATTTGATTCCATGGTCTTCCACGGGAACAGCTCGAATAGCTTCGACGGCCTCAGAGTACCCGGAGACTTCGGGACGTGGGCTGATACCTATGAAAGTCGAGAAAAGATTTAGAAAAAATGCACTTTTTGCCGCATACAAATATGATCCAAAAAAGGAACTTACTCCCTTCTAGCCATCTCCTTGCAAAGCCAGGGGGACAACGCACGTAAAACCACTCCTACTTATATTAGAAGAATTTGCTTCACGCCCTCGTCAGGATTTGGTACTTGTTATGTGGCTCAAGGAATATGAAAGATGGGCTGTCGGACCGTCTGTTGAAACGATAGATATAGCGGATATCACTGGGAGTGGGGATCCTGAATAGAATGCTCATGAAAAGAATACACGTGCCATATATTAATGCGTGGCTATAGGGATGTAACTATGCTGGGGCGATCTCAATATACTGCAACACATCGCAGAGGAAGGAGTTGAATGGTGGCATGCTACCAACCTAGCACATGAATTTGTTGCAGGCAGTATACCCAGCTGGGGTCAAGTGGGGACGATTTTGTCCCGATGGAACCAACACATCATCAAAAGGGTTTCCATGGATTGAGCATAGTCGGCGAAGAGCGTTTTCATTGATTCTTGAAGCTTGAGAATTAGTCGGATTGTTTAGGATAATTGCTCCATCTATGGCGTCAGGAGCCAAGTCAATAGTCGTAGTCGTTGGACTCGGGATATTCTATACAGGAGTTGTCGATGGATTCGAAGTTCCCACTACCTCCTGTTGGAAACTTAGCTCGGGTTTATCTGAAATTGCGGCGGAGCTCGATTTCTAGACATCCTCAACGAGCATCGAATTTGGATAGATGCCCGTTTTAACTGTACTTGAAAGGAAATTGATATTAGATATAACGACAAAGATTTTCCCCCACGTGATGTGTGAGCTAATGTGATGGTTCGTGTAAAGAATATGAATAAATTAGGGTTCTGAAAAGTAAAGCGTAGCACGGCGAGCCTAAAGTTGTCCTCATTACAAAGTTTAAATTTCGGGTTTATTATGGTTTAAATCGTGAAGTTATTAGTCTTGATCCATTCCATGAGATTTGTGTCATGGATTTATTGGTACATGAATAAGTATGGAAATAAGCAGTAGTGTTATGTTCTACGAGTTAAGGTAAGGTAAGCATGTCAATGCCGATCTCCATACTTAGGACCGGTCGTCTATTCGAGTGCATATATGCCGAACCATAATGCCTCACTCGATGCCGGCCCTCAAAGCCTATCCCATTTTCCTTTTCCCTTCTTTACTCACCGACTGACTTAGGCATTGAACATCAACCTAGACCAAATACGACCGACCTGGACAAACTAGAGTTGTAGATCTACACACTCAATACTTCTCCTTAATCACCAAACGAGATCCACTCTCTCTCCCTAGACCGAACGACATCCCATCCCCCTACCTCCCTAACATTACTCTCACATGAAGACTACCGAGCAACCAACTTCCTAGTTGGCCAACTTCCACCCAAAATACAAATGCCAACCCATTCACACTCTTTTTTCTCTTGCTCCTTGGTTACCGAACGATCTCAATCACCAATTTAACACTACTTCAACAACCTAACAACGACACTTCCTCGCTCAGTGGCCCAACAGGAGCCTACGTCCTAGGAACCACCGATATCCCTTTCCCTTCTCCTCTCCATCTCATCGGCCTTGAAATCAGTTAAAGATGTGTTCCATCCCTAAGTCATGTTTTGACTTCAGATTCGTCTTCCTCATCTACACGACTCCTACCATCCGTAATCTGAAAAGAATTCGCGAATTCGAATTTCGTGCAAAACTTCATAATTTGGAAAAATCGTTTGGGTGAGAAATTCATACCTAAGAGAATGGTCGAAACTTAGGGAACTGTTAGGTTTGGGATTGAAATTCATTTAGACTCGTTATGGGGGAGCTATAGGAAATACTTATTGGATTTAGGATCAGAGAGGAAGGTTGAAGAGGTAGCCGAAGTTCAGGGAAAGATAAGCTATGAGGTCCTCTAGAGTCGAAGTGAAAGTAAAGAAATGAGGAAGAGAAGTGTCAACTTTTGTATATGGAGAAGGGGAGGTGAACAGGCATCGACCAGTGAACCCGGTCGAGGTATCTCAGTGGTTCGGTGAGCAATTATACCGAGCGACAGTGAACTTGCCGAACGAGTGGCTCGACCATGAACATCGACCGATCCGCATCAAAGACATGGCATAATAAAGAACTCAAATGTGGTACGGCACTTAGGAGATCGTGCGAATCAACCTATGAGAAGTCAGAGCAAGGTTTTAAAGAAAAATGTGGATTTCTTATGGTTCAAAGTGCATCATGTTGGCTCACACGATACGCTTTGGGGGGCAAATTTTACTCGGATGTTTTTCCCGGTTACAGGATGCTGCTCATAGAGGCTTTTGTTTCAATCTGGATGATTTGGCCAAAATAAAGGGATTGTATGTCGCTCGGCGGAAGGGGGATATTGTTAGAAACTCCAAACGTATCGCTCGGCTTAGGGTGGAAGTGCACTGCTCGGCCAAATAACTCGAGATGCGTCGTTCGGTCCAAACATACTGGAACGTACCGCTCGGTCAAGGGGTGAAGTCATACCTGGTTTGGTGCAAATTTGCAGAGTTCGCAGGTTATCAGGTCTGCAACATAGAAAGGCGCTCGGCATGACCACGCTTCAGGTCAACTACCAAAGATCCACCGTTCGGTCTCCTCACCTGGTTCGGCTTGGTATATTTGCATTGTTCAGTCTACTTACCTGGTTCGATACTAGGTGTTAGTTCGACCGAGAACGATAAGTGAACAATAGCTCGGTCAAGGTAGACGAGTAGGTGGAGAACGGTTCGGCGTATACTGCTCGACACTTACCGTTCGGCACTTACCGCTCGACTAATGTCGCTCAACAACTAGGCCCGATCATTATAGGTCAGCATGCCTGGTTCGATGCATGCTAGAGGGATCAGCAGGTTATCAGGCCTGTAACAAAGTGAGGTGATCGGCATGACTTCGCTTTGAGTCAATCCGCTATTTGCTTCGGGTCTCCTGAGGGTTTACTTTGAGTCATCTATATAATTGACCAGACATGATGGATCGGCATTTCTTGATCGGGATTTCTCGTTCGGCATGTCACGCTCGGCATGCCTGGCTCGGTGCTCCAAAGTCACCTACTATGGGCCGAGATACCTTGTTCCAGGGCCCGTGAAGGAAGTCCAACCTATCTTCGCCTATAAATAGAGGGGCAGGGGCGTAGTGAAAGGGGACCTTTTTTGGAAGAACTCCGAGGACACTCTGCCATTTTCTACGCTAACTTCCTTTTAATAATAACTTGTATTCAAGCTATTTGTCTATGGATTGTATTTGTATACAAATCCTAAAAGAAAGCAATAAAGCTTATATTAACAGTGGACGTAGGCAGTTGCGCCGAACCACTATGATTTCGGTGTTCTTGTTTTTACAGTTAGTTTTGCATACATTCCTCAGTTTGAATTCATTTTCTTCATTAATATCTCTACATAAATCTACTCAAGGGTGTTAGTGACCACTTTTGGTGCTAACAGACCGAAAGGAGAAAATCTTTATCGGTTAAATAACTTCTTTTCGTGTGTTTAGATTCTCTTTCAAATTGAAGTAAGGATCATGTTCTTTTGTAGACCTCTTTATTTAGTAGTTTTCTATGATTAACCTCATGATTTCGAAATGAATCTCTTATCTTCTTCCTCTTTGTCTTTTCCATCTAAGATAACTCATCTGAAAGACGTCATGGGTATTTTATATCAATTTGGGTTCGTAGGTTATGAGGTTAGGGTTCCTAATCATCATGAATGTATTCACACTTCCCCAGATGGGTTCGCTTCTCTCACTCCTGAACATATACGATGCAGACTCTACTTCCCCCAAATCAAGTCCTCCAAGAGTGACTGACGGCCATTGATCTTGTTCCTATCAAGCTCGCTCCCCTTTCACACTCTCTTATAATTGATAATTCTATCCCCTATGCGGAGAATGATTATGCTTCTACTTGTGAGGAGCTCTAGTTTTGTTTATATCAAGAAAAGCCCTATAAGGTGCGATACTACTATAATACCCAGCTAAGAAAGTGATCTTGACGTTTGTCCAGCGCAAGACTCAGAGATGGATCAATTTATATTTATTCATTTCAAATTATGACAATTTTCCTCCTTCCTTTCCCCCATATCCTACTCGACCTATTTTTTTTATGATGCCACTAAGTTGTATGTATCCTGTAGGAACCATATTCTAGAATTAGATGTAGAGGAGAGAAAATACAAATGTTTTATTTACTAAACCAATGCAGGTGAAGCACAGGTTTTTATGCCTAAATCAATAGTTCTCCCGTTCTATTTTTTAAGTTTCCTCCAATTTAAGATGAGCGTAGGGGTATTATTTACTAAAAATAGATTAAAGATTTATCAATTTATGTTTCCGACCTTTATGTAAACTTTTACTGAACTTGACATCTTTTACGTACATGCAAGATGGATGAAGACCATAAAGACGCATTTCTTGAGCCTAATAAACCAGTGAAGAAGAATATTCAAAAGAGGCCACATAATGACGAAGAGGATTCCGAATAAACTTCCAAGAGGTTATCCATGTCTACCCGCTATTCCTTCTTTAACGTTTCCTCTTGCTCCTACTTTTGCAGCTCTCTTTGTCCCTCCTTTGCAATCCTTTCTTGACCCTTACGTTTGGTACTTTCGCCTGCCTAAAGGTGCTAAAACTGGCCTTGTTAAGCGGGTAAGAAAGGATGCACTGGATAACATGTCTAGTATCACTTTGTCTGCTCCTTATCTTCTTCCCATTTCATTTACTGAGCTATCCTCCTCTGATTTCATGGCCGAGAAAAAAAGGTCTTGGTCCTATGTAAATAATTCTTTCTCCTTTCTCTTTTTTATTCATTTGGTTATTCCTTATCCGTTGTTGTTTTTCTTTCAACTTGGGGCCTTGGCAAACGAGGTTGAGAAAAGATGGCAGGGAAGGCAGGCCGTGTCCTTGGCTTATGTTATCAAGCTTGAAGCAAATTTTAATTCGATCACTTCTGAGAAGGCCAAGATTATGGAAGATTTTTAGGCATGTCGTGTCAAGGAGGAGGGGTAGCGAAGACACTGAAGAAGCATTTTCGTCGAAGGGTCACAAGTTGGAAGGAAAAAATCACGAGTTGGAAGAGAAAGGGGAGATGCTTGCATAAACATAGAAGAAGCTTAATGAGATCACATATGGTTTGATCTATAAGATGTATGCCCCAGCTCGACATCGGTTTGGTGCTAAAGTTGATCTAAGCTTTCTGAAGGACTAGGGTAGGATTGATAGAGCTCTTGCCTACTGTTGGACCAAGTGGGATGAGGATTTTACTACAAAGTGTGCCACTCCTCTAGTTTCTAGGCAGCTAAGCGAGGATGCAGCATCCAAGGAAGCCAAGGCGCATGATGATATCGAGGTATTTAAGGAACATGGGGTTTCTTCACCTCCTCATGTAAATATTTAACTTTTTTATGTGGCTTTTAATATTTTCTCAGTATGTAGCAAAAGTTAGCTTGTTACTCTTGCTTCATCATGGTAAATTTCCTTTATTGTCACTTTATTTTGTTACTATCTTATGAATGACTTGGCTATCTTCATTGTTTTTTGTTTGTTTGTTTTAGTCTTCTAAAGAAGTTTTGTTTACTAAACTTTTAAAGGAAAGTGAAGACATAGAAAAAATTCAAACACAAGATCATCTTGATCTTAGTACTATGACTATCCATAGGCATGTGAAAGAGTTAGATGAGTCTTTTACAAAACTTGGGGATGGAACCAAGGGTTCTCTCTAAGATTGATCAAGTAGTCAAAAGTGAAGGAGGCGCTTAATGACTTTGTATTATGGTGGTGACAATACAACATAGAAAGTAGCTCTTTCCCACCCAATATCCCTCAGTTGGAATGGTTTCGGCGTATGAATTAAAATTTATATAAGGATTAAGTTTTGTCTACTTCTATTATTTTTTGTATATGAGTTTGTTGAAATTGTCGTATGACATTGTAGTCAATAATATATGTTTCTTCTTTGATTTTAAGGTGTATTTTGATTTTCTTTCAGTTGAACTTTTTCTTATTACACACTAGGTTGGTCCCAATGGGATTTCATCCAAGTTTAATGAAGTCCTCAAATCCAATATTGCCTCTATCTCCATCGTTCATGGCCTTAATGACACGAGTGTGCCTGAGTTCGATGTTAAAGTGAAGATTCCTATAGCAAACTGAAAGGAGAAAAATACCCATTTGACAATCACTAATGAGAACATAAGAAAGATTTAAAGTAGGCCTGTATGGAGCTTAAGGAGGCAAAAGATGCACTAAGCTATTAACAACAACTTAAGCTACTCGAAGGGGTTTTGGCAACTGAATTGAAGTTGGGGGACTTGCAGCAAGCCTTAAAAGACAGCGAGTCACTTTAGGGTATCATTTATCAGGCAAGGATAGCAAAAATGAATAAGGCTCTAGAATATTTATCTACTTAACTTACCAGCCAAATTGAGGAAAAGGATGGTATTGAAGAAGGAACAATGGTAGAGGGGTTCAGTTTGGATTTGGTTCCTACTCCCCCCATGAGTGTGAATCCTTCTTTCGCAAACAAGTGGAAGAAGAGGGTGGTGCCAAAGGTGCTTTCCTATCCATGGAGGGATGGGTGAAGGGCTTACGCACTTAGGTATTTTTGTTGCTTTCCAAGAATATCAAGAAAACTAAGGCTCAACTCTTTGACACTTTAGAAAGCACGAGGGAGATAGCTACACTAAAGATCTATAGGCTTGAAGCCTTTGCGCGAAGCTCGGGATAGGATTGCCTCATTCTTAGAAAAGATTAGATGAGAGAAAGTCAAAAGAAAGACGAGGTAGATTTTCTTACTGTGTACTAAGGACATCTTTACTTATTTCTATCCTATGGTTCATATGAGATTCCTATGCAATGTCGTGTAGTTTGGGGTAGCGATGAAGGGCAAATGGATCATTAAGCAGGCGCTTGCTTTGACCCTCGAAACCACCGGTTCAGTCCTGCCTTGTGCTAGCATACATCAGGTATTTTTTGAGAGTATTTTAGGGATTATAACTATAAATGACTTTGTAATTGTATATTGTTGGATACTTTCTGTAGGGTGTGCACACATTATGTAAATTAAGGTTTCTTTGCAAAGTTTGTGAATTTCTTGTATGTTCTTTACTTAGTTTTACTTCCCTTTAATTTTTCTTTATATGGGCTCATTCAACTTTTAGCCCGCTTATGGATCGAGATTCGGAGATGGATACCCTTGAAGAGAAGCTTAATTCTACTTTGGCCATGGTCGTAGAATTAGAAGTTTTGTTAAGGGACACTGAAGGCATATAGTGGATCGTATATACAAAAAAAATAAAGGCCTCAAAACGCAACGTTGAAGAGTTAGATGAGAAATTTGCAAGGCAAATTAGCATTTTGGATGCTGCTTCCATAGCCTTAACTAAAGGTGTAGTTTCAAAACCCAGTGCTGCTCCTGCTCGCCTACTTGGGGCAGATCTTAATATCGTTCTTACGTGGAAGAATTATTTGAAAAATTATTACGACGCCAAATTTTCCAAGTTAAAATATCGGTATAAAAAGAGGTTGCCGGCACTGGCAACATGCCTTTTGTTTCTACTATGCAGGAACTTTTTGTTCCTTATGCCAGAACAACTGATAAAACAAAGGATCGGTTTTTGGACAAGATCAATCAGATCATGGGAATGGGTATGATACGTGTAAACGAACTTGAAAATAATTTTTTTAGATTAGAGTCTGAGGCTCTCCTTGATGTTGTTGCTACTTCTGGAGGTGGTTAGACAGGGCTTCCTTATTGGAGCAACTTCATAATGAGAAGGTAGGAAGGGTTATGGAGGAGATTGGTGTGATGCATGCAGTTGACGTTTTCACTCGCTTTTGGCCAAGGCCTGATCGGACCTTCCTATACAAACATGTAGATTATGAATTTAATCTGCAGGACTATGGTAATGCCTGGGCTGGTGCTAATTATGACCCTCGTATGACTTGTGGCAATGTTGTCCGCAGTTGCTCATCATTTGTTATCGCTAAATTGAATGACCCTTCTCTTGCTCTCCAACTTAAGGATAGCACTCCTTGGTGCCCAGTACCGACATCCTGCAGATCATATCGCCGAAGAAGGATTATAACCAACTTTTCGTCTAAGTTCGAGTCAAATTTGTGATGTTGTTTCGTTTTATTGTAACCTATTTTTTATCTTTTGCACTTTTAAAGTGTTTATAGAAGTATGGGTTGTATATATATAAGCACAATATTCAGTGAATATTAGCAGGACTGAATAAATATTAGAAAATTCTTGTTTTTTTATGTTTACTTGGCAAGCATTAAGTGATTTCTGGGATCACATCTGTTTCGATAATTGTTGTGCATCCCATGAGTTGTTTCTTTCTTGCCATCTTTGAATTTGTTGTCTACACAATTCATGCTTCCAAAACATTACCTTTTGTATTTGAAACCTATCGTGAGCTTGGCATGGTCTACCTTGCTATTTGGGGATGGGCTATTATTTTGACTGTGAAGTCAAGCCATGCATTTACAACCTTCTTAATTCATGTGCATGGTTTTTTGTACTAGTTTTAGCTGTCTAATATTTTTATGTACCTTATGGCTATGTTGACAGAATTAACATAAAGAGATTTTTATACTGGTTTGGGCCGTCCAATATCCCTACGTCCTCTTTAGTTATTTGAATAAAAAAGCCAGGCGGCGTTTTATGTAGTTTCTTTTTTATTACTAGTTTAGGCCATCTAATATCCCTACATCCAGCATGGTTATTCAGCTATGGCAACGAAATTAACATGTAGAGATTTTTATACTAGTATGGGCCGTCCAATATCCCTATGTCCAGTTCATTGTATTATTACTTTTCATAATAATTACAATGTTTATTACATAGTAGTGTAATTCATACAAAATAGGGCCTGAGGTGCTCTGAGTTCTATGTTCTTGGAACTAGGTTGCCATTAGATTTCGATAGTCGATACACGCCATTGGCTAGAACTTCTACTATAACTAATGGGCCTTCCCAATTTGGGCTCAGAGTTTCATCTGCTGGATCTTTTGTGTTGGCCATTACCCTTCACATTACCAAAACCACCATGTAGAAGTTTCTCTCTTTGAGTCTTGCGTTGTAATTTCTTACCTTTCTTTGTCGGTATGCGCTATATATTATTGCTACCTCATCTCTTCTCTCTTGAATGAGGTCAAGTGCTATTTCATGTTCTTCATTGTTTTGTAAGAGATTTTTTTATGCGAGGGGGATTCTACTTCAATGGGGAGCATGACTTAGTATCCATACGTCAGTGATAAAGGGTTATGTAAAGCTGGAGATCTGGTCAAATTCTATAGGTCCATGTACTAAAGATAATTCCTCTACCCATTTTCCTTTTGCCTTCTATAGTCTTTCCATATGCAACTTCTTGATGGTTTTGTTCGCTGCTTCGACCAACCCATTAGCTTGTTGGTGCACGACAGAGGAGAAACTTTTGATTGTGTCATTCTTCTCACAGAGTTCTATGAATTCTTCGCTTTCAAACTCGGTTCCATTTATCAAGATTACCTTGTGGGGGGTTTTGAACCTAGTGATTACGTTTCTAACCACAAAGGTGAATATCTTCTTTGCGGTGATTGTAGCTAAGGCCTCCACTTCTGCCCTTTTATTGAAGCAGCCTATTGCCACTATTGCAAACTACGCTCCTCCCTTTGACATGAGACCTATTTTGTCTATGCCCATATGTAGAAGGGCTATGGGCTTGTTGTTGGGATAAGCTCATGAGATGGCTGCCTAGGGATACTCATGAATCTTTGACACTAGTTGCATCTTCTTACAAATTCCATTACATCCTGGAGTGTTGTAGGCTAGTAATAACCATGTCTCAATTCCTTCTTTGCTAACTTGGCTCCCTTGAGTAATCCTCGCACTGTCCCTCGTGCACTTCTCTCATGACCCATATTCCAACTTCTTTGGAAACGCACCAAAGATAAGGGGTTGAGTACTCTCACTTGTATATTGTGCCATCAAAGAAAGAGTAGTATGGAGCCCGATACCTTACTTCTTGGGCATCCTTTTGGTTTGGAGGAAAGACTCAGTTTAACAGGATTCTTTTGATGGGGTCATCCAAAATGTTCTCCTTAGTTTGTTGAAGCATGAGTTCAATTAGGGGATACCCTCGGGTTTTCTCTGTTTCTTAGTCCTAAGATCCCTGAATCATTGCCTGCTGGGCTCAGGTTAGGACCAGTATTTGGTTAGCTTCTGTGATGCTTGGATTTGCCTTATGCTCTTTTTGAACTGCTTTCATTTTAATTGCCATTTTGGTGCTCACAAGTTTAGCTAACGGATTGATATAAGAATCGTTTCTACTTGGAATTTGTCCAATGCCAATTGTTCGAACGGCTCTAGTAATTTCTTGGAAAGTTCCACATATTTGGCAAAGGTTGGCTCCTTTGCTGATTAATTTCCTTGCACTTAATTTACAACCAATTAGGAATCGCCATAAATTTTCATATGGGTTACCTTCATTACCTGAGCCATTCTCAATCCTGCAAGGATAGCTACAAACTCCACCACATAGTTGGTCTCCTTGAACCCAAGCTGCATTGTTCCATACAATTTCTTCTTATTTGGAGTGACCAACATATATCCAATTCCCACCCCTATTCATTTGAAGGTCCATCTAAAAACAGGTGCCAAGGCTATGGGGTGAACGTTTCTTTTTTTGGTTAGGGTTTGGTTGGAAGTGTGCATTCGGCAACGAAGTCTGCTAGTGCCCGACCTTTGATCGCTTTTCTTCGACAGTAGGTGATGGCGTATTGGCTGAGCTCCATTTCCTATTTTAACAAGTGGCATGATGTCTCTGGGTCTTGTAGTATTTGCCTTAAGGGTTTATCTATAAGGACTTTCATGTGTTATGCTTGGAAATAAGGTTGTAGTTTTCTTGTAGTGAGACGTAGTGTAATGCCCTTGAATTTTAATTAACATTATTTGGGATATTTAATTGGATAAATTAAAAAGAATAGCGTGAATAATTAGGTAGATGAGATTAATAAATCCAATGGTCATGTCATAATGAATGAACTAAAATAAGAATTAATTAGATTAAGAAGAAGGAATTCTCTAAGGGGTAGACTTGGAAATAGGGCTACATTTCTTAGTATAAATATCTTCCTCCACTTTAATCAATTTCCACTCTCTCATTCGTAACTCCCTTTTTTTTTTGCCCCCTTCAAAATGCTCTTCAATTTGAATTCAATGGAGCAGTAAAGAGACATATACAGCTAACACAAAGAAGAATGCAGACTCGTTTTTCTCATAAATTTATAATGGACATATGTCACTCTGTCCACTCAAGCTTAAAGCCATCTCATAAATAGGATAACAAACTGTAACTTCCTACCATAATTCCATATTATTTTTTTGTTTTACATCAAGTATTGCATGTCTGCCATATAAACAACAATTATAAACATGTGTTGCATTAAGACTCACACCATTTAAATTCAATAACAGATTTGGTTATTGAACTCGGAGACTCTTTACATTGGTATAATGAAAAATTCTATCGATTGGTAGAACTTATTTCAGAAAGCATGGTTTCAAGAAATAAAAAACTTCAACAAATACAAGATAACCAAATTTATCTAAAGTTAGGATTACAAAAAATAGATAACTTTGATAATACTCTACAAAAACTAACCAGAAAGTTTAAAGCTCTACAACTCAAGAATTTTCCAAACAAACAAGACATAATCTCTTTAAAACAGATGATTGAAGAAAATAAACCTAAAGATATTGAGATACAGTCTAAAGACTTAATATTGCAAGTCAAAAGCCAGGCTGAAATAAATAAAAGTTACTTTGAATCCCAAATAAACAAAATAGAAGGAATGCTACAAGAAATCAAGTACATACAATTAAATTAATATGGGATATGATAATAAACATTATTCTGAAGCTAAAGAATATGTTAATATGTCACTAAAACAAACAGAAGCATTAACAGCAGGTTATAATAAAGACATTTTTACAAGTAAAGCAGATAATGTCTTATGCTTAATGGCTAATACCATAATAGCAATGTTAACACAAATACAAGACAGACTAGACTTAATGGATAAACAAATTACAAGTCTAGATAGAAAATTAAATAACTTAGATAAAACCACACAAGAAAAAGATAATGACATTAATCAATTAACTGAAAAAATATCAGGCATAAGTTTAGGTCCAATAGATCAGGACAAGGGAAGAAAAACAAAAATCAGCTTTTTAACCTTCAAAAAATTAGACACCATATGATGAATAGGAGATCCTTTACAGGTCCATCCAGAACCTTAATGGACAGACCTATAGAAAGTAATAATCTAGCTACAAACACCTGGGTAGACAGCATATTAAGAAGGTCAGTAAATACACAATCCCATCTAGAAGAAATAATAAATATAGATAATGACTTAGAAATATTCTCAAATAACCAACTAAATACTCTAAACCCTAGAGAACTATATAGAACAGGTATATTTACCATAAATACAGGATTGTATAGACATCATAGAGAGGAAATTCTTTCCTTGAGTGATGGAAATCAACAGATTATAAACTTGATGTCCAATGAAGCTATTAAACAATTAAAAACACAAAACTATAAATTAATCCATCTAGGACTTATTGTTATAGGAATTAGAGGATTAATCAGACAAAAAATAGGAGCCAAATTATTAATAGTACTAATTGATGATAGACACCAAGACTTAGACAAAGCCATATTCGGGACAACAGAAGTAGACATGAACAATAACATTGGTATCGTTTACATATCACCAAATTTTACAATGACATTACAAGATTTTACAAACACATAAAAGTAGTTATCCAAACTAAAGGATTTGAAAATTTTAATGGTAAAAATATACTACTTGATATAACATTTTTAGGAAAATGTATGACAAAGTATACTCCCAAAATAAAAATAAAACTCGATGAAGTAATAAAAACACTAACATCCACTGGTATCAGATTTTTAAAACCAATGGAAATAGACTCATCTATATTAGCAGGACATGAATGGACTATCCAAAATCCTAATGAAAATAGAGATACACTTAAACCAAATGATGTAGTAACTTATACAAACCCCAATGGTTCTATAGCCTTAAGATTCAAGGATTATGGACCCTCTAACCAAAAAGATATAGATACAGATGATGAATCAAATTCTGAACTCCAAAGAAATTTGTAATGGACAAAATAATATATCCTAAAGAATTAGGAATGGTTCTTGAACCATTCGAACTACACGAATTAGAACAACAGCTAAAAACAAACAACCAAATAGACAACAACACATTTGTCTATATAGATGATGAAAGTAATATTAGAATAAAAACAATAACCATGTTAGAAACCTTCTTGGAAGATTCAATCAAACAAAGTACAGAAGAACTTAATAACGAATTAATCAGTGAATATACATATCACATAGAACTAATGGAAGGACAAGGAGAAAGTTCTACAGTAACTTATCCTAAAGAATCCCCTCACAAAATAAATTATCCACTAGGACACCCTCCTAGGATAAATGTCAATCCCTACGATAACGAAAATAAAGATTTAAGAACTATAGGAAAAAGAACACCTACTGAAAAAACATTTTTTAGAAAAAATTCTGTAATACTTAATGTTACAGAATGTCATCCACAACTATTAGACACATATTTAGAACAATGGACAACTGCAATAGCTAGAGACTATTCAGCCAAACATACAAATATAACAACTGGTGAAGAAATGGTTAGGATAGCAGAAAACTATTTAGGAGATATAGCTAAAGGAATGTGGGAAGCATACAAAAGTAATTTCCCAGATGAAGTAGCGTCCCTAGTAGTACAAGGAGGGAATATATACAACTTTGCCTACTTAATGCATAGGATAATAACAGGAAGGGAAGTAAATACCGGGCTTACCCTTAGACAACAAGAAGCAATGAGAGACTTAGAACAAATACAATTGTTAGATTGGAAACACATAATAAAATTCTTAAACGAATTCTTGTATTATGACACAACCTCTGGTAATTATTATTCTAAAGAAATAGGAGATAGATTATTTTCTAAATTACCTGGTGATTTAGGAAAGGAAATACATAAATCTCGGAATGAAACATACGCTAATATTCCTAAAACATATGATAACATAGGTATTAGAATAACTCACATCATTTCTGAATTATAGAAGAAATGTACATATATACAAATCCAAAGAGAATTAAAACAAAAGAATTATGGATTCTGCTCACAAATATATACCCCCAACAATATGGATCTAAAAACCCTATTGTTAAAAGGCATAAGCCTAAGAAGCAGTATACCAAAAAATATTACCTTAGAAGATCAAATGCAAGAAAACCATACTTAAACAAAGAAAAACATGTTAGGAAATACAATCCAAAAAAAACATATGCAAGTACTATTGCATGTTTTGCATGTAATGAAAAAGGACATTTATCTTCAACATGTCCTAAAAAACATAACTTATATACTAGAGAATCAAACCTAGTTGACTCAGTCAAAGAAGATTTACTTGAAGTAGGCTCAGATGTATCTGAAACTTCTACAATATACTCTATAGTGTCATTAGAAGGATTAGAAGAACAAGAAAATACTTCTAATTCAAACTACTCTTTAATAGAAGAACTAACAAATGAACAAACAAAACTGACTGAATTCTCATTTGAACAATTCCTAAATTTAATAAATTATGAAGAATGTATACATGATTTTAAATATAAAATGGGAACTGATACTACAAAATGCTACTTTTGCCCTTGGTATCCAGCCTTTGACAAAAGATTTAAATGCATAAAATGTACCACAGAAATATGTTATAAATGCGCCAAAACACATTTTAACTTAGAAACTCCTAATCAAAACAAATTACAATATACTGATAAAAATAAAATTAATGAAGATAGAATAAAAACCTTAGAAGACAGAATGAACAATTTTGAAATAGAAATAAATGAACTAAGAAAGATATTAGAAGAAACAAACAAATATAGTAAAGGGAAAAATATTATACAAGAAAACAATCTCACTAATACAGATGAATTAATAAAAATCCCCTTAATATGCAATCCTGAATGTTTAAGAGAACTTAGGACATTAACCTTAATAAACATCAAAGGATTAGAAATTCAGTTACTAGCATTTATAGATACAGGAGCAACCAGTTCAACAATAAACTCTGAACTAATACCCCAATACTTGATTACAAAAGCTATTAAACCAAAACAAAGTACCCAATTTGATGGAACGACCAATATTATAACAGATATAATCTCTAACGTACAACTACGATTTCATACTACTTGCAACAATTGGTCACCACATTACCACCTAAAACAATTATGGGTTACTAAATTAAATCTAGAAAATATAAATCTAATACTCGGATTAGACTTTCTCTTAAGCGACAATGGAAGTTTTTCCTTTAATAAAGATTATTTACAAATAGCCAAAAAGACAACACTAACACCCCTCATATCAGAGTTTCTACCTGAGAAGCGTGGTGGAGATAGTACAATTAATACAACCCAAAAACAACAAAAAGAATGTACTTGTGACATTCCAGGCCAATGCCAACAAAATGAAATAGAAACTAATGAACTAACAATAGAACAATTATATTGCTATGAAGACATGCAAGATATAGAAATAGATTTAATCCAACCAAACAAAATAAGCAATATCCTTTTAACAACAGATGACATAAACCAAATTATAAGTAGACTTGAAAAAATAGAAATAATAGGAGAAAAACCACTAAAGTACTGGGAAAAAGATTCTATTTACTGCAAACTAGACATAATTAACCCAGACATTACTATTAAAACCAGATCACCCAAATATGATAATTGGATGATTGATGAATTTAAAATGACATAGATATTTTAAACAAACTAGGAATTATACGAAAGTCAGATTCCAGACATAGAACCTCAGCTTTTATAGTATAGAAAGAATCTGAAAGAAAAAGAGGACAAAGCAGGATGGTCATGGATTATACCAGACTTAATGATAATACAAATGAAGATGGATATTGTATTCCTGACAAAGACGTATTAATTAACAAAATACAAAATAATTATTGGTATTCTAAATTTGATTTAAAATCTGGATTTTGGCAAGTCAAAATGCACCCAGATTCTATACCATGGACAGCTTTCACCTGTTCAGAAGGACATTATGAATGGCTGGTAATGCCATTTGGACTAAAAAAATATTCCAACGAAAAATGGATGATATATTTAAACACTGTAGTAAATTTACATGTGTATATATAGATGATATATTAGTTTTTTCAAAAACAAAAAAGGAACATATAGCACACCTGTACACAATATTTAAGCCCTTTGAAGCACATGGGCTAATTATCTCTAAAAAGAAAATAGAATTATTCAAAAACTCCATAGACTTCCTAGGAGTAAAAATAGGAAAAAGACAAATAGAACTCCAGCCCCATATATCCAGAAAAATATTAGAATTTCCAGATAAAATAGAGAATTTAAAACAATTACAATCATTCCTTGGACTTATAAATTATGCAAGACCTTTTATACAAAATTTATCCAAATATATTGGATCTTTGTATAACAAAGCAAGTCCCAAAGGAAAGAGGGAATTTAACAGCGAAGACATAAAACAAGTCCAAAAAATTAAAGAAATAGCAAGAAACCTAAAACCTCTAATGTTACCATTGGCTACAGACTATTTAATTATAGAGACAGATGGTTCCTCTTTGGGATGGGGAGGAATACTATTAAGCAAAAAGAACAAAAATGATCCTAAATCCACTGAAAAAATATGTAGATATACTTCGGGAACATATAAAGAAAAAGACTACATGACTTATTTAGATTATGAAATTTTAGCCATAATATATGTCTTAGAATCATTTAGACTTTTTATAATCTCACAAAAGGAAATAACAATAAGGACAGACTGTGAATCTATAGTAAGATATGCAAATAATAAGAAGGAAAAAAGTATAATAAACAATAGATGGTTAAAATGTAAATACTCAATTTTAAATTATGGTACTAAAATCATATGGGAACACATTAAAGGAAATACAAATATACTACCAGATAAATTATCAAGATTATTTATTGATTCTATAAAAGAATGTGATTTTGTCAACAGAGAAGAAGATACAGATATGTCTCTCACAAACCAGTCGACAAATAGCAGGAAATTCCTAAAGACATATGCACAAAATAGATTTGTCACAAATGCTCGACTCACAGACGAACAACAAATGGTGTTAGATAACATATGGAATTTATCTACAGCACCTCAAGACAACAAACAGAAACTCAGCATTCTATATACCCTTGTTGAGCTTTTTACAAATTCGGAGGCCACAAAAAAGTTCACCCACTATTGTCTGTTCAACGGACCTAGTGTGGGCATATATCTCTCTTGGGAGGAAATGGTTCCTAAACTTAAGGAACTCGAATAAAATCCCAAATACGGAAGACCCTACTACAAAGGTTTTTACACATATGAGACTGCACAAATTGCTATAGAAAAAATCCTTGGTAAGGATTACATAGTCTCAGACAACATAAAACAAATTCAGGCTATATCCTCTGGAATAAAGATAAAGGAAGAGCCAACAAATATAACAGAAATAAGCCTATGGCCCAAAACATCTTTTGTGGCAATTACAAAAGAGGCCCAAAAAGGAAAAATGGTCCAATTAGGCCACATTCCCCAGATTGCTTCTATACAAACAAATAAACCGGTAATATCCTTTCCGGAAACTTTTAATAGAGAAATCCAATTTCTCCAAGCCACAAAAGAACAAAATGCTGCTACTTACAAAGAAATTTATTCTCTTCTGACAAAAATTTCTACACAAAGAATCCCTGGATTCAAAATAACATGGGAAATATTGAAAAACCAAAATATTCCCCGTACAAAACAATTTACAGATTGTCAAGAATATACTACAGATTGCAGGTGCACTATAATTGCTTCTATGCCACTTATAAGTCTCAAGTTATCTCAATACAAATATTTGGTGCATAACAAATGTACTTTGGATCCAACAACATTATTAAATTATGGCTTCATAAAAGAGATATTTATTGGAGGATGGAATCACACAGAACTTCAAGAACCTCTTGGTTCTACTACAGAATATTTTACTGAAGTATTGGATACAGATTTACATCTTGATATAACTACTGTTCCTCCACATTTTGGCAACGACATAATAGATCCTGCCAGACATGTAATAAAGATAAAGGCACAAAACTTTGACATTGATTGTCCAGAATGGGAAGATCCTATAGAATTCCAAGACAGATCTACCCCCAGAATGAACGAACAACAGCATTACGAAAAATATAGAGCTTATATAATTGGAAAAAACTTAAACTGGGACGGAACTGATAACCAAAGTTTCACTTTATATGCTGAGTCTCCAGTAACAAAGATATACATATCATCATCCATAGAAGAATTTGGCCCGGGATACAGACCTTTTGATATATTTCACCCCAGACCAAATGCAATAAACATATACAGGAAGCTGCAACAAAAGTTACGAGAAGATAAGGAAGAATCAGGCAGCAGTAAAACAAAGGACGAAGAGGACCTAATGATATGACATAATACCAACCTCACAAACCTTTCGGCACAAAGAGACAAAGGCAGAAAAAGAAGACGTGACATAAAGAAGAAAGAAGATGTGATAGTTTGGTAAAAAATATTGTATAATATTGTAAGTGGAGAATCTTCTTCTCCACGTTTTCTTTCCTTTTTCGAGAATGTTGTATTAGCTGCCAGTTTCTACTGACAGCTGTATGTTTATATTTTAGTCTTATGCCTATATATATGGCATCAGTATGTGTGGAAGGATATAGCATCCTTGGCTGCAAAAGTTTGTATTAAGTGAGTAAGCAATAAAATCCTCATGTTTTCATCTTTTCTTTTAATGGCGAATCCTATAAATATGAGCTAAACACTTAAAGACTTGGATCAAAGAAGAACAGTGAAGCGACCAAGGTATGGTTATTATTTACTATCTTCCTGAAATGTTTACTGATGATGATGAGATTTTTTTTTTATTTTAAATCTATTTCTATTCGTAATGAAATCAAATCCAACAGACGTAAGCTCGTTTGAAGTAGTAAAGTACCCATTTAGCCGTTAGACATGATGTCGTTAGGCATTTTTAGGGGAAGTAACTATTAGAGTAACAAGGTGAAGATTTGTCACATGAAGAATTCGAATTAGCTATAAAAGAAAAAACATCTAAGATTGAGAAAGTGATTAGGATGAGAAGATAATAAATAACAACCATCATAAAAGTCTGCTTTCACTAAGTATTCTAAGACCCAAGTCTGTTTCTCACTTCATATTTTCAAAAACCAGTAAAAATTATAAACCTTCTAATGGAATTCCTACAAAATCATCTAGAAGAAGATTTTCTCACAAAAATACTCTTTGTTCTAAAAAATATGGACTTAAGTCAAAAAGACCAATATACTATTGCAAATATATTTAAAGACAAATATGCAAATGAATTTATAGACTTAACTGATTCCTCACTAAATCTATATCAAGTAATAAATGAAATAGACATATTTCATTATCTTACACGGACAAAAAATAAAAACATAACCTTGAGCCAAAGGTTTCTAAAACAGCTTCATAAAGAATGCATGAATATGTTAGTACAACATGAAGAAAGAAACAGATCCACATAATATGATTTTGATATGGATCTTTACCATGACTGGTAAAAATCTACTATTAAGACAGAGAAACTACAGAATGTTAAGTAAAAAATTAGAAGACTCTAAAATAATGATTAAAGAAAAGGTAATTAGGTTTCTAATTCCTTGCTTAAACATTCATTTAGTGCACCCTTGGGATAAAATCCTCCAAGTTGCCGCTAAAGTAGTACAAAACGGAATACGCCGTGGCGCTTACTGTAGCAGCCACTGTAGCAATTACTGTAGCAAAAAAAAAAAACCAAAATATTTCCGACCTCTCTGCCTGTTTGGTATAAGAGCAACTGATCAAAAATATGAATAAACTAAAACCATTTGAAATAACAGACTATAAGAAATTTGAATACTTAAATTTGGAAATAATAAATTCCCCAAAAAGAATCGTTTCTACAGATAAACAAAAACATGTATGCCATATAAACAACAATTATAAACATGTGTTGCATTCAGACTCACACCATTTAAATTCAATAACAGATTTGGTTATTGAACTCGGAGACTCTTTACATTGGTATAATGAAAAATTCTATCGATTGGTAGAACTTATTTCAGAAAGCATGGTTTCAAGAAATAAAAAACTTCAACAAATACAAGATAACCAAAATTATCTAAAGTTAGGATTACAAAAAATAGATAACTTTGATAATACTCTACAAAAACTAACCAGAACGTTTAAAGCTCTACAACTCAAGAATTTTCCAAACAAACAAGACATAATCTCTTTAAAACAGATGATTGAAGAAAATAAACCTAAAGATATTGAGATACAGTCTAAAGACTTAATATTGCAAGTCAAAAGCCAGGCTGAAATAAATAAAAGTTACTTTGAATCCCAAATAAACAAAATAGAAGGAATGCTACAAGAAATCAAGTACATACAATTAAATTAATATGGGATATGATAATAAACATTATTCTGAAGCTAAAGAATATGTTAATATGTCACTAAAACAAACAGAAGCATTAACAGCAGGTTATAATAAAGACATTTTTACAAGTAAAGCAGATAATGTCTTATGCTTAATGGCTAATACCATAATAGCAATGTTAACACAAATACAAGACAGACTAGACTTAATGGATAAACAAATTACAAGTCTAGATAGAAAATTAAATAACTTAGATAAAACCACACAAGAAAAAGATAATGACATTGATCAATTAACATAAAAAATATCAGGCCTAAGTTTAGGTCCAATAGATCAGGACAAGGGAAGAAAAACAAAAATCAGCTTTTTAACCATCAAAACACCATATGATGAATAGGAGATCCTTTACAGGTCCATCCAGAACCTTAATGGACAGACCTATAGAAAGTAATAATCTAGCTACAAACACCTTGGTAGACAGCATATTAAGAAGGTCAGTAAATACACAATCCCATCTAGAAGAAATAATAAATATAGATAATGACTTAGAAATATTCTCAAATAACCAACTAAATACTCTAAACCCTAGAGAACTATATAGAACAGGTATATTTACCATAAATACAGGATTGTATAGACATCATAGAGAGGAAATTCTTTCCTTGAGTGATGGAAATCAACAGATTATAAACTTGATGTCTAATGAAGCTATTAAACAATTAAAAACACAAAACTATAAATTAATCCATCTAGGACTTATTGTTATAGGAATTAGAGGATTAATCAGACAAAAAATAGGAGCCAAATTATTAATAGTACTAATTGATGATAGACACCAAGACTTAGACAAAGCCATATTCGGGACAACAGAAGTAGACATGAACAATAACATTGGTATTGTTTACATATCACCAAATTTTACAATGACATTACAAGATTTTTACAAACACATAAAAGTAGTTATCCAAACTAAAGGATTTGAAAATTTTAATGGTAAAAATATACTACTTGATATAACATTTTTAGGAAAATGTATTACAAAGTATACTCCCAAAATAATAATAAAACTTGATGAAGTAATAAAAACACTAACATCCACTGGTATCAGATTTTTAAAACCAATGGAAATAGACTCATCTATATTAGCAGGACATGAATGGACTATCCAAAATCGTAATGAAAATAGAGATACACTTAAACCAAATGATGTAGTAACTTATACAAACCCCAATGGTTCTATAGCCTTAAGATTCAAGGATTATGGACCCTCTAACCAAAACGATATAGATACAGATGATGAATCATGTCCTGAACTCCAAAGGAATTTGTAATGGACAAAATAATATATCCTAAAGAATTAGGAATGGTTCTTGAACCATTCGAACTATACGAATTAGAACAACAACTAAAAACAAACAACCAAATAGACAACAACACATTTGCCTATACAGATGATGAAAATAATATTAGAATAAAAACAATAACCATGTTAGAAACCTTCTTGGAAGATTCAATCAAACAAAGTACAGAAGAACTTAATAACGAATTAATCAGTGAATATACATATCACATAGAACTAATGGAAGGACAAGGAGAAAGTTCTACAGTAACTTATCCTAAAGAATCCCCTCACAAAATGGATTATCCACTAGGACACCCTCCTAGGATAAATGTCAATCCCTACAATAACGAAAATAAAGATTTAAGAACTATAGGAAAAAGAATACCTACTGAAAAAACATTTTTTGGAAAAAATTCTGTAATACTTAATGTTACAGAATGTCATCCACAACTATTACACATATCTAGAACAATGGACAGCTGCAATAGCTAGAGACTATTCAGCCAAACATACAAATATAACAACTGGTGAAGAAATGGTTAGGATAGCAGAAAACTATTTAGGAGATATAGCTAAAGGAATGTGAGAAGCATACAAAAGTAATTTTCCAGATGAAGTAGCGTCCCTAGTAGCACAAGGAGGGAATATATACAACTTTGCCTACTTAATACATAGGATAATAACAGGAAGGGAAGTAAATACCGGGCTTACCCTTAGACAACAAGAAGCAATGAGAGACTTAGAACAAATACAATTGTTAGATTGGAAACACATAATAAAATTCTTAAACGAATTCTTGTATTATGCCACAACCTCTGGTAATTATTATTCTAAAGAAACAGGAGATAGATTATTTTCCAAATTACCTGGTGATTTAGGAAAGGAAATACATAAATCTTGGAATGAAACATACGCTAATATTCCTAAAACATATGATAACATAGGAATTAGAATAACTCACATCATTTTTGAATTAAAGAAGAAATGTACATATATACAAATCCAAAGAGAATTAAAACAAAAGAATTATGGATTCTGCTCACAAATATATACCCCCCAACAATATGGATCTAAAAACCCTATTGTTAAAAGGCATAAGCGTAAGAAGCAGTATACCAAAAAATATTACCTTAGAAGATCAAATGCAAGAAAACCATACTTAAACAAAGAAAAACATGTTAGGAAATACAATCCAAAAAAAACATATGCAAGTACTATTACATGTTTCGCATGTAATGAAAAAGGACATTTATCTTCAACATGTCCTAAAAAACATAACTTATATACTAGAGAATCAAACCTAGTTGACTCAGTCAAAGAAGATTTACTTGAAGTAGGCTCAGATGTATCTGAAACTTCTACAATATACTCTATAGTGTCATTAGAAGGATTAGAAGAACAAGAAAATACTTCTAATTCAAACTACTCTTTAATAGAAGAACTAACAAATGAACAAACAAAACTGACTGAATTCCCATTTGAACAATTCCTAAATTTAATGAATTATGAAGAATGTATACATGATTTTAAATATAAAATGGGAACTGATACTACAAAATGCTACTTTTGCCCTTGGTATCCAGCCTTTGACAAAAGATTTAAATGCATAAAATGTACCACGGGAATATGTTATAAATGCGCCAAAACACATTTTAACTTAGAAACTCCTAATCAAAACAAATTACAATATACTGATAAAAATAAAATTAATGAAGATAGAATAAAAACCTTAGAAGACAGAATGAACAATTTTGAAATAGAAATAGATGAACTAAGAAAGATATTAGAAGAAACAAACAAATATGGTAAAGGGAAAAATATTATACAAGAAAACAATCTCACTAATACAGATGAATTAATAAAAATCCCCTTAATATGCAATCCTGAATGTTTAAGAGAACTTAGGACATTAACCTTAATAAACATCAAAGGATTAGAAATTCAGTTACTAGCATTTATAGATACAGGAGCAACCAGTTCAACAATAAACTCTGAACTAATACCCCAATACTTGATTACAAAAGCTATTAAACCAAAACAAAGTACCCAATTTGATGGAACAACCAATATTATAACAGATATAATCTCTAACGTACAACTACGATTTCATACTACTTGCAACAATTGGTCACCACATTACCACCTAAAACAATTATGGGTTACTAAATTAAATCTAGGAAATATAAATCTAATACTCGGATTAGACTTTCTCTTAAGCGACAATGGAAGTTTTTCCTTTAATAAAGATTGTTTACAAATAGCCAAAAAGACAACACTAACACCCCTCATATCAGAGTTTCTACCTGAGAAGCGTGGTGGAGATAGTACAATTAATACAACCCAAAAACAACAAAAAGAATGTACTTGTGACATTCCAGGCCAATGCCAACAAAATGAAATAGAAACTAATGAACTAACAATAGAACAATTATATTGCTATGAAGACATGCAAGATATAGAAATAGATTTAATCCAACCAAACAAAATAAGCAATATCCTTTTAACAACAGATGACATAAACCAAATTATAAGTAGACTTGAAAAAATAGAAATAATAGGAGAAAAACCACTAAAGTACTGGAAAAGGATTCTATTTACTGCAAACTAGACATAATTAACCCAGACATTGCTATTAAAACCAGATCACCCAAATATGATAATTGGATGATTGATGAATTTAAAATGCACATAGATATTTTAAACAAAGTAGGAATTATACGAAAGTCAGATTCCAGACATAGAACCTCAGTTTTTATAGTACAGAAAGAATCTGAAAGAAAAAGAGGACAAAGCAGGATGGTCATGGATTATACCAGACTTAATGATAATACAAATGAAGATGGATATTGTATTCCTGACAAAGACGTATTAATTAACAAAATACAAAATAATTATTGGTATTCTAAATTTGATTTAAAATCTGGATTTTGGCAAGTCAAAATGCACCCAGATTCTATACCATGGACAGCTTTCACCTGTTCAGAAGGACATTATGAATGGCTGGTAATGCCATTTGGACTAAAAAAATATTCCAACGAAAAATGGATGATATATTTAAACACTGTAGTAAATTTACATGTGTATATATAGATGATATATTAGTTTTTTCAAAAACAAAAAAGGAACATATAGCACACCTGTACACAATATTTAAGCCCTTTGAAGCACATGGGCTAATTATCTCTAAAAAGAAAATAGAATTATTCAAAAACTCCATAGACTTCCTAGGAGTAAAAATAGGAAAAAGACAAATAGAACTCCAGCCCCATATATCCAGAAAAATATTAGAATTTCCAGATAAAATAGAGAATTTAAAACAATTACAATCATTCCTTGGACTTATAAATTATGCAAGACCTTTTATACAAAATTTATCCAAATATACTGGATCTTTGTATAACAAAGCAAGTCCCAAAGGAAAGAGGGAATTTAACAGCGAAGACACAAAACAAGTCCAAAAAATTAAAGAAATAGCAAGAAACCTAAAACCTCTAATGTTACCATTGGCTACAGACTATTTAATTATAGAGACAGATGGTTCCTCTTTGGGATGGGGAGGAATACTATTAAGCAAAAAGAACAAAAATGATCCTAAATCCACTGAAAAAATATGTAGATATACTTCGGAAACATATAAAGAAAAAGGCTCAATGACTTCTTTAGATTATGAAATTTTAGCCATAATATATGTCTTAGAATCATTTAGACTTTTTATAATCTCACAAAAGGAAATAACAATAAGGACAGACTGTGAATCTATAGTAAGATATGCAAATAATAAGAAGGAAAAAAGTATAATAAACAATAGATGGTTAAAATTTAAAAACTCAATTTTAAATTGTGGTACTAAAATCATATGGGAACACATTAAAGGAAATACAAATATACTACCAGATAAATTATCAAGATTATTTATTGATTCTATAAAAGAATGTGATTTTGTCAACAGAGAAGAAGATACAGATATGTCTCTCACAAACCAGTTGACAAATAGCAGGAAATTCCTAAAGACATATTCACAAAATAGATTTGTCACAAATGCTCGACTCACAGACGAACAACAAATGGTGTTATATAACATATGGAATTTATCTACAGCACCTCAAGACAACAAACAGAAACTCAGCATTCTATATACCCTTGTTGAGCTTTTTACAAATTCGGAGGCCACAAAAAAATTCACCCACTATTGTCTGTTCAACGGACCTAGTGCAGGCATATATCTCTCTTGGGAGGAAATGGTTCCTAAACTTAAGGAACTCGAACAAAATCCCAAATACGGAAGGCCCTACTACAAAGGTTTTTACACATATGAGACTGCATGAAATGCTATAGAAAAAATCCTTGGTAAGGATTACATAGTCTCAGACAACATAAAACGAATTCAGGCTATATCCTCTGAAATAAAAATAAAGGAAGAGCCAACAAATATAACAGAAATAAGCCTAAGGCCCAAAACATCTTTTGCGGCAATTACAAAAGAGGCCCAAAAAGGAAAAATGGTCAAATTAGGCCACATTCCCCAGATTGCTTCTATACAAACAAATAAACCGGTAATATCATTTCCGAAAATTTTTAATAGAGAAATCCAATTTCTCCAAGCCACAAAAGAACAAAATGCTGCTACTTACAAAGAAATTTATTCTCTTCTGACAAAAATTTCTACACAAAGAATCCCTGGATTCAAAATAACATGGGAAATATTGAAAAACCAAAATATTCCATGTACAAAACAATTTACAGATTGTCAAGAATATACTACAGATTGCAGGTGCACTATAATTGCTTCTATGCCACTTATAAGTCTCAAGTTATCTCAATACAAATATTTGGTGCATAACAAATGTACTTTGGATCCAACAACATTATTAAATTATGGCTTCATAAAAGAGATATTTATTGGAGGATGGAATCACACAGAACTTCTAGAACCTCTTGGTTCTACTACAGAATATTTTACTGAAATACTGGATACAGATTTACATCTTGATATAACTACTGTTCCTCCACATTTTGGCAACGACATAATAGATCCTGCCAGACATATAATAAAGATAAAGGCGCAAAACTTTGACATTGATTGTCCAGAATGGGAAGATCCTATAGAATTCCAAGACAGATCTACCCCCAGAATGAACGAACAACAACATTACGAAAAATATAGAGCTTATATAATTGGAAAAAACTTAAATTGGGACGGAACTGATAACCAAAATTTCACTTTATATGCTGAGTCTCCAGTAACAAAGATATACATATCATCATCCATAGAAGAATTTGGTCCGAGATACAGACCTTTTGATATATTTCACCCCAGACCAAATGCAATAAACATATACAGGAAGCTGCAATAAAAGTTACGAGAAGATAAGGAAGAATCAGGCAGCAATAAAACAGAGGACGAAGAGGACCTAATGACATGACATAATACCAACCTCACAAACCTTTCGGCACAAAGAGACAAAGGCAGAAAAAGAAGACGTGACATAAAAAAGAAAGATGTGATAGTTTGGTAAAAAATATTGTATAATATTGTAAGTGGAGAATCTTCTTTTCCACGTTTTCTTTCCTTTTTCGAGAATGTTGTATTAGCTGCCAGTTTCTACTGACAGCTGTATGTTTATATTTTAGTCTTATGCCTATATATATGGCATCAGTATGTGTGGAAGGATATAGCATCCTTGGCTGCAAAAGTTTGTATTAAGTGAGTAAGCAATAAAATCCTCATGTTTTCATCTTTTCTTTTAATGGCGAATCCTATAAATATGAGCTAAACACTTAAAGACTTGGATCAAAAAAGAACAGTGAAGCGACCAAGGTATGGTTATTATTTACTATCTTTCTGAAATGTTTACTGATGATGATGAGATGTTTTTTTTTTATCTATTTCTATTCGTAATGAAATCAAATCCAACAGATGTAAGCTCGTTTGAAGTAGTAAAGTACCCATTTAGCCGTTAGACATGATGTCGTTAGGCGTTTTTAGAGGAAGTAACTATTAGAGTAACAAGGTGAGGATTTGTCACATGAAGAATTCGAATTAGCTATAAAAGAAAAAACATCTAAGATTGAGAAAGTGATTAGGATGAGAAGATAATAAATAACAACCATCATAAAAGTCTGCTTTCACTAAGTATTCTAAGACCCAAGTCTGTTTCTCACTTCATATTTTCAAAAACCAGTAAAAATTACAAACCTTCTAATGGAATTCCTACAAAATCATCTAGAAGAAGATTTTCTCACAAAAATACTCTTTGTTCTAAAAAATATGGACTTAAGTCAAAAAGACCAATATACTATTGCAAATATATTTAAAGACAAATATGCAAATAAATTTATAGACTTAACTGATTCCTCACTAAATCTATATCAAGTAATAAATGAAATAGACATATTTCATTATCTTACACGGACAAAAAATAAAAACATAACCTTGAGTCAAAGGTTTCTAAAACAGTTTCATAAAGAATGAATGAATATGTTAGTACAACATGAAGAAAGAAACAGATCCACATAATATGATTTTGATATGGATCTTTACAATGACTGGTAAAAATCTACTATTAAGACAGAGAAACTACAGAATGTTAAGTAAAAAATTAGAAGACTCTGAAATAATGATTAAAGAAAAGGTAATTAGGTTTCTAATTCCTTGCTTAAACATTCATTTAGTGCACCCTTGGGATAAAATCCTCCAATTTGCCGCTAAAGTAGTACAAAACGGAATAGGCCGTGGCGCTTACTGTAGCAGCCACTGTAGCAATTACTGTAAAAAAAAAAATTATATATATATATATATCCCTTCTACCACAAATGCTCACATCTAAAGTCAAAAAAGAACCATGTAGCATGTCTTGAAACCTAATATCGCAGATGCTCGCAACTTGACTCAACAAAGAACCATGAAAAGCTTAGGAAAAAGAATGATGGCTATAAATTATGATAACTGAATCGTGCAAATACGATTTCAAAAGACAGTTCAGGAACTCAGAACCTTCTCCACTGCTTTTCTTTGTGCAAGCGTAAGACTCTGACAAAGATTGTCGAAGAGTAATCTGTCTGTGTTGGACAAATTAACAAAGAAATTCCTGAGAAATTCTCCCAATTTAATCTTATTCAGCGGATCAAGTTTCATAAATTCATCCTCATAATTGCCATCTTCGCTCCCATCAAAAGCTTTAGCTAGAGCATCTAGGTGATCCCCTGAAGAGTCAACTTTCGATGATAAGGTTGAGGAGAGCAATAAATCACTTTCTGAAGCTTCTTCCCAATCACTATCCTCATCAGCACCTAAACCTTGCTCTTGAATCTCTACCAATGTATCCGATAACAATGAGAATATCTTTACTGGGAGCGGAGCCACAGACCATTGTTCAGGGGCTATTTTAGCTTTTGAACGTGTTTTTATACCAACATCAGACTTTATGAGATGACCTTGAACACTGATTTTTGACAGTTCTACATTACGAGTGGATAACAGAATAGCCAACGCTGAAGTTGTAACCTTGATTTGATAAGATCCCTGAATTTCACCTTGTAATTTTGTCCATTCTGACATCACGTATGAGAATGAGTTGACATGACCATCAGCAGGCAGATTAAACAACATACTAATGAATTGATCAACATCAGGAGAGCTTAGATGTACCAGTCTTGCAAGAACAACAATCAAAGAACTCTTCAAGCTTGCTATTTCAGATGATTGCATGCGTCTTACAATTGAAGTGACAAGCTCATACATGTAAGGAGCCATTTGTGATGGTAAATATAAGATAAGTTGCAATATATAGCTACCAACAAAAAGTGCACCGGAACTTTCAAGATTTGGATCAAGAAGCCTAGAAGCTGCATCAAGGAGCATTCTCATAGTAAGCTCTGCATTACCACTCCATGCAAATAACTGTTGTTTCCCCCCTGATAGGAATGCTGATAAACATTCTGTTGCATTCTGCATTTCTCCATGGTCATCGGTACGAAGGATAATTTGAATAACATGGTTAAAGCAAACATCAAAAACCGCTTTCATCATATCAGCAGGGGCACCTTTTAAGATCATTGTCAACAGATCTAATGAACCAGCTACTAATCCATTGGGCTGCTGTTGTGGCTTTTCTAAAATTTCTCTGACTGATGGTAAAATGCGAGAAACAAGTGGCCCCATGCACCCTGGAGCATTCTTGATTGCCTCCAGGACTTCTACAGCTTCCATACTGACAAAGGGATCTGATATATTTTGCAGCCACACACTGAGAATAACCGGAGAGAGCATTGGCTCAATAGATGATGCTAATTCATGACCTGCTTTCACGGCAGCTAGAAGAGTTTCAAGCACAAGATGCAGTGTTTCATCAGATGCATGATTAAGAAGCTCCGTGAGAGATGAAAATAAGTTCATAATATGAGGCTGAACAATGTCCTTGTTTGCTTCTGGAAGGAGTTGAGATAAAGAACGGCATGCACCAACTTTAACTGGAGGAGGGACATCTGTGGAGATTGCTTGAATTGCAGTATAGAGAAATTGTTCGCTGATGCTCCTACTTATCACGTGATGATATTTGGATACTAAAGAATATGCCCGTGCATGGAGAAATGGGTATTCATGTGGACCCATGTCTTCTGTTATCATTTGCTCAATAAGATTTCCTAGGTTTGCATTTATTAGTCCAGAATCATGAACTTCAAGCAATTGCTCAGAAACAGAAGCCAGAGCAAAAAGAGTTGCTTCACGTAATCTCCACCAATCAGGAGAGCCTAAATTTTTTGCAGTACAAGACTCACTGAAACGCTTTTGAACACCTTCAAGTATAAAATTAACCCCTTCCACGCCAAAAGTAGTTATTATCTCCTCCAATAAGAGTGATCCTGACACACGACAACTACAAGTCATGTGATCTTCATCACCGGAGAATTGATTTGCATCAGTTGTCCAACTTTGTTCCTGGTACTCGGTGATTTGTAAGAAAGGAATAGTATAGTAAGCCAATTCTTTGATGTTCTTTTCAATCAACTTTGCAATTCTGGAATTGCCCACAATTGTAAGTAAAAATTCAAATATCTGGATAACAAAAGTTTCGATACTTTTTTCAGTGCCATCAGAGTCATACAATCCTAAGCATGAATCCTCGTGACCCTGAATTAATGATCTATTATATGCTTCTAAAGTAGAAACAAAGGTCTGCCACAGAGGAGTCATAACAACTGGAAATTGTGCTTCTATAATACATGGAAAGTTCTGGATTAACTGGAGTAAGCATTTCAATACCTCCAACCTTATGGCCCAATCATCAGGGTTACCGGATTGCACTGGAGGTTGTAAGATAGTGGAAAATTGTTCCATTAAGGAGTTGACCATCGGCGTAATTAAGGAGATGGTTTCTGCCTCATATAAACCACTCATGGACCCCAGAATTGAAATGCAAGAGTGTATTATTGAAAGAGCTTTTGCACGAAGTGATTTTTCATATAGTTGGGGAGATGATATAATAGTATGCAAGTATGGGAAAAGAGTGGGAACTAATATTGGCACCACTGTGTCGTCCAAATCATCCGAGAGAAGTGCCAAACATTTTAATGCTCCGCGAACTCCCTCTTTGTTATTTTGATCGCTAATAAGCTTCAGAAGAAATGGTAACAATTCTGGCCATTCTTCTGGCCAATCATGCTGAGCAATAGAGGCGATTGCCATGCTAATAGCAGTGCGAATTTTCCCATGGCAGTCATCTAATGAGGAAGATAGTAGTTGACGTATTACCCCCTTTTCATTAGCAGAAACAGCAGGATGTACAAAGTTTTCATCAGCTTCCTGCCAATGTTGCTTTATGAATTGTTTTAGAAGAACAGCTGAGAGCTGGCGCAGTCCAAAAGGGATCTCCTTGTTTGTTGTAACCTTTGCTAGAGCAGTTCCAAATCCTGGCTGAAGAGAAGCTTGGTGGAGCGAAGTCTCGGCGAATGATCTTACGTCGCGAGAGGTGTCTAGGGTCGCGGTAAGGCAATCGATGAGCCATTTCTGGTCTTGGTCTACGAAAGCCGCCATGAAAATTCGTGTTTGACGGGAGTTATTGGGAGATTTACTATTTAGGGTTTTAGTTTTGATTTGGAGGGAAATAATGGGAAAGCGGCGGCGTCCATCTCATTCGTAACTCCTCACATATGGTTGGGCCGGCCATTAAAAGCTCCAAAAAAAGCAATAAATAAATTGAAAAAAAAAAGATAAGGAACTAAAGCTAGAAAATTATTTCATTCTCCAATTAACAAATAAAGATGAATGATCATGTTTATCATCTCATTTTCTATGTTTGGATCGGTTATGGTTATACCCGATTCATATTTGTGATTTTGACTAGTATATAACCATTTAAACCTTTGTTTGGATTAGCTTAGGTGTTTTAAAGTGGTAATGGCCTAACTAACATGATTTATTCGGTTTTGGTTAAATTATGAGTTTTTTTATCTTCATATGCTCTGAAATTTTAATATGTTGAAATATATGATTTATAAGATTTTTTGTAATTTTTAGGGATTTTTCATTAGTGATTAGCTAAGGTAATTAAATTAATTAAGCCTAAGGGCTAAACTGCAATATTGCTTCTGCCTTGGTCAAAGCTAGAGGGAATTTGCTTTCAAAAATTGATTTGGGAAAGAAGTATAGTGTTTTAAGAAAAATGTTGAATTTTGTACACTTTTTACTATTCGAAAGCATAGGTGGAAGCCCCTTGACCAATCACAATTATACAAACAAGATAAAACATCACATTGGTAGGCCCAGATGTTCCCTCTGACTCCAAAAGCCGCTTTTATCCCTCTGACTCCAAAAGCCGCTTTTATCACATCAGTAGGCATTGTGACGAAGGGAAGAGGGGTGAAGGGTTGAGGAGCTACTTCCTTTTCTTTCAAATGGAAATAAAACTCGCTTTCAACTGAGTCGAAGGGGAATCCTTCGATTCTATAAATTTTTATAAAAAGACTAAGTTTTATATACTCAAGGAGGGGCTACGAAAGGGATCTTCAAAAGCCAAAACCTTCAAGAGTTAATGTTTTAAATGCTTTCCAGAAATATTTTTATTTGTCGAAGGGAAAGGGGGAGGAAAATCCAAATCTTCCCATTGTTTTTAAAGTAAAAGTTTAAATACCTTTCAACAAAGTCAAATGGTAAACCTTCCGTCCAGGTCAGAAGTATATTCTCGAAGGGTTGGTTGCAACACCATCACTTATTTGTTTTTGAATGATTTCAAAAGGTTTGATTTCAAAAGGTTCTTGATTTCGAAAGGTTTGATTTCGAAAGGTTTTCACTTTAAAAGGTTTGATTTCAAAAGGTTTTAAAAGAGTTACCTTTAACGATTGCGAAAGGTTTTGAGCTTCATTGCTTTCAAGAGGTTTATAAATGGTTTTATAAAGGGGATATCTCAGGCTTTCGACTAGGTCGAAAAGAAACCTTTCGACAAGGTCGAAAGGAAGTACCTTTCGGCTAGGTCGAAAGGTATGATTTTATAATGCTTTCAAAAGAAAGGTTTTTGGATGGGCTAACTTTGGATGTTTATTTTCTCTCGAATGGGACTTCATTCGAAGGGTTTTAAAGAGCTGTTTTAAGCCATTTTTCTTAAATAAAATTTTGCTAAGTCAAAGAGTTACTTCGAAGGGTTATAGCATAAAATACCTATCTTTGTTTGAATATGTAATGGGTATCCTTATATAAGATGAATGTTAATAAACCTTAGGGGCACCGGGGTGGGTTTAATATTTTTGATACATAATTTGGGGTTACAAACAAAAATATGCTTTCGAAAATATACATTGGGGCTATCAATGTGCTTTTATTTAATTCAACCTAATTGGGGCTACCAATGGGAATAATGTAAACATGTGGTATACTTGGGGTGGGGATCATGAATTTTTATAAATAATCATGGGGATCATGATGTTTTAATTGGCTAAGTGATGGGTTCTTGGTTAAGCTAGGAAAACCATGAATTGTGCGGTGGATAGCCCACATCAAATTTCCAAAGTAAAGGTTGTTTTGCCAGAGGTGGTTAGCCTCGGGATTTGGCACCCAGGGATTCATAGTCATCCTAGGAAAACTATGAAGTGTGTAGTGGATAGCCCACACCATCTTTTATAAAATAATGTACGATGGATAATCTATATTTATTTTAAATGGATTTGGAACGGACAGTCCCATTAAATTATGACGGATAGTCATTTTAAAGATTTTAGAGGGAAACTCTAATGAACTGATTTTAGAGGGGAACTTTAATAAGTTGATTTTAAATGGGAAATCTAATAAATTGCTTTTAGATGGGATATCTAATAAATGGGTGAATGAGATATCCAATACATATGATTTATGGCTTTATTTCATATTATATTAAGACTAATCATTTTGGGTGCAGGGGCATAGTAAATGATTTTCATGTTTTGATTCGGATACTAGTGAGGGGAAAACTGTTCCGCTAAGCGGCGTGATCTCACTAGATATCTATTTATGATAAGAGATGATAGGGGATTATCCATACTAGACTTATTGTTTGACTCGAAGTTTGTGTTTCTCCAAAAAAAATAGGGCACTCAAAATCAATTTGAGTAGTCTGAGAGTGGGAGACTTTCAGGTTTTAGATGAATAAGCTTCCGGAGACGTGCAGGGTGCAGTGTTAGCTATATAGGAGCTATTTCGTGTATTCCACTGTGATTCACTAAGAACTGTAAATTTCATAGTTTTATTCTCTGATTATCATAAGAGGACATCTTTATATGTCGCTCTTATCTTATTTTGTATATGTATATATGATCTGAACTTGGTTAACGTTTGTGATTGTGCAATTAAATCTGAAAATTATTCATAAGAAATGAGAAATTCTATTTTGTTGAAGTTCAAAAAATTTCATATTCTTGTGTTCCTATGTATCAATATTAACTATGCCACATTCGATCTCCAGAAATAACAACTACCAATGACTGCAGCATCAGTTGGCGGTTAGTTTTAGGCCACATAAGCCAGGATGTTACAAGTTGGTATTAGAGCATGGTTTATGTACTTAAAAGGAATTTAAACTTAAAATATTTTTAAAGCATAATCTAATGAATCTAAAATATGGTTGGGCTTGGGTAAGCGTTATAGTAACGTATGTGTACTTTGCTATAAATAAATAAGTATGTATTCCCCACTCTCTTAGACCATTCTTCTGTATCTTACCAAGATTAGATTTCAGGTAGTAGCGAAGTAAGATATGGAGGCAAGAAATGGAAGAGTGAATTAAGGTGGGAGATGCACCACAACAGGTGGAAATGTTTGACACAATACTAGGAGCAACTAGGGTCGACAGCAAATGCAAACCCAGATACAAATGCTATTGTTAGTGCTGAGATTTCGCCGGTTGATATGGGGATAATGTATCAGTTCTTCATGAATATGATGCAAGCTAGAATAGCGGCGGGAGTGGCTGTAGGGAATGATGGAGGAGCTAATCCGATGGCCCCAGTTGGCAATAATTATGCCAAGCTGAGCAGGGATTATGCTAGTCTTGGAGGAAAGCCTTTTCTGGCAAAGTAGGAGTGGAGAACTAACTATTGCATTGTGAAAGGATATTTGCAAATCTTGGCTTGAAGGATATGCAAAAGAGGAGACTTGCTTCAAGATAATTGCAGGGAGCAGCATTGTTTTGGTGGAACGGAGTTACCGTAGGAGAGCCAGAGGAAGATCTGACTTGGGTTGAATTACGAAGGAGGTTCGAAGAAAGATTTCTATCTGAGGTTGCCTTGTCAACATTGCTCAGGAAGTTTGCAGATTTAGTCCAGAGGGATAGATCAGTGATTGAGTATGGTACATAGTTTGATGAGTTATCCCGTTACGGGTATACTACTATAGATAATGTCATTTGGCGGAATGATAAGTTTATCAGGAGATTGAATCCTGAGATCGCCATAGCAACCATGCCAAACCTCCAGGATCCGTGTCATATTGTTGTTGAGATAGCTACTCAGAATGAATAGATGTTTTATACTTTTTGAAAAGGGAAACCAGTTGAGGTTCATAATTTTCAGAGTAAGAAGGGGAAGTTCTTCTTGAAGAAAGGTTCCTAGTCAGGGGTAACAACTAAGAAGAGCAAGGCTGATATTGTTTGTTACAAGTGTGACAAGAAGGGGCACTATGCTATTGAGTGTCGCTCGGGTGATGGAAGAGCAATTGCATTGAGGCCGAATATGAAGTGCTACAACTGTGGCCAGATGGGGCATTATAAGGACAAGTGTCTCAAGGCTGCTAAGGCTAGAAAGGGAAAGGTCTTTGTGTTGGAACCATCATCCTCTAGGCCAACGGTTCCTAGGAAAGGAAAAGCTATGATGGAAGGTATGCTTATGATTCATAGTACCCCGGTTAGGAAACAATTTAATGCCGGTGCATCGCACTCATTTATATCTCAGTATTTGGTAGATTTCTTATGTCTGGAATCTTTATACCATATTAGTCCTTTAAAGGTTGCGAATCCTATGGGAGGGTATGCAACTCTATGAATGAGATATGACCTATTAGAACTTGATTTGTCATATGTTTGCATGCAGTTTATATGTTTTTGATTTCATGGGTTTCGAGGTCATATTGGTATAGATTGATTAGATAGATATGATGTTAGGATATTTTACCATGCGGGGAAATATCATTGAAAAACTCTAATAGCCATAACCGAGTCATTTACTCAGTAAGGAGTTCGAATAGAAATGCTTATGCATTATTGGGCGCTATGGGAAAGGAAGCAGAGTTGAAGCAGGTTTATGTAGCAAGAGAGTTTGCGGATGTGTTTGAACCAGTTTCAAGCTTGCCATCAAAAAGAGCAATTGAGGTTCGGATAGATATTATACTGGAAGCTGAAACTGTAAGTAGACCACCTAGCAAGATGTCACCAACAAAGATGAAGGAATTGAAGGTGAAGCTAGTGGAATTGGAAGGAAATAATTTAATCCGACTAAGATGTTCACCTTGGGGAACGACCGCGGTATTCATGAAGAAGCCATATAGGTCTTTAAGTATATGTATTGACTATCGTATGTTGAACGAGAGGATGATCAAGAATAGGTATCCTTTGCTGAGGATGATGACTTATTCGAATAGTTGAGTGGAGCCAGAGTGTTTTCCTAGTTGGATTTAGTGGCATGTTTCCATCAGCTAAGAGTGGCAGTGGACAGTATTCCTTTGACGACATTTACAACCAGATATTGGTCTTACGAGTGGTTGGTTATACCATTCGGGCTTACTAATGCACCAGTTTTCTTCATGGGCTTAATGAACCGGGTTTTTCGAGAGCACTTGGATAGGTTCGTGTTGGTTTTTATTGATGAAATTTCGGTATATTCTAGGAATGAGAACGATCATGTTGATCATCTTAGAATAGTGTTGGAGACGCTAAGGCAACATCAGCTGAAGGCGAAGTTCTCCAAGTGTCATTTTTGGAAGAAGGAAGTGAAGTTTCTTGGTCATGAAATTTCCTAGGAAGGTTTAGCAGTTGATTCGAATAAGATTGAAGCTGTTAACAGCTAGAAGAGACTAGAGATGGTAAGTGAGATTAGAAGTTTTCTTGGTCTTGCAGATTACCGAAGGTTCATTAAGGATTTCTCGCGGATAGTGGCATCCTTGACTATGCTAACCAGGAAGGATGTGAAGTTTGTTTGGTTTGAAAAATGTAAGGAGGCATTCCTTAAGTCGAAGCATTTGTTAACCAATGCGCCCGTGTTAGTAGTTCCAGATGGGAATCAAGGGTTGGTAGTTTACACTGATGCATGTGGTATTGGGTTAGGTGTTGTGCTAATGCAGAATGAAAAGGTTATTGCATGTTCTTCTAGACAGCTTGGACTGCATGAAGTGAGATACCCGACTCATGATTTGGAGTTGGCAGCGGTAATCTTCGAATTGAAGGTGTGGAGGCATTATCTTTTGGGAGAAAGGGTTGAGATATTTAAGGATCATAAGTCTCTATGATATTTATTCTCTTGGAAGGAGCTGAACATGAGACAGAAGAGATGGCTGGAGTTTGTAGCAGCTTATGCTTTTAGCATCGAGTATACCCCATGAAAAGGAAATAAGGTGGCAGATGCACTTAGTGGGAAACATCAGAATGTGGAGTTAGAAATGTTGATGAAATGGAAAGACTTAGAAGCACAGACTGCTTGTAGTGTGCAGTCGAGGTCGACTGCTAGATCTAGTCGGAATGTCGCCATGATGTCGTGTTTGGAGTTCAGCAAGCTTTGATCAAACGAATTGCTTCTAGACAGAAAGAGGATTCAGTCTTAGCCGAGAGGAGTAGAAGGTTATAAATTGGAACCAAGATTGATGACTTAAAAGTTTTATTCTTGACCGCAGGGGTTGGTTGAGAAAGAAAGAACGATTATGTGTTCAGGATGTTGGAAACCTTAAGAAGGAAGTTCTTAGAGAATGTCATCGATCGAAGTTTACGATTCATCCTGGGGGAAGAAAGATGTGTGAGGCTATGAAGAGAAGTTTCTTCTGAAATGAATGAAGAGGGATGTTGGCTTATTGGTAAAACATTGTTTGAATTGTTAGCAAGCTAAAGCCGAACATCAGAAGTCAAGTGGTTTGCTTCAGCCTTTGGGTGTACCAGTTTGGAAGTGCGACTCGATATCCATGGATTTTATCGATGGATTGCCAAGAAGAAACTAGTCTAATGAAAGTATATGGGTCATAGTGGACAGATTGACCAAAGTGCCCATTACCTTCCGGTAAGGTCAACCAGGATGGCACCTGTTTTGGCTAAGTTGACCATGAAGAACACCGTTAGACTGCATGGAATTCCTAGTAATATTGTCAGTGATAGAGATGCTTTGTTTACTAGCAAGTTCTGAAAGAGCCTTTAGAATAGAGATGCTTTGTTTACTAGCAAGTTCTGAAAGAGCCTTTAGAATATGTTAGGCACTAAGCTCAGGATGAGTACTGCATATCATCCTCAGATGGATGGGTAGACATAGAGAGTCAACAAGGTATTGGAAGATGTTGAGGACTTATGTGCTGGATTTTACTGGTTCTTGGGAAGATCACTTGCACTTAGTAGAGTTTTCCTGTTATAATAGCTATCAGACTACCATAGGAATGGCGCCTTTTGAAGCTTTCTTTGAGAGGCCATGCAAATCACCAGTATGTTGGTTAGAGACCAGAGACAGATTGGTCCTTGGTCTAGATTTGGTGAGAGAGGCAACGAGAAAGATCGTGTCGATACAGAAAACAATGAAGGAAGCTGAATTAAGAAGAAGAGTTACACAGACAAAGGTGTAAGGACCTAGAGTTCTCAGTTGGAGATAGAGTTTTCATCAAGGTACCGCCGATGAAAGGTGTGGTTTGGTTCGAGAAGACCGGGAAGCTAGCAATGAGATATGTTGGACCATTTCCTATATTAGAGAAGATTAGGAGACTCACGTACCGAGTAGATTTTTCGAGTAGTTTGGCCAGGGTCCACTATGTGTTTCATGTTTCACATCCTATGAAATATATTCATGATCCAGAAACTACTATCGCTCCGACGACACTAGAGGACTAAATGGTGGAACCGGATATGATTTTATATGGCAACCAGTTCATGTTGTGGCAAAAGATGAGAAGGGGTTAAGGAACAAGACAGTCAGTTTGGTGAAAGTTTAGTGGGGCGACATCGTGAATGACTGTACTTGGGAGACAGAAAACAGGATTAGGGCTACTTTTCCTGGGCTATTTTAGACAGTAAGTTCTATGTAGGGTTTATATAGAATTTGGCCGGTAGGTTATAATAGATTTGGTTGCATGGGTTATATGCTTGTTGTTTTGTCCTTACTGAAATTTCGAGGACGAAATACTTTAAGAGGGGGAGTCAGTAAAGCCTGAATTTTCATTAACATTATTTGAGATATTTAATTGGATAAATAAAATAGAATAATGTGAATAATTAGGGAGATGAGATTAATAAACCCAATGGTTGTGTCTTAATGAATGACTAAAATAAGACTTAACTAGATTAAGAAGGAGGAATTTCCTAAGGGGTAAACTTGGAAATGGGCTACATTTCTTAGTATAAATCTCTTTCTCCACTTTAATAAATTTTCACTCTCTCATTCATAACTCGTCACCTATATTTTGGTCGACCATTAAAAGTTCCAAGAAGAGTAATAAATTGAAGAAAAAGCTAAGGAATTAAAGCTAGAAAATTAATTCATTCTCCAATTAACTAATCAAGGTGAATAATCATTCTTATTATCTCATTTTCTATGTTTGGATAGGTTATGGGTTATATTCGTTTCAGATTTTTGATTTTGGTTAGGATATAACCATTTAAACCTTTGTTTGGATAAGACTTAGGTGTTTCAAAATGTTGATGGGCTAATTAACATGTTTTTTTGGTTTTGGTTAAATTCTGAGTTGTTTTAATCTTCATATGCTTTGAAATTTTAATATGTTGAGGTATATGATTTATGAGATTCTTGATGATTTTTGGGTATTTTCCCTTAGTGGTTAGCAAAGGTAATTAAATTAATTAAGCCTAAGGGCTAAAATGCAATATTTCTTCCACCATGGTCAAAGCCTGAGGCAATTTACTTTCAAAAATTGATTTGGGAAAGAAGTATAGTGTTTTAGGAAAAATGTTAACTTTTGTGTACATTTTACTATTCTAAAGCATAGGTGGAAGCTCCTTGACCAATCATAATTAGGAACGCAAGGTAAAACATCACTTCAATAGGCCTTGACGTTTCCTCCGACTCCAAAAGCCACTTTTATCCCTTCGTCTAAATCGAAGGGTAGGCATGATGATGAAGGGAAGGGGGCAAATGGTTGGGGAGCTACTTCCTTTTCTTTCAAACGGAAATAAAACTTTCTTTCAATGGAGTCGAACGGGGATCCTTTGATTCTATAATTTTTTACAAAAAGACTAAGTTTTATATACTCAAGGAGGGGCCATGAAGGGGATCTTCCAAAGCCAAAACCTTCAAGATTTAATGTTTTAAATGCTTTATAGAAAGATTTTTATACCCTTCGACAAAATCGAAGGGAAAGGGGGGAAATCCCAACATTCCCATTTTTTTAAAGTAAAAGTTCTAATACCTTTCGACAAAGTCGAAGGGTAAACCTTCCAACCAGGCCGAAAGTATACTTTTGAAGGGTTGATTCCAACACCAAAAGATCATTATTTTTGAATGATTTCAAAAGTTTTGATTTCAAAAGGTTCTTGATTTCGAAAGGTTTGATTTCGAAAGGTTTGATTTTAAAAGGTTTTGAAGTGCTTACCTTCAGTGATTGCGAAAGATTTTGAGTTTCAATGATTTCAAAAGGTTTTGAGCTTCATTACTATCGAAAGGTTTATAAATGGTTTTATAAAGGAGGATACCCTAGGTTTTCGGCAAGGTCGAAAGGTAGAACTTGTCGACTAGGTCAAAAGAAACCTTCTGATAAGGTCGAAAGGTAGGACATTTCGGCAAGGCCGAAAGGTATGATTTTGTGATGCTTTCTAAAGAAAGGTTTCCGAAGAGGCTAGCTTCAGATATTTATTTTCTTTTGAATGGAACTTCATTCGAAGCGTTTTAAAGTACTCTTTTTAGCCATTTTTCTTAAGTAAAATTTTGCTAATTCGAAGGGTTATAGCATAAAATACTTATCTTTGTTTGAATATGTAAGGGGGATTCTTATATAAGATGAATGTTAATAAACCTTGGGGACACCGGGGTGGGTTTAGTGCTTTCGATAGATAGTTTGGGGTTACAACCAGAAATATGCTTTTGAAAATATACATTACGGCTATCAATGTGTATTTATTCAATTTTACCTAATTGGGGCTACCAATGGGAATAGGTTAAACAGGTGGTATACTTGGGGAAAATAAGTAACCATGGGGATCATGAATTTTATAGATAATGATGGGGATTATGGTGTTTTAATTGGCCAAGTGATAGGTTCTTGGTTAACCTAAGGAAACCATGGAATGTGCGGTGGATAACCCACATCAAATTTCTAAAGTAAAGAATGTCTTGCCAGAGGTGGTTAGCCTCGGGATTTGGCACCCAAGGGTTCATAGTCTTCCTAGGAAAACTATGGAGTGTTAGCTATATAGGAGCTATTTTGTGTATTACGTTGTGATGTACTATGAACTATAAAGTTCATATTATTAGTTCTCTGATCATCATAGGGGACATCTTCATATGTCGCTCTTATCATACTTTCAACATGTATATATGATCTGAACATGGTTAACTTCTGGGATTACGTAAATAAACCTAAATATTATTCATAAGAAATGAGAAATTCTGTTTTGTTAAATTTTTCATGTTCTTGTGTTCCTATGTATCAATATTAACTACACCACATTCAGTCGTCAAGAAATAACAACTACGGATGACTACAACATTAGTAGCGGTTAGTTTTGGGCCTCAAAAGGCAGGATGTTACAAGCAGGTTGTAGGATTGTCTCAATGACAAGTAACTTAATTCTTCTATTGACAAACACTAGCTTGTGAAGTAGATGGGCCTTTAGGTCCCTTTGTCTTCTCGAATCACTACAGCACTAACAGATTTATCGTTTACAGCATATAAGTCCTCACTTGTTACTAGTTTAGATAAAATAGGAGTGTAGACCAGATAGTCCTTCAGGTTTTGGATTGCGACTTTACATTCCTTTGTCCATTCAAAACTCTACCCTATTTACCTGATCGAAGTATGGTATGCACTTGTCGGTTGCTTTCGAGAAGAAACTGCTCAGTGCTGCTACCCTTCCATTTAAGCTTATGAGATCCTTCGTCTTCATTGAGATTCCCATTTTCTTTATGGCTAAAATCTTCACTGGGTTTGCTTTAATGCCATAAGTGCTTACTATTTATCCCATGAATTTTCTCAAATGAATAGCAAAAGTGCATTTCAATGGGTTCAGCTTCATATTATATTGTCTCAGGACATCAAACGTTTCTCCCAAGTCCCGAACATGGTCTGATGAAACTTTTGACTCGACCAACATGTCATCTACATACACCTCAACATTTTTTCCAACCGATCTGAGAATATCATATTAACCATCCTTTGATAAATTGCCCCAACATTCTTTAGCCCGAATGGCATGACTTTATGGCAATACAAGCCTTTTCTATCACCAAACTAGTACGCTCCTAATATCGGGTCAATTTAATTTTATGTTTCCTTCTTGGGATGAGAATTGACTAAATTTCTTGTTTATGAGCCTCTTGGAAGAAGTATTGTGCGTAAATCGAATTATATTTGTTAGTGCCGATCATATGCATATATGCATGTACTCTTTTTTTGTGGTTGCAGGATGACTTATTTCGGCATCGGTACTAGCATTTGGGACTGTTAACCCGCCTTTCGGCAAGGCCACGGAGAGGCAGATTTAACTAAATCGACTTCTCATTTATCGAGGCTGGAATATGATGGATTTGGTTTAAAAGGATGAAGTTCACTTGGATATGTCTTTCGGTCAAGAAGTGGAGAAGTTACAAGGCACGGTCTGGAAGTTGCGGGTCGTTCGGCATGGATGGCTCGGTCTGGATGCTCTGGGTCGCTCGGCATTAAGATGAAAGCAGGGTGGCTCGGCATTGAGGTGAGAGCAGGATGGCTTGGCATTAGTGGGATGGTTCGGCATTAGATGTGTCTTGGTATGGTTTGGGCTGGCACGGTGAAGTGGGTCAGCATCATACCTCGCTCGGCATCGTACCTCGTTTGTCATTGTATCTCGCTCAGCATCGGACGTCGCTTGGCATCGGACGTCGCTCGGCATTAGACGTTGCTCGGCATTGGACGTCGCTCGGCGTTGTGTTTCGTTCAGAGTCAGCAGGCGTTGCCATTCGGCCTTGGTTGCCGTTCGGCATGGGTAGGTCGACATAGCAGGAGGACGATGTTTTAAGGAAGGAGGTTCGTCACTTGGTTGCTTCGAGTTGCATGCAAGTTTACTCCGAGCCTTGGATAGAACTGCTTCGAGTCATGCCCGGGAAATGTGGATCGGCATTGGCGGGACGGTAGATGCGCTCGATGAAGGTTGAAGTCGATATGTGGCTCGGTCATTGGTGGAGTGGTTCGTCATAGGCTGGTCGGCACGGCGGTGTGGGTAGGTTATGATGAGGGATGTTGGCATGGCTATAGTCCTGATGGGTCCGGGTTACTCAGGAGGCCCAACTACCTGGATTTTCCTATAAATACAACATAAGGAGGTTCAGAAAAGGGATCTTCTTTCGGATCTCTTACTTTCTCTTCTCTAAGGCTAAGGCACTCTGCCACTGATAAACTTTGGATTGTAATTGTAATAGATAATTACAGCAATAAAAAGGAAATTTCTAGAGTGGACGTAGGCCGGAGTTTGCCGAACCACTATAAAATCTGTTGTTCTTTACTGCTTTCATTTGAATTTTCACTGTTCTTCATATTTATACTCCCTATATACTCTCTATCCGTGAGCTGTGACTAGTACTTGGTGCTTTCATCTGGATTTGGGTGTTAGTGTCCAATTTTGACGCTAACATTTTAGTGCTTCAACTGACAAAACTAGCACCCGGGGATTTTGGAGCTTGGATTTTGGATTGAAAAGCTTGGAAACTCAGATTTTAGAAAGCAATGGCTAGACCACCAACAAGGAAGCAAGCAGCGGAAAGGAGCAATCAAAAAGGAAGTCAAGCAGCCACTTCTAGAGCTGGAGAGGATCATGTATCTGTCTACATAACTCGGGACGAAATGTAGGTTATGATGAATTCTATGCAGGAGCAGATGATGAAACGGCGAGTGGAGATGATGCAGGATCTTCTTAGGTAATTTGGACAACCAGGGACTGCAGGTGCTCAAGTTATTAGAACTGGGCCAGAGGAACTCAACTAGTAGGTGGATGGAGTGATTCAGCAGGGGCAGCTCCCAATCAACAAACGATTAACAATTTGAATGGACCTAGACTCAGGGGCCCACCCCAAGGTAATGCTGGACCAGTTCATGGAGGGATACCGAATAATGCTACTCGGCCCGACGCCAAAAGGAATGCAGGAGTACGTTATGAGGAATATGTGCTAGAATTTCCACGGGGACTTGGAGGGCATTTTGGAAACATGGATAGGGGGCAACCCTTGGTCGGAAACGCCGGACTGGCTGATATTATTAGGCAAACTATTCATGAAGGTCTGACAAACAGGGATTCGAATGGAGTTAACGAAAGTTCATTTACCCGAAACATCAGGACAGCTAGGAATCCGCCCGACTTCAAACTGCCCACTCTGGAAGTACACAATGAGAAGACGGATCCCACTGACCACTTGATGAGGTACATAAGGCATATGGAAGTGCTGGGGGCAACATAGGAGGTTATGACTCGATGTTTCCCTCTGTACTTGACCGATATAGTTGCTATGTGGTTCAGACAGCTGGAGGATGGATCCATTGGAACATCGACGGAACTGGTAGACAAATTCTTAAGTCAGTTTCGAGTTCACATAAAAAGGCCAAAGAATGTGGTGACACTAACTTTAGTCAAGCAGAGGGCGGATGACTCGCTCAAGACTTTCTTAACCCGGTTTAATGCAGCTGTCGCTTCGGTGGATCGGCCGGATCCATCAATGGTTCTGATGGTTGCCGTATAAGGAGTCAAGGATAATTCATATTTAAAAGTGTCATTGATACGGGATCCACCATTGGATCTCGGGGAATTCTTTCATGAAGCTGAAAGATTTCTTCGACAAGAGGATGCATGTCTGGATATGAAATCAAAGGAAGTCAACATGGTTAAGGATGGAGGACCGCCCGGTGAAAGCTCGGATAAGGACATGGATAAAGGGAGAGAACCCAAGTTCTCCACTTACAAAGGATTGAATGCAACATTGGAGCGCATATTCTTGGATACTTGGGATCACCTTCCTTATCGAAGGTCGGCAAGGAGGGAGCCCTCAGAACGCAAAAGGGCATCAGGATAGCACTGTCTCTTTCATGACCTGGACGAGCATGATACTAATAGTTGCCGGCATTTGAAGGACATAATCAAGGATCATATAAGGAATGGTCAGTTGCGACAATATGCGGGAACTTGGAATACGGCGGTGGAACAGGAGCAGCCACCGTCTACCTTGAACGACAAGGGCATGAGGCCCAGGAATGGTGGCCGGTTGATCATCAACTAATCTTGATGGTTTGGAATAAGTAACAAACTTTATGCAAATGGCTAAATCATTTACTCATGTACAGGGTCAGAGATAACCCTCAGGCATGCTCTGAGATGATGGTTTACTGAGACGCCTCCGTTTGTGAAATCTATTTTTTCCCTTTGACTTGGACATTTGCTTTTTCTGGTTTGGTTTTGGAGTTTGATCTGAACTCTCTGTTTTGCTCATTTTCTGGTTTGGATTCGGGTTTGGATTCGGGTTTGGATGTTTTTTTCGGTTTGGATTTTTGATATGGATTTCTGGTTTTTTTGGTTGGATTTGGATTTCGGATTGGATTTTGATTATATTTTCCTTCGGATTTTGGCTAAAAGGTCGTCGAGCATGGACTATGCTCGGCAAGGGTTCAGAGAGACCAAGATTCGGCGTAGGTCTTAGGCCCTATGTTATTGGTTATTATTTCAGGTCATCGAGTATGGACTATGCTCGACACAGGTCCGTAGCGACCGGGATTTAGCTTAGGACTTAAGCCATGGCGTTATTCAGCGTTCAGGGACACTGAACCATGAATACCATGAAATTAATTAACATAGGTCGTTAAGTGTGGATTGCACTTGGCAAGAACCTGGAGAGGTTACAGATTTGGATATTGGCTATGAACAGCTAAGGATTTGGGCATGGACCCGGAATGGTCTCGGATTTGGACATCGACACAGAGAGGTCATGGACGTGGTCATTGATTGTTGGATATGGATGGATTAGAACTCGGTTGTCGAGTTCAGATGGATAGAGATTTGGCTAAGGATTTGGCTACTGGATTCAAAATTGGATGTCGACTCAGAATAGTCGTAGATTCGGATAAGGATATCGCGATGGCACTTGGATAAAATGGATTGGATTATAAACCGAAAAGTATGGATGTGGATAACATACATATTTCAGATATCAGACTTGAGGCTGTTCAAAACACACCTTCCAATAGCAAGGCATGTTTTGGAGGGCAAATGTTAACCCGCCTTTCGGCAAGGCCATAGAGAGACGGATTTAACTAAATCAACCGGCAAGGCCATAGAGAGACGGATTTAACTAAATCGACTTCTCATTTATCGGGGTTGGAATATGATGGATTTGGTTTAAAAGGATGAAGTTCACTTGGATATATCGTTCGGTCGAGAAGTGGAGAAGTTACACGGCTCGATCTAGAAGTTGTGGGTCGTTCAGCATGGATGGCTTGGTCTGGATGCTCTTGGTCGCTCGGCATTAAGATGAGAGCAGGGAGGCTCGGCATTGAGGGAAGAGCAGGGTGGCTCGGCATTGAGGCGAGAGCAGGGTGGCTCGGCATTGGTGGGATGGTTCGACATTAGAGGTGGCTTAGTATGATTTGGGTTGGCAAGGTGATGTGGGTCGGCATCATACCTCGCTTGGCATCGTACCTCGCTTGGCATTATACCTCGTTCAGCATCGGACGTCGCTCGACATCGTACGTCGCTCGACATGGGATGTCGCTCGGCATCAGACGTCGCTCGGCATTGGATGTCGCTTGGCGTTGGATGTCGCTCGGCGTTGTGGTTCGATCATAGTCACTCAGCGTTGCCATTTGGTCTTGGTTGCCATTCGGCATGGGTATGTCGGCATAGCAGGAGGTCGGTGTTTTAAGGAAGGAGGTTCGGCACTTGGTTGCTTCGAGTTGCAGGCAAGTTTACTCCGAGCCTTGGATAGAATAGCTTCGAGCCATGCCCAAGAGATATGGATCGGCATTGGCAGGATGGTAGATTCACGCTCGGTGAAGGTTGGAAGTCCATATATGGCTCGGTCATTGGTGGAGTGTTTCGGCATTGGCCGGTCGGCACGCCAGTGTGGGTAGGTTATAATGAGGGATGTTGGCTTGTCTATGGTCCAGATGGGTCCGGATTACTCAGGAGGCCCAACTACTTGGATTTGCCTATAAATACAGCATAAGGGGGTTCAGAAAAGGGATCTTCTTTCGGCTCTCTTACTTTCTCTTCTCTAAGGCTAAGGCACTCGACCATTGATAAACTTTGAATTGTAACCGTAATCGATTATTACAGCAATAGAAAGGAATTTTCTAGAGTGGACGTAGGCTGGAGTTAGCCGCACCACTATAAAATATGTTGTTCTTTACTACTTTCATTTGAATTTTCACCGTTCTTCATATTTATACTCTTTATATATACTCTATCTGTGAGCTGTGACTGGTACTTGGTGCTTTCATCTGGATTTGGGTGTTGGTGTCCAATTTTGATGCTAACAGGTACCGAGAAGTTTTTTGAGCCGGTTTGATTTCTTTTTTATTGCTTTTATTGAAAATATAAAAAGAAACAGTAGATGAGTAAGTTAACTACTTGAGTTAAGATTTACATTGTATAGTTCCGTAGTTAAAAATTATTCTCCCCTCACTATTCTTGTCCCCATAAGAGTGTTGAATTTCATAAGCAGGTCGTTCTAAGAGATGATTGCCCCTAAGTCTATTAGCACAGGTCTTCCAAGGAAGGCAATGTATGGTGAGGGCTAGTCAATGATCAAGAAACTTGCATACAAACATTTATGCTGAGGTGTTTTTCCAACAGTGATGAGTGTCATGTTGAACCAATAATAACGCTTGTTGTGTTTTTAAAGCCGTAAATCAGCTCAAGACTGGGCTTTAGAGTTTTAGATGGAAGCTTCATCTGGTCATATGTTGACTTGAAAATTACATGACCGAGCTTCTAGAATCTACAAAGACTTTTTTCATGATGCAATTCAAAATATTTAACATGACTACGAGCGGATCTTTGTGTAGAAAAACAAATCCTTCTGTATTAGTTTCTATGAAAATTATTTCCTTCACCAGCTTTTTCTTGATATGGAAATTGTTTTCTATTATGCTTTAGTCTCTTATACATACTTCTCTCGTGCTTTCTTGCTTGTTCCGGTGAGGTATGGGATATTATAAATTCAAACTATAAGGTTTGAGGAGTGTCCTATCAGGTGTTCATTTGGGTCGCGAGTAAGGTCTCTGGCCTCGTTCTCGTTCTCGTTGTTGGTTTTTGTAAGCTACCTAGGTATCCTTTTTGGATCAATATTTTTATATCATTTTTTAAATGTCTGCGGTTTTCAATAGATGGCTGGTTGCTCTGTGAAAGTGGTAGTATGTTCTACCCCAATTATGTTCCGCTTTCTTCCCTTGTTCGATACGTTGTATGCAAGCTCAGTCCTGGCCATCTCATACATCTGCTCAGGGGTGTGAGAAAGGTGATTTTTGTGGTGAGGTTTGATTCCTTTCTTCGATTTTAGGTCGATGTCACCCTTCTGCTCCCTTTTCTTGTCATAGCTAGGGGAAAAAGTTCTCTATGGCTGTACCATAGATCCAGCCTCTTCCATTCTAATAGCCAATAGCCACTAGCCCTTTCATTAAAAGCCTTCATACTATGACATGGTTTTCTACTATTTTTCTCCCACATTAATGTATTTCTTCTTATCTTGGCATCGGCTATCATGAGTAGTGCTTCTTCACTAGTTTCTCCGATCCGAAGCGCCTTAGATTTGAAGCACTTTATGAAGTTATGTAAGCTTTTACTCTCTCTCTCTCTCTCCTTTATGCATGATAGGGTGTTCACATCTGGGGAGGCTTCTCTTCTCGAATTGAATTTCCTTAGAAAGTCTGCATATAGCTGTCTCTAAGATGGACTTCACATGGTCCGTACCTCCTGAACCATCGAAAGGTTGGCTCGGCAATGTAAATAGGGAAAGTTTACATCAGGCCATTCTTCCTACTTTTAGAATATCCATGTAACACTCAAAAGGACAGATGTGATCAACGGGGTTGAAAGTTCCATCAAATCTGTCAATTAATGGGGCTTTAAAATTGCCAAAAAAAATCTGCTTCTATAATGGTTCGTTGAATATGGAAGAGTCGTCTTCCTTACCTTCTCCCTTGTGTTAAGTTGGCAAAGCCTTGCCAGTTGTTCCTCTCATGCCTTTAAATGGTCAGTTCTCATTTTCCCTTAGGTCCACTAGGATGAATCACCCTCAAAAGTGGTGTAATCATCATCATCATAGGCAGACCGGGCCTATTTCTTCAGCAAGATTGGGTTAATGTTGGCTGGCTTAGATTTGATCTATGGTTTGATCTCAATCTTGCCCTTTATTTCAGAATTACTTCTCTGGCCAGTGTCGCCATTTCCATTTCTCTATGAGTGCCATTTTCACTCACCCACTGCATGTTCAAGATTATTAGCTAATGAAGGCGGTGAGCTATGGAATGTGGAGGGGTGATTGCCCAAGGGTAGTGCGCTGGGCCATCATTTTCTCCAATCCCTCCATACATTGGTTCATATGGTTTATGAAGGATTAAAGTGCAACAAAGATGGGATCTACAAGGGATTTAGTTGAGGCTCCAACTTTAATTTGAGCTTTTAAGATTACGTATAGCCTCTTTAAGGCTTCTGAACCCAAGTATAACTATTCTTGTGTAAGGAGGGGTAGTGGAATCAGTGGGATTCATGGTATATGAAGGGAAATATAAGTAAAGTTTACTGGAAATAGGAAAAAAAAGGTTCAGGCCCTCTTTCCAGTGCTAAAAAATGTTACTTTGATTTTTGAGTCTCATAACACCTTAGATGACCGTGAAAGTAATTGTGTTGTACATCTGTGGATTAGAACCAAAAATTAAAATAATATTATGTGATAACCCTGATTTTTTGAAGTAATTTCATGATTTCAATTAGTTTAAGTTTGTTTAAAAATTGCATTGAAAATATATATATATATATATATATATATATATAAATAGGAATGGAAACTGCTTTGCAAGTGTATGGTTTAAACATGTATGTGTGCACAAGATAGTACACACACAGGCACACATTCTTCTGCATAATGAATAGGCAGAAATCAATATATAAATTAGAGTAAATAATTTAGAAATACATATTGTATGGAAGACATGATTGTGTCTTTAATAAGTTTAGCACAAAGAAAATAAATATTAGGCAAGAATAAATATATGCAAGAAAAATATTTAGATACTTAAAAATTATTTAAATAAGGAAAATAAAGACTTAGGCAAAAATAGGCTTACCTATGTTATATAAGTACACAGGCAAGCATTGCTGGTAGAAAACAAAGCTTGCATGAAAATGGTATGAACCCTTAAACAAACACTTTATCCATTTCCAGCAATTCTTTTGCTTTGGAAAATCAGAGCCATGCATATAACATGACCGGGGTAAGGTTAATGAGATAAAACTTATTTCTGAAAAAAAAACAAGGACCACATACCCTTTTCTTTTATCAAAATGTGAGGCAGATCATGTTATAGGGTAAAAATGACATTGGGTAATTTCATTAAACCCTAGAAGCAGCCAGGGTTTTACATAAGGAGGCTTAGTGTAGTGAGATCATTCACATTGGTTCTTCATCATTTAAAGAAAAATAAAAAACCCAGAGAAAAATGAGGAGCACCGGCCATTAGAATAAGAAGAAGGTAAGAGATTAAAAGAAAAAGAAAAATCTTAGGAAAAGAGAGATTAAGGTGAGTAACCTCACTGAAAACTTTGGCAATAAGTCCTGAATATTGGGGCAGCCTAATTAAATTTATATTTCACTTTTGCAAGCTTTATTCATTTTTATGATTTGATAACTTTGGCTTGTCAATGATCTGCTCAAGTGTAAAACCCTTTATAGTGACTTATCCAGTATAAAAGAGTCATGGATTTCATGTTTAAATATGGTTATCTGTGTCATGGTTTAACTTTGAGATGAAGTAGCTTTTTATGGGTTTTCTTTATACACTTTATATATTTAAAAACCCAGGATTTATGTTATAAATATATGGTCTAAAAATGAAAGAAAAGGTGGGGATGCAACATTGGGTTGTTACTTATGTCTCATATCAACAAAAATAAAGAAAAATGTAGAGGTGCAATGTTATACATGTGCCGAGCTTCTATGTTTTATGAACTATTCAAATCAAAGCACATACTTGTGGTTTAGCCAGATCTTAAAGATTAACAAGGGTCTGATTGAACCAAAGGTAAAAAGAGATAACCAGAAAACTATTTATGACCATATGTTTGTAACTTGATCCATTGAAACCCATAGACAGAATAATATGCTTAGAAATCACATCTGTTTGCATGATTATATGCTTGCTTATAAGAACATGACTTATCAATCTTTGGATGAATTCATGTTGGCTGAATGTTTATTTCTCTGATTGAAATATGATATGTAGTAGGGACTAGCATAGTAATGAAAAGGGAAAGTAACACTTAGTAATTTAACTAAGGACTTTTGGATCTTAGGGCTACAAAATATGGCTTGGCAAGGTGAACATTGCAAGCTCACACATGGTATGCTTATACCTAAGGGCCTGAGTGTGTTGGGTTAACAGTGACATGTCCCAGGAAGTGTGTGGTTCAACAAGAGAAAGTGGCTAAAGACCATAATATGCTTGATAGTAAACAGTAGAAATAGGTTAATGAGAAGGCTTGGGTAAGATCCCTGATGGCCAGTAACCTGGTAAGAGAAGACTTGATGGTTTAATTGATGAATGTGTTGATTGATTTATGATGTTTTATGGATGGATCCTATGATTATTTTCACTAAACTAAATCATTGAATTATATACAATTTGTTTTGCCCCAATGTACATGCACCTATCTTACAGAAACATGCATAAGGATGGTACTGAGTTTCTTCATTCATTTAAAGTATTTAAACATAAACAAGAGTCATGTAAAATCAAGTTTTTAGTTGGATTACTCATACCAGGCATTAGTCTGACCCTAGTGTGTTTTATGCACCATTGGGTGTCTCATGTTTACATGAGGCAGTTCATGGTGATTTTGCAGGAAAGTAGAGATTTCTTTGATCGGGCTTTGGAAGCTTAACTGCTTAAGGAAATGGATGCTATATATTTGAAGATTTACTAGATATTTATGCTGAATTATGTTAAGCTACTTTGTTTAAATTTGCTTGGAAAACTAATGTATTGTTATCTACTGTTTTGCAAGTGGTGAGCCTATATGCGTATCAGCTGAAACTTTTGTGTTTGGTTTTGCAAAATGTTTTACTAAGTAATGAAGTTCTTAAGCTTTCAGAATAATCAATTTATAGTGGTAGAAAACCTGAGATTGTAAGGGTGTATAGATTGAATGAACAATCAAGTATTAAACGCAAGAAAATCCATTTTTAATTGATGTAAAAATCCGGCAGAAATAAGGTTTAGGGTTGCTTTGGAAAGAAAAAAAACAAATGACATATGTTTTGTTTAAGAATAAGTGCAAACTGAAAATGGCTAACATGACCATTTCATTGAGCCTGGGTTAAGCCAGCACTAAAGAACTTTAAACTCAATTTTCAGTAAAGTTTTACAACCTAATTATAGGGTAGACTCTATCATATTTATTAACAAGAAAATGAAAAAAATTAGGTACTTGAATTCTTCCAGTGACAGACATGCACACACATGCACATGTAAGAACATAGTTCATACAGTAACAAAATTATGGGAAATACATATAAAATGCTAAGTCTTGAGACATGAAACCAATAGCTATGCAATGATTTAAGTGTGCCTGGAAAACCTGTTTTTAGAAACACTTTTGCAATGTGGGGATTACTTAATGATTCCCAAACAAATTTCTGCTTCCAAACTTCTGTACTCTGATTCAAATAGAAAGTAATTTGTATATCTTTACCTATGTAAGTTTAAGATTATTTAAGCAAAACAATATTTTTATATTGGCATAAAGATCCTGGATAGAAGAAAATTAGAATGCAATATTTTCTTAATTAGATGACCACTGTGCATATTTATTGATGTAAAAAAAAATTGGGCTGAGAAAGTGGGTCATCTCATTTGGTATCAGAGCTATGTTGTTAAATAACATAGCAAAATTTTGTATGAACTTGTTTGCATTGGATGTATGGAAGTGTTGACTGCTTGGGTTGCTTTGTTTTGTTAGTGCTTATACTACTAATATCTATTATAACTAAATAAGGATAGATTGAAATGAATTAATCTATAGAGTATTAGGCAAAAATGGACTAACCTAAGTGTCATATCCATAGAGCTATGGTAGGACCCAGACATCAAAATGTAGGAGCAAGTGAACCACCCATGGTGAATGTGCAAGAATTCATGAGAGCCATAAGGGATGGGGTAGGCAACAGGCAGGAAAATCCACATAAGGAAATTTCCAAACTACTCAAGACTTTTAACAACCTTGGAGGCAAAACTTTTGATGGCACAGAAGGAGTAATGGGAGTTCAAAATTGGCTCAGGATTTTGGATAGGATCTTTGCAGACATGCAAGTTGAAGACCAAAGGAAGAGGCAAATTGCGTCCAGGCAATTGAGAGGAGCAGCTTTGGACTGGTGGGAGGTTATCATAGCTGGAAGACCTGAAGGAGAAGTGACATGGGATCAATTTAAAGCAATGATGGAAGGTAGGTTTGTCCCTGCATCAGCCAAGGAGTCTTTGCTAGAGGAATTCATCAAATTAAGGCAAGGGACTATGAATGTCACTGAGTACACTCAGAGGTTTGAATCATTGGCAACTTATGGTGCAATACTCATCACTACTGAGGAGGCTAAGAATGGAAGATATATTCAAGGGCTAAACCCTAGCCTTAGTAGAGCCATGCTACCATGCAAGAACAGGACTTTTGATCAAGTTTTGGACTTGACTTTGAGCATTGAACAACATGATAAGGTTAGAGAAAATTTTAGGGCATTCAAGAATAGCCAAAATAAGAAAGGAAAGGGCAAATTTCACCCTTATGATAAGAAGAAAGTAAACACAGCTTCCGTCAAGAAACCAGAAGAAGCCAGTGCTGCTGGAATTAAGAAGAAGATTACTTGTTACAACTGTAGCCAAGAGGGGCATATGAAGAATAGGTGCACAAAAGTTAGGCCAACATCCTTCAAATGTCACCATTATGGGAAGGAAGGTCACATAAAGAGGAATTGTCCAGAATTTAAGCAAGGAAAATTAGAGGCTTTGGAAGGAAAAGGCAAGGCAACTGAGGGATCAAATGTTGGGAGTCATGGCCAAGTTGAAGGTACTTTGCTTATTTACTCAATACCTTTTGCGGTAGTGTATGATACTGGGGCTACACACTCTTTGATCTCCCATGATATTGCACAATAATTAAAATTGAATTGTATGATTGTTGATAAGCCATTGTTTATTAGAAGCCCTATGGGCAGTTCATGTGTTCTGGGTACGATGTGTATGCAACTAGGGTTAGATATAGGGGGACATGTGTTTAACTCAGACCTATATGTGTTGAAATATCCGGGCATAGGAGTTATTCTAGGAGTTGATTGGTTGAGTAAATATAAGGCTATCATAAATATGGAGACATCCACCATATCATTGAAAATTCCTGATGGACAAAGAGTAGTTGTTCTTTGTGAGGCAAACAAGAATAGAAATACAGCCAACCTTTTTACATTGTCTAGTGAAAAACCCATGCCTGCATTAGAAGAAATCCCCATAGTGAATCAATATACTGATGTGTTTGGTGAAGTTAGGGGAGTTCCAAACCATAGACCAGTTGAGTTTTCAATCAGAATAATTCCAGGAGCTAGCCCAGTGGTTAAAAGACTAACCAGAATGGGGCCTAAGGAGTTGACAGAATTGAAAAAGCAATTGGTTGAATTAGAAGAAAGAGGCTTTAATAGACCCAGTAGCTCATCATAGGGAGCACCATTGGTCTTTGTTAAGAAAAAAGATGGATCCCTTAGGTTATGTATTAACTATAGGGAATTAAATAAAGTCACAGTTAAAAACAAATACCCCTTACCAAGAATTGATGATCTCTTTGATCAATTGAGTGGTGCAAAAATATTTTCTAGGCTTGATTTAGCTTCAGGCTTTCATCAAATGAAAGTAGAAGAGGAAAGCATTAAGTATACAGCCTTTAATACAAGATATGGACTTTATGAATTTTTAGTGATGCCATTTGGCTTGACAATTGCTCCTTCCTATTTTGTTGATTTGATGAATAGGATTTTTAGAGAATACTTGGATAAATTTGTATTGATATTTATTGATGACATACTAATTTATTCTAAGTCAGTTAGAGAGAATGAAAATCATTTGCATATGGTATTTGAGAAACTGAGGCAGGAAGACTCGAAAGCAAAATTTTCAAAATGCACTTTTTGGCAAAATGAAGTGAATTTTCTAGGCCACATTATATCAAAAAAAGGAATATCTGTGGATCCCAATAAAGTCATTGCAGTGCAAGCTTGGAAAAGGCCTACCAATGTCACTGAGGTCAGATCATTCATGGGAATGGCTGGTTACTATAGAAGGTTTATAAAAGATTTTGCAAAAATTTCAATCCCATTAACCAGACTGACAAGGAAAAATCAAGTGTTTACTTGGACTGAAGAGTGTGAGAAAGCCTTTGGGAAATTAAAGGAAGCACTAGTGCAAGCTCCAATCCTCAAAGTACCTGAAGGGAATGAAAACTTGGTAGTGTATACTGATGCAAGTGGACAAGGACTTGGGGCAGTATTGATGCAACAACATCAAGTGATAGCTTATGCTTCTAAGCAATTGAAACCAAGTAAGGTAAGATATGCTACTCATGACCTTGAATTAGCTGTTATAGTGTATGCTCTTAAACTATGGAGACACTACTTGTTAGGGGAAAAGTTTGAAGTTTACACAGACCATAAGTCACTTAAATATTTATTTTCACAAAAAGAATTGAATATGAGGCAGCAAAGGTGGATTGAACTCCTGGCCTCATATGAATTTGAAATATTATATACCCCTGGTAAGGCTAATAAAGTAGCAGATGCCCTAAGTAGACAACATGCTAACGTGGCTAGGTTAATGATAGAAGAGTTTAACACTTTATCATTGTTAATTGATTTAGAGATAGAAAGTGATAATGTAGAAAACATGAGCCTATGCAGTGAGAATGTAGAAATGGGAAAATTAAGCTTTATCACTCTGGGTCAGAATTGAAAAACAAAGTTGTAAAGTTACAAGACCAAGATCCATTTTTATTTGAAAAGAAAACTCAGATATTAAATGGTGAGGTAGTGGAAGGTTTTCAGATGAATGATTAAGGCCATTTGAAGAAAGGAAAAAGAATACGTGTTCCAGCAATTGATGAGTTGAAGCAAGAAATCTTGGATGCTTACCACAAAAGCAAATACACTATACACCCAGGAACCACAAGGATGTATCACAACCTCAAGAGGGATTATTGGTGGAGTGGTATGAAGAGTGCAATGGGAACCTATGTATCTAAATGTATGGTTTGCCAACAGGTGAAAGCTGAGTATCAAAAACCCTCAGGGATGCTTCAACCTTTGCAAATACCACAGTGGAAATGGGAGGATATATCAATGGATTTCATTGATGGTTTGCCTAGAACTAGGAGGGGAAATGATAGTATTTGGATAGTGGTTGACAGGTTAACCAAGTCAGCCCACTTTATACCAGTTAAGTCAGAAAGAAATGCATGTACTCTAGCCTAATTGTTTATCAAGGAAGTGGTCAGACTACATGGTATACCAAAGACTATAGTAAGTGATAGAGATACCATCTTCACTTCAAAATTTTGGCAGAGTTTTCACAAGGCAATGGGGACTGATTTATGCTTAAGCACAACATACCATCCTCAATCTGATGGTCAAACAGAAATTGTGAACAAATTGCTTGAAGACATGTTGAGAGATTGTGTATTGGATTGGGGAGGAAGTTGGGAGGATCGTATCTTTTAGCTGAATTTGCATACAACAATACCATCATAGTAGCATAGGCATGGCACCCTTTGAAGATCTCTATGGGCGGCCATGTTTATCACCCTCAAGTTGGCTTGAATCTGGGGAACAAGTGGTCTTAGGGCCAGTGAATGTGAAGGAAACTTCAAAGAAAATAGCTTTGATTAGAAAAAGAATTGCTTTTGCCCATGATAGGCAAAAGAAATATGCAGATCAAAGAAGGAAGGCAGTACAATATGATGTTGGGGATTATGTATTTATCAAAATATCACCCATGAAGAAGGTTCTAAGGTTTGGGAAATAAGGAAAGCTAATTCCTAGGTACATAGGGCCATATAAAATTCTAGAGAGAATAGGAACTGTAGCCTATAAGCTGGAGTTGCCAGAAGAAATGAGAGCAATGCATGATGTTTTTCATGTGTCTCAACTAAGATGGTGGGTTCATGATAAGGAGGCAATCCTAGAATCCCCTAAGGATGTGCAGATGGACCCCAGGATGATTTATGGAAAGGAGCTAGTGGGCATAGTTACTAAAGAAATCAAGAAATTGAGAAACAAAGAAATTAAATTAGTGAAAGTGCAATGGAGTCTTGACCCAAATGATTGCACATGGGAAGTGGAGGATAAAATCAGAAATGATTATCCACAACTGTTTGATTGAATGAAAGGTATAATTTATATATATACTGATGAATGTTTTGATTGAAAATGCATTGTGATTTTTTTTTGATATGTATTTAATCAAGTGATTGGCTTGAGGATGGTTAAGATCAGAAAAGTTGATTTTCTGGATTGATGGTACTTAAGTTAAGTATGAGAGAATTGTGGGACACAATTCCTAAAAGGAGGGGTATATGTGATAACCCTGATTTTTGTGAAGTAATTTCATGATTTAAATTAGTTTAAGTTTGTTTAAAAATTGATTGAATATATATATATATATATAATATAATATAAATAGGAATGGAAACTGTTTTGCAAGTGTATGGTTTAAACATGTATGTGTGCACAAGATAGTACACACACAGGCACACATTCTTCTGCATAATGAAATAGGCAGAAATCAATATATAAATTAGAGTAAATAATTTAGAAATACATATTGTATGGAAGACATGATTGTGTCTTTAATAAGTTTAGCACAAAGAAAATAAATATTAGGCAGGAATAAATATACGCAAGAAAAATATTTAGATACTTAAAAATTATTTAAATAAGGAAAATATAGACTTAGGCAAAAATAGGCTTACCTATGTTATATAAGTACACAGGCAAGCATTGCTTGTAGGAAACAAAGCTTGCATGAAAATGGTATGAACCCTTAAACAAACACTTTATCCATTTCTATCAATTCTTTTGCTTTGGAAAATCAAAGTCATGCATATAACATGACCGGGGTAAGGTTAATGTGATAAAACTTATTTCTGAAAATGAAAACAAGGACCACATACCCTTTTCTTTTATCAAAATGTGAGGCAGATCATGTTATAGGGTAAAAATGACATTGGGTAATTTCATTAAACCCTAGAAGCAGCCAGGGTTTTATATAAGGAGGCTTAGTGTAGTGAGATCATTCACATTGTCTCTTCATCATTTAAACAAAAATAAAAAACATAAGCCATAGAAAAATGAGGAGCACCGGCCATTAGAATAAGAAGAAGGCAGGAGATTAAAAGAAAAAGAAAAATCTTAGGAAAAGAGAGATTAAGGTGAGTAACCTCATTGAAAACTTTGGAAATAAGTCCTGAATATTGAGGCAGCCTAATTAAATTTATATTTCACTTTTGCAAGCTATATTCATTTTTATGATTTGATAACTTTGGCTTGTCAATGATCTGCTCAAGTGTAAAACCCTTTATAGTGACTTATCCAGTATAAAAGAATCATGGATTTCATGTTTAAATATGGTTATCTGTGTCATGGTTTAACTTTGAGATGAAGTAGCTTTTTATGGGTTTTCTTTATACACTTTATATACTTAAAAACCCAGGATTTATGTTATAAATATATGGTCTAAAAATGAAAGAAAAGGTGGGGTTGCAACATTGGATTGTTACTTATGTTCAGTATCAACAAAAATAAAGAAAAATGTAGAGGTGCAATGTTATACATGTGCTGAGCTTCTATGTTTTATGAATTATTCAAATCAAAGCACATACTTGTGGTTTAGCCAGATCTTAAAGATTAACAAGGGTCTGATTGAACCAGAGGTAAAAGGAGATAACCAGAAAACAATTTATGACCATATGTTTGTAACTTGATCCATTGAAACCCATAGACATAATAATATGCTTAGAAATCACATTTGTTTGCATGATTATATGCTTGCTTATAAGAACATGACTTATCAATCTCTGGATGAATTCATGTTGGCTGAATATTTATTTCTCTGATTGAAATATGATATGTAGTAGGGACTAGCACAGTAATGAAAAGGGAAAGTAACACTTAGTAATTTAACTAAGGACTTTTGGATCTTAGGGCTACAAAATATGGCTTGGCAAGGTGAACATTGCAAGCTCACACATGGTATGCTTATACCCAAGGGCCTAAGTGTGCCGGGTTAACAGTGATATGTCCCAGGCAGTGTGTGGTTCAACAAGAGAAAGTAGCTAAAGACCGTAATATGCTTGATAGTAAACAGTAGAAATAGGTTAATGAGAAGGCTTGGGTAAGATCCCTGATGGCCAGTAACCTGGTAAGAGAAGACTTGATGATTTAATTGATGAATGTGTTGATTGATTTATGATGTTTTATGGATGGATCCTATGATTATTTTCACTAAACTAAATCATTGAATTATATACAATTTGTTTTTCCCCAATGTACATGCACATGTCTCACAGAAACATGCATAAGGATGGTACTGAGTTTCTTCATTCATTTAAAGTATTTAAATATGAATAAGAGTCATGTAAAATCAAGTTTTCAGTTGGATTACTCATACCAGGCATTAGTCTGACCCTAGTGTGTTTTATGCACCATTGGGTGTCTTATGTTTACATGGGGCAGTTCATGGTGATTTTGCAGGAAAGTAGTGATTTCTTTGATCAGGCTTTGGATGCTTAACTGCTTAAGGAATTGGATGCTATATATTTAAAGATTTACTAGATATTTATGCTGAATTATGTTAAGCTACTTTGTTTAAATTTGCTTAGAAAACTAATGTATTGTTATCTACTGTTTTGCAAGTGGTGAACCTATATGTGTATCAGCTGAAACTTTTGTGTTTGGTTTTGCAAAATGTTTTACTAAGTAATGAAGTTCTTAAGCTTTCAGAATAACCAATTTATAATGATAGAAAACCTGATATTGTAAGGGTGTATAGATTGAATGAATAATCAAGTATTGAACACAAGAAAATTCATGTTTAAATTGATGTAAAAATCTGGCAGAAATAAGGTTTAGGGTTGCTTTGGAAAGAAAAAAAACAAATGACATATGTTTTGTTTAAGAATAAGTGCAACTGAAAATGGCTAACATAACCATTTCATTGAGCCTGGGTTAAGCCAGCACTAAAGAACTTTAAACTCAATTTTCAGTGAAGTTTTACAACCCAATTATAGGGTAGACTCTGTCATATTTATTAACAAGAAAATGAAAAAATTAGGTACTTGAATTCTTCCAGTGACAGACATGCACACACATGCACATGTAAGAACATAGTTCATACAGTAACAAAATTATGGGAAATACATATAAAATGCTAAGTCTTGAGACATGAAACCAATAGCTATGCAATGATTTAAGTGTGCCTGGAAAACCTATTTTTAGAAACACTTTTGCTATATGGGGATTACTTAATATTCCCAAACAAATTTCTGCTTCCAAACTTCTGTACTCTGATTCAAATAGAAAGTAATGTGTATATCTTTACCTATGTAAGCTTAAGATAATTTGAGCAAAACAATATTTATATTGGCATAAAGATCCTGGATAGAAGAAAATTAGAATGCAATATTTTCTTGATTAGATGACCACTGTGCATATTTATTGATATAAAAAAAAACTTTAGGCTAAGAAAGTGGGTCATCTCATATTAAATTTGCCTTTAGGTAGTTATTATGCTGTAGGAAGCTTACAAAATTATGTAGTTGCACTTTAACTGCTTGTTATATTTTCAAATTGAGTTTATATCTAATTTAAGTACGTTAAATAGAAATAAAATAGGAAAGAATCTAACAATGAAGACTAGGTAGGTAAAAATGCAGGAAAAAGTAAAGATAGGGAGAATTTTACATGGTATGGATGTTAAAGAATCCTATGTCCATGATAAAAATATCATTTTCTTCTTTATATTCCTTATACAAGGATTAATGGCATAGAGTATATAACTTTTTGTTATCAATCGTAAAAATGTCAAATTCGAAAAAAGATCCCTTTCATGTTGTAGTGCCTTTTCTACTTATAGTATAGAGATGCACATGGATCGTCGTCACTCTTCTTCTGTTGTTTTATTTCCCACCTTTGAATTCTGCCATATATCTTCCATTCATCTCGTTTGTTTATAGTGCACGGATTTTTGACGTAACTTTGTTGGAAAAACTCAATTTGAGTGGTTGAATTTTTGGCATTGGTGAAAGTTTGAAATCGAAGCAGGAACATTTGAAATTGAGGCAGGAAACTCAAATTTTAATGGACCATGCACTTCTGATCCAAGGGGCGAATGGCCTATGTATTGCTCTTATGTGTGAATGAGAGTGTAAATAAATGTTCACCTTTTCTTCAATGTAGCTGTGTAATTTTTGGCACTCTTACTATGAAGATGTAGAAAGTTAATCCTTTGTTTCATTTTGAGGTGTTGTTAACACATATGGAGTAGAACTGTGATGTTTGTATGATTGTGCCTTCTGATATTAGCTCAATATTTATACAAATTTTCCCTAAGTTATTTATAATGTTGATGTGCACAAGTTGCTTGGTAAGGGTCGCTTGTCCCTTTGCTATTTTCTAACGAGCAAGGAACTGTGGTGGAGCGATGCTTTGGTAACTTCGTGTGCAGCGCTCGGAATGCTTTTGATTCCATGTGGTACATCCTAAAGAGTCCTTAGTAAGCGCATCTCATATCTGCACTTGAAAGTGTTAGCAACACATAAGCTCTTAGGAACAATAGTTGGGCTTACTGGGTCATTTGGTATATAGAGTGTTCACATATAGCTTGCTTGGAGACTCGAGAATGTGTGTTAGCGAAGGGTTGAGTGTAGCGCTTGTGTGATCCACTGTGACCCTAGTTTGAACAAGCATTAGTGATTATCCAGCATAATTTAGTTTGAACAAGCATTAGTGATTATCCAACATAATTTACTTATCTAGGTTTGGAGTTGTTAGAAGGATAGGGTATGTCTAGTGTAGTTCATTAGCTCTTGGCCAAACTCCTTTAAAACCGAAACGTAGTTTTGTTATTTTAAAGTCGGATAGAGATGGCAGGTCATCCCTATGGCTGTATATTTGACATAAGTTTATGTTGCAAACTGGGGAGCTATGTTTCCATTCTAACTATTAGGGTTGCAAATCATTTCCTCACCTTGTAACCAATCCAGGTTTTCACTGCTCTATATAATGTAAAGTCAAAATTGGGAGATCGGCATAGTCCTTGAGTTTTAGCTGTCGTCTTAATATTTTTGGGTGTAGTACTTGCTGAACTTCTCCTTATTCTTTGCTTCCATTTCTTATAGCCTAAATTTATTGTGAGATAAGTCCATTTGGTTTGATGCTCAGCTCATTTCGCCTTGAACGGGGCTCAAGAAATATGGACGTAACTACGGGTGTAACAGCCCCTATCATTGACGATCTCCAAGTGGATACTTCTATTCCTTCAAAAGCCAGCTCTAAGGTCATTGTGGCCCTTACATATGTGCCACCTCCGCTCATTGCTGCCACCTGCCATAATAACTTCAAAGTGGTGCAACCTTGAATTCCGAGGCTTTATCCCAACATCGACTACCCACATAACCCTTACTTTGGCTTTAGTTCCTAAAGAAAGGGAGGTTTTGTTCGCTTCTCCGTAGTTCTCCAGAAGGTATATCTCTAACCTTGCCTGTCTTTGAAAAGCTTCATATATCTTTTGCACAAACGTCTAATCATATTTGCTCTCTTTACCTACTTACAGGTCAACTGCCCTTGTTGCCTTTGACAAAGGTAATTCTTTCTTTAGGCCCTGAAGCCACCTCTGTTACTTCGATCATCTATCACCCTCATTTTTCATTCCAACCTCCTCCACCTTGCTTGGTCTGGTCCTGATGTTGAGAAAATAGATGCTCTTATGATGGGAATCTGGATGAACCAGATATATCCATTGATGATGAAGATGTCACTATAATAAAAGTGAAGGGGCCTTAGCCTACCATGGCAGCAAAGAAAGTTATGGATGTTACCAAGCTCAAGATTGTTAAGATTGAGCTTGTCTTAGAGAATCCTCCTAAGTCTCTACATATTTCTCTGTTGGTTCCTCCAGTCCATGTCTAACTCTGCCTCTTGAGTCATTACTAAGCCTCATAAAGCATTGATCAAGTCAGATAAAATATGGTTGGGTGCTAATGAGGAAAAATGACTAATCTTGTCGAATGCTACCGACAAGAGGGAGAGGAAACCTTAAGCTTCCAAGAAAGCAGTGAAGAAGGCCAATAAGTGGGGGAGGTGGTTGATTCTATAACTAGAATGAAGATATTTTCTTTTCCCCTTTCCTCTTTTGCTTTTTGGATCATTGTACACTGGGCACTATTGTGCGGATACAAACCCTTGCAATCTGTATTAATAGAATGATGTAAATAAAAGTTGCATTTTATGCCAACATTATCGTGTTTACGTTATCATATCTCTTATTTTCTTGCATATGTACTTTCCTAGATGTATAAATATATAATTGTCTGTAATAAAATTAGTTATACATCTTACATGCTTATGTTTATGGTATGTACGATGCCATTATTTATTGTACCTCTGTACATATAAACAAGTTTTTGCGATTTCTTGGTGTTGTTCCATTACTTAATTTTGTTTATTATCAGTCAAACATTTTCTATCAAACTATACAAAAAACTGTATGCCAATGCTATGACTGAAATTATATGGATTTACTCTCATATTTATACGAGCAATTATCTCAAGGTATCGATGCCTTTGATGCATATCTTCGGGCATCCACCCTTAACCTTGTTATCTTCATGAGTTGGTTAAAGATGATATACATAGGGCAAGTTATCTGATCTTCTTCCAGTTTGATTATACTCCAACAATCTAGCGATGGCTCAAAGGAGTCCATTTGTACTTATCTCTGTGTACGTACATATCCAATTCCCAAAACATGGAATGTCTAATCGCATTATTGATCGTGAGGCATAAAGTCAAACTTTATGAATAAGGTTCTACTTATGCAAAAATCTAGCTTTATTTTGGAATCCATAGTAAATCTTATTACATTCAACCTGAAAGTCATAAAAAGCCTAAGTACAAAAGAAATCCAATTCGGTGCTTTATACCCATGTCGATCAATCTGCAGAAGTGGAAAGTAGTCCTTTAGGAATTCCTTATTCAAGTTTGAATAAGCATGTTCGACACACCCAATAACTTCCTAACCAACATGGGACTTGTTATCCCTCAAGAAGCATTATTCCTATAGAGATTCAAAGCAGAAAACCTTCTTATGTGTTTCCTTATCTCCTTATGTCACGCTTCCAAAAGCACCACAATGTAGCACTGTCAACTTATGCTCTGGTCTCCTCTAATTGTCCCCACTATGTTATCCTTAGACAATTTCATCATCAAACACCAAAAGTGAGTGCAATCCTGAAACTAGATAGGGCATATCCACCCAAGATTATGTTGAAAGTGGAATATCCATCCACCAGGACAAAGATTTTGAATTCTGATAACCCTCTAGGGTCTATCTCCTAGTTGCACCAGTAGTTTGAAGAAACCAACTAGAGATGTCACCTTTCGGTAAATCCCTTAAAATTCTCTACGTTGAGCGACATTTTGCAATTTTTTTATTAAAAAGAATACTCACAAAGCTTCCGTTATCTATCAACAATGGATGGAAAATAGCTCTATCAAGATCATTACCACTATTGGATCGAGTGTCGATAGCTTGACCTCATCTGCATCCCTATTCCAAAATATGATGTCATCATTAAATCTTTGTTGTAGATTTACGGTAGCACCATCCTTGATGGCATAACACATTTTCTATACCATGTGCTCTAAGGAACTCCTAAAGCTTTCTGTCTTCTTCCGGCTCTTTTCCGTGAGATGCAGACCTCTAAATATAGTGTTGATCACCAAGGTTCAGCTCAATGGTCTTGGACCCTATTCGCTAGTCTCTTATTCATTTCTCCTAAGCGACTGTCATAGAGGTTGTTCATTCCTATGTGTTCCATCCCATAGGTTTCTAACATACGACTGGAGCTGCTACTTTGTAATCACTCCCCAATCATGTGCCTTAAACATCCATTGGTATTTTGTCCATGGGTCTCGTGCAAACTATAATACTTCTAAGAGCATTTCTCCTGATTTATTGCCTCCTTTAGAGTAGGCTTCCTATATTTAAATGTACCTTAAGTTGTGAGGTATATATTTTCAATGAAGTCATTCAGCTACATATATTCTTTTTCTCAAATAAACCACAAATGCTTCTTAGGGATTTTCTTCCTACTCATAGAGTTGTAGTCCTTCTGCTTATTACCATTCCCAACTTTTCTGTTCTCACTATCTTGCTTGACAACCACGTTAATCTATGATACTATTCGATCTATCCTAACCACTAACTCCCAACGCTTCTTCCAATTTTGTCTCTTCCAAGCCTGGAAACCTATTCGCCTTATGATAAAAATCCTTTAAAGTATAAGGTATCATTATCCTCAATCATTACCAAAACCCTTCTAACTATGGATTCCACTCAACACAACCATCAATACTGTATCATCTCTTTGATTCTTCTCCTCTATTACGACAACATTGAACCTCTTTAGAGAACTCTTCAAGGTCTCCTCGAACCTTTGATGCATGTTTTCCAAGAGCATCGCATCCTTCGGTTGCTTTGAACATACACTGAACTACTACATGAATCTCTTTACAAACTCACCAAATGATGGTATGAATCCAGGCTCCAGCCGACAGAACCACGTCATGGCAAGTCTCTCCAACAGGGGTGGAAAATATACTTCTCATTGTATAATCCATAAGAACACTATCCTTATGCTATCTATACTTCATCAAATGTTGTATTTGTTCAATTAACCCATTATAACTTTGTATCTTCAGCAAGATAAACATCATTAGATATAGAGCAGCTTTAATATCCTCTATTAATGGGCTTCAACTAGTTGTGTACCCCCATTGATCATCTTGTTGTTGCTAGTTTTGTATTAAAAACCTCTTTATCGTATGTATGATCAACTCATATTTGGCTATGTTTCGCTCTAAGAAGCGAACTTAGTGTGCATCGTTGCATGTTCAACTTGGTGAACATTCATGGTTAGAAGGAAGTTGCCTAGGTCTCCCTATCTCTGAGGAATTCATTCACCTAGTTATCCAATGAGTTTGACGCTGACTACGTCCTCTTCTAGACTTTCTAATAAGGTTCACTACAAAAATATCATCTAAATGACCAACTTTCTATGCATCATAATCAACATAAACTTCCTGCAAGTCATCTTAGAATTGTCGGATTCAAGCGTTCCTTAGGTTTGTGCTGTTAAAGACCTGCAAAATCCTCGCTATAGCGCATAGAGCTCTTCGACTGCTATGTTATTTCAATATAGCATTATTAAACAACGATCTACTTTACACCCACAATTTTCCACTACACCATTAAACCATGTATTTTTATCATCCACTTTAGCAACATTAATATACAAAGGTTGGTTGGATTAGTTCACTTTTAAACCAAATCAACAAAGTTAGAGCACAGACCTAATTTCAAGCCATAAATGCTTAATATAAGTTACAAATCTATTCTAGTGACCAAATCTAGCTTGCATAAATCATGATATTCTTTAGTTTTGTAATATAAGATTAAACAACATTTCATTTTTTTATGTAAATGATGTGAGAATGAGAATAAACTAACTTTATATATTTGATTTTATATATAATGAAGCTTTTTTCACTTTCATTATTTTTCACTATATTCCCGCTTTATCTAAGCTATAACATTTTGCACCTACACCTAGAACCGCTAAGCACTTTAACTGCATGTCCTCAGATTAATTGCTATCAACCCTTTTAATTCAATCGATACTGATTAATGGCTGAGGCAAAACTAGCATTCCAGGTTTTCCACTCTGCTTCACTGGCACTCCAGCATAGCCTTTATCTTCTGATGTCCTTCCTTATTGCTCTAATCGAATCAACTTCTTTTATTTGAGTCAAAAGATGAAGAATCTCGTGTATCATTGCATCACTTGCGAGATCCTACTTGCTACGAGTGCTTGCCAATAGATCAAATTATTTCTTCATCTCCTCCATGATGGACAGTAGACTTTCCTTCATCTTCTTATTCATATTAGCCATCATGTGTTCTAACGCAACCTTAGTAATGATTTCTGGTTACTAATAAGTCACTCCTTGATTTCACTGGCTAAACATCATTTGCTCAATGGTCTGACCTTCATGCTTTTCAAGGATCACTCTAGATCTAATGGGCGCCTTCTTAGGAACCATTCCTTTCATATCTGATTAAAGATTTTCTTTTAATCCTACTAGCAATCGCGGATCTAGTCTTGATTTTCTCTTAGTGAAATCATCAAAAATGTTTGCACATGAACCGAGCTAGCATTCCTAATAAATAAAAAATGAAAGTATAACAAACAGAAAGTGAAGAAAGTGAATGCACAATATCTGTAGCAATCGACCAAACCAAGTGCCTACATCCACTTTATATTTCATTATTGGTGGATTTCACATTTACAACCGGATTACAACTCAATTTCATATCTGGAAAAGGTTGGCTTATATTTGAGAGCAAAAGGTTTTTTGTAGTTGTTGTAAGATGCCAATTTGTAGATGAATTTCTACATCAGAATCATTGAATAATTAGTTGAATTGCCCAATCGTGTAAATCTTACTTTCCAGCGTGATGAACATACCAAATTATACCTATCCTCGAATTATTATAGATTAAAATCGATCAATATCCAAAGGGGCTGGTCAATGGCATCACCAAACCTATATCTATTTCTATAAAAACACTTAAGTCTTCAAGTTTTGTTTATTTAAAGAATTTTTTGTCAATGATGATCAATTAGTATTGATCAACTTGTTTTATTCTTCAATCTTGCATGTAAAATCACTATAGCGGCATAATTTAACCCGATCATAACTTGCGATCAATCGACACCGATCAATAGTGTTGCCTATACACTTAGATAAATTTTTTGGATCTTTTTTCTTAATATCTCTTAATCCATTCCTTCATCATTTCGCAGTCTAGATCTATTGAAACATCGATTGGTTCAAATACTGAATAATACATACATAACCGCTTATTGCCCCAATGGCCATGAGTAATACATTGCCCAACATTTAGAGAGTACATTGGAATAAAAGGATGTATTGATATCCTTTTTCTTGAAACTTATTGACCAAAATCATTTATAACGAAGTATTAATTAATCGAAGATATATTGCTCATTATTACATCATTTGTGTACAACTGTAATTATATTTTTAACTGTAAGTTAATATCTTAGCTATTAATGTTTTACCATAAAAAATGATTTTTTTGCGATGGATATGAACATCATAAAAGATGTTGTATACATTGTAAAAGGTTATTTATTACAATAATTTTCCATCGCACAAGCACTAAAAGTAATATACACACAAGTAACATTTTTCAACCCAAGTAAGCATTACAAAATGAAGAATAACTATAAAACATTTTATGTTGTGAAATAAATGTGTCATTACATCCATCATAATTGACCTACAAATTTAATATAAATACTAACGACATAGTCAAGCGCTGTTATGTGTGAAAACTGATGTGTTTGCTTGCATCGCAAAAAATTATGTTATAGTTTATAGTTTTTGTTCTTATAAAGCATTGCAAAGCTGCTGTTTTATAAAGCATTGCAAAACTGGTATATCTAAATTGATACTACATAACCATTTGTGATCTTACTGTTTATAATTATCGACATACTCTTTGTGTTGTAAATAATATTTCCATTTACGAACCCAATCACCATGAGTAATCAATCATGATGCACTATTCCTAACATCGATTCAATAATAATGTCATTTTGTATGAATCATAACTCTTACAAGTGACTAGATTTATTTTAAAACAATGTACCAATTTGTAGTCTGAAATCAAGCTAATAATTTGATAGATTTTTTGCCCTAAAAAATGAAGTAAAAATTTGAAATTTAATTTTCCATGATTTAGTTTCTTCATATCAAAATAATAATGAAAAAACTAAAATACTTTTTGAACACATTAGATGCAAGCAAATAATAACTTTATTTTCGATTATATATTATTAAAGACATTTTTAAACGACCTCACCTCTTAGGAAAGTTACAATTTATATAAGAAGTCATTAACATTGAATAACTTCAATGGTGGTAATGGAATATAAAGATAAAAAAATTATATTGAATCCTTTGGAAGATGTTAGCTAAAAGATCATAAAAAACAAAAATGGCAACCTATAGATAATTTGCAAAAATGAAACTATTTGCAATATTGATTTTATCATAGAACAAATACCATAAAACAATTTGAAAATAGCACATTTAAAGTTTTCATAATCTTGAATAATCTATAATTATATCTAAAAATTATGAGAAAATCTAACAGATATAGTATGAAATTTGCAACCTATATTATTAACAAAACAGAAATTTACGTAGCGCAATTTGAACATTTATTGACACATGATTTGTGATTTGTTGCCCCAGTGACATGTATCTAAGTACCATTTCAAAAAAAAAAAACAGAAATGGACCCATGTCAAAGAAGAAAAAAGAAAAATCATGTCTTTTTAGAAAGAGGTTACTTTAATGGTTGTACATAATTGTAATACAGATCGTGGGTAGTATATAACATACTACAAGTCAACATATTCCTAATGGTTTGAATCATGCACTATACAGGATTCAAAACTATGACTTCAAGGACCAAAGCAAGAGTGCCTTACCACTTTGACAGTGGTATTAGACAAAGGTTATGTTTTTAAATAAAAAGCAATTAAACACCAACTACAAAAAGGTCTTGGATATACCCTTCAGTGTAGCTTCAATGTTCCAAAGAAATTATCCGTGGAAGAAAAATTAAAAATACAAAAAATAATTTTCATACACATCTTCATGAATGAAACATTGAATTATTTAACCAATAAAAAAGTTATTCCTAGGTTTATGACGATAGCTTGAAATTCCCATGCATGAGCTTCCATTTTTAGGTTATGACAACAAAGTATTACACTAACAAGTATGATACCTTTCAACTTGATTATAAATAATTTTCCATTTATTATATTCCATAATATATCTTTAAATGTCAATGCTCATAAATTGTTTATTTACTATTACTAGTTCAGTATGGTCTAAATTATAAGGGTTTGCAATTTATAAAAACTAAGATTTAATAACACAATTGCATGCTTAAACTGAAAAATCATTCAAATTGATGAATAAAGAAAAAACATGTACCTACAGAAAATAATAATATTTATATTTAGAAGTCACAAAGAGTTGTACATAAACATAAGTTTGTGATTTGTTTAAACATATGCTCACCAAATAAACCAATAAACAAGGATAACATGCTAAACCCAGGATGGTATAATACTGAACGTTGTAGAATATTAAGAAATGCATTAGATGCCTGAAGGCTAACCTATAGCATTACTCTTAATCTCATATTTTTCTTCACCATTCATCTCATTTTACATGTATAATTATTGTTAAACAAATAGGGAAATATAAATTTGAATGCATAATAAAGATGTTTAGATCAATAATATTTGATGTACCACTGAACCATAAGTTCATGCATTACAACCTCTTAAAAATTAACGAAATACATTCCTATACATATTAGGTTTTACATTACAATTCTACTCCTTTTGTGTTTCAGTTCTTGCTTATGCCATTATAAATTATGAGCATTCCCTTTATAAAATAGAGAAAAGGATAACACGGTGCACACACAATTATACGTTGAAACAAAAATAGGGATACTAATTTAAATTGAATGTAATGTTTCGTTTTTAAGCTATGCTATATTGAAGTTAAATGTAAGGTGACTTTGAACTTAGTGCACTAATGATTTCACCTAACCTACTTCCATTTGTTTATTTCATTCTATTTTAAGTTTTCCATCTAAAATAATAACAATAATTAACGAATGTTTTTGTCCCATTATCAATTAATTTTGTCTAATTTCTTATTAGTTTTACTTTGTTGTTTTATCCAAATTGTTGTAATATTAAACAGAGTTAATGGAATTAATAATTTAGAGAACCAAATGATTGATTTTCATGTTATTTTAACTTTTGTGATAACTTACCTCTATTTTTTATTACAAGATATTATATTATAATATTAAAAAAACCAAAATTTTTATTTCTTTATTAGTGATTGACTTTATTATTTGTATTTAAATTGTCGTAGGGTCTAGGTTGAATTATGTAATAGATAATTCAAAAAATAGAGGAATAATTTTCAATGATTTTTTAAATTTTGGCATCTCTTTTGTTTTGTTACAAAATATTATATCAAATTATGAAAATAAATATATGTATATAAATATCTATGTGTACTATGACTACAATCAAATAGCAATGCATGTTAAAGATCGAGAGCATACCAGTTTCATTAATGATTTGGGACTGTATTGTTATCAAGTAATGCCATTTGGTTTCAAGAACGCTGGAGCTACTTACCAGTAATTGTTATATTTGATGTTTAAAGATCAAATTGGATGGAAGATGTAGGTCTATGTGGATGATATGCTTGCAAAATCATAGTAGTCGATGAATCTACTTCTCAAAGATGTTCGATATGCTTCAAAAGTATGGGATGCGGCTAAATCCATTGAAATTTTCTTTGGAGTTGTAACGGGAAATGTTTTGGGTTTCATAGTAAATTCAAAGGGCACTAAAGCTAATCCCGAGTAGATAAAAGCATTGAAATATGTTATTTCCCCAACGACAAGGAGGGAAATTCAAATTTTGAATGGAAAGGTCGCTTCACTGAGTTGGCTTGTTTCAAAGGTGATGGATAAGTGTGTCATTCTTTGATGCCCTCAAAAGGAAAAAGGAAAGTCTATTTGGATGAAGGAATGTTAGGAAGCTTTCTTGAGCCTGTTAGATCATATAAAGAGACCACCTATCTTGTCAAAGGCTTTGGAATGAGAAGATTTATTTATTTACTTGGTATTATTTGCTCATGCACTGAGTGCAGCCTTGGTACATGAGGAATCTAGAATCCAAAGGCCCATGTATTATATCAATAGATTATTCACTGGAACAGAAAAGAACTCGCTAAAGCTAAAGAAGCTAGCATACCGTTTATTGATTGCTTCGAGGAAGTTGCAACCATACATCCATGCTTATCCGATAAAGGTAACGACTAACCAACCTTTGGGGCAAGTGCTACATCGATCTGAGACATTGGAAATACTACCAAAGTTGAATATGTCAATACAATATCACATACCATATATGGAGGGAAATATGAGGGTAAGCATTGGATGATTTCATTGTTGAATTCAGCATCCAAGATAGAGGGATGGAAGAGGATGCAGTCCGACTTGCATAGTGGAAGATATATATAGACAGAGAATCCAATGAACATTGTTGTAAGGTAGGGCTGATCCTATTAACACATAAAGAATGAATAATATATTATGTTTTAAAATAAGGGTTCCCGATAATGAATAATGAAGACGAGTATGAAGCTATTGATTATGGTACTTAAGATAGTAAATGAACTAAGATTCAAAACATTGCATATATTCAATGACGCCTAGTTAGAGGTCTTCCAGGTCAAGAAAAATTTTTAGGCTAAGGGAGTGAGACTCTCCTTATACCTAACGAAGGTTTTGGAATTAGTGAACGATATTGAATACTACACAATAATGCACATTCCTTAAGAAGAGAATATAATGGCTAATTCATTAGCCAATTAGCTAGCTTAGGGGATGCGTAACTTATGGGACTCGTTCTAATGGAGGTTTTGCCAACTACAAGAATTGACCAGATGGATGTAGACTTGATGTTGGAGGCTAAATAATAAAAAGAGTCGTGGATGACTATTATAAAAGAGTATTTGTTAAAGGGAACTATACCCAATGGAAGAAACGAACGATGGAAGCTCCTGCGTATGGTACCATGATTTATAATATATGAGGAGTACTACATAATAGAGGATTTTTTTTCCTCCCCTACTACGATGTTTCACCAAATAAGAAGCTAAGAAGATCCTTATTGATGTGCATAAGGGAAGCTGTGGTTATCACGCCAGGGGCAGACGTTGCCGAGAAATGTTCTTTACTATGGATACTTTTGGCTAACAATCACTACAAGAAAACCATCATTTGGTTGCATAAAATGGTGGCCATTTTCCTTAAATGCAACCAATAACATTTCAGCCTGTATTATAAACGTGGCAAAAAGATTTCACTGTCCCGCGCATACCAAAATGTTTCTGCGTAAATACAATAAACGTAACCAGTATGTTTGCGCTCTCTTACTTAGAAAATTTTAACCTAATCCCAAATTGATTCAACAAAGTCAAACAAACAAAGGTCAATTCCCATTATTCTCCCCGCATCGTCATTGCAGCATGTCTCTACATTGTAGTTTATTGTCATCGTTGCTTCTACTCTTCTGTGGTTTTCTCCTCATCGTAGAAAATTTGAGGTATGATTTTTATAAATCGATTTTGTGATTAGGTTAATTAGCTTCTAATAAGGTTATTTTAGATATGATTGAGGTTTTGTCCTCTCATGACCTTAATTAATTTTCCAATGTTCCTGGCGTCGAAGTTTGTCCGCTCATTCAGAAGCATTTTCATAATTCCAATTCAGATGGGTAATGTCTTACTTATTAGCTCGCAACCTGTTGGATGAAATGTCAATTTTTATTTATCATGGTTTCAGATCTTTTACCAAGACAGTGCTAAAAGCATTCAGTTTTCACTAAACAATTGACTGAGAGTGATGGCTGGAGAGAGGTCCAAAAATTCAGAAGAAGCCATGAGGGAGTTGCAAAAGTAAATCCAGAAGGTGTTCAAGTTGGGAGGAGCATCAAATCTTGGAGATTTCACACCATTTTTAAGACGGATTGAATTTTACTCGAGCTTTCTGAGATTGCTGGTCATGTTGTTAAGTTCAAGTAAAAGATAAGTTTCAGATTATTGGTCTTTGTAAGTTAATATACATGGGATGTATGTACTGATATAATTTTTTAAATCAGTTAAAGCATTATGTTCAATCATCTTTGGTGTTATATGATATTGTTCCAATGTTAACTTTGTCTCTTTTGAGAGCAGTTGCATTTTTTGTTTCCACTTCTTCAATATATACAGTCATAAGTTGATTATCATTGCTTTAGGCTCAGTTTTTTGTTTAGTTACTACAGTTCTTATGATCAATTAAGAAAAATTTATAATAGTATAAATTAGCTTTTATGTGCACAAAAAAAAAAACTTAAATTCAACTTAATATAGTTAGTTGAAATAACCATTGTAACATCAAAATTTTGATTTATAGCCTTTACACTGTTACCCCAAAATTTAACCGATTTACAATTCAATTTTTTATGATATATCTATAAAAAAAGTTATATCGATTAATATCAAATTGTTAGATGTTATATAGTTTATCTATTTTCTTACAGAACGCAAAATGTTCATTGTCGTCTTGTAAGGTTTAATTGAGTCTCAACTGGAAAATTGCCTGTTGATTGTATGTTATCTATAACTAAAATATTGTGTATGGATGAGCAGTGCTGATCAGTTTGGGAGCCGACTTATACAACAGAAACTTGTGACAACAACAGCTGAAGGCACAAATATGATCTATGTGGAGATCATGCCTCATGCATATTCTTTGATGACCGATGTATTTGGAAATTGTTTAATCCAGATGGTATCGTGACTTTAAAGTACTGTTTATTTAGTTTCCAATAATTGTTAGATTTTATTGGGTGCAAAAAGTAAATTATTGTATTATTTTTCTGTATTTAAGCATGGATCTTCAATGCGAAGAAAGGAAAGGAATTGGCTGAAAAGCTAACTGGGCATGTACTTCAAATAAGCATAAGTATTAACTAATAAGTATTAAATAATTTAATAATTTACAACATAATAAATTATAAGTGTTATAAAATCTAGCAATTAAAAGAAGCATGAATATTCCATCTCCTTAACGCTACCAATTTACTTACACCCGATTATACTTCTGGGCATGTGTTAACACAATGAATTAAAAATTTAGACATATTGTGTTAAAATTGCATGAGAAGGATCCATTATAGAACTGTAAATACCAAATAACGTAGGACTCCTGCTAGAATATTGGATATACAAGTTTCACTTGTTAGCCTTTTTTTCCTTTTTATTGTAGAAATTTATTAAATATAAATTATACGAAAGCAATGGTTTTGTACGAATATTTATTTATTTTCAGTTGCTTTTTCTTAACTGGTGCTTATAAAATAACTCCAATTTATCTAACAGCGAGTGCTTTCAATTCTTAATATTTTGGATGAGCCCTTAAAACACAAGCTACCTTATTTCAAAATTTAACAGATTTAATTACATAGCAGGTATTGGCTCAATTTTCTGTTTCGAAACTTGTTAGTGTTGATAGGAAAGCAAGCAAGTGAAATTTCGAAAGGACATTGTAAGTGGTTCTAGTTTATTATAATATATTTCTTTGGATTCATCATATGAATTTATGATATAAAACCTCTTACGTTTATTTTAACATTTTTTAGAAAGGCTTAACATTCCAATGATTGTATCATTTAGGACCGACAATTGGAACTAAGAGCCGTAAAATCGAATTGAAGGCAGTTTAGTGTTTTTTGTATGGACAGAGGTGTTGTATACACTGTAACAGTAGTGTTGTGATAGTTGAGCAGTGATATGGCAAGGTAGTAAGTCAGTTTGATATGGGGAGGGGATGGTAACTTAAGTGAAGAAGAACAGAGGGTGTTTGTGGAGACAAGGTGGAGGCAAGGCAGTGACATGTAGCAAGTGATGAAACAAGGCACCGTGGGGTAGTAAATGTGTTGTTTGGTGGAAATTGAAGTGGTTGATGATGGTGAAAGTAGTATAAAGTGGATGGAGTGGTATGTAGTTATAGGCTGTGTATCAATGGCACAGTGAGACTGATGTTTTTGCAGTGTTAAGGTGGAGGGGTGTTTGGTTGTTGTAGTTTGTAGACTATATTGTGAAGTTTCAGTTTTGTGAATCTACTCTTATGTGCAAAAATAGAGATTTGTCACACATAACACTTGAAAGCACAAAAATTTTCATTGGATATTTGTGAATTATGATACACACATAGACATCAAAGAAGATCACATAAATCTTATTCCTTCCATACCTTTTCTATTGAAAGCAACCATTAGCTCTAAAAACCCCTTAAATTTTCACATCTCTCTCCTAATTCATTATCCTACTTCTTGTAATTATAGACGCATTATTACCATATCTTTGCCTCTTCTTTCCAGCTAGTGTAATATGTCACTGCATTTATTTCAAATTAATTGGCATCTGGTCCTTTCATTAAATAACTCACAGTGTGATCTGGATGTAAATTACTATACATTTTTACATTGTATCCAACCCTTTTTTGTTTTAAATAAAACGCAAAATTTTTATCACTATACGCAAGCTGAATGAGAACAATATAGTATATATCGTAATATGGCAAAAAATAAAAAGTCAGAAACAATTGACTACAACTAGTTTATGTGATCATAAACAATTGAAAAGTCAGCAAAATTTCCATTAACTGTAACCCTTGAGCAGTGGAATACGCACCGATTTACAAGTCAAAGGCGTGCCTTAAAAAAGGAATAAACCAAGTAAGATCATAAATATACAATAGTTTAATTTTATAGACTAGAAACTTCTAATTAGCCATCCAGCTATATATATCTCATCCATGCTTTGATGCTCCTTATATCAAAACTCACCAAGAAAATAAATAAATACAATCTTATCTTCGAAGCATCAAACCAACTTAACAATTTGATTAGAAATGGGAGAAGAATTGGATCAGCTTTTTCATCAGAATTCAATTAGTAGAGTAGAAAACGATGATGCAGAATTTAATTACTCATCCTTTGAAGATGAATCAGATAATAATTCAAGTTCATATGATGCAGCTCCACAGAATCACGTCAAATGAGTATTAATTAATATGTTATATTGAATTGATTGTTTCTTATTTTGCAGTTTTTGGTACATTAACATGATTTGTGAATCTACTCTTATGTGCAAAAATAGAGATTTGTCTCAATATGGGCCAGCTGGCATCCCTCAAAAAAGATTTTTTGTTGGATATTTCCTGCTTATATAAATAAAACAAAGCTGCATTAAGTATGCACAGAAAAGTATTTTCCTATGTTATTTCAAAATTACCTGTGTCGTATTTTGTTTTTTTCATACATAGTTATTTATACACTTGCAAGTTATCAAAATTATGTTGTAATTTAGATATGTGCTTGGTGCTGGCATCAAATTTTGGAGATGGCTGAGAAAGAAGGCTTGGAAGGCCGATGTCCAGCTTGTCGCACCATATATGAGAAACAAAGATTCATTGCAACTGATAACTGCAAAAGGTTTGAGTGTCTTTGTCAGGGAAAAAGTTTCTAATTAGTTGCATTAGTATTTTCATTATTAAATGGTTATAATATAACTGGTAGGATGGTGACTGAAGAGAAAAAGCAGAAGTCACAGAGGAAAAAGAATAAATCTTTATCGACAATAGAAGATAGAAAGCAACATAGCAATGTGCGGGTTGTACAAATATGTCTAGAGTGTCTGGACTTTGCGATACTTGACATGAGCGAATGCCAACCTCTGTACCTGGATTTACAGGAATTTTATGAAGGCTTGAATATGAAAATCAAGCAGCAGGTTCCTCTACTCTTAGTTGAGAGATAAGCTCTAAATGAGGCCATGGAAGGCCAAAAAAATTTATGGAAATGCATTTTTATTGACTTCCACATATGTATTATTTGATCATTTCATTCATTTATCTATTATTGTCTTTCGAACTCTCAATTTTTTATAGGGGCATCATCACCTTCCTGAGACCAGAGGCCTTTGCCTTTCTGAAGAGCAGACTTTTAGCACTGTAAGGATTACCACAATATGCTTGTAAATGTGAATTTTATACCTTTTATTATGATATTGTGTTAATATCTCTAGTTAAATGCTTTTTTTTCACAGAATTTTAAAAGGCCTCGGATTGAGGCAGGTAACAAAGCAATGGATATGGTAACAGAACCCTACAGACTTACTAGACGTTGTAATGTAACAGCTATTCTTATTATGTACGGGCTTCCAAGATAATCATAACTAATACTAATTCAAAAATGAATTTAGTATTTAGTATAAGAAATTAAGCTAACATCTTAATCTCGTTTTGTGAATTTGCAAGGATTTACACTATATTGGTTAGTTATATGTTTTTTCATTTGGCACCCAAAGTCTTTCTCTTGGCCTGAATCTCGCATGTTAGTAGCGCATATAGCAGGCTTATCATTGTATTCACATTATGATCTGTATGACAATCTAAAAACATTTAGATTAATTACTCAGATCATATGTTGCAAAGTTTTCGAAAAGCTAACTAGTTTTTTCCCTCTCCATTTTATATAGGTTATTGACAGGGTCAATACTTGCTCATGAGATGATGCATGCCTGGCTGAGGCTCAAAGGTCCTTTATTTTATTTTCTAATCATTACTATCTATTTCACTTGTGCATGCAACAAAGAATTATGGGTAATCGAGCGTTTTGTTAGCACCAGTTTGGTATAACATTTTATTAGTACTTGGTGTGTAAATTTGTATACGAATAATTATTGTATGTGAGTTTGGTTATTTTATCATAAAACTATTGTATTAGAATGGTTATAGATATCCTATTTAATTATATGATTAATATGTTTTTTTAATTGTTCGAATATGATGATTATGTGAGCGATTGTTGATTGATATAGTAGAAACAAAATAGACCATCAACAGGAAATAATAGCGTGAAAAAATAGTGTAAAATGATCATCAACTTTTAGTAGCATTTCAAAAACGCTATGAAAATACATATAGTGGCATTGAGTAATCGCAACCGTAAAGTAGGGTGAAGTTGGAAATTCTATTGGTAGCATCAAAAAACCTTTTGGTGGTGTTTTATACATGCTGCAAAAAAGAATTTAGTGGCGTTTCATAAACGCTGCAGTAAAACGATTTATGGTAGCATTGAAATAAGTGCAACTAAAAATCAGGTATTTTTAGTCGCGAGCTTTATAACAGCGTTCATCAAAATGCTGCTAAAACTTTTAGTAGCGTTTTCTGAGCGCTACTAAAAGTCAAAATTCTTGTAGTGAATCAATCGAGATGTGTTTGATTATATTGGGAGATATGATAGATGCCAATGATTCAGGAAGATACCTAGAGTCCCATCCATAATGCTTTCATAAATGGTTAGCATATGGCCATTTGTAGTTAGGGGAATTAACATAATCGGTATGCTACTAATGTCGAAAGACGGAGTGAAGATTGCCATCATAGTTGTGCGTTACTTCACAAAGTGTCATGAAGTGGAAAAGTTAGCCATCAACATTATAAATAAAGCAATCAAATTTGTGCTGAAAAATATTATATGAAGATTTGGAGTTCCACAAATGATCATAACTGATAATGAAACCAAATTCGAGGGTGTTGAATTCAAAAAATTCTACAGTTAATATCCAATTGGGAAAAAATTCCAAAAGTATCACACCCGTAAGCGAATGGAAACTTGAAGGTGGTAAACAAGATCATCAAATAAATTTTGAAGAAGCGATCGATGAAAACTAAGGGCAACTGGGTCGATATACTACCAGTAGCACTATGGGCTTATCAAATAACCCACAAGTCTACAACTGGCCATACTCCATTCGCTCTGGTCAACAAATCTAAGGCTATGATTTCAGTTGAATTTAAATCCCTTATTGTTCAAGAATGTACTATGATCCAAAGATGAACGAGGAACTCCAACTTTCATCCACTGACTTGGTCGATGAGAAGCGAGATGAGGTTAGTATGCGGCCTGTTACCAACTAGAAAATAGTAGCATGATAGTTTAATGCCAAGGTTAGAAACTGTACCTTCGAGATAAGTCACCTCGATCTGAAATGTGCCTTTCTTGTTATGGGGGTTACTTAGTCCAAACTATGAAGGTTCCTACTGGAGTGAACATAAGCACGGAGATGGAACTTTCAAGCTTTCGACTGTTCATAGGATCTTGATTTCACGAGCCTGTAATAGCGAGCACTAGAGATGCAATTTCATTAAACATATTTATGTAAATAGTTAACTAGGCTCTGATGTAATAAGGCAAGGTTATTCTTATGTTTATAAATAGAATTGGCTTTTAGGGTTGATGAAATTGTATTCTTAAAAGATTGGCTTAATGCTATGTGAATAGAGGCAAAATTAAACATATCATGTTTTGAAACCCAAATGTTTTGGTACCAAAAATAGAATTGATGAACTCCTTCGATCTATGAACGGATCACTTGAGTATAATTGTACTGGGATCGATCAGATGATTCAACCTTACAAATCTTATATTCGATAATGTGCAAAGATATGAAAGATCTAAGATTGATGCACAAAGATAGGCAAGGTCAAGGGCCAAAGCTTGGAGATAGGCAAGGTCTAGAATTAATGCCTAGAGATAGGTCAAAGTCCAAGACCAATGGCCAGGGATAGGCAAGGTCTGAGATTGATGCTTGAAGCTAAGAACCTAAGATACCGAATCTCGGAGATAGGAAATGTTATGAAGCAATATATCCTATGTAGTTTCAACCATGCTTATATCCTGGCAAAAAGTTCTTAGCCATTGATATGCAAAAAGGGTTAATGAAAGCTTTTGATCATGTAACACCTCACAAAATTTACAAAGAATTATTTAAGAAAAATCAATTAATTAATAATGATGCTAATTTTTTTTGCTAACATCGGAATTTGACTATGAAATTTACACCATTTTGCTCATGGTGATTATCTAACAAATTTTCATATGTAAAAATTAACGGTTGGGGTTCAAATGAAGAAGTTATCGACAATTGAAAATTTCAAATTGAAAATAATTCAAAATAAATATTTTAAAGTTTATCATTAAAAATTAAACAGCAAGAAATCATTAATATTATGTTACAAAATTAGTAACAAATATAAATTAAAAGAAAGGAATGAATTAATGCTAGGATCGAAGGTCGATCGACCTTTTTATTTGGTCGGTTGACCGATTATTTTGAAACAACTTGGTTTTCTGAAGGTCCAGACGGCCTGGATTTAATAGATTCTGATCCTATGTTCTAGGAACATCCTAACTACGATAAACAAGAAGCTAGTCCCCTCACATTTATTCGAAAAGAAATAAACGAGCCAACTTTACTTTGGCCATCTTCTTTCTCCTCAATACAATTCTTAAATCAAAATTTTCAAGAACAACTGCATATACAAGATTCAAGAGATTGGGGAAGATTAACTAATCAAGCAAAGGAAAAGAAAATTAGAGGAAGGAAACAAGCAAAGGCGTGGAATCAAATCCAAGGGAATTCAAAGGGAATCATAAGTGAGTCGGATTCTTGATTTTTCATTGATAGTATTGTTTAGTTTGATATTTGGATTCATATCGTGCCTTGGGGAATTTTGCATACAAAAAATTTATAATTTAAAATCCAAAATCTCCCAATATTATGTAATTCATGGATTAACTGAAATCTTGGTTGTTTTATATTAATGTAATAGGATTGGGTTGTATCAATAATTACACAATAAACATTTTATATTCTGTTTGATTCCACTTCTCACTTTCTTTGGTAATAATAATGAATTCTTGAACAAACGGAGAAAAGTAGGTGGAAAAGTAGGAAAAAGCAGGCTTTTGACCTTATTCATGGTTTGCACCACCTATTTTAAAGAAGTAAGATTGATTTCTTTGTGGTTTCATGTAGCGACCGGTAATTTTCGATAACTAAAGATAGTTAATTTAATAAAGTTTTGTGATTTAATGTTGAAAGAAATAAAAAAAAATCTGATTTAATAATAAGAATATAATGAGAATGCAATGTAATAATATTAATTTAAGATAATTTATAACTACTTTAAATATAATTCCAATTAACTAAAACGATTAAAGAGTTTTAATTGGTATAGATTGTAAATAAATTATAGTAACGTATATATTAATTGGTGTTGGATTAAAAGAGTAACTGATAATTTAAATGTTGTATTAATTAATTAGTATGCAAATTATTGTAATCGATAAAGGTAGTGTTGTGGTAGTAGTTATGACATTTATGTGTAGATAGCAAACTTACAAATGTTATTAAATTAAGAAAAGGTGACAGTTGTTATTTGTTACATATTTATTTAACTTGTTGAATGAAATAAATTGCAATAAATGAAATTAAATATAGCGTTAAAATGAATTAAGATCATGATTGTAGAATATTAATGTAATTAGGTAGAAACCAATGTTAAATGTATACATAGAACAATGAATGATTGAATCTAAAGATTGATATCAAGTTTGATCAAATTTTTGGAATTTAAATTATAATAATTGGATTTATTGCAATTAAATGTAATTAATATGTTAATGAAAATTAAGATGATGACTATAGAATTTTAGTGTAATACGATATAGAAAAATGTTAATTATAGCCATGAGATGACAATTGATTGAACAACAAAATGAAAAGGCAAACAAATGGATTTATTGGAATTTAAAGTAATAATTATTGTATTTATTTCAATTGAAATTAAAAACTGTAATTAGTAAAATAATTGACATTGAATTAATATGAAAATTTGTTTTAAATTATTTTAAATGTCCAAGTAATCAAAAATGATGAAATTTTTTAGTGTTTAAATTTGAAATTAAAAAAAGCGATTTAATTAATTTAATCTTAATTTATTTAATTAATGTAAAAATAGCCATTTTTACCACTGTCTCTGATTTCGACAAAACCTGTTTCATCGGATTCGTAATGGTGAATTATTGTAGGATTTCAAGTTTCGTAACGATCGGACTTGTCATTTGATCGTACGGACTCGAAACGTGTAGAAATCAATTTAATTGAAATCAATTTGAAATAAGCCGATTTTAAAATTAACTTCTTAATACAATGAAATTTAGGACTTGAAACCTGTTCCATTGAGTTTAAAACTATCGAAAACATCTATTTTGATATATGGGATGACCTACTTTCGTTTCGGAAGCGAAACGGGCATTCAGGGTCGTTATTGCTAATTCGAACCTATTCGATATGTTATTCTTTCTTATCGGGCAACGGTTATATAAATGGTTTTTCTCTCAAACCCTAGCAGTCATATTCTCATTTAATTACATACAATTCTATCTACTTCTCTCTTGTCAATGGCAGAAACCAGTTCTTTCTCAAAACCCTAATTTTCAAATTGCTAATTCAATTTCAAATTCAATTCCAAAATAAAAATCCTCAGAACCTTGACAAATTATATACCGTTTGGAAGCTCTTGACGAGCATAACCTAGATCTACAATTTGTTTTTACCATCGAATCATCATTTGATCAGAAATCGAGGTTGAACCTCAGCCATCCATTCTAGGTTTTCGACAATCCAATGGTGGATCGTCGTTCGATTGACGATCAGGGTGCGATATTGGGAAGAGGAGGCGACCTAAGTCTCGGTGGTAGGTTTCGCTCATGGTCTAGGCGCCAGATTTTTCCACGATTGGTTGTTGAATGATGGCGGCGGCAGGTCTTGGTGGCTGCGTTGGAGGTGGCCACTCTTTGGCCATTGGGGCGGCGGAGCATGGGGGTTGCAGTGGTCACGCCTGATATAGGTGGAAGCGTGCCTAGGCGCAATGACGACGTGATTTTGGTGGAGGCTGGAAGGAAGCATGGTCACGATCATTTGAACGAGGGTTAGGAGAGGAGATGACATGGTTAATATTATTATTATTCAACTGTTTATAATTTGAATTTCAAATCATTCTAATTATTATAGCTTTTGCATACAAGCTCGGATTCAGACGCGGTTTCTTCCATTATAATCGTATCGACAACATGAAACTGGTTTGGGCAAAATCTGAGACTGTTGAATTTTGGGCCTTATTTTGGATTTCAAATTGATTTAAAATCAAAAGTGAGTGTTTTAAACACTCACAACTTATAAATTATCTTATGTTAGTTAAATTAAATTTATGATGTGATTAGAAATTTATTGATTGCTGTTTGGTATATTTAAATCATCATTCCAACTATTTTGAATTTATGTTGATTTAAATTGCCATTTAATTTAATATTGAATTTAAATTGTAAATTTAATTCCTATTATTGATGATCAGTTTATCTACTGATGTTTATTGGTTGATTTGGATGATGATTGTGATGGATGTTTGATTGTTGATATTGGATGACTGGATGTGGTATTTTTATATTTTCATAACACTGCAAGTTCTCCATGGGTTGAAATGATACATACCCGAATGATCTATAGATTAGGGAAAATCGTTATGGGTTTAAATGATAGACTCGAGCGATTTTATGGATTTTCTTTACTTAATTCGGGATTGCAGTTTGAAATGATATATAACCGTAAAATTTTAAATTGCAGATTGAAATGATAAATATCTGTGTCACTTGATCCTAGGGTAAAGAATTACATACGGACACCGAATTGGTTAAATTAAATGACTTTTGAATATTTAATTTTTGAATTCAATAACTGGTATTTTGAAATAGAAGTTGATTTATATAAACTGAATTATTTTCAAAAGTCCATGTGTAAATGTGAAATTGGGATTGATTTAACGAATTATTCAAAGGATTTAAATTTGAATTCAAAGTTGAGGTGTCAAATATAAATGAATTTATTGGAATTAAGTTATTGAAAATGTTTGGATACAACATGAAAATCTAGTTTGAACTAATTTAAAATATTTTAATTAATATAACCTATTTTAATCAATTTAAACTATTTCAATTTATTTAATCTATTATAACCTATTTAATGCAATTTAATCTATTTCACCTATTTTACACTAATTAAATTTATTTAATCTATTTAAAAATCTATTTAATATAGTTTAAATCTATTAAATCTATTTTAAATCTATTTAAATCATTTTAAATATAATTAAATAAACTTAAATCTATTTAAACTATTTTTACCATTTTAAACTATTTTAATCTATTTTAAACTATTTTTGAAACTATTAAAACTGTTTCTGACTATCTAAACTATTTTCTAAAATTTCAGACTGTGTAAACTGAAGTGTTTATATTTAAATCCTTGATGATGATACAACCTAAGTTGGAATTTGGAATTGATACCTTTTTTTGTAATGACATATTTGAGCAAATATGATGATTTTGGAATGAGGATTTAATTAACCTATCTTATCGATAGATTCAAAAGTGAATATGATTTAGAAAGTGAATATGATTTTGGAAGTGAATGCGATTTAAAAGTGAATATGATTTTGGAAGTGAATATGGTTTTGGAAGTAAGTGCGATTTTGAAAGTGAATATGGTCCGAAAGTGATATGGTTTTGAGAATATGATATTTTGATATCAACTATGAATTGGTTTGGAAATGTAAAAGAACCATCCGTGTGCAATAAGTGTTCGGTTGTTAAAGAGACCAAGATCAGATATTGTCATTCTCTCTGCCAATACCGAAAACCACCCTGGCATTGCCTCGAGTGTCGTACTCAGATGTCCTAGCATGCCTTTTACGAGTTTGGTTTGTACCATACCTATAGAGCGCCCTCTGATAGCCCTCCAGTTTACGGAGGAATTACGGTACTGTATTGACTATGGGAATATATAAAATGTGTTAAGGGGGATATGGGTAACGCCTTAACTCTATTTTAATACTTTACCTTACTGTAGACACTATTATAATAACATATTATACTACATAGTAGAGAGTTTAACGGATCCTTAGGAGATGGTAATCCCGTACATCTCTTAAGTTATTGCACTCACGCTAGACACTGGATAGGAGATGTCAAACCCGTAAAATATCTCCGACACCGTTACACTCATATTTATTTACTGTTGATTTAACTTACATAAGATCTTTTGGTTCTGACTTGAGCATTTTTTCTTTTCAATTCGCTCTGGCTAGTCTGATCTTTTCAGTTTACCGAAGACTGCTTCCTGGAGGATGAAGACGAAGATTTTGTACTACCATTACTTATTATATGTATTACACTACATCATGTTGTTCCGCTGCATCCATTCATTCCTGTTATATGTAACTCTGATTTTTTGTTGTAAAAGAATAATCAAATGTATTTGTAAAACAGCTTCATGAACTGTTATTTAATTATTATATTTTGTGATTCCACTGCGAGATTTTGTATTTGTTTATTTCTTTCTCTTCTTTTCTTATTTACCCCATAATAATCTGCCCCTTTGAATGTTTTGAGTCTAACGGGTGTGGCTTATTGTCGATTTACACTATCCAAAAAGGTAGGTCGTTACATTTCAATGCCATATGTTCAAATTGTTGGATGGAATATAAAATATAAAAGGTTTATATTATAAAATATCTTCTTTGGGAAAAGGAGATGTAGTCCTATTTTATTAATACGAAATAAAATTGTATGCTAGGATTCCATTTACACACAAACACCCACATACATGGATATATATATATATATATATCTGTGTGTGTGTCTGCGTGCGTGTATATTTGTGTGTGTGTGTATGTACGTACTACGTATGTACATGTCTGAAGTTGTGTATGTATGTACAAGTCTGAAGTTGTTAAATTATTGATTAAGTTGGCCCTCATGGAATTAGTGTGTTGATTGGACTTGTATTGGAATTATAGTTGTTACTAATATACCACCCTGAGTAGACAACTGACAAATGTAATAAATTTATATTAAGCATGAAATTATTAAGGTTATATATTCCCTTCAACTTCAAAACTTACAATTATAAATCTAGACTTATAATGTGTATAATAATTACGACGCATAAAAGACAACTAGTAATCAACAACCAATACAATAAATATAAATTAGGGATAATTATGGAAATTAACCATAAATAAAGGAAAAATAAAGAGTTTCCCTTATAAGGCCGTAAATGCTCAAATACTGGTGAGACGTGTATATAGTAGCGGTGTCTATCGATGCACACATACACACACAAATATATATATATATATACATATATATATATATAATTGTGTGCATATATTATACATATATATGGGTATGGTTTAGTGTAGAACATTTGAAAGGGAAAATATGGCTAAGTTATAGTGATGCGAGGTTAGTTAAAAGAACAAAGAAGTCTGCCCAGCTAATCTGGCTACCAGCAATGTGACTTTTGTTCTAATATGGGACATCGTCTATAATAAGTACCTAAGATGGATGCGAGGTTAGTCTTAATTTTATAGGGTAAGTCTGCCCAGTTAATATGTTTACCAATACCTACAGATAGTTAGACTAACCGAGATGTCATGATTGGATTATGGATAATAAGTTAGGGAGTATTTTTGATGTGCGTTAGTGAAGATCTCTTGGGGAAAGTGTGCTTCGGGATTGAAGTATTAATTGACATTTTGGAGAATATGTCTTTTTCCCATTCAAGTAGTGAGTGGCCTACAAGTGGATTGGTATGATGACGGTTAGGAAGTACAAGAATAGGAGAGGCTTGCTTGAGGTCAGGTAGTAAATGACAGGAGGTTCTATCGATTTCCTAGTTTAAGGGTATTAAGTAGCCAGGGTACTTCCTTTTGCATCATTAGGATACGGTTGGATGAGAGGCAGGTTGTTGAACCCGATATGCTCCATATTTGTTCTGTATTCGCTTATGTAGTCATAGAGTCGGATTCGGAGGGTTACTAGCATATAGTAGAGATATATGTGGATATATATGTATAAAGTGCGTAAGACATAATACTTATCGAATGGTTACAATACATATGCTATTATTGTAAAACTTGAGGATTTCATTCACCAAACAGTATTGTTCGGACCCACTTCTCGTTACAACACACAGGTTAGGGGCAAGGATGAGTACGGAGAAGATCGCGGTGGCTTAGCGTGTAGTTATTTTTATCGGTTATCTATTTATGTCATTTTGATGTACATAGACTATGTATCAGACATATCTTACGAACTATTGTGACATTTACTTATGTGATCTGGTTTGAAGAATGGGTATTTATTTTATTATTATATTTTATTCCTTCCGTTGTGAGATTCTGAAAGCATAGATTGATAGTGTCGCATATTGTTTTATTAATTATACCAACCAATAGCCAGCCTTAAAATGGACTTAAGGTTCGATGGTCTTTTATGGGTTAAAAATTAGACCCATTCCGAGGAGGGTTGTTACAGGTCAAATGCCTAGAGACCGTGAGACCAAAGATGGACGACCAGAGACAGACTATAACGACCCTGACTTGACCTTCGAAAATCGACACTGAATACTTCACCCGTATTCGAATGCATAGATCCAAACGTCGAATTTGGTTCGCCGGAGCTTATAACACATTAAGTATAACAACACAGCGGAAGAAAAGAATGAATATATCATATCATTGATACACAATAGATATAATGTCTGATACAATATGATACAACAAATCCATAAATATCAGAGACAAATATACAATAGCGGAATATGATAACAACGGAAGAGATGACTCAAATATGATCTTCGATGAAGAGTGAATCCAAAATCTGCAACTCCAAACCAAAAGCTCATCCCAAAAGCTACAAGGACTCTAGTATTGCATCTCTATTCAAATGCTCCAAAGCCAAACCAAGATAGCTTGAACTAAGTGCTCGAACCACCATCATCGATGATTTAAGCAAGGTCAATCATCCAAAGATTGAAGAAGATTTCCAGAGACTAAAGGCTACCGAATCTACTCCTACTATTCGACTATCTGAAAAACCCAACTCTAGACTGCCCGTGTGGAAAATTGTGGGCACCCAGAGTTTAGAAAGGGAACAATAAACTCCAGGTCAGTCATAGGACTGGCATGAGCAAACAAAAGCAGTTTATCTTTAAAACAAACAAAAAAAGAATTAAAACATTGAAAACCGCAATGCTTTTTGGAAAACGAAACTGCCATAGGGCCTCTCGCCACACACACAATGCAAGCACACACATGGAGGAGATTTCTCCTTATGACAGTCAAAAATGCTTGATACGCGAAAATCATTTGATATTATTATTAGTGCATAGTACAGAAAACATTTCAAAAGTATAATATTAATCTTAGCCAGCATACAACCATTATTGTATTGTATGCCTACTATAGCTACCATCTAAACAATGGTGACCACCATAAGTAAACGGCAGGTTATACAACTAAAACCGTACAAGGCGCGTATTGAAGATTGGATTTCCAACAAATGGTCAGGCTAAGGAACTTCCTTGAAAATGGAACGCCTCTGGAGGGATGCCCCCAAGAACCAAACGGCTCCCTACCAACACAAGGTCGGGTTATCCCTGCTCAGCAGTAACCCTCAAGTAAGCCATCCCCGGTCGTTACCGACCTTTATCTGAGGTCTCGACACCGACAACCACACAGTAAAGTATCTGGGCTCCATACTATGATACCACTTTTAAAATCAACATAAGTAAATATCTGGGCTCCATACCATGATACTACTTCTTATCCAGAAGGAAATGGACATACCCTAGAGACGCGACCCCTAAAAACCTTGCCGCAATATTCCTATTACGACCATTTTCGGGTTGTGATGCTTGACGAGGTCACGTCCAAAAAGCTGTGCTTTTCATAAAAGCCATGCTTTGATCAACAAATGATCAGCAGCACTTCGTATGCCACGTTATCAAATTGGGAATGTATCACTAGTAACCATCAACTACATAACCTCTGAGCTCGTATGTCTCAGAGAAGGGTGTTAAGCTAAGAGAATTAATCTCCGCCACCAAACAGAAATATATTTGATAGAAACCGGCTTTACATCTCAAAGTGTAATGTCAGAAACACATCCACATAAGTCTGTTCCAGGTTCGAACAGAACCGAAGGCACTTCCAAAGAAGCCCTTGCAATCTGGGTATTCACAATCCCGATTGGACTCCCCATCACATATGGAGATCTCTATACCGGCGTGACTCAGTGCAGAGACAATCGACGGGTTATCCTTTCGTTTTCGAAAATACCCGGTCTTCACCATCGTTCTTCAAATGCTATCCATATCGTCGTATCATTATTCGGAATGAGTTATATGACACAAGGTCCTCTCCTGGCAAAACCAAATAATGAGCGCAATATTTAAAAGCATATGGATATTGGGATTTCGATTAAGTCACAACTTATTGCCCAAAACATTCCTTTCAAATGGTTTAAACAAATTACCCTTTTCAAATCTTTAAACAAAAAGATTCACTTCACAAAGTTCACCCATCTTTCACAAAGATTCATTCACAGATTTCAAAACAACTTCCATTTCAAATCTTCTATAGAAAGGATACACTTTTAAGATCCCTTTTCAATTTGAAAACAAAGTATACCAATGTTTAACAAAGATTCATTCATATTCTTTCAAAACAATTTCCCTTTCAAATTGGATTAACTCATCCAATCTTTAAATCAAAGATTTAATTCATAGCTTTCAAACCATTTCCGAAGATTCATTCATAACTTGGAAAACCATTTTTCATTTCAAACTTGAAATCCTTTCAACACAAATTGGAATTTCTTTCTTTATATGAAAGCTTTTATTATTTGAAAACAAATAGTTTCCGTTTTGGAAAAATCCAATTATATTTGTACAAGTTAAAGCCCTTGGGTTAAACTCAAATTCTCAAAACAATACTTTTTAAAATGGTTTAAACCCACATAAATACATTTATAACTTGTATACCATTTTTAAACCAAAATTCCCAACATAGAATTCAATTTCAAATCTTGAATTCAAATTTAAATCAAATTATTTAAATTTCAAAAACTTTATCATGTTATTCAAAATAACTTTTATATTCAAAACTCCTTTTCAAATGCTTTCCATATTTAACCCAAATCCATTTCCAAAACCATTTAAATTCAACATTCAATTTTAAAACCATTTCATAAAATCTATGACTTAATCAATTTCCTCGTGCAATCCATATTTGTGTGTGTAAGGTGTAGTCCAGGGGTTTTACACAATAATGCACAACATCAATCATCACAAATTCAATCACAACAATATCGATAAGCGGTATAATCTATAATGCTTATCTTCATTCACAGATTCACAAATAGTATAGATTTATCACAGATAAATAAATTACATTCATCATAGATAAATAAATTACATTCATTACAGCTCGAATCAAAATAATTCATATCATACAGCATCACACATCAGGGATATCAAACAATTCAACATTCAATACAATCCAAACATTCATCAGTAGGATCAAATAATCATCTGATTTATTTAAACCAGATTAATTAATAATCCTACTTAATTAACATTAATTAATTACAAATTATTTTAATCAATTATCCTTTAATCATTTATTAATTAACCTTTAAAAATAATTTAATTAACCTTTAATTATTAATCAAACTTGATTAATTATTAAGTTTACCTTTAATTAAAAATTAGTTTCCCTTAGTTAATTAATTAACAAATTAATAAACCCTTAATTGATTACCATTAAATTAATTATTCTTAATTAATTGCAATAATTGATTATCCCAATCACTTATACTAATAAATCATAAATTAATTACTTTGGGTAATTATCCTTTTAGTCACTTGATAAATTAACTTTAATCATTAAGTAATTATCTTTAAAAAATTAATTAACTTTAACCAATCAATTAAACTTTTATTGTTAAGTAATCAAATAATCTTTAATTACTCAAGGTTTAAAACTAAATCATTACTTGATTATCCATTTAATCACATCAATTAATTACATAACTATCAGAAATCTAATAAAAAATCTATTTCGAAACCACATCGAATTATTTTCAAATCATATATGAATTCAAAATTCAAGTTTGAAACTTGTTTTAGAAAACTTATTAAAAATTTACTTTTAAAACTTGTATTGTTTTTACTTTAGAACTTGGATTCCTTTTGCTTTTGAAAAACTTATCAGCTTACATAAGAAAAACGCGAGCCCATATACTAAATCCACGAGCTTAAACTCGAGATAATACCCGAGCTCCTTCTTTCTTTTATTTTTCTCAACTTGTTTTGATTTAAAATTCTAAAATCTTTTCCTTCAAACTCTCACGTACAAACATTAAAATCACTCGAGAAATCTCAAAATTTCCCGAGATAATCAACGTGTCAACTTCTTCTTCTTCCCTCTCCCCCAAACTAATCACTTTCGGTTCCAATATCAACCACGATGAACCTAAACGATCGACATCGAGCATTAATTCATTTGCGAATCTATCGAAACCAATCGCCAAGCCCAACGTTTCGCATCACCCTCTGCCTTACCGAACGATGATGCTGCCAGGATCCTACTTGCAAAGTGACACTCGTACACGTGTACGCTTGAACTAGACACTTTCGATCATCTTTCTGATCATCGACATGACGCAATTTATCACGCCGACCCAATAGTGTACCTAGATTGACGACATTTCCCAAAAATCAAGATCGAGCTCATTCGACCCATCAGGAAATTCAAACTCATTGCCGTGAAATCGTCTCATGCCAACAATTATGTCCATCAGTACCCTTACCATCATGACCGTAGCTGCTCCACTTCCCCAGGCTCCTTTCCCCTTGGTGCGATCAACTCCCGTGCTTTATCGACGACGAACACCCTTCTTAAACTTCATCGAGCATGGCTAGGTTTAAAACCCTAAAATAGTTTTGCCTCACCACCATAATTGATAAAAAAATTGCGATCATTTTTCCTACAATCTACATCACATCCTTCCCCTCCAGATTCGAACTCGAAGTTCGATTATTCTTAAATCAACGGAAATTGACATTTTTCAAAATTTCGTTCGACTCTAAATTCCAAACGATTTCCAAATCTTAAAATCTTGAAACTCTATTCTAAAATAGAGGTTTTCTATTACTAATCACTTCATAAGATCTAAACAAGAAATCAAAATCATCGATTTTTGACTTAGTCTAATTTTCACTGTCATATTCGAATTTTCAAATATTCCCTAAATATTTACATCTGGAATTTATTTTTAAAGTTTAGATTAGAGTGTTATAACCAATTTTTATTCAGATATCTCAGTCTAAAAATTGTTATTTGAAGAGATATAAATTTACTTGGATTGGGTTTAAACCTATATCATTGAGAAACAGAGATATAAGTTTGTACACAGTCATATATATACGCACACATTCAGGCACATTCACACTCATACAAGCATATTCCACAAACAAACATCTAATACCAATCACATGCAAACCAAAATATACTTGGTTTTAAGAGTCTGCTCACCTAAAGTTTGACAGAGCAGAGAAGTTTTATTTGCTTCTTTAATTTGTTTTTACTTTAGCCTGTTGATGATTGCTTCTGAGCTTGCTTGATCTTTTCTTGATCATCGGCTTTGATTCTAGGCTTAATGTTGAATTGATTCCAGTTTTGTAGCTGTAGCTTATTCGCAGGCTTGAAGAATTTGCTTTACAAAGGTTTTCCAGATTGAAGCTCTAGCTTCAGGTTTTGATTTTGAACTGCTGTTTCCTTTCTTTTGTTTTACCAGGTTTTGAAATTTGCCTTTGAGTTGATATGGTTTTGTTTTCTGGTTTATTGTTTTCCCAGATTTTATTTTGTTTTGAATTTCATTTTCTTGTTTCTTTGTTTTGTATCTTTGGTTTCAGGTTGAAGATGAAAGAATTTTGAGGACATGCATTAGCCTGAATTTTCTCTTATACATTATATTACATTTTAAATGTTTAAGAGAAAGAAATTTTCCACTTGTTTGATTATGTTAATGTTTGTGTTCTTACAAATGTAAAAATGAAAACAATTCGTGTTTAAACCCTTTGTAAATCTTTTATTTACATATGTTTATGTAATACATTTTCTACTTAGTTTAAATATATACACAACTAAACTCATTTCAAATATAAAAGAAGAGTGTTTTAAACTTTTTATTAATTTCATTTGAATTCTAAACTTTAAGTAAAAAAATCTTTACATAAAGCATTTTTCACTTTCAAAAGATATATATACATATATATTAAAATTAGAAAACAAATCCTTTACTAACTTAAAATATAGAGTTTTAAATTCAATTTGTTTTCAACATATTTATTATTGAATTTCAAATTCGTTTTTCAATCTTCTTACAAAACACATGTTTTATTTGTTTTTGGAGAAACTCAAATTAATCTACCAATTAATTTCACAATTTAATTTCAAAAATTAAATTAATTATCAAATTAAATTTGATTCCAAAACAGGATCGTTACACAAATGTACAAAGCATTGTTTCTTGGAGATAGAAAACGATGCACACATAAGGATTTTTCATAAGTATAACCTAACCTGTCGTCGAAAGAGATAGGTCAAGTCAATAATAAATGGAATTGGCTATGAGTTGGCCAAATAGACATTGTTCTATTAAGCCGAACGAGAAATATACTTGCAATGATTCACATAATTAAATAATGAAGTGATATTGTGCAATTACAAAAGCTTATTTATGCGATTAGAGCCACAATAAATAATGACATGGAAAAGATTCAAACATTACTAACACAAATCTAATTGAAGTACGAACAATTATTTATGCACATATCAAGTATTAAGGTCCAGACACGAAAATAGAAAAATAAAATAAGACAAAAATCTAGAAGAAAAACAACTTTATTCACAACTAAAGGTTTCAAAAGCAAAAGCAATGACTGTACCCACACATTAATGACGTGTATACATGCATCAAAACAAGAAAAATGAAACCCAAAGTTTCAAAAGAAAAACACATCTAGTCACGCTTCCATATCCTCTTCTTGTCTGAAGGGGGTGAATTTATTTTTGTTGAGATTCCTTTTCCTTTCCTGCATATAAGTAATCCTCAGGATCATCATCCCTGTTATAGCTACTCCCTGAAGATTTGTGGGTCTTAACAAAAAACTAGAAGCTGAGAGTACGGAGACAGGGTCGACAAATGGTTGGGTCAAAAAATATCTCTGCTACTAATAAAGAAAATTCGCTGAACTAATTTACTTGGTGTATTTTTGAAATTCCAAAAATGCTCTTGCTTTCCGTTTACAATAATACAATTAATCCGTGTGCGAAGTACGGACCCATACTAGTATTGAGAGTGAGAGTGGGACAACATCAACATCCTTCTATCATTTTTATATTCTGGAGCTTTATGAGGTTAGAAGTCTGCCTCTCCAAGATTGATGGCCCAAATTCACGATCCTTGGCCCCAATGATGGTTAAGTCCTCAACACCCTATAACATTTCAATATCCTTAATAGCCTCCTCAGCCATTGCATTGATCTTTTCAATAATAGGTGACGCAGAAGACCCGATCCAAGAGTTTGGCATTAGAGGTGAGGCAAATACAATGACGGATTAAGTGTGGTAGCCTAGGCGCTTGAAGAAAGGATCATATTTAGCAAGGGAGAAAAAGCAAGTAGACCTAAATATTGACAAAAAAGAAAAGTTGTAGCGACCCGACTTTCTATAACCAGAAAAACGCATCACTATTTAAGAAAGAAAGGGATAGAAGAAGAAAAGAAAGAGAAGAAAGAAAACAACACATCATAATCTCACAGCGGAACGAATGAAATATAATTTATATCATATATATAGTATCATATACATTAGAGTACACAACTATACATCTCAATTTAGACAGTTATAACATTTCTGTCTAATATACAATAAAAGAACAACTATACAGAATAACACACAATGGAAACTCTATTCATATATCTACACGCTGAAGCCTCCTGCTCCAAAAGCGCCTCCAGAATTCGTCAAGGATAACGTGAGTCACTTGACTACTCATACATAATATTAGTACCCAAGAGTTTAATAAAACAGAAAATAAACACTCGGGTCAGACAGGGGTCTGGTGTGAGAAACGGTTTAAATTGCTTAACTTTAGAAAATCCTTTGAAAGAAAAGGTATCACGTCAGACTTCCCACACATAAACATGGGAAAGTTTTTACCTTACGCTAACCAAAACATTTGATAGGAAATACAGTGATATTATAATAGTGTCTAGGGTTTTCAAGTAAATAGCTGAAATTGTTACATCTATTAAATTCCAGCTACTAGCCACAAAAGTGGGTAATACAAACAAAACCGTAGGGTCTCATAGGAAGAATGGGTTTCCATCAATGGCAGGGCTACTGGGGTACCGCCCATCATAGTACGTGGCCTATATCACCGTACCGAGACCACTCCCGATCCCCTGCAACACAAGGTCGGGACCATTCCTTATTGAACAGTCCCGAACAAGACCACCCCGCAGTTGGCTGCAGATCCAACCGCCCACACAGCCGAAATAAAAAGGGACATCTAGACAGGGGTAAATCTCGTCCTACTTGGGCATGACCCACTTAACCTTGCTGCACCTTCCCTGTTTTAGCCATTCTCGGTTGATGAGGCCTGAGACTGCGATTACCTTTATAGGACACATCTATCTTAGAACGCTCATCGTCCACCTGACGATGTCCTGAAAGCATTCAATCCATACAAGTCCGTTCCAGGTACGAACGAAACCGAAGGCACTATCTTATTGCACTTATTTTGGAATCACCCTCAGAGTCAACGACCATAGCCCTTGCATTTGAATTACCATCTCAAACCTGTAAGTACTATTTCCGTCAAACTCATCACGGAATCACCCTAGAGTTATACTGACGATTAGTTCTTACATCTTGAGTCTTCACTTGCACTCCACTTGGATTCACGACCTAACGTTTATTCTGGATCGGTGTGGTTTTCGAATATCCAAATATGGAAACCCGATCCCGGTCTCACCGAATCCAAACGCCATTTTAATGTCCAAGTTGTACTTAAGGGTTTTAAACAGTAGATATTCAGAATATCACTTAAACATAAATGGACGATTCATAATACATAGATAGATAATTCACTATTATCAAATGCATCCACACATATCACAAAGCAGCATATATATCACATCTCAGATATATCACATTCATATCATTACATATCAACCAATGACATTCAATATTATCCAATATCATTAACTCATCCAATGATATTTATCAACCAATCATTAATCATCCATACACAAGGTTTGTTCCAACTTAATTAATTTAATTAATCCTTAATTAAATTAATTCTTACTTAATCACTTGGATTATCATCAATCCATCTTACATATTCATTAATTAATTCCAAATTAATTAACTAACATCACTTAATTATCCACTTTGAATTAATCATCCTTGATTAATTATTACTTAATTACTTTAAGTAATTATTCCTTAATTACAATTTTAATTAATCATCTTGATTAATTACTTCTTAATTATCTAAGTAATTATCTATTAATTACCCTTTTAAATTAATCACACTTGAATAATTATTCTTTTAATTATTCTGATAATTATTCCTTGATTATCCTTTAATTAATCACACTTGATTTATCACCTTTTTAATTAATCATACTTGATTAACTATTTTTAATTAATCCTACTTGATTAATTATTTTAATTGATCACATATGATTAATTACTTTTTAATTACATTTAGTAATTAAAACTTATTTACAGGTTAATTATTCTTTAATTATTAATTAACAATTAATTACTTATTTCCATTAATTAATGATTACTTTCATTAACTAAATTTCTTTTTAATTAATTACTTTAACAAGTAATTAATCACATTATTAAATACTCTTAATCCTTTTATTAAATAACTATTGATTAAATAATTTAAACCTTTAATTACTTGTATTAATTAATAACACAAGTGATTAACCCCTAGTCACATCCACTTAATTACTTTCATAAAGTAATCAACCTATAATTACTTTGTTAAATAATTACACTTTCCTTAATTACCTCCAGTGATCAATTACTTAATTACTTCACCAAGTGATTTACCAAATTAAATCATAAGTGATTATCATTAATTAATCACTAATTAATTACTTAATTAATTATTTAACTAATCATTTAAATTTAATTAAATGATTCCTTAATTTCTTATATTATAAAGATTCTTAATTAAGAAAATCATTATCTTAATTAGGTTGTTAATATTAACCAATAACACTTTGATTATTAACAAAAATTGAATTATCTTAATTATTTTCACAAATTTATTTATCTTTAATTAAATCAAAATTCTAAATTACTTATGAAAATCTTTATTATAATTGATTTTCAAATTTTAAATCATTACACTTTATTTAAAATAAAATATATTAGAAATCAATTATAATTAAAATAATCTAAACATTCAAATTAAAAACTTTTGAACTTTCCAAAGTTATTAAATAAAATTTAATACAAACTTTATTCAAAAATTCACTTAATTTATTTTTAAAACTTTTATATTTCAAAATAAGAACTTGTTTAAAACATGGAAACAAATTAGTTTATAAGAAAAACTTGTTTTATTTTGTTTAAACTTTAATCATTTACAAAGTCAAATTTCTTTTGTTTCAAAATCTTTAAAAACATAGCTGTTAAATTTTTGAAACCTAAACAACACCAAACCCTACTCAACACATCAACTTCGAGCCAAGCACATGAACTCCCCGATGCTAACACGAGATCCTCCCCTCCTTCTTCTGCTTCAAAAAATAACATCAGATACTCGAAGAAAACTTCGAGCTTCCCTTTACCTTCCTGAAACCCAAACTACAGTTGCACAAATCCGTGCACAGCGCCGCCGCATGATGATGAACTCCGCTCTTGCCTCCGACACACCCCTTTCGACCACGGTAACCCCTCGCGTCACCCAGAAAACACGATTCAAACTAGAATAAAAAACGACCCTAAAACCCAAACTGCTAAAACAAATCACTACCAGAAAAATGATCACCGCCAACCATCCCCCTCTCGAGACACCTTGCCATCCTTCCCGAAGCCAAGTCACAACCCCCAGTTCCCACGGTAACATCTGCAATCCCCTCCGATTTCTCCTTGTCGCCGCAAAAACAAATTGAACTTCGATGTCGAAACACGGGCCGTTAAACCCTACATCGTCGAATTCCGGCCACCTCAATCATCAAAAAATTTCCAGAGCATTTTTCTTATGAGCTACAACATCCCCTCGACCTTCATGCCCAACCACGATGCTCAGATCGCCGTCGTTCGCCACCAATTGGCTAAAATTTCCAAAACATTCAAACCATGAATTCAAACAAAATACTAATCCAAAAATCGTGATTCAACCATTAAAATTCATAACTTAACATCACGAATTAAATTATGTAATCAAAACTTAAAATTGTTTTGAAATTTTTTTGACCCAATTTAAAAATTGACTGTAAACTCAAAATTTCACAGCTAATTATTCATTTTAAAAACTAGTAATTATTTTTAGATGATAGATTACTTGATTACAAACAACTTCTAGTTACAATTCAAAGTCAAATTCGAATTAAAAAACTAGTTATTGAATTTATTATAAAATTTTGAAACTGTTTATAAACGCACAGTAATTTTTTTATGTATACTGGCATTTCAATATACTCAATTCAAACATGCATCCAATTTAAATTCAAATATTTTATTAACATCATGATACCCAACACAAGATCCAGATGAAATTTAGAATTGAAACTGCTTTCAAAAATTTCATTTACTCACATTTATATGCAGAGGGTAAAAGCTGTTCCCAGGCTTTTGAAATTTCACTTTGCATGTTGAATTGCTTGATTGATTCCAGTTTTTGCGTGTTGATGAATTTTCCAAATCATCTTTTCTTTTTCTTTGTTTCAGATTTTCCAGATTTACTTCTTTTCTTATTTTCTAGATTTCTACAATTTAATTTCTTTCCTTTTTTATTGTTTTGTATTCATTTTTTTGAAATGAAGAAAAGGATTTTGCTGAAGAATAAAACTCTTCTTTTTTCTTATTTTACAACTTAAATATTAAATGTAATTATTAAGAGAATTTGACATTTGTCCTATTAAGGCCTTAGTTATCTTATACCTATACACTCTTATTTACAAATGTCTTTAATAAGTTCAAAATACTTACAAGTGTTTTTAATGTTTGATTAAAGATTTACAAATGTTATTAACATATATCAAAATGTTAACGAGTGTTTTAATGTTCAATTAATAGTTTAAATGTTATTTTCTTATTTATAATTTATTTAAACTATGTATATGTAATTAAGTAATATTTATATACTTATCTTTTTATAAACAAGCTTTAAATTTTAATAAATATACAAAAACAAATTCATGTGAACATTTATTAACAAATAACTTATATTTTGATCAAATCAATATAACATATGCTCATAAATTTGAGAAATTTATTTTAACTCTTTATATAAAATTTTAAAACAAGCTTATCTTATGATAAAATTTTAAAAGGAAAGAATATTGAAAACAATTGAAAGTGAACTTCAAATTTAATTCTTATTTAAAACAAAAGCTTAATATATATATATATATATATATATATATATGTATGTATGTATAAATAAGAAATTAACTTTGTTATTAAAATTTAAATGTCAAATATCAATTTCAAAAGTATTAAATCAAATTAACATTTCAAATTACAAACTATATATATAATAAAGTTTGAAAACACTTATTAAATTCAAATCAATATTTTTTTTCCTATTTCTAATATATATACAAATATATATATATATATACACATTTACATTATAAATAGAAAACATTTTAACATTAGATTTGAAAATTACTGTATTGAATTTTAAAACACAAGCCAAATCATAATATATATATATATATATATATATATATATATATATATATTCATATATATTACAATTTAAATATATAGCTTTATTACATTAAACACTTCCTATTTACAAGCTATATCAATATATATATCATAAATAGAAAATATTTTGATTAACTTTTGAAAAATAATTCTTACCAATTTTAAATTGCTAAAATAAATATTTCCAAATCATTAGTTTTCAAAAGAATTAAACTTACCTATTTTATATTGTTAGGAAAAATGTTGATAGATATTATCAAATTATAATATCAGCCTTTAAAAGAATTTTTACATGTTAATTTATAATGTAAAATGATCAAATTAATTTAATTATTATCAAAGATTATTAAATTGACATTGCTCAAAATTCCGGGTCGTCACATTCCTCCCCCCTTAAAAGAATTTCGTCCCCGAAATTTAAAAGCAAAGATAATTTAATAACCGAGCAAAAGAATTTAAATTTCAATCAATAATCACACAATCAATCATATACTATAAATCATAGCAACCATTGCAACCAATTTAAACAAATAATTTTATCTATCCAGACAAAATTCTGGATAGAACTTCCTAATATTATCAAGAGTGTTCCAGGTACCTATACTGGAATACTCGCTCTACAGAATCTTAAGTAACTACACTAATATAACCAAGAACTCCCTCATCTGATCCTACAAATCTGAACAAGATATCAGACTAAACTCAAGACCAGCTCAACTAGAAGATCCTTCTGAACTGCTGATTCTATCACTCGTAGAATCATACACATATTCCTCAGAGATATGTGAAATGCAACGAATTCTAGCTATCCGAACTGCCAGTTCAGTCCTGTAGATCAAAATCTAATCACCAGAGAACACAGAAAAAAAAATCTCAAAATACTTCCGGAACTTGCTCTCCAGTTTTTCCCAGTCTTATATCTCCTTTAATCGGATAAAGCTAAAGCAATATCCAAATTCCAACTCTTCATTCCAAATCTCCTCAATTCTTAACTGCATAACTCTTCTGATGCTCCTGAGTCACCTCCAATATTCCTGATCAGCTTAACCCTTGCTGATTGCTTCTTGAACAACTGGACCAAAATCAAACCAATTTCTTGATTCTACTCAACAAACTGGCTCTCCCAAAAATTTGCCGAAATCCCAAAACACAACTCTATTCCACAAGCATTAGTGGACTTCAGACCTACATTTCTTTAACTGGAATAGCCAAACAGTTGCACCTGACAACCTTACCTTCCAAATCCAGAAAATTCCTTCATACTTGAATTTCCTGTAGAAATCTTTTAATCTAAGAAAACTGCAACTTCCGGTTACTCCCATACTAGAATAACTGCTATCTCGCTTCCGCTGCACAACTCTGATCTGGAGTAGATGAGAATGCTATCGAAGAACTCGAGCACAAACTTTATCCATACCCTGTTCATTAGACCTTAAAAAAAACTTAGTGACCCATTTCACTTGGTCAAAACATCCCAGCAGAATCTTAACTAGAACTAGATGATCAATCCTTCTCCAAAGAATCTTTAGCTGCCTCACCAACTTCTTCTTGCCCTAAGAGTCATCCCTCTACCTGGTGGAACCATCGGTATTGCTCCTGGAATCCAAGTCGATAAAAAACTCAATCTCTGATTCGGGTAAACTTCTGATTTCCTCAAAAACATCTGGAAAATCTCTGACTACATAAATAGCTTTTACCTCCACTAGAGATGCCTCAATAACAAACAAAAGAATACTTAAAGATTCCCAACTAATCGCAAGTCACTTTTGCGATTTTACCCAGTTCAGATGCCAAAGAACTATCTTCACCAATTAGCACTGCTTTTCCTAATCGAGATCAATCTTTCCAGATTGGCTTATCTACCATAAAAACTGATAGATCACTCCCAGAAAATATCGTGCTCTGCTGAGCCTCCTGAAGAAATGGATAAGCCTTCACTATCTGCCTGGTCTGCCGATAGTAGAATCCCAAAGATTTCTGAATCATCGAAGAAACAGATCCACGCTGCTGCTTTCAAACTTCACTTCAATGCTACTGCTATGCCAAAACATCATCCTTAACCCCAAGCTTCGTGAAACACAAAACTATCACCCAATTCCACTAAAAGATCCAGAAGATCCCTAAATATCCGAATCTTCCCTGCAGTAGGCATCAACGTTTCTCAACACCCTCTAAATCTTGCTTCTAAAGAACATCTTAAGAACCACCTATGGATACTGCATCTCATCACACGGCTATTCCTTTCTGAAGTCACCAAGATACCATCACATGCTTCAGCTCAGCTGACAGATACAACTCTTGGAAATCCCGCTCACTTGAGAGAACATCAATCTCACACTCCAAGAATATACTCCAATCCTAGAAAATACTTTTTCTAGGATCAATGAAATCCTTTCACCAATCTACAAAGCTTATTTGAGACGGTATTAGGTCTACAATCTCGACAGACACACTTCCAACCACAACATATGACCCTCTTCCATTAGTGGTAGTCGTGTTCCACACACTCCTACCCTATCTACCTTTATAACTTATGTTGGAAAATCCAAACAGATAACCCAACAGATTAGGTAGATATATATATATATATATATATATATATATATATATATCTATAAATTACAAGTACGCTCTCTCAAGATAGACACCATTCCAGAGCCTAGGTATTTACTCAACCTAATGCTCTGATACCAACTGTAGCGACCCGACTTTCTATCACCAGAAAGACGCATCACTATTTAAGAAAGAAAGGGATAGAAGAAGAAAAGAAAGAGAAGAAAGAAAACAACACATCAGAATCTCACAGCGGAACGAATGAAATATAATATATATCATATACATAGTATCATATACATCAGAGTACACAACTATACATCTCAATTTAGATAGTTATAACATTTCTATCTAATATACGATACAAGAACAACTATATAGAATAACACACAACGGAAACTCTATTTATATATCTACACGCTGAAGCCTCCTGCTCCAAAGCTCCTCCAGAATTCGTCAAGGATAACCTGAATCATTTGACTACTCAAACATAATATGAGTACCCAAGAGTTTAATAAAACAGAAAATAAACACTCGGATCAGACAGGGGTCTGGTGTGAGAAATGGTTTAAATTGCTTAACTTTAGAAAATACTTTGAAAGAAAAGGTATCACGTAAGACTTCCCACACATAAACATGGAAAAGGTTTTACCTTACGCTAACCAAAACATTTGATAGGAAATACAGTGATATTATAATAGTGTCTAGGGTTTTCAAGTAAATATGAAATAGCCGAAATTGTTACATCTATTAAATTCCAGCTACTAGCCACAAAAGTGGTAAACCGTAGGGTCTTTTAGGAAGAATGGGTTTCCATCAATTGCAGGGCTACTGGAGGTACCGCCCGTCACAGTACGTGGCCTAGATCACCGTACCGAGGAGCACTCCCGATCCCTTGCAACACAAGGCCGGGATCATTTGTTACCGAACAGTCCCGAACAAGACCACCCCGCAGTTGGCTGCAGATCCAACCGCCCACAAAGCCGAAATAAAAAGGGACATCTAGACAGGGGTAAATCTTGTCCTACTTGGGCATGACCCACTTAACCTTGCTGCACCTCCCTTGTTTTAGCCATTCCCGGTTGATGAGGCTTGAGGCTGCGATTGCCTTTATAGGACACATCTATCTTAGAATTCTCATCGTCCACCTGACGATGTTCTGAAAGCAGTCAATCCATACAAGTCCGTTCCGGGTTCGAACGAAACCGAAGGCACTATCTCGTTGCACTCATTTTGGAATCACTCTCAGAGTCAACGACCATAGCCCTTGCATTCTGAATCACCATCTCAAACCTGTAAGTACTATTTCCATCAAACTCATCATGGAATCACCCTAGAGTTATACTAACGAATAGTTCTTACACCTCGAGTCTTCACTTGCACTCCACTTGGATTCACGACCTAACGTTTATTCTGGATCGGTGTGGTTTTCGGATATCCAAATATGGAAACCCGATCCCGGTCTCACCGATTCCAAACGCCATTTTATAGTCCAAGTTATACTTAAGGGTTTCAAACAGTAGATATTCAGAATATTACTTAAACATAAATGGACGATTCATAACACACAGATAGATAATTCACTATTATCAAATGCATCCACACATATCACAAAGCAGCATATATATCACATCTCAGATATATCACATTCATATCATTACATATCAACCAATGACATTCAATATCATCCAATATCATTAACTCATCCAATGATATTTATCAACCAATCATTAATCATCCATACACAAGGTTTGTTCCAACTTAATTAATTTAATTAATCCTTAATTAAATTAGTTCTTACTTAATCACTTGGATTATCATCAATCCATCTTACATATTCATTAATTAATTCCAAATTAATTAACTAACATTACTTAATTATCCACTTTGAATTAATCATCCTTGATTAATTATTACTTAATTACTTTAAGTAATTAATCCTTAATTACAATTTTAATTAATCATCTTGATTAATTACTTCTTAATTATCTAAGTAATTATCTCTTAATTACCCTTTTAAATTAATCACACTTGAATAATTATTCTTTTAATTATTCTGATAATTATTCCTTAATTATCCTTTAATTAATCACACTTGATTTATCACCTTTTTAATTAATCATACTTGATTAAATATTTTTAATTAATCCTACTTGATTAATTATTTTAATTGATCACATATGATTAATTACTTTTTAATTACATTTAGTAATTAAAACTTATTTACAGATTAATTATTCTTTAATTATTAAATAACAATTAATTATTTATTTCCATTAATTAATGATTACATTCATTAATTAAATTTCCTTTTAATTAATTACTTTAATAAGTAAGTAATAACATTATTAAATACTCTTAATCCTTTTATTAAATAACTATTAATTAAATAATTTAAACCTTTAATTACTTGTATCAATTAATAACACAAGTGATAAACCCCTAATCACATTCACTTAATTACTTTCATAAAGTAATCAACCTCTAATTACTTTGTAAAGTAATTACACTTTACTTAATTACCTCCAGTGATCAGTTACTTAATTACTTCACCAAGTGATTTAACCAAATTAAATCATTAGCGATTATCATTAATTAATCACTAATTAATTACTTAATTAATTATTTAACAAATCATTTAAATTTAATTAAATGATTCCTTAATTTCTTATATTATAAAGATTCTTAATTAAGAAAATCATTATCTTAATTAGGTTTTTAATATTAACCAATAACACTTTGATTATCAACAAAAATTGAATTATCTTAATTATTTTCACAAATTTATTTATCTTTAATTAAATCAAAATTCTAAATTACTTAAGAAAATCTTTATTATAATTGATTTTCAAATTCTAAATCATTACACTTTATTTAAAATAAAATATATTAGAAATCAATTATAATTAAAATAATCTAAACACTCAAATTAAAAACTTTTGAACTTTCTAAAGTTATTAAATAAAATTTAATACAAACTTTATTCAAAAATTCACTTAATTTATTTTTAAAACTTTTATATTTCAAAATAAGAACTTGTTTAAAACTTGGAAACAAATTAGTTTATAAGTAAAACTTGTTTTATTTTGTTTTAAACTTTAATCATTTACAAAGTCAAATTTCTTTTGTTTCAAAATCTTTAAAAACATAGCTGTTAAATTTTTGAAACTTAAACAAGACCATACCCTACTCAACACAACAACTTCGAGCCAAGCACCTGAACTCCCCGATGCTAACACGAGATCCTCCCCTCCTTCTTCTGCTTCAAGAAATAACATCAGATACTCGAAGAAAACTTCGAGCTTCCCCTTACCTTCCCGAAACCCCAATTACAGTTGCACAAAACTGTGCACATCAACGTGCATAGCGCTGCCGCACGACGATGAACTCCGCTCTTGCCTCCGACACACCCCTTTCGACCACGGCAACCCCTCGCGTCACCCAGAAAACACGATTCAAACTAGAATAAAAAACGACCCTAAAACCCAAACTGCTAAAACAAATCACTACCAGAAAAATGATCACCGCCGACCATCACCCTCTCGAGCCACCTCGCCATCCTTCCCGAAGCCACGTCACAACCCCCAGATCCCACGACAACATCTGCAATCCCCTCCGATTGCTCCTTGTCGCCGCAATAACAAGTTGAACTTCGATGTCGAAACACATGCCGTTAAACCCTACATCGTCGAATTCCGACCACCTCATTCATCAAAAAATTTCCAGAGCATTTTTCGGATGAGCTACATCATCCCTTCGACCTTCATGCCCAACCACGACGCTCAGATTGCCGTCGTTCTCCACCAATTGGCTAAAATGCCCAAAACATTCAAACCACGAATTCACACTAAATACTAATCTAAAAATCGTGATTTAACCATTAAAATTCATAACTTAACATCACGAATTGAATTATGTAATCAAAACTTAAAATTTGATAAATTTTTGACCCAATTTAAAAATTGACTGTAAACTCAAAATTTCAGAGCTAATTATTCATTTTAAAAACTAGTAATTATTTTTAGACGATAGATTACCTGATTACAAACAACTTCTATTTACAATTCAAAGTCAAATTCGAATTCAAAAACTAGTTATTGAATTTATTATAAAATTTTGAAACTGTTTATAAACACAAAGTAATTTTTTTATGTATAATGGCATTTCAATATACTCAATTCAAACATGCATCCAATTTAAATTCAAATATTTCATTAACATCATGATACCCAACACAAGATCCAAATGAAATTTAGAATTGAAAATGCTTTTAAAATTTTATTTACTCACATTTATATGGAGAGGGTAAAAGCTGTTTCCAGGCTTTTGAAATTTCACTTTGCATGTTGAATTGCTTGATTGATTCCAGTTTTTGCATGTTGATGAATTTTCCAGATCATCTTTTCTTTTTCTTTGTTTCGGATTTTCCAGTTTTACTTCTTTTCTTATTTTCCAGATTTCTACAGTTTAATGTCTTTCCTTTTTTATTGTTTTGTATTCATTTTTTTGAAATGTTGAAAAGGATTTCGCTGAAGAATAAAACTCTTCTTTTTTCTTATTTTACAACTTAAATTTTAAATTTAATTATTAAGAGAATTTGACATTTGTCTTATTAAGGCCTTAGTTATCTTACATCTATACACTCTTATTTACAAATGTCTTTAATAAGTTCAAAATACTTACAAGTGTTTTTAATGTTTGATTAAAGGTTTACAAATGTTATTAACATATATCAAAATGTTAACAAGTGTTTTAATGTTCAATTAATATTTTAAAGGATATTTTCTTATTTATAATTTATTTAAACTGTGTATATGTAATTATGTAATATTTATATACTTATCTTTTTATATACAGGCTTGAGATTTTAATAAATATACAAAAACAAATTCATGTGAACATTTATTAACAAATAACTTATATTTTTATCAAATCAATATAACATATGTTTATAAGTTTGAGAAATTTATTTTAACTCTTTATATAAAATTTTAAAACAAGCTTATCTTATGATAAAATTTTAAAAGGAAAGAGTATTGATAACAATTGAAAGTGAACTTCAAATTTAATTCTTATTTAAAACAAAAGCTTAATATATATATGTATATATATATAACAAATTAACTTTTTTATTAAAATTTAAATCTCAAATATCAATTTCAAAAGTATTAAATCAAATTAACATTACAAATTACAAACTATATATATAATAAAGTTTGAAAACACTTATTAAATTCAAATCAATATTTTTTCCCCTATTTCTAATATATATATATATACATATATATATACATTTACATTATAAATAGAAAACATTTTAACATTAGATTTGAAAATTACTGTATTGAATTTTAAAACGCAAACCAAATCATAATATATGTATTCATATATATTACAATTTAAATATACAGCTTTATTACATTAAACACTTCCTATTTACAAGATATATCAATATATATATATATATATATATATATATATATCATAAATAGAAAATATTTTGATTAATTTTTGAAAAATTATTCTTACCAATTTTAAATTGCCAAAATAAGTATTTCCAAATCATTAGTTTTCAAAAGAATTAAACTTACTATTTTATATTGTTAGGAAAAATGTTGATAGATATTATCAAATTATAATATCAGGCTTTAAAAGAATTTTAACTTATCAATTTATAATGTAAAATGATCAAATTAATTTAATTATTATCAAATATTATTAAATTGATATTGCTCAAAATTCTAGGTCGTCACAAAAGTAGAGACTAGAAACATCTACAATTGGCATCTGAAGATTCTCAAATAATAGAAAAACATGCATTGTACGTTTAGGATAAATGGATAAAGTTTGAGAAGGAATCCTAGTCAAGCTCTCCTCTATGATGAGGGATAATACTATAAGTGTAACAACCCTAGTTTTGATGATTACCTGTAATATTAATTATAACGGTGGTTATAATTTAATATTGTGAAAAAAATTGGAGATTTAAATTGTTTGTTTTAAATAAACAATGGATTTTGGAAATAAAATGTGAAATTAAAGTTTTAAAAACTTTATCTAGGTAGTTTGTGAGAAGTATGAGTGAAATATGAATTTTGTTTAGTGAAATGCAATAATTCTTGTAATTATTGCCAAGTGCTTCTTTTACTGATTTTTAAAGGAAGTATTTGATTTCAAAAGATGTTTATTATAAATAAAAGGATTAAATTTGATTTAAAAAATAAGTTTTGATCATAAAAATGATGGAAAATGGTTTGTTGTATTTTATTACATAAGAAAATTATGTTCGTGTAATTTTTAGAGTTAAAAATGGTAATTTATGTGAATATTGGTGTAAATTGGTTACTTATTTAAAAATAAGAGTTTTTGATAATAAAAATGTTTTTATTACTAAATTATCTTTTTATTTGTTGTAAAATGTTTTATTAAACATAGAAATATGTTTGTACAATTTTACTGTGTTGAAATTTTGTTGGAATATGTTGTTTGGTTAATAACATATGAGTATATTAGTGTAATTAGAGATAATTGATTTCCTTAAGCTAATTAATTACTTTTTTTTGGGTTCAAGCCCATTTATTAACATAACCAGTAAAGAAATAAGAGAACATCTCTTCTTCTCAAAGTTACATACGTACACATTTCTTCTTTTACAGTAAAAGCAAAAAAACAATGAAGAAAATTATTCCTCTTTTAAATCTAAGCCAAATCTCCAAGTTTCTTCAATAAATTACTGATATTTATCAATCTAAAGCTAATTTCAAACAGGTAATCAACTCCAACAAAGAGTATTTCATCAAAATCTAGCTTTTATGTTTTGGGTTGTCTGTAATGTCTTTTGTTTGCTTTGCAAGTTTCCGTATTCTAATTTTACAAGTTGCTGAAGCTTCCTCTTGCCCAAAGCTAGCAAATTTCTTCAATTAATTCAAGTTGCTCTTCAACATTGCAAAGGTGAGTTAAAACTAACATTTTTTAGCTTAGACTGAGATTTCAAGGTAAGAAATCTCAATTTTGGTTTGTTGCATGTACATTTGTGAATCGTTGTTAGTAAATTATGCATATCTTTTTCGTTTTAAATCGGAATTAGGATTATTTGATTTTCTAGAAAGCTTAAAAAGGTGTTAGCTTTCATGTTAAACACTTTCGAAAATTCTGATCACAATGTGTCGAAAAACCCATTACAAACTTGCTGCCCTGTCACTGTAGAACTGCGACTTTCTGTGCTAAATGTTGTTGTTAATTTGAGCATATCTTTTTCGTTTGGTGTTCGGATTTGACGATTCTCAATGTTACTGAAAGCTTTGATTATCTACTATAACTTTCATATTTTAGGTTTTGTTAAATTTTGATGTTCACATGGTCCAAAGTTCATTCTATTTTCGCTGTCTCGAAACTAAAATGACAGCTGTAGTGAACTTCAGATCTGAAATTTGTATCATAACTTTTTCGTTTCTAATAGGAATTCGATAATTCTTGATATTTTGGAAAGCCTAGACATTGTGCTTAATGTTTCGTGTTTTATTTTTCTAAAATTTCAAAGTTAACTTGGTCAAACTGTGTTTGTTTGTTCCTGTCCTGAGAGCAAAACGACAGCAATAACAATCATTGACGTGAGAATTATATTAGTTTATTTTTGCTCTCATTCTCATTCGATTTGATATTTTTTGAGATGTTTTGAGGTCTATGATGCCTATCAATAGGCTAGCTATATTTGAAAATTTTGAAATTCAAATTTAAATAGAACTGAATTGATTTTGGGTTAAATTTGAATTGAATTCGTATTGAATTCAAGTTATCGGTTTTGAGTTATCTTTGTTGTTTTTCATTGTTTTCGAGCATGGTTTTCATTAAACCATTTTGAAGTGATTTTTGAAATAAATGGACATTTCAAATTATTATTATATCGTATTTTAAAACTTATTTTTCTAATATAAAATCTATTTATTTCCTATAATAAAAGAATTTAGAATATTGGTTTTATTAATCTTTTCGGGAAAAAATTTTAAAAGCTTGTTTTCTCTAATAACTATTTTAAATATAAAACACATACTTTTGCACTATTCGAACATATGAGAAAGAAAATCAAACGATTTAGTAAAACACGTGGTATGAGACATGTGCGTTTACTATTTCGGTTAATTTCGGACTTATACGACCAAAGCTATTTTAGATTATTGGTTCTGAGATATATTTCCATTTTATGGCATATTTTGTGTTTTATAATTCTTATTTATTGGAACTACTTAAGATGGCCAATATTTGGCAAGTATTATGGTTTGAGATCTTCTGTGTAAGAGTATGGTTTACGAGGAACCATCATGAAATTTTCACTTGTCGATGAGATGAGACAAGTTACGATGTCATTTAATACTTGTCGATGAGATGAGATGGGTATGGTGTCTCTGTATCACTCACTAATGAGACAAGGCGAGATATGATTTTTTTGAGTTTTATGATGTTCCTAGTGTGGCATCAACTAGCGGTTAGAAAACCGCTAAGTGCGAACTTGTGGTATGGGACACACGTTAACACTTTTCGAGTTTCTATCCATAAGTTTGTTACACATTCACGATGTTTACCTAACAGAACTGCTTTGAGAGGTGTTAGCGGCATAGTCATGAGGAAAAACTACTTTGAGAGGTGTTAGCGACCTTGTCATGAGGACGGACTGCTTTGGGAGGTGATAACAACCTTGTTAGGGCTGACAAAACGGCTTGGAGAGGTGTCAGCGACCGTCTCATGAGGACGAACTGCTGTGGGAGGTGTTAGCGACCTTGTTAAAGGCTTCGACCGTTTGAGTTTAGCACGTGCAACATTGCTTCGGCATTGCAATCAGGGATTTGGCCAATCTGGGTTTTCTGAGTTTTTTTGAGTTTTTTGCTTCGTAGTGATTTCACCATTTTACGATGTTTTGTTACATCGATAACTTAGTGCTATATGAGATGTTGTACATATTGTGATTTCATTTATGATGTTTTGAACTCTTATTGAGTTCTTTGAAATACGAGATATCATTTACGTTCCGCCAATGATATGAGGCGAATATAATATTTAGATGGATTTTGTCTTTAGAATCTCATTCTCAGTGGCTCATATATTTAAGTGTTATTATGTCACTTAAATTATGGCTATTCTCTTGTTACTTCTTCTTCTTATTAAGAGGAGTAATCATCCTTTCCTTATGATGGTAATATAATGCTTATGGTATGGCATCTCTTGTATTAGAGGGTACCCTATCTTTCTTATGGTTTACCTTATCTATTATTGTTATTCACTGGTTTGTTTAGCTAGACTGATCCGTGTGTTTTGCACTCGGATCAGACCGAGTATGTTTCAGGTTATGCATTTCTTTTGGATATAGCTATTACATAATTTTTTCGCATGGATATAGGGTTATCTTCTTTAGCTGTTATTGTCCTTGTGAGTTGTATTGTATATTCTTATGACTCATGTATATACAGTGGTCATCATACCACTTTGATGTAGCATTAGTATTGTATTAAGATGTATCATTGTATATGCGAGTGTGTATATATTTATATCTATTGTTGTTCTGTGATGAGTTATACATTTAGTTATGGTATTTTGTTCTGATAGGTCCGTTAGCCACCTATAGTTTTGTATTAGTATTTATTGGATATGTCGATCCAGTTGGTAGAAGAAAAAAATAGATAGCAATTGTCGACGTAATCAATAAATATTTAAGACAAGGCTATAGATGATTGCCCTTAATCAGCCCTATTCTCCGCATTAGCAGACGTGATTACTATGTAATTCTTTTTGTTAATCTAGGTCTAGGGGTGGGGCGTCATAGCTTGATATCAGAGCCGAGTTCAGAACAAAATATGATAAACACTGAACAGAACATATATTACGGTACATCAAAGTACAATATAAGTGTTACATTTTCCCTAATCACCATGTCCTTAAATTTTTTGAGTCCTTTAGAGTAGATATAAGTTGGGAATAAGTCTAGGAATACATTTTACTCCGTAGTATTCCATAATTGAATTAATAATATCTTACCCTATGAGTAGTCCTCGCCGTGATTGCTCTATTCGAGTTTTATTCAATACAAATGCTTTACCCTTATTCGTATCGGTGGAGTTTGTTAAAGTTATATCATTAGATGTTTCTTGTCTTATTACTTCTTTGAGGATTGCGAATCCTATTTAGGGGATCTGCAGTACTCGGCATGTTATGTGAGAATATTAAGGGTGTTCCATGTAATTTTCTTTTCGTGTGAATTTGCACGTTATTTGCTATCTTGGGTTTGATGTGAAGTTGGGGTGGAATATCTTGCATGTTATCAAGCCCGAATCCTATGTTTTGAAATAATCCTATATCTTAGGTATCCTAGTTTGGCTGATCTATTGTCACTTTTTCTTCGGAATGTAGGTGATTATTCCGAAGTATCTTTAATCGCTCTTGAGTCTCGCGATGATGATGAAGTATCTCGAATTCCTATTGTTTGTGATTCTGCTGATGTATTTGAGTCCATTTCTGGTTCGCCATCCAAATGGGCAATGGAGTTCTGTATTGATCTCATTTCTGGTTCTTAGCCTGTTAGTCGTTCTTCCATGAGGATGTTCACTAAGGAAATGAGTAAAGTAATAAAATTTAAATTGCAATTCTTTCTTATTAAAGATAAACTTATAAGAATAATTGGATTATTTTATTGGGATAGACTAAGAGTATTTTGTAAAAATTAAATAAGAGGCATGTTTATCAATTAGAAAATGATTTTATGTTAGATTGTCCATCGAGTGCTTTAAGAATTCTGGTCGATGCGCCTGATCAACGTTATCGATAAGAATTTCCTAAATGCTATGATGAGACAGTCGGACACGATAAAAGTTAGTTGCAATAAGTAAAATTTGAAAATAAATTAAAATGAATTTGAACATTAATCTGTTTATACTGAAAATGCAGCCATTGAACCATAGTGAGTGTGAGATATAAGTTGCGAGGCAGTTTTGATCGTTGGTCAACTCTGCAGCCAATAGATGGGGTTTTTCACTATAAACCAATGGCGAGGCAACGCCATTATATTATAGGAAATTTGTGAAATTGGATATGATTATGTTTTAATTGGTTGTATAAATACATCATATTGGAATTTAAATAGAGATATCACATGATAATTTGAGTAAATAACATAAATTAATCCTAGATAAGGAGATGTCTTAATTGGAAGTCATGAAATGCTTTGATTAATAAAATGATGTATTCAAAATAAAATAATATATTGGTTAGAGAAAATTAAGATATCAATTAAACATTTTGTACAAAACTATAAATGATGACTTTAAAAATTAGTTTTGGTATTCTATTGTTTAAATAATAATTAAGGACGGGATTTAAAACTATATCTTGAGGGAAATTAATGAAATGTTAATTTTAGATTTTTAGCATGAATTTGTGAACAAGTTTGTTTTAAACTTTGATGTTATTAAAACTTATTGAAATGAAATTATAGAATTCTTTAAAAAACAAGATTGAGTTAATTACCAACTTTAATTAATTTTATATTGACAAAAATATGGAAAAAAATTGAGACAAGAGAAAGTATGAATTTAAATGATTTATTTATTATCAAAGGCTAAAGTAAAGAAGGTAAGGTATAATAAATAAATAGTCGTGAGATACAATCCTTTAAAATTTTGAGAAAAAATCTAAAATTTATATTTAAATCTAGAATTTATGTTGGATGGATGATTCTCTCTTATTAACTGGAAAGATTAGCTATCTCTTTCTAAATGAGTCATTTAAATTAATTGTTTGAAAAGTTGATTTAGTAAGTTAATGAGAATATTTCCAAGTAGTGAATAGTTTCTTTTAAAAAGATAATTAATTGAAGTTAATTATAAAATTTGAATGACTTAGCTGTTCAAAAGGTGGATCTTGAATAAATGATTTCACATAAAAAGCATGTTTTTAAAATGTAGTTTGAATTTGGAAAGGTTTGAAAATTCTAATTTTAAAATTTGAGTTAAAAGCTGAAATTTTATCTGAAAAAGTGCTGTACTAAAATAGCGTTAACTTGAGATTTATAACTCCAAATGAGCTAACCCTTTTTGCAAACGAAATAGCTCTTAGAAAGCTATAAATTTTCTGTTTACCACTTTAAAATATTTTTCTTTTTACTGAGTCTAAAATGGGTTTGAAAGTGGATAGACATTTCTGCCTTATTATGTAATTTTCAAGATTTAAGTTGAAAGTAAATTTGGCATAAATTTCAAAACGTAAGTCCGATTTTGATGATTTTTATATTTCAAGAATGCTTAGACTTAGTGGAACAAATTTCATTTTATAAGTCTCTTCAGGTTTTGTTGTTTGCTATGCCAAAACTTGTCTTCTTTACAGCTGGTCAAAAATGAAAAAAATTGATCTATCCCTTAATAGTGAAATGTAATGCTTCTTATTTATGGATATGAAGTAATATCATCTAATTGAGTTAAGTATAGGTGATAAAGGACAGTTGGACTGTATTTTAAAAATATATTATATTTATAATTGAGTAAACTCGCTTTAAGATGCTAAACAGAAAGGTGTGGATTCAGATTAAATTTTCAAGTATTAAATTGTTGATATATGTTGTATTCCGACCTAATTGTTGATGTATATTATATAAATAACTTTTGTAATATTGCAAACGGCCCTCCGTGCAAAGGAGACTCTACCGATTTTTTCAGAAATTTCTAACACTTAGAAAATTTGAGAAACGAATTTGAAAAGTTTATGTGTTACAAATTAAAGTATGTTTATGGAAGAATTAGACAATAGACAACTCAAAAATTTTATTTACTCTGAATAAAGAGTAATGAATTTAAATTAAAATCTAAGCAAGAAGCTTTGAGAAATTTTCAAGTGTTGAAAATTGAGAATTTAATTTTGAAGATAATGGGTTTAAAAACTCTAAAACTATTTGATAAGTAAAAGAGAGTATAAAAATCCATTCCTTGTGTTAACTTGCCTTTGTGCAATTATTTTACAACTTGCATTTATGTAGTCGTTTGAGTTAGATGGTATTTGGTGAAACCACCTACTTCTTATTGGGTTTTCTTTCCGTAATTGTTGTCAATCTAATATCGATATGACTACCTTCGTAGTGTTATACGGAAAGTCGTATCGAAAATCATCTTGTGGGTTGGAGTCCAGGATAAAGTTGTGACTAAATCCCGACTCTATTCGTGAAGATTCTAAGAAACGATCTCACCCGATTTACTTACGTGTAGCCTCCAATTTGTATTCTTGCTTCTAAGGTGTAATGCCTTTGAAATAAGAATATTCTGCTCGTCAAAATTCATTGGTCCACTATACCAATAACTACACTTGGGAAACCATAGAATTTATTGGGCTATCTTTTTCAAGTTTTCTTTTTCCTGTGTTTAGGGTGAGAAATTTGAACTCTATTCTATCTATCTTCCTTTTGCCTGATGAAATGAATCGTGTTGAATACAGCTCTTCTTTAGAAATTGCGAGGACGCAATTTTTATAGAGAGGTCTGTATCAACCCTAGTTTTGATGATTACCTGTGGTTATAATTTATATCGTGAAACAAAAAAAATTGGAGATTTAAATTGTTTATTTTAAATAAATAATGAGTTTTGAAAATAAAATGGGAAACTAAAGTTTTAAAAACTCTAACTGGGTTGTTTGTGAGAAGTATAAGTGAAATATGGTTTTTATTTAGTGAAATGCAATATTCTTGTAATTATTGCCAAGTCCTTCTTTTATTGATTTTTAAAGGAAGTATTTGATTTTAAAAGATGTTTATTATAAATAAAAGGATAAAATTTGATTTAAAAAAATATGTTTTGATCATAAAAATGATGGAAAATGGTTTGTTGTATTTTATTACATAAGAAAATTATGTTCGTGTAATTTTTAGAGTTAAAAATGGTGATTTATGTGAATATTTGTGTAAATTGGTTACTTATTTAAAATAAGAGTTTTTGATAATAAAATGTTTTTATTACTAAATTATCTTTTTATTTGTTGTAAAATGTTTTATTAACATATAAATATGTTTGTACAATTTTACTGTGTTGAAATCTTGTTAGAATATGTTGTTTGGTTAATAACATATGTTTATATTAGTGTAATTAGAGATAATTGATTCCTTTAAGCTAATTAGTTAATTTTTGTTTTAGGTTCATGCCCATCTACTAACATAACCATAAAGAAATAAGAGAACATCTCTTCTTCTCAAAGTTCCATATGTACACATGTCTTCTTTTACGGTAAAAGCAAAAAACAATGAAGAAAATTATTCCTCTTTTAAACCTAAGCCAAATCTCCAAGTTTCTTTAATAAATTGCTGATTTTTATCAATCTAAAGCTAATTTCAAATAGGTAATCAACTCCAACAAAGAGTATTTCATAAAAATCTAACTTTTGTGTTTTGGGCTTTCCATAATCTGTTTTGCTTGCTTTGCATGTTTTTGTTTTCTGATTTTACAGGTTGCTGAAGCTTCCACTTGCCCAAAGCAAGTAAATTTCTTCAATTAATTCAAGTTTCTCTTCAAAATTGCAAAGGTGAGTTCAAATCTCACATTTTCTAGCTTAGATTGAGGCTTCAAGGTAAGAAATCTCAATTTTGGTTTGTTGCATGTTCATTTGTGCATCGCTATTAGTAAATTAGGCATATCTCTTTTGTTTTAAATCAGAATTAGGATTTTTTTTGATTTTTTGAAAAGTTTAAAAAGATTGAGTTAACTTTCATGTTAAACAGCTTCAAAAATTCTTAGCATAGTGGGTCAAAAAACCCAATACAAACTTGATGCACTGTCGTTGTAAAACTGTGACTTTCTGTGCTAAATGTTGTTGGTAATTTGAACTTTTCTGTTTGGTGTCCAAATTTGATGATTCTTAATGTTATTGAAAGCATTGATAACCTGCTACAACTTTCATGTTTTGGGTTTTGTTAAATTTTGACATTTACATGGTCGAAATTTCATTCTAGTGTCGCTGTCCTGAAACTAAAACGACAGCTGTAGTGAACTTCAGATCTGAAATTGTTTTTATCATAACTTTTTCGTTTCTTACCAGAATTCGATAATTCTTGATGTTTTGGATAGCCTAGACTTTGTGCTTAAAGTTTCGTGTTTCGATTTTTCTAAAATTTTAAAGTTAACTTGGTCAAAACTGCGTTTGTTTTTTACTGTCCCGTGAGCAAAACGATAGCAATAACAATCATTGACCTGAGAATTGTATTAGTTTATTTTTGCTCTCATTCTTGTTCGATTTTGATGTTGTTTTTGAGATGTTTTATGGGCTATAATGCCTATCAATAAGCTAGCTATATTTTCATAATTTGAAATTCAAATTTAAATAGAATTTGAATTGATTTTGGGTTAAATTTGAATTGAATTCGTATTGAATTCAAGTTATCGGTCTTGAGTTATCTTTCTTGTTTTTCATTGTTTTCGAGCAAGGTTTTCATTAAACCATTTTGAAGTGATTTTTGAAATAAATGGACATTTCAAATTATTATTATATAGTATTTTAAAATTTATTTTTCTAATATAAAATATATTTATTTCCTATAATAATGGAAGTTAAAATATTGGTTTTATTAATCTTTTCGGAAAAAAGTTTTAAAAGCTTGTTTTCTTTAGTAAACTATTTTAAATATAAAACACATAATTTTGCACTATTCGAACGTATGAGAAAGAGAATCAAACGATTTAGTAAAACACGTGGTATTGGACATGTGCGTTTATTATTTCGGTTAATTCCAGACTTGTACGATCGAAGCTATTTGAGATTATTGATTCTGACATATTTTGCTATTTTATGGCGTATTTTGAGTGTTGTAATTCCTATTTATTGGAATCATTTAAGGCGGCCAATATTTGGCAAGTATTATGGTTTGAGATCTCCTATGTAGGAGTATGGTTTATGAGGAACCATCACGATGTTTTCACTTGTTGATGAGATGAGACAAATTACAATGCCATTTAATACTTGTCGATGAGATGAGATGGTTATGGTGTCTCTTTATCACTCGCCAATGAGACGAGGCGAGTTATGATTTTTTGAGTTTTATGATGTCCCTAGTAGCATCAACTAGCGGCTAGTAAACCACTAAGTGCGAACGTGTGATATGGGATACACGTTAACACTTTTCAGGTTCCTATTCGTGAGTTTGTTACACATTCACGATGTTCACCTAACAGAACTTCTTTGAGAGGTGTTAGCAACATAGTTATGAGGGCAAACTGCTTCAAGAGGTGTTAGCGATCTTGTCATGAGGATGAACTGCTTTAGGAGGTGTTGTTGACCTTGTTAGGGCTGACAAAATGGCTTAGAGAGGTGTCAGTGACCTTGTCATGAGGATGAACTGCTTTAGGAGGTGTTAGCAATCTTGTCAGAGGCTTTGGCCGTCTGAGTTTAGCACGTGCAACATTGCAATCAGGGATCTGGCCAATCTGGGTTTTTTGAATTTTTCTGAGTTTTCTGCTTTGTTGTGATTTTACCATTTTAGGATGTTTTGTTGCATCAATAACCTAGTGCTATATGAGATGTTATACATATGGTGATTTCATTTATGATATTTTGAACTCTTATAGAGTTCTTTGAAATATGAGATATCATTTAGATTCCGCCGAAGATATGAGGCAAATACGATATTTAGATGGATTTGTCTTTAGAATCTCATTCACGATGGCTTATATACTTAAGTGTTATTATGTCACTTAAGTTATGGTTATTCTCCTGTTACCTCTTCTTCTTATTAATAGGAGTAATCATCCTTTCCTTATGATGGTAATATAATGCTTATGGGTATGACATCTCTTGTATTATAGGATACCCTATCTTTCCTATGCTTTACCTTATCTATTATTGTTATTCACTGATTTGTTTAGCTAGACAGACCCATGTGTTTTACACTCGGGTCAGACCGAGTATGTTTCGGCTTAAGCATTTCTTTTGGATATAGCTATTGCATGATGTTTTCACATGGATATTGGGTTATCTTCTTTAGTTGTTATTGTCCTTATAAGTTGTATTGTATATTCTTTTTACTCATGTATATAGAGTGGTCGCCATACCACTTTGATGTAGCATTGGTATTGTATTAAGATGTATCATTGTATATGTGAGTGCGTACATATTTATATCTGTTGCTATTCTATGTTGAGTTATACATTTAGTTATGGTATTTTTTTTGATAGGTCAGTTAGCCACCTATAGTTTTGTATTAAGTATTTATTGGATAAATCGATCCACTTGGTAGAAAAAAATAGATAGCAATTGTCGACGTATTCAATACATATTTAAGACGAGGCTATAGATGGTAGCCCTTAGCCAGCTCTATTCTTCGCATTAGCAGACTGGATTACTATGTAGTTCTATTTGTTAATGTTGGTCTCGGGGTGGGGTGTCACGGTAAGCCTCTTGGCAGATTTAGAAAGTGTATAGTTGGGGGTTGTATTGCACATGAGATAAGGACGAGGATGAAGTTGTTGTGCTAAAATTACCATAGCAATAAAAATTAAGTTCAAGAAGAGTGGATAGCGAGATCAGAAATAATAGGCCCGGACGTTGAAGCAGAAATGGCACCAAAGTGGATGCCCTTAAATTTATAGTTTCTGCTTGGGGTCCTGGAGAGATAGGAGTTATACTTTCTACCAAACCCTTAGAGCTAGAAACGAGAAGGGCCACAGTAGTTGTGCAGTTAAAGCGCTTAGTGGTTCTATAGTAGTGGAGGTCAAAAAAGTAATAACAGAGATACGGCGGAAAATTATGAAGATGCAAAAAGCTTCATTATATATAAAATCAAATATTTAAAGTTAATCAATTCTCATTCTTACATCCTTTATACAGGAAAAGGAAATTTTGTTTAATCTTATATAACAAAAGAAGAATATCATGATTTATAAAGTCCAGATTTCATGACGACAATTGATTTTTGACTTATATTAAGCACTTATGCTATAAAATTAGGTCTTTGCTCCAGCTTTCTTGACTTGGTTTAAAAAATAACTAGTCAAATTAATCTTTTTATGTTAATGGTTCAAAGCGGGTGCTAAAAAGCCTTAACTTAGCGAGTGTAGTGGAAAATAATGGGGCTTAAAGAGTATTTTCTACTTAATAACTCTAAACTGAAAAAGCATAGCGGTCGAAGAGTGTTACGGGCTATAGCGGGGATTTCACTGGGCATTAGCAGGGCTTTAACTACACAGCTTAGTAGGCACCTACATAGAAGTTAAGGCTTTGGAAGCTAATATTGCTTGACCCAAAGAGAGAGCCTCCAAATCTTTAACACATTAATATGTCGGCCTTTAGTTCAATTATCGTCTAATAATTTCCTCTTCGGCCATAGCTTGCGCTCTAGGGTACTTATCACCGAGCTACTTTAGATTGTCGAATTTGACCATGTTTGCATAGAAGTAAACCAAACTAGACTTGATTTGAGACTTGATTTCCTCCTGAATCGTAGCTACATGAGCATCTGGATCCCTTTTTGTTTGTTAAACATTAAGCATTTCAGACATGTATTCTATAGCCATAGCGATGGCTTTATCTTTCTCTTTCATTTCAACTTTTGCTATAGCCTCCAGACTTGAGACTTTTAGATTATGTTTTTCAATGATGGTCTGGAGGGCCGTCTTGTCTTTGGTGAGTTCAACACTTCTAAGACATGCGTTCTCAAGCTACTCTTGCTATAACATAAAATTATCCTCATAAGCCATCCCTTCTTTAAAAACTTCTTCTATGTTGCCTCAAAAGATTTCCTGGCATCATCCAATAGATTACTATAAAAAGCAATGGTTCGCTCGTTGTCCTTCTTCTGGATCTCCTTTTGTTGAAGGAGTACTTAATTAGCCTTGTTGGTATTAGATAACGCTTGTGCAAACCTCTTCGAAATGTAATACTGATCATAAACATTGTTAATGCATGCCTTGGTGTGGTCGACAACATCATAAGGAATATTTTTCGAAGGATAATCAAAATTGACTTTAGTAAATTAGAGTTGGGAGAAAGATTTCTACATCGGAATAAGGTGATTACTTTAGATAGGATCTGAGACCGCTTTAGAAATGTGAGTAGAAGTAGGCTCTTTACCAGGCCTTTGTTGAACAGGATCATTGGTCATAGAACCATATAGTCGAGTAATGCATTTGGATTTATTGAAAAGACTATGGGCTAGTTAGAAGGAGGCACTAAAACAGTGGTAGTTGGAGTTCTAGAATCGGGGATAGGATCAGGGCTTATTGCATATCGTGTGGACTAGCCATAAAGATCCTCATAAAGGTTGGAGCACCTTAGTATACCTAAATAGAAACATGCTCGAATTAAGTTTTGGAAGTCAACAAATAACGTGTGTAGTGTAAATGTGTTGTGACTTTATATATCATGTGGACAGCGTGCCCTATGGACCAAGATCATGTAGTAGGCTAAGCGGAGTTATATCTCGTATAGTGGTTGAAGCCTTATCTACAGCATACGAATAGGAGAACTAAGGCCTGGAATGTTACGATTATCAAGGTTATATGAGGGAATGTTATCGGGAATACTACCCAAAGAACCAAAAATATCATTGGTGCGAAAAGCAGGATTTGCCTCCCTAACTGGAGTTCGTTATGGATGTTCAATAAACAGGGTGATATTTTCCTTTTTCTAGGAAGACAAGAGAGAGGCAATACTACTTCATCTCCACCTGTTTCCCTCGTAGATTCGTATCCAAGATCTACATTTTTATTGTTACCCCCATCCTTACTATTGTCATCTTCATCATTAACATCATCGCCTTCATCCTTCCTTTGAGTGACAGGAGGGTCGTATATTTAGATCGTGCCTCTTGATTCTCAAATGCTGGTGGCCCAACCTCAGGCTCTTGAGCAAGCTGAGCACCTCTAAGGGTAGTAGGAAGAATACCAAGACTGAAATCATTATATAGAAGCTAAAAGTGTCACATTTGAGAATCGATCAAGAGAAACTTCATCCTCTATTCTTTAATAGGGATATCTTTTAAAACTTGGCGTGTATGCGCCAGAGCCACACTAGTGGATCTTCTTGGAGTATCTGTAAATTTGGGAAATGACGGATTTAGTTATTTGGATAGACTAAATTATAGAAGGTTGAAGAATAGTGATAAAACTTATGTCTTGACAGCAACTTCTGAGCGAACCCAACTAGATAGCATATAAAGAAATACTCTTCTTTGAAGTGACCGAGTTTATTCTAGAGGCCAATAATTATGTAGCATTCTTTAAATGATTCCAAATAAGTCCAAGACATATTGTTGTGCTGCTTCTTAAAACTGTATAAATATCCAGTCTCGTCAAAAGTAGGCACCCTGCTTAAGGGGAGAAGAAAAGTCATATAGGTTCAATTTAACGAAGAATAACCATTCAAATGAAGTTGAGCGGGGGCAATCTTTATGAACTAGAGAATGAACCAGTTAAAATGTTTGAATGGAAGAATGCCCCCAAAAAGGCATATGTAACAATTATAAGCAGTATAGCCTTCGGGTGGAGCATGGGCCTGTCGAAAGGTCTTTGAAATAAAAATTCTTCAAAAGGGATGTTATGTCGGTCACAAATTCCTCTGACATCCACCCTAATCAATGTAGATGTAAGAGAGTCTTGAGGGTTGTCGAGAATCATAGTACACTCAAGATCGATATCATGGGAAACTGCTTTATAGGCTGCACCTTCCATCATAAAAGGAACTACTTGTAAAGAATGCCTAACTTGACAATGAGATGGTCGAGGTCTAAAAGGTGTCAAAGTAGATGCTAGGGGAAAAGTTGAAGCTATTATGGGTGAAGTAAACTCTAAGGTGGATGGGTCTGCACCCATGGTAGAGAAATGTGAGTAGCATGTAAGGTTCAAAACTTAGTAAGAAAACTCGATACATGAGCAAGTTTAACTCTGATCTTCATGCTCTAATTATGCCCCGTGTTGTTGATGTACAAAACCTAATGGATATCAACATGCATTAACCAACCAAATCTCATACATTGACGAGGGCGATGATGTGTAGTTCAATCTATGCAGTGCGTGTCCTATAGCCAGAGCATGGTGCATGTGAACACTCCGTAAAGATAGCTCTCTAATGCTAGCAAACGATCCCTATAGCACTACGAAACCCTATGTTAAATCTTACCCGTTATCCTAGAGTTTACTATAACAAAACCGTTTTTTGAAGAGACATTGAGTTTTACTTTTAGGTACACAAGAGTGAAGTCATTGTCCCAAAGCATTACTACATGGTTGCATCAGGCGTTGAAACATGATCAATGTGACCATTCTTTAAAGCTGTCCCACTAGCCATGCCAACTGTCCATACCCAACAAAGTATCGATGGAACTCGAATACTATCATCATTCATTTGAATTTTTTTTCAAAGATGAAGACTTTAATATGGTCATAAAAAAACCTGGAGCTGAGTCTAGGAAAGCCTAGGATGAACACCAACTGCTTGAAAGTGAAGAGAACATAGGGTTATGCCAGAGATGACTTGGGGTAAATCATACATATCCAAAGATGCCCGAGTACAAGTTTTTCATAGGCCATAGCTAGGTTCAAAATGAAGGAGAAGTATGAAGACATGGTCGGGCATCGTCTAAAGACATTATCGGGCATACGTGACCATAAATCAACAACGACTACCCATCTTAAATCGAAGGCGGTGTTGAAATGAATGGTTAGGTCAAGATTTAAAGGTTAACAATATGTTCTTGAGATTTAAGTTCAGTGGACGAGTGCAAGTTGGCGTTGGCGCTAACTAAAGATACTTAAAGACTAAGCTTGGAGTTGGAGGTGGCATTAGCAAGGCATGTATGATGGTAAATTGTGAAGGCTGGAAGTAGAGTTCACAAATGGAAAAAGGCGAGGTAAAAGTGGAAGTAAGAATGAAAAACCACTAAGTGTTACTTAAGTAACACTTGGAAAAGAACTAGTACCAATCCTAATGGATCAGTACTAAGTTAAGAAGTTTTTTTCAAAAAAAGGAAGAAAAGAAGATGAAAAGAGATTGGCAACGAAAAATAGGATGATGAGGGAAGATAAAATCATACCTAACCAAATAAAAGAAGAAGTTTTCATAATTCTAGATCCGAGTAAAAAATATAAGTGGGATACTTCAATTCTTATATCATCCAAGAGATATGAATCCACAATATTTTGGAGTGATGTATTGATGCAAAAGGGATGCATAACTTGATGAAGACAGTTCAGAGGATAAGGCCATCTTTTTAAATCGGAGCTTGGAGTCAATGGCTTATCTTGATCCAAAGCATGCCTTGTCAAAACAAGGCATACTTTAGGAGGCAAGTGTTATCCCGCTTTTAAACTCAAGTAATATCCCGATTAACTATAATGTTCGAACAAACTAAAAGTCATGAAGGTAAGTCTAATGCCAAATTTTAGGTTAAGTCCCAAGAATTTGTGATGATCCTTTTTTATTACAAGAAGGTTCGTAGTCACTTTTTAGAAAATCAAATAATGGGAAGTAAAAGATGAAATCACAAGTTAATTATATATCCCAGCACCAACCTATTTGATATTTGATGAGTGAGCAAAGCACATAGCCAAGAAATGGAAACCAAAGCAAGAATAAGGCATAAAAAGACAAAGTGATACAACTCGGTACTGATTTATGACTACAACTCGGTACCGAGTTATCGCTATTAACATTTTGGCCAAGATATCTTGCTTGGAGCATCAAGCCGGAATTGGAGACATTTTCAGCTTATATCTAAAGACATGGTTCGTGAGATTAACAAAGTATGTCGATGCTTTGGCTAGCCCAAATGGCATAACCAACCACTAATCTAGATGGTGTACGGAACGTTGTAACCGACACACTCTCTTTTGCAACTCTCAACGTTGGAACCCTATTTCTAAGTCCAAAAAAGAAAACATTTTAACACCGTTGAACTGGTTGAACAAGTCATTAATGCATGGGAATGGATACTTATTCTTCTTCATCATTTTCTTCAGCAACGACAATCGAAGCAAAGTCTAAGGGAGTCATCCACATTCATGACAAATACTACCGGTGTTCTAGAACTTTATATGCTATGTAGAATGAACCTTCGCATCAATAGGTCATCCACTTACACCTAGAGTCGTCGTTGTAGGTATCATGCTCTACATTAGCATAACTATTGGCCTTGCATTCTGTAGGATCTAGATTAACCCTAGGGGGGCTGAATAGGGTTATAGAAATTTTCTCGATTTAAACACAGAAACAAACTGCAAAAATAAATATGCTGAAAAGTAAATCACACACAAAATTTACCCAGCTTCGGCAACCCCTGCCTACTGCTGCATTCCCAGATTTCTATTAGAATTAAACAGTATCACGCTTACAAACACTCTACTAGACTCGCAAACATTTGCTCCCGCTCACAAACACTCTACTAGACTCACAAACATTTGCTCCCGCTCACAAACACTCTACTAGACTCGCATACCCTGCTCCGCCTATAGAATTTCGCTTACTCGCAAACTCTGCTCCCGCCTATAGAGCTTTGATTACTCGCAAACTCTGCTCCCGCCTATAAAGCTTTGCTTACTCGCAAACTCTGCTCCCGCCTATAGAGCTTTGCAAACTCGCACACTCTGCTCACTGAACTAATTCTAACTAGACAATCTGACACTACCTAAACCTAGGTGGTGATTTACAAAGAATTTAATTCGAAAAGTAAAAACAACAATTAAAAAACAACAAACTAAAAATAATTTAAACTTAAACCCTAATTAAATAAAATAAAGCCCTTTAACATAAAAACACGGCCGGCCCTTTTATTCTTTAACCTGATCCTTTTCTTCTTCTTTGGCCTGTGAAAAAATTGGTCGACGTTCCTCTTTGCAACTTCTTCTGCAAATTTGGGGCTTTTCCTCCTTGCGATTCAAACTAGGGTTCTTGCAAATTGAAGTTGCCACTTGATAAGGTTCGATAGTAGGCTTTGATGGTCTTCGATTTTCTCTCGGCTCTTCAATTTGGATGGAGTTCGTTCTGCGTTTTTCGGTATGTACTTCACTCCTTTTGCTTTGCTGGTTTTGGCTTGCTCGAACTCAATAGATTTATCGATGATGATCCTAGGGTTTATATAGGACTCGAATTCCTATTTTTGCGTTCGTATAAAATCATTTGAATTTGTCATATTATTCATCTCGGCCACTTGGTTTTGTTTCGATGATTGAGATGTTTTCTGACTTGTTCAAAAACATATATTTGTTACTTGATGGTCACGGTGTTGATTTGAGATTGTGATGACCACGGCTTGATTTTTAACTTGGTCAACTTCCTTTGCTACCATGGTTTCGATTTGTTCATCATATTTTTGCTATCCTCGGCATATTGATTTCTGGCATTTTTACTTTGTTTGACTTGTTCATGACTGTGACAATTTCACTATTGCTCATTCTGAAATCACTGCGCACTTTGTAGCCTCTTTTGGCTTCAGTCATTTTTGAAAAATCTTTCTTGATTTTGCTCGGCCTGCACCTCTGCATTTTATAAATGTGTACATATATTCTTGAATTTGCACTTGGATTTGAACTACTTCATATGTATGTTTGTTGCGGCCTTGACTTGTTGTTATTTGCACCTGGTCTCTGTACATTTCTCTGGTCTGGTTCTCGGCCTATAGTATTCATAATGCTTTTTGTTGGTTTAAATTTTAGTACACATCCTTGACCTGTTGTAGTTGTTCATATTGCCACCTCTGTTTGCTTTGGTCACTGAGTTTGAGCATTTGTACATTTGTTTTAACTGCTTCATCATGTCACTTGTTTCATCTTAATGTTGCTTTTACTGCCGCTGATACATTCATTAGCTTTGGCTTCGGTCTTGTGTATATTATATGAACTGCTGTTTTGTTTCATGGTCAGTAGTGCACTGTGCCTTGTACTTGTAGTCTTGGTTTTATTTCTATAGCATGCACTCGACTCTGTAGTTGTAACTGGACATTTGAGTTTGTTGCATTTGTGCATTGCCTTTGATTCATGCTGTATTGTCTTTGTATATTTGTTATTCTCTCTGTCCATTTGGCTGCACATGTGAACTTGTGTATTTGGTCTCGTCTCCATATAGGTGAAGCTTGGTGTCATATTTGCTGTGCTCGAGCTCTTTGCACACTGATGCACTGCCTTTGTGGTCTTCACTGTGTTCATGCACTTTGGTCTTTGTTGCCTCTTTGTGTATGCACTTGCATACTGTTGCTATGTTGTAAATGTTGCATTCATGTAGCTTGTTCTCTACATTTGCTTGATTGTTGCAGTCCATGTTCTGTTGATCACTTGATTATTGTCTGCACTGTCCACTTGAACTTGTAGTCTGCCTTAATCATCTTGTAACCTGGTCTGGTGCACCTTGTTTCATGTTTGAGACTGTGCTTGCATTGTTACTTGGCCGACACTTGCATCACTCTGGTTATTCTTCACTATTGAATAGTTCCCTCTGTCTATTTGCCTGGTGGTCTTCATTGTTGCTTGTATTACTGGTCCTCTGCACATATGATCTTGGTGGCATTTCTTTGTTTGCATATATCACTAGCTGTGTTAAATCCAGCTTGAGGCTCGGGTTTGACCTTGTGCTGTGAGTTGTGACATTTATGGTATTGCACGTGAGTTGAACCCGGCTTTACATTTGGGTTTGACCTGTGCTCACCTATCCCTGTAAGTCAATCAAGTGTATATATCGGTGTGCACGGCCTTGTGACATATACAGTGATACACTGTGTATGTCACAAGTTGTTCGTGTATGATGAATTCAAATTTAAATGATGACGAACAACCCAAATAATTGAGGCAAATCATATTTTCAAAAATCATACTTTATTTTATATTGCAAAAATATTTCTTTTTCAATTTTACCGCGTTAGTGAATATTTTTGCAGATTGCTCAGATGCTGGATTCTAACTGGAATGAAATTGAAGATAAATACGAGTGTGAGTGATATGTAGTGAGGTGCTGATGTAAATGTGAAAATTGTGATATATTGTAATTAAAGTTGTATATGTATAGTGAGAGCTTGAATTTGTACTATTCAAAATTGTAATAAATATTTGTTTGAATAAAATATTCGTTTGAATACAAAATCTGTGTATTTTATTTTATTCAGCAAATATTTATTTAATCTGTGAAAAGAAATAGCATATTAACAAATACATTTGAATGAATGTATATATGTTTATTATCATCAAACAAAAATCATATAACCGCATATTCAACAATCTTCCCCTTTTGATGATAACAAACATATATTTAAGATTTTGAATACATTAAATGTATTTGATGATTTCATTTGCTCCCCCTATTTAAATGCTCCCTCTCTACACAATACTCCCCCTACATATATGCATCCAAAAAAAAAATGCAAATGAGCCTAGATGCAAATGAAAAATTCTTTGACCTTTTCTCTCCCCATTTAGACAAAATCTTAACTTTTCTCTCCCCCTTTTGTTATCAGCAAAAGAATAATAGTAATAGAAAAGTAGAGATATAGTGATCGATATTAATTCAACATTAAAACTGAATTAAATATAAATATTAAATTTCGATAAAAAATCAAACAAAAATCATAAATACTTTAATTGATGCATATTCCACTTTAGAATGATAGGAATGATTTCATCAAATAAAATCATATAGTTGTGTCTGTTTGTGGTATATTTATTTCAGGAAATTTGAATATCTACTAACCATGCATAACTGTTAGGACTTTTAAATGAGATTAGTAGTATTCACAATTTTTATTTTTATTTTAAAAATGAATTCAAGTATCTTCTAACCACGCATAACCGTGAGGAATTTTAAATGGGATTAGAATCAATTGTCTATTTAATCAATTAATTTTGATATGCGTTCCATGCATGCATAACCGTGAGGACTTTTAAATGAGCATGAAAGCACATAATCAAAAATCCAAGTAATTCGCCCATGCATAACCGTGAGGACTTTTAAATGAGAGTGAATACTTTGGATATTTATTTTTTATTGCTAAAAATATAATAAATTGAAGCACAAATGTTTTCCCGTTTAAAATACCACATATTGACATACTATATTGGATTTTGATGAGTGATGGTCGTTAGAAATATGATAGATATAGAGATGATCATGGAATTTTTACCAATAAAAAGTTTTATAACTCTTTTTTAAATTTCTAAAGAAATTTACTAATTATATTGTCTTGAGTCATAATATATGATTAATATCAACACTCATCTTATTTTCAATCACTATATATCTTTTCAGATAATTTGTAGGGAGACAGATTAGTTAATATAGTTATTTAAAATCAATTTTAAAAATAGTTATAAATTCAAATTTCCTTAAATAACTAATCTGATACAAGGTCAAAAATGATTTTCTAGAAGGGGTTTTATAAGAAAATTTTTCGCTAAAATAAAAATTATTTCAAGTGAAAAATATGCAGATATTTTCTTTGAAAAACGATGCAGCAAATGAATGTTTCAAAAATTAATCACGTTCCACTAGTAATTTTTCTATCAACTATATTACCAGTGTAATCTGCATCTGAATTTCTTTTTCACTCAAAATTATCACTCGTTGAATTTGATAGACCAAACCATGAATTGTGCATCAAAAATTTCAAACTCAATTTTAGCATTTTAAATGTCATTCTTTTGAATTTGAAACGAAGTCGTGTAAACAATCAAAAACATATCATAGTGTCAATCTTAGAAGCCGTAAAATATACAGTTTTATTCATGAGTAATCAACAGTCATTAAAACATCATTATTATTTCAAAAACAATTTCAATTATTTCTTAAAATCCTTTTTATAGCATCAGTAATCAATTAACATCATAATGACTAAACAGATTAAGTTCAATGATGAACAGATGGTTTGTCAACTTTTAAGCACAAATCAAAAATCATAGATAAGAACAAGTCATGTAGGATCATATCAAGTAAGTCAGAATCAGTCAACCATCATAATTACTCCAAGTAATTCTATTTAAGGATGATTGGTCAATATTTTGAAAAAGTCAAAATCAAAATCATTATCTTTTCAACATCTCAATATTGGCTGATTTTATTCAGAATACGGTGCAGAATATCACATTTAATATATCGTTCAAATAAATATACCTTTACCTGTTTTTACCTTTACGATATTTTTCGTCGTTGTCCATTGTGATTCTGTCACCTTTATACTAAGCTAAGGAACTTTGCTTTGTTGCCCGTTGTGTTTCTGGAACAGCCAAAATCCAGAGAACACTATTGTTGTTCCTTAGTCTGCCACCATACGTACACGAGAAAAGATTTATGTGACCTATTTGTTTTTATAGGTCCATGGTTGTTAGTGGCAGAATATTTCGAAAAATAATTTTGTGGAGACCCAAAGCTATTTATATATGTTCCTTTTGGCACCCAGATTTGTTTAACTTTGAGAGATTTTAAATTTGTGCCTTTTGGAACCCAAATCGGTATAGTTTTCACGTGTTTGGGTCTATACCAACAATTATTTTGATTGTGTCCAAATTTTCTACAAATTGTGCACATTGAATTTTCTTGATTAATCTCATATTCAGAGTGAGTATATCCAAGTCCTTGTCTAACTGTGTTAACAGTTTGCTTTCCTAATAGCATATTCAACGATTTTTCGCTTTTTGAAAATTTATCTAAAGTCGTTGACAATTGTTGGACTTGTATTTTGAGAGATTCATTTTCGTTTAACAATTGTGTGCACTTTTTAATAGAATTCTCTCTTCTAGTATTTTCATTTTCTTTTAAAAACAGAATTTCATTTTCAAGTGATTTCATTTTAATTTCTGATCTTTTAATTTCTTCTTTAAATGTTGGACACTTATCACACTTAGGGATCCTACATTGATAGGTTTTAACTAATTGGTCAAGTTGTTCATTTAATTCTATCAAAGTAACTTTTTGTGATTCAAGTTTAGCATATTTCTCCCTAAGTCATTCAAAGCAGCCATTTACTTTGTGGAAATAAATAAGTAATTCAGAGTGAGTAAGTTTTGATACCTCGCTTGGCTCGTCGTCGTCGCTATCGGTTATATTCCCATGAAGGCACATATATGCTTTCTCACTTTCACTGCTATCGCTTTTATTCCACGTGGCTGCAAATTTCCTCTTTGAATTCTTCATTAGTAATGCCAGCTCGGCTGCTCCATCATCATCATCCTCATCACAACTGCTATTTACCAATCCTGTTAAGCATATTTCTTTAACTGAGTCGGTTGTGGAGGACTTCTCATCGTTGTTGACTTTTGCACCATATATTGCATCGAGAGTTTTCCAAATTTTCTGTGCATTTTCACAATGAGAGACGAAATAAAAATTATCACGATTAATATGAGAATATAATATATGCATAGCAAGAGCACTAATCGAGATAATTTCCTTATTTGTTATATCACACCTATTTTCAATAATATCCCAACATTTAATATTAACAGATTTTAAATAAAATTCCATTTTTAATTTCCAGTTCAAAAAATATGTTCCATTGAAAATAGAAGGAATAATATTAAAACGACCCTCAACAAAAGTATTATTTGGTGGATTCATGACTCTAGAGTTAATGAAAAAATACCGGGCTCTGATACCACTTGTAGGATCTAGATTAACCCTAGAGGGGGGGTGAATAGGGTTATAGCAAATTTTCTCGATTTAAACACAGAAACAAACTGCAAAAATAAATATGCTGAAAAGTAAATCACACACAAAATTTACCCAGCTTCGGCAACCCCTGGCTACTGCCGCATTCCCAGATTTATATTAGAATTAAACAGTATCACGCTTACAAACATTCTACTAGACTCGCAAACATTTGCTACCGCTCACAAACACTCCACTAGACTCGCAAACATTTGCTCCCGCTCATAAACACTCTACTAGACTCGCAAACATTTGCTCCCACTCACAAACACTCTACTAGACTCGCACACCCTGCTCCGCCTATAGAGTTTCGCTTACTCGCAACTCTGCTCCCGCCTATAGAGCTTTGATTACTCGCAAACTCTACTCCCGCCTATAGAGCTTTGCTTACTCGCAAACTCTGCTCCCGCCTATAGAGCTTTGCAAACTCGCACACCCTGCTCACTGAACTAATTCTAACTAGACAATCTGACACTACCTAAACCTAGGTGGTGATTTACAAAGAATTTAATTCGAAAAGTAAAAACAACAATTAAAAAACAACAAACTAAAAATAGTTTAAACTTAAACCCTAATTAAATAAAATAAAGCCCATAAAAACATGGTCGGCCCTTTTATTCTTTAACCCGATCCTTTTCTTCTTCTTTGGCCTGTGAAAAAATTGGTCGCCGTTCCTCTTTGCAACTTCTTCTGCAAATTTGGGGCTTTTCCTCCTTGCGATTCAAACTAGGGTTCTTGCAAATTGAAGTTGCCACTTGATATGGTTCGATAGTAGGATTTGATGCTCTTCGATTTGCTCTCGGCTCTTCAATTTGGATCGAGTTCGTTCTGCGTTTTTCGGTATATACCTCACTCCTTTTGCTTTGCTGGTTTTGGCTTGCTCGAACTCGATAGATTTACCGATGATGATCCTAGGGTTTATATAGGACTCTAATTCCTATTTTTGCGTTCGTATAAAATCATTTGAATTTTTCATATTATTCATCTCGGCCACTTGATTTTGTTTCGATGATTGAGATGTTTTCTGACTTGTTCAAAAACATATATTTGTTACTTGATGGTCACGGTGTTGATTTGAGATTGTGATGACCACGGCTTGATTTTTAACTTGGTCAACTTTCCTTTGCTACCACGGTTTCGATTTGTTCATCATATTTTTGCTATCCTCGGCATATTGATTTCTGGCATTTTTACTTTGTTTGACTTGTTCATGACTGTGACAATTTCACTATTGCTCATTCTGAAATCACTGTGCACTTTGTAGCCTCTTTTGGCTTCAGTCATTTTTGAAAAATCTTTCTTGATTTTGCTCGGCCTGTACCTCTGCATTTTATACATGTGTATATATATTCTTGAATTTGCACTTGGATTTGAATTACTTCATATGTATGTTTGTTGCGGCCTTGACTTGTTGTTATTTGCACCTGGTCTCTGTACATTTCTCTGGTCTGGTTCTCGGCCTATAGTATTCATAATGCAATTTGTTGGTTTAAATTTTAGTACACATCCTTGACCTGTTGTAGTTGTTCATATTGCCACCTCTGTTTGCTTTGGTTACTGAGTTTGAGCATCTGTACATTTGTTTTAACTGCTTCATCATGTCACTTGTTTCATCTTAATGTTGCTTTTACTGCCGCTGATACATTCATTAGCTTTGGCTTCGGTCTTGTATATATTATATGAACTGCTGTTTTGTTTCATGGTCAGTAGTGCACTGTGCCTTGTACTTGTAGTCTTGGTTTTATTTCTGTAGCATGCACTCGACTCTGTAGTTGTAACTGGACATTTGAGTTTGTTGCATTTGTGCATTGCCTTTGATTCATGCTGTATTGTCTCTGTATATTTGTTATTCTCTCTGTCCATTTGGCTGCACATGTGAACTTGTGTATTTGGTCTCGTCTCCATATAGTTGAAGCTTGGTGTCATATTTGCTGTGCTCGAGCTCTTTGCACACTGATGCACTGCCTTTGTGGTCTTCATTGTGTTCATGCACTTTGGTCTTTGTTGCCTCTTTGTGTATGCACTTGCATACTGCTGCTATGTTGTAAATGTTGCATTCATGTAGCTTGTTCTCTACATTTGCTTGATTGTTGCAGTCCATGTTATGTTGATCACTTGATTATTGTCTGCATTGTCCACTTGAACTTGTAGTCTGCCTTGATCATCTTGTAACCTGGTCTGGTGCACCTTGTTTCATGTTTGAGACTATGCTTGCATTGTTACTTGGTCGACACTTGCATCACTCTGGTTATTCTTCACTGTTGTATAATTCCCTCTGTCTATTTGCCTGGTGGTCTTCATTGTTGCTTGTATTACTGGTCCTCTGCACATATGATCTTGGTGGCATTTCTTTGTTTGCATATATCACTAGCTGTGTTGAATCCAGCTTGAGGCTTGGGTTTGACCTTGTGCTGTGAGTTGTGATATTTATGTTATTGCACGTGAGTTGAACCCGGCTTTACATTTGGGTTTGACCTGTGCTCACTATCCTTGTAAATCAATCAAGTGTATATATCGGTGTGCACGGCCTTGTGACATATACAGTGATACACTGTGTATGTCACAAGTTGTTCGTGTATGATGAATTCAAATTTAAATGATGACGAACAACCCAAATAACTGAGGCAAATCATGTTTTCAAAAATCATATTTTATTTTTTATTGCAAAAATATTTCTTTTTCAATTTTACCGCGTTAGTGAATATTTTTGCAGATTGCTCAGATGCTGGATTCTAACTGGAATGAAATTGAAGATAAATACGAGTGTGAGTGATATGTAGTGAGGTGCTGATGTAAATGTGAAAATTGTGATATATTGTAATTAAAGTTGTATATGTATAGTGAGAGCTTGAATTTGTACTATTCAAAATTGTAATAAATATTTGTTTGAATAAAATATTCGTTTGAATACAAAATCTGTGTATTTTATTTTATTCAGCAAATATTTATTTAATCTGTGAAAAGAAATAGCATATTAACAAATACATTTGAATGAATGTATATATGTTTATTATCATCAAACAAAAATCATATAACCGCATATTCAACACATTCTCACTAAATCAACGTGAAACTCATTCTCATGCTGCAGAGGTAATATGGTTACCCCCTCAAATAAGTTAGAATACTCCCTCATTATAGGTTTGATGGCAATTCCTCACAAGGGACCTCAAGCGAATATAAAAGCCAACTATCACTACATAATTGGGCACGTAGCTTAACTCAAGCATATGCTCATTATCTATCCTAATCACCACTATCAATCTCTCATAGTCTGTTATGACCCTATACTTCTTGAACCAATCCATCCTCAAAATGATATCTAAACTCACAAAAATAAGAACAAAACAATCATAGGAAAATAAGTAACCATGACTCTACAACTTAATTTCATGTCAAATCATACTCAAGTTGGCCGAACCACCTAGAGGGTTTGATACAACCAAAGGCTTATCTATTAGGTCAGGACTCAACCATAACCTATCTACTAGGTCAATGGATATAAAAGAATATGATGCATTGCTATTAAATAAATCTCAAATAGGTATACCATAAGCAGAAGGCATATCTTAAAAAATAATACCTTTTCCTTTCTCCCTTGTCGATTGTGCACTTGACAAAGTTGGAATGACATTAACCGCATAAGACACCATCTGCCTATCCTTCAACAATTCTAGGCAGTCCTTCATTATGTGCTCAATCCTGCGGCAGTTGAAGCACTCCTTCCAAACTCCCTTGCGACTCTTTATTCGATGAACCATTTTGCAATAGTTGTAGCAAGTGGGCTCCTATTTGCTTTCTTTTGGCCACCTTTAGCTTGAAGGTTCTTCTTTCCATTGTTGTTCCATTTCCTCTTGCCTTCCCCGCTCACTTGTGGTCATGGCTCTTCTTTAGCTACAACAATAGTAGACTTGAACTATGGACACAGGCTCTCATCTCCGAGAGCCTTCTCTACCGACTTCTCAAATGACTCATTAGTATGGCTCACTAGCTTCTCCCCAAGATAATTGTCTAAGTCTATAATGAATTTTTTCATTGTTTTTTAGTAGAGTATCAATGAAAATAAGTTGTACTTCTATAGTATCTCGAACTCTATCGAACTCGGCCACATACTTCGATATAGACATCTCTCCCTCTCTCAAGTTAGCAAATTTTTGAGTAACGCTAATTTTTGAGCAATTAGTATGTATTTTTCTTTAAATTGGCTATAAATTACTCCTAGGTAAACTAATCCTTAGGAATTGCAATTTTAATAACATTCCTCCAATTCAGTTCATGCCCTTGAAGTTTTTAGGATGCCAACTTCGTTTTCATAGCGTCTTCAAGTTCTACGTTCCTAATTATATGCTCGTTGGTCTCTAACCACTCCTACACCTCCAAAGCTAATTCCATTTCAAGGAACGATTTACAACCAAGGCTAGAATAGTCCTTTTAAGTTTTGCAAATTCAACTCTTGAGCCTGCACCGAAGCACCACCACCAATAGCAACGGTATGAGCATCCCCTTGGAAATTTTGAAGCATATTCCTCATCGTCTCTATGAACATAGCTTGCAAGTCTGGGGTTAGCAGCCCCCGAGCCTGTTCCTTCCTCAAGTGAAGACACTGAAGTACTAATAGCATTCCTTTTGATTCAACTCCTCCTTACAGCTATGATAATAATAATCAGTCTCTCTTGAGGAAAAAGCACAAGTGGTACTCATGTATGCAATGCGACTTATACTATATATACCAGTAGAATGTTTTGGAAACCAAAATATAATAAGTACGCTCTCTTACATATCGCTTGACTCATCCTAGAGTGATATCTCATACTGTATCTCCGATGGATATCGGTATCTCCTAGGTATACTATGCAACCTAAGATAAGAAACCAAATATGACAACTGCCCTACACCTTTGATACCCAATTTTCATTCGTAATGCACTACAATGGTACTCGATCAATGTATAGTGGAGTTCAAAGGGTAGAGTAGCTAAAATAATAGAACTTAACGTACATCTCGTAAAGCAAGGATAAAATATAATAATCAACACTGGTATAAAAGAGGGGAGACATCATATAACTGGAATACACCACAGAACTAGAGTAAAGTAGGACCACCATAGTTATACAATATAGAATAGAGTTTACACATCAATAATAGACTCAAATAAACTATCTCTAGGTAAATGTATGGCATTAATAAAAGCTCCAAAGTGCTGCACAGCGGAATAAGAGAACATGCCCAGATAATAGAATAAATAATAAGGCTAGCCTCATGCTCCTCCTCTGAATTCCATGTGATAATACCCAACATGCTATCTAGTTCACTCATTTAAGAGTACTAAGATAATAATAACAGGAGTAGAAAAGCTTGAGTAAGATAATGGTCTGGTGTGAGCGAAAAATCATTACAAGATACTGTAAAAGTCGATATAGCATAAGGAATAATAGGGATGTGGAGTCATACATGACATGTCCTGCGTCCACCAAATTAGCACATAAATTCAAATATATGTTAAACATTCATCATGGGGTGTATCAATGCTTAAAATACAGAATCGAATGCCAGGGTGTAATCATAGAAATATCTATCACAAGACAGCATCACAATCACACACTAATCAATGCAAACACAATAACTATAGCATGCGATGCAATCAAGGCAATTAAAAGCAACCATCGTCTTCTTGCATGCCCAGGATAGCACACATGGATCACTCAGATAGTCAGCGACCACTCATAAATGCAAGTGCTTGATGCTCAAGCTCATGTCCACTTAAATGGTTGTTGATGTGGTACACTTAGATGGCCGGGGATGTGGTCCACTCAAATGTCCACGTATCGATCTAACTCATGGATGCACTCAGACCACACTAGTTACACTCAATCTACCCTACCCCACATAAGCACCAAACTCTAGCATACATACATATAGTAGAACCATCTCCTATCAACTCTGCAAGTGATCACTCAACACTTACCCACTCTGTAACTCTCTCCATGATATGGTTACTTCCCTCATTAAGTACTTAACCAAATTGATTCATGTAGTCGATTTGTCTAAGTCTAAGGCTCCTTTTAATTTCTATGACCCTCTCATGCTATTCTCAAAGAAGACTCCATAATTACTTGTGTCCACCCCAAACCCGACATCTCAAAACCTAGTGTCTACCTCATGACGCACCATCGATCTTTCCAAACCCCAAAACCGAACTTCTTCTTCATGGAAGCCCATGCAACCCGTGGCATATGTCCATAATGACGCCACGACCTGCCTTGATTAATCACATGGCAACTAGGCCACCCTTGGTTGTATTTCTGTAATGGATTGGGCATCACCCACTAACCCAAATTTCACAAAAAAATGACCCAAAATGTATAAGCAACTGACCTGAAGATAGCTCCTACTCCCCTATTCAACTCACCCTATAGCCAAACCTTGAAAAACCAAACAAGGTAAGGATCAATACCGATCAATGCGTAGGTCAGTACCGAACCATACCAGTCCAACTTACCACTTTTGGCTAAGTTATTTCGTCCTTCATGTGCACCCCGACTTCCATCAGGTAAGACAAAAGTCTTCAAGTCCAATTCTCGAAGTATCTTTCTAAAAACCTTGGAGTCTCTATACAAAGTTTCCATTACCGATTCATCCTTCCTTAAGCCATAACTTCATCAAATCAAATAAAATTCAAATGTAACCCATATTGTAGCCATCTTAAATCAATCGCCCATATCGAACGCAAGTCATTATGCAATTATGGATCAATCGATTCTTATGGATCGATAGTGATAGCTTAGATCGGTTGTCCAGAAAATTAACTTTGATTCAACATTTCCTAAGTTGATTTCCCCTCTACTACAAATGTTTTAACCATCCATTCAATTAGCTTACATCATTTTGGCTTCAAAAACTCAAGATCTAATCGAGCCTCTAAACTTCTTACCAATGCTCCATGCCTTATCCTAAGCAACAAAACACAGTAAAAACTTCCATATAACCATCTTTGAAACAATATCAACATAAGGAAATCATTATCCAAGCAATGCAATTCACCATATAGCCAAGAAAAAATAAAATTGTGAAATGGGGTATCCAAAAGAATATAAATAGGCTAGCCTAGATTTTTATTCAATTTAAAACAAATTAATCCATTTTCAGAATAGAGGTGAGTTTAGGTTAGGCCAAAATCATGTTTTAAATTTAAAAATCATTTTAAAAACAATTAATACTATATTTCCTTCGACAGTAAAGTGGGAGACAACTATCACTAAACTATGCTTCAAAATACACGAAATCTAATGTGAACCTAAGATAAACAATAACTGATCAAACTCCTAATGCATCCAAGTAGCAATCATGATCCCCTACCAATTTCCTCATTAATTGGCTTCTAACTACTTGACTAGACTAATTATAGTTAGGTTTAGAAGTGTTTTTTTGGCTAAAAGGATAATTAACGGTAGTTTCTAATTGTTTTGAGAAGTGTGTAATGATTAAGGAAAGGTACCATCTGCTCTTTATGGCTCGATTCCTAAAATGGGCCATTGGTCTTAACCCAAATCACACTGATTACCCACTAAAGTGTACATAGATGATCTTAATGTAAATGGCCATGTATGCTAACTGATTATTTCAAAATCTATTATGATCAAACCATTTTATCTTTCACATGGAAGCAGTTTGAGGCCCTAATTCAGTTCCTATCAAAAATTATATGCCTTATAAGTTTTTACGGTCAAATGGCCAAATAAAATTTCTAAGGCTGCAAAATGTCACTGCTAAACATTTTCCAAAGTTTTAGAATGACACATTATGAATTTGAAATTAATAATTTACAATCCTTTAGATAAATAAAATATAAGTCGTTACACAGTGTTAGCAAGCGGTTTCAAGATCTGACTTCTCTCGGTACTGGCTTCTACTTTGGTGATTCAACTGCTTTTAGTTATTTCCCCTCTTGCATTTGATTCTTTCATGCCAATATAGAATCGTTTTTTAATTATAAACTTAAGATATCTAACTACGACTAAGCAGATTGATAAATCATTAGTAAGGAAAACAAAAAAGAGAATAAAAAATAATATAATGTATACAAAAAAAGGAGATAATAGATATATTTATAATATTTGACACCCCTATAATATACTACATGGTTAGGTTATGTAAGTCAAAAAATTAAGAATATGAATAGATATTTAATATGAATGTGAATTGTTGTACGGTTGGCTTAAGTCTGTATACAATTGTATATACATAAATGTGATCAAAATGAAGCAAAATGGATCAGGATAGTAACTTTGATGATGCTTACGAAAGAAACTATTAGATGAAGCTTTGAAGTTTTATACCAATTGAGTAATATAATCACTTTTTCAAATCAATCTATATGCTCTCTCTATTAATGAATAGATAAATAAACCGATGTCCATCGAAACACAATAAGAAAATGCAATTCCAAGAGAGTTTTAGGCTTATTTTCATAGGTGAAATTACTAAAGTAGAAAAATGCCATCTGAACCTTGCAATTCTTCATGGTGGTAAGAAGTATATTATAAGAGGAACAAGTCAAAATAGCATCGCATGTTCAATAACAAAAATATTTTTGTTTTGCCTTTAGAAAGCACAAGCATAGTAGGTGCATATTTGTTTAAACGACATGTATAAAATTGAATGCCTTTGCAAATGCTGGCATGTTGATTGAAAAAGGGGAGAAAGTTTCATTGCACCGTGAAGTCTTTTTTATTTATTTATTTTCTCAGTTTGGTAAACACAAGTAAAAACTCAAATAAACATCATGTTTAAAATGTGTGAAATAAGATACAACAAACAATCTATTTGATTATGGCTATGCCACTGGGTATATAAAGAATAATGAGTACAATATTTTCAATTTCGCAAAGTCAACTTTAGGTGCCGGCTGCACCAGAGCACCACTACCAACATCAGAAGCAGACACTTGGGCATTTAAAATAATATTCCTCACCAATTATGTGAACATAGCTTGTAAGTCGGGGTAAGCAGCCCTGAGCCTACTCCTTCCACAAATTCAGACACTAAAGCCCTAATGGCCTTCCTTACCATCTATCTCATCCTTACAACCTATAATAAGAAAGATTGGTCTCTCTTAAGGAAAACTCCACAAGCAGAACTAGTGCATGCAAAGTAACTTATACTATATATACTACTGTAATCTTTTGAAAATCAAAATATAACAAGTATGCTCTCTCACATATCGCTCAACCCATCCTATAGTGATGACCCATACTCTATTTCAAATGGAACCCCTTAGGTTAACTACACAACCTAAACTCTGATACTACATATGACAATCACCATACACCGTTGATACTCAATATCCATGCATTGTGCATTGCAATGGCACCTGGCCTATGTCGAGTGATGGTCAAGGGGTAAAGTAGCCAAAATAATCATAGTGTCATATATCTCATAGCACAAGGATAAAATATAATAATCAGCATTGATATAGAACAGAGGAGACAACATATAACTGAAATAAACCACATAATCAAAGTAGAATAGTTTTGTCACAGTTATAAACACAGAGTAGAGTTCATATATCAATAAAAAGTCAAATAAATCATCTATAGATAAATATATAGTATTGATAAAAGCTCCATGGTGCTGCACAATGAAATAAGCAAAAAGGATTGGGTAATGGAATATATAGTAGTACTAGCCTCCTGCTCATCCTCTGAATGACTCCTTATGCTAATACCCGACCTGCTATCCAGTCTACTCGTTTAAGAGTACAAGATAATAAAAAGCAAAGCATAAAACGTCAAGTTTGACAACAGTCAGTTGTGAGCAACAAATCATCTCGAGGTAATATAAAAATCGATATACGATAAGGAACACTAGGTATGAGCAGTGATACCTAATCTTTTCCTACATCCAACAAGTTAGCACATAAACTCAAATATATGCTAACCTATCATCATGGGGTGTATTAAAGATCAAAGTACAAATAGTTTATCTAGATGTCCATCGCAGCAATATCACAAGACTGCATCACAATCATACATAAATTAATGCAAACATAGCAATCATAGCATGTAATGCAATCAAAGCAACCATCACACTCTCAGTTGCCACTAGATAGCTCATATGACTCACTCAAATAGTCAAAAACCACTTAGAATTCCAGGTAATCAATACTCCAGCTCATGCCCACTCAGATGGTTGGGGAAGTGGACAACTAGATTTCCACGGATGGATTCAACTCATAAGAGCATTCAGACCACCCCAAGGTACACTCAGACTACCCTTGCCCCATATGAGCAACTAACACTAGCATACATACCAATGGTAGAACCACCTCTTATCTACTTCACAAGTGATCACTTAGCACTTGCCCGCTCGATAACTCTCTCCAAGCTACAATTACTTCCCTCACAAAGTATTCGACCAAATCGATTCACATCGTCGATCTGTCTAAGTCCAAGGCTTACATAATTCCATGGACCTTTACATGCTATTCTTGAAGTGGAATGATGTCTTTCCTGAATTACAAAACCCTACGTCTACCCACAACGCACCATCGATCTTCCAAGGCCCAAATCTTGGTCTCGCCTTTATGGAATCCTATGGAACCTATGCTATAAGTCAACCACAACGTCATAACGCCCATGATCAATCACTTGGAAATTCGGCCACACTTGGTTTCATTTTTATAATGGGTCGGTCATCACCCACTAAATCGATGTTCACCCTGAGGTGATAGGCAAATAATACAAAGCAGGATCTAACCCCCTATGCAACTCTCCCCGTAGCCAAACCTCAAAAAACACAAAAAATAAGGACAGGTACCGACCCATGCTTGGGTTGATACCGAACCATGCCTGGTCCAAATTAGCCACTTTTAGCTAGGTTATTTATTCCTTTATGCATGCCATGACTTCCCCAAGCAAGCCCGAAGCCTTCGGTTCTAATTCTCAAAGCATCTCTATAAAAACCTCAGTCTCCATGCAAAGTTTCTACTACTTATCCATCCTACCTTGATCCATAACTTCATTAAAATAAGTCCAATCCAAATGTAATCCATTAACATTTGAGCGATTATGGATCGGTTGGTCCTTATGGATCAGTAGTGATGTGTCGGATCGGTTGTCCAAAAACTTAATATTGTTTTAGCAATTTCTATGCTAGTTTCCCTTCTACTCCAAATAATTTAACCGTCCATTCAATTTGCTTGCACCAATTTGGCTACAATCACTCTAGATCTAATTAAGTCTCTAAGTTCTTATAGATGCTCTGCGTCTTACCCTAAGCAACAAAACACAACAGAAACTTCCAAACAACCATCACAGCAACAATATAAATACAAGGCAATCATTATAAAGCAATGCAATTCGCCATATAGCCAAGATAAATAAATATGTAAAATTGGGTATCCATAAGAACATAAATAGGTTCGACCTAGATTTATATTTAATTTAAAACAATTTAATTCATTTTTAGAATGTAGTCAGTTTAGGTTAGGCCAAAATCACATTTTAACTTTAAAAATCATTTTTAAAACATTAATCAATACTATATTTCCCCTATAGAAAAGTGAGATATAAATATTACTCACCTGAGCTTCCAGATGAACAAAGTCCAATATGAACCCAAAATGAATAGTAATTGATCCAACTCCCAATGCACCCAAGCAATCAATGAACCCTAACTAATTCTCATTATAAATGATTTCTAACTTCTTGATTTGGCTAATTAAAGTAATGTTTAGAATCTCTTCTTGGCTAAAGACTAAAGAGATAATTAATGGTTGTTTCTATTTGTCTTTAACAAGTGTGCAACGATTAGGGAAAAGTCCCATAGACTACTCATGTATCTACGCCTAAAATAGGCTTTTGGGCACAACCCAAATTGTACTAATTACCCAAAAAATTGTCCAAAAACTATCTCAACTTTAAACGAACATATCTCCCAAAAGGTCAGCACAAAAGCTATTACGATTACTCTATGAAAAGTGAAAACATCATATCTTTCATTTGTGAGTGATTTCAGACTCCAATTCAGCTCCTATCAAAAGTTATGGGCCTTACAAATTTCTAAGGTCAAAATGAACAAATAAAATTTCAAAGGGTGTAAAATGTCAATGCTCAACATTATGCAACGTTTAAGAATCATACAAGCCAATATAAATTTAGAATTTAATAATTTAACATCCTTTGATATGTAAAATACGAGTCGTTGCATAGTATTAGTAAGTGGTTTCAAGATATCCACTAGATCAAATGGCATCTCTCGGTACTAGCGTTTTCTTTTGGTGATTTAGCCAGTTTTAGTTATTTTCCACTCTTGCATTTGACTCTTCATGCCTACATAGAATCATTTTTTAATTTCGTAGTTAAGATATCTAGCTAAAACCAAGCAAAATCGCTAAATTATCGGTAACATATACAAAAAAGAGAGGAGAAGATAACATAATGTATACAACAAAAAAGAAGAGGTGATAGATATATTAATAATGTTTAATATACTAGTTGGCTAGGTTATATAATTTACAACATAAAGAATATAAATAAATATTGACATGCAATGATGTACCTACCCACCCAATGGGGGTCATCGACCGCGTTGGATTTAAAAAAATATTATTTTCTACTGAGCATTCGACTTACCTGCTTCTGCTATCTTTACTTTTACAGTTTTGCTGCATGCTCATATCCACCTCTTTTTACTCCTAATATGAATAACCTACACCAAGATAACACTTTCTAATAATATCATACACCAAAAAAGTCAATTGTTATTCATTTAAATTGTATTTTTCCACCCATCTTCTTATAATGCTATCACTATCAAGTAAGATTAGTTTTTATTTTATTTTATATATTTTGCATAGATTAAATCAAATTTTTAGTAGGATATCTATTAATTTAGTTTCTATATTTCACACTCAACATTGAAACTAATAGAAGATTTAACACTTCCAGAATACACAGTTTCAAAGGATATTCTTGCAAAGAATCTTGGTTAGGGAATGCTATGATGTGACATTTCAAATATTATGTTGCGTGATGATACTTTTTATAGTTTATATAAAATGCTAATATACATATTTTTGAGGTATAGATGCATTTAGTATTAATATAACATATAATTTTTTTGAAATTCAAAAAAAATATTTCGCTCCCATGGTGTGAAATCTTCACCCCATGGTGTGAAATCTCTTCATATGTCCCTATTGACATGAATATGTATTAAGGTGTAGTTGGCTTAGTTCAATATATAATTGTATATAAATAAATGTGATCAAAATGTAACAAAATGGATCAATATAGTGGACTACATGATGCTTAAGAAAGAAACTATCAAATGAACCTTGTTGAGAAATATAATCACTTGTTTAAAGCAAGCTATATGCTCTCTATTAATAAATAGAGAAAAAAAAACTGGTGTCAATAGAGATACAATAAGAAAATGCAATTCCAAGAGGGTTTCAAGCTCATTTTTATAGGAGAACTTATTAAAGTAGTAAGATACCATCTCAATTTTGCAATTGTTTACAGTGATAAGAAATTTGTTGTTAGAGTAACAAGTAAAAATAGCATCGCAAGTTTAGTAGGAAACATATTTGATTTACCTTTAGAAAGCACAAGCATGCTACATGCATATTTGTTTAAATGACATGTATAAAGTTAAATGTTGTAGCATATGCTAGCATGTGGATTGAAAAGGGGGAGAAAGTTTCATTGCACCAAGAATCTAATCTATTTTTTTATTTTCTCGATTTGGTAAACGTTGGTAAAAACTCAAATAAACATCATGTTTAAAAGATATGAAACATAAGACACAACAAACTTATGGTCAAGCCCAAGGGTAGGTAAATTATAATGTGTACAATTATAAGATTTTATGATTTATTATGAAATATGATATTGCAGAATTGATACATGAGAAAGAAGAAGTGAAATTGATTGTATTATTGATAATTGATCTCTGTTACATTGCTTGTATTTATAGCAGTTGTATAATACAAATTATAATACACTTGGGCTGAACATAGGCCCATTAAGGTTTTGGTTATATTTGATGACCCACTTAGCTTTTGAGATAAAATACATTCTCATGTAGACAACTACTCATTTCTAACTCTCTCCCTCAAATCGACATTAGGGTTAGAGTTTGCTCTTCCTAAATTTGAGCCACCACTTTAATTGATCAAATTGCCACAAAAAATCTCTTCGATTCATTAGATGCTCTTAAATCCTATGTCACTTTATGGCTTGATGATGTTAGAGTTGCTTATGGCTGCTCGAATATTCACTTGTTTGGGCCTGTGACTTCGAGTTGTCGCTCAAGCCTCTGTCTGACTTGTTGCTGCTTTGTCCAACTTTCAACTCTCTTCGAAAGCCAGTAAAGTTACTTGCTATAAGTGCTTTCGTCAATACATTAGCGACTTAGTGAGTATCAGGTACATGATTTACCTAAAGCTTTGCTTTTGAAATCTTCTCTAAAACAAAACACAAGCCTATTTCTATATGCTTTATCGTTGAATGAAGAACTGGATTTGCCGATAAGTACACCGCACTTAAGTTATCACACCATATTGTGGATTTGATATCTGTATACGCTTTTAGTTCATGCATTAGTGACTGAATATATATGATTTCAGTAGTTGCATTAGCTATACTCCTATATTCAGCCTCTATGTTGGATTTGAAGATTGTAGGCTACTTCTTTAAACACCCCGACACTACGTTATCTCTAATATATATAAAGCATCCTAATATAGATCTCCTATCATCAGGATCTAATGCCTAATCTACATTTGCATATCCAGTAATCTTAAGAATCTTTCTTGTTTTAGTGTCACTCCATAGTCTATTTTCCTTTTTAAATATATTAGAATTCTTTTAACAGCTTTCCAATGTTCGTCCAATAGTTTTCGCATAAATTGACAGACTTTATTACCGCTAAATGGGATATCAGGTCTAGTTATGGTTACATACTACAATGCACCAACTAGACTTCTATATTATTTAACATTAAATATGACTTCTCCTATGTATTTACAAAGAGGTTGATTACTTATCATTGGTGTTGGTTTGGGATTTGCTCCTTCCATTTTTGACATGATCAGAAGTTCTCTGATATAATGATTGCTTGTCATTGGTGTTGGTTTGGGATTTGTTCCTTCCATTTTTGACATGATCAGAAGTTCTCTGATATACTTATTTTGACATAGAGTAATTTCTGTGTCTGATTTCCTTTATGGAATTTGATTGACTATTAGTGTTCGTTTATTCTTTTACGGAATTTGATTGATATGATTTGATTGAATTTGATTTATTGATTATGTATTTTTATATAGCATTGCTATAAAGTTTAAACTTATAGACAAAGGATTTTGAACTTTTCTTATTAGGACCTAAATCCAGGCGATTTTGGAAAAAAGTGATTTTAAAGATTTTAGGAAAGAAATAATATTTGTTCACTTTAGTTGATGTTTCTGGAGAAACTGGAATATCACTAGATGCTCCATGTTGTTTTGATTCTAGAGTTTCACCATACTTTAGGAATACCTTCCTTGCCATTTTGATTTTTGATCTTTGATTTAATTCCCGCCCGAGAATTTGAAAATAATTTTTTGAATTCAAAACCGTAGACATTTAGATCTAAATTCATCATTTGAAATTATTGGATGCATAGCATTTAATATAGAATATTCTCTGTATTTTGTCGCCTATGATTGTGATTTTGTTGTTAGTTTCTTGTAGCTTTATTATAAAATAGAGTTGCATGTAGATTTATATCATGCTGGTTTTTGCATGTAATTTTACATCATATTACTTTGTCAATCTGATTCCCTTTAGGATTTCGTAAGTACAGGTTTACCAGAGATTGCTATTTGATTCATGTGCAGCTGCATTTGCATAAAGTTAATAAATTACTTGCTAAAAATATGTAGCAAATGGAAAAAGGTACACAATAAGTTTAGAAATTTGAATTGATTGATGTTTTATATCCCAATTATGGGAAGCCATTTGGCTTTTGTTTTCTTTGGTTGGTTTAGTGCCCATAGATGTAGTTTACGGTTGTTCGGGTCGAGCCGCTGAAAGTAAACGCTGCCCAAATTTTCCATAAAATTTTGAGATTTAGTTAATAAGTTCAATAACACCTTTTAATTGATAGTTTTAAACTTAAGGGTTTGGAAACATTTATTTCCTTGGGAATTTCGAGGATGAAATTGTTTTAAAGAGGGAGAATGTAACAACCCATAATTTTGGTCATTTAATTACAAATGTTTAATTAATTTTAATATTTAAATAATTGGATTTTGGAATTCAAAGACTTAAATTCAAACATATTGACTATTTTAAATATTGGAATTATGAACTAAGTATTAAATAAATGGATTTAATAATTTTTATTTAACTCCTTTTAATTAATAAATAATATTAATAAATTCAATCTATAAATTTATTTACAAAAATAATAGGTTGGATAAATATCGATAGTTAGATCAAAAATATAAAATGATATTTAAGTATGTGAAATCATTCCGATGTACTGTCTCGGTTTTTAATGAAACCAGTCCATTTGATTCTAGATAATAAATTGTTGTACGCTTTCAAATAATGGTCAGGCGTACTTCGTGGTCCCACGAGCTCGAAACACTTAGCAACTAATTTTAAATATAATTCGATTTAAAAAGCTAACTTCCATATACTTTGGAATTAGGTCCCGAAACTAGTTCCATTGAGTTTGGAATAGGGGTATTTAGTACAAAACATTAGTCGTCATGGCCCGATTGGAGTTCGAATTTTTGGGTATGTATTGTCGAATATTATCGAATGAAATATATATATCCTATTTTATATGTCCATACCCCCATCATGTCAAGGCCATACCCTCATGTTCTCAACCCTTTCCCTTTTGCATGCAGCCCATACCTCTCCTCCCTTATATAATGATGCTTGTAACTTAAAAAGATAGTTTACCCCTCTTCAAAAATCAAAATCAAGTGAATTACTTCACTAAAATCTTGAATCTCGATCCGTTGGGTTTGCATTTTGATAGGCCATAATTTGTGGTTGGTTGTGATGGGTATGACTTTGAGTTGGGGTACTTCAAATTTGGGCAGTCCACCTATTGTTCGACATTGTCGGGTCTAGGAGCTTTGTCGGGTCGTTGGGTCAGTGTAGTTGGATTTGTTGGGTCGATAGCACGTTTGGCTGGAATTTGTTGGTGATTGGAGCACCATGGCAAGGTCTAATGATTTCAGGGGCTGCTTTTTCTAAGTTAGGAAAGAAATTAATATTGGACGTAGAGGTGAAGTTGTTTGGTTGGTCGCAAATCTCATGTATAGAGAGAATCAACGGTGAAAACGGTTCGTCAAACAAAGGTCCGAAGCTCCATATCATTGCATATGTGTGCACGACTATGGTGGGTTGGATATCTTATGTACACGAATGTAATTAGGAAAAGAGGGAGAAGATGGATTAAGGCTAAGTAGGGGATTAGTTTATTTAATCAAGTAATTAGTGATTAATTTAATTATTTAAATTTGATAACTTATAAATGCAATAACTTTTGCATACAAGGTCGGATTCGAACGTTGTTTTTTGTGTTGGACTCGTAGCGACGATGGACATGCAATGGAGTTGGTTTTGTTGGATTTGCTAATAAAAGATTTTTTCGCTAAAATTGAACATCCATTCAGTTTTAGTCGAAACTGGAATGCTTCGACGAAAATTAGAACAAATGTGAGTTTAACTCACATTCAATTTTACCATATCATATCTGTGGTGCTATAAACTATTATTGATTGCTTGGATGTTAGTTAAATGGTGTGATTGATTATTTGGTCGAATTTCCGTTTGGAAAATGGATGCCATATTAACTTGATTGTTGTGAACTCATCTGATTATATATAATGTCCTTAACCATTGTTTTGTAGTGAGAATTTATAGAGAGACCGCAAGGGATTTTAATTATTTATTTACATCCTTATGCTGCTATATTGATATTTAATTCAAATAAATCTTGATATTCCATTTAAATTGTTTAAGTGTCATTATGCGATTTTCGCTATACTATCATTTATTAATTTTCATCCCCAAAGCCCTATCGTGTGCGTGTTGAACTGGAGCTTGTGTTTTCACTAAACAGAATTTTAAAATTCATTAATCATATTAATTAATGATATTTTAAATTAATTAACCATTTTAAATAATAATTTTGAAATTAATTAGCCAGTTTAATTAATGATGTTTAAAAGTAATTAATCATTTTAAATAATGACATTTGAATTTAATTAATTATTTTTATTAATGATGTTTGAAATTTATCGATCTTTTTGATTAATGAGATTTGAATTTAAAATAGATCATTTTAATTAATGATATTGAACTTTAGTTAATCATTTTAACTAATGATTGTCCAGATTTAATTAATTATTTTATCTAATGATGTTTAAAGTTAACTAATCATGTTAACTAATGATTTTGAAATTAATTAATTAATTTAATTAATAACTTTTAAAATAGATTAATCTACTTGTTAATGAGATTTGAACTTAATTAAGTCATATTAATTAATGATTTTAAACTTTAATTATTCATTCAATTAATGATTGTTTTAAAATTTATCGATTGTTTTAACCATTGGCATTTGAAATTTAGTTAACCATTTTAATTAATGTTGTTTTATAGTTAATTTATCATTTAAACAAATGATGTTTAATTTATCATTTTAACTAATGATGTTTGAATTTAATTAACCCAATCAATTTATGATTATTCGAACTTAATTAATTGTTTTTAATTAATGGTATTTAAAATTTATTAACCATTTTAATTAACGATGTTTGAGATTAATTATTCATTTTAATTAATGACTATTTTAACTTAATGAATCTTTTTTTAATTTATGAAATTTAAAGCAAATTAATTTAATAAAAGTGATTAAAGTAAATTAATTAATTTTATGGAAGTGTTCTAAAGTTAATAAACAGATTTAATAAAGGTTCTAAAGTTAATTTACCGATCGTATAAAAGTGTTTGGAAATATTTAACTATTTATTAAAGAAAATGGATTTGTTTATTTAAAAGATATTACATTGTGATTAATTATCTTTCGGGATAATTAATATTGTTTTAAATTTATAAAGGTATTTAACTTGTTTTATTTTCTTTTGGGATAACAAATATTGGTTTAAATTTACAAATGGTGGTTTTAAATGAGAAAATCCTTCAAAAGGAATTATTAATAAATAAATCTAAGTGTAAAAAAAAATGGGTTTATGGTAAACAATGTATTAATGATATTTTTTTTTGAACCTTGTTTTAATAACTTAGCATTATAAATTTTGTCTTATAAAAGAACGATTTTAAAGAGTATTCCCAATTTTTTTTTTACCAATATTGTAATATGGAAATCAAGCACAAGTTAAAATTTTAAAAGTAAAGTTTTATTTTGGTTATGGAAAAGTAGTTCTGCAATCGATATCGCGTATGCGGAAAGGATTTAGTTATACTTTTAACGTTAAACATTGAGGCGTGGATTCGTTTCCATCTTAAAGATTAAAAATGTCATCAAGGCAATGCCTAGAGGTAACTCTCCCTAAACTTGCCTAGCTTCATTTTCAATCTAGGGATAGCGCTTGTTTGCAGTCAACGGGTAGTGCTGGATTCATTTGCGCATTTAGATGTGAAATATTACTTGGTAAGATTTAACAGGGTTTGGCTGGTACATTTTCAAGAAATGTCATGGAGTATATGAGCTTCTCAGAAGTATATTACTAGAGGTATATTTCAAGGGTGGTGCATGTAACACACTGCATTTATAGATAATTAAATAACCAAAATAATTATAAACAGTGAAAATGATCATTTCGAGAATTAACAGAATATGGCCTCAAAACTTATGTCATTATGTTCATGGTGATTTTTTGATTAATTTACATATATAATATGCCTTGAACAGACTTCGTATGAAAATTATTGACGTTTGAAGTTCCGTATCGAAAAATAATTATACGTGTAAATGTGCATGAATATATTTGTTTATAAATATATGCGCGTATAAATTTCAGAAATAACGCGCGTTTGAATTTCAAAATAGACGTGCGTCATAAAGGAAACTAATTGACATCAGCAATTAGAGGTAATTAATTAACATTAGTAGGCAATGTTAATCAAATCAGCAATTAAAGGAAATTAATTTACATAAATTAGCAAAGTTTGAATTTCAACATAAACATGTATTATAAAGGAATTAAATTTGCAACTGATGGAAACTAATTAGAAAGAATAGGTAGTAACGTTTAATAATTTGATTTCCATGCCATCCCAAGCGTAGATTTCCAGATCCAACGATTCGCAGCAAGCCTGTGACATGGTTGCACCAGATTCAATCTTAAAATCCGAGGGCTTGAGATCCCCAAACACCACTATAAATAGAACCCTAGGCCTAGCAATTTTCTCACAATCGTATTTTCTCACAATTGGGTTCATTGCCTGAGGCTAAACCCTAAATAGAAAATATTTCTAGGGAGACGAACTTTTTAATAAAAATATTAGATGCCGTAGAAGGGGATCCAAGAAAGCCATGGAGTAAAGCAAGGACGACATGTGAGTGGATTTAAATTATATATATTTTACGTTTATGATATATTATCATTAGATTCCCGTTAAATATTTAATTCAGTATTTATTTTCACTAATTAGTTCGGTTAATTAGTTATGTTGAAACTATAAACTTTATAAGAGAATTTATATTTAACTATTATTTGTATGGAAAACAAAGAAATGAATCCAATTAAATATGAATAATAGGCTTAACAATTATTGAGAAAGGCTTAAGCCTAAAAGTAAGAAATTTATAGTAAATTATGCTAAACGGGAGAAATAAATTACAAAGGGGAAAATCTAATAACTTGATTTGGAAGTTAGTGATAGATTAGTTGGTTGGTTTAGAACACAAAGTACATTTCCATAGTTTAATATTGCAAAAATAACGATAAACGTAATTGCAAGAATAAAATAAAGAAAAAGAGAATGAGTGTAAAATAGAGACATTTATGTATTTTGCATTACCAAATAGTTAGGGAAACAATAAAAGAAATATCTTGCAATTTCGAGTTATTATTTATAGCACTATTTAGTATTAAAATATGAAATGGAATTTTAGCCCAGTTTTTGCAAATAACCAAATAGAATAGAACTACTTCCTAGAATAAAAGAAAATAAATTGACGAGTTAAAGAAGTTAAAGAAAAAATCAAGTTAATTATTTGACAAGACTAGAAATAATAATCAAAAATTGCCTAGATCTGCATTTACTGCGCAGATATTAGAATAAAAGCAAAGTAGTTATTGTGATAAGTAAATTTATGACAGTCGAACGTAGTCCTAAGCCAAGATTGTCATAGAACATAAGAGAACTACAGAGAATTCAATATCTTAATAAAAGAAGATAGATTAGAATAGAAAAGAGACACTTGCAAATATATTTATAACATGTAGATTATAAAAGAATATAGAAGTAGCAATTGCAAGTATAATTATAACATGGGTTATAACTAGAGATAACAGAAAAGGCTTATTTCAAAACTTACACTAAGTTAATAAGCAAACCTAAAAGAAAGGCTCATACCAACAGCATTCCCTTTCAGTCAGGAACTGATGGTTTCACAATAGTTAGGTGAGGCGACATGCTTATGCTGATTAAGGATAATAAGTAGCCAACATAATTAGAAAAGTAAACTAAACACATAAACGATTAGACGTATGGTCTAAAAAAATGGTAAGATGCGTTTGGAGTAGCCCAAAGGATGAAGCAGTGCAGTTAAAGCGCTCGGCAGATTCAATGCGGTGGAGGTGCAAAAATTCATAGCGGGGATACAGCGATGATATAGCGGGATATAGCGGATGACTCTAAAATGGCATATAAAACTCGTACTTAATGTTTTTACAAATATATAAATGGTAACTAAATGAAAAATTAACATTTAATTGAACTATAATTAATACATAATAATTTTAAATAAAAACATGTGCGAATATACTATAAATAAATATAAAACTGTTGTATAACATAATTGAATTCAGCAGAATATTAGAGTATTTTCATTTTTGAAAATATATTAAAAATTCAATTAAATAGATTAATTTCATAATTTTATAATTTATAAATTTCATTTTTTAATTTTAAAGAAGATATAGCGGAAATAGTGAAATATAGCGGGAATAACGGGATATAGCGGAAATAACATGGCTTAAAGCGGAAAGGCTATATTTGGGGCTGTATGGAAAAATCATAGCGGTAGAAATCCGCTACGAGATATAGCAGGGTTATGGCGGGGTAATAGCGGGGCATTAACTGCACAGGGATGAAGAACCTAACGAAGTAGTTCATCACATATTTTTAGCATAGAAATAGCACATCCAACTTAGTTAATTTGGGCTAGAAGAAAGTATGAGGCTTCAACGGGACGTGAGGGTACTCTACGATGGTCCTCTGAGGTAAGCCTAACAAAGCTACACCCTCCAAAGGCAGGTCTTTAGGTGTTCCATCAAGAGAGTATGCTTTTACTGCTTTTGCATTGCAGGCCTAATGAAGTGGACCTTTGTAGGCAGTCAAAAGGTTGAATGGAGTAGCATATTTTTATGACACTGTACTCTGACTTGCGAGTAGGTTTTAGTGGGAAGGACCCAAAAGGATAGTCTCATGCGGAGATCAAGCCATCATCAATCAAGAAGGACTCCAGGAAAGACTAGAGTTAAACCATTAGGCAAATGATTCTTTCACTATCGAGACATTGGATTAGGGGCGCAGTAAATTGGATGTTCATATTGTTTGCAGTAAGGCACAACCACTTAGCTCTTTAGAGGTCTTTCGATTAGTTGAGGGGTGGCTGCATGGGACCATAGCCACGATGTGAAAAGAGACAGACCAAGTAGAATATCTGTATTGTAGGCCTAACGAAGATGTGCTTTATAGATATAGAAAATCCCCAAACGAGTTCCGTACAAGGTAGATCTTGTTGGCAGGATTCAGGGAGTAGATAGAATGATTACGTATAGTCCTCAAGGTACGCACTAGGTGGTGCATTGTGTTTGTCCGAGCATTAGTATAGGCTAGTGCGGACGTAGTTTTACGTTTTCATAGTAGACAACATAACAGTTGTATTGTAGGCCTCATAAAGATGTCCTTTACAGATGTAGTTATAAAACGCTTTAGGAGTAAGACGATGGAGTCCTTTTTGAGGAGGACACAGAAGTTACTACGTGTAGTATCTAGGACGGATGCGGTCTTTGGGTACGTAGCTACATGCATATTAGTTATTAGGTTTTAATCTACTAGGGAGTAGATCGGTACGATTCACGCATAGAAGCGAGAGTATTATAAACCCAGTAAACCTAATATAACATAAAATGAAAATAAAACTGTATATGTAAAATTAAGCTTAGAAGTGTATAATTTGTCCATTCACAAGAATTTAGTTCTGGCCCCCTTCTCATAACATCCCATAGATTAGGTAGATAGCAGAGACTTTCCAGCTTTGAGACACTTGTTTAGAAAGTGTTATTACCTTAGTGAGTATTTACTTACCATTATATTTTCTTCAGTTCTGCTGTGAGATATTTATTTGAGCTCTGATATATTTGTCTTTGCCTATTTGTCGGATACCAGATACCCAATTCAGGCTTCAGTGGGCTTGGATTTTAGCATTTTTGTGAAAAATCCGAACCCACTAGAATTCGGTTTGTTGAATTTGGTATCAGAGCTTAGGTTTCTAGATCCTAAGTAAATTAGGAAATATAAGTGAACGTATTTGTATTTTTGAATAAAATATAAATATATTACGTACTAAAATCCAAATAATCCCCAATTATAGATTTTAACCTATGGAAAGTTTTTAGAAGTACATTTGTGCGTAGTTTGCTAGTTGTATTTGGGATGGCCCACGGATGTTGAGCCCTATGTTATTACCGATTTATAGTGTACAATAAACTATGTTTAGAAAGAAGATTGTATCCATATGTTATAGGAAGCGGGAAAGTACCGTAAGGATAGTAGGAAGTGTATTTTTACTTTGGAAGGAATAAGAGATTTAAGTAAGGAAATGAGATTTCCAAGGTTTGGGAAGGGTATTCTTATGGTAGTAAGAGGAAAATCCACTTTATGCATAGCGCAATAAAATGAAACTTTTTGAATTGAAAAGTTGAAAAATATAATTGTTAATATGTTTGAGGAAGTAAATATTGGGTTTCTGAAAAAGAAAAAAAGATGTAAGTTAAATATTAGATAATTAATAAATTTCGTAGAAAATTTCTATTGTAAGTGAATATAGATTAAACATATTTTAGTATATTGGAATGAATGAATAATCATTTAATTTTCTATGAAACCAAATCAAAAATAAAGATGTTTTGTGTAAGTTATAAGGAATACGTGAAAGAGATGTACGAGGTATGGAAAGCATCGTATTTTGTATAGCCTATTTCGATAAAATATAAAATAAGTTCTTTGTAATTTTACATAAACATAAAATCCCCTTTTAAAGGATTCATAGAAGGTTTTAGCATTAATGGTTCTTCATAGGAGAAAGTAGTTCCAATACATTAAGGTATAAAGCCATTAGTGTAATAAGAAGTGTAATAATTAAAGACAGTGTTAGTCAGAAGGGATATTATAGAGAGCCTTAGTAGGAATGTTAAGAAATGGAAATTTCGTATTTTTCCATTGATTATGCGCATTGGTTGCTTGCCTTTGTAGAAATTCCCAATTTGTAGTAAGTTAGAAACTCCACCAAGGTTAAGTAATTAGAAGAGTAGGAATACTAAGGGATTTTTGATAAAATAATTGTTCTTATCTACTCCAGTCTTAGAAAATTTGAAAATCTATGAAAAGAAGATATTTTAAAACAAGTGAGGACATTTTTGGAAGTCAAGAAAGTAGGAAAAACATTTTAAGGACAAGCAAGACATATTTTAAAGAAAAAATGGTTCGGTGAAAAAAGTAAATATATTTTTGAAAGAGAAAAACTTAGTAAATAGTTAACTTTAAAAATCAATTTTTTTTTATGGAAAGCTGTAAAGGTCTTTAAAAGGAAAAGAGGAACAAGTTTTAAACTTAGAATTTGTAAGTTTTCCTCTCTATGTTTGAGGAATAATTTAAATTCAAATAGTTGCAAAGATGCAAGTCAAGAAAGATAAAATGTTAAGTAACCAAGTACCTTTGAATTCAATAGAAACTTCAAAGTAACACATTTAAAGGAAAGAATTATGGGATTTGATGTTTCAAAAATTTAGAAGCTTTAATTTTTGAAATGAATTATAAATACCAAACCAAACTTTTAAATATGGAGTAGACATGAATCATTTCCTAGGTGTGATGGGAAAAGTGTAAGGCTATAGCAGTGATTACTTTTAATAGTAGTAATAAAGTTCTCGTAAAGTGTATAGGATACTAGTGAGAACCTATGAATGTTGCTTCATGTGTGCAGACTATAAAAGAATAGTAAAGTGATGATATTAGTAAGATAGTAAGACACACGTGGTTGGATAGGTATACCATGGTTGGGGTAAAATGAAAGGTAAAGGTAAAAGGAAAATTTACCCAAGCTTAGTTGCCTTTTTAGATAGAAACTGCATAGAGTGAAATCCTTATTTGTTGCGGTAAATAAGACTTGGTTATTCATTTTGAGTATGGAATGGAAGAGATGAATAGATCTTATTCATCGGGAGTAATACAACATAAGTTAGTAACGAGTAATAGGAGGTAGGAGGAGCATATGAGTTACTTGGATTCCTAGAGTATGACATTTCTGTGTCAGGGTGGACATGGTCCTAGGCCTCCTAGCCCTAGATGATAGCTGTGTTTAGCTACTATATTTACCTATCGAGTATTGCTTTGTAGTAGGACTTGTTTTCCCTTTTAGTTATGAGATTGTACTCCTATGTAAGCATTTAGTTCCTATTGCAGTAAATCAGTGATGATTAGCAAGAAGCTTTTTCTTTGTGTTTTTGTGATGTTCACAAGAAGAGAATAAGAAGATGGGGCGTAAATAATAAAAGAAAAGTAAAGCAGATAAAAGTAATTAAAAGAAAAATAGTAAAATTTAAAGAAAGTGACAGAAATGTCAACAAAAAAATTTGAAGAGGAAAATTTTCTTATGTGAACTGTGCTTGAGAAAGCAAATAGAGATTTTTATAGAAAAGTGGCACAAGTTCCAAGTAGGTGCGCAAAAGTAAAACGGGAAAATGTGAGGTTTTCTACATTCTTTCTGACATAAGAAATCGAGTTCGAAAAATTAGAGTTTTTTGAAATTAAAAATTTAAAAGTTGTGTGGTGGGTTTGGATGAAAAAAAAAACTATTGAACTATGCCCCTATTCAGTAGGAGTGTTGGAAAAATTGGATGAAAAACGTTTTGAGTTTTTAAAAGATTGCATTCATATAAAAATTGTAAGTATATTTAGGATGTGTGCATCATATTTTTAAAAAGGGGTTTTTAAAGAAGAAATTCATCCATATAGGAGGTACCGCTTAGAAATTCATATACATGCATATAATTATGTTGACTGATACTTTGCACAAAGACAAAGATGGTCGCAAAAATTAGATGCACACAAAATGGATGTGATTGATGTGGAGAATTACATAGTCTTACCCTTATCGAATTTCAGGGGCAAAATTTCTTAAAGGGTGGGAGAATGTTACACCCCGCATTTTTAGATTATAAATAACCAAAATAATTACAAGCAGTAAAAACGAGCAATTTGGGAATTGTCAGAATATGGCCTTGAAACTTATACCATTGTGTTCGTGTCAATTTTCAGATTAATTTACATACATGATGTGTCGCAAACAGACTTCTTATGAAAAAGTTATTAATGTTCGAAGTTCTGTATTGAAAAATAATTATACGTGTAATGTGCGTGAATATATTTGTACATAAACATATGCGCGTATAAATTCCAAAAATAACACGCGTTTGAATTTCAAAATAGACGCAAGTCATAAAGAAAATAAATTTACATCAGCAATTAGAGGTAATTAATTAATATTAGTACTCAATGTTAATCAAATTAGCAATTAAAGGAAATTAATTTACATTAATTAGCAACGTTTGAATTTGAAAATAAACATGTGTAATAAAGGGAATTAAATTTGCAATTGATGGAAATTAATTAGAATGAATAGGCAATAGTTAAAATTTAACTTTTAATAATTTGATTTTCACTCAATCTCGAGCGTTGTTTTCTGTATCCAACGATTCGCGGCAAACCTGTGATGTGGTTGCACCAGAATCAATCTTAAAATCCGACGGCCTAAGATCCCCAAACACCACTATAAATAGAACCCTAGGCCTAGCTATTTTCTCACAATCAGATTTTCTCACAATCAGATTTTCTCACAATTGAGTTCATTGCCTGAGGCTAAACCCTAGATAGAAAATATTTGTGGGGAGAAGACCTTTTTAATAAAAATATTAGACGCCTTAGAAAGAGATCCAAGAAGGCCATGGAGTAAAGCAAGGATGACAGGTGAGTGGATTTTAATTATATACCTTTTACGTTTATGATATATTATCGTTAGATTTCCGTTAAATACTTAATTCAGCATTTATTTTCAGTAATTAGTTCTGTAAATTATTTATGTTAAAACTGTAAATTTTATAAGAGAACTTATATTTAACTATTATTTATATGGAAAAGAAAGAAAGGAATCCAATTAAATATGAATAATAGGCTTCACAGTTATAGAGAAAGGATTAAGCCTAAATGCAAGAAATTTACAATCAATTATGTTAAAATGGAAGAAATAAATTAAAAAGGAGAAAATCTAATAACTTGATTTGAAAGTTAGTGATAGATTAGTTGGTTGGTTTAGAAAAGAGAATGCATTTCCATAGTTTAATATTGCAAAAATAACGATAAACGTAATTGCAAGAATAAAAGAAAGAAAAAGGAAATTAGTGTAAAATAGAGATATTTCTGTATTTTGCGTTACCCAATAGTTAAAGAAATAATAAAAGAAATACAGATGTGACGCCCCACACCAAACCTTCGCACCCAACAGTTTACTAATCGCTAGTAAATGCCACACTGAAAGTAGTAAAATGTTTACCTCATCTCATTGGCAAACACGTCCTGAAGGTCAAAACCATCAAACAGACAAGTCCGGAATTAACCGATAAGATAAACGCACGTGTCTCATACCACGTGTTTTACCGAACCATTTAATTCTTCTTCTCATTCGCTCGAATAGTACAAAAACGTGTATTTTATATTTAAAATAGTTTATTTGAGAAAACAAGCTTTCAAAACAATTTTTCGAAATTGATTTTGAAATAATCTTTGAAAGTTCTCTTATTATAGAGAATATATAGATTTTATAACTTGGAAATAAAAGAAATAAATATATTTTGCAATTTCGAGTTATTGTTTATGGCATTATTTAGTAAAGTATGAAAATGGATTTTTAGTATAGTTTTTATAGCCAACCAAATAGAATAGAACTACTTCCTAGAATAAATGAAAATAAAGTGATGATTAAGAAGTTAAAGAAGAAATCAAGTTAATTATTTGACAAGACTAGATACAATAAACGGAAATGTGCCTAGATCTGCATTTACTACGTAGATAGTAAAATAAAAGCAAAACGGTTATTATGATAAGTAAATTTCTGACAATCGGACGTAGTCCCAATCCAAGATTGTCATATAACATACGAGAACTAAAGAGAATTCAATATCATAATAAAAGAAGACATACTAGAATAGAAAAGAGACACTTGCAATTATATTTATAACATGTAGATTATAAAAGAATATAGAAGTAACAATTGCAAGTATAATTATAACATAGGCTATAATTAGAGATAACAAAAAGACTTATTTTAAAACTTACACTAAGTTAATAAGAAAACTTAAAGAAAGGCCTACACCAACAACATTCGCTTTCAGTCAGGAACTGATGGTCTCACAATAGTTAGGTGAGGCTGAGACACGCTTATGCTGATTATGGTAAATAAATTGCCAACATAATTAGAAAAGTAAACTAAATGCAAAATAAAAGATTGGACGTAGGGTCTAATAAAATGGTAAGATGCGTTTGGAGTAGCCCAAAGGATGAAGAGCCAAACGAAGTAGTTCATCACATATTTTTAGCATAGAAATGGCATGTCCTACTTAGTTAATTTAGGCTAGAAGAAAGTATGAGACTTCAACGGGACGTGAGGGTACTCTACGATGGTCCTCTGGGGTAAATCTAACAAAGCTGCACCCCCGGAGGCAGGTATGTAGGTGTTTCATCAAGAGAGTATGCCTTGACTGCTTTTGCATTGCAAGCCTAACGAAGCTGATCTTTGTAGGTTGTCAAAAGGTTGATGAATGGAGTAGGATATTCGTATGACACCGTACTCTGACCTGTGAGTAGGATTTAGTGGGCAGGACCTAAAAGGGATGTCACATGCGGAGATCAAGCCATCATCAATCAAGAATGAGTTCGGGAAAGACTAGAGTTAAACCAATGTGCTAATGATTCTTTCACTATCGGGACATTGGATGAGGAACGCGATCAATTGGATGTTTAGATTGTTTGTAGTAGGGCATAACCATTTAGCTCTTTGGATGTCTTTCGGTTAGTTGAGGGGTGGCTGCGTGGGGACATAGCCACAATGAGAAAACAGACAGAGCAAGTAGAATATCTGTATTATAGGACCAACAAAGCTATCCTTTTTAGATATAGAAAATCCCCGACCGAGTTCCGTACAAGGTAGACCTTGTTGGCGGGATTTAGAGAGTAGATGGAATGATTATGTATAGTCCTCAAGGTATGCACTGGGTGGTACATTGTGGATGTCCGAGCACTACTATAGGCTAGTGCGGATGCAGTTTAACATTTTCATAGTAGACAAGAGAACATCTGTATTGTAGGCCTCAAGAAGCTATCCTTTACAGATGTAGTTATAGAATGCTCTAGGAGAAAACGATGGAGTCCTTTTCGAGGAGGATACGGAAGGTACTATGGGTAGTATCTAGGACCGATGCGGTCTTTAGGCATGTAGTTACATACATATTAGTTATTAGGTTTTAATCAACTGGGGAGTAGGTGGGTATGATTCACGCATGAGGCGAGAGTATTATAAATCCAGTAAACCTAATATAACAGAAAATGAAAATAAAACGGTATATGTAGAATTAAGCTTAGAAGTGTATAGTTTGTCCATTCACTGGAACTTTAGTTCTGACCCCTCCCTCCTCATAACATCCCATGGGTTAGGTAGATGGCAGAGACTTTCCAGCTTTGAGACACTTGTTTAGAAAGTGTTATTATCTTGGTGAGTTTTTACTTACTATTATATTTTAGTTAGTTTCGCTGTGAGATATTTATTTGAGCTCTGATATATTTGTCTTTGCCTATTTGCACGATACCCAACTTGGGCTTTAGAGGGCTTTTATTTTAGTATTTTTGCGAAAAATCCGGACCCACTGGAATTCAGTTTGTTACATTGCACTTTCCTAGTCATTTGTTGGAAATTTTCCTTGTCTTATTTGATTCGAACCTTTGAATCTATTTTTCTTTAATTGCAACGGGAAGAGTCAACCATTCTTTGCGGTGTTTAATTATTGGTTTATCCACTCGATAAAATTTGGAATGTTATCATGTTTTATCCATTCTGTCCAGTTTGGATTTTCGTTCAGATTATTTCCATTATTTCAAGTCTGGTTTTTAATACTATTTATGCCCATTCTTATTTGGATTTGTTTCTTGTTGTTTAACTCTACTCTTTTCTATATGGATGTTATTCTTGTGAGGTAAAAACCCGTTCCGTGTTAGCAGCGTGGTCTTGTAGGACTTTTGTATATTTCTCATTATTTGAGTTTTCTCACGCTATATTTCTAGACTGATTCAGGTGTTATTTTATTATAACACTCGGCTTAGACCTAGTATTTTTCCAAGTTGGCTTTAATGTTAAGGAGTTCTTGAAGAGAAGCTGGAGGTTTACATATCGTAGTATTTTATTTTCCACGGTATTATTGGCAGAATTTACTATCCTTGTTATATATATGTTGTCGATTCCACTGTGAGATTTTGATTTTCTCTATTCTCTGTTCTTCTCTTTTTATTTACTCTAAAATCTGCCATTTCGTTGGTTGGATATTCGATATTTGAACACAGTAGTATTCGGTGTCGGCTTTCAATGGTTAAAAAGGCGAGCCATTACATTCGCTATACTTCAACAACATCCATATAGACTTCGATATTTCAGTTGTTTAAACATTGATTCAGGACGAGTTCACATCAGGAAGTCAACACAATTGTGTTTTTAGCTGATTTCTGAATTCAAATAATTTAAAATTAATATGCGTTTTTTATAAATTAACAATAAAAAATTAATATAAATGTTGTGTTGTGTTTTTAAGGCTTTTAGTTATTTATTTTTAGGGCCTTGAAATTAACTAAAATAATATATATTGTTATACATTACTTTAATTAAATATATAGGTTAAAATAAACATTTAATTAATTGACATAGGTCATAAGTCAGGCCCAAAATCATGAGATTAATCCTTGTAATAAGTGTCGACCATACATGAAGGAGCATGGAGAAATTTTTGATTGTTATACGTGCTCTAAGTGATAATTGGTAAATTGTTGATCAAATATTGACCGAATGCAGAGACATATGGAAACATATTTATTCCCTAGCCCAAGTGAGGCTATAAGTATATCTTATTCTTTGATTAAGAGAAAAATCACAACAGAAACTCTAGCCTCGGTTGCTATAAATGGGAGAAGCCTAAAGAGCGACTTGCATTTTTTTAGTCGTGAATAAAGAACTAGGATTTCAAGAAGGAGAAAGCTGACATTTTAGGTGTAGGCAATAGATAAGATCAAAACTAAAAAGGTACATTTTTTTAAGTAAAATAATTTTTATATATGTTCAATTTGCTCATATTTCATTTCGACCAAAAAATTAATCTTTTCTGAAATTAGTGTGTGTGTATATATGTACATACATACACACATATATATGTATATGTATATAAAACTAAATATGTATGCTCATGCTTGCATGACAAAGTGTGTTTCCTTCACACCAAAGATCAATGTATAAATATGTATAGTATTTAATTTGTTTTCCTATTTCGGTTTTGAGTTTTTTTTTTGAAACTACTTTTCTCATTGGTCGAATTTTAAAATATTAATAATATTTGATTTAGTTTTCCTGACCAATAAATTTCTTTCCTTTTTTCAATTCTAAATTATTTGAATTAGTCAAAGTAAATCTAAAAATTCAAATTTTAAACAAAACAAAATATATTTAAAAATAATATATACACAATGCACGCGCGCGCACACACATATTTCTATATATATGACCACCTATTTATACACACACCAACACACATATATTTAACTCCAAAACAAAATCTTACATACATATATTTTGTTTGTAAAATAAATTATTCTAATATTATTAAAATATATAATGGTCAAGATAATATTGTGTGTGTATGATGATTGAAACAATATCCGATGTATATTAACCATAGATCTTGGCAATTAATTGTGCACACAAGTGATATATATACATTTATGTACACCCTAAGTCAGTTTATCATACTTATTATAGGTTTAGTGTTTGCATTGTGAATGTGAACGTATTATAAGTAAAAATATAAAATTATATAGAATTAAAATGGAATAAAAACATATATTTTATTTAATAATGATAAACCATAATATGCATACATAAGAGTTTTAATATAAATTGAACGAATTAAATTTTAAACATCTAACTCATTTACTAATAACCATTAAATATGATTTAATACAAACATATTATTCATGTAAACATAAAATAAAATAAGGTCTAAACAAATTAATAAAATATTTTTTCCGTATAGTTCATTCAACCCACAAACTGGTTGAGATTTCTCAACTAAGCTCAAAATTGCTTATTCATCCTTCGCTCCATTGACTGTCAACTCCTTCATATTCCATTCATCTAAACCACATTTGTTCTTCCAAAACTCACGCACATTCTTAGTTTATGCCAACGTATCAAAAGTTCTTGATGTTTGATCCAACTTTCTCAGAAAAGGCTGTCTTTATCTAAACCTATTCGTTAATTGGGCAATAGTCCTAATAGAGCTCTATGTACATTCTTATCTGGGCCTAGAAGTAGGGCCCATACATTTGTTTCCTGACGATAGACTATTGGCTTCCATTATGGAAGTATTAACGTGGCATGGAAAGCTGAAAATGCATTTTAAGTTGTAGTGCTTCTTGAACTCGACCACTGGGAATGTGCTTGAAGCAATGGCTGGAGTTTTTGTCCAGGTAGGAAATTTATGTAGGATGGAAGATTCTTTTGATTGCTAAAAAGAATAACAATACATTGGATTCTAGCGTGTACGTGAAGATGATTCGGAGAAGCTGAGATAGGGAGAATCCCAAATGGGTATAAGCTTTGTTAAGCCTTGCTGGATACACTTGTTTGTCTGTATAAGTAGTCGAGTTAAAAAATGATAGTTGTGTTACACGACTGTGGTTCATAATCGGTACCTATAGAAAATGTGTAGAGAATGAACGGCTCTGGTTTAGGAGATGGAGGATCCAAATTTGTTAGATCTTCTGGCTTATAGAGTACAGATATCTTATAACGGTCCTTAACAAACTAAAATTATTTGAAAATCCATAAATGATATATTTGAACATTGCATTAATATAGTGTACCAAAATTACAAAGAAACAAAAAACAATTTGAGTTGATATGGAAGTGCATGATTTCCTCATGATCTGTTTGATAACTATGAATCAAACACGTTAATACTGTGATATTTACAACTCTCTGCCTATATTGTATTGCTTACCAAATTGGCTTTAAGGAAATATTGTATTCATTTAGTCAACAGTTTAATTTTCATATTGCAAATTTGAAACATGAGCACTGTGAAATAGAAATTGAATGTCTAGTGTTATTATAACAACAATAATAAAATTTATAAGATATTGGTGAAGACAAATTAATCTTAAAATTTTAACTTTGTGTGCTAATATTTTTTAGAAAAAAAATATATACCAACGGAAGTTAAGTACAAAATTTATAAACAATGGGTAATTGTAATAATTCGATATTGAATCTAACCAAAAATAAAAAATCTATACGAGTAAATCTACACTTTTAATCTTGAAATTTTAACTTGCATGTTAGGACTTTATAGACTACTAAGACAAATGGAAACTAAGCAGAAAAATTATGCAGCATGAGTAACCCTGCTATTTTTAAAGATAATTGTCGAAATTACTATAACAAATCTTTTATTCTGTGATGTAATATTTTGTAACATAAAACTTTACATTGTTAGCAAACAACATTTGTGACTTAAATCTAATGTCATTAATAATGAGAGTAGTATTTATGAAGACATTAGTGTCCTTTTAGTTGCAACTTTGTTTTATGTTGCTAATAGTTATATAAATTTACAAACTCTTTTTTCTCCAGAATTCAATCATTTACCATGAACAAAACGTTGTGAAAAATATTTAAGAATTCGTTACGTTAAGTTATGCTTCTATTAATTTTTTATATTGAAACTATTTAAGAACTCGCGACACTAAGTTAAGCCGCCATTGAAAATCTAGATTGCCACACCGTGTTGCTTCGTTAACTATCATGCATTCAGTTACACTTCCATATAGCTTAATCACATTTTGTTTATCAATGGTAATTTTAGAGAATTTTTGATGAAATTTGAGTTTAAAGAAAGAACTACGAGTTTCGATTAAAATAAGAATACTACCAAACGTAAAGCATCAAAAGTTTCAAGGTCATTTATCAAAGAACAATTAAGTAAATGCTTGGGGGAAAACTTTTTTTTAGGAATTTTAAGAAACAATCGCTCTAAGTTTCAAATTACACAACCACCCTCCTAAAAAAAATAAGTTTAATTTTTTTTAAGTCAACTTATTTCCACGAAAGCAGCAAATTTTTGAAGTTTCTTGACTATAAATATTTGCAGAAAAGTCCTGAAATATTTGTAGAAAAATAGCAAATAGTTCGAGTTTTAAAAAATTAAAAAAATAGTTTAAATCATTAAATCGCATTTCAGATTCAATTTTAGATTTAATTTTGAAGTATGAAAATTAAATTCTGTATTTATCGAAAATAAAAAAAGGGATTTGTTTTAAAATGTTTATCTTGTACAAAATGTGAAAACAAGTAGTATTTCCTAATTTCCACAGTTTTTTTGTTGCTAATATTATTAACAAAAAGAAACTAATTTGCCTCGTATAAAATTTTTAATCGACTTTCTCATATGTTTCAGTACTCTGGAGTAGACAGATAGTCACATTCTAAATATTGTACAACCAAAGACACCAAACTTCGTGCTTTCGGCCACTGGACCATGTTGTTTTGTTAATTGTTTTACACCGTTGTCCATGAACAACAGTTGGGACAAGCAAGGTGTGGATGGTGGTTGGCCGGTGACCATAGTGACCAAAAGCACACTTCTAAATATTCGATGATCTGTCCTCGTATTCATCTTCTGCCTACCCTATTTCCTAAGATCCATTAAAAAAAAAAATATGTGAAAACAAATGGCACAACTACTGCCACTCGTTCTAGGCGATGGTCTTAATATGTAATGACCCGAAATTTCAGACATTTCATATTTAAATATCTTGATTATTTAAATATTTGAATATTCGATTTAATATGATTTAATTACCTTTTATCCCCTTTTTATTAATAAGTACTGTTGTTAAGCTTGTTTTTGAAAAATGTTTACAAAAATGAATAGTTCGCAGAAATATCAATAATGTAATCGGAAATCGTTTTATCGATAAACACTTTTTAACTCAATAGAAGTTGTTCGAACTTGTTGTGCTTTTCTAATATATAGAAAATAAAAATATTTTTCTAGTTTACATCAAATAAAATGAGGTAGGAGAACAAGATAAGAACGATATTTTGGAAAATGAGCATTTAAGGAAAAGTCTTATGGGTTAAATAAGAGATGCAAAGGTGGGATGATGAAATGATATGCACATGGAAAAAGCATGTAGAGGGTGTTCTAGTCAGCCATTCTAGGGGTATTTGAGGTCATTTTCCACTTATTAATCCTTGTAACTTATCTCCTTTGTTTCACTATGTTTTTGCTAATATTTTGAGCAAAAATTCATAAGTGTTCATAAGCTTATTTCTCCTCTTTATTCTTTTAAACTCATATCATATCAACTCCAAATCCTTTCAACCTTTAACCCCAGCTTTAGACCACCTTAGGAATCATGGAAAGCAAGTCCAAAGAGAAAGAAGTGGAGCATAAACCCAAATTCAAGTGGGCCGTGAGCAAAAAGAGGAAGAGGAGCATGGCCAAGCATTAAAATGGATTAAAGGTGGAAGCTTTGGATGATTGGTGATGGTAGGAAGTGTCCATATGATTTTTGTGTGCTTGTACTTGTGTTAGAATGGATTTAAATGAGTTTACTCACTATTGAACGAGATATATTATGTGTGTGTATATATATATATGTTTGATTGTGAAATATAAAGTTAAAGTTAAAATTAGCTAATTAAAGTTATAACATTTGGACCTTACTTGCTTTTTAAAGCAAACGATAACTTTATATTGTATGTCTTCACTTCTATTACCCTCTTAAACATGTATAATGACCTGCTCTTTGTATTTAGCTGTTTGGTTTAGCTTGTATGTTGAATTTATGTGCATATGAAAGTGCTTGTATAGCGATAGTCATTATAAATGAACTTTGATGGCCATTTGCTTTAAACTTGTTCAAATTGGCGATACGTTAATATAATGTGATACAATATATTTTGGTTGTTCACTACATGTATTTTGGTGTCTGCAACAGTAAAGAAATGGTTTGAAAAGTTGTAGCACTTGTGAAACAAAGTTGTGAAAGTCAGAAGTGAAAATGTCGCTATGAATGCATCTTGAAAATGCCTTGTGTTCAGCAATTTTTAAAGATAACTTTAGAAGACATCCTTAGTGTTTTCTTGTCGTTTTAATGATAAAAATATGTGTACTTATTACTGTAAAAACATCAAGGTTTAAAAATTTATACAAGTGGTTGAACGAAGTGGCAAATGTTCTAGTGCGAATGATCCTAATATGAGCACTTAAAAATGCCTTGTTTTCCATAATTTTTAATATGACTTTTTAAGTTATCGTTAGGGTTTTCATTTCATAGTTTTCTAGTAGTCCAGGTATATTACTTACTGTAAAAAAAATCGATCAAAAATCATTTGTTTAAACGGTCAACACTGACCATGAAGATCATACATTTTCATATTGTTCTCTGTCCAGAACATTAGATAGCATTTATAAATGCTGTTTTGGTCTACGATAGCACGCCTATGCTTTTTGAATTATTTGTTTTTAAAATGAAACATTTTGAGAAGATTCTCATGATTTAAAAGTTTTATCAGTTATTATTTTTGTGACGTCTTTTTAGTGAAGTCAAACAACATGGAATTAAATATGAAAAAAATATTAGAAGTTTAAATTCATTTTTTAAAATTAAATACTAATTGTTATAGAAAACAAAACTTTAGATAGGAGTACTGTAAATGCATTGTTTGCTTTTTGAAACTTTAAAATGTTTCAAGTGTTTTAGAACTTTAGATAACACTTCTGTAAATGATGTAGTAGGTTGTTGGGACTTTAAAATGGTTAAAATGATTTAAAAATAAAGTGTTTTTCTACCATCTTTTTAGGAGTGTTTAATAACAGTAATTAGAGTATTTAAAAGGTAGTTTTGAGTTCGAATATGTTTTTATTAATTTTAAAGTAAAACGGTTTTGAAATGAAAACATGTTTTTTTATTGAATTTGTTAAAATTCTAAAATATGTTAATTTAAAGTAATATTGTACATAGAAATTAAAATCTATTTATAAGTATTTTTGATGGCATGTGTAAGTTGGAAAAGTAAGAGAAGTGTTTCATAAAAGGATAACTTGTTTTGGTTATAATACTTAGTTACAATGAACAGTTTTCGGAAGATAATTAAAAGTATATTATGTTATTAATAAGTATAATTAGATCTTTAGAAAAAATGTTTCAAAGATAATGTAAGTATAAATGGTTTTGAGTTTGTTGTGATAATGTGTTAACAACATTTGTCTTTGACCCTTCTGATTATACTTACGAATATAAATAGATCTTTGAAACAAATATTTTAAATATAATTATAAGTGAAATGATTTTGAGTTTGTAGTAACAATGTTTAAGTAGCAATTGTCTTAAACCTTTTGAAATAGATTTGCAAACGTACTTATACCTTCTAAATGGATGTTTTAAAGGTAATAACAAGTATGTAATCACTTGAAAAAAGAAAGCAAAGGTAAAAATTTAACTTATTAAAGAGAAGAGGTTTATAGTAACAATGTTTAAACAACATGTTTTTAAATCTCTTTGATTATATTTTAAGATAAGAAATCATGTTAATGATTTATGAATATACTCATACCTTTGAGATAAGTATATGAATACTTTTTGAAGTATTATAAAGAGTACACAGAATATTGGAGGAGGCAGTAATTGATAGATGAATTTTTTTTTGATAAAAGAAGTTTTATTAATAAAAGAGGTTTTGATTAATAAAAGGGATTTACAAGTCACACGGGTGACTTAATCGTGCTTTGTGTGCTTACTTGCCTATGGAAAGTATTTAGTCATGTACTTGGCAATAAAAGCCAACAAAGTAGATTTGTTCTGTCTTTGAGAGTTAAGACTGATGTTTGAGAAAGATGTAGAAGTAACAGTGTTCTAGCCTACCGCTTCACTCTCGACTGAGGGATAACGTAAGCTGAAAATTTCGGAAACATGATAAGTATACAATTGTTCTCATTGTTGCTGAATTTGACCAAAATATTTTAAGAAGTATATAGAAGAAACACCATGGTTATACGGTACAGTTATCTTTGATGATGCTCTTCTATTACAAGCCATAATGAAATCCATTCCGATAGGAGATAATCTCCATATTTATGTATTGTCTGTTTATTTCTAAAAGAATCGGGGTTAACCAAAAATCTATCGATTGGTTTTGGATCGTTAGGTAAGCAGGGAATTGTACATATATGGGATGACTCGAAATCGTAACCACTTCAAAACCATATACATGATCTATGTTCTAAAAGCGGTTCTGAAGTGAAATGTTATAGAGTTGCATTGTCTACCTTAAGGTTTAGTCCAAGAAAGAGAATGGCATTAACATTTTAAATGATGCTATTGTGTGGTACTGTTTATCTTGAGGGTGACCCTAAAAGAGAGGACAACGTTAGCATTCATCAACAGACTTATATCAGAATCTATATGGAGAATCTATGAAAAGTGTTTGGAAAAAAAGATTGTTAATTTGAATAAAAGATGTGTTTGTTTTGGTAACCGAAGTTTTAATAGCGTTTTTTACTCGTAAAACAAATGGTTTATAAATTAAGGTAACATATATTCACATTTGGGACCAACTAATAAACTTCTCTATTTTATGGGTGTTAGAGAATAGTAATGTCCAATCTTGGGGTTGGATAACCAATATTCTCCCCTCTATGGCTAAGGCCCCGACCCTCTATGGCATTCCATACCTCCAAGAGCACTTCCCTATTTTTTTCAAAATGCTTTCTCTAATTCTTTTTTCTAAATAATAATTTTAATTCATATAATCAAGGACTAATCTTATGCTACGCAATTTATGCTACATAAGGTATATATGTATGGAATTTTGATATAGGGCATGACAGGCAACATAACTAAATCCCAGTTCCACATCAAGTACACAACCATGACATAATTTTATAATATAAGGTACTCATCTGAAATCACCACTTTATGATTAAATAGATATATGCCTTACTCTGTAAAATTTGTATCACTTGGGTAACTCCTTAACAAAATTTCACTGTTATTAGCATGCTTTATTATATGTTACTGTACATTTTCTACAGCATTACTACTACTGTTTTGCCTGTGTAGATATGTCACTGGGAAAGAAAGGAAAATATAGCATAGTCACAACTCAATTGCATATTTTGGAAGAAAAAAAAATCATTCTTCCCTCCTCATATTCACTTAATTATTTTAAAAATGGTTTCCACTAAAAATCTCAAGTTATTAGGAAGACTGCCGTCTCTCGACCTTATGTGGCTTTGCCAATGCCACAGCTTAAATATATTAAACGCCTACGTTGTGACTGATGACTGCAAAAGGTTCTATTGTGCATCATGTCCTTTTACAGTAAAAAGAATAAAGCCAACATTTGTTATTTAGTCACAATTTTGAGTTTTAATATTTGACAGCACCTTATCCCTACTATTGTCCCACCATTCAATTGGGGTAGCAAAAATTGCTTGCCAAAACTCCTCAGCTGATCCAGCAGAATTGCCTGCATAGTTTCGAGATTTTCCTCTTGGAAAAAACAAAAATTTAGCGTCGTTCAATGCCTATTCTATTCTGGAACCCCCATTCTAATATTATGCGTGCTATGAAAAATATTCTACTTGTTATCTCTAAAATAAAAAGGCCATACTTTCCCAATATGTAATTACTCGATTAAAACATTGTCATATAATATTGCATCGAATTGCAGCTTTCAACGAAACAATTAAAATGTAGCACTATCAAAAATCAGCTAAACGATTAAAAATCAATTCAAATTAAACGAAACAAGAAATAAGAAAAACACCGTCACATTGATTGCTTAGAAATTAATTCCAGATCACGATCCTAGACTGAAAAAGAAAGAAAGATATGTGTACCGGTATAATCTTTGATAGGGGAGGTACTGATAGCAATATGTTCAATGATGAGGATTAGGATTTTAATTTTGGTGAAGGTAATGGATTACTAATGCTTGAAGATTGCTCCAGTGATTGAATAGCTCGATAACGGATTATTTCGGTGATGACGATGATGCGTTTTAATTTGGTTAGGATTTCTCCATTGGAGTGGAACGAGACGAAACGGACGAAGCAGCAGGTATGAAATCGAAGGGGATGCGTAAGGGTATTTTGGAAAGTCCCAGAAGACACGGTTGAATTCAGTTCACTGAACTTTTATTGTTAGTAGTAGAGATATCAGCAATCGTAACCAATTGTAAGGATATGGTGTTATAACTGTCTAGACCGATGATAGTACTTATGCTTGTAACCCTTAAATGCTTGTATCCTACAATGACAATTTGTACTATCTTTTGATATTATATGTTATCGTTCCGTCATGTTATTCTGATATTATGTTCTTGCTTTCTTGATCTATTTTCTTTTCTTTTCATTTACACTAACAATCTGTATTTTCAAAACTTGAGTGTCCAGCACATGAATACCGTGAATGTACTAATATCGAAATTTGAAGGTCGGAAGGCCGAATGTTACATAATGCCAATTAGGAAACTGTAATTTCATTAGATTTACTGCCTTTATTTTTAGCTAGCAGCAAACCCTAGCAAATTCGATCCTAATCTGGCTGAATTGTATGTAATAGTTTGAATCTTATATAATCCCCCAGTGTTAACTACCTAAATCATACTTACCTAGTTCATGAAGTTCATCGGGATCTCTTGATATGGTTTCATAATTTTTTCTATTGATTCGTTCGAATTCTACTTTTATTATTTTTGAAACTTCAAGTGCTAGACTATAAATGGATTACTTACATATTTTTTTTACTTTTATTATAGGTTAATATCGTTGAATGAAGCGATTGAGCAAAAATGACCAGTTAGCAAAACAAATCAACCAAGGTGTGCATTATTTTACTAGTTTATGGTTTAGTAATTAGTAGCAGACTGGGTAAAAGATTGTAATACACATTGTTTGTCAAATTCAATTGTGGATGTAATTATGTGACTCTAGTTATTCAAATATTTATGGATATACTCTCATCCATTTTCTTTCGTGGATATATTCTCTATTCAAAATGGTTTCATCAATACAATTTAATTATTCATATTCTTTTGTTTCTGTGCAGACTAGAAATTGGTTTCCATCTCCTGGCTTAGCCGTTAAATTAGATGATTGTATTGGTTATTTGCACATTGCCCCGTCGGAAACGTGAGATGTACAATTTAGTTCATGCCCTTCTTGGTGAGACTATTTAGAGATTAGAGCAAATGTGTTTCCAACATAAACTAGGTTAAAGCAAAGAGGATTCAACATTGAAGCAGCATGCATATTTTGTCACCAACATTATTGTAGAGCATCTATACTTTGATTGTAGGTACATTGTTTACATATTGAAATGGTATAGGGAAAAATTAGAATTGCCGACAGCACACACTGAATACTTGCAATTGCACAGCAAAGTGGAAAATAAATCTTTGAGGTTCGAAAATAATACAACGAGTTGAGATGTAGAGAAGATTGTGTTTTGAACTTGCATTTGGACAATTTGGTAAGAAAGAAACAACAGAGTATTCGGAAACAAATCAAAACCAGAACTTGTCATTTCCAGTCAAATCACAGATATAGTAAAATTAAGAGCTTGCAAATCCAAACATAGAAGTTATGCAAGCATGCAAGATGAACAGATTGGCACAGAATGGGAGTAGTGCTTACCAACCACCCAGATCAGGTGGTTCGAGTCACAGCCAAACAAAAGTTGATCATGCGAATCGACATGCATAGGCATCCTTTGGTTTAACTTTCCCTTTTCCCTTGTTTAATCACATCTGAATTGATTAACATGAGTCAATAATACAGATTGAATATTAAACAAGATTTCCAGCTAGTGTTTGCAGATCTTAGCATGCTTGGGAATTCACATCACTCAAAGGAGGTACATGTACAAAGCACAAACGGATTAGACACATATTAGCAAGGGAAAAATCTGACACCGAAATAAGATAGTGGTAAATACTTAGCTTAAACTACCAAAGGCGAACATCCACCGCTCTCCATCAGTTCGAAACTAAAGTGCCAAGCATGAAAATTGCTGAACTCGAGTCAAACTTAGGTAGAACTGTTAGCATAAAAGAAGGATGAAGACTTCTAGAGTTTGAAGGCGATGACAGGTACCTGTACAAAGCACAAACGGATTAGTCACATATTAGCAAGAACAAAATCTGACAATGAAACAAGACAGCATCAAATGCTTAGTTTAAACTAGCATAGGCGAACACTGACTACCGTCCATCAGATTGAAACTGAAGAGTCAAGTATGAAAATTCCCGAAGCTGACTCAAATTTAGGTAGATTTGTTAGCATAGAAGAAGCAAGAGCAAGACTTCGAGAGTTTGCAGGAGATGACAGGAGTTTAGAGGAATATTTTTTTTCGTAGAAAATTTGTTGCTGCCATTGTAATGAGTAATTATGAAAGCATGGAATTTTTTTTGGAGCTGTATTGAATGTAGGCGTTGGATGATTTACCATAATTTGGTAGTCGTTACACCGATAATGGTAAATTACCGTAGGTCTAAAAAATGTAGTAAAGTAACATGTATTCACACCATAACGGTGTTTCGTTACACAACTTATAGTGTTACTTAATAAAAGACATAAATGAGAAAGAAATGAAGTGTATTTAACATTATTTCACCTGGTTAATAAACTAAATTTAGTCATTTGCTTGGTTTTAAATACCTATAATAAAGCATGTTACATGAATATACATATATTATACTGACTGGTAAAATTACCATTACCGCTGATATTGAAGAAATGTTACCGATGATTTACCGTAGAAAATGGTAAATTTACCGTTACCATACCGATTAAATTGTATACCAATTTCACTCGAAAATGGTAACCGATTGGCTGGTAATGGTAAATTTACCGTTAACATAATAGCCCTAATTATACAACTGCTATTAATACAAGCAATGTAACATAGATCATTTATCGATAATACAATCAATTTCACCTCTTCGTTCTCATGTATCAATTTTGCAATATCATATTTCATAACAAATCATAAAAACCTTGTATGGTATCTGAACCAAAAGCTTAACAACATTCAATCTATATTGTTTAGCATTAAATATGGCTTCTCCCATGTATTTAGAAAGAGGTTGATTGCTTATCATTGGTGTTGGTTGTGGATTTGCTCCTTCCATTTTTGACATGATCAGAAGTTCTCTGATATACTTCTTTTGACATAGAGTAATTTTTGAGTCCAATTTCCCTCTTTTTTTTTTAAATCTATAGGGTCCGACATGCATTATGCCGATCCTTCTTTATAGTCATGCTAATAGGGATCGGCAAGCTCTTATGTCGGTCCCTCTCTCCCCGATTTGCGCTTGGAACTTTGGGCTGAATCCTTAGCTCACGTATATAAATCAGGGCGCTTGCTTCCCTTCTCCTTCATTTATTTCATTTCCTTGCTTTTTGCTCCGAACCCTTGCTCTAACTCACAAACCCAAACAAAAGTTTCCACTACTCATATTTTAGTCCTCTTACTTTTCATCTCTTCCATAATTCACTTCGCCTTACCTTCCAATTCACATATATCCAAACACTCGCCTCCACTCTAATTCGGGTATTAATATTGGTAAGATTTTTGAATCACTCCATTAAATTATGCAGTTAGATCTTTGGTTTGGTGAGTGTTCAAGGTCGTGATGGTGAGCGATTTTGAAGGGATTAATGATTACTAAATAAATTATTCGGCAGACCGATTTAGGAGATGAGATAGGAGAAGAAGAGAAAACGTTAGGGTTCGACAAGGGGTTCTAATGGAAAGAAGAGGTCGATATGCAAGAAGATAGCGTAGAGGCAGGGTAGATGTCATTGGGTTCGGTAGGGAGAGATTGGTCTTAGCAAAACTAGGTGAGGGATCGGCTGCATAAGTTTCATCTGAAGGGGTCGGTAGTTTGAAGAGTGAAGGCTCTGTGGTGAAATCGTAGGGGATGGTTCGGCCTATCCATAGGGATCGGTTGATCTTAGTTGAGGAGAGGAATAGGTGATGGGTATCTCGCATAGGGATCAGTCATGGTGGCAGAATAGGGATCGGTATAAGGCCTTTGGGATAGGAATAGGCATAAAGCCAAGAATGGGCTCTTTGAACTTATAAACTAATCCAATCTAGTTTGTTTGAACAATCACCATTAATATGTCTTAATGAGCATGGACATATAACGACGATGAACAATAAAACATGCATATTAACTGTTGAAACTGAGATCAAACGATCAAATTCCTGGAACTTCCAATGTAGACTAAAAACTTGCAAATGAACTTAACTGATAAACATCACACTTCGATATGTTAATAGTCGATCCCAAAATTATCATAACCGATCAATCTTCTTACCGATTGAGACGGTCAGCGATGAGGTCTCTCTAGACAAACTCCTAAGTCTCATTGTCTTATTTTGTTTTTCTAATTTCTAAGGGTTTATATTTGTTATACACTGCACTAAACTAGCTCACACTTAGCACAGAGGGAATAGTTTATCTTTTCTAATCTTGATTATCTACTGAGTACAGTTTATATGAATTCCAAACGCTCAAAGCGTTCAACTGGTATACCTTCTAACCCAACAATACATCGGTTCTAAAGCAAAATCTAGTTCCGCAACTATATCTGGTATGCTTTCTCTTAGCCATGAAGTGGAACAAAAAGAAGTTTCTAACCTACGGGTTGACCGTTTCTCAAATATTCCAATCCTCCTGGCAGAGGACATAAGTCCTGCTCCTGATACAGCAGAGGGTGTTATTATTCTAGATAACCGAGTAGACTCACAGGTCTCCCAAATTGACGAGGCTACTCTCCGCTGGCTATGTACTATTTATTGAATTCCGTTTGTGGACGTCTTGGTTCCTTCAAAAATGATAGGCCTCACTTTCCCCTTACAGAGTACATGGCGTGCAGTAAATTTATATGTTGGACTGGATGCGTACCGCCCTTTAACTCGTTTATCCGATAGATACTGAGATACCTTGGATATCCCCCACTCAACTTCATCCAAATAGTTAAGCTTTTATACTTGGAACCTTCTTGCTATTCCTGAGTGTTTTATTTTGTTTATCGACTCCCGAAGACATAAGGTTTATTTATGACTTGAATCGGCGATCGAGAAATCCCTCTTATGTTTTCCTCAAATCCTCACCGAACTTTCAAGTTTTGAATGGCACTTGGAACAAACTTTCCATGTTGAAGCATGAATGGTTTTATATATGATGTGCTTTCGGCTTTGCGAGGCGATGATTAGAAGGATGTAAATATTACCTTCACTTCTTCCTCAAGTCCACTAATCTATTCATAACTTTCCTTTTGAATCTACTAACATCCGAAGTTCTTTTAGGTATTCGCCCACGTCCTAAAGGGACCGATTTTTCAAGAGCTATCATGCTACTCGTTCTACCCCTATCGAAGTTAGGAACATTGAACTTCTTGTAACAGACGAGTTATTATCCTTACTCAGGCGTTAGGAGGAAGGTTGTAGTATTGGGATCCCAGAAAGTGTAGCATTGCCAAGGTATATTGCAGAACAAAGAAGGGATAACACTACTTTCATTGTACCCCTACCAAGGGGACTCGGGATGACACTGAAGAGGGTGAGATTAGGGATTCCTTGGCCGATAAGCCGGGCGATGTTAATGCAGGTCTAGGGAAGGTGCAAATGGTAGAATCATCGTAAGGAGCACTATCCCAAACACCAACTAAATAAAGACGAGGCTAGCGTATAAGCTTCGTAGAAGTAAAACTGTCGTGGACGCAGAGTTCATTGTTACTCCCGTTGAAGAGGAATCGTCTTCTCAACACTTGGAAAGTTCGTTGAAGGGATTTTCAAATCTTAAAATTCCAGAGACATCATGATTTACAATTTTTCGAATATAAACATTGAAGTACTCAACTCTTCCACTAGGAGTGGTGAAAGCAATCTTCCTTCTAATAATGGAGAAAAATGCCGATGAGCAAGGCTACAGCCACCGGTCTGTTAGAGGGACACTCACAACCACATGCACTTCACTACACACTTTATGTTAATTGTTTGTTCAACAATTACTAATACCTCTCATTTGGTCTTTGTAGGTGTTATGTCTCAGTCCAAAGCCTTTGATCGCTTAAGAAGTACTTCATCATATTACCGATCTAGCCGAGATTTGGAGTCTGGCCGGCGCAAGGAGAGAGATGAGGATTGGGGTAAAAGCTATCACTCAAGGGAATCTTCTTCTTCTAAATGTAAGTCCCAGTCCCAAACATCATGTCAATGAAAGCAATCTAATTTTCCTGTTCATAGTGGAGATCAGCCTCCTTACCATGGCCCCTATATAACCGCATCTCAAGAGCAACATTCCGGCTACTCGAGCTCTAAAAAATCTTGCGAACGTTGATCAAGAAAACATCCTAGTGTTACTTCTGATTCACCTTTGCCAGGTATTTCTCCCGATGTTTCTACAGTAGAGACTTTGGTCGTGCTTAAGCCACTTTTCCAAAAATTTCTTTGATAGACTCAAATTCCTTCCTTCCATTCATGTAATTCCAAGGCAAGCCAAGACGAGTTCTCTTGCTTGCGTCAACATGTGTTCATGCAACACGAATCATTCCTACACTTGGCAAAAAAAGTCTCCTTGCTATTTAGAAATTTCTCACAAGAAGAAACTCAATGTAGCCCTTAATCGTAGCGAGGCACTGGCTCTAGAAAAAGACTCCTTGCTAAAGGAAAAAAGTATCTAGCTTGCCGCATTGAGGAACTTGAAGAACTTTAAAAAAGGAAATGGAGCAGAAAATCTAAGCCCAAGAAGAACCGCAGAAGTACTGCAAAGTGATTGTTGAGGCTAGGAGCTAAAAATCAAGCTTGATAAGCAGATCGCAAAAATTGAAGCTCTTAAAGAGGAAGCTCGAGAAGAAGGTTGCAAATAAATGGTTAAACAGATTGAATTTCAAGTGGAAGCTATTAAAGAATCCGGTAGCAACGAGATTAAGAACTTGTTCAATCCATTGATCATCGAGTGTGACGCCATACTTCTTATCTATCATGACTTAAGTTTCCTTAGCGAGGGTACCATGAATCACTTGATGAAGCTTGGGAGCATGTTATCGAAATAAAGAAGAGAGAAATGGATGGAGGTGAGCTTAATGAAGAAGAGTTAGTGCGGGAAATTCTTCGTGGAAACGAACCCTTGGATTTGGAACTCCGATACTTCAACATTTCTACACCTATCGGGAAAGGAGAACATATTGTAGGATCTTTAGGGGTGATCCTAAGGGTCCCTTTTCATCTCAAGCAGCTGGGACATCAATCTCCCTTGACACGGAGCAGGATATGGCTACGATCTAAACAAGACTGGCTACTAATCCAAGATGTTGTCCCATATTTTAGAAGGAGGTACACCGGCAACCACGGAGTGCCAACTAGATATGGATATCGCACTTTACTCCTTAGTATATGAAAAGTTTTGTTCTTCACTTGCAATGGTTTGTTAGCTAATCTCCATGTTTTAACAAATTTTGTAGGTCTTTCAGGCCCTAATCAAACTCACAAAAGTGGCGTTGCTGTAGAGCAACTGGAGAAACCAATTGAGGGTCCGCCAGATGCTGATGTGCTGAGGCAAGATGCTCAAGTCATTGGTGCCCTCGTTGACAATAAAGTTGAAGATCCGCTCCCAACAAACGAGTCTGACGATATAATGATTACTGGCGCCTCCAAACACACCGCCAAGATTAGCGTGAAAGAGTAGATTGGAAAGGAGGGGTTGTTGAAAAGAAAATTTAAAACTAAGCTTGTCGAGGTAGATATTGATGATCCTCATCTTGTGCCACGGCAAGTTATTCCACCTAGCGGGTCGTTTCCCGATGATCTTCCTCTTACCTCTACAAGCTCTCCTGCTAAAGGGGGTAAAAGATCCAAAAAGTGAAGCATAAGTCGCTCTACCACCGAGAAATCCAAAAAAGAGAGGAAGTCGAAGAAATAGCCACTACTTCGGCTTAATGTATGTAGTTTGCATAGTCGTTTCTTTCACTAGTTGAAGTAGTACGGATATGAATCCCAATTTTTAGGAATAACTTGCACTACTATCTTGAAACTTGTAATGTGAATAAAAGTTTATGGTTTTCTTTTGAGCTTTCATGTGAATTATTATCTAGGTAATTGAACTATTACATTCTATTCATTGTACTTGTACTTCATTTTTCATAAATTCTGGTAACAATCCACCAACTCTATCCCATGGCCTCCAAGTGGTCGTGGCCTCGAGTCATATCAAATACTAGGTTCGGGCCTTAGTATTACACTGTCGAATTCAGAGTCTTTTGAGCTACTATACTCCTGCCCCCAGTTTGGGTTTGGCGAGGCTAGGTGTTGGATAGTCGAATTCCATAGCGAGTTTATACTCCTCTCGTCGGTTTCAAGCCAGAGTTTGTGGAAAAAAGAACAATCAAACTCCACTCATCTGTTCATTCATGTTCGTATCCACACTCTAGGGATAAGATTTAGTCGACCTGGTTCGCACCTAGTCTATGTTTGTACTCTAGTCTGCACTCTGGGGACTCAGAGTTGTCTTGCGTGTGGTCGATTCATGCCCGATTTACATTTATACCCCAATCCACACTCCAGGGACTTAGAGTTATCTCGTGGGTGGTCGGTTCACACCTGATTTATGTTTATACTCCAGTCCGTACTCTAGGGACTTAGAGTTATTTTGAAGAGCAGTCGAATCACACTCTCTTTGATTAATTAATTTTCCCTCCAGGATTTGGGGTTTGATTTAGCAAGCGATAGAACATATCTAGGTCGCTTTGATTTTGTCCTAGTTCCACTATTGGGTAGGAAATATTCGATCATAGATTGTCGGCCATATTCATTCCATATTGTGTATTCCATCCTTTGGATTTTGAATGATAGTTGTTAAATGAACAAGTAGATTGAGCTCATCTTGTATAATCCCATTGGGAGTTAGCATGATTGATTGATTTCAAACTTTGGGTGCCTCTCTATACATATCGACATTAATCAGTTTCGCTCTGTAATTAGAATACAATGCAATACTGAACATAAACACTATGGAAGCCTGAAACTTTATTCATTAAATGAAAAGGAAATAACATAATCTGTCTTTTTACACATTCGAAAAATCAAATGCTAAAGCAGATTTTGAAATGTAAATATAACTGAAATATAAAGGAAATAAACTATGTGAAATAGCATTGTAAATGTTTGCTATTCCTTACCTTTGGAAGTAAAATGCCATAGATAGTCGCTAGCTTGAAGTCCTTCTCCAAGCCTTTGTTCAAAGACATACGGTCCTTCCCAGATTGGATTCATGTGCGATGGTTTAGGAAAAACCCGTTTCAAGATGAGATCACCCATTTCGAATGTTCTCAGTCGAATTTTAGTTTTGTAATTTCAAGCGACTCGATGTCAAAGTATAACCGCCTTAGATCGGCTTCTTCGCGTTTCTCGTCTCTAAATTCTAGAGATACCAAGAGGAGATCTTTATTTGTTTTGGGATCGTATTAAGTCACTCGATGAGAAGGGACTTCGAGTTCAACAAGAATAGTGGCTTCGAAATCGTAGGCAAGGGTGAATGGAGTATGACCAGTCGCAGACTTGTGAGTAGTCCTATAAGCCCAAAGTGTTGTAGGGAGTTCATTCCCTCACTTGTGTCTACCGTTCTCCAAATGCATCTTAAAAATTGACTTCATGATTTTAGTTATAGCTTCAACTTGTCCATTCGGTTGAGGGCGTGCAACCGCTGCAAATCTCTTTTCTATGCAATATATTCGAAAAAAGTCTTTAAATTCAGCACTATAGAATTGAGTCCTATTATTAGCTACAATGGTCCATGGAAGAACGAAGCGACATATAATGTTACAGATAATAAAGTTGATTACTTTCTTAGTCATGATAGTGGATAAATGTTTTTCCTCGGCTCATTTGGTGAAGTAATCAACTGCAGCGATAGTGTACTTCACGCCAGCTTTAGAGATCGGTAAAGAGCCGATGATGTCTATACCTCCACATGGCAAAAAGCCATGTACTGGTCGTCTGCGAGATTTCTGTTGGTAGAGACCTTGGAGCTTTTGCATATATTTGGCATTTATCACATTGTCTTACATAATCAGCTACATCTTGTTCTATGGTTAGCCAATAATACTCTTAATGGAGTATTTTAGTTGCCAATGTCTGCCCCTAGTATGATTGTCGCATTCTCCTTCATGAAACATGTTTCATCTCATCGTGAGTGACATACCAGAGTAGAGGGACTGAAAAACCTTTCATGTACATAATTTCTTCTTGAATAATACACCATGAAGCTTTATGAAGGACTTGTCGCTTTCTATTTCTTCTATCAGGCAGGACTCCGTGTAGTAAATATTCTATGATCGGGGTCATCCACTGTTCCCTTTCAATCTCTACTTCCAGATTTTGATCAACTTCCATCATGTTTGTATTTGATGCATTTAATACTTCGACCGAAACCAAACCTATCTGATGTGCATCACTGGTACCAGCGAATTTTGACGATGAATCAACCTCCCAGTTTTGATCTCATGCAATATGTGAAATGTCATAGTATTCAAATTCTACCAATAACTCTTGAAATCGGGTAAGGTATGGGGCAAGCCATTGTCCCATAGCCTGATAGTCCACCCTAACTTGATACAACACCAATTGCGAATCGCAAAAGATTTCAACAGATTTTATCCCAAGTTGTCTAGCGAGTTTAAGTCCAGCAATCAAAGCTTTGTACTCGGCTTCGTACACCTTCTTCCAATTCAACAGGTAATTCCACATAACCAACAGCTTTGGTTGCAACGCCACTAAAACCATGTATACGAGATTTAGATGGTTTTAAATCTTTGGCTTCCATTCTCATATTATCATATTCCTTTTAGAAGATTATATTCACCGAACTTCCATAGTTAATAAAAACCTTCTCACCAATACAGGACCAATCATAGCTGAAATGACCATCGGGTTGATTGTTGGAGCCTCTACTTTGTCTACATCCCTATTCCTAAACACAATATCATCTTCCATTGTGCGTTGTTATTTTGCCGGAGCTTCATCTTTCGTATTCGAACAGCATTCAAAATCTACATGCCTAATCATGCTAGCATAGCGCTCCATCTCTGGCCAACTCATATTCTACAAGTGCGGTCCTCTAACTATCGTATTTATCACTAGTTTTCCACCAGTCCACACAAGCTCCTTAGCCCTACGTTGAGCTTGTCCTTGATTAGGGTCAGATATCTCATGCCCACCATCTTGCTAGGTTTTTACAAAATGTTGCGATTTTCTTTCCCAAGTTAGCTTTTCTATAACATCCTAGATATGCCTGCATTCATTAGTATTGTGCCCATAGCGCTCATGAAACCGATAATATTTCTCCATCTCCTTTTGGTTCTCTGTGGACTCTTTTGCAGGCAGCTTTCTATACCGCTTGGTATTGCAAGTAGACAAATATATATTTTCCAGGGACGTATTCAGTAGCATGCTATCACACATTGGAATCCTAGGCTTTATCCTTCCAGAATCCCTCTTTTGTTGATTTGGAATATTCTGAATGCTCACTTGGACTTTCCAAGAACTGTCATCGAACTATTTTATTGCAATGTTTATCTGAACTACTTCTCCACTAGGTCCCGCAACGTTCTTTTTTCTAGAGGACCTAGCTTCCTCCTTCTCAAAAACTGAGCTACCTTTAAAGAAAAATGCTCCAATGTGGTAGGCGGTTTACCAAATAGCCAATCGCCAAACTCGGACTCCGGATCAATCCTTTTTTGTTACGGCCATAAGTATAGCGTGATTATTCGGATTACGGATCTCCATGGAAACTGTATGAAATCTCTACAATTAATCTTTCAATGACTCCTCTAGAGCCTGGATCACACTAGAAATGGACATCACTTCTTTAGGACGAATCACGTGCATTCTAAATTGCTCCATAGACTTAGTTGCCTACTCATCGAATCTAGAAATTAATCACGAGGGTAGTCTCATGAACCACATCATCGCCATTCTGGAAAGGGATATAGGAAGGCTTCTACACTTGGTCACATCATTAGCTCGTGCTGAATCCATCAGCCATTCGTATCTCATAATATGCAGTAATAAAACCAATAGCAAACAAAGACAACGAAGAATGCACTTTCATCACAGACAACGACAACGAAGAAGAAAAGTGGAAATAATCCATCACATAGCCAATAACAGTAATAAAACTAACATTTGCAAATTTACAATTGGGAGACTATAAATTCTTAACGGACTTGAACAGAGAAGAGCAAAACATAATCAAAAATTTTACTTGCATTGACAGGACCAAAGAAGTAAGTTTATAAATATTGATGCTAATGCTACATATTAAAATAACTTTAATTACTTGATTCAAATTTTTTTGTCAAAATAAAGAAGTAGCATGGGATGATAAAAACACTATCAAAGAATGATGCATAATAACAAAACATGTGCTCTAACAGGTGCTTGAAGGAAACTTCAAAGATGGACATGCATATATATTTATTTTTTGTTTAATAGTACTATTTTCAATCAAAATAACTGCAGAAATTGATACCTAATGTTTGTTTGATTGGAGTTGTTATTTAGTAATTTTAAAATTATTTTGACGATCATTTATACCAAAACTAATACAAAATATTTGGAAAAAAGATACATAATTTCTATTTGATGGAAGTTGATGCTTTCTAATTTTTAAACTATTTTGACTGTTATGTATAGAAAAAATGATATCAAAATAATGCAAAAACTTATACGTACTATTTGATTCATTGTAATTCATGCTTAGTAATTTTAATAATTATTTTGATTGTCATCTATACGAAAACTTATACCAAAATATTTACAAAAATGATACCTAGTTTATGTTTGATAAAAGTTGATGCTTTTTAGTTTTGGAAATTATTTTACTGCAATATATAATAAAACTAATGCCAAAAAAAATGCAAAAACCGATACTTGTGTCTGTTTGATTGGTGTTGACTCTTGGTGATTGTCATTTATACTAAAAATGACACCAGAATATTCGCAAAAATGACACATTAGTTTCTGTTTGATAAGAGTTGATGCTTTGTAATTTTAGAAACTATTTTGACTATTACTTACAAACAAACTGATAAAATATCAAAAACTAATACTAATACTTTTTAACATATACTATTATTATTTAAAATATAAATACTATTTATTATTTAATACTACTTTACCAATAACAAAAAGTTACAATTTCATATTGTTAATATAGATAACAGATTGGTATATCTCAAAATGTAGGGTGGTAGAGCACAACTATGCGTCCAAGAAATTTTATCATTATTAACAATTTTTACAACAAATCTACTAACGATGAATAACAACTTACTTTAGTTTAATTAGTATACATTTGAGATATACCAATACAATTAATATTAATTTATTCATGAAACGTACGACTAAATGTCTTTCAACGCTTTGTACATTGCTGACAAGTGCTTGAAGAAAACTCTTGTATCTTGGCTCGTCATTTGGTTGGCTTCGTGATTCCATACTTGTTTGCACCCATATTAGCTTGCTTCGGAGTCTAAATGATGGAATTGTTAAAGAACAGAGTTGCAGCTTCAAGTACTCGTGGAGATTAATGGAGAATTGCATTGAACTAATGAAACAACATTGGAAATTGGCTATTGGCATCAAGTAAGACTAGTAAGCAGAAGATGGACTTTATAAGGCAAGATCTTCTATGAGTTTTGAACTCAGAAGCTATACAAGTATACGTATATTGGATCACATATAAAATTGTATGGTGAATAGTCATGCTCCATAGTATACGAAATTTTTAAGAAATTATTTCATTTCAAATGAGCAAGTAAACCATTGTGCGAGATCGTGGTCTTAATACAATTGAATACAGCAATGGTCACGATCATGTTATGTTGAAAACAACAATGAACTAAGCACTATAGATGGTCCTACGAATTTGATCACTAAAATGTTTGATATCTTTACTTAAGTGAAACTTATTCCATTTACTCAGCATGTTAAGAATTACTATATGCATTTTTGTAAAGAAATCTAGTGCAGTCTTTTAGTAAAGGGTTTCTCTTTTTGATCGGCTCGTCCATTTATAAGAGAAAATAGGAGTTTGATAGTGGAAGTAATATTTGCATGGTTAGGATGAAGATAGAGTGAATGGTCACATCTGCTTCATCAGACATCGAAAATGGAATTATGGAAAATATTCGTAGAAGAGTAATAAAGAACGAGAAATGTGATTCCTATTACAAAATATTTTTCTTACAGAAAAATATTCTCTATAAGATTTATTTCTTTAAGTTCGAGAGCCTTGACCCGATATTCTCAACTGTATATTAGTACAGTAGAAGAAATGAATAGCTTATGGTAAATGATTGAATAGAGCTTCGTGTTTCAAATGTTGTTATTGTAACTACATAAATTATGGGAGCATACTACATAAATGTTGATGAATGCATCAAGTTTTGAAAAATTATTTTCATGTATAGCAACTATTATTTATGAAATAATTATTATTTTTGGTTAAGATTGAAAATAGATGCAGCTTTGTTTTGATATAAATATTTGAATATCCATTAACAAAAAACTATTTTTGATACGTCGATGATGATATTTATTTCAGTGACAATAATGATGTGTTAGCTATATAGAAACTACATATTTATCTAAAATATTTAATAATTAATTTATAATTATGGACTGAGCTATATCTTTCATAAATTATTCCTTAATCATACGATTTTGAATCATATAGTACTTGTGTATGACATCCCAAATGATTACTGGCAAATCACTCGTTTGGTGTAAGTAATAAAAGATTTAATGAACTTTCTCGGGTTGATATATATATATATATATATATGGATGTATGCAGTCCAATGTCTAATGAAACTGAAAGAAGATTCACTTACTTTGCTAACTTCTTGATGAATTTTTATCAGATATGAACAGGTGTATTTGATACACAAGTTAGATACCTATGATAAGTTCATAGAATATAAAAAAAAAGTAGAAAAATATAACATGTAAAATAAATAAAGGAAATTGATAGAATATGAGTATCTAGGATAAGAGTCCTAAGAGCACCTAAAAGAGAATACAATTCATTGTCAAATTCATTCCTCCATATACTACATAATGGCGTATCGACAAGGAGTGATAGGACTCTGTTGGGAAATGTACGATTGATAATGATTGAAGATGAGTTACTTTTTTCTATAAAGATGTGTGATTAAGAGTAAGTACATATGTTGAATTTTATTTCATCTAAAGATGATCATACGATTCCATATAAGATATGAATTAGGAATAAATCTCATCATAAGAAGTTTATGATATGCGGTTGTTCGACCTACTTTATGTCTGTAAGTTTCATGGACACATGACTGAATTTATTTTATGTAAGTCTATAGGTAGTTACTAAAAAGTTCGAAATGCCTATTCCATCACACCGAAAAATAAATTGTTGTTTCAAGACACTACACTTCTTAACAATGAAGTTTCTTTCCAAAGAAATTAGTGGTAGTCTGACGAACTTGGATATGATCCATAACTTTAACATGGAAACGGATTATGTGGATGAAATAAATTTAAACCATCTCAAAATGGACGCAGCTCATTGGAATGTCTAATAGGAAATCTTGGACATTGAAGTGAAACTACGAGTTTCTTGTTGGTATCAAGAAAATGGATTGTAAGCAATGACAATTTCATCACTTGACAATAAGTCATGGAGAGTATAGATTCTACCACATGGCATGATGCACTAAATCCGAAAGGGATTTCAAGCACATTAGCAAATTTTGGTAATTGTATACGAAATGATACGGTCCATTGTCCGTAAGTGACTTTTTGAGAAGAAGATTGATATAGATGGAAATGTATAAAGCAAGGTTGATCGGAAATGACTTTGTTGATTTCAAATGTTGAAACTATTAAATAAAATCTGTCAGTCAACGTGCTTAAGTCCACTCGAATTCCACTCGCAAATTATCACATAATAAGACAATGACTTTTGGCATATCGACGTTGGAACAAAACTTCTAAATAATGATTTAGAGGAGACTATTTGCACGCTATAGCCAAATTGTCTTGAAATCAGTGAGAGCGATAATAAAGCTTGTAGACATATTAAGATATAATCTCAAAACAAGCATGAGGTTGAGCATGTTTTTTGGCAGAAAAATCAAATAGTTTAGTTTGGTTAAAATACAAAGGAAGCATGTGCCTATAAGTAAGATATAGAATCAAAGTACTAGGACATTACTAATACTATAAGTAAATAACAAGTCATTGATTGGTAAAAATGTACCATGTTGAAATCGTAAAGTTTGGTTGCTTAATTCTCGATGATAGATTCAAAAGATACGTCCTTTATGCTTGGTATAAGAGGATGTTGGGATTGCCTCAGTCTATATACACAAACACCATATTAAAATATTTAATACATAACATATGAGATGGATTATTTATGCATTAGCAACAAGAACTATCATATATTCTATGTTATGTGCTTGAACATAATTCACTTTTGCACTTGGAGCAGTGAGTGAATATCAAATCTCACTTAAAATCACTGAACGGTAGTTAAGAGTATTCTCAAGTATTTACGAGATACTAGAAAATTATTCATGGAAACAACAAACTCGTGTGAAGTAGCGTTTGGATATAAACTTCAAAAGTGATATTGAATATGGTATGTTAATATTAAATTCATGTTCACAATTAACAAAGGGGCATTAAGTTGGAAATGAACCAAATGAAAGGTTATGGTATATTCAAATAAATGGCTAAGTACATTGCATGGAGTAGTGTTGCAATAAAAGTAGCGTGTGTGTTTATATATATATATATATATATATATATATATATATATATATATATTTAAAGGATAATTAGAGATAGTTCTCACCATTTAGAATCTGATAAAGTATTGTGATAGCAATGATGCAATATAGATTGTAGTAGGAACCAATAATGAAAAGAGGTCGATATATGTTCTATGTAGTTAACACGTCGTAAAAGAGTTTATTAATGACAAAGAAGTATAACCGAAAAGTAGATACAAAATAATAGTATTACAGATCCACTCAATAAGGCCTTTTCTTAGTTTTGTCTAGGAAAATTGATCATGTGTATGGTTATGAGTCACCATAATTTTCTACAAGTGCAAGTGGGAGACTGCTAGAGTTAATGGTGTTTCCTATAGGCAATTGTGTAATTTGATTATATAACGTTACTCTTATAACGAATCTTGTTCGAAATAAAGTAAGCTTCTAGTTGTTTTCTATTATATATATTACTGTGTTTCAATATAAATAGTATTATAAACACACTAAATATACACAGGTAGAAAATATTAAGAAAAATTATTTAATAGATTGAATTTACAAACGTGTTCATAAGCATGAGTATCGAATCAATAAAATAAATACTTGTATTTAAGTAATTCTAGTCAAGATGTGTCAAGAATGGAATATCGATATATTCGTTAAGACTAGTATATTAATGTTCTCCATAATCGATGGTGAATTACTCATAACCATTAGAGCACCAATAGGTTATGTACATGTAGATGTTTAGAATAACTATAAAACAACTCAATGAGAGTATTCTATAGGTTAAAAGGAAAACAAAAGATCTCATGTGACGATCCTTAATAATCTTTTGATTTGATTATATAGAATTTCAAAGGTCTAAAATATACTTGGATTATGGTCAGTCACATGAAAACGTGGATCATGTTAAGGCCATAGTTGGGTATAGTTGAACCACTTGAAGTGAGATACTATTTGAGAGAGGATTCATCTCATTCAAATAGAGGTTTAGTATCATTGCAATTGACTGCCAACGTAAAGTCAAAGTCTTAGCCAAGGAAAATTGGTGAATTGATAATTATTATCATATTGAGCCATTGACTTTAATGTTGGACTATGCAATTTACTATAGATGTTAATTGAGTTTTGATAATCAACCAAGCTTTAGATATCTAAGTGATATATTGATTAAGAAGAGAAAGTGTGCATAATATATCGTTGCTTAAGAGCGTCGATTTAAAAGATATGAAATTAGATTTCACCTAGATAATTTGCAAGTAATTAAACTCATGTCCACTATTGTACTTTAACAAAGTCTGAATAGGCTTTAAAAATTAAATTGTTTAAATATTAGTGTGGCCGAGTTCGCGTTTGGAAGTCATACGGCCGCAACTCTTAGTTTCGACCGAATATAATTTAAATCTATTTATTATGAGAAAATTAATATAATGATTATATTAAATAATTTTTTGTTATTTTAATTATTATTATAAGGCCTAAAATTAATTAACAAAATATGTAATTATTTGTTCGGCCAACATAATAATTTAAACATACTAAACAATATATATGTGTGCATGTTTGTATATTATTTTGGTATACTGAACTTTTAAAAAAAATTAGGCAGGTTAAAATATATATGGGATGAATTAGTTAAATAGATCGATTAATTAAGTGAGATAAGATCCCACTTATAATGGGTCATACTTTGAACAGTGGATCTATGTAAGATATTTTACATAGTCGACCAGTACTGCTATAAATATACCTAGATGCCACATTCTAAAAAGAGAATTTCATTCTCTCTTCATAAAATAAATAATATCTTAGTTGTGGGCTTTGCAACTCAACTATTGAGTTAAAGAATAGTTCTCTCAGATGTAAGGTTGATGGCTCGAGGTGTGTTCGATCGGCAGGACCATTGACGATTTTAATTAAAATTGGTTTGAACTAAAATTTGGTTCTAAAAATTAAATTTATGTTTATATATACATATAATTTTATTTTAATTTCTTGTGTGCATGTTCACACATATCATAATGCAAATGCTGTTCTATAGCTTCTGATCGATGGTCAACATCGACAGTAGCTTACATCATCATAGGGAGATTAACTAAATTCATTTATGTCATCTTGATGTGGAGAGAATCGAGCATGTGATTGGATAACTTTGGCAATCTTCGGTTGTAAAGGAGGCAAATAAGATCGAATTAGGATTTCTTGACACAACAACGATGTTGGCTCTGGTGGTATCGATCAACAAATCTTGAGACGGGGAGATATAAAGACATTTTATCTAGTTGCTTGAAGTACAGCGAAGTTTTTGATAATGGCGATTATGTTTCGCTCTGAAATAATGAAGATGGAGGTAAGTTTACTTTTAAGTCCTTGTCAAGTCACAAATTATAGTTAAGCCCCTAAAACTTCAAATTTGAATAACCCTACATATGAAGTCCTTTTTGCCTACAACTTGCAGTGTTGGGTTTATATTGAAATCTTAATACATAGGTATTGTTTAACTACATATCATACGATTATATGACACTATTATTTAGATATTCATATATATGTATATGTATGTATGCATGTATGTACGTACGTATGTACGTATGTAGTTGTTATTCAGATATGTGTAAATAAACACTATTGACAAAAGTTAATATATTATGACATTATTTGTTTGATTCGAATATTTGATATTTGAATTAAGAAAAATTATAATCATTTAAATTTAAAACATTAATAATAAAATGAATATAAAAATTTCTATCCTAATTTATATTAAAATTACTTCGTAAGTTATTATCATTAATATATATATATATATATCATTATTATATGATTATCAGATTTAACTTGGAATAAATGTTAGTTAATTTGATAATGAATTATCTTGATAAAATTTTTGAACAAATAAAAACATTGTATATCATATTAATAGTAATATAGTGATAATATAATGCAAGTTAAAATTCAAATCAAAATCGTCCTATAAAACAATAAACATGATTTAATGAATGTTATCAACATTATTCATGGTGATACTATAAAAATTTAGTGCATAATAAACACAATTTTTTTTTTTTGAAATTTGCCATCATTTACCTAGCTATAGATACAGCTAATCCAACATTATTCCAAACATCACCATTGTTTGGGTGGTTTGATAATATTAATTGAAGTCTATAGTTAAGTTAAAAATGATATACTAGCTTAGAATAATTATATTTAGTTAACATACACATGTTATTCTATTATAAGCGATTTTCTTTTGCCTCTCAAGGGAACAATGAAATACATATAATAATCTGCATATTATGAATTTTTAAGATATATATCAACATATAAAAAATATATTTGTAAAAGTGTGGTTTTAAAGTGAAGCATAACTACATCGCACAAACTTTGTAATTTTATATATTTATAGGTTAAGAAATAAACAAATTTGAACGAACAAATAGCTCTAAAATTAAGTATATTCTCATATTAAAGCCTGAGCATACTTTAAAGAATATCGGTTCAATTATGTGTCAATGGAAAATCAATAGATGTGTCTTTATGATAGAATGAGTATAATCATTTTCGTTAACATTAATTGAAGGATCGAGCATTTAGCAGTAGTCTTCTTACTAATAATTATTTTGATCCACAAATCTTCAACATATCTGGTAGTAAGGTTACATAAATTATTCAATACATTAATACCTATCATCATCAAAATATGTATAACCTCTAAGACATGACATTACAATAACTACCAATTTAACTTTATGAGATAGCATGCAATATATAAAATGAAAAAAATATTCTTTTATTGATTCATGCGACTTAATTTCATCATTATTGTGAGCGGGATAATTGTTAAACTATTTATAAAAGAAGAAATAAGAGTACATTCAAATGTGAAAAAAAAACCGTTATAACACTATGTAGTATACATTATAATAAGTTATCGGCAACTGACATAATTTAGGTTGCGAAATTTTGTACTATTGTCTTAAAGTTTATAGGTATACTAAGAAGATACAAGTGTGCAACTTTAGCACCAACTCACATCTAACTTATACTACTATAACTATTATGTCACCCTCCACTTGTTAAAAAATATGTAAACAAGTCTTCAAATTCTGACAAACTATGACAATTTCCATAAATTCTTTTAAATAAGAAATGAGTTTGAAAAACTTTAATAATATTATAAAGGGAAGCCAAACTCTAAATTTTACATAAAAGTTTTAGTAAGAACACAAATTCCATATATGCGTAGGATAGCAATTCTTTGAACCATTTTAATCTTGCTATTCTAATATTTCCTACATATTACTTGTGTTATTTTAGTTTTCTCGCAAAGGTAATAATATAGAACTTGCTTTGCTTTATTTTATTTAACTTAAATATGAAAATTTATTCAATTCATACTCAATAATTTGAGATGCATTTTTAAATCTCAAGTCCTTTTTATATAGCAATAAATTGTTATTAGTGTAAAAATCAATTATTCCACTTTCATTTTCTTCCAAAATTGCCGAAGTTATTTCGGATGTATAATCTTTTATGGTTAGCTGATGATCATTTTATTTAGCTTATTTCGAGTTAATCTTCGCCGATATCTTTATAAATAATAATAATAATATACTAATAGGAGAAACCCAACTCTATTTAAGAATTCATAAGTTTCAAGAACTAAAGAGTACTATATTGGCTTTAAGGTGATAAGAAACAAAATATATGGAGCCAGCTATTAATAATAATGTGATAACATATTTGATTCACGATTATTGGAAGGACCTTATCCTAGAATCTTGAGAAAATTATGTACTCATAGAGTAAACCCAAATGTTTTTTGTGTATGTTTTATTTTTCTCGCACCGTATTAGTAATATATACAACACATATTATTAAGGAATTATCTATGCGATTTCCAAAAATTCTTAGTTTGTTAAGAACTTCTACATGATACATTCATGAAATTTAAGACTAAACTGTCATGTTGTTTTTTGAAGTTTTCAAAAATGTTTGCCACGGTAGGGGATTCAAGGGACGACAACTCCCCTAAATGGGGAAACATCCTCACAAACGTCAGTCGACCTAACCGATCAAGTCGTGGGGTTTTAGGGTGAACACTTCTTAGCGAGATGCGAGTAGTGCCCTATTCAAAAATGATATAAGTTGTTAATGTGCGACTATTACAATAATCATAATTTCTGAGTCGATTTAACTATTCATTTCAAAAAATACATCCATTCGTGAGTCATCGTGTGTGTATCTATGTATTTATATTCTCGTGCTACACGTGACTTCAGCTTCAACATTACTAATAAATACCGCTACATTTTCTCCTTCCAGGACCGGCCTTGGTGAACTTGAGGCCCAAGGCAAAAACATTCAAAGCTTAATTAGTCACTTTAGGTGTAGGAGGACCCATATGTACAATCGAAAATAGGCAGGGAAAAAATATAATGTTGGAAAGAATTAAACTCCAATGGTTGATGGACACATGAGATTTTTTACCACTGAACTATACTCATTTTTGATTATTTTGGAACATGTTAACTTTATATATACAATTAGAAAATTTTATGACCTAAATAAATCGGGGGCCCTAGACCACAACCTAGGTGGCCTTTGGCCAGCGCCGGGCCTTCCTTCTTCACATGACTTCAACTCCAACATTACTAATAAATACCACTACATTTCCTCGTTCCACCGTCAAAAGAACAAAGTTTTATATTCTAGTTAAATTCTTGTAGTGACAAACTTGAATCAAACACACTCATCATACACACAAATAATATCATGACAAATATACAAGTAGGCACATATCTAACTGCTTTTAATCTATAGAAATACCTTCCATAACTATCAATATCTGTAAAAGCAATACAAAGCCTAATCATTACTCCATATGCGGGAAGATCTAACAATAAATTTCATTACCATCTTCTAAACCAGATTCATTCCTCTATACTTCCTTATAATTGTACCAACTATGAACCACAACCGTACACATTGCTATTTTCGTTTCTTCACTAAACCCCTTATACAACTCAAACAAGCACTCTACTTCCTCGAACCTTCCAAGCTCTCAAATCTAAATCATCCCTTTTAGAAAAGTCATTAAGCAACACTGAACCATGCTTATACCTGTCCACGTTTCTCCCAACTTTGAGAATCGGCTTCGTGTATAAGTTCCTAATGGTATTGTTTAAGAACTTCTAAAGGTCTAACTCCATTTTCTACTTTCCATAACTTGCCAATGTAGTTTCAAGGGAATTAAAAACGCAACCAGTAGCAGAAATACGAACAACCAGAAGAATGGAATAAAAGCAATTGATATGATCAGAATATAAAATGGGGATTTTAAGGCTTGCCTTAGCAATCTCCTTAAAATTTTGATTCACAAAGCTTACCAAGATACGATATAATCTATTCGGTCGAAATTGTAAAGAGAATGTGATCAGTATTCTCTATTAGTTATATGCAGTCGGTCATCCCTTCCGGATAAATATGCATGTCCAACGGGTCGCACCCATTTCCGTTTGCTGCTGCCGTTCCATAAAAGATTGTGACTGTTTAAATTTAAAAGTCGCATCTTTTCAAAAAAATTGTTCAAAAAAACGGCCATGTTTTTTAGCAAAAATAAGATATCACCCGAACTCGACTCGGTACGGGCGACTCGAACTCCATTTTCCTACTTTCCATAGCTTGCCAATTTAGTTTCAAGGGAATTAAAAATGCAACCAGTAGCAAAAAACGAACAACTAGCAGAATGGAATAACAACAATTGATATGATCAGAAAATCAAATGGGGATTCTATGGCTTGCCTTAGCAATTCTCCTTAAAACTTGGTTCGCAAAGCTTACCAAGATACAATAGAATCTGTCCGGTTGAGTTTGTAAAAAGAATGTGATTTGTATTCTCCGTTATGTATATGTAGTCGGTCATCCCTACGGAATAAACATGCCTGTCAAATGTGTAGCGCTCGCTATAGTTCGCCGCTGTCGTTCCACAAAAGATTGCGACAGTATATATTTGCATCTTTTCAAAAAAAAAACTGTTCAAAAAAACAACCATGTTTTTTTAGCAAAATAAGATATCACTCAAACCCAGCCCTAAGGGCCAATATAAGGTTTGAGGATTTGATATATATCTATAAATATTCTCTTATTTTGGTCAATAGGGGAATAATGTATATTTCATTCATATTTGGAATTCCAAGAGCCAATACTTCCATAGTAGAATCAATTAATCTATCATAAGGAAACAAATGTTGGCTCTGCTTCTGGGCCCATAGAAAAAACTTTGAGGAGCCCTTTTTGGATAGCACATGTGGCCTAGTTGGTGAATGGTCACGGATAGAGATCATTTCTAAGAAAGGCGAATCAAGCATATTAAAATTCAAATACAATGGAGTTATCAGAATATGACTTTGACAATGCTGATGAGAGCTTCTGGATTCTTCTTACTTGATCCATGATGGATGCTCTAGAAGCAAGAGTTGTTCTAGAAGCGACCAGGATATTATGTTTTCAACTAGGCATTGAGAATAAACAGATTTTGTAAGGTAAGGGAAGTGGTCTGGTTTTGGTTGGTTGTTGAAAAGAAATTGCTTTTAAGGTTTTTAGAAGAAAGGAGTTTTAATTGCTTCTAGCTCGTCCAAGCTCCACATGGATTCGTTAACTTAGTAATGGGTTCTTTTGGTTCAGATTTGTTAATGCGTGTAGAAGGGATGTGACAAGGCGAAAAGCATGTAGGTTTTTGGGCAGGTTGTTTCTAAAAGAAAACATAGCATAAACTACAAGTGCGTTGTGATTTTTGTTTGTACCAATGTGGTTGAGATGAAGGGAATGGGAAGGAGTTGAAACTATTGAAGTGAAGGACGAACAAGTATTTTTTTAGTTCAAATGAGGAATTTACTCAAACATTTTGTGGGCTGAATAGAAATATTGGGAGTTTGAACAAAGATTGAAAATCTGTAGCTCAAACGCAGAAATTATGTAACAGTCCTGAAATGATAGCCTGTGTGTTGAAAAGCTAAAACGGGAAAATGGCAATTTCCTGCCGTGTTCGTAAGAGGCAATCATGGAATCGTCAATAATGGTGGCTGGTGACAGCAACAAGGCATCTGAAGTATAAGCTGGAGCAGCCATAGCATGAGGAGTCCGAAAATGTAACGACCCTTAATTCTCGATAAATTAAAATATTTAAATTAAATGATTTTTGGAGTTTTGTTGTGAAAAGAAAAAACTTAAGATTTAATAATAAAAAATAACTAGAATAAAATGTAATAGTATTCATTTAAGGTAATTGCTAACTATTTTAATGTAACTCCAATTAATTGAAATGATTAAAAAGTCATAATTTGTTATGATTGTAAATTTTTGTAATAAGTGTGTATTAATTGATAATTGGATTAAAAGAATAATTGATAATTTAAATGTTATATTAATTGGTGAAATAATATGCAATTAATTGTAATTGGATAAAATTAGTGTTGTATAAGTGGTTATAACATTTGTTTGTAGGTAATAGAGCTATAAATGTGATTAAATATAGAAAGATGATTGTTATATGTTACCTGTTTATTTAATCAGTTAAACTAAATAAGAAATCAATTGAAATTAAATGTAATTAAATATTACGTTAATGTAAATTAAAATTACATTAAAATGAATTAGAGAATATTAATTTAATAAGATATAAACCAATGTTAAATATGCATATAGAATAATGATTGATTAAATAAAAAGATTAACATCAAAATATATGGATTTAATTGAAATTAAATTATAATTGACGAATTTATTTATAGTTAAAATTGAACATTGTAATTGGTGTAATATTTAAAACTGAATTGATATGTAAATTTGTTTTAAGTTATTGTAAACGTCTAAGCAATCAAAAATGATGAAAATGTTATTAAATTTGAAATTGAAAAGTGATTTATTCAATTTAATAATAACTAGTTTATTTAACGTGAAAATAGCCATTTTGGCCAATGTCTCGGATTTCGACGAAACCAGTTTCTTCAGTTCTGTAACAGTGAATTATTGTAAGATTTCAAGTTTCGCTATGATTGGACTTGTTGTTTGATCGTACGAACTCGAAACGCGTAGAAATCAATTTAATTGAATTCAATTTGAAATAAGATTATTTTAAAGCTAACTTCTTCATACGATGAAATTAGGACTTGAAACCTGTTCCATTATGTTTAAAAATATCAAAAACATCTATCTTGATATGATGGATGACCCACTTTCGTTTCGGAAGCGAGAAGGGCTTTTTGGGTCGATATTCGTTGTTCGTACAAATTCGATATGTGTTATTTTCTTATCGGGCTTTGTTAATATAAATTATCTTGTTTCCCCAAACCTTAGTAGTCATTTTTCTTATTCTGTACGTACATCAACTTCTGTCTATCTCCTTTTCAATGGCAGAAACAAATTCAATCTCAAAACCCCAAATTCAATCTTCAAATTAATTTCAAAATTTAAACTCCTCCAAACTCTGTCATTTTATATACCGCTTTGAAACTCTCGACGAGCGCAAGCTAGATCTGCAATTTGTTTTTCGATTTGGGTCTGTCCAGAATTTGATGAATAAACCTCGGCTGTTCATATGTGGTTGTTGGATTGGACGGTGGATCTTTGTCTACGAGCGATCGGGGCGTTGCGTTGCGTAGAGGAGGACCAGAGCTTTGCGTCGGTGGGTTCGTGATGGTCAGAAGGGGCGTGGGTTCACATGGAATCACCTATATATGGCGGCGAGGGTGGTGTCTAGTGGCGCGATCGGAGGGGACTTGGCCTATGGCGTTGGGTGCAGCTCGGGGAGATGGACACGGTGATGGTCTTGGATCTGGGTGGAATTCATCATGGCGGCGTCGAAATTTGGCCAAAGGCCGGCGGTTGAGGGAGCTTGTATGAATTAGGGTTCAGACGCGATAGAGCATAGTCGAAGTAGAGATGACGTGGCCTGGTAAGCGTATACGTTTTCTTTTTTTATATTTTATTCAAATTTTGATTTCAAATCTTCTAATTATCATTACTTTGACATACATGATCAGATTTTCACGCAGTTTGTTTCGTTGGGATCATATAAGAATCCTAGACATTATATAACTAGTTTAGATGAATTCTGAGACTGTTCAAATTTGGACCCTATTTTGGATTTCAAATCGATTTGAAAGCAAAAGTGAGTGTTTTAACCTACTCACTACTACTAAATTATCTTATGTTAGTTAAATTAAATTTATGACGCGATTAAAAATTAATTGGTTGATGTATGATATATTTAAATTATCATTCCATTTAAATGTAACTTTTATTGCATTTAATCGTCATATAATTTAATATTTAAATTTAAAATTTCGAGTTAATATCTGTTATTGATGATCAGTAAATTGTTATTATTTGTTGGTTGATTTGGATGATGATTGTGATGGATGTTTGATTGTTGATATTGGGTGGCTGGATGTTATATTTTATACTGTTATAAAACTACAAGTTCCCTATGAGTTGAAATGATACATACCGAAACGATCTATAGATTATGGAAAATGGTTATGGGTTGAAATGATAGACTCGAGCAAATTTATGGATTTTATTTTAATTCTTGATTGCAGGTTGAAATGATATATACCCGTAAATTTAAATAGTTACATATTGAATTATCACTTGACCATATGGTAGAAAATTATATATGGACATGAGATTGGTTAAATTAAATTAAATCTTTAATCATTGAATCTAGTTAAACGATATTTGGAAATAGAATTTGACTGATATAAATTGAATAGTTTTAAGTAATTATTTAAAGGATTTAAATTGAAATTTTAGAGGGTAATTTGATGTATAAACGACATCCATCGAAATTCGGTTTTGATTTGAAATCTGGATATGGTCCAGATTTGTTAAAATGGAAGAAATAGTTAAATGTGATGTTAATTCTAAATTTATTATCTTAATATAAACTGTAAAAGGTTTGTTTAAATTCTAATTATTAAGATTTCAACTTTTAAACTAAATTAATCTATTTTAATTATTTTAAACCACTTTAATCTATTTAAAGTATTTTATCTATTTTAGTCTATTTTAAATCTATTTAAGTCTATTTAAAGTATTTTAATCTATATAACCTACTTTAATTCTATCTAATCTAGTTTAAATCTATTTTTTAATTATATTAATCTATTTTGATCTATTTTATACTATATTAAACTATTTTAATCTATTTTAAATTATATTAATCTATTTTAGTCTATTTAAACTATATTAATCCATTTTAATCTATTTTAAACTATATTAATTTATTTTAAACTATCTTAAACTATTTTTAAAACTATTTTAAAGTATCTAAACTATTTTTTGAATTTTAGATTTTGTAAAGTGGAAGTTTTATATTTAAGTCCATGATTTTTAAGTAGAATATGATTAAATAATGTTATAACATAAGTAGGGATTTAAATGACATATTTGAGGAATATGACGATTTTAAATGAGGATTTAATCTATTTTTGAAAATATGAATTCGAAAGTGATATAATTTCAAATGTGACATAATTCGAAAGTAAATATGATTTCGAAAATGATACGGTTTTGAGAATATCATATTTTGATATCAATTACGAGTTGATTTTGAAAATGTAAAAGAACCATCCATTGTGAAACAAGCGTTGGTTGTTAAGGAGACCAGGATCGGATATTGTCATACTCTATTCCAATACCGAAAACTATTTTAACAACTGTATACGTGGTGGATATTCCGAAAATGAAGTATGATGGTTTAGCAAACGATTCTGTATGAGGTATTTTTTTGACCCTGACTCCCGTAAGTCAGCTCAAATGTGACTAAAAAAGAAGATATACTGGGCCAAGTGAGGCCGCACCTCCGATCGGGCGCATTTCTTCGATACCATACTATTACTTTGTGATCGATTTGGTGGCCACCCCTGATTTGATTATGGAAGTGTGTCCGAGGTGGGTGGTAATAACTACTATGCGCTACCACTAGTCCGGAAGTGCAATTGGTAGAATCCTACCCTAGCATTGCCTCGAGTGCCATGTTCACTTGCTCTAGCACGACTTCTACGAATTTGATTTGTACCATACCTATGGAGTGCCATCTGATAGTCCTTCAGTTTATGGATGGATTACGGTATTGTATAGACAATGAGAATATACAAAAATATGTTAAGGGAGATATGAATAACGCCTTAACACTATTTTAATACTTTACTGTAGACACTATATAATAGTGTGTTGTACTATGTATGTAAATAGTTTAACGGATCCTTAGGAGATGGAGATCCCGAACATATCTTAAGTTATTGCACTCACATTAGACACTAATATAGGAGATGCTAAACCCTATAAACATCTCTGACGTCGTTACGCTCATATTTATTTATTGTTGATTTAACTTACATAAGATCTTTTAATTCAAACTTGAGTGTTTTTCCTTTCCAATTAGCTCGGTTCAGTCTAAACTTTTCAGTGTATCGAAGACTGCTTTCTAGAGGACGAAGACTAAAATTTAGTATTATTGCTAATTATTATATTCATATCACTACATCATATTGTTCCGCTACATTATTCAATTATTACTGCTATATGTACTCTGATTCTGTATTTTAAGGTATAATATAATGATTATTTGTAAAATAACTTCATGAACTGTTTATTTGATTATCATATTTTGTCATTCCGCTGTGAAACTCTGCTTTCTTTCTTTCTTTGCTTTTTTTTTATTTACCAACGACAATCTGTCCATTTGAATGATTTGAGTCTGACATGTATGATTTATCGTCGATTTAAACCGTCCAAAAGACAGGTCATTATAGAAAATGAGCTGTGCCAGTATGTGCGTGCATGTGCAGGCTGTGCACATGCACACTGATATAACCCTTATTTGGGCTTGTTTTCTGATATGTTTGGGATCCTGAATCCTTGTATTCTGTGTTAGAGTCTGTAGACTTGTTGAATGGTCGAAACAACAGTGGGTTTAGATAGGGTTCAGTCAAGTGTGCAAGTGGTTATGTCAAGTACGCATGTGGATGAGTGTATTGGCCAGTTTGTGTTGAGAACCTGAAAAGCAATTTATTTTCATTTTCATTTCAGTTTAGTTGCAAGCTTTAATTCAGTTCTTTTACCCTTGATCTTGTTACTTAGTTTAATTTCTTGTTAGTTACGATCTTATTTCAATTCCAGTTCTTATTCTTATTCATCTTTGCAATTTAATTCCTTGTTCTTCATTTTCTGCCATTTACTTTACTTGTTTTCCTGCATTCCTTTATTTGTTCGCTTTCCTCCAATTTACAAAATTCAGTTCTTGTTCTTTGCTGCAACTTGTTACTTGTACAACATGCAGTTTATATTTCGTTTGCAATATCGATTCACCATTCCTGATCCTCATTTCATCATATTCCTGCATTCATACAATACTTTGGCACCACTATTTCCTAAGTACAAATTCATTTCTATCTATTCTTGTTTCATTTTTTTGCCTGCATACCAAACTGCCTTCATTTCATCATCCTATTTCGTCAAACTAACCCTCACCGTCAGCAGGAACTGATTACTCCACCATGACAATGGCATATATCAACCTTGTTCTTCCAAAATTATAGTTTATGGAAACATGGAATACCACGAAGGATAAGGAATGGAGAAGAGACCTTGGTAGCAATTTCAACAAATCACTTTGAATTTAATCGCGTTCTTTGTTACTAGAGATTGAATGATCCTGATGAATCTTTCAAAAGTTAGGTTAAGAAATTAAGTGAATAACAGGTAAAATGTAGAAGGTTTCTGAACATTTAATCATGCAAGTCATAAAGAAAAAATCCCAACATTATTTGCAGTTATAAAATTATATTGTTTTAGACAAATAAAATTGGACACGTTCCAATTAGTTTTTCCTTGCCTTTCAACATCGTACTTCATACTTATAAAAGATGGCATAGAGACGATGTTTGCCTCCTATTACAAATCAGAACTTCGTATAATGCAGCGTATACTTATTAGAATCTTTTGGTCAGATCTGAAGTCTATTAATACTTCATTGGCCATCTTGATCTGCATAGCATATCATCTACGCCATGTAATTTTGTACACATCTGGAACATTCGCTACAAAGGAGCATACCTATAACGTAAAAAACAATATATGTATTATAAATCAACAAAGTTGGCATCATACTATGCAACTCTAGAATACAAGAACTTGCTCAAACTTCAGCTAATAAATAACCATCTAAGAATATTATATTGCATAGGTGTTTAACTGGACGTTTATCGGCCAAAACGACCGTACAAGCTTAATTAAACAATCTGTATGTTTGTTAAGAAAACCCATCTTCTCGGAAGCTCGTGCATATGGTAGGAATTTTCAGCTAACGAAATATGGTTATTGGTTCATATAAATTAGCCACTATATCATTTAATACCGTTGCATGCACATTTATGTTTTTGTTTTCTTAAACTGACCGTTAAAAAGGTTTATTTACTGTGGACTTGCCAAACTAAATTGTATGAAGGTTGACCAAAAAAAACTTATTAAACCTCTTCAATTGAATTATTTTAGTGCTATTTAGTTTGTTTCCTCGTAAATATTTTGTTAACCATCTTCAATTAAATCTTTTCCGTGTTGTTTAATTTGTTTTCTCCAACGATGTCTCTTTAAACGTCTTCAATTTTATGACCTCTTCAATTTTATATTTTTTCCAATATATTATCATTTGATGTTTAAGTAAAATTAATAAAAATATAAATCAAATATTTTTCTTTGAAATTATGTGATTAAACGGTCGGTTCACACCGTTGAGCGGTTGTACTGGTTATTTTTCTCTTTTCTTTCAAATGTTAAATGAAAAAGTCAAAACATTTGGTTTCAACATTTTTTGTCCCCCATAGACATCAAAGTTGGAATTAGTGGCTCAACCTTTTTACTTGGATGCTAAAATAATCATTGACATATACTTAGTGAATATTAGGCTCAGGTCTTTATAATCAAACTTAATATATGAAAACTTTTTCCCAAAAAATGATAATAAATTAGGCCTCTAGAATTAAATTACTGAATAATTGCATACATTTATGCAATTATTCAGTGGATAATTGCAGACATTTATGTAATTATATTCAAAAATTGCATAAATGTCTACAATTATTCCGCGAATAATTGTGGATTTCGTGAATAATTGTGGAAATTTCTAAAAAAAATATGGTGAATAATTGTGGAAATTTCCGAAGTATTTTTTAAAAAAATTGTGGAAATGTCCGTAATTTTTTAGTGAATAATTACGGAAATTTTCGTAATTTTTTAGCGAATAACTGCGGAAATGTTTGCATTTTTTGGATATAACCGCATACATTTATGTAATTATTCACTGAATAATTGCATAAATGTATGTAATTATTTGGTAACTTAATTTTAGTGGCATAATTTACATAATTTTTTTGGTATGGTTGTTTGATGTATTTTAAAACTCAATAAGGACTTTATCTAAACTGTCCATTTTGTCTACTTTCAAGTTTTGATATGTCTCAAATCTTAATTTATATTTTGCTTTATCCTTTACAGACAACTTATGCAATCAAAATGCAAATACCAATTTACACATAATGATATGCTATTATACCCAAACCTGCTTTTGTCAACTTCTGCGGTAAGAAACCAAATTTTTGGTGGCCCATACACAAAATTACGGAATAACCCCAGTGATGCTTTTTATTTATACTTCTATTCTAATGGAAAAAATATATTAATTTAGGTTAAGGACAGTAGCACGTTTTCTTCAACCGACTTTCCGTTTCCTTCATCGTCTGAAGTCTGCTATAGCCGCCGTCAAACTAGCCCTAGCCTGCCGCCTCCTAAGCCGTCGCCATCGTCCAAGCCGCTGCCATCAATTACAAAAGAAGAAAAACCTAATTCCACACTCCAATCCAAACGTAAATATGATTTTTTCATGAAAATTGAAATTGATCGCCACTAAATCTAGAGGTAAGAAACAAATGGAGAAGCAGAACACGAAAGAAGAAGAAAAAAGTCCAAAAAGTTTTAATCACATATCGAATGATATTTAGATATAGCATTTCTATGTTTGAAACACAATAAACCGTGCTTAATATGCTAAATGATAGCAATATGTTATTTATAATTTAAAATATAGTAACATTATCTGACTATGCAAAATGATATTTGAGTATAGCATAAGTATTTCAATTGAACAAAGATGAAAAATATACAAAATGATACTTGAATTTAGCATAAGTATATTTAAAGTGAACTAGCATGAATAGAATATACAAAATGAAATAAGTATTTCTAAAGAGAACTACCATGAATAGAATATGCAAAATGATAATTGCATATAGCATTTGCATTTTTTAATGTAACATTTTAATCACAAAGTCCACTACCATGTTTATGATATACAAAATGATAGTTTAATGTAGCATTTGAGTTATGAAATCCAATATCATGTTTAAAAATAGGAAAAATGATAATTTAATGTAGCGTTTTAGTTGTGAGGTCCAATATCATCGTTACAATATGCAAAATGGGATTTCATGTAACATTTCAATAACAAAATCTGCTACCATACTTATGATATGCAAAATGATAGTTTAATATAGCATTTGAGTTATGAATTCCACTATCTTGTTTAAAATATGAAAAATGATAGTTTGATAAGGCATTTTAGTTATGAAGTCCAATATCAAAGTTACAATATGCGAAATGAGATTTAATGTAGCATTTTGATCAGAAAGTCCACTGGTATATTTACGTTATACAAAATGATGGTTTAACATAGCATTTCAGTTATGAAGTCTGTGACGACCCGAGATTCTAGATATTTGAAATTGAAATATTTAATTGATTTTAAATATTTTGAAAGTTAGTTTAACTTGAATTTCAAATATCACTATTTATTTGGCAATTAAATTATTGAATTTAATTATTGGAGTTTGGTAAGATATTTGAATCTTCGGTTTATGATTGCTAAAAATATTTGAAAGGTGTAGAAAATTTATATTGATAATACTGAAAATAATAGGACTTTTAAAGTTGAATTTAAAAGTGTTTTGTTTAGTTTGAAATTATATTGTTTAAATTGATATTTAAAAATAGCCTTCCGAGGCATAGTGTCGGATTTCGATGAAACTAGTTCCATTGGATCCTTAATAGTGAATTATTATCGAATTTCAATTTTCGTAGCTTTTGAAGTTATCGTGTGATCGTACGATAGATAAACGTGCTGAATTTATATCAAAAATTTAATATAAATAACTGGGTCCAAAAAGCTATCTTCTCCATACGACCGAATTAGGACTAGAAACCTTTTCCATTGTGTTCAAAATATGGGTTTAACATTATAAATGCCTAGCGGCACGTCTCGATAGGAGTTCGAGACTTTGAGTTGCATTTTCTGAGACGATTTAAATTTGAATTTAAATTAAAAAAAATTAATTAATAATAATATTAATTCATTGGAATCTATAGTAAGCAGACACGTACAGGAATTCATTGCACGTGTCCACCCAAATAAACACGCGTCTTCATTATGAAAATATAATTCAATAAAAAAAACTTTCGATCTCATCTTCAAAAAGAAAGAAAAAAATCGAATTCAGAAGAACAGATATTATAAACTATGGCCGAGTAAAATCATCTTTCCCCCAAATTTCCATTTCCCTTCCCAGTTAAAAAATATATATATAGTAATGGCTGCTGTTAAAATCGCAAGCCTGCTCCTCTTTCCCCTTTCAATTCAAACAAACGAACAAAGATTTATATATCGTGCTCGACCTTCTGCTATACGTATTCTCGACAATCAATGGTAGAATCGAGTCGCAACCGTCGACCTAGTTTTGTGCGATGAGATCTGGGAAGTGGACGTGACTTAAGGGATGTTGGATGATGTTGAGATGTTGGGCGCGAGGTTTGGGTTTCGTGTGCGGGGTGGACAGTGATATTTCGATAGTGATGGGGCGGTGCTCGAAAAGTTTCAATAACCGAAGCCGGAGCTACGATGGTGGTGGTGGGGGGCTGTGGTTTAGGTTGGAAAGGTGATTAGGTAGCTGTTCTTTTTTTTTACATATATATGTGTATATATATATATAGATTTTTATAGTGTAGTATTCTTTAATTTAAATTTATTTAATAAATACATTAGGAAGGAATTTTGCAGTAGAATATATACCTAATTTATATTAATTCTGTATATTTATATGTATATACAGTTTAGAAAACACTGGCAGTAATAAATGAACAAGTTTTGCTCTTAACCTTAATTTAATTCAAATCCGAAATTATATATATATATATATATATATATATGCACATGTATAGAAAACAGAAATATATATATAGATAGATAAGGAGTGAAATAAATATATATATGTAGAGGTAAGGTTTTGAAAATGGGAATTTTAAATGTTTGAGAAGTTTTGTATAAAACCAGATTTATAAAAATCTATATAGATTATTTTTAAAGTATATATATGATGTTTCAAAAAAGAAATATATGTATATATATGTACACACGTTTTTGACGTTCTGTTTTATTTTAAAAATAATAGATTATAGTGACTTACTTGTTTTATCAACTTATTTTTGTTACTAAATATTATTCAAAGAAAATTAGTTTAGTTAAATTATTTGTTTAGATTAAATAAATAAATGGCAATTTACTTTTCAATTAGTTCAAATGTTAATAAGTCATATAATATTGTACAAGGTCCCAAAAATCACGAAGAAAACAAGTCGAGATGGAATGGGTTGCAAATCAAAATCAAAGGTGAGTTAATCTCAGTCATTTGGATTTCTATTATTTAAATAGTTAAATTTAAATTATTGGTTGAAATATTGAATTGACTAGACGTGATATTATATATAGTAGTATATACATTGGAGCGTTTGATTTCCCGCATTATATAGCGGATGAGACCATATGCGTCCCACATAATAGCGATTGACCCTATATATCGCGATATTCCACCTCGAAGTGGAATGAGTATTTTATATTGTGCTAACGTCTGTGGATGCAGGGAAACAGGTTGGAGGGATCCAACTGGATTCCTCAAAATATTCGAATTACTTAATATTCTGTGATATGATTTATTTGATAATCCGTGATAGATTATATTGGTAATCGGAAATATCAGATGCTATGGTTTGATTTAAAATATTTTGGTATACTGAGTTTTCCAAACATATATAGATTGAATTTTCGAAGAAAAAACAAAAGAGAGAATTTTTAAGTAAAATAATTATAGAGAATTTGGATAAATTAAGAAATGAATTGGAAAAAGATAAAAGTTGATTTTTTAATTCTAATAAATAAATTCCAAAGTATGGGAAAGGAGATTTTTGAATAAATGGAAATAAATGAATTTTTAGACTTTAGTGATATTATTTAAAGGAATAAACGATTTATTTTCAATTCAGGATTTAAATGGTTTATGAAAAATAAAAGAAGAATTTTGAAATAAATATAAAATTGGTAGTCTCAATTTAAATAAGATTTAAAATTTTAATAAAGAAGTCAAATCTGAAATTAATGGGTTTTAAAATAAAATTGAGTAAGTAAAGGAATTTATTTTTAAAATGGAGTAAATTTTGGAAATCGATTTGGAAATTTATTTAATGTTTGAAACTGTGTTTTAAAAGAAAGATGAAACTGTGGAATTTATAAACTAGGTTTATAAAGTGAAATAAGATATCAGTGGATACTTGAAAGTATAAATTTACGGTGGGAACTTATAAAGGAATGAGTAATTGGTTTTAAAGATAAATAGAGGTTTATTTTTAAAGGTGTGAAAGAAAGTGTATTTCCCTGAAAAGCCAAGTATGCTTTCAAAGCAGATTTTTAAGTATAAGTTAAAAGTTTTAAAGTTGTTTTAAAAGAATGTTTTTGAGAAATTATTATTTAAGTTGTTTAAAATTTTAAAGGTAAGTATTTATTAAATTAGTTATAGTAGTAATTACTTTATAAGGTAAATTGGTATTATGATTTAAAAAGATAATTATTAATATTTATATTTTATAAAGTAATTTTATTTGATAGTTTGGTTAAAGTTTTTATTTGAAAACTTGTATAGAATTTCGTAACTTTTATTTTAAAATTTGTTTTGGCTTAAGTTTTTACATGGGAAGTTATTATAAAATTTCGTAACTAGTAATTTAAATAAAGTCTTTTAAGTGGTTTTTATTTTAAAGGTTTTAAAGTATATATATTTTGGGTAAAGCGATTTTAAGTTATTTTAGATCTATATAGTATTTGGACTTGATAATTTTCAGTGGAAATAAACAATATTTGGTAATTATTTATGAAAAAGGAAAGTGATTTGAAAATTATTTTCAAATGGTTGAAATAGGGAAAATAGCTTGCGAAGATATTTTGGAATAAATATTTTGGGTAATTATTTAAAGTCTGATGATTATTTATGGATGTTAATTGATAGTTAAATAACCGATTATCAATATTGGCCAATTCGCTTATCGTTACGAAGAGATCGGGATCGTGATTAATTTTCTGAAAACCACTTCAATCCGGTTTGAACGTTTTCGTAAGGAAGACAAGAGTTTGGAGTCGAAGATGGAGCAGTGAAGTGCAAGGGCTAATCGCTACTAATCCTGAGGGTGATTCCAAAATGGATGTAGTAGGAATAGTGCCTTCGGTTCCGTTCGAACCCAGAACGGACTTGTATGGATGAATGCTTTCAGAACATTGTTAGGAGGACGGTGAGCATTCTTAGTGAAAATGTTCTAAAAAGGTAACGCTGAGCCTTGAATTTCATCTACTGGGAATGACTGAAAATCTGGGGTTATGCAGCAAGTTTAAGGGGTAGCACCAATTAGAGTAAGGTCATCCTTGTCTAGAGGTCCATTTTTATCCGGTTGTGTGGGCGGTTGCTGATCCCAACCGTGGAGTGATTTTATTCAGACTATAGTAAGGGGTACTCCGGTCTTGTGTTGCAGGGGATCAGCGTGGATTCTCGGTATGCTGATTTAGACCAGGTACCGTGACAGGTGGTACCCAAATGCTTAGCTATTAGTTGGAAATCCATTCTCCCTACGTGCCTTTACGGTTTTGTTTGTAGATCCTAGTATTGCTAGAATTTAATAATGTAACAATTTCATCTATTTTAATAAGTGTTTGTATATGGACACTACTATAATATCAGAGGATTTGATATGAAAATGTTTTGGTTATCATAAGTTAAAAACCCGACATGTTTATTTGTGGCGTGGTCTTATGAAATGCCTTTGATTTTAAAGGGTTTCTGAAACTTTAATAATCTAATTGAGGTGTATTTTCTCACGCTGGTTTTCTAGACTAACTCAGGTGTTATTTAACTATAATGCTCGGGGTCAGACCACGTATTTAGAATATAGTGAAGGATGATGTGGAGCTTAGGAGACGAGCTGGATGGCGAGACGTATCACACCTATTTGATGTGTATTCCGCTATGTCTGTTTAACTACATGGTCAGCTTTGTGAGGACAGGTTAATATAACTATACAGTTGTGTGTATAGATGTTGTTATACTCTAATGTTGTAATGTATAAATAGATATAGTTCCTTTTGTTTTAAAGGATCGGTCATTTATCTATTATATATTGTTCCACTGCGATTGTGAGATTCAGATATTGCTTTCTATTTCTTCTACTACCTCCTTCTTCTATAACTCTAATGATTCGATTTTCGGGCGTCGAAAAATCGGGTCGTTATAGATTGGTATCAAAGGCAGGTTAAGTGAGAACCTTGGCTCTGTTGGGAATTACTCGTTGAAAATAGAGTCCGTAGTACTCTAGAATGAGTTTGAGTGTATTAATAGATAAGAGCGCATATTTGTTTGTTAATGTAAAAATTATTTTATATTGTGTCGAATAATCGGTTAAGTGTTATAGATTCTGGTCGGTGCAGCCTGGCCAACTGTATCGATAGGGATTTCTAAACTCTTAAACTGGCCAAACCGACACAATATTGTTTTTAAAAGTGGGTAAATGAACTAATTTTGCCCAAATTATTTTTTTATATGAAAGAAATATTTTTTGTAAGTTATTATAAGTACATAGTTGCATGGTTGTTAGGAACGATATTATAAATTATTATCATTGTGTGGTGGAAATTGAATAAAAATTGAAGTATAACCAAATTTAAGAAAAGAATTCATATAACCAAATGGGATTTGTAAATGTGATTTATAAGTGTGAATTATAATTTAAATAAAATGAAAATTCCAGAGTAATATTTGAATATGAATTGAAAGGGTTTGGAATTTGAAAATTTGGAAAAAAAAATTAAATTCCTTTGATTTGAAAATGATTTTCAAGGGTTTTGGAGAAATAATAGTGATATTATTTGGGAAATATTTTTGAACTGAATATGAGATCTGATGAGATTTGGAATTTAAAAATATTTGAAATGCATTGAAGGATGTAAAAGCACTAAACTCTTTTTGGTAGCTGAAAAATTACTTTGGTGATGACTGCGCATCATCGATATTCATTTTCGAGTTTCCAGGAGAGGAATTGCCGGCAAAATGTTTTAAATTAGAGTCGTTTTCCAAATGGGATTAGTTTTAAAATTCAAAAGTTAATTTGATATGCAGATGAACTGTGTATATTTTTGATTTCAAAAAAAAATGATTTTTGAAAATTTTGTTAAAAAAAGTAGCAATGGAAAGTAAACAAGTTGGGAAACATAAAGAAGTTATGAATTTGAATTAATTAAAGTGTAACTGAATCAAATAAAATAAAAGTGAATTTAAAGAAGAATCTAAGAAGACTAAGTAAAATGGCCACTGGAATAAATGTGGGAATGAAACAACTAATGCAAGTAAATGGAATTTAAACTGAATATTTGAAATTCAATTTGTGTTATGTCAAGTAAAATTGAAAAATATAGTTGAGTTGGACTAAATAAAATAAAAGATTGAAAATAAAAATTATTAAGTATACAAATTGATTAAGTGGGTAAGTAAATGAACTGGAATTGAATGTTGTCATGATATTGTGCAAAGTAAAGTGAAGTTATGAAATTAGTTCGAAGTGGACTAAAAATAATTAAGGTTTGGAAATTAATCCATTGGGATTTGAAATAAATTAGTAAATGGAACTAATTAAAAGAAATGGTTAATTAAATATAGTTTGAAATAAGATGAATAAAATTCAAAATTTAAAAATGGAAGGTAAACTGAATTCAGAATGGAAATAAAATTTGGGTTAAATGAAAATGGATACAAAAGCTTAAGTGCTAAAGTGAAATTAAATATAAGAAGTATATAAAATATTTATATTGGACTTAAGAAATGGATGGTGAAATTCTTAAGAAAAAATTGATATTGGGAGAATATTATAAGTTAATATTTGAATAAAGATTTAATAGAAGCGTGTGAAATAATTGTTGGGAATAGGTGAATAGAAATCAAAATAAATGTGAATAAAAGAGAATTGATAAAGCTAATAATCAAATAAGATAAATATGGAGGATGTACGTATAGTATTTGCATAACGATTTAATCCAGATTCGAGATATTTATATCGATCCGAGTTGGGATTTTTCACTCGATTTTCGACGGCGAACCCTAGATATGGATTGGGTTGATTTTGGAAATTCTCTATCATAGTTTGTGGCTAAGCAAGGAGGATAACGGTTTATGATCAAGAAAACAGATCTGAGCCCGCACTAGGAAGTCGGGTGGACGATACTAGTTCAGAAGTGAAATTATGTGACCGAGTGAGCAATCAAATTTGGTATTGCACACAGATGATATATGTACATCGTACGGACTTGAATGAAATGAATAATGAAACTTTGGTAAAGTAGAGAATACAATGATGTTGGATTTTGTAATTGGATATCACCGCTAAGTAGGATTACAAGTGTTTTGAAGGGAAACTGGCATTTTTGATTATAGAAGATAAATTGAATTGCTCGACAAACGGTATGTATTTAAATTTCTGTGTGAAATTTGATGATTTTCTAGACTAGCCACTTAGCCTTTTGTTTTCGTTTGAAATTTAGGGGCCCGTAGAGGCATTTTGTAGTTATACCGAGCTAGCCGCGTAAAGGAGAAGCTGGTGAAATTTTTTGAAAATTTAGGGAGTTAGAGAAAATTTAGGAAAATTTGATAGTTAAAATTTTGGTTTTAAATTAAAGTTTGAAGTGGTTGAGTAGTAAAATTGTTTGGGAGTTATGGATGAGTTTAGGAAATTAGTAAGAGTGATAGTGTCTTTAATAAAAAGATTGTTTTGGGTATTGTTGAAAACTATTGGATTGGGAAAATAGTTAACGGGTTCAGGATCATTCATCTCAACTAGCAATTTCAAGGACGGAATTCTTTTAAGAGGGAGGAATGTGACGACCTAGGATTTCTGGATATTTGAAATCGAAAATTTTGATTGATTTTAAATATTTTTAAAGTTAGTTTAACTTGAATTTCATATATCACTATTTATTTGGCAATTAAATTATTGAATTTAATTATTGGAGTTGGGTAAAATATTTGAATCTTCAGTTTATGATTGTTAAAAATATTTTAAAGCTTAGAAAATTCATATTGATAATACTAGAGATGATAGAACTTCTAAAAGTTGAATTTAAGTGTTTTTTTCAGTTTGAAATTATATTATTTAAATCAATGTTTAAAAATAGCCTTCCGAGGCACAACCTCGGATTTCGACGAAACCAGTTCCATTGGATCCGTAATAGTGAATTATTACCGGATTTCAACTTTCATAACTTTTGGAGTTATCATGTGATCGTACAATAGATAAATGCACTGAATTTATATGGAAAATTAAATATAAATAACTGGGTCCAAAAAGCTATCTTCTCCATTCGACCGAATTAGGACTCGAAACCTTTTACATTGTGCTCGAAATAGGGGTTTAATATTATAACACTTAGCAGCAAGTCTCGATAGGAGTTCGAGATTTTGAGTTGCATTTTCTGAGACGATTTAAATTTAAATTTAATTTTTTTTAAAATTAATTAATAATATTATTATTGCATTGGAATCTACAACAAGCAGACACGTATAGGAATTCATTGCACGTGTTCACCTAGATAAACATGCGTCTTCATTATGAAAATATAATTTAATAAAAAATATGTCGATCACCTCTTCAAAAAGAAAGAAAAAAATCGAATTCAAAAGAACAGATATTATAACTATGGCCGGGTAAAATCATTTTTCCCCCAAATTTCCATTTCCCTTCCCAGTTAAAAAATATATGTATAGTAATAGCTGCTGTTAAAATCGCAAGCCTACTCCTCTTCCCCCCTTTCAATTCAAACGAACGAACGAAGATTTATATATCGTGCTCGACCTTCTGCTATGCGTATTCTCGACAATCAAATGGTAGAATCGAGTCACGACCATCGACCTAGTTTTGCACGATAAGATCAAGGAAGTGGACGCGGCTTAAGAGATGTTGGATAATGTTGCGATGTTGGGCATGAAGTTTGGGGTTTTGTGTGCACGGTGGGTAGTGAGGTTTCGATAGTGACAGGGTGGTGCTCGGAAAGGTTCGATAGCTGAAGCCAGAGCTATGTTGGTGGTGGGGAGGGGCCGTGGTCGAGGTTGTCAGGGTGATTAGGTAGCTGTTCTTTTTTTTTTATATTATTTTTACATATATATGTATATATATACAGATTTTTACAGTGCATATTTAATACATACATCAGGAAGGAATTTTGCAGTAGAATATATACCTTATTTATATTAATTCTGTATATATATATTTATGTATGTATGTATATGTATATACAGTTTAGAAAATATTGGGAGTAATGAATGAATAAGTTTTGCTCTTAACATTAATTTAATTTAAATCTGAAATTATATATATATATATATATATATATATGCACATGTATAGAAAACAGAAGTATATATATAGCTAAGGAGTGATATATATATATATATATATGTATGTATGTATGTATGTAGTGGTAAGGTTTTTTAAATAGGAACTTTAAATGTTTGGGAAGTTTTGTATAAAACCAGATTTATAAAAATCTATATATATTATTTTTAAAGTATATATACGATGTTTCAAAAATAAAAATATGTATATATATGTACACACATTTTTGATATTCTGGTTTATTTTAAAAATAATAGATTATAGTGACTTACTTGTTTTATCAACTTATTTTTGTTACTAAAGATTATTCAAGGGATATTAGTTTAATTAAATTATTTGTTTAGATTAAATAAATAAATGGAATTTACTTTTCGATTATTTCAAATGCTAATAAATCGTATAATATTGTACAATGTCCCAAAAATCACGAAGAAAACAAGTCAAGATGGAAATGGTTTGCAAATCAAAATCAAAGGTGAGTTAATCTCACTCATTCGGATTTCCATTAAATTTAAATAGTTAAATTTAAATTATTGGTTGAATGATTGAATTGACTGGATGTGATATTATATATAGTAGTATATATATTGGAGTGTTTGATTTCCCGCATTATATAGCGAATGAGACCCTATGTGCCCCGCATAATAGCGGACGAACCCGTATACCACGATATTCCACCTCGAAGTGGAATGGGTATTTTATATTGTGCTAACGTCTGTGGATGCTGGGAAACACATTAGAGGGATCCAACTGGATTCCTCAAAATATTTGGATTACTTGATATTCTATGATATGATTTATTTGATAATCTGTGATAGATTATATTGGTAATCAGAAATATTAGATGCTATGGTTTGATTTAATATATTTTGGTATACTGAGTTTTCAAAAATATATAGATTGGATTTTCGAATGAAAAATAAAAGAGAGAATTTTTAAGTAAAATAATTATAGGGAATTTGGATAAATTAAGGAATGAATTGAAAAAAGATAAAAGTTTTTTTAAAATTATAATAAATAAATTCCAAAGTATGGGAAAGGAGATTTTTGAATAAATGGGAATAAATGAATTTTTAAACTTTAGTGATATGATTTAAAGGAATAAACGATTTATTTTCAATTCAGGATTTAAATGGTTTAGGAAAAATAAAAGAAGAATTTAGAAATAAGTATGAAATTGGTAGTCTCAATTTAAATAAGATTTAAAATCTTAATAAAGAAGTTAAATCTGAAATTAATGGGTTTTAAAATAAAATTGAGCAAGTAAAAGAATTTATTTTTAAAATGGAGTAAATTTGGAAGTCAATTTGGAAATTTATTTAATGTTTGAAACTGTGTTTTAAAAGAAGGATGAGACTAAGGGATTTATAAACTGGATTTATAAAGTGAAATAAGATATCAGTGTATATTTGGAAGTATAAATTTACGGTGGGAATTTATAAAGGAATGGGTAATTGGTTTTAAAAATAAATAGAGGTTTATTTTTAAAGGTGCGAAAGAGAATTGTATTTCCCTGAAAAGCCAAGTAATTTTCAAAGCAGATTTTTAAGTACAAGTTCAAAGTTTTAAAGTTCTTGTAAAAGAATGTTTTTGAGAAATTATTATTTAAGTTGTTTAAAATTTTAAAGGTAAATAATTGTTAAATTAGTTGTAGTTGTGATTATTTTAAAAGGTAAATTGGTATTATGATTTTGAAAGATAATTATTAATATTTATATTTTATAAAGTGGTTTTATTTTAAGGATAGATTGGTTAAAGTATTCATTTGAAAACTTGTATAGAATTTCGTAACTTTTATTTTAAAAATTTTTTTGCTTAATTTTTGCATGAGAAGTTATTATAAAATTTCATAACTAGTAATTTAAATAAAGTCTTTTAAGTGGTTTTTATTTTAAAGGTTTTAAAGTATATATATTTCGGGTAAAGCGATTTTAAGTTATTTTAGATCTAAAGTATTTAGACTTCGTAATTTTTAGTAGAAATAAACAATATTTGGAAATTATTTCTGAAAGAGGAAAGCGATTTGAAAACTATTTTTAAAGGGTTGAAGTAGGGAAAATAGCTTGCGAAGATATTTTGGAAAATTATTTAAGATTTGATGATTATTTGTGGATGTTAATTGATAGTTAAATAACCGACTATCAATATTGGCTAATTCACTGATCGTTTCGAAGAGACCGAGATCGGGATTAATTTCCTAAAAACCACTTCGATCTAGTTTGAACGCTTTCATAAGGAAGACGAGCTTGGGGTCGAAGATGTAGCAGTGAAGTGCAAGGGCTAATCCCTACTAATCGTGAGGGTGATTCCAAAATGGATGTAGTAGGAATAGTGCCTTCGGTTCCGTTCGAACCCGGACGGACTTGTATGGATGAATGCTTTCAGAACATCGTCAGGAGGACGGTGAGCATTCTAAGTGAAAATGTTCTAAAAAGTAACGCTGAGCCTCAAACCTCATCAACCGAGAATGACTGAAATCAGGGGTTATGCAGCCAGGCTAAGTGTGTAGCACCCATTTAGGGTAAGGTCATCCCTGTCTAGAGGTCCCTTTTTATTCAGCTGTGTGGGCATTTGCCGATCCCAACCGTGGGGTGAACTTATTCGAACTATCCAATAAGGGGTAGCTACGGTCTTGTGTTGTAGGGGATCAGGGTGGATCCTCGGAATGCTGATATAGACCAGGTACCGTGACAGGTGGTATCCTAGTACCTAATTATTAGTTGGAAATCCATTCTCCCTATGTGCCTTTATGGTTTTGTTTGCAGATCCTAATATTGCTGGAATTTAATAATGTAATTTTTTTGGCTATTTGAATAAGTATTTGTATATAGACACTACTATAATATCGGAGGATTTGATATGAAAATGTTTTGGTTATCATAAAGTAAAAACCCGACATTTTTATTTGTGGCGTGGTCTTACGAGATACCTTTGATTTAAAGGATTTTTGAGACTTTAATAATCCAATTAAGTGTATTTTCTCATGCTGTTTTTCCAGACTGACTCGGGTGTTATTTAACTATAATGCTCGGGTTGGACCGAGTATTATAGAATACAGGGAAGGATGTTGTGAAGCTCAGGAGACGAGCTGGATGATGAGACGTATCACACGTATTTGATGTATATTCCGCCGTGTCTGTTTAACTGCATGGTCAGTTTTGTGAGGACAGGTTAATATAACTGTCCAGTTGTGTGCTATCGATGTTGTTGTACTCTAATGTTGTAATGTATAAACAAATATAGTTCTTTTTGTTTAAAAGATCAGTCATTTACCTATTATATATTGTTCCGCTGTGATTGTGAGATTTTGATATTGTTTTCTATTTCTTCTTCTACCACCTTCTTCTATAACCCTAATAATTTGATTTTGAGGCGTCGAAAAATCGGGTCGTTACAGAGTCCAATATCATGTTTACAATATGGAAAATGATAGTTTAATGTAGCATTATAGTTATGAAGTCCAGTATTATGATTAAAATATGCAAAATGAGATTTAATATATCATTTTAATTACAAAGTCCACTAGCATATTTAAGGTATGCAAAATGATAGTTTAACATAGCACCGAGTTATGAAGTCCACTATCGTGTTTACAATATGCAAAATGGTATTTTAATGTGGCATTTCAATTACAAAGTCCACAATCATGTTTAGGATATGCAAAATGATAGTTTAATGTAGCATTATAGTTACGAAGTTCACTATCATCTGTCAATTATTCAAATTGGTATTTTAATGTAGCATTTTAAGTACAAGTCCAATATCATGTCATAGGCTCGCTCAGGGCTCGATAAAAGGCTTAGTCATGGGCTCGGTCATGGGCTCAATCAAGTGCACGGTCATGGACTCGGTCATTGAGATATATTGTTTAACCGAGCATACCATTGAATGAAAAAGTTAACGCAACGCCAAGCCTAATCGAGTATATGAATGAAAAATCGAACCTGATGCTAAACCTAATCAGGTACATATGAACGCAAAAGAAAATCGGATGCCAAACCTAAGAACGTACATATGAATGCAAAAGCTAACCGGATGCCAAGCCTAATCGGGTACGTACGGATGCAAGAGCTAACCGGATCCTAGGTCTAATCGGGTACGTATGGGTGAAAAAGATAACCTGATGCCAAACCTAATTGTGTACATATGGAACCAATCTATACCTAAGATATATTATTTATCCGAATGTCCCTTCGAATGTATAAGCTAACCGGATGCCAATCCTAACAGAGTACATATGAAACTGTTCTATACCCGAGATATATTATTTAACCAAGCGTACCATTGAACGTAAAAGCTAACCGGATGCCAAGCCTAATTGGGTATGTATAGATGCAAAAGCTAACCAGACGCCAAGCCTAATCAGGTATGTATGAATGCAACAGCTAATTGGATGCCAAGCCTAATCGAGTACGTATGGATGCAAAAGCTAACCGGATGCCAAGCCTAATCGAGTATATATGGAACCAATCTATACCAAGCATATATTGTTTAACTGATCATACCATTGAATGCAAAAGCAAACCAGATGCCAAGCCTAATCACATACGTATGGATGTAAAAGCTAACCGGATGCCAAGCCTAATCGAGCATGTACGGATGCAAGAGCTAATCGAAGGCCAAGCTTAATTTGGTACAAATTGATACAAAAGCTGATCGGATGCCAAGCCTAATCAGGTACATATGAAATAAATCTATACTCGAGACATACTGTTTAACCGAGCATATGTATGGATGCAAAAGCTAACCGAATGCCAAGCTTAATCATGTATATATGGAACCAATCCATACCTAAGTTATATTAATATAATCGAGCATACCATCGAATGCAAAAGCTAACTGGATGCCAAGACTAATTGGGTACGTATGGATGCAAAAGCTAATCGGATGATGTAGCACCCCTAAATTTAAACGAAATTATTCATGAGTTTTAATTAGATAAATTAAATGGAATAATGTGGAGATTACGGTGATAAGGAAGCAGAGATTTTAAAACTATTTAGGGTCGTACCTCAACTAAACGGACTTATAAAAATGGTTTATAAGTTAAATAACTAAGAGAATAAGGCAAAGGTAATATGGGAATAGTCATATACCATAGCCCAATGGGCCCATAACCCCTAAACCATTACCTCATTTTCTTTCACATTTTTCATTAAAAAAAACATAAGCAAAGGAGAAACAATGTCGACCATTTACCCTAGAAGGAGAAGAGATTAAAATCAATTAGAAGCTAAGATTCAAGCTCGGAAGATTAAAGTAAGAATTAATCTCCAGTTCCTTATCCAAACAAGGTGAATAATATTCTAAACCATCTCATATATGCCTTGTTGAACATTTCAATTTCAGATTTAAGGTTTAAAACCGTTTAGATGGATGAATGATGATATACTTTGATTATATGCCATGTTTTGGTTTAAACATGGATTTTTATGTAATGATATAACTCGATTTTAAGGCTAAAATCATGTAACTTGATTTTGAATGCCATGATGTTTGAATATGTTATGTAAAACATTATTTTGGAGATGAGTTTAAATTTTCATAATATTCCAAGCCATGAATAATTTATTATGAATTTTGAATGGAAGGGATAGATAATTTGGGGTTAAAATTAATTATGGCAATTATATAAAGGATTTGGGGTCTGAAATTTATGTATGTTAGAAAACATATTAAAAGTGAATTACTGTGATTTTTGGGGAATTTTTCTAAGTATTTAATATGGTTCTTAAATTATTTAACTTGAAGGGATTAAATATTTAAATGTTTTGTTGAAGGGAATGACTTGTTAAAAAGATTTCAGTTATTAATTATTGAATTCGGCAGCCTTATTAGAAAAAGGATTTTGATAAAGAAATCGCAACTAATTACATTTTAACAAATTGGCAAGTTAGGTGAAAGAAGTTACTTTGAAAGGCATAAAATTAGTTTTGTCTTGATTTTCCACTTCCCCACTTCCATCTGCTAGCTTTCATTAGCATACTTCTGCTAATGAACCCATTCAAAACTAATGCACATCGTATCAAGCAACTGATATGTAGTGCATTGGAAAAAGGTGGAAGAGAGAGTGTTGAAACCATGCTTTTAAAGGGGCATAAGTTGTTCCTACAAGCTTTCGAATCAATTACTTCTATTTATAGAAGATGCTTTCCATGGGGTTAAAATAAACTTTATTAGCTTTTGAATTAATGAACTTGCCTTTATTTTTTAGAAAAGAGCTTTCGAATAAGTTTTCGCATTTTCAACCTATTCGATACCTAGCTGACGTCTTCATACGTTTTGAATTGGTTAAAAGCCACTTTTCTATATAGCTTCATAATGATGAGTTTGAAAGGAAGACTTTATTTTTATTAATATTGAAGCCACCTTCCCAATGCTTTCAAAAGGGTCATTGTAGCTGCTTTTATCAATGGTTTTGAAGGCAATGGTTTCAAAAGGGTCATTGTAGCTGCTTTTATCAATGGTTTTGAAGGCAATGGTTTCAAAAGGTTGGTTTCAAAGCTATCATTCTCTTCAGGTATTTTACATAAAAATCAATGCTTTCGAAAGTAGTACTTTCGCTATTGTTCTCTTTGACCCAGTAGTTATAATTAATGGTAAACCCAAATGATTTCAAAAGAGATACTTTCAAATGGTTTCAAAGCTATACTTTAATTAATTTTACTTGAACTAAGTGCCTTCAAAAGATAAGCATTAAGTGTTTCGAAAGTTATGTTTTAATGGGTTTAAAAGGAAGGTTTCAATGCTTTCTAAAGGAATTTTTTGAGTGTTTCGAAAGGAATATCTTTAAATGTTTTGAAAGGAATATTTGAATACTTTCGAAAGGTATATTTTTAAAGGTTTTGAATGAGAAGGCCTAAAGTTTCGAAATCCTTAATTTTCAAACAAGAAGCCCAATCTCATTTTTAAAAGAAAACACATGGCAATATGAAAGAGTTTTAAAATGGCATTTAACTTTAGAGTTTTCGAAGAAGCTTTCCTTACTAAAGATAGCGGGTTATGGGTACTAACCATTTCATATGAAAAATGAGAACAAAAAAATTAAACCATAGATGTTTATATTATTGCGTTATGATCAGTTATCATGTATGCTTCTTCTATAAACATAGTTACTTTATAATTAACGCATAACTACATTTTGGGATGTTAAGGGCAGAATAATTAGCTTAGTTAACCCAGTAGTGAATATACATTGAGTTAACTCCTGTATGAGTAGAATTGCATCCCGGAGGTCAAGTAGACTAGAATAGAGGATGCCCAAAGACTGATTAAAGGATTATTGGTTTAGAAAAGTTCTTAGTAAGCCCATGAAAACTATGTATGGAAATAAATATTAGTAAGGGCTAATAGGTTCTTAGTGATCTCATGAAAACTATGTATAGAAAATAGTTATTGGCAGGGGCCAATAGATCCTTAGTGATCCCACAAAAACTATGTCTGGAATAAGTTATTGAAAAAGATAAATAGGTTCATAGTGATCCTATAAACTATGATATGAGAGAAGTTATTTGAGAGTCCAAAAGTTCATAGTAACCCCATGAAAACTATGATTGGAGAAAGTTGTCGGTAGATACCAATAGGTTCATAGAGATCCCATGAAAACTATGATTAGATGATAGTATTGGTAGAAACCAATCGGTTCATAGTGACCTCATGAAAACTATGAAAGTGGATAGGAATTCCATAAAGAATTAACAGGTAATTAGTTAGCCCATTAAAATTGGAGGTACCGGCTGAAGTATTAAATACCCTAAGTATAAGCATGATGGAAATCGATCAAACACTAGAGGTGGAATCTAAAAGGGAATCATGGATGACTCCAATTAGAAACTATTTACTGCATGGAGTTTTGCCTGATAAAAGAAATGAAAAGTGGTAGGTCCTTTGCAAAGCTTCATGCTATATTATGCAAGAAGGATTTATGTACATGAAAGGTTTCTCAGTCTCCCAACTCTAGTGTATTGCTCTCGATAAGATAAAGCATGTACTCAAGGAAGTTAATGAAGGAGAGTGCAATGACCACATTAGGGGCAAACTCTGGCAAAGAATATACTCCATTATGGATATTATTAGCCAATTGTAAATCGAAAGGCCATAGATTATGTCAGATGATGTGATAAATGCCAGATATATGCAAAATTTTCGAGATCTCCGTTGACAAAAATCACGTAAATGGTCAGCCCATGGCCGTTCGCAATGTGTGGTATAAACATTATCGGTTTATTACCAATCTCTAAAGGTGGCGCGAAGTATGCTATTGTGGTAGTTGATTACTTCACCAAGTGGGCCGAGGAGGAACCTTTAGCTACAATCACAATAAAGAAAGCAAATAACTTCACTGTCTGAAACATCATATGTCGTTTCAGTCTCCCATGGACTATTGTAACTGATAATGGAACTCAATTTAATAGTGCTGAATTTAAAGACTTTTGTCGAAGATGTCATGTTGAAAAGAGATTTGCTGCAGTTGCTAACCCTCAAGTAAATGGACAGGTTGAAGCTATAAATAAAATCGTCAAGTCAATTGTGAAGCAGAACGTGGAGAAGGCTAGAGGCAAGTGGGTGGATGAACTCCTTACGGCTCTTTAGGCTTATAGAACCACTCATAAGTCCACGACTGGCCATACTCCATTGGCCCTCGCTTATGGTTCAAAAGTCGTTTTCCCTGTTGAGCTTGAAGTCCCTTCTCATCGAGTGACTCGCTACGATCCCAAAACAAATCAAGATCTCCTCTTGGAATATTTGGACTTTATAGACAAGAAGCGCGAAGAAGCGGATCTGAGGGCAGTTGCACACCAACATCGAGTCGCTTGGTATTACGACACTTACGTTTGACCGAGAACCTTCGAAATTGGTGACCCCATCCTAAAATAGGTTTTTCCTACCGCGTCACACATGAACCCGATTTGGGAAGGACAATATGTCATTGAACAGGGGCTTGGAGAAGGAACTTTCATCTACCGAGGGCATTACGCTTCCGATATTGCGGAATAGCAAACATTTACAATGCTATTTCACTTAATTTATTTCCTTGACATTTCAGTTGTGTTTTTTTAGAATTTGCTTTAGCATTTGATTTTTCGAATATGTAATAAGACAATTTATACCGTTCCTTTCCATTTAATGAATAAAGTTTCAGGCTTCCTCTGTTTTTATGTTTGCTATTGCATTGCATGGTAATTACGTACCTAAACTGATTGATATCGATGTGTAAATAGGCTTTCAGACTTTGGAATCAATCAATTGTGCTAACTTTTGATGGGATCAATCAAGATGAGCTCAATCAACTTGTTCATTTAACAATTCCTATTTATAATCAATATAAAGTATATGCAATAAGGAATGAATGTGGCCGACAATCTGAAGATTGAAAAATTCCTTCCTGGACTGTGGGATTGAAACAAAAATCAAAGTGACCAAGGTACGACCAATTGCTCACTAAATCAAAACGCCAAATTCTAGAGGCGATCGAAGGCTTTGGATTAAGAAATTGCACCTATAAAGATCAATTGAGAGCGTATTAGTAATTGTTGCACAAAAGATTAACAAGAAATGTATAGTGAAGTGCATGTGATCGCGAGAGTCCTAGTTTTCCCCCAACAAATCAGTGATTGTAGCCTTGCTCATCGATGTTTTTTTCACCTTTATCAGTAGGTCGGATGCCCTCGCCACTACTAGTGGGAGAGTTAAGTCCTTCAATGTTGATGTTTGGAAAGCCATAAGTCAAGATGTCATTTGAAATTTGAATATTCAAAAATCATTGTAATGAACTTTCCAAGTGTTGAGAGGACGATTCCTATTCAACAAGAGTAATAACGAACTCTAGATCCATAGCAGTTTTTCTTCTATGAAGCCTGTACGCCAACCTTTTCTTTCTTCTTATGGATGTCTGGGATTGTACGACTTGTGATGGTTTAACCATTGGCGCTTTCCTGGGGCCTGCATCGACATCTCCCAGCTTATCTTCCTTAGAATCCTCAATCTTGCCCTCCTTGGTATCATCTGAGTCCCCTCAATAGGGGGTATGGCGTGCTTGATAGTATCCCTCCTTCGTTCAATAACATTCCTTTACAATGCCGCACTTCCAGGATGCCCGATACTACGACCATTCTCCAACAGTCCAAACAAAGTTAGTAACTCGTTAGTTACAAGGAGTTTGATGTCCCTATTCTCAATAGGGATAGCGTGGATGGCAATGACTGCTCTTGAAAAATCAGCACCTTCAGGACATGGGCAAACATTTGAAAGAACTTTGGATGTTAGTAGATTCAAAGAAAGAGATATGACTTGGATTAGTGAACTTGAGAGAGAAGTGAAGATAATACTTATGTCCTTCTAACCAGCATCTCTTAAATCCAGGAGGGCATTGAACGTAAAACCATTTATGCTTAAATAGTGAGAGCTTGTTCCAAGCGCCCGTCAAAACTTGGCAATTTGACAAGGGTTCTAGGAAGACATAAGAATGGCTTCCCGATCATCGTTTGAAGTTGTAGATAAATCTTATATTTCGGGAGTAGGTGAACGAAGTAGGACATTCATCAACAACAAGAAAGGTTCCCTGTATAAAAGCATAACTATTTAGGTGAAGCTGCCTAGGGGCTATGCTAAGATATCTTAGCAATTCAATTGAAAAGCGAACTAGTTGTGATTATTCAAATAGATCAAGTTGGATTCGTTTATAAGGTGCATGCCTATCCCTAGTATTCACTACCGATCCCAAATCCAAGAGCTCCTTACCAATCCCTCTACTTGATCACAACCGCCGATCCCTATCTAAAGCTTTTATACCGAACCCTATCCTAGAGTAGGGAATGATGATCCCTATATCACTACCCAATACCGATCCCTTTCCTAAACTTCCATTATCGATCCTTCTCTCCAAACCATCCTTACCGATCCCTCTCCACAACTAAAAAAACCGAACCCTCACTTCTCTTATCCTTTTCCTCTCTCTACTAAACTATCTAAATAACAAATCCCTTTCCCACCCGACCCCGACCACTACTATACTATAACATACCAATCCCTACATTCCTCCACTATTGGCCTTTCTTCCATTAGATCCCTTACCGAACACCCTTCTTCTTCTTCTTCTTCTTCTCTCCCTTTCTCATATCCTAACTCAACCGATCAGGCCATCTACCTAACAATTGTTAACCTCTTGAAAAACACTCGCCATCACAACCTCAAACCCATGCCAACTACCAAGGATTCAAGAATCCAACTTGATTAGATGGCGTGTTCAAGGAATTATCATTATGGGTGTTCAAGCTATAATGGAAATGCGTACTTGGATGTGCGTGAAGTTGAAAGGCGAGGCGAAGCAAATTAACGGTAGGAATGGAAATAAGAAGGTTTGATTTGGATAGAGAATGGATCTGATAGGGGTCGTAAGTTAGAGAAAAAAATTGAAGAGCTTGGGTTCGTGAATGATATTTATGCGAAGGCAAAAGAATGGAAAAGTAAGGAAGAAAGAAAGAAGAAGCATATATATGTGCATATGGGAGAGGGCTCAGCTGTGAGAGCATTGAACAAGTCATAAGAGGAGAGAAGTCGGCATAGAAACCTGCTGATCCCTATTTGCATGGCCATAAGGATAGGTCGACATAAGGAATACTGATCCCTTTATATGATAATCAAAAAAGAAGAGAAAAGAGAGAAAAAGAAAAATGGTTGTGAAAGTTTGATTGCAAACGTGAACATATAAAACATTATAGAAATTGGCAACGGACCGTTAGCGTTCGAACACATCCGGGAGCCGAAAACAAAAACATGTATATGAATATTCATGAGAATGGTTTAAGAGATTAACCTTTTGAAATCAACTGGAATTACAATCAAACCTGAAAACTTCAAGTTCAAGGCTGGACAGATAATAAAAGTTTATAAGTCATGCATAATCGGATTTACATATATTGACGGAATATGGCGCTGGATTTATATTATTGGGATCTACCAAGCATCATGGGAATTAATGAAGAATTCAATTCCTTGGATAGATGAGTCGACAAAGGAATATCAAAAATTCAAGAAGCTAGATGAAACTCTTTTCGACAATTCAGACTTATTTCAATTTAAAGCACGTCATGTTGCTCACAAGACATACATTGGGGGGGCAAGTGTTCCTCGGTATCCTGACACGGCTATATTGAACCGATTGCACGAGACAGATTTGACAGTTATCGAGAATAACGACCATAGAGCAATGGATGTAGGACCTGGAAGTAAAGTACAGGTGGGTATATAAAGCCCAAAATAAACAGAATTGGTAGATAAATGCAGAATGCTTAGAATATGGATATTAGCTTGGACAAAAAATGGATCGGCATGGCTTGGTAGAACCCTAGGGATCGACATAAATGGAAGTGTATGGATCGAAATAGATGGAAGTGTATGGATTGACATAGTCAAAGAAAAGGAGGGATCGGTGTAGGTGAAAGTAGATGGATTGGAATGGTTGATTAGATAAGGGATCGACATGGTCAAGGTAAGACCCTGGATTGGCATGGTCGAAGCAAGATGGATCTGCGTAGTCAAAGGATCGGTAAGATTTGGCAGTTAGGAAGGGGTCGACATAGCATATCAAAGGGATCAGGAAGATTTTTTAGTTAGATGGGGTTCGGTATTCGTGAGTCCACCAAAGATGGATTGGCATATGGCTACTTGAAGGGTTCGGCAGAAAATAACTTACAAGGGAAGTCGAGCCAAAGATCAGTCAAAAGCATAAGCTCCACTAATCCAAATGACTTGATATTTGAGGAGCCAACATAAATAAGCATGAAGAAGCCACCATAGGGATTTCTGCCCAAGAATTGACTAATGAAGGGATCGGTACCTACCCCTCTTCATTGTGATTTAGGTCTAGCGACCCCTATGGTGCGCCCATACGGATTAGAAGGTCCTATAGTGAAGTTTCAGATAGATCGGTGGTCATCTTCACCTATAAATACTAGCACAGGGGGACATTTTTGGGATCTTTTCGCTGCTAGTTACATTGGCATTATTGTAATCAAGTTTTTTCTTATTCCTTTGATGTTTGCTGCTGTAATCAAACTGTTTGTGAATAAATAAAGAGAATCTTTAAAGTGGATGTAGGCATACTATGTCGAACCACTATGAATTCCTATGTTCTTGATTACTGCTTTGATTTGCTATTTGTTTATTCTACTCCTCTGTTTTAATTGTACTTTCTTTGTTTACTTCACTACATAAATATATTCTTGGGTGCTTGTGACCAATTTTTTTACACACAGTTAAAAATATCATATACATTTTTGAAGTGGATTACAGTGTATCAAATGTGCCGAATGATAATTAAAAATATCATTTCTATTTTTAAAGTGCATTAGAATGTATTGTATGTGGCGAATGATAGTTAATATAGTTTTGTGTAGCATTTTAGTTATGAAGTTCACTATCATGTTTAAAATATTCAAAGCTATATTTTAATATAGCATTTTAATTACCAACTCCATTAGCATGTTTATAAAATGCAAAACTATATTTTAGTGTAAGATTTTAATTATAAAGTCCACTATCATGTTTATGACATGAAAAAATAGTTTAGTGTAACATTTTAATTACAAAGGCTCACTAGCATGTTTAGCATTTTCAAAATGATAGTTTAATATATCATTTTAGCCATGAAGTACACTAGCATTTTATTTATGATATCTGTAATATTCAAAATAAAGAAATTCAATAAACAAGTAAATAAGCAATTGATGCATTATGTTTTATCATCTTGTGAAACATACGAGTAATTTTATCTAATCAAAATCACATCTTGTATAGATACTTAAAACAAAAATTTCTCCAGCTCCTTGAAATTTAGAAACATTCAATCATGCTATTACGAATGCATAAACTGTAACAACAATAATACAGAAGATAACGTTCAATTATGCATTGCACATATAGAATTATAATGATAAGTTCATATAGCATTTTATTTCTTAGTTCATTTCAGCAAACTTAATCGCCATCGTTACCTTCATCACTACTAGCAACTTTAACCTCCACTCCATCGACACTCATCTATGCTCGGCCATCGAAGTCATCGCCCAAGTCATCGCAGACCTTCAATGTAGTCGCCACCACCTACAATCCATCGCCTTCCTCTGAATGAGCTCTGCCTTAGCCAATGCTTGAGCCTCCGCTGCATGTTCCTGCAATGTCATGCAACCTGTTCTTGTGATGCTGACTCCTATAATAATAATTTGCGAACGAGATTTGAGAACAATCTAATTTTTTTGTAAAGAATTTCCTTAAGGCGAAAGTATAAAGCTCGCATCCTCAAAATCCTTCATTCCAAAAACAACCTTTATTTCCTTCAGAGATTTTCCTAAAACAAAAAAGCATATCATGTCAAGGTGACAACTATTAAAAGTGCTTTGGGTTCGATAATTTCTAGGACTTCAAAGATTTCGACGTCAAGTTTCCATTTTGTCTAAGAGTATATTTCATTCCAATGATGACTATTTTTCATCATTTTTCTGTCTTTGAGATCCACAAATCAGTAGCAATAGAACAAGGAAAGCAGTCTCTCAAATGATCCAAATTGAAGTTTTCTAAGTGTCTTTGCTGTACCACTTCAATTCATATATGTGAAATGATACTTTTGCACTTCGTATGCACTTAAATTTTTCTAAAGTACGGTTATATTTGGTATTTTGCTGGTGGTTTTAGAACACTCGCATTGCAACCGTTCCTTAACATTTTATACCTTTTTGGTAATTTGTTTACCAGGTATTGAAAAAATAAAATAATGGAAATTTGGTTATGTACCTTATTTTTTGATTTTGTAAGTGAAAAACCTTTTTCATACACATGTTTTAAATCACCCTACGATTTTTAAATTCTACAGAAAATAAATTCATTCATCCAGAAAACTAAATATAAACATCAATCGCATGTTTCTATTATAAAAACAATTTTTTTTCAATTTTTTTTTTCAAAATTGCAAATATTTGTAGAGAGGTTCAAGATATACAAATATGTGCAGATCAAATATCAAATATTTGTTGATTTCTCCGCAAATAATTGCAGAGTTTCTGCAAATATCCTAAAACTTAAAATTAAGGGTTTCTATAGACCTGTTTTTAAAGAGGGAGCGGTTGTGTGTTTTGAAATTTAAGGAGGGTATTTTACGAAATTTTCCAAATTTTTTTTGTGTTCCGATGAATAGAACAGAACTTTGTTAACATAATTAGTGCATGAGACATACTAGCCCGTATTTCTGTTTTCTTGCTACCATGCCTGTTGTTTTCAAAACAAAATCTCTTATATATCAGAAATAACTCTAAAGTGATACATATTGACTTCCATCTTACTATTGAGGGTGGCTTTTCAAAAATAATAATAATAACAACATAACAATTACATCGCATTATTTCGAACTTCTACATCAAGTCAATTGTAACAAAGGAGATAACAGATGTTACTTGTCTTCCAACTCATATTTATATATCACTTCTCCATCAATTTTTAATGATATGTGACTATTCCACTTTAAAACTACCATTTCATTTCTCATTATGCAAGACAATTATAACAATAAACTGAACAATCATCATCAAAAATGAACTCCGTTGATTTTGCAATGAGAATTTTCTTTTAGAGAGTTATGGATTCTAGTGATTTTACAATGGTAAAATGTTATATCATCATTTTTACTAATTAGTTAAAGCTAGTCAAAGAAAAGAAATGCTAGAGCATAATCCTTATTATTATTGTGCATTTATGCAGACAGGGATAATTAAGTAGTCAGTTCTTACATCACAAGTAAGCCGCTAATCTTAAAAAAATGTCAAAATTCATATCTCCTAGGTTAAACATAGGCAATGATCAATGTAATTTTGTTATTCAAGTAGAATAGTAGTTTTATCAATACTAATTGAAAGAACAGAAATAATACCAGTCTTCTTTCTTGTTCTTGTTCTTTTCTTTTTAGTTTTTATCAATTGAGTATACCACCATATCATATATTAGAATTTTCTTAGATCATTATCCAATTTAATTAAGAAGAAAATAAATTGACAAATAAAAAATATGTTAATTTTTAGTTTGCATTTACACTCATTTTCATCTTAGGTGTTTATTTAATTCCTAAAACACTTCCTATTTTGCTTTAGGTGTTTTGAAAATTTATTATACAAAATGTAAGTAGTAAAAAGTCGGTTTGAAATTTGAATTTATTATTTTATTTTATTTATTTTAAACCTTTGCTTGTAAGCCTTTTTCAAATGACTAGGAATTTTTTTCGAAGTTATTTTACATTGTCTTTTAAATTGTAAATGGACATTATTTGACTGTAATCTTCTTCTTCTTCAATATGTGATCAATTAACATATGGTTCAACACAATTGCTAATATCATTTATTTTGAATTAATTGTTATCGATTGAAAATTTCTATAGGAGAATGCATGTATATTATATCTGTGAATTTTGAGATCATTTTTGAAAGTTGATATGTTACATGTATGTGAAACTTGTTTGTTGGTCTCATCTACCAAGTAAAAAGAAACTGTAGTATATAATTACTTTCTCTTTTGTTGTTGTGACCAGCTTATAAACCAACTAAATGGTAATTACTTTAAAATAATTGTCCACTTATCTACTGGTCTACTCAGCATTACTATGATTGCTAACAACCAGTACTATTATAACATGTCCATGGAACAATTTGGAACAATGTTGAATTAAAGTTGTTATTTGCTACAAAATTATTGTATTCTTCCAAACATATAGATTTAAAATGAGAATTTTGCCAACCTCCCCAACACTTAGTGAAAAAATATTTCTACTTTTTCAATAATTCTATTTTTTATCAAAATTTTGATATCCTTTTATATACCAATACTACATTGATTTTAGGCTTTTAAATAGCAATATGAAAATTTTCAATAAAGATATACCTAAACTTTAGGAAAAATATCTCAAAGAATTAGATAATACTACAATGATAAATACAAGAATTCAGATAATATAACATATTTAAAACATATATATTTACAAAAACTCAAATTTAAATATCTTAGCATTGCTCTAAGTTGTTGAAATATTTTCTGTAATCGTCATTTTTTTAACCATTTTCCATTTGGATGAAAGCAAACTGACCGTAACTATTGAGATAATTTATCAGATAAGTTTTTCATTTCTCGTAACTAAAAATTTAGTTTAAATTAGTCTCCACCAATATTTTATCAATAATTTTATTAGCATACCAATAGTTAACATCCTAATTGTATTTCATAGTTGTTAATTTTCATTTTTGCAACATAAATATTAAACTATAAATTAAATTAATAATATTGTTCATTTCAACATAGGTTGATAACCACTATAGTATATATTGAGCTAGAATAACAAATAGATAACATGCTTCATTCACAATTATAAATCCTTATCATACAACTCACGAGAATGTCATGCACTCCCATATTAAGACCAACCTATCTTTTGTTGTGTTCTAGCTTTCACACAACATATTAATTGGTTTTACACACAACATATATGTATTACGTATTATCTATGCACCATTACATGGTGTATCCATGAAACTCTTCACTATGTTGATTAAATAAGATTAAAGTATTATAGCATCCTAGTTTTTTATTGCTCAATCTTGAAAATTGTATTATTATTCTCATTTTAAAATACAAGGAGATGAAGAATTAAAAATCAATGTACAAACATGGAAGATAATTCTTTCTTCTCAATACTTTCGCATATGTGCAAGACTGGAGTATAATGAAAATGGTGAAACATATAAGAAAATCTTGATAGTGTTAAGTTTTCATCATTTTGGTTCATAGTTCATACCAAAATGATAGTAGAAAGTCAATAATCATTGGTAATAGTAGAATGATAATATTGTGATTAGCAAAAATAAAAGGATAATATACTAGTAGTATGATCAAAGAAGAAGGAAAAAATGAAGTCAACCATACCAACCTTATGATTCTTCCCTTGTGAAAGAAAAGCAACAGTCTCATTATCCAAATGGAATCCAAGATATTTCAACATCCTTGTATACGTCCATGCTATTTTTCCACATTTACATGCTCCATGCATACAAATCATGTCATATACACACTCACACACACACACAAACATGCATACATATAAACATACATATATACACAAACACATCATAAATATGCTGAACTCCAATAGAGAAATACCTTCCACTTCTATCAATATCTTTTAAAACAACACAAAGTTTAATCATTACTCTATATGTAAGGAGATAAAACAACACATTTTCATGCTATACCTCCATTCCTTCTCTATATTTCTAAATATACCAACCATAAACAATAATCATGTATATAACCACTATTGCAACAATCGCCCTTCAGTCCTTGGATCTGATGCTCAAACTAACGTTGATGACCCAAGAACCAAAGGGACGAATCATTGGGGGTTGAGATAAAATAAGAATATAAGAATATACAAATATAGATATATATCAGATGCAGTTCTAACAAACACTAACTAATAACTTCTTACAGAGTCTTACGGTGGAAGGAAATAAAATATAATACATAACAAATACCATAATCGCGTCACCAATATATGTCTATAATGTCCTATATATATGTCTGAATAAATATGAATACAAACTAAACCACATACATAGTCAAATAAAGGTGCAACACTTGTTTACACCATAGATACAATACATAAATGAATCCCCAACAATGAAACCAAATGAAACAACTCGCCTTTTGACCCCGAATCCATCAATGGAACCGATGTCGACAATTGAGAACTGAAGGGACGAATCATTTAGGGTTAAGATATAATAAGCATATATAGACACAAATAGATATTAAACACAATTCTAACTAACACTAACTAATAAGTACTTTCAGAGTCTCACAGCGGAAGGAAAAAAATATAATACAAAACAAATACCACAGCTACATCAACAACATGTGTCTATAATGTCCTATACATATGTTTGAATAAATACAAATACAACCCAAACCACGTACATAGTCAAATCCAGGTACACCACTTGTTTACACCATAGATACAATACATGAATCTACATCTTTGATACCATCTCACTATACTTCATTAACCTGGTTGTGTGTATATGTGTGTATAAAATAATAGGAGTGGGTCAAACATAAGTCTATTGAGTGAGCCGTACTCTACTCAAAAAATACTACAAAAATAATACTATAATGTGATATGAGTATATCGCTCAGCCACTCACTTTCTGTCGACATATCATACCTGACTTTCATGTACATCTAACCATATTGCACTATGTCTATGCAAACTCACTTCCTTGGTCCGGCCTCATGCCCTACAGGACCACCTATTTTTTGCTGTCACGCAATCGCGTATAGGATTCACTTCCTTGGACTATCCTTAGTCTACAATAAACCATGTCATCCTCGTGCTACCTAATTGGAATCGCGCCGTGTTTCTTCCATAGCCTATAGGATCGCTTAATATCCACCTCCTCCACCTAGCCTGTCGAAGCACTATACAGGAGCAACACCATGCTTGAACAACATACTTATGTCGCAGGATTACATTCATTCCCTCATACACTCTCTGGGTTGTCTAGCTGCATCCCAAAAATGTTCACCTTCGTGTCCATCGTTGTACCACATTGTTGTATCATAACTACATATATATTCACCAAATAATAGCCAATTATCAAACACATTTATATCTTTATAGCACCATCATTCGTGTTGTTAGGTGCATTAAATCACCTTCTAGAACACAAGAGAAATAAGACTCGAACCGATCGATTATTATATGTGTAAGCCCATTAGAGTCTAAGTTCAACCTAGAAAAATTATAGTGCACCGATGGACTGTTCGGTGTAAACGATGCACCTATTTACTGATAGTTTTCCAATTTCAGATTTCTACCTCTAGCCACCTCCGCGTCGCCTTTGGTCATCTAAGAACATACCTAGAACTTAGCCCTAAGTTTCTTAGTCAAATTTGGTCATTTATTTCTTTTATTTGTTCATATATTCATTAATTTAAAAAAATTAGTGCAACCATGATTCTTACTTTACCGTAAATTCTAATTTCACGTCTAAATCCCTATTTAATCTAGATTTTAGTGTTTATATATTTTTATCTATTTTATTGTAGCCAACATATCATGAATAGAGGATCATGATTGTATTATATGAAGAAGAGAGCACGAATCATTCAACGAAACAAGTATTTCTATTTTGATCCTCGTTGTCTGGCCTGCTGCATCTCCTTTTTCAAGTTTCCACCACTAAATCACTACTAGTATGTACTTGTCCAGTAGCTTATATTACTTTTGATCTCGTTCAATTTGATGGAGTTTTGGGAGAAGTATTTGGATTTGATCTTAGGTAGTTTGAATGAAAGATGGAGGAAGAAAAGAAGAAGTGTTAATTGGTTTTCTAAACTAAATTTTCCATGTTAGTTTCTTAGTAGTCGGAGGGAAGACAGTTGGCTTATTTTCGAATTTAAACCCAAACCCTAATTCTTTAGCGCTTATTTGACTCGATGTTATTTAGACCACAACTTCTTCTTTCGAACTTCAAACGAGAAAACAAAAATAATGGGCGACTTAGAAAAATGAGGTGGTCGCAATGGTGTTAGTCTCAACGTTAAATTCTTACGTATGAAAAATGACCATTTTGCCCCCTCTAGTATAAATTTAATTAATTCATTTATTTCAGTTATTTTTACAATATTATATTATTAATAAATTAAAATATTTATCAAATTTTTGTGGTATTACAACTATTATTTCTTCACCCAATTCATTATGCCAGTCAAATAACCTCTCTCCCGCCTCAATTAGCATCCTTTGGCTGCATTAAATGTACTCTGAACTGCACCGTGAACTTCTCTACCAACTCATTAAATGACCATATGGGTTTGGAAACAAGTTGACAAAACCACATTATGGCATGTCCCTTCAAGAAAAATGGAAACCATATATATTTCATGGCATCATCTGAACGAGCTATATCCTTATGTCATCCACATTTCATTGGATGTTGTATTAGGTCATTCAACCCATTTTAACTTTGCATCGTTGATAAGACGAACTTCTTCAAATATAGAGCAACTCTAATATGCTTTGTAAATAGGTTTCAATTGGCCATAAATCCTCATCCATCATCCTATTATTGCAGTTCTATTGTAAAACCCTCTTTATCGTCATTGTGATCAACTCATTGTTGCCTACGTTTTACCCTAAGAGACGTTCATCATGTGCATCACCATATGTTTGAACTGGTAAACATTCACGGTTAGCATGATGAGACATATGTCTCCTTGTCTTTGGGGAGTCCATTCGCTAAGTTGTCTGGAGAATTCAGGCCGGACTGCATCCTTTTCTAGAATTTCTAGTTGTGTTCACTTTATTAACATCGTCGTAAGGACTACATTATGTCCATCATCATCAACATCTAATTCCTACAGGTCACCTTCAGAATCAATCATATTCAAGCGTTCCTTTGATCTGTTAGTAACAACTCTTCCACGTCAATCGACACTAATTGAAGGCCGAATTGGAACTATCATTCCTGTTTTTCCACTCTTCTTCTTAGACACGCTAGCACCTCCTTTATCTTTTGGTTTCCTTCCCTGTGGCTCTTATCAAATGAACTTCCTTTATCTGTTGTCAAAAGATGAATAATCATTTCATTTTTGGTCACTTACAGGATCACGCTTGTTGAAGAGGTTGTGCCAATAGAGCGAACTATTCCTTTGTCTCCTCCATGATGGTCAACTGAATTTCCATCACTTCTTTATTCATGTCAACCATCATGTGATCTAACTCTACCTTAGTAATGACATTTGGTTGCTTAGAAGTCTCTCCTTAATTTTAACGACTGACTTCTTTAGTTCCATGATTCAAACCCTCATGCTCTTCAGAGATCACTCTAAATCTAGCCATTGTTTTCTTAGGTTCTATCCCTTTTACATATAGTTGGAGCTTTAAATCCTAGTATTAAGCTCAGATCTAATCCTGATCTTCTCTAAGTGAAAGTAAAAAATACAATTTGCACGCTGAATGGGCGAAAACTCCTAATTGATCAAAAACAAAATAAAAAGGTAAGAAATTGAAATAAAGAAAGAGAAGACACAATCTTTATTATGGTTCGGAAAAACCAAGTGCCTACCTCCACTTTACATTTTATTTTTGATGGAGTTCATAATTACAACTGAATTACAACTCAATTTCAAATACAGAAAAGATTGGTTTCAAAGTCGATATAATCTTCTTGCAAAACTAGTCCAAAAGGTTCCTTCTTAGGAGTTGCAAGATACCTATTTATTGCCAATTTTCCGCATCAGAATCATCGAATCATTAGTTAAATTTCCAAAACAAATAGATTTGATTTTTCAATGTGAAAAGCATGTTGGGTTGATGACATTTCTTTAATTATGATTGACCAATACTAATCGTTATCGATCTCTTTCTTTAAAAATGCTTTGGTTTTCAAGCTTTTGTTCTTCAAGGTTAAATTGTCAATTACGATCAATTAAAACTATGATATCACTTCAATTAGACTTACCTTTTTCTTCAATCTTTCATGTAGAGTCACTATAGAGGTAGAGTGGGAACCAATCGTAACTTTTTAATTGATCGGTACCCATTGATAGTGTTGCCTCCATACTTAGCCAAATTTCTTAAATCTTCTTTCTTTATATCTTCCAAGATTCTTGACCCATTCCTTCATCATTTTGTAATCCTGATCCATCAAAACTTTGCTTTGTTCAAATGCTGGATAACACATGCCCTTAAAGCATGCTTATGTGTAAATAATGTATAGTTTTGATCAAGATAGTGACTAAATCCAAATATGCAAAAATGCTACTATCATCTGAACCATTTTCATGAAAATTTATATTTTTTCTGAGAATATCAACACATTATTTCAAATGGTTATTGAATTTCATCATTTTGGCAAATATAAACGCAGAAGTCTTCTATTTGAAGTTTTCAATCATCTTTTTGAATCCCTGAAAGCTATTCCAGTTTTTGGTCAGTTAAATATCTATTCCATTTTTTATTTCTTCTTCTCATTTTTAAAACCTTCTTCCGATTGATTTGCTAACTTTCGTATAAAAGAATTTTTCAAAAAAATTCTAAGTCACTCGTTATTTTTCTACCTTTTCTTTTTCTATGGTTCGCGACTTTATGACTGCTTCATCGTGATTCAAAGCTTCCAACCATACTTAATCAGAATTCAACTAAACATCCAAGCACCAATCCATAAGAACACAACACCCGATCGATTTGAGAAATCTCTAACTTCATTTTAACCATTACCTTTAATATCGACTTTCTTTCTAGACCCTTGACCAACTATGGTGGGCAATGCTGCCTTCTAATCATGTTCATCGCTGCAATATCATGCTTTCCATGTCACAGCCATGGTTGTCGATCTATATGGCCACCCATATCATTCTTTACAATCACCTCCCCTAATGATAGTGCCTTAAAGCCAAAGTCAATATAGAGTACAAAATTTGAACAAAGGGGGAAATTTTCCTTGGTTAAATTTTGGCTAAGGATTGGTGTTAAGCACTTGAACAAGTTTATTTAATGGATTATCTCAATGAGAAGCATTACGTCTTCAATCGATCCAAGAGTTGATATGTCCTGGGACATTCATCCCATTGGCACTTGAATTCGACCGGCATACATCCCCTGTCCTACAAAGATAGCTCCATACCTCGGTGGATTTGATCTAGTTTCATTAATGTAGATCCTATATTAACGGTTATATCTGACATAGTTCTAACACATGCTAAAGCTCATTTTCTAACATGAGGAAATATCTATATAGAGCGCTTCCATACATTAGGAAAGAGCTAGTGGTATGCCTTGGAGGTAATAATGCAATTTGTTACATATATATGAATATGTAGTCAATCTTTTTCCTAGTAATGATGTTTATTTTCTTTTATATACTTTGTTATATTATGGTTTAATTAATTAAGTAATTAGAATATCCTTAAATAAAATGCTATGCAATTGTAGTTGAAAATAATTGCAATCATTAATAACTAATCAAAAAATAAAATGACACTTAGATTTGAATGTTTGCGGTCAAGGTTTTCGAGAAAAGGACGTCGAATCATCCGTTGAGACAAAAGTGTATAACATTCTCTAAATGTTAGGTAGTATATTACTCATAGCTATTGATGGCACCATGGGGTTACTACTTGCAGTTATTGGATAAGAAGTTATAAAGTTTCGTCGACTTGAGAATACTGTAGAACTTCAAAGTAAACACACCACTTTGATTGTAGTTAAATCATGGCATGGTGATCCATCAAGAAATTGTAGTTGAGTCTGAGTTAAGGCATTAAAACTAAAGAATTATTTAATAAAAAAATCATCATCTCGATTGTACAATGTCAGCACCATGGTCAACTATAGTTAAATCATAGTCAACAGAGTACTACAGAAATGTTATTATTGAACCAAGGACTTTACTTTTGGACTAACCAATTTAAATGTTAATAATATTAGAATTTTGATCAACCAAATTCTATATACCTTAAAGTGATTTCTTTTGATGAAAAGGATGTGTGTAAATTATCAATACCAAACTGTCACACCGCTAGCTAAGGTGTAACAAAATATGATTTAATGGCTTAGAAATTTGAATATTTTAATATTCAAATGATAAATTTATAACCCTTATAAAATTCTTTTTAATATAAAAAATGGTACAAAACACCATTTTCAAAAATTCCTGCAATAATGAGTAGAGAAAAGTATACTCGATAATGTGATCGAAAACCGGTTTATCCAAACCCAGTTTTTCATTATATGAATTTAAACCGGTTTTATGTTATCGAAAATTATTACATATTTTAAATTAAATGCATAGTTGATAAGGATAGTGGTTATTGGACTAAAGGGTGGTCGAATTAAATATATGCTTAGTTGATAAATGTGGTTGCTATTGGACCAAATGTGCAACGACCCTGACTCGACCTTCGAAAATCGGTACCGAATACGTCACCCGTATTCAAATGCTGCAGATCCAAACGTCGAATCTGGTTCGCCGGAGCTTATAATACATTAAGTACAACAACACAGCGGAAGAAAATGAATAATATATCAATGATACAATAATGAATACAATATCTGATACAATATGATACAACAATATCAGAGACAAATATACACATCAGAATATGAAAACAATGGAAGAGATAACTCAAATATGATCTTCGACGAAGAGTGAATCAAAAATCTGCAACCCCAAACCAAATCTCCAAAGCCAAAGCTCTAAACTTCAAACTCGAACCATCATCAAGCTGAACTGAACCAAACTCCATCACAATGCGATTTGCCAATATCCAAAAACTTCAAAGGCCAAAGACTGAAGAAGATTTCCAAATGCTACCAAACTAAAGACTTCGAAAGCTATCGAATCTACACCTATTGTTCGATTATCTGAAAAACCAAACTCTAGACAACCCGTGTGGAAAATTTTGAGCACCCAGAGTTTAGAAAGGGAACAATAATCTCCGGGTCAGTCATGGGACTGGTGCAAGCAAACAAAAACAGTTTATCTTTAAAACTAACAACAAAAGAATTTAAAACATTGAAATCTGCTATGCTTTTTTTGAAAAATGAAACTACTATAAGGCCTCCCACCGCACACACCATGCAAATGCAGAATTGGAGGAGATTTCTCCTTATGATAGTAAAAAATGCTTGATACACGAAAACTATTTGATATTATTATTAGTGCATAGTGCGAAAAACATTTCGAAAGTATAATATTAATCTTAGCCAGCATACAACCATTATTGTATGCCTACTATAGCTACCATCTAAACAGTGGTGACTACCATAAGTAAATGACAGGCTATACAACTAAAATCGTATGGGGCGCGTATTGGAGATTGGATTTTCCAACAAATGGTCAGGCCAAGGAACTTCCCATTGCCACATGGTTACGCCTCTGGAGGGACGCCCCAAGAACTTACCTAGCTTTCTGCTAACACAAGGCCAGTTTCCCCTCAGACCAGGAGTAATACCTAAAGATATGCCACCGTGATCGTTTGCGACCTTTATCCGAGGATCTTCAACCACAAAGCAACATCACACAGTAATAAATATACAGTGTCCACATGAGTTAAGTATCTGGGCTCCATACCATGATACCACCCTTTTCCAGAAGGAATGGACATACCCTAGGGGCACGACCCCTGCAACCTTGCTGCATCGTTCCTGTTTCGACCATTTCCGGGTGTGAGGTCCTGATGCAGTCTTGTCCACAAAGCTACTCTTTTTCACAAAGCCAAGCTTCGATCAACAAATGATCAGCAACACTTCGTATGTCACATTACCAAATTGGGAATGTATCACTAGTAACCATCAACTACATAACCTCTGAGCTCAGACGTCTCAGAGAAGGGTGTTAAGCTAAGAGAATAAATCTCCGCCACCAAACAGAAATGTATTTGATAGAAACCGGTTTTACATCTCAAAGTGTAATGTCAGACACACATCGATATAAGTTTGTTCTGGGTTTGAACAGAACCGAAGGCACTTCCAAAGAAGCCCTTGCAATTCGGGTATTCACAATTCCGATCAGACTCCCCATCACATATGGTGATCTCTATATCGACGCGACTCAGTGCCGGGACAATCGACGAGTTATCCTTTCGTTCTCGAAAATACTGGGTCTTCACCACCGTTCTTCAAATGCTATCCATAACGTCGTATCATTATTCGGAATGAGTTATATGACACAAGGTCCTGTCCCGGCTAAACCAAATAATGAGCGCAATATAGAAAAACATATGGATAATGGGATTTCAGTTAAGTCACAACTTATTACCCAAAACAAATGGTTTAAGCAAATTACCGTTTCAAATATTTTTGAACAAAAAGATTCTCTTCACAAATTTCACCAATCTTCCACAAAGGTTAATTCATTATTTTCAAAACTATTTACAATTCCATATCTTTTTATATAAAGATACACCCTCGAGATTCTCTTCAATTTGGAAATAAAGTTTACAATTCTTTCACAAAGATTCAATATTTAAAGATTTCAAAACATTTCTCATTTCAAATCTTTTATATATAAAAGATAAACCATTTAAAACCCTCTTTGATTTCAAAACAAAGTTTAACAATCTTTCACAAAGGTTCATTCATTGCTTTCAAAAACAATTCACAATTTCATTTCAAACTTGAAACTTTTTAACACAAATTGGAAATCCTTTCTTTATATGAAAGCTATTTTTATTTGAAAACAATAGTTTTTGTGTCGAAAAAATCCGATTTTATTTATACGAGTTAAAATCCTTGGGTTAAATTTAAATTCCAAAGCAATACTTTTAAAATGATTTAAAACTCATATAAACACATTTGTAACTCATATAATCTTTTAAACCATAATTTCCAAACATGGAATTTAATTTCCAAACCTTGAATTCAAATTAAATCAAACTATTTAAATTTAAAATCTTCATCAAGTTATTCAAAAATAACTTTTATCCTTAAAACATTTTTTCAAAAGCCTTTCATATTTAACCCAATTTCATTTCCAAAACCTTTTGGATTCTAAAATTCCATTTTAAAACTATTTCAAAAATCTGTGACTTAACCAATTTCCTCGTGCAATCCATATTTGTGTGTGTATGGTGTAGTCCAAGGGTTTTACACAATAGTGCAACATCATTAATTATCACAGATACAATCATATCAACAATAGATAAGCGGTATATCTCTATAACGCTTATCTTCCATACACAGATTCACAGATAAATAATATACATTCATCACAAATAAAATAAATTACATTTGTCACAGCTTAAATTAAAACAATTCATATCACAAAGCACCACACAGTAGAGATATCAAATAATTCACAGCATTCAATAGAATACAGTCATCCATAAGGAAGATTAATTGATCATCTGATTAATTGAAACCAGATTAATCTCTAATCCAGGTTAATTAACATTAATAACAAATTATTTTAATTAATTAACCTTAAATAATTAATTAACTTTAAATTATTAATTAATTAACCTTAGTTAATAGATGAATAAATTTCTAACCATTAAATAATTAACCCTTAATTATTCTTTAATTAATTATCCTTAATTAATTACATTAATTAATTAGCCCTTAATTAATTATCCTTTAAAAAATTATCCTTAATTAATTAATCTTAATTAATCTTATTAATTAATTAACTCTTAATTAATTATCTTTTAATTAATTACCTAAATCTAATTAACCTTTGATTAGTTACATTAATTAATTACCATTACAAATTAATTACCCTTCAACTACAATTTAATTAACCATTAAATCATTACTTAATTAACCTTTAATTATCCATCTTAATCAATTACATTAATTAATTAACCATAAAGTAATCACATTAACAAATTATTCTTTAAGTAATTAAATAAGTAAACCTCTAATTAATTACTTTAATTAATTAATCAATTAATTATCCCTTTAATTATCTACCTTAATTATTTAAAGATAATCCTTTTTATCTAAATTCATTACTTAATTACATCATTTAAATTAAATGCTTGAAATCATTTTATACCAAAATATTGATTAATCAAAGTTTTTTACACTTACAATAATCACTTTCTAAATTACATTATTTTGTTTTAGAAAACAAATAGAGATTTAATAAGCTAATTTACCTTATCATTATTTCAAAAACAATTTAAATTCAAATTTGATTTGTTTTAAAATTTTAAAACCCTGTATACGCATCATTGTGCCGACCCGAGACGATTCGAGTCCTTACTCGAGTCCTAAATAGATTTCCCCAAGTAATCGCTCGAGTTACCCATATTTTTACTTGCTTCGAATCGAACTCACCTTTTCTTGAGCTTGAACTCGAGTCCTCCTCTTCTTCCCAGTCCACAACATTCCCAGATGTACCAAATTCCACTCATACACGTGCACGATCATCAGAGCCATTTTCGATCATCACCAATTTCATCAGCAAGTCGGCGATCCTCTCTACGTATGCTCCTACCCCCTAGAACCTCCAAATTCTCCATATATCCAAATCGAGCTTCTCGATTCAAAACTGGGACCAAAACCCATCAGAAAATCACCTTAGGCCGATGATCCCAACCTCGTGACTCTTCGCCAACCTCACCATAGATTCACCGTGACGCAATGCTTCGATCCCATCATGAACGAATGCCTCCGATGATCAATCGAAGCTCATAAGTTACCTCGACCAAAATGACTCTTCGAACCCTAGTTTATCATTGTCTGATCATCTCGGCCAACTAAAAATTTAGTGACCATTTTTTCAGTGACCCACAACCAGCATGCTACCCTTACCCCTAAGCTCGTCGAAAAACCATTATTCGTTCATCGGGATTTGGCAAAAATGCCTATTCCGTTCCACTCCAATTATCACGATCATTACTATGTTAAAAATCATGATACTATCTCTAAAATTCATTATTTACCATTTTGATTTAGGCAGGATAATCAAAACAAGGAATTGAAATGGTTCTGATCAAATTTGATTTTTTACTGTGATTTCCCAAGTTTGAATTTATTTCTAACTAAAAAGTTATCAAACCATTTTTAAAATTAACATTATACTATAACAATCAATATTTATTTTAAAATCAGAGGTTAATATGGATTGTAAATGAAGAGCTTGATTTTTTTAAAACAAAATTCTGAATCCTGTAACTAACAAAGGCCACCATATTTACATATACAGGCATGTTTATACTACACGAAGATGTTCATCTATTTTCAAAAAAACAAACATTCATGCCAAACATAATTTAAGTCATCATCACAAGCATACAAAAATCAAGTAGATCAGGTTTTAAAAATAAGGTTTGCTCACCTTGGGTTTTGAAGAACAGAGGACAACCTGATATTTGTTGCATGCTTTTGATTTAAACTGAACTTTGTTGGGTTGCCTGAGCTTGCTAAATATTGATTTGTTTTGAGTTGAACCCTGTTTGATCTTTGCTCTGATTTGATCATCTCAGACATGAAACTTCAGGTCTTTGAAAGCAGGTTTTGCAAACTGAACTTTTGATTTTTTTTTTAGTTTCAGGTTGAAGCTGAACTCTGGATTGCTTGTTAATGTTGAATCTTGAGGCCTTGGTTTGATCATCTTTTAATTTCTTGATCAGGCTTTGGTTTTTAAACTTGCTTCAGTTTGGAACTGAAGTTGCTGTTGCATTTGATTTCGCTTTTCCAGGTTTTCAAATCTGAATTTTGCTTTGATTTTCTCGGGTTTTTGGTTTGATTCAGATTTTGAATTTCTTTTCTTTTGAAAGATGATAAAGAATGTAGAGAAAAGGGTGAGAAGTTTTTAATCTAGCTTACAAAAATTCTTTTAATACATTTTATTAAATTTTAGTTTAAACTAACTCATGCATTTGCCACTTGTTCATTTTGCTAACACTTGTTAACTTCATGCTTTTAAATTTTTACACTTGTTTATTTGCTTGTATCTTATTTACACTTGTAGTTCTTTATATATAAATGTTTAAAAAAAATCTTATACTAATTACTTTTTAGTTATGTACTTTGTTTACAAGTGTTTATATCTTTAACTATGCTTATGAAAGAAAAGTGTTTAAACCTATATATATATATATATATATATATATCAACCATGTTTATTTTTCAAGTATATTAGGGTTTATTGATTTCAAAGATAAATACATATCAAAACTTTTTATATCCATTCTTGTTTTAAAATTTAAATTCAAGTCATTATATAAATTATAACTTTAAAGAAATTGATTTCAAAAATTTAATTGTACATTGATAAATAAACACATATAAGATTTATATATAAGTTTTTTTTAAAAATATAAATTTAACTTTAAACAACCCTTTAAAAATCATTTATGTCAAATTAAAATTTGACCTTTAAATAGTCTTTTGAAAATTGTTATCAAAATTTATACATATACATATAAAATACATATACATTTAGAAAACAAATTTTATTAAATTAAAATATAGTGTTTTAAATGCAATTTAATTTTAGATGTAAGATATTAAACTTATTAATAAATACTTATTTTAAAATTTTCATTTTAAACTTAAGTAATCATACTTATTATATTTTTTAAATCTTTAATTATATTTCACTTTATAAATTACAAACCAATTTTAAACATATATGCTTTCTTATTAATTTCCAAAAGATATGTAAAATTTAAAACTTTCTGTTAATTCTTATAATTAGAAAACAAATTCCTTTCAGTATAAATTTATTGAATTTTCAAATCCAACATGTCTCATAAAATTTTAAATTTTTGAATTTCAATTCCAAGATTCAATTAAAAATAAATCTATAAATATAACAAAACATATCTTTTATAAATATAAATACTCTATTCATTCCCAATCTATAAATATTTTCCAAATATTTATTTTTTATTTGAATTTTAAATTCAAATTCCAAATTATAATCTATTTATAACATATTTACTTTTGAATTCCAAATCAAAATTTTATTAAAAATCAATTTATTGAGTTTACTATCTTTTGATATATATACTCATTCAAAACTCTAAATTAATCCACAAATAAATTTATAATTAAAATATTATTCAAAATAATTATTTTCTAAACTTTCAAATTAGAAATTCTATTTAAAATCACATATATATATTAATATTAATAAACAAATATCTATTTAATTTGGAAAATACCAAATTAATTCACAATTTAATTCCAAAAATTAAATTAATTTCCAATTTATATTTGCTTTAAAAACGGGAATGTTACAAAATTGTGGTCGCATCAAACAAATGTGTAGTTCATAAGGCTGGTTTCTATTGGACCAAATGTGGTCGAATCAAATAAATGTGTAGTTGATAAGGGTGATTGCTATTGGACTAAATAATGTTTGAATCAAATTTAGGCCATAGGAGGTTAGCGAATGACCAAAGCACACTCCTTTAGGTCACCTATAAATAGACTAAGCCATGGAGAAAGAGAGAAAGAATTACAAGTTAAGTTATTTTCACAAATTTTCGTCTCTCTAAACCACTTTCGGCTCATCTAAAGAATTAGGACCCCTTTGCAAAAGTTTGGAGAGAAGAAGCCAAAGTGGGGCTAGAAGGGGAGGACGAGAGAAACTAGGAAGGAGGTGATCTTGGACTTGGTAGCAAGGTTCTAAGAACTTAGGAGATTTAAGCTAGGGCTTGAACAGAAGATAAGTGATATTCCCACAATTTTATAGTGATAAAATGTGACTTATATGCAAGTTATTATGGCCATATAAACCTTAACTAATGAAGGTGCTAACTTTGGGCCATCTTGATTCTAAATTGTGTATGAAAACTCTATACGTTATAACTTTGATTGTATCAACTTCCTAAACTTGTATTATTGGCTATACCTTGATTTTTCATGTTTGTTGGCATTTTGTATAAAATTTAAGCTAAAAGCTAAGATTTAGAAAGCGAAACAGTCGCTAAAGATGCATTTTGAAATACTTGTATTTTAAATCACTTTGAAGAGATGATATATTAGTATACTTTCATAAATTACTAGATGAAAGCATTCTTAACTCAAAATATTTTAGTTTAGGGAAAAGAACGTTTTCATAAAATATGTAAGTTAAAAAGAAAAACTACCAAAAGTTAGAACAATATAAAACTTGTTTAAGCATATTTTACAACACTTTGTAATAGAATTTTATTTATACCTTATTTAAACTCTTTATAGTTAAATCTAAATACATTATATTTGCAATATATGTTAGATAGTAGTTAAACCATAGTTAAATATATTTTGAAAAATAAATTTGAATATGAAAAGTTTTGGAAAAGAAATGATTAATTTATTACAAGAGGTAAGGGGTTTACAGTAACTTATGTTTTAATAGTAGTTTATTTTAATCTCCTTATATATAATTTTAAGTGCATTACCTTTGTAAATAAATTTGTATACATACTTATATCATTAATAAGAGTACTTTAAAATAATTTGGAGTATGAAAAGTGTTTGGAAAAAAAGATTGTTAATTTGAATAAAAGATATGTATGTTTTGGAAACCAAAGTTTTAAACTTGTAAAAAAATTGGTTTATAAATTAATGTAACATATATTCGCATTTGGGACCAACTAATAAACTTCTCTATTTTATGGGTGTTAGAGAATAGTAATTACTAGTCTTTGGGTTAGATAACCAGTATTCTCCCCTCTATGGCTAAGGGCCCGACCCATTCAATAGAGTAAGTCAAAAAGGTTGACCCTAAAATTTGAGTATCATGAATAAGTGTTTGAAAAGTAAGTAAGAATCACATGGATAAATGATAGTGATTATAGATGTTTACTTTTTTGGACATACTAGATAGTTGATTTTCAACTATCAAACATGACCTTTAACTTAGGAAATGTATAAAAGAAACGCAAAGTTTATAGGATATGGATATCCTCCTAGTGAGACTATCATACATACAAACTCGTCTTTCTGTTTAAGGGAAAGGTTTAGGGGTATCCGCTTGGCGCGACTCTACCATATAGGTTGTCCTTTTATTTCTTGAAGCACCGAAATTAAGTTAACCGAAAATTCACAATACGATAGTTATGAAGAGTCTAGAGTCGGACAAGCATACATAGGTATACCGAATCCACTTCAAAACTTGAAAATATTGTAATTAAATGAAGATACTTTTGAAGAGTTACGGAGAAGAATTTGTTTGGAATGTTGGACCTATTGTACTACCTATCAGGAGGTCGATTGAAATGGATAGGATAAGTTTAACATCCTTATGATTTATTTGTTTTGCTAGACCTATTGTTTTGTCTATCGCGAAGGTGTTTCCAAGTGAGCGGGTTGGGATAGCATTAATCTTTTCTACTAGAAGGACAGTTTGAACAAAAACCATGTAACGATCAACCTTTTTAGCTTGTTCAAGTCGACAATAAACCACACATGTCAGACTCAAACCATTCAAAAGGGATGATTGTTATGGGGTGAATAAGAAAAAGCATAGAAAGAAAGAAAACAAACACAGAATCTCACAGCAGAATGAAAAATATAATAATCAAATAAACATTTCATGAAGCTGTTTTACATAACATTTGATTACACATTTACAATATAGAACCAGGATTACATACAACAGAAATAAATAACAATTTAGCGCAACAACATGATGTGGTGGTATAAGTATAATAAATAACAATAGTACTAAATCTTCTTCTTCGTCCTTCAGAAAAGCAGTCTCCAGTACACTAAAAAGCTCAAACTGACCTAAGCATAATGAAAATACAAAACACTCGAGTCAGAACTAAAAGAGCTTATATAAGTTAAATTAATAGTAAATAAATATGAGTGTAATGGTGTCAGATATGTTTATGGGGTTTGACATCTCCTATCAAGTGTCTAACGTAAGTGCAACAACTTAAGAGATGTTCGGGATTACCATCTCCTAAGGACCCGTTAAACTATCTACTATGTAGTATAATATGTTATTATAATATGCCAACAGTAAAGTATTAAAATAGCATTAAGGCGTTACTCATATCTCCCTTAACACATTTTTATATATTCCTATAGCCTATACAGTACCGTAATTCCTCCGTAAACTAAAGGGCTATTAGAGAGCACTCCATAAGTACGGTACAAATCAAACTCATAGAAGGCGCAATAAGGGATGTGACAAGGCATACGGGGCAATGCCCTAGGTATGATACCACTGTTTTGCGGATCTGGACTGGTGGTAACGCATAGCAGCTACTACCGTCTACCTCAGAACAAACTCTCATAACCAAAATCGAGGGGTGGCCACCAAATCAATCACAAAGTCATAATATGGTATCGAAGAAGCCTGCCTGATTGGAGGTGCAACCTCACTTGGCCCGACGTGGCTCCTATTTTAGTCACATCAAGTTGACTCACGGGAGTCAAGCTACATAAATACCTCATACAGAATCGTTCGTCAAACCATCTTACTTCATTCTGGAATCTCCACCACGCACACAATTGTAAAATTGGTTTTCGGTTTTGGAAAAGAGTATGACAATATCTGATCCTGATCTTTTTAACAACCAAATGCGCATTTCACACCGAACGGTTCTTTTTCATTTCCAAAACCAATTCATAATTGATATTATATTCAATTCAAACCATGTCACTTTCGAAATCATATTCAGCTTCAAAATCATATTTACTTTTGAAATCTTATTTACTTTCGAAATCATATTTGCTTTCGAAATCATATTTTCTTTAAAGTCAAGGATTTAATATAGGTACTTCCTCTTTACACAGTCTGAAATTTAGAAAATAGTTTAGATAGTTAAAAATAGTTTAAATATTTTAGCATAGTTTAAAATACTCTAAAATAGTTTAAAAATAGATTAAAATGGTTTAGGTGGATTTAAGATAGTTTAAATAGATTTAAAATAGTTTAAATAAATTTAAAATGATTTAAATAGATTTAAAATAGATTAAATAGATTAAAATTAGATTAAAATGGGTTAATTAGTTAAAAATAGGTTAAGATAGTATAAATTGGATTAAATAGATAAAATAGATTAAAATAAGTTAAAATAGTTTAAATTGATTAAAATAGATTTAAATAGTATAATATAGATTAAATTATTTTAATAGTCTGAAAATCTTAGTAATCGAGTTTTAAGAATAATATGTTTAAACAGTTTATATTAAAATAATAAATTTGAAATTAATATCAAACTATACTATCTCTTTCATTTCAATACATCTTTAAAACCATTTAATCAATATCGATTCCAAATCCATGTTCGAACTATAAATTTAAACTATTTCAAATTTAGAAGATTTGGAAGTTTAAATATTCAAATATTTCAGTAACTCAATTTTGATAGAAAAATTGTACTTCAAATCAAACTTTGAAATTTCAATTTAAACCAATTCCAATTTCAACATTTAAAACTCGGATTTTCAAAAATAATTCAGTTTATATAAATCAAATTTTCTTTAAAATATCCTCTAACTAAATTTAAAATGTAAGGATTTCAAATCATTTAATTTAACCACTCCGGTGTCGTATATAATCCTCTACCCTATGGTCAAGTGGTACAGATATTTATCATTTCAATCCGCAAATATTTTATATTTACAAATATATATTATTTCAACCCGCAATCCCGAATATAATTAAAAATCCATGAAATTGCTTGAGGCTATCATTTCAACTCATAATTATTTCCTTTAATCGATCAGATCGTTTGGGTATGTATCATTTCAATCCATAGGGAACTTGCAGCATTAAAACAATATAACAAAATAACATCCAATCATCCAATATCAACAATCAACATCCATCACAATCACCATTCAAACCAATCATTAACAATAATAAGTGATTGATTATTAATAACGGGTATAAACTGGCAATTTAAAATTTAGTATTAAATTAATAACGAGAATGTTCAGTAAAGGTCAGATTTAACTGGAACGACAATTTAAATATACCACACATCATAATCAATTTCTAATTGCATCATAAATTTAATTTAATTAAATAAGATAATTTAGTAGTTGTGAGCGGGTTAAAACACTCACCTTTGATTTCAAATGGATTTGAAATCCAAAAAAAGCCCAAAAATTAACAATCTCAGAATTCGTCCAAACCGGTGTCATAATGTCCAAAATTTCGATACGATCGCAATGGAGAAAACCACGCATGAATCCGAGTTCATAAGTAAAAGTTATGATCGTTAGAACATTTGAAATCAACAAATTTAAATAAAAATTAATTCGACACGTCACCTTACAATTTCGTTCAAAACCCTAGCGATACCAATACGATCGCGTTCGAACAACTGATATCGCTAGTCCTCTCGGCCATTGACCACCCATCGCCGCCGCTACGACCATTGGCACCATGATCAGACACCGCCCTAGCGAAGCACACCTCCGATCGACCTAGACTTGGCCTCGCGACCATCCCCCTCCTCCTATAAACGCCAACGCTGCTGCTCTATTTCTTGCCGTTTGCTGGCCAACACCGATGCCTATAACCAAAGCGAAGACCATAGAAGCATGTCCCTCGACGAACTCTACAAGCCCATATCTCCCAATCGTCGAAAGGGCGAAGATCCACCGTTAAAATCTCGATCCCTAAAATGGACGGCCGAGGTTCAATTGGCGATTTCTGGAAAAACGGTGATTCAATTGCAAAAACGAATTGTACCAGTTGGTTACGCTTGCCGATAGCTTCGAAATGGTATATAATATGTTATGGTTTTGAGGAGTCTGATTTTGAAATTGATTTGGAAATTGAATTAAGGGTTTGCAATTTGATTTTATTTCTGCCATTGAAGAAGGAACAGACAAGAGTTGATGTACGCATAGAACAAGAAATAGAAAGGTTGCTAGGGTTAGAACAAAACTATTTATATGGACATGGCTCGGTAAGAAAGAACAACATATTGTAATGATTTGAAATGACAACAACGACCCGGAAAGCCCGTTTAACTTCCGAACAAAAGTGGGTCATCCTATATATTAAAATAGATGTATTCGATATTTTAAAACTCAATGGTTCAGGTTTCGAGTCTTAATTCCATTATACGAAGAAGTTAGCTTTTAAAATCACTTATTTCAAATTGATTTCAATTAAATTGATTTCTATGCTTTTCGAGTCCGTACGGTTAGACGACCAGTCTGAACGCTACGAAACTTGAAATCTTACTATAATTCACTGTTACAGATCTAATGAATCTGGTTTCGTCGAAATTTGAGATAGTGGCCAAAATGGCTATTTTCACGTTAATTAAATAAATTATTATTAAATTGATTAAATCACTTTTTAGTTCCAAATTTAATAATTATCAATTTTTACTATTTTTGATTACTTAGACATTTACAATAATTGAAAACAAATTTACATATCAGTTCAGCATTAAATATTTCACTAATTATTGTTCAGTTCCAACTGTAAATAAAGTCCAGTTAATTATATTCTAATTCCAATAAATTGATTTAATTTGATTTCAATCTTTTTATTCAAGCAATCATTACTTTATGGACATAGTTAATACTGATTTACATCTTATTGCATTAAGATTCTACAATTACCATTTTTTCCAATATTAGTTGAAATATTTCAATTATATTGAATTTTTTTTGATTTTCACATTAACTATAATTTAAAGTCCAACAAAAATCATTTATGTTGGTTTCACTCTTATTATTAAATCAATTATTGCCTTATGAATACTATTTGAAATTTCTGTACATTTTATTACATTCACATTTTCAGTTATCGTCTTAACTCATATTAAATTTAATTACATTTAATTGTAATTGATTCCCAGTTTAACTCAACAGATTAAATAAATTGGTAACAAATAACAATTGTCACCTTTTGCTTAATTTAATCACATTTATAAGTTTATTGTCTACAACAAATATTATATCTACTTACACATCACTAATTTTATTTTCAACATCAGTCAATTTCAATTTATTACATATAATTTCAACATTGACATCAATATTAAATTTTATTTCTTTATTTACAATCTATAACCTATTATGACTTTACAATCATTTCAATTAATTGGACTTACATTACAATGGCTATCAATTACCTTAAATTAACATTATTTCATATCATTCTAGATCTTCCTTTCGTTATTAGATCTTAAATTTTATTTTTTCCCACATTAATAAACTACAAATTTTTATTTCTTCCAATATTAAATTATAAAACTTATTAAATTCATGTTTAAATTATCGAAAAAAATGTGGATCGTTACAAACCTTGACTCTGGAAATGACTAAAAATGGAGCATATGGGAGGCTGAGCTATATGGATCACTACTATTAAGACATGTCATTTTTTCTAGAGTAGATTTTGGCTGTATGCGCACGATGTTACGTAAATAGACATAGGCCAACTCGATAATATCCGTGATTGACCTAAATTACATGGGCGCTCGGGTATATATACTCTAAAGATATACTATGCATTCGGTAGGAAGGCCCCTAACCTTATCATGCTAGAATGACTTCTCGAAATACCGTGACCTTCCTTGGTAATCCATTTATCAAACATCATCATTATAAATTTAGATGTATTCTTGAACACTGTTGTGATGTGAGATGGAAGTATCACAAAAATTTATATATTTATTTTTCACACATTAGATCGGCTATATTTAATATAAAAATGAAATAGTCTTGGTTCTTATGAAGGGAAAACTCATTCCGTTCTACGGCATGGTCTCGTAATGTATCGATTTATGTTTATACACATATTTTGAGTTTCTCATACTAAACCTTATCTGAATAAAATTTATTTTTTCTTAAATTCTTGGTAACTCATTTGAGGTAACTCATTTAAGTAAGCTGAGAAAGGTAGGTTATGTTTTTGTTGTTTTGGAGCCGACAAATTCCAAGCAGGAAACTTTAGAAGTTATCAGCTATTTTTTTCTACTGCACTATTAGTATATGTCACAACACTAGAATTTTCGTTTCCCAATGGTTATAACCATTACAAATAAAATTTATAATGGTTATTCCTATGAATATAAAGTGTATGACATATTTTGCAACAATTTTCCCAATGGTTATAACGGTTGGAAATTCATCATTCCCAACGATTATAACCATTGGGAAATTCATTGTTCCCAATAGTTATAACCTTTGGGTATTGGTGTTTTCCTAATGTTTATAACCATCGGGAAACTTCCTATTTCTAATGGTTATAACAGTTAGGAATTAATCATTCCCAATGGTAATAACCACCGGGAAAACTATAAAAAAACTTAGATTTTCCAATGGCAACATCCATTGGAAGTTTCGTTTTCCTGAACCAGCAAGCTATTGCATTGTACATCCTATTATATCATTGATATAACAAGTATAAGTTTGCATCAATAGAAAATATATATAATCAATTTTCAAAATAATTAACATTAAACATATCATATTCTAACTATTTCAACATACATAAAAACATTAAATATATCTCACATCCATGATTGGACAACATAATGTATTTTTAAAATTTTGTTGTCTCTACTAGTTTTGAATGATGGGAAATTAAGAGGAACAACAATATATAGGAAAATATATACATGCGATAATAGCAAATACAACATACTTACTACAAACACATGCTAGTTCTACTCAACATAACTTAAAACAAAAGACCATGGATACTGCAACACCCAATTTGTAACCCTTCAAAACTTAACAGACTTATGCAAAATCCCACTATATATATATATATATATATATAGTACACGCCGTATGCCTCATACCCCAACCCTTACTCTCCTCCACTTTATTCTCCTCCACCACCTTTCACTTCACTGGCCCACTATGTCCGCTCAACACCATAACAAACATTTGCACACCCCATTCCTCCTTCACAAACTTGTCATCTTATCTGCACTACAATTGAACACCAGTCCCTTTATCGTAATAACACTACAAGCTTGTGCCTCTTCAAACCCTCCCTTTGCTTATACCCCTATCCATCCTACATCCATAGATTAATAGACAAGAATATAGGACCTATTCTAGGTAATAGAAAACTGTAAAAATAATGTCATGATTTAAAAAAAAATTACAAGAATAAAACATGTTCGTATTCTATTATTGTACATACCATTACATAAAATGTTTCAATTTTGCTTCTAGAGAATGTTTTTATAGGACCCTTGTCAAGCTATGTTACATTGTATCCTAAATGGTAACGTTAACAAGATTTTCCATCTTGTAGCACCAAATTGATTATAGAGAAATTACAATGCTTATTGTTTATGTAATTATGAATCAATGAATTTAAAGGATATTAGGTTTGCCCTAAGATAGTTTTTGTGGCGCGGTTCACTTACACAATTATGATATAACATTTTAATTGTTTGATAAAATGCCTAACTCAATTTCAAGTTTCAACTTAGTAGGTAACAAGTAAATAGAATCTACTTTAAGAAAAATAGTAAATAAAAATGCAGTAAAGTAAAGGACATAAAAATTTACGTGATTTGGGTTTTAGAGAACCCTAAATCCATGGGTCAAATCTTTTATTATCTTTTTTCTTTCTCATATAAAACTATTAATGCTAGAAATTGAGTACAGAATATAATGTATTTTGTAACATCTTGCTATTTTGTACCATTCAAATCGACAATAAAACCACACAGGTCGGACTTAAATAATTCAAAACAATAAATTGTTAATAAATTTTGGGGGAAATAAAATTAATCACAGAATCACAAACATAGAATATCAGAATAACTCGCAGTGGGATAAAATAAATATAGTAGTCCATGAAGCTACTGGATACATAGTCTCAAAAAAATACATAATACCAGAGTCTGAAAGCAAATACAACTGAAAAATCTAAATAAATAAGTCCACTAATACATAAGCAAAGGCTGAATGGAAATAACTGAAATAGAAATAATAGATAGATAGCTAAATATTCAGCAGATCACTAGCTCTAAAAGATGAAAGATGAATCCAAAGCTATGATACTCAGGCTGACCCGAACGTAAAGCAAAACACAAAACACTCGAGTCAGGACATACATATTTATAAAATGTAAATCAGCTTAAGTGAACTGTAAAGAAATGCATCAGTAACTTAAAGGATGCTTGGGATCGCCTATCCTTTAAGGAACCTTTAAACTATCTACTATGTAGTAATATATGCTATGATAATATTGTCTAAAGTAAGATAAACTATTAAAATAGCGTTAGGGCGTTACCCATATCCCACTTAACACATTTTATATATTCCCATCGAAGGAGCTACCTCACTTGGCCCGTCAATTACTTCTATTTTACCACCTTAAGCTAACTCACGGGAGTCAAGTCCATGTATGTACCTCAAATAGAACGTCGCCAACCACCTACTTCATTCTAGAATCTCCACCGCGTACACAATTGTTAAAGTGGTTTTCGGTAGTGTAAGAGAGTATGACAATTACCGTTCTCGATCTCTTTAATAACCAAACGTTATTATAACCCATGGTTATTTATTTTCAACTGGTTTATATTTCATATCAAAACTTATTAATTTCCAAACCATATAAGTCTGATATCATTATTCTTTAGAATAATACTCATTTTTAAAGTTGTAACACTTTCAAATTTATACACTTATAAACACTTTGAAAACGTAGCATTTTGGAAACCATAATACTTTGAAAATGTAACCTTTCGAACCATAACATTTCAAAAATACAACTTTTTAGAATTTACAGCATTTTGCAAATGTAACCTTAAGAATCATAGCATTAAAAAATACAACCTTTTAGAAATCATAGCATTTTGCAAATGTAACCTTAAGAATCAAAGCATTTCGAAAATATAACTTCTTAGAAATCATAGCATTTTGGAAATGTAATACTTCCTACTACAACAGTTTATATAATCAATATATTATATATGCCTACAATTTTTATAATAGTTATTATAAAATCTATATTTTTTTTCAAAATTATTCATTTGGAGATTAAATAAAATATGATATTAGTTAAATAAATTTTATTACTATAATATCCAATCTAAAGCTAGAATTCCTTATATTAAGTTAAAGTACATTATTAACTTAAATTTACTATTATAGTAAATAATTTTTTTATTATTCAAAACATACCATTACATTAATCAACGCTTATATTACCATGTTAGATTAAAAATTATATTATTAAGTCAAATTGGATTATTAATTTAACTAACTTAGATGTTATACTATAAATTAAATCTTAACTTCATTTTAATCATTTATTGACTTATAAAATTTTAACACATAGAAAATAAAAAAAAATTCTATATCATTAATTTGAATTTAAGTTAAAATTCAAATATTTTAAAAACCAAAATACTTAATAAATTTTAGAAAATTATTTTAAAACCAACCACAGAGTGTGTATAAAATTCCCTAACCTAGGGTCAAGTAATTACAGATATACATCATTTTAATCCAAATTTATTAAATTCCCAGGTTTATATCATTTCAATTCGCAATCCCAAGTCACATAAAAATCATTCGGGCTTGTCATTTTAGCCATAACGATTTTTCCTTAATCTAAAGATCGTTCTGGTATGTATCATTTCGACCCATAGTGAAGGAACTTGAAATGTGATAACATAATATGAAATAAATAGAGCAATATGTAGCGTATCGTGGCATGTGATCATAACAGGTATAACATCATGTGAGACAACGTAATATAAGCATATGTGAAATCTCTAACTTGCATATACATATCAATATAATTCAAATGACATCAATTCACCAAAATATAAGTATGCAGTCAAGAATGATTACTCACCTTTCTTAGCTAGAGAAAATGATTCCATACAAAACACAACAACTTCGAATAAGCACGACCATCACAAACAAGCTTGAGTGGAAGTAGAATCCAAATCCAAAGCTTAGAAAAATAAATAAATACATATACAAACAAATAAATTCACATAGATAAAATAAAAGCATAATTTTTTATTAAAAGAAAAACACATGAATGGGCTAGCCAAAAGGGCTAATAGGCTCGGCCTAGATGGGGTTTGGCTCAGCCACTCTTGGCATTAGGTTCGTCCTATGGCTTGGGAGGTGGTTCGACCATAGTTAGGTCTAAGGTCACAGCTAGCATGGTGATATTTGGGTTCGACCACACAAGGTTTGAGCTAGATTCGCTCGGCTATGGTGATGTCTAGGTCATGGCAAGGCTCAGCTTGGCTAGGCTCACGGCAAGAGGAAGGTAGAGGTTAGGGTTTGGCTCGGCTTAAGGAAAATACAAGGGGGCAAAGGGTTCTGCTAGGGTTTTGGAAGATGGTGGCAAGTAGTATTGATGGCCGAAAATTTGTAGATGATAGGTTAGGCAATGGGAGGCTATGGGTTGTCACGGCTAGGATTCAGTCATGGCTAGGGTTTGGTCATGGCTAGGGTTTGTTGATGGCTAGAAGGAGTTGGCTTTGGTAGGGAGAGGATCGAGCTAAGGAAAGAAGAGAAGGGATAGAGGAGATGCCGAAATTTGGGGGAGGAAAGGAAGAAAATTTGGAGAATGAAAAGAAAAAAAATTGAGAAGGAGAAGAAGAACTTACAGTAATTTCTTTTTAAGCAGGAGATGAGAGAATGAGAAGTCAGGAAATAAATTTGTACGTAAAAGTTTCTCAACTGGTAGTTTTACAAATACATTGACTATTCAGATGACCATTTACCTCCTAGCCCATTAGTCTAAGCCCAAAAACAAAATAAACAACTAAGTCTAAATCAATCTAGCCCAAAATCCAGAAATAGATAGGAAAAATAAAATATGAAAATAATTGCGTGTGATACGCTGAAAACTGCAACTTTTGAAAAGTAGAAATCGGAATTTGATCAAACAAAAAGCAGAAAAAGGTTAGAATCAATTCCAGCTTCACAAAAAAGAATAAAAATTTAAATCTCAAATTTAAAATTTTCAACAAGAAGTCAAACTTTGGTCAAAGTTGATCAAATTTTGAATTTTTAGAAATTTATTAATTTTATTAGATTTGGAAAAGTAATTTACATCAAATCCCAAAATATAAAATTGTAACATTCCTTAAATTTATCAAGTTTAAAATTGGCAATTTAATTTATTTTTGAAAATAAATTGAGAATTAATTAGAAAATTTTCTAGAATAAATACATAATTTTTGATCATAAACAGAATTTAATAAGAAATTTGAGTATAAGTAGCTTAAAAATAAATATTGGATTTAGGGAAAATAAGATGTATATTTATATAAATGAATTACAAAATAGAAATTTGAGATTTATAAGATTTCAAAATAAAATGTATTAAAAATAAATTAGAAATTAAAAACTTTAAAAAAAATTGAACAAACAAAATAAATAAATAAATTTTTGATTTAATTGTGAATTAAATTGAGTTTTTCCAAATAAAATACAAATGGATTTTTTTTTATATATGAACTTTTGAATTAGAAAATTTAAAAATAAATGTTTAAATAGTATATATTGGATTTGAAAGAGAAACTCTATCTTTTAAAATTTATAGAAATTTGTTTTTAAATTTATAACATACATATGTAATATGTATTTTGAAAGTTATATTTAAAGTTTAATATATACATATCTTTTGAAAAGTATAAGTGTAAATAATAGTTTGAAAATGTATAAAATGTGATTTACAAATTTTAAAATGATGAAGGTTTAAAACCAAATTTATAAATTTTAAATGATATGTTTTAAAATAATTGGCATTTAAAAAATCATTGAAGTGTAACTTGCATAATTTAAAGATTGGTTAGAAACAATTCTTTTAAACTTTGTGTATATGTATATATAAGTGGCATCATTGCATTTATACAATAATCAAATTTAAAATTACAAAAAAAAAGGGAAGAAAGAAATAACATTTTTTTTTCAGCTATGAAACAACTAAAAGAAGACAAAGATAATCAATGGCATATCTTTTGCACACTAGAGAATATCAGTAGCCACCAATCAAATCTGCAAATCAAAGATTTGGACAAGAAAATTTTTTTTATCTCAACATCCAAGAAAAATAAAGTAGAAGATCTTGCAAATCTTAATAACCATCAAACCAGAAAAACAGAAAAATAAAAATGCTCTCTGCCTTAATTTAAGTTTGAGAATCTGAAACCATACAAAACAAAACTCAAGCCAAAGTCAAACCGGGAAGCAAATGCAAGATCATTTCAAAATCAAGCTTCAGTTTACATTTGTTTCCAGCAAGTTTAAATTCAAAGTAAAGAAGCAACTCAACTTAAAAGCATTTCACAAATCAATGATTCAACCTGAAGCAATTGAAAGGAGTCAGAGCTACAACCTGTTAGCTTCAGATTTTAAACATCAAACAAACAGAATCAAAACTGCTGATTTATAAATCAACATCAAAGCTTCAGTCTTTGGCCAGAGATAGTGCAGATCCTCTTAAGCAATTCAAAGGCCAGTAAATTTTTTTTAATTTTTTTTTTTTTTTTTTTTTGAGTTTGAAGTTGTTACACAATATTAAGGTAGAGAACTTAAACAACTTTATCAATCTGTTGCAGGAGAAAACCAAGATTTAAGGGTTAAAACAATTTCTGGTTTTAACTACAGAGAAGCTTTCTCTGTTGTATAAAAAATTTAAACAGTAAGTAAAAAAAAAAAAAAAAATTGTTTTTATTAATGAATTAAGTAAACAAATATAACAGAGACTAAGAAAATTTGTATTTAAAAGTTGCAGACTTAACTTCAAGATTTAAAGGAAAGAAAGACAAAAATGTACATGCTCAAGATGCTCCTCTGTTCCTTCTTAAGCAACATCCAGTTTTTGCTTTGTCCAAATATCCAATCCAGGTGAGCAACTTTCCCTCCTGAAACCTATTTTTCTTGTTAATGCTTGTGAGAATCTATATTTAAAGACAGTTTCTTCTTTTAAAATCCAAGCTATCAAGAACTTGTAGAAATTTAAAGTTTAATTCAAATGCCTTTTAAATGAGAAAATTAAAACAGTGATAATTAAGAACTGCTCTGTTCTTTTTGATAGTGAGTGACCCCAAATTTATATGTTGTTTAAAATTTATTTTGCATGAGTTGAATACATGCTTGACTGTTGAGTGTGATTAGGCCTGCATACATAAATCTTGAGTATGCAGATAAGTGTGAGGAGAATTTCTACAGACATGTTTCTGTTACTACTGGTGTTTAAACACAAATTCATTTCTTTATGACTGGATCTTATTTAGAATTTATTGTGTATACATGTTGTGTTTGTTCTGCATAGATTAGGTTTGTAAATTTAATTTAAAAAAAAAAATTAGTTTAGGGAAGCAAAACCTGTTACTACTGGAAATAACAGACAAGTTTTCAAAGTAAAAGTTTTCCAACATCTCTAAATTATTCAAAACAAGTTTAAAGCCTTAATACATGTTTTAAAACATGATTATTAAAAACAAGCATCACAGTTTTAATATCTGCTGAGGAGTTAGAAATTTAGTCTGTGCAGAATTTGTTATATTTGGGGATATCAAAGCATAAAATGGATTTTGAACCTGTATTTCTGCCTGGAATGTGAAGTTTTATTGGGAAATGAGGGGAAAATAAGGGAAGTTAGTCATAGATTTTGTGTTGATGGCAAGAGTGGTTTTCAGGTTTGAACTCCAATTGAAAAGTGATGAAGTTTTGTCACTGTCTGAAACTATGTGGTGGTTCGAGTGGACTGAGAATTTGTGGTATTGCAGAAGGGGTATAGGAGGAGCAGTGGCCGGAGTTAGAGGCCATAAGATGACCAGAGTGAGTTGATATGATGGTTGACAGGTTTGGTCTGTCTTGGTGAAGTAGTTTCCAGGTTGTCATTTTGATTGAATCTGATTTTCAAGCTATAGAGTATTTATGTTGGTGTTTGTATCAAGTGGAGAGGTGGATAGCTTCTTGGAGAAGTTGGTGAAGTTTGCTGGAAGTCGCCGGAGTGGTGGTGCATTTGAACAGTGTAGTTTGAGGCTCTGGTGAAGTTTTGATGTGCAGGCTTTGGGTGACTCGAAGTCACTCCCGTGCAATCCTTGTGGTGACTCGAAGATAGAGGGGTACTGACTCGAAGTAAATTGAGGGTGGTCCCGGGTTAGCTGTGCAGACCTGATAGTTGTGTTTTTTTTTTAAAAATCTGGGAAAACTCAAATGTTTCAAAAGCTATGAGTTAAATTTAAGAATAGTTTGAATTGAATTCAAATAAGTTTATGAATTCAAAAAGTTTAAATGATGAATTTAAATTTAAATAAGGTTTAAGTTCAAATTTGAAACCAAGTGTAATATAGGTTTCAGGATTCCTTGAATCCAGTTTTTATTTAAAAACTGAATTTAATTTGAATTCAATTAGGTTAATTTTAGGTTTGAAATAATTTAAATTTTGAAAAATTTATTTGGTCTTATGCAAAAGCAGTAACCTGTTTCCAGGTTTTATAAAGTTGAAGAAAAAAAAAATGGCAAAACAAAAATCTGAAAATAAGACCTGAACTTGAAATTGAAAATTCAATTAAGTTTTAAATTTTAAATCTTTGAACTAAATTTGAAATGCTTTTAAATCCAAGTTGGGTTTTTAACTAAAACAGAAACTGTTTTCTGTTTTTATTTAAATTTAAAAGTAGAGTTTAAATTTGTAAGATTTAGTTCAAAACTGAAATGTTTAAACCTGAAAGTTAAATTTGAAGTAAATGGTATAATTCTTGAATTTGAAATATTTTTGAATTCTAGAATATAATATGTTTTAAACCAAACAGAAACTGTTTTCTGTTTAAAATTTAAAAGTAAGTTTATAATGGAACTGAAATTTAAAATAAAGTTTTAAATCTGGAAGTCTGAAATATGAAACTTAGCAAATGAAACTAAGTTTGAATTTAATTTAAAACTGGGAATTTAAATTTAGTTTTTTTAAACTTTTTAAAGTATAAAGGAACATTGGTTTAAACTTGTAAACCATGAGTTTTAAATTATGAAATAGAATTTAAAATAAGTTTAAATTCAGTATTGAAAATCTGGAATTTGACTTTAATGTCAGTTTTTTTTTAAATAAAATAAGTTTTTAAATTTAATTTGTTTAACTATTTTTAGAAATGGTTAAAAAAAAAAATTGAGTTTTAAAATGAACATGAAAAATGTAAGCAAAGCTTTAAAGGATTAAGTTTAAAATTAAAATAAAAGATTCAAATCCGTATTTCAGTTTTGAAGTTAAGGAAATTTTTGAATTTGTTTTTAAATGCTTTATTCAAGTAAGAGATGTTTTATCTTAAAAATAAATAAATAGAATTTAATGATTTAGACTCATTAAATTATTAAGTCGATAAATCAAATAATTAATGAATGATCAAATGAAAATAATAAATACTTAGTGAAAATAATTAAGAGAAGATAATTAAAGGTTAAGGATTGATTTATCAAATATTTGAGATTAATTACTTTAAAGAATAATTAATTAATGTGGTTAATTAATTAAGAGAACTAAATCGATTAAGGTCAATTAACTTAAAGTGATTAAGAAATCATTATTAATTAGGGAATAATTAATTATTGAAATTAATTAGAGGAATAATAAATCTATTTATTAAGGACAATTAATTTTAACTAAGATTTAATTAATCAATAATTAAAAGTTTATTTTTTAAAGTAACTAATTGAGGAATATGTAATTAAGATTAATTAATCACAATTAAAGGATAATTAATTAAGATAATTAATTTAGTAAATGATTAATAAATGAAGATGGTTAAGACTTAATTAATTATAGTTAGTGATAATTTAATCATTGATTTAAAGATTACAAATAGAAGTAATTATGTGGGTAATAAATTTATAACCACACGGTTTATTCATCTTAATTAAAGATGTTTGATTGTTAATGAATGTTGTGTGATGGATTGATATATTTGATATGTGATGCTATGTAATGCTTTATACTTAGCTGTTATATCTGTGATGTATATATTGTTATATGAATATGAAACCCTTTGACCCGTAAAACGACATTTGAATTTCGATGCGGCAGGGAGTCGGATTCCAGCTGGTTATCCGAAACCCACATCGAATCATATTAGTGAATTTTTGTGATTGATAATTTACTTTATCTATGAATCTGTGAATATAGATAAGAGCTATGGGTTATACCGCTTATCTTTATGATTGAATCTGTGATGATGATGTTGTGCACTATTGTGTTGAACCCCTAGACCACACTTATACACACACAAATATGGATTGCACGTGGGAATGGGTTAAGTCACAGATTTTGAAATTGTTTTAAAATTTGAATTTTTGAATCCAAAATAGTTTTGGAATTAGAATTGAAGTTTTTGAAAAAATGAATTTCAAAAAAATAAAAGTTATGTGAATAACTTAATTGAGTGTTGAAATTTAAATAATTTGATTTAAATTTGAATTCAATATTTGAAGTTGAATTCTATGATTTGAAAACTATGTTTAAAAAGGGTATTCAACTTATAAATGGATTTATATGGGTTTTTAAACCAATTTAAAAGTGATGTTTTGAAATTTAAAATTAACCCAAGATTCCAACTTGTATAAATCGGACTTTTCTGAAACGAAAACTGTTGTTTTCCAATAATAGAAGCTTTCATATAATAAATGGATTTCCAATGTGTGTTAAAAGGAATTTAAGTTGAAATGAAAATGGTTTTCCGAGTTATTAATAAATCTTTGGAACGTATTTTGAAAGCTATAAATTAAATCTTAAAATTTAAAGATTTATCGAGTTAATCCATTTGGAATGGAAGTTGTTTTGAATCTATGAATAGATCTTTGTGAAACTGGGTGAAACTTTGTGAAATAAATCTTTTTGTTTAAAGATTTAAAAATGGTAATTTGTTTAACCATTTGAAAGAAAAGTTTTGGATTTTTATAAGTTGTGACTTAACTAAAATCCCATATCCATATGTTTTAAAATATGGCGCTTACTATTCGGTTTAGCCGGGAGAGGACCTTGTGTCATATAACCCATTCCGAATAGTGATACGACGTTATGGATAGCAATTGAAGACCGGTGGTGAAGACTGGGTATTTGTGAGAACGATAGGATAACCTATCGATTGTCTCTGCACCGAGTAGCTACGGTATAGAGATTCCCTTAGTGATGGGAAGTCCGATCGGGATTGTGGATACCCGGATTTGCAAGGGCTTCTTCGGAAGTGCCTTCGGTTCTGTTCGAACCCGGAACAGACTTGTATGGTTGTATGTCCGACATTACACTTTGAGATGTTAACTGATCTCTATCAAATACATTTCTGCTTGGTGGCGGAGAATTTATTCTCTTAGCTTAACACCCTTCTCTGAGACGTACGAGCTCAGAGGTTATGTAGTTGATATTTATCAGTGATATTCCCAATTTGGTAATGTGGCATGCTGAGTGCTGCTGTGTGATGATCATTGGTTGATCATTTGTGATATGATCATTTGTTCGATCATTTATCTTTGTGATCATTGCTTTGGCCATCTGTTGACCCAAAGCATGGCTTTGTTGCACAAAGCGTAGCTTTGTGGACGAGACTGCATCAGGACCTCACTCCCCGGAAATGGTCGAAACAGGAAAGATGCGGCAAGGTTATGAGGGTCGCGCCCTTTAGGGTATGTCATTTCCTTCTGGAAAAGGGTGGTATCATGGTATGGAGCCCAGATACTTACTCATGTTGATACACTATACCTATTACTGTGTGGTGTTGTTGTGCGCGCACTTGGATAAAGGTCCCAAAGGACCGGGGGATGACATATTCGTGTAGTAGTTACCTAGTTACAGAGGTAACCCGGCCTTGTGTTGGCAGAGATCTAACCGTAACGTTAGTTCTCGGGACGTCCCGCCAGAGGCGTACCCATGTGGCAATAGGAAGTTCCTTAGCCTGACCATTTGTTGGAAATTCATTCATCCAATACGTGCCTTGTACGGTTTTAGTTGTAGAACCTGCCATTTAACATGGCAGCTATAGTAGGCATAACATCATGGTACCTATGCTGGCTAGGATTTATATTATACTTTCGAAAGATTTTCCACTATGCACTAGTAATAATATCAAAGAATTTTTCTCGTAGTAAGCATGTTTGACTATCATAAGGAGAAATCTCCCCCATGTGTGCGTTTGCATTGTGTGTGTGCCGGGAGGCCTTATGGTAGTTTCATTTTCCAAAAAGCATTACGGATTTCAAATTTAAATTCTCTTGTTTGTTCAAAGACCAAATGCTTTTGTTTGCTCATACCAGTCCCATGACTGACCTGGAGTTTATTGTTCCTTTCCTAAACTCTGGGTGCCCACTATTTCCCACACGGGCAGTCTAGAGTTGGGATTTTCAGATAATCCATAGTAGGTGTAGATTCGATAGCTTTCAGCCTTAGGATTTGGCAATCGCATTTTGGATCGAGTTGCTTCTCTTCATCTTGAGTGGGAGTTCGAGCTATTGCTGGATTGGTGCTTTGGAGATGGAGATTACTGATATTGGAGTTCTTTCTTGAAGACTATTTTGGAGATTTGTTCCGCTGCTAGCGTTATCTTTTAATTCCGCTGCTATTCTTTGTATCTCTGATAATGTTGATATCTATTGTACCATTCTGTTGTATCATTCATGTTGTATCAGTTATTGTATCAAATGTTGTATATTGATATGCATATTCTTTTTCTTCCGCTGTGTTATTTACTTAATGTGTTATAAGCTCCGGCACGACTCGAATTTCGACGTTTGAATCTGCGGCATTCAAGTACAGTGGAGTACGGATGTCGATTTTCGAACGCTGGAATTTGGATCGTGACATTTTGGTATCAGAGCTGATGGTTAAAACCTTAGCTCAGGAGTATAACACATTAAGTAACTCATTAGAGATAGGGTGAAGTAAACCCTAGAATGTGTATATCCCTAAGATATCCGTTCGAATGCCTCAGTAAATTCTCTTGCTATCCACTGATAGTAAGTATGAGTGCGAGAAGAGAACGAGATAGGGGTCGGGGGAGTACCACTACAAATGGTCAATACCCTGCAACAGTGGAAACAGCTTTTCCCTATCAATCTCCTTTGATTCGATTTCGTATTCTTTTGACTGCTTCGTGACAGCTCCAGAAAGAAGTTTCGGTGCGATGGTGACCCTACGAATCGTTGTAGAAAATTCTTACTTCGTATCTTCATCCAATTTCTTATCAGCTTTTCGTTTTAAACTCTAATGAATTTGAAGATTTAAATTAAATAAATTGAAAATTTTAAATTGAGTTAATTGGTTAATAGAATGTAAAGCTAAATTTGAATTGTATAAATAAAACGATATCGGTTAAAACCAAATTTAAAATTGTAATTTCATGTGTATATCAAAGTCTATATATTTTGGAGTATTCTGGCTTGAATTTGGTATCCATATCTAGCATTTGGGAATTGTTGAGAATTAAGTCCATCTACCTTTTCTCTGGGATCCGATATATTCTACGAACGATTAGTTATCCCTTCGAACTAATCAATGCCCTTGCATATTCGTAGACCGGTGGACCCAAATATTTTGTTTAATATTATATGAGTTTGTTCTCATATTGTCGATATTCTGATTTGGTAAGCCGAATGCAGAATAAATAGTTCGATCTGATCTGGTCAATCATTTCTTTATCTATCATCTATTCTTTGTCGTCTTCCTTGCAAATTTCGAGGACGAAATTCTTTTAAGGGGGGAAATCTGTAACATTCCTTAAATTTATCAAGTTTAAAATTGGCAATTTAATTTATTTTTGAAAATAAATTGAGAATTAATTAGAAAATTTTCTAGAATAAATACATAATTTTTGATCATAAACAGAAATTTAATAAGAAATTTGAGTATAAGTAGCTTAAAAATAAATATTGGATTTAGGGAAAATAAGATGTATATTTATATAAATGAATTACAAAATAGAAATTTGAGATTTATAAGATTTCAAAATAAAATGTATTAAAAATAAATTAGAAATTAAAAACTTTAAAAAAAATTGAACAAACAAAATAAATAAATAAATTTTTGATTTAATTGTGAATTAAATTGAGTTTTTCCAAATAAAATACAAATGGATTTTTTTTTATATATGAACTTTTGAATTAGAAAATTTAAAAATAAATGTTTAAATAGTATATATTGGATTTGAAAGAGAAACTCTATCTTTTAAAATTTATAGAAATTTGTTTTTAAATTTATAACATACATATGTAATATGTATTTTGCAAGTTATATTTAAAGTTTAATATATACATATCTTTTGAAAAGTATAAGTGTAAATAATAGTTTGAAAATGTATAAAATGTGATTTACAAATTTTAAAATGATGAAGGTTTAAAACCAAATTTATAAATTTTAAATGATATGTTTTAAAATAATTGGCATTTAAAAAATCATTGAAGTGTAACTTGCATAATTTAAAGATTGGTTAGAAACAATTCTTTTAAACTTTGTGTATATGTATATATAAGTGGCATCATTGCATTTATACAATAATCAAATTTAAAATTACAAAAAAAAAGGGAAGAAAGAAATAACATTTTTTTTTCAGCTATGAAACAACTAAAAGAAGACAAAGATAATCAATGGCATATCTTTTGCACACTAGAGAATATCAGTAGCCACCAATCAAATCTGCAAATCAAAGAATTGGACAAGAAATTTTTTTTTATCTCAACATCCAAGAAAAATAAAGTAGAAGATCTTGCAAATCTTAATAACCATCAAACCAGAAAAACAGAAAAATAAAAATGCTCTCTGCCTTAATTTAAGTTTGAGAATCTGAAACCATACAAAACAAAACTCAAGCCAAAGTCAAACCGGGAAGCAAATGCAAGATCATTTCAAAATCAAGCTTCAGTTTACATTTGTTTCCAGCAAGTTTAAATTCAAAGTAAAGAAGCAACTCAACTTAAAAGCATTTCACAAATCAATGATTCAACCTGAAGCAATTGAAAGGAGTCAGAGCTACAACCTGTTAGCTTCAGATTTTAAACATCAAACAAACAGAATCAAAACTGCTGATTTATAAATCAACATCAAAGCTTCAGTCTTTGGCCAGAGATAGTGCAGATCCTCTTAAGCAATTCAAAGGCCAGTAAATTTCTTTTTAATTTTTGTTTTTTTTTGAGTTTGAAGTTGTTACACAATATTAAGGTAGAGAACTTAAACAACTTTATCAATCTGTTGCAGGAGAAAACCAAGATTTAAGGGTTAAAACAATTTTTGGTTTTAACTGCAGAGAAGCTTTCTCTGTTGTATAAAAAATTTAAACAGTAAGTAAAAAAAAAAAAAATTAAAATTGTTGTTATTAATGAATTAAGTAAACAAATATAACAGAGACTAAGAAAATTTGTATTTAAAAGTTGCAGACTTAACTTCAAGATTTAAAGGAAAGAAAGACAAAAATGTACATGCTCAAGATGCTCCTCTGTTCCTTCTTAAGCAACATCCAGTTTTTGCTTTGTCCAAATATCCAATCCAGGTGAGCAACTTTCCCTCCTGAAACCTATTTTTCTTGTTAATGCTTGTGAGAATCTATATTTAAAGACAGTTTCTTCTTTTAAAATCCAAGCTATCAAGAACTTGTAGAAATTTAAAGTTTAATTCAAATGCCTTTTAAATGAGAAAATTAAAACAGTGATAATTAAGAACTGCTCTGTTCTTTTTGATAGTGAGTGACCCCAAATTTATATGTTGTTTAAAATTTATTTTGCATGAGTTGAATACATGCTTGACTGTTGAGTGTGATTAGGCCTGCATACATAAATCTTGAGTATGCAGATAAGTGTGAGGAGAATTTCTACAGACATGTTTCTGTTACTACTGGTGTTTAAACACAAATTCATTTCTTTATGACTGGATCTTATTTAGAATTTATTGTGTATACATGTTGTGTTTGTTCTGCATAGATTAGGTTTGTAAATTTAATTTAAAAAAAAAATTAGTTTAGGGAAGCAAAACCTGTTACTACTGGAAATAACAGACAAGTTTTCAAAGTAAAAGTTTTCCAGCATCTCTAAATTATTCAAAACAAGTTTAAAGCCTTAATACATGTTTTAAAACATGATTATTAAAAACAAGCATCACAGTTTTAATATCTGCTGAGGAGTTAGAAATTTAGTCTGTGCAGAATTTGTTATATTTGGGGATATCAAAGCATAAAATGGATTTTGAACCTGTATTTCTGCCTGGAATGTGAAGTTTTATTGGGAAATGAGGGGAAAATAAGGGAAGTTAGTCATAGATTTTGTGTTGATGGCAAGAGTGGTTTTCAGGTTTGAACTCCAATTGAAAAGTGATGAAGTTTTGTCACTGTCTGAAACTATGTGGTGGTTCGAGTGGACTGAGAATTTGGGGTATTGCAGAAGGGGTATAGGAGGAGCAGTGGCCGGAGTTAGAGGCCATAAGATGACCAGAGTGAGTTGATATGATGGTTGACAGGTTTGGTCTGTCTTGGTGAAGTAGTTTCCAGGTTGTCATTTTGATTGAATCTGATTTTCAAGCTATAGAGTATTTATGTTGGTGTTTGTATCAAGTGGAGAGGTGGATAGCTTCTTGGAGAAGTTGGTGAAGTTTGCTGGAAGTCGCCGGAGTGGTGGTGCATTTGAACAGTGTAGTTTGAGGCTCTGGTGAAGTTTTGATGTGCAGGCTTTGGGTGACTCGAAGTCACTCCCGTGCAATCCTTGTGGTGACTCGAAGATAGAGGGGTACTGACTCGAAGTAAATTGAGGGTGGTCCCGGGTTAGCTGTGCAGACCTGATAGTTGTGTTTTTTTTTTAAAATCTGGGAAAACTCAAATGTTTCAAAAGCTATGAGTTAAATTTAAGAATAGTTTGAATTGAATTCAAATAAGTTTATGAATTCAAAAAGTTTAAATGATGAATTTAAATTTAAATAAGGTTTAAGTTCAAATTTGAAACCAAGTGTAATATAGGTTTCAGGATTCCTTGAATCCAGTTTTTATTTAAAAACTGAATTTAATTTGAATTCAATTAGGTTAATTTTAGGTTTGAAATAATTTAAATTTTGAAAAATTTATTTGGTCTTATGCAAAAGCAGTAACCTGTTTCCAGGTTTTATAAAGTTGAAGAAAAAAAAATGGCAAAACAAAAATCTGAAAATAAGACCTGAACTTGAAATTGAAAATTCAATTAAGTTTTAAATTTTAAATCTTTGAACTAAATTTGAAATGCTTTTAAATCCAAGTTGGGTTTTTAACTAAAACAGAAACTGTTTTCTGTTTTTATTTAAATTTAAAAGTAGAGTTTAAATTTGTAAGATTTAGTTCAAAACTGAAATGTTTAAACCTGAAAGTTAAATTTGAAGTAAATGGTATAATTCTTGAATTTGAAATATTTTTGAATTCTAGAATATAATATGTTTTAAACCAAACAGAAACTGTTTTCTGTTTAAAATTTAAAAGTAAGTTTATAATGGAACTGAAATTTAAAATAAAGTTTTAAATCTGGAAGTCTGAAATATGAAACTTAGCAAATGAAACTAAGTTTGAATTTAATTTAAAACTGGGAATTTAAATTTAGTTTTTTTAAACTTTTTAAAGCATAAAGGAACATTGGTTTAAACTTGTAAACCATGAGTTTTAAATTATGAAATAGAATTTAAAATAAGTCTAAATTCAGTATTGAAAATCTGGAATTTGACTTTAATGTCAGTTTTTTTTTAAATAAAATAAGTTTTTAAATTTAATTTGTTTAACTATTTTTAGAAATGGTTAAAAAAAAAAAATTGAGTTTTAAAATGAACATGAAAAATGTAAGCAAAGCTTTAAAGGATTAAGTTTAAAATTAAAATAAAAGATTCAAATCTGTATTTCAGTTTTGAAGTTAAGGAAATTTTTGAATTTGTTTTTAAATGCTTTATTCAAGTAAGAGATGTTTTATCTTAAAAATAAATAAATAGAATTTAATGATTTAGACTCATTAAATTATTAAGTCGATAAATCAAATAATTAATGAATGATCAAATGAAAATAATAAATACTTAGTGAAAATAATTAAGAGAAGATAATTAAAGGTTAAGGATTGATTTATCAAATATTTGAGATTAATTACTTTAAAGAATAATTAATTAATGTGGTTAATTAATTAAGAGAACTAAATCGATTAAGGTCAATTAACTTAAAGTGATTATGAAATCATTATTAATTAGGGAATAATTAATTATTGAAATTAATTAGAGGAATAATAAATCTATTTATTAAGGACAATTAATTTTAACTAAGATTTAATTAATCAATAATTAAAAGTTTATTTTTTAAAGTAACTAATTGAGGAATATGTAATTAAGATTAATTAATCACAATTAAAGGATAATTAATTAAGATAATTAATTTAGTAAATGATTAATAAATGAAGATGGTTAAGACTTAATTAATTATAGTTAGTGATAATTTAATCATTGATTTAAAGATTACAAATAGAAGTAATTATGTGGGTAATAAATTTATAACCACACGGTTTATTCATCTTAATTAAAGATGTTTGATTGTTAATGAATGTTGTGTGATGGATTGATATATTTGATATGTGATGCTATGTAATGCTTTATACTGAGCTGTTATATCTGTGATGTATATATTGTTATATGAATATGAAACCCTTTGACCCGTAAAACGACATTTGAATTTCGATGCGGCAGGGAGTCGGACTCCAGCTGGTTATCCGAAACCCACATCGAATCATATTAGTGAATTTTTGTGATTGATAATTTACTTTATCTATGAATCTGTGAATATAGATAAGCGCTATGGGTTATACCGCTTATCTTTATGATTGAATCTGTGATGATGATGTTGTGCACTATTGTGTTGAACCCCTAGACCACACTTATACACACACAAATATGGATTGCACGTGGGAATGGGTTAAGTCACAGATTTTGAAATTGTTTTAAAATTTGAATTTTTGAATCCAAAATAGTTTTGGAATTAGAATTGAAGTTTTTGAAAAAATGAATTTCAAAAAAATAAAAGTTATGTGAATAACTTAATTGAGTGTTGAAATTTAAATAATTTGATTTAAATTTGAATTCAATATTTGAAGTTGAATTCTATGATTTGAAAACTATGTTTAAAAAGGGTATTCAACTTATAAATGGATTTATATGGGTTTTTAAACCAATTTAAAAGTGATGTTTTGAAATTTAAAATTAACCCAAGATTCCAACTTGTATAAATCGGACTTTTCTGAAACGAAAACTGTTGTTTTCCAATAATAGAAGCTTTCATATAATAAATGGATTTCCAATGTGTGTTAAAAGGAATTTAAGTTGAAATGAAAATGGTTTTCCGAGTTATTAATAAATCTTTGGAACGTATTTTGAAAGCTATAAATTAAATCTTAAAATTTAAAGATTTATCGAGTTAATCCATTTGGAATGGAAGTTGTTTTGAATCTATGAATAGATCTTTGTGAAACTGGGTGAAACTTTGTGAAATAAATCTTTTTGTTTAAAGATTTAAAAATGGTAATTTGTTTAACCATTTGAAAGAAAAGTTTTGGATTTTTATAAGTTGTGACTTAACTAAAATCCCATATCCATATGTTTTAAAATATGGCGCTTACTATTCGGTTTAGCCGGGAGAGGACCTTGTGTCATATAACCCATTCCGAATAGTGATACGATGTTATGGATAGCAATTGAAGACCGGTGGTGAAGACTGGGTATTTGTGAGAACGATAGGATAACCTATCGATTGTCTCTGCACCGAGTAGCTACGGTATAGAGATTCCCTTAGTGATGGGAAGTCCGATCGGGATTGTGGATACCCGGATTTGCAAGGGCTTCTTCGGAAGTGCCTTCGGTTCTGTTCGAACCCGGAACAGACTTGTATGGTTGTATGTCCGACATTACACTTTGAGATGTTAACTGATCTCTATCAAATACATTTCTGCTTGGTGGCGGAGAATTTATTCTCTTAGCTTAACACCCTTCTCTGAGACGTACGAGCTCAGAGGTTATGTAGTTGATATTTATCAGTGATATTCCCAATTTGGTAATGTGGCATGCTGAGTGCTGCTGTGTGATGATCATTGGTTGATCATTTGTGATATGATCATTTGTTCGATCATTTATCTTTGTGATCATTGCTTTGGCCATCTGTTGACCCAAAGCATGGCTTTGTTGCACAAAGCGTAGCTTTGTGGACGAGACTGCATCAGGACCTCACTCCCCGGAAATGGTCGAAACAGGAAAGATGCGGCAAGGTTATGAGGGTCGCGCCCTTTAGGGTATGTCATTTCCTTCTGGAAAAGGGTGGTATCATGGTATGGAGCCCAGATACTTACTCATGTTGATACACTATACCTATTACTGTGTGGTGTTGTTGTGCGCGCACTCGGATAAAGGTCCCAAAGGACCGGGGGATGACATATTCGTGTAGTAGTTACCTAGTTACAGAGGTAACCCGGCCTTGTGTTGGCAGAGATCTAACCGTAACGTTAGTTCTCGGGACGTCCCGCCAGAGGCGTACCCATGTGGCAATAGGAAGTTCCTTAGCCTGACCATTTGTTGGAAATTCATTCATCCAATACGTGCCTTGTACGGTTTTAGTTGTAGAACCTGCCATTTAACATGGCAGCTATAGTAGGCATAACATCATGGTACCTATGCTGGCTAGGATTTATATTATACTTTCGAAAGATTTTCCACTATGCACTAGTAATAATATCAAAGAATTTTTCTCGTAGTAAGCATGTTTGACTATCATAAGGAGAAATCTCCCCCATGTGTGCGTTTGCATTGTGTGTGTGCCGGGAGGCCTTATGGTAGTTTCATTTTCCAAAAAGCATTGCGGATTTCAAATTTAAATTCTCTTGTTTGTTCAAAGACCAAATGCTTTTGTTTGCTCATACCAGTCCCATGACTGACCTGGAGTTTATTGTTCCTTTCCTAAACTCTGGGTGCCCACTATTTCCCACACGGGCAGTCTAGAGTTGGGATTTTCAGATAATCCATAGTAGGTGTAGATTCGATAGCTTTCAGCCTTAGGATTTGGCAATCGCATTTTGGATCGAGTTGCTTCTCTTCATCTTGAGTGGGAGTTCGAGCTATTGCTGGATTGGTGCTTTGGAGATGGAGATTACTGATATTGGAGTTCTTTCTTGAAGACTATTTTGGAGATTTGTTCCGCTGCTAGCGTTATCTTTTAATTCCGCTGCTATTCTTTGTATCTCTGATAATGTTGATATCTATTGTACCATTCTGTTGTATCATTCATGTTGTATCAGTTATTGTATCAAATGTTGTATATTGATATGCATATTCTTTTTCTTCCGCTGTGTTATTTACTTAATGTGTTATAAGCTCCGGCACGACTCGAATTTCGACGTTTGAATCTGCGGCATTCAAGTACAGTGGAGTACGGATGTCGATTTTCGAACGCTGGAATTTGGATCGTGACAAAAATAAAGTTCCAAAATTTTCAAATTTTAAAATAATTAAAATCAAAGTTTCGAGTAAAATTCCATTTAAAATATTCACTGAATTTACGGGTTGTTACACTCTCCCCCACTCAAAACTTTTCATCCTCGAAAAAGAACGAGATACTGGAAAAGCAAAGAAAGCAAAGATAGAATAATGAACAGTATCCAAAACAAACAATTCCAAATTCAAAGCATGCATATCTCCTCCGTCTCCCAAGTACAATCCCGATCATCAGTACTCAACTGCACTTGACCAGGTTGACAAATTTCCTTCTCAGCTGCTTCGTAGCTCTACCGATAATACGAAGTGGCTTCCTCTCGACAGTAAGGTTTGGCTCAACATCCAAACTCTCAAGAGCAGAAGGATGAAAAATCAAAGATGGATCATGAAGATACTGACGAAGATGCAAAACATGGAATACATTATGCACTCCAGAAAGCTTCTCAAGAAAATCCAAACGATAAGCCAAAGGACCAACTCTCTCTAAGATGCAAAAATGACCAATGAACCTAGGAGCGAGCTTCCTTTTCCGACCAAACCGAATCACATTCTTCAGTGGAGAGACCTTAAGGAAAACCTGATCACCAACAGAAAACTCCAGACTCCTCCTACGCCTTCTTCTGCCTATCCTGAGCAATCCTCATCTTCCTCCTAACCTCCTCAACCTGCTCAGATGCCTCAAGAATTATATTGGGACCAAGATCCAAACGATTACCAAATTCAATCGAGCAAGATTGAGATTTGCATGGTCGTCTATAAAGAGCAGCAAACGGAGCCATTTCGATACTAGCCTGAATTCAAAAGATGGAATAAGATAGATAAATATTTAAGACAACCTTAAACAGACAATTTGAGATTATACCTAATAACTGTTGTTATAGGTGAATTAAACGAGATAGAGATGATCTTCCCAAGATCCTCCATAATCAAGGACATAGGCACGAAGAAGATCTTCCAGAATCTGATTCATTCTTTCAGTTTAACCATCGGTCTGTGGATGGTAAGAAGTGCTCAAATTCAAGCGAGTATCTAAAGCTTCCTGAAAAGCTCTCCAAAACTGGCTGGTAAAGATGGGATCTCTATCACAAACAATACTGACTGGAACACCATGAAGATGAACAATTCTCTCATCTAAATCTCAGCTAAAGTCGAAGCAGAATGGTGGGACCTAACTGGAATAAAATGAGCTAACTTGGTCAATCAATCCACAACTACCCAAATACTCTCATTACCTCTCCCAATCCTTGGTAATCCATCAATAAAATCCATAGAAATCTATTCCCATTTCCAATTAGGAATCTCAAGGATTGCAATAATCCGAGAGTCTTTTGATGATCGGCCTTGACTTGTTGACAAGTCGCACATCTACTAACAAAAAGGGAGATATCCCGCCTCATACCACTCTACCAATGTAGTTCTTCATATCCTGATACATCTTCGTCACACCTGCATGAATAGAAAGTCCGGACTGATGATTTTACCGAAGTAACCCTTGCCTTAATCCATCGACATTCGGGGCACAAATCCAATTATTAATCCTCAAAATCCCTCTATCATCGATCTGAGCTCCACTTCCATCTTGGCTACTATTAACCCTATTAGGAACATTCTCCTTAATAAGCCTAATCATCTCTTCCTCATCCTGCTTAGCAACAATACGATCCATAAAAGGAGAAGAAACAACAAGCTGGCACAACATCGCCTTCTTCTGACTCAAGTCATCGGCGACAACATTAGCTTTCCCCAGGGTATAGTTGATGTCGAGTTCATAAGAAGCTAGAAACTCAGGCCATCTAAACTGCCTCTGATTTAAATCCTTATGGATGAAAATATACCTCAAAGACCAATGACTGTGAAGAGCTATAACTTAGTTCCCCAAAGATGATGTCTCCAGAGCTTCAAAGAAAAAACCACGACAAGCAATTCCAAATCATAGGCTGCATAATTGGCTTCATGGGTCTTCAACTGATGACTGGCATAAGCAATAACCTTCCCATCCTGCATCAAAACATCTCCCAAACCTTCACGACTAGCATCAATGTATACCGTTAATCTCTCATTTCCATTTGGAATGGTAAGAACTGGTGCGGAAGTAAGCCTGCGCTTTAACTCATTAAATGCAGCTTCACACTTATCATTCCGTATAAATTTAGCATTCTTATAAGTCAAAGCATTGAGAGGTGCAACAATCTGAGCGAACTTCTCAATAAATCTCCGATAATAACCAGCAAGGCCCAGAAAGCTACGGATAACAGATAGAGTCCTAGGAATTTCCCAATCCTAAAACAAAATAGGGAAAATAAGAACAACAGAGAAATATGGAATAATTAAATTATGAAAGAAGGGAGAGAAAATAGACTTACATTGATCGTAGCGATTTTAACTGAATCAACAGAAACTCCATTACCAGAAATAATATGCCCAAGAAATCGGACTTCATCTTTTCAGAATTTCGAGAATTTAGCTTTCAACCGATGACTTGAGTTCTATAACAAAGCTCAAATGCAAATCCATGCTCCTCCTCTGACTTAGAGAAGACAAGAATATCATCGATGAAGAATAGAACAAGCTTGTTAAGAACATCATGGAAAACACGATTCATAAGATCAACAAAGAAAGCTAGGGCATTAGGCAAACCAAAAGGCATAACTAACCATTTATAGAAACTATTCTCGAAACGAAAAGTAGTTTTGGGAATATACTTTCCTCGGTAACTCTGAGCTGGTGGAAACCGATGGCAAGATCAAGCTGAGAAAACACCTTAGCTCCATAAAGCTGATCGAACATATCATTGATACGAGGATTAAGTATCTGTTTTTCATAGTGAGCTTGTTCTGCTCCCTATAGTCAACACACATCCTCAAAGAACCATCGGACTTAGTGAAAATACCACAACTGCTCCCCATCCTGAATGACTAAACCTTATCAGACCCTTAGAGAACAAGCCCTCAATTTGCTTCCGCAACTCAACCTTCTCATGGGGTGCCATTCTTCTGAAGGAAGAACTACAGGTCGAGCTCTAGGAATAAGATCAATACTGAATTCGATTTCCCGCTTAGGAGGTAAAGAAGTGAGTTCACCAAGCACATCAAGATAGAGTTTGACTACAGGAGTTGAATTAAGATAACCAGGAGAAGAATCAAGAGAATAAATAAAACTGCCAGCATAATCCCGAGGCATACGGCAATAAACTACCAAAGGATTACTCCAATCATCAATAAGAGAAATAGTTTGAGTTTTACAAGAGATAATGGCTTCATGATTCTTCAGCCAATCTCCTTCAAGCAACATATCAAAAGCATCGAAACCAAGAATATAGAAATCACTAGAAAAATGATGTCCATAATAGAAGAGTTTTACCTTTTTACAAATCCTAGTTAGATTCGCAAGACCACTAATAGGATTAGCAACACACAAAGGTTCAGTTGCATACTCAGGTGAAAGGATATGCTCAAACTCATCACAAAGATCCACAAAAATGAAACTATGAGAAGCTCTAGTGTCAAATAAAACAAGAATAGGAAAATTAAACAATGTAAAGGTGCCCTATAGAGTACCTTAGGTATCACTAGGAGTAGGTTGAGTAGATGAAGTAGCTGCAAAGATACCAAATGCTTGCCCTTCTGTTGAGTAGGACAATTAGACTTAAAGGGCCAAGCTTCAAACAAATATGGCAAAGATCACGCCTAGTCATCTGAACTGGAGGAACAGAAGCTCCAATGGAAGTAGGGCAACTATTGGCATAGTGTCCCTTCTGGTCACACTTGAAGCAAGTGCTGGAAGAATGATATATAGGCTGCCTCTAAGAAGAACATCCCAAACCTGGAGTCTTATGCTAATTCTTCCTCTACTAATGAAAATTTGGCTTCCTTTCTTAGACTTACCAGAAAAAGGCTGAGATGGAGGTGCACGAGCAACAGAAGAATACTTAGAAGTGGGGTTCTCAAATCTAATGGCCATATCCATCAATCCATTAAAAGGACTATGCACATGAGAAATCAGATGATCGTAAAACTCTGGGCAAGCTCTAGCTATAAACTTCTCATTCTTCTAAAGAGGGTTATCAATCAGTCTAGGACCAAACTTGGAAATTTCGTTGAACATCCGCTCATACTCAGAAATGACATATTCCCCTGCTTAAGATCCATAAACTCACTGTATAGCTGAGACTTCCCAGCTTCGAGCATCCACTTAGCCACAAAAGCATCCTTGAAATACGATATCCAAACTTAAGAAAGATTACAAAAAGATAACGAAACCAAACTCAAAACCAACTCAAGATAATACCTAAACTGCTCCTAAGAAATATCTACGTTAATAACATGGGCTGTAATCGACCCCTACAAATCCTGGGCTGCCTTTTGCATCTGCCAAGCTGCTAATTGACGCTTCTGAGCGTCGGTGATCTCTATACCAGTCAAAATCCTCTCTAAACTCCTCAGCCACCATTGAGCCTCTATGATGCTCTCTTCTCTAGTAAACTTGGTATCACCAAGCTAAGTGAACTCCTTACCGAGAGTGGTGAACCTAATGGGTGCAACGGGTTCTGGAACTGCAGCAATACCATGACCCTGACCTTTGGCATTCCTACGATTCATCCTGGAAATTCAAAAATGAATTTTAAGACAAAGATACAGGAAAAGATAAAAGAAAAGATTCAAACTAGAAAGGAAATCCTAATCAAAGAATTCTATTAAACAAGGTGGATTCGAAAAGAAGGAAATTCTAAGAAATTTTTTGATTTTAAAACAAGAAAAATTTATATCCAAAATAATCTTTAAAAACATGTTGCACTTAAAATGCATTCTCTCGTAGGGAATGATTCTAAGACTTATTTTACTCATTCTAAGGTATTTCTAACCTATCTCTAATGAGTTTTCACCCCCATAGGCTAAGGTTTTCCTAAAACCTAAGCTCTGATTTCAACTATAACATCCCGTTATTTTGTACCATTCAAATCGACAATAAAACCACACACGTCAGACTTGAATAATTCAAAACAACAGATTGTTAATAAATTTTGAGGCCAATAAAATCAATCACAGAATCATAGATAAGAATATTAGACTAACTCGCCGCGGGATAAAATAAATATAGTAGTTCATGAAGCTAATAAATACATAGTCTCAAAACAAATACATAATACCAGAGTCTGAAAGCAAATACAACTAAAAAATTCAAATACATAAGCCCACTAATACATAAGCAAAGGCTGAATGGAAATAACTGAAATAGAAATAATAGATAGATAGCTTAATCTCCAATAGATCTCTAGCTCCAAAAGATGAAAGATGAATCCAAAGCTGCGATACTCAGGCTGACCCGAGTGTAAAGCAAAACACAAAGCACTTGAGTCAAGACAAACATACTTATAAAATGTAAATCAACTCAACTGAACTGTAAAGAAAGGCATCAATAACTTAAAGGTTGCTAGGGATCGCCCATCCTTTAATGATCTGTTAAACTATCTACTATGTGGTAATATATGCTATTATAATAATGTCTAAAGTAAGATAAACTATTAAAATAGCGTTAAGGCGTTACCCATATCCCCCTTAACACATTTTATATATTCCCGTAGACTATACAGTACCGTAATCTCCCCCGTACTAGGCGTCATTAGAGGGCACTCCATAGGTATGGCACAAAACAAACTTGTAGTGGTCTCAATAAGGTAGGTGACATGGCACACTGGGCAATGCCAGGTTAGATATACCAATTACACTTCCGGGCTAGTGGTAACGCATAGCCGCAACTACCGCCCACCCCAACCCACACTTCCAAAATCAAAGGTGCGCACCAAATCAATAACAAAGTAATAGAATGGTAATCGAAGAAGTGTGTCCGATCGGAGGATCTACCTTACTTGACCCGTTGATTGCTCCTGTTTTAGCCTCCTTAGGCTAACTCACGGGAGTCAGTCCACGTATATACCTCAAATAGAACGTCGCCAACCACCTACTTTATTCTACAATCTCCATCGCATACACAGTTGTTAAAGTGGTTTTGGTATTGATAGAGAGTATGACAATTACCGATCCCATTCTCTTTAACGACCAAACGTTATTACAACCCATGGTTATTTATTTTCAAATGGTTTATATTTAATAATAAAACATATTCATTTCCAAACCATATAAATCCAATATCATTATTCTTTAAAATAATATTCATTTCCAAAGTTGTAACAAATTCAAATTTATATATTTCTAAACACTTTGAAAACGTAACATTTAAGAAACCATAACACTTTGAAAATGTAACCTTTAGAACCATAACATTTCAAAAATATAACCTTTTAGAAATCGTAGCATTTTGCAAATGTAATCTTAAGAATCATAGCATTTCAAAAATATAACATTTTAGAAATCGTAGCATTTTGCAAATGTTATATTAAGAATCATAGCATTTCGAAAATATAACCTTTTAGAGATCATACCATTTCGGAAATTTAATACTTCCTATTGCAACGGTTTATATAATCAAAATATTACATATACTTACAATTTTTATCATAGTTATTACAATCTATTTTTTTCAAAATTATTCATTTGGGTATCAAATAAACTATGATTTTAGTCAAATAAAATTTATTACTATAATATCCAATTTAAAGTTGGAATTCCTTATATTAAGTTAAAGTACATTATTACCTTAAATTTACTACATAGTAAAGAAAATGATTATTATTATTATTCAAAATATACCATTACATTAATCAACACTTATATTACTAAGTTAGACTATAAATTATAATATTAAGTCAAATTGGATTATTAATTTGACTAACTTAGACGTCATATTATAAATTAAATCTTAACTTCATTTTAAACATTTATCGACTTACAAAATTTTAACACATTGAAAATAAATATATAAATTTTCTAAATCATTAATTTGAATTTAAGTTAAAATTCATATATTTTAAAAAATAAAATACTTAATAAATTTTAGAAATAGAAAATTATTTTAAAACCAACCATAGAGTCTGTATAAAATTCTCTAACCTAGAGTCAAGTAATTACGGATACATATCATTTCAATCCAAATTTATTAAATTCCTGGGTTTATATCATTTCAACTCGCAATCCCAAGTCGAATAAAAATCTTTCGGGCTTGTCATTTCATCCCATAACGATTTTTCCTAAATTTAAAGATCGTTCTGGTATGTATCATTTTGAACCATAATGAAGGAACTTGCAATGTGATAATAGAATATGAAATAAATAGAGCAATATATAGCATATCATGGTATGTGATCATAATAGGTATAACATCATGTGAGATAACACAATATAAGCATATGTGAAATCTCTAACTTGCATATACATATCAAAAACGATCACAAACAAGCTTGAGTGGGAGGAGAATCCAAATCCAAAGCTTAGAAAAATAAATAAATACATATGTAAATAAATAAATTCAAATAGAAAAAATAAAAGCATAAATTTTTATTAAAAGAAAAACACATGAATGGGCTAGCCTAAAGGGCTTATAGGCTCGGCCTAGATGGGGTTTGGCTCGGCCACTCTTGGCTTTGGGCTCGGCCTATGGCTTAGGAGGTGGTACGACCATAGTTAGGTCAAAGGTCACAGCTAGCATGGTGATATTTGGGTTCGGCCACACAAGGTTTGTGCTAGATTGGCTCGGCTTGGCTAGGCTCACGACAAGAGGAAGGCAAAGGTTAGAGTTTGGCTCGGCCTAAGGCAAATACAATGCGGCAAAGGGTTTAGCCAGGAGTTTTGGAAGATGGAGGCAGGGAGTGTTGATGGCTGAAAATTTATAAGTGATAGGTTAGGAAAGGGGAGGCTAAGGGTTGTCACGACTAGGGTTTGGTCATGGCTAGGGTTTGGTCATGGCTAAGGTTTGTTGATGGCTCGAAGGAGTTGGCTTTGCTAGGGAGGAAATCGGCCTAAGGAGAGAAGAGAAGAGGGTGAAGGAGATGGCCAAAATTTGGAGGAGGAAAGGAAGAATATTTGGAGAAAGAAAAGAATAAGAATTGAGAAGGAAAAGAAGAAATTACAGTAATTTGTTTTTGAGTAGGAGACGAGAGAATTAGAAGTTAGGAAATAAATTTGTATGTAAAAGTCTCTTAACTAGTGGCTTTACAAATACACTGACTATTCAGATGACCATTTACCTCCTAGCCCATTAGGTTAAGCCCAACAACAAATGAACAACTAAAGTCTAAATCAATCTAGCCCAAAATCCAAGAACAAATAGGAAAAATTAAATATGAATATAATAGCATGTAATATGCTGAAAACTGCAATTTCTATGAAGTATAAATTAGAATTTAACGAAACGAAAAGCAGAAAAAAAAGTTAGAATCAATTCCGGCTTCATAAAAAAGGAATAAAAATTAAATCTCAAATTTAATTTTTTTAACCAAAAGTCAAATTTTGACCAAAGTTGACCAAAATTTGAATTTTTAGAATTTTTTAATTTTATTAGATTTGGAAAAATAATTTACGTCAAATCCCAAAATATAAAATAAAATTCCAAAATTTTCAAATTTTAAAATAATTAAATCAAAGTTTCAAGTAAAATTCAAATTAATATATTTACTGAATTTACGGGTTGTTACATATTTTTTACCGAATTCATTCAAAAGCCCTCTTCTTTACTACAGTACCCTACTATTTGTAGTACTACGATGCCTTGCGGATTGTCGATTTTGCTTTCCAGCTTTCCTCCCCTATCCATACGATATTTTCACGTGTCATTCATCCATTACCTCATTAGTTGGTGCCTAGATTACATATATGGATGTAAGCATTTGGTGGTCTGGGTTAGGCAAGAGAATTTCAAACTTGAATTTCAGGTGGGAGATTTGGATTTCGAAAATGCATTACGTTGGTTTTCGAGTTTGAACTGAGAGATGCGCTCTTCTTGCCTGCGCACCCTTCTTCTTGTTGTTATAGGCATGTTGGCTTAATATAGAGCTAATATATTCTTCTAGATTAATCGAAGCTGTAACACCCCACCTCTATACCCATGTTACATAAGAGTATTACTGAGTAATACCGTCGAGTAACATGGGAAATGAGGTGTTGTGGGTGATATACATGTGAATATTCCCTTCGGTTGATACTGAATATGTCACATAACAAAAAAATCTCCCACCTTGATGTAAATGGTCTTGGTATAAAGAAATAAACACGTTTGGTTCCCAAGGATAGAACAATAATGATAGAGTTAGGGATATGATTTGTCACACATATCTAAGTAGGTAACTAATCTTGTTCAAACTAAAAGGTTTTTTCTTTTTGTTAAATACTTGATATAATATATTATATTAATTAATTTGGTTAAAAGTATATTTAATAGAAAATCCATAAATGGTATGTTTTGAGATAGTAGTTACAAAGTGCTGCAACCATGAGTAATTTATCATAATGAAAACAAATATACCATTTTAAATACTCCTAGTCAAGATATATCGAAATTAGATCTCGATACATCCGTTGAGACTAGAGTCGTAACGCTCTCCAAATGTTGGACAACTTATTACTCATGTCTACTGTGGGGCGCGAAGGGGTTACGTACTGATAGTTCTTGGATAACTATATAGTGACTCACTTGATAATTTTCTATTGGTTAATATAACTAAGGTTAAGTGGAGAATATTAATTTACACAGTTCTCTCGACTTGATAATACTAATGATCTTTAATGTGGAAGCTTTGCTTTGATTATAGTTAAATCGTGACATGACATCCATCGAACGACTATATCGAGTGGAAGCAATTGAAGTGAAACACTATTCAAGAGAGGATTCATCTCTTCAGTTATATAAAGTTAATATCACGGTCAAATGAAGTCAACTCAAAGTCAAAATCTTTAGGAAAGAGCATTTTCGTTTATAATAATTGTTAATATTGAACCGTGGACTTTGTGTTTGGACTATAAAGTTGAATGTGGATGATATTGGAATTTTAACCATTACCAAATTCCATAAGTCCTAATGTGATATAGTTTTGACAAAGAGAATTGATGTAAATAATTATCACTGTCGGGTACCGCTTATAATAAGTAAAATTGGATTATTCCGAAAGATGTGCAAGTGATAAATTCAACATAAATGTAACACCATTTGCAAAGTGATGTGTGAACGCTATTATTCAAATAGTTCAATATTAATCGTTGCTTGAATTTACAACTTTGAGCCGTACAACCGTAATGATGAATTGTCTGAAAAACCACATGATTTAATTAATTTATAAAATGTTGTAAATTTATTAAATTAATTGATATTTGAAAAATATTAATTGTTATTTAATTTATTTGATGTTTGGAAGTTGTTTGTAATTTTTTAATGCATTTATAAAAGTTATATTTGCGTGCATTATATACGATATCGATGTAATGTAAATAAAAGATAGTTGAATGAAATAATATGGAGATTTTATGCCATTTGATGACATGATTTATGGATATTTTATGTCATTTGATCGCATGATCAGTGGAAATTTTATATCATTTGATGATATATCATGTGAAAAGAATGAATTGAGAGAGTGACAATCAACGGAATTAATTAGTGAAGTTTTAATTAAAGAATGGAAAAGGTTTCATTCTTTCAAATAAAATATATTCTTTAATTCATTCTGTACGTACAACTCATTTTTTCTCATTCATTCCTTTTCTTTCTCTCATTTTAACTTTTCATGGTAGAAAACAAAAAAATAAAATATCAAAAAATCTTTCAACTCCATATACAAACATCAAATACAACAAAACTAAAGTGGTTCATCTATCTCTTACAAGGATAGGATGTGAACCTTGAAGATCCGAGGAGATATCATTATTCAAGGTGAGACTTCAAGGAACCTCCTAAGGGGAATTCATTTTCAAGATATGCTGCAAGACTTTGGATAGTAAGATATGTCTTTCTTTTTAAGATATTGATATTTGATTTAATGGTTGATGAAAGAGAAATTTAATTATCATAATTTGTATGTACATATCATTGCCTCATTTAATTTGAAAACTGTCTATGTAGCTTGAATTGTTCGTTGAATGAATTGATTTAGGTTTCAATTTAATCAATCAAAACTGTAACGACCCAGAATTTTTGTTAATTAAAATTTGAATATTTAATTTATTTTAAATATTAATAAGTGAATTTATAAGTCGAATAAATTTTTATTTGAATTATTGGATTTAATTGAATAATTAAATCGATAATTTAATATGTTAAATTATGGAAATAATTGAAAATATAGTTAAAAATGATTGAAAATGATTTGTAAAGTGATTTTTATCATATTGGAGTTAGAATGATATTTTAGAACTTTTAAAATCGAATTAAAAGTTTATTTGTGAAAATTGAATATTTTAATATTTAATCGACTAGTGAAAATAGTCAATTTTTGAACAGTCTCAGAATTGAACGAAACCAGTTCCATTGGATCCGTAATAGTTAGTTATTACCGGATTTCAATTTTCGTGTCAATCGGAGCTATCGTTTGATCGTGGCAGCTCGAAACGCATCGAATTATTTTTAATTTTAATTTGACGAGTTAAAATAGCCATTTTTCAAAAAGTCTCGGATTTCGACGAAACCAGTTTCATCGGATCCGTAATGTGATATTATTGTAAGGTTTCAAATTTCAAGTCGATTGGATTCACCGTTTGTCCGGTACAAATTAAAACGCCTAGAAAATCGCTTAAATCGGTTTAATTTAAATTGAGCGTTATAGCCATAACTCGCACAGATGTCCAAATTAGCTTTCGAAACCTGTTCCATTGTGTCCGGAACGCGGGGCAAACCCTAGAAACGCTGGTTACGGCGCGTAAATCAGAGTTCGGAATTTCCGGGATGAATAGTGTTTCGTCGGTTCCTTATAAATAGCCCACCATTCTAAAAAAACAAAAAAAAAACACAAAACCCTAATTTATAACTGCAGCCGCCGTATGCAATTTCAATGGCCAGTATTTCTTCTCCTTCCTCCCTCGATTACTCCAAATCCATCAAGAATTAGCAAGAATGTTCAACATCAAACTTGTAGAGCACAACATGTTCTACGTATTCAACGGTGGAGATGTGGTTTGGAGCATCGTAGTGGGAGATAGGGAGGGCCGACCGTGGCCAGTCACGCACGCAATTCGAGCATGGGGGTGAGGCCGAGCTTCGTATGGTTTAGGCCGAACATAGGGGAGGCTAGAGGCTTCGATTTGCAACTCCCTGATCGAAGTTTAGTCGAGTGATCGAGTTGCAATATTAAACCCTAGTAATTGAAGTATGGGTTTTGTGTGCGTGTGAATGTCTGTAGATGGGAACGAAGAACAAAAGGGGAGGGGGGTGTGCGCACGGGCCTGATGAAGGGGGGGGGGGGGTGAGATCAACGGCCAAGATTTGCTTTGGTATAAAATTAGTTAGTTTATGTTGTAAAAAGTTTATATAAATCGTGTACAATCTTTAAAAATTCATAACTTTTTCATACGAGGTCGAAAACGCACGAAACTAGTTGCGTTGGAATCGTATGGACGAGCACTACGCGATGGAGTTGGTTTGGAGTCGTTTGGAGTTAGTGAGAATTTTGGGTAAAATTAAACGTCCGTTTAATTTTATTCGAAATAAATCGCTAAAACGGAATTTAAAATCAAGGTGAGAACTTCTCACTCAATCGAATCAGTTTCGATTTTATTTTAAATAGTTATATTTAAAATATTTGAATGCATGTTTGAATGATGATTGTTATTTATTGATTGTTAAAATAGACATTATACGCCGTTAGTAAGCGGATGTTATTTATTAAAAACATATACCGCGAATATATCATAAACAGTGAAATTGGTATTATATATAATAGCAATATATATATATATTGGCATATGTATATATTGGAGTTATTGATTTCCCGCATTTTTTGTTTAGCGGATGAGACCCTATTACGCCGTCTATTAAGCGGATAATATTTAAATCCCATATACCGCGATAATTTCGTACTGGAGCGAAATTGGTATTGTGCTAATGTTTGTGAATGCAGGAAAACAGGATGGAGTGATCCAACTGGATTCCTCAACAGTTTTTATTTAATTTCAGATATTTTGATATTTGATTGATTATCATATCGATATATGATATCGTTGTTGTCGTGATTGACTATTTGGTGTGTAGCATCATTGGACCCAGATTTTGGGATTTTAAAATGATTTTAAAGTGATTTTAGAAAGTATACGTTTTATAAAATATTTTTGGAATTGATTCATTTTAAATAAATAAACGTTATAATTTTTAAAGTTATAAAAATTATGATTTTTGAGAAATATAGTTAGAAAAACTGATTTTTGAGAATATGATGCTAATGATTTTATAAAATAGTTAAATCGGAATTTTTGAATTTATTAGGAAAAGTTGAAATATAGGATTTATAAAATTTAATTATTTTATGAATCAAAAGGATGAAGTTTTTAAAGGAATTTGAAGACGTTTTAAAAGAATAATATAAATTGATTTATATTAAGAGATTTATAAATGGATATTTATAAATTTAAATATAGACATTATAAAACGAGTTTTTATAAGTGTTTGAATGAAGTGAAAATGAATTTCATTAAAGAATGAAATTTATAAAATTATAAACTGTGAAGTTATAAATGAAATTTATAAATAGTAAGATTTATAAATTTTGTGAAATTATTAAAGAATATATTTGGATAAATAATTGAATCTTATAAGTTATAAGATTTATAATTATGAAGTTTAAAAGAACGATTTTGTAAAATAATCGTTTTATAAGCATTTAACTTATAATGTGAACTTTTGGTTTATAATTGAGTTATAAATCGAATAGGTTAATAAAGGAGATTTATAAAGGAAGTAGTTATGAAATAAATAGAAATGGAATTTATAAACGTTGTTTTGTAAATTCGCAAAAGACTTATTTTGATAAGTAAATGGTTATAACTTATTTATGGAGTTATATTCACATTTTTGACTGTGAATAATCCTTTGAATTAAAATGAATAAAAGGATGAAATTGTTAATGAAGTATATTCACGTTTTGGAATAGTGAATAACACGTTAAAGAAATTGTTTTGGATTTGGATGTTTTAAATAGAATTAAAACGATCGAACAATGTTTTAAAATGTGTTGAGATTCGAAACCATAGATTTCAACATTTATTGTTGAAATATACGTTTTCGAGAAATAGAAGGAGATGATGGACTATAACACTGTTGTTATAGTAAATGATTTCCGAAAGAAAATGTTTTGTATAGTATTGGGATTTATATATCTATTTTAATTTCGAATCCCTATACTAGTGAATTTGGGTTGTCGTAACGATGTTTTACGTAACATTCGTTTTGGCCCAAACAAATATGTTTAAGAGCATGATTTCCTTAAAGAATGAAATATATACTTAACCTCGATTTAAGTATATTGAATATTTTCTAAGTGTTGGAAATAAATAAAATTTGTGAATTACTTATGAATAAATAAGTATGGAAATGTTTTCCAATATAAAGTGAATATTTTGAGAATTTATCTTTTTGAAGATAAATTGAAAAGAAATATTGAAATGAATAATTGAAATCGAATATTCATAGATATTTTGGATTATAAATTCACTAAAGAATTTATAAAAGGAAGTGGAATTGGTTTAAAAATAAATATTGATTTATTTTTGAAGTATGAAATTATATATCTTGTAAAGATATTTTTGGAAAATAAATAATTTGGAAAATTATTTGGAATCTGGTGATGTGTGCATATCCAGTGATAGTTCAATAACCGACTATCAATATTTCCCTTTGAATGGGTAATTGATGTGATTTGTTTGAATGTGAATGCCACACTTATTTTTGAATAAGCGCTCACTATTCGGGTTAACCGGGAAAGGACCATGGGGTCATATAACCCATTCCGAATATGTGATACGTCGTTATAATTGCATTGAAGATCGGTGTTGAAGACCCGGTATTTGCAAGAGCGATAGGATGACCTATCGATTGTCTCTGCACTGAGTTGCAGCGGTATAGAGACTCCCTAAGTGATGGGAAATCCGATCAGGATTGTGAATATCCGGATTGCAAGGACTTCTTTGTAAGTGCCTTCGGTTTTGTTCGAGCCCGGAACAGACTTGTATGGATTGTGTGTCTGACATTACAAGTTGAGATATAAAGCCGATTTCTTTCAAATATATTTCTGTTGGTGGCGAAGAATTTATTCTTTTAGCTTAACACCCTTCTCTGAGACGTACGAGCTCAGAGGTTATATAGTTGAAGTTATCAGCGATATATTCCCAATTTGGTAATGTGACATGCTGAGTGTTGCTGAAGTGATCATTGTGTTGATTATTGTGATAGGATCATTTATTTGATCGTCTATCTTGGTGATCATTGTGTTGATCATTTGTTGACCCAAAGCATGGCTTTTGTATAAAGTATGTTTTTGTGGACGTGAATTCGTCGAGCCTCACACCCCGGAAATGGTCAAAACAGGAAAGATGCGGCAAGGTTATGAGGGGTAGCTCCCTTTAGGGTATGCACATTTCCTTCTGGATAGAGGTGGTATCATGGTATGGAGCCCAGATATTTAACCTATGTGGTTACTGCGAATTTATTACTTTGTGGTTGTTGGTTATCGGGATCCCGTGAGAAAGGTCGTTTACGATCGGGGAATGGCGTGCTCGTGTCAGTAGTTACCCAGTTAGGGGTAACCCGGCCTTGTGTTGGCAGAGTTCCGGTTTGGTTCTCGGGGATGTCTTTCCAGAGGCATTCTCATGTGGAAATGGGAAGTTCCTTGGCCTGACCATTTGTTGGATATCCAAAGAAACAATACGAAACTTGTACGGTTTTAGTTGTATAACCTGCTATGGAATGTGGCGGTAACCTGCTATTGAACATGGTAGCTATAGTAGGCATAGTTCGAAATGTCTATGTTGGCTAAGATTTATATTCTACTTTTGAAATGAATTTTCCCTACACTATGCACTAGTAATAATATCAAATGTTATTTTAAATGCGTATCAAGCATCTTTGACTATCATAAGGAGAAATCTCCTCCGATTCTGCGTTTGCATTGTGTGTGTGTGCGGGAGGCCTTATGGTAGTCTCATTTTTAAAAGCATTGCGAATTGAATTTAAAAATATTCCTTTATTTTGATTTTAAAGATAAATAAACTGTTTTGAGTTCTCACACCAGTCACATGACTGACTCGGAGTTTATTGTTTTCCTTCCTAAACTCTGGGTGCCCACCAATTTCCACACGGGCAGTCAAGAGTAAGGTTTATCAGGATATTCTGGATATTCAGGAATTGCTGGAGGCAAGCTGGATGGCATGGCGTATTACTAGTATATAGTATTCTTTTTCCGCTGCACTGTTGTTGTTGTTATTGTTGTACACTCTAATGATATGATGTAATGTAATGTGATGTAATGTAATAACTAATATAGTTCTTTGTTTAAAGATTATTCATTTATTATTATATGTTGTTCCGCTGCGAATTGTGAGATTCTGATATTGTTCTGTTGCTTTCTATTCCGTTCTATGTTCTCTGTTCTATTCTCCGTTCCGTTCTGTTTTTCTATCTCTTCTCTATTCTCTTTTCCGTTCTATTTTAAAATTTTCTATCTTCTTTCTGTTCTATCCTCTGTTTTCTCTTCCCTCCATCTTCTACCTTATCTATTATCTTCTTTTCTTCTCTTCTTTTCTACTTTTTCTTTTATTAAAAAAACCATAACATTTCGGGTTTTTGGCCTTCGACTTCTCGGCAGTCGATAAAGTGAGTATCGATGTTGAATTTTCGAAAGTCGAAAATCTCCGTTTGTTACATCTGGTATCGGAGCTTATGGTTAAGCGACAACCATGGTTCTGTTGGGTATTACTCATTAGAGATAGAGTCAGCAGTACTCTAGAATGAGTTTGAGTGTAATAATTGCTATGAGAGCGTATTTGTTAGTGAATATAAAATTGTTTTATATTGTGATGATTGGTTTATTGAGTGGCATATGAACTTTCGTCAGCGTGGTCCGCAAGACTATGCCGAAGGGGTTTCTAAACACTTGAATAGAACAATTTGGCACAATATTGATTTTTAATTGGGTAAATGAAATAATTTTACCTTGATTATATTTTATATATAAAGAAATAATTTTTCAAAATTATTAAAGTGTATGTAAGTTGATTGTTTAGAAGTTTGAATAATCTAAATTAAAGGAATTGTATAAGCAAAAAGAATTATAAGAGTTAAATTATAATTAAAGTGATTTACAATTGTGAAATAAAACTTATATATATAAGAAGTGAAACTATATGAATATGAGTTGTGAATAAAAGTGAATCTAAAGTTAAATGGAAAATTTACTTAGAATTGGAAGCTGAATTGATTTATAAATGTGAATTAAGTTGATATGAAATAATGAATATAAGTGTAATTCATTAAAATCTAATGTTATTGAAAGTTGAAAAATTGAATGAAAATCAATTAAATTAAACCAATTGTAAGCAAAGGAATTTGGTTGTAATTAATATACCTTGATTGTTATATGGTTGTTAGTGATTGTATATGAATTCGTTAAGAGTTAATGAAATTGGAAGCTAAAGTAGATTGAATTTGAATTGGAAGTGAACCAACTTGAATATGAATTAGTGAATATAAACTAATTGAAAATAAATGTTAGTAAGAACATCCACTGTTAATGAATCAAATGTGATTAAATTGAAAACCATTTCATTTAATATTAATGAAAATATGAATGAATATCTATTGTTTATGGATGTTAGTTGGTTGATGGTTGAATATATTGCATTTGTTGTTTGTTTCATTTGCTATGTTGGCATATATAGTTATTATGTTGCTATATGTTGTATATTGATACTATTTGCCTATATGCATGATTCTCATGTTGTTTGTTGAGTGATTAGTAGGTGCGGATCGCGTTTTCTTCGCATTTGGAGCTCGCTTTCGCGCTATATTAGCCGTATATGCTCGCTAATAAAATATAAGGTACATATCTCGGATTAAATATCGTACTTTTACACTTTTTTCCCTGCGGGATGCCTCATTACTTGATGAGATGTATATTTGTGATATATATACTGTCATTTTTTTTACGGATCGAGCTGCGCAAAGGAGACTATGGCGAATTTTTCCGAAAATTTAAGGCGTTAGAAAAATTTGAGAAAATGGGAAAATTTTTGAAAACTTTAACTTTGATTTTGGGAGTTGAAAGTTAAACAATAGTAGTTGTTTTTGAAAAGATAACTAAGTATGATTTTGAAAACTTAGTAAGGTTATTGTAAGAAGTTTAACTATGAATTTTGGGAAAATTAATAGATTCTGTAACTTTTCTTACTTGTAATTTCGAGGACGAAATTCTTTTAAGTGGGGAAGATTGTAACGACCCAGAATTTTTGTTAATTAAAATTTGAATATTTAATTTATTTTAAATATTAATAAGTGAATTTATAAGTCGAATAAATTTTTATTTGAATTATTGGATTTAATTGAATAATTAAATCGATAATTTAATATGTTAAATTATGGAAATAATTGAAAATATAGTTAAAAATGATTGAAAATGATTTGTAAAGTGATTTTTATCATATTGGAGTTAGAATGATATTTTAGAACTTTTATAATCGAATTAAAAGTTTATTTGTGAAAATTGAATATTTTAATATTTAATCGACTAGTGAAAATAGTCAATTTTTGAACAGTCTCAGAATTGAACAAAACCAGTTCCATTGGATCCGTAATAGTTAGTTATTACCGGATTTCAATTTTCGTGTCAATCGGAGCTATCGTTTGATCGTGGCAGCTCGAAACGCATCGAATTATTTTTAATTTTAATTTGACGAGTTAAAATAGCCATTTTTCAAAAAGTCTCGGATTTCGACGAAACCAGTTTCATCGGATCCGTAATGTGATATTATTGTAAGGTTTCAAATTTCAAGTCGATTGGATTTACCGTTTGTCCGGTACAAATTAAAACGCCTAGAAAATCGCTTAAATCGGTTTAATTTAAATTGAGCGTTTATAGCCATAACTCGCACAGATGTCCAAATTAGCTTTCGAAACCTGTTCCATTGTGTCCGGAACGCGGGGTAAAGCCTAGAAACGCTGGTTACGGCGCGTAAATCGGAGTTCGGAATTTCCGGGATGAATAGTGTTTCGTCGGTTCCTTATAAATAGCCCACCATTCTAAAAAAACAAAAAAAAACACAAAACCCTAATTTATAACTGCAGCCGCCGTATGCAATTTCAATGGCCAGTATTTCTTCTTCTTCCTCCCTCGATTACTCCAAATCCATCAAGAATTAGCTAGAATGTTCAACATCAAACTTGTAGAGCACAACATGTTCTACGTATTCAACGGTGGAGATGTGGTTTGGAGCATTGTAGTGGGAGATAGTGAGGGCCGACCGTGGCCAGTCACGCACGCAATTCGAGCATGGGGGTGAGGCCGAGCTTCGTATGGTTTAGGCCGAACATAGGGGAGGCTAGAGGCTTCGATTTGCAACTCCCTGATCGAAGTTTAGTCGAGTGATCGAGTTGCAATATTAAACCCTAGTAATTGAAGTATGGGTTTTGTGTGCGTGTGAATGTCTGTAGATGGGAACGAAGAAGAAAAGGGAGGGGGGTGTGCGCACGGGCCTGATGAGGGGGGGGGGGGGGGTGGGTGAGATCAACGGCCAAGATTTGCTTTGGTATAAAATTAGTTAGTTTATGTTGTAAAAAGTTTATATAAATCGTGTACAATCTTTAAAAATTCATAACTTTTTCATACGAGGTCGAAAACGCGCGAAACCAGTTGCGTTGGAATCGTATGGACGAGCACTACGCGATGGAGTTGGTTTGGAGTCGTTTGGAGTTAGTGAGAATTTTGGGTAAAATTAAACGTCCGTTTAATTTTATTCGAAATAAATCGCTAAAACGGAATTTAAAATCAATGTGAGAACTTCTCACTCAATCGAATCAGTTTCGATTTTATTTTAAATAGTTATATTTAAAATATTTGAATGCATGTTTGAATGATGATTGTTATCTATTGATTGTTAAAACAGACATATACCGCGAATATTTCATAAACAGTGAAATTGGTATTATATATAATAGCAATATATATATATTGGCATATGTATTTATTGGAGTTATTGATTTCCCGCATTTTTTGTTTAGCGGATGAGACCCTATTACGCCGTCTATTATGCGGATAATATTTAAATCGCATATACCGCGATAATTTCGTACTGGAGCGAAATTGGTATTGTGCTAATGTTTGTGAATGCATGAAAATAGGTTGGAGGGATCCAAATGGATTCCTCAACAGTTTTTATTTAATTTCAGATATTTTGATATTTGATTGATTATCATATCGATATATGATATCGTTGTTGTCGTGATTGACTATTTGGTGTGTAGCATCATTGGACCCAGATTTTGGGATTTTAAAATGATTTTAAAGTGATTTTAGAAAGTATACGTTTTATAAAATATTTTTGGAATTGATTCATTTTAAATAAATAAACGTTATAATTTTTAAAGTTATAAAAATTATGATTTTTGAGAAATATAGTTAGAAAAACTGATTTTTGAGAATATGATGCTAATGATTTTATAAAATAGTTAAATCGGAATTTTTGAATTTATTAGGAAAAGTTGAAATATAGGATTTATAAAATTTAATTATTTTATGAATCAAAAGGATGAAGTTTTTAAAGGAATTTGAAGACGTTTTAAAAGAATAATATAAATTGATTTATATTAAGAGATTTATAAATGGATATTTATAAATTTAAATATAGACATTATAAAACGAGTTTTTATAAGTGTTTGAATGAAGTGAAAATGAATTTCATTAAAGAATGAAATTTATAAAATTATAAACTGTGAAGTTATAAATGAAATTTATAAATAGTAAGATTTATAAATTTTGTGAAATTATTAAATAATATATTTGGATAAATAATTGAATCTTATAAGTTATAAGATTTATAATTATGAAGTTTAAAAGAACGATTTTGTAAAATAATCGTTTTATAAGCATTTAACTTATAATGTGAACTTTTGGTTTATAATTGAGTTATAAATCGAATAGGTTAATAAAGGAGATTTATAAAGGAAGTAGTTATGAAATAAATAGAAATGGAATTTATAAACGTTGTTTTGTAAATTCGCAAAAGACTTATTTTGATAAGTAAATGGTTATAACTTATTTATGGAGTTATATTCACATTTTTGACTGTGAATAATCCTTTGAATTAAAGTGAATAAAAGGATGAAATTGTTAATGAAGTATATTCACGTTTTGGAATAGTGAATAACACGTTAAAGAAATTGTTTTGGATTTGGATGTTTTAAATAGAATTAAAACGATCGAATAATGTTTTAAAATGTGTTGAGATTCGAAACCATAGATTTCAACATTTATTGTTGAAATAGACGTTTTCGAGAAATAGAAGGAGATGATGGACTATAACACTGTTGTTATAGTAAATGATTTCCGAAAGGAAATGTTTTGTATAGTATTGGGATTTATATATCTATTTTAATTTCGAATCCCTATACTAGTGAATTTGGGTTGTCGTAACGATGTTTTACGTAACATTCGTTTTGGCCCAAATAAATATGTCTAAGAGCATGATTTCCTTAAAGAATGAAATATATACTTAATCTCGATTTAAGTATATTGAATATTTTCTAAGTGTTGGAAATAAATAAAATTTGTGAATTACTTATGAATAAATAAGTATGGAAATGTTTTCCAATATAAAGTGAATATTTTGAGAATTTATCTTTTTGAAGATAAATTGAAAAGAAATATTGAAATGAATAATTGAAATCGAATATTCATAGATATTTTGGATTATAAATTCACTAAGGAATTTATAAAAGGAAGTGGAATTGGTTTAAAAATAAATATTGATTTATTTTTGAAGTATGAAATTATATATCTTGTAAAGATATTTTTGGAAAATAAATAATTTGGAAAATTATTTGGAATCTGGTGATGTGTGCATATCCAGTGATAGTTCAATAACCGACTATCAATATTTCCCTTTGAATGGGTAATTGATGTGATTTGTTTGAATGTGAATGCCACACTTATTTTTGAATAAGCGCTCACTATTCGGGTTAACCGGGAAAGGACCATGGGGTCGTATAACCCATTCCGAATATGTGATACATCGTTATAATTGCATTGAAGATCGGTGTTGAAGACCCGGTATTTGCGAGAGCGATAGGATGACCTGTCGATTGTCTCTGCACTGAGTTGCAGCGGTATAGAGACTCCCTAAGTGATGGGAAATCCGATCAGGATTGTGAATATCCGGATTGCAAGGACTTCTTTGTAAGTGCCTTCGGTTTTGTTCGAGCCCGGAACAGACTTGTATGGATTGTGTGTCTGACATTACAAGTTGAGATATAAAGCCGATTTCTTTCAAATATATTTCTGTTGGTGGCGAAGAATTTATTCTTTTAGCTTAACACCCTTCTCTGAGACGTACGAGCTCAGAGGTTATATAGTTGAAGTTATCATCGATATATTCCCAATTTGGTAATGTGACATGCTGAGTGTTGCTGAAATGATCATTGCGTTGATTATTGTGATAGGATCATTTATTTGATCGTCTATCTTGGTGATCATTGTGTTGATCATTTGTTGACCCAAAGCATGGCTTTTGTATAAAGTATGTTTTTGTGGACGTGAATTCGTCGAGCCTCACACCCCGGAAATGGTCAAAACAGGAAAGATGCGGCAAGGTTATGAGGGGTAGCTCCCTTTAGGGTATGTACATTTCCTTCTGGATAGAGGTGGTATCATGGTATGGAGCCCAGATATTTAACCTATGTGGTTATTGCGAATTTATTACTTTGTGGTTGTTGGTTATCGGGATCCCGTGAGAAAGGTCGTTTACGATCGGGGAATGGCGTGCTCGTGTCAGTAGTTACCCAGTTAGGGGTAACCCGGCCTTGTGTTGGCAGAGTTCCGGTTTGGTTCTCGGGGATGTCTTTCCAGAGGCATTCTCATGTGGCAATGGGAAGTTCCTTGGCCTGACCATTTGTTGGATATCCAAAGAAACAATACGAAACTTGTACGGTTTTAGTTGTATAACCTGCTATGGAATGTGGCGGTAACCTGCTATTGAACATGGTAGCTATAGTAGGCATAGTTCGAAATGTCTATGTTGGCTAAGATTTATATTCTACTTTTGAAATGAATTTTCCCTACACTATGCACTAGTAATAATATCAAATGTTATTTTAAATGCGTATCAAGCATCTTTGACTATCATAAGGAGAAATCTCCTCCGATTCTGCGTTTGCATTGTGTGTGTGTGCGGGAGGCCTTATGGTAGTCTCATTTTTAAAAGCATTGCGAATTGAATTTAAAAATATTCCTCTATTTTGATTTTAAAGATAAATAAACTGTTTTGAGTTCTTACACCAGTCACATGACTGACTCGGAGTTTATTGTCTTCCTTCCTAAACTCTGGGTGCCCACCAATTTCCACACGGGCAATCAAGAGTAAGGTTTATCAGGATATTCTGGATATTCAGGAATTGCTGGAGGCAAGCTGGATGGCATGGCGTATTACTAGTATATAGTATTCTTTTTCCGCTGCACTGTTGTTGTTGTTATTGTTGTACACTCTAATGATATGATGTAATGTAATGTGATGTAATGTAATAACTGATATAGTTCTTTGTTTAAAGATTATTCATTTATTATTATATGTTGTTCCGCTGCGAATTGTGAGATTCTGATATTGTTCTGTTGCTTTCTATTCCGTTCTATGTTCTCTGTTCTATTCTCCGTTCCGTTCTGTTTTTCTATCTCTTCTCTATTCTCTTTTCCGTTCTATTTTAAAATTTTCTATCTTCTTTCTGTTCTATCTTCTGTTTTCTCTTCCCTCCATCTTCTACCTTATCTATTATCTTCTTTTCTTCTCTTCTTTTCTACCTTTTCTTTTATTAAAAAAACCATAACATTTCGGATTTTTGGCCTTCGACTTCTCGGCAGTCGATAAAGTGAGTATCGATGTTGAATTTTCGAAAGTCGAAAATCTCCGTTTGTTACATAAACTAATATTTTTATATGTTTAAATACAATGTTTTTTTGGAACTATGTTCTAAACATTCAATTTAAAAGCTAATGGTTAGATTAGATATTTTCTTGTTCACTTATCAATTGAATCTTATTTGGTTAAATTTAAATTAAAGTTTTTATATGTTTAAGTACAATGTTTTACTATAGATCTGTAATGTAAACATTTAATTTAAAGTATAATCCTTTAGGTTTAAACTTTTATGTTCATATTTTTTGATTGGATTTTATTTTAACAAATTAAGCGAGAATTTTTGTGTGAATATTACAATGTTTAATTAAAGATTCAAGTTTTAAATCATATAAAACGAAGCGTAATTTTAGATTTGAAAGTTCACCATATGTATTTTGTGTTTGTATTGTTAGAAATAAAAAAGGAGGCTGTTTTGGCAATAAATCTAAATTTTACTTTGATTACTATAAATCTCTAATTTTTATTAATTAGAGAGATTTGATTGAATCTTATACACACTCAATTTTGTTTGGACAATAAATCTATTTTTAAATTGATTGCTATAAATATTTAATTTGCATTAATTAGAAAGACTTAATTTAATCTTATATACACACAATTAATTTTATATGTATGTTTGTACTTATAAAATTTATTATATGTATTACATATTGTCATAGTATAAATTGGATTTCTTTTTAAAAAACAATTTAAAATGAGGCATTTATATATAAAGTTATTGTTGACTATTTATATTCTCTAAAACTTGTGAATTGGCATTTATACACATCATTAATAGAGTTTACTAAATAGGAAGTTGAATCAACCATCCTTATTACCTTTTACAGTTTTACTTATTTCCTTTTATATATGTGATTAGCTATCCGTTTAATTTTATTTATATGTCTACACCTTGTCACCAATTGGTAACGCCTGTCATGAATTGGCCTTACGCAATTTACACTATAATATATATATATAGTTATACTTACATTTTCCCATGTACATGTTCCTAATTAATGACATTTAAATAATCAACCAATTTAATTAAAGAGATAAAAATGAAAGTTTTCTCTCTTTATATAAATAAAGTATCCTCTCATCAATTAAACAAGTTAAGAGAAGGAAATGAAAAGTTTCCTTCTCTAAATTACATATGTTTCGAAAAAAGAAACGAAAGGTTTCTTGCTCTAAATTTACTCTTATGAGTAATTTTTGGGTGAATTTGGTATATTATATATTTAATTTTATATTAATTAAAAATATCTTTTGATCAATTTTTAACTAAAGCTTTAATAGATTTGATCTAATATACCTTTAGAATTTATATGTAACATCCCCAGATTTCATCAATTTAAAATTAGTAATTTATTTGAATTTCTGGAATTCAATTTGGAGTTAATTTGAATCAATTTAATTTTTTTAAAATTATGAATATTGTGTTTGTTTATTTATATCTATATATATATATATATATATATATATAGAATGGATTGTAATTCAAATTTGAATTTGTATTTGTATTTGAATTTAAATTCAAATATAAAATATCTTAAAAATATTTGGATTCATAATATTAACATATATGTATAATTTTATTTATGTATAAATTATATTAAAGCATTTTCCTTTAAAGCTGTATAAATATAAAAAAATGTATGTTATTATATAAATAAGAAAAGACTAATATAAATAATTTATTTAAATATTTATGCATGAATAATACAAGTGTTAAATTTTAACACAAATATTAACAAGTGTTAGAATTATAAGAAAATCAATTTACAAATGTTGATGATTTAAGATAAGTGTCATCTTCTTGTTTTTTTTATTTTTAAGAAAATTTATTAAAAAAAAGAAATTAAAGCTATATATCAATTCTACTCTCCTCTCTCTTATTTTTTATCTTCATTTCCAAAGCCCTGTACAAACTCTCAAACCAAAAAAAGAAATTTTTTATCAAGAAACTCTAAAAACAAATTCAAACCAGAAACAAAGATAACAAGAACAAATTCCTGAAAATAAAAGATCACAAGCAATCAACCAAGTCTGTAAACAAACAACATAGTAAAGTCATCAAGTGGTTAAACAAATTCAAAGCTCAAGCAATGTAAAACCAAAATTCAACTCAGAAAAACAAGGACTTCAAGATCATGCCCAGATCAAAGTTCAACAATCAAAAATTTCCAGCCTTCAAATTTTACAACACAGATTTTTCCTCTGTTCCCAGACATCAAGTGAGTAAACCACCCTGATTTGATTTTCAAACATGATACAGTGTTAATGATATGAAGTAAAGTTGTGATGAAATATTTTTGGAGTGAGATTTTATTATATATACACATAAATATGAACAAGCATGCTTGTGCTTGTCAGTGACAGGCATGAGGGGACTCTGTTCCAGGTTTACAGGCATAAGCCTATTCAAAAAATTCGATTTCTTTTTCTTCAATCATTATTAGACTTTAGTATGTAAACAGAAGTTGCTTATTTAAACATGATTTAAATTATAAAATAGATTTAAGCAAAAATAAATTAAAATGTTTCTGGAAATTTGAAAATACAAGCACAATTCAAATTTTGTTAAAATTCGAACATCGTAAATCTTAGTTTCAGGTATACCATCTGAAACGTTATAAAAAATAATGATTTTTGAATGAAAAATCAAGATTTTTAATGAAGTATCAATCGAGAAATATGAAGTTAAACGATATTGGAATTTTTGGTGATTACTGGTAATCGGTGATGTGGTTTGTCTCACGATCATGGCTGAAGCTAGCATGGTGGTCAGGGATCATCAGAAAATTGTTGAATGAATTTTTAAATCATCGTGGTGGCTAAAGGTCGACGATTTAGGATTTAAGCTTACAGTTTGGTATTGGTCAAAAATTGACCAATTGCAACGCCGACATTGCATCGGACTAGACCAGGGCAACTGGTGGCGGTGCATGGTCGATAGGAGGAGCTCGGGACGAAGGTGCGTGAACTCTGGTGGTCTGTGGTGTCGACACGAGGATTATTGGTTTGTCGAACTTGTGTTCCAGTTTGGGTCAAATTACTTGTTTGCGAATGCGTTGTGATTTCTGACTCCTGGGTGGTTTAATGGTTTGGGAGGGTTGTCACTGAGTTGTTGATGACCAAAGCTTCGACTGGAGATGGCCATTCTGAATATGCATGTGTACGAGCAATGAATTGTATCAGGAAGCTTGGTAGAGGAAGGAAGGGTGGATGCCTCGAAGTGGCCTTTGGGAGGATCGTGTGCTGGCTCGAGTCTTAGCTCGAGTTGATTCAAGTGTGCGCCGAGTAAACACTTAGACAAAAATTTAAGTTTGGAAGAATAAAAGCACACGGGTTGATTTTTGGGAAAAATCGAAGCATGCAGGCATTTTGATTGGGTAAGACTCAAAGTGGGTCTCGGATCTGATATGTAAAACTGTTTTTACTTTAAAATAAAATTCAAACTTTTAAATTTTTTAATCCATGTTTTCAAATGATGATTTTGATTAAAGTTTGAATTAATTAAGGATTTAAGTAAGATATTTTTAAAGGAATTAAATTTATTTTCTTTAATTTTGTTACATTATTTTATAAAGTTATTTATATTAAATGAATAATGTTGTTAAAAAGGATAATTAAGATAAAATGTTATTTAAACTAACCTTAACCTTTTAAAGCAATTAATGTGATAAGGATGATTTATTTAACAAGGTAATAAAGATAAAAAGATTTATCCTTTAATTTATTAAGCAATTAATGATTTGTTAATATAATTACTTAAGAAAAATTACTTAATTAATTACTTAATATTAAGATTAATTAAATAAATAATTTAGATTAATTGATTTGTAATTAATAATTAATTAATTAAGGCATAATTGATTAATAAAAGTAATTAAGATTTAATTAATTAACAATTAAGGATTAATTAGTTTAGGTAATTAATTAAGGAATAATTATTTAATGAAGGTGAATAAGATTTAATTAATTTATAATTAAGGATAATTGATCATTGATTAAAGATAATTAATGAAAGTAATTATGTGGTTAATTAATTTAAATCACACGATTAATTCATATTAATTGAAGATGATTGATTGTTACTGAATGCTGTGTATTGGATTGATATCTCTGATATGTGATTGTGATGTTATGTGATATGAATTGCTCTGTGCTGAGCTGTGATATCTGTGATGAATATACTTCTATGTGAATGTGAAAACCCATTGGCCCATAAAACAGCACCTGAATTTCGATACGATAGGGAGTCGGATTCCAGTTGGTTATCCGAAATCCACATTGAATATTAATTGAATCTTTGTGATTGATATATCCACGTGTTTTAAATTGAGCGCTCGCTATTCAGTTTAGCCGGGTGAGGACTTAGTGTCGCATAACCCATTCCAAATAGTGATAAAATGAAATGATAGCATTTAAAGATGGTGGTGAAGACCGGATATCTTCGAGAACGATAGGATAACCTGTCAAATAACTCTGCACTGAGTTGCTTCGGTATAGTGATCTCCATATGTGATGGGGAGTCCAATCGGGATTGTAGATGCTCGAATTTCAAGGGTCTCTATTGAAATGCCTTCGGATCTGTTCGAACCCGGAACAGACTTGTATGGTTGTATGTCTGACATTACACTTTGAGATATAAAGCTGATTTCTTTTAAATACATTTCTGTTGGTGGGGGAGAATTTATTGTAACGACCCAGAATTTTTATTAATTAAAATTTGGATATTTAATTTATTTTAAATATTTATAAGTGAATTTATAAGTCGAATAAATTTTTATTTGAATTATTGGATTTAATTGGATAATTAAATCGATAATTTAATATGTTAAATTATGGAAATAATTGAAAATTGGGTTAAATATGATTGAAAATGATTTGTAAAATTTTATTTTATCATGTCGAAGTTAGAACGATATTTTAGAACTTTTAAAATCGAATTAAAAGTTAATACGTGAAAATTGAATATTTTAATATTAAACAATCGACTGTAAAATAGCCAATTTTTGAACAGTCTCAGAATTGAACGAAACCAGTTTCATTGGATCCGTAATAGTTAGTTATTACCGGATTTCAATTTTCGTGTCAATCGGAGTTATCGTTTGATCGTGGCAGCTCGAAACGCATCGAATTGTTTTTAATTTAAATTTGGCGAGTCAAAATAGCCATTTTTCAAAAAGTCTCGGAATTCGACGAAACCAGTTTCATCGGATCCGTAATGTGATATTATTGTAAGGTTTCAAATTTCAAGTCGTTTGGATTTATCGTTTGTCCGGTACAAATTAAAACGCCTAGAAATCGGTTTAAATCGGTTTAATTTAAATTGAGCGTTTGCAGCCATAACTCGCACATACTTCCGAATTAGCTTCCGAAACCTGTTCCATTGTGTCCGGAACGCGGGATAAACCCTAGGTACGCTGGTTACGGCGCCTAAATCGGAGTTCGGAATTTCCGGGATGAATAGTGTCGCTCGTTCCTTATAAATAGACCCATTGCCTTCATAATTTGATAAAAATAACCAAAACCCTAACCCTAAAGTTAGTAGCCGCCACATACTAAACCAATGGCCAGAAATGCTCAACACTCATCTCTCAATCTCTCTCAATCCATCAAGAATTAGCCAAAGTGCTCAACTACAAAGTCGAAGAGCACGAAGAGAGCTTCGATTCCATACGGTGATGATCGGAAACGGAGCAACGTGGAGCGAGATATGTGGGGCCGACAGTGGTGGCCTGCGCATGCATTTCAACGTGAAGGGGGAGGCCGAGCTTCATGGTGGGGGAGGTGGAGATAGCTCTCGCGAAGTGCTTCGAGGTGGCGGTGGTTTGATCGAGTTTCGTTGATTATAGAAGGAGAAAAATGAAACCCTAGTTGAGCTAATGGGTTTGATGAGTGCGGCCTATTACCTGAAGATGGAACGCAAGTGGAAGATGAAGGGGGACGGTCCAGATGTGTGGGAGTGGGATCTGATGGCTAGGATTGAGGAGAGGTTAAAAATATAAAGTTATGTTGTGATTTAAGTTATTAAAAACGTGTACAATCTTGTAAAATTCATAACTTTTTCATACGAGGTCGAAAAAAATGCAAACTCAGTTGCGTTGGGATCGTATGGACGAGCACTACGCGATGGAGTTGGTTTGGAGTCGTTTGGAGTTAGTGAGAATTTTGGGTAAAATTAAACGCGCGTTTAATTTTATTCGAAATAAATCGCTAAAACGGAAATTAAAACCAAGGTGAGAACTTCTCACTCAATCGAATAGATTTCGATTTTATTTTAAATAGTTAGATTTAAAATATTTGAATGCATGTTTGAATGATGACTGTAAATTATTGATTGTTAAAATAGACATTATACGCCGTTAGTAAGCGGATGTTATTTATTAAAAACATATACCGCGAATATTTCATAAACAGTGAAATTGGTATTATATATAATATCAATATATATATATTGGCATATGTATATATTGCAGTTGTTGATTTCCCGCATTTTTTGTTTAGCGGATGAGACCCTATTACGCCGTTATTAAGCGGATAATATTTATTAAGAACATATACCGCGATAATTTCGTACTGGAGCGAAATTGGTATTGTGCTAATGTTTTTGGATGCAGGAAACAGGTTGGAGGGATCCAACTGGATTCCTCAACAGTTTTTAATTAATTTCAGATATTTAGATATTTGATGGATTATCATATCGATATATGATGTCGTTGTAGTCGTGATTGACTATTTGGTGTGTAGCATCATTGGACCCAGATTTTGGGATTTTAAAATGGTTTTAAAGTGATTTTTGAAAATATACTATATTTTTGGAATTGATCCATTTTAAATAAATAAACGTTATAATTTTTAAAAGTTATAAAATTATGGTTTTTGTGAAATATAGTTAAAAGCTGGTTTTTGAGAAATATGAACTAATGATTTTATAAAATAATTTAGATTGGATTTTTGAATATATGATAAAAGTTTAAATATAGGATTTATAAAATTTGATTATTTTATAAATCGAAATGATGAAATTATAAAGGAATTTAAAGACGTTTTAGAATAATAATATAAACTGATTTATATTAAGAGATTTATAAATGGATATTTATAAATTGAAATATTGACTTATAAAATGAGTTTTATAAGTGTTTGAATTAAGTGAAAATGAATTTCATTATAGAATGAAATTTATAGAATTATAAACTGTGAAGTTATAAATGAAATTTATAAATAGTAAGATTTATAAATTTGGTGAAATTATTTGAAGAATAGATTGATTAAATAAATAAATCTTATAAGTTATAAGGTTTATAAATTGAAAAGTCTTTAAAAAGAACGATTTTGTAAAATAATCGTTTTATAAGTATTTAACTTATAATATAAACATTTAGTTTATAATTGAGTTATAAACTGGAATAGGTAAATAAAGGAATTTATAAAAAGGAAGTTTTTATAAATAAATAGAAACGGAATTTATAAACGTTGTTTTATAAATCCGCAAATGACTTATTTTGATAAGTTAATTGTTATAACTTAGAGATAGAGTTATATTCACGTTTTAGACAGTGAATAATCCTTTAAGTTAAAGTGAATAGAAATGATGAAGTTTGTTAACGTAGTTTATTCACGTTTTTGAACAGTGAATAACACGTTAAAGAAATTGTTTAGAATGTGAATGTTTTAAATAGAATTAAAACGATCTAACGATGTTTTAAAAGGTGTTGTGATTCGAAACCATAGATTTCAACATTTATTGTTGAAATAGACGTTTTCGAGAAATAAAAGGAAATAGTGGACTATAACACTGTTGTTATAGTAAATGATTTCCGAAAGGAAATGTTTTGAATAGTATTGGGATTTATATATCTATTTTAATTTCGAATCCCTATACTAGTGATTTTGGGTTGTTGTAACGATGTTTTACGCAACATTCGTTTTGGCCCAAATAAATATGTTAAGTGAATGATTTCCTTAAAAGAATGAAAGATATACTTAATTTGATTTAAGTATATTGAATATTTTCTAAGTGTTGAAAATAAAAGAGATTTGTGAATTACTTATGAATAAATAAGTAGGGAAACGTTTTCCAATATGAAGTGAATAATTAGAATTTATCTTTTTGAAGATAAATTGAAATGAATTATTGAAATCGAATATGCATGGATATTTTGAAATATAAATTCATTATGGAATTTATATGTGAAAAGTGGAATTGTTTAAAAATAAATATCGATTTATTTTTGAAGTGTTGAAATTATATATCTTGTAAAGATATTTTGGAAAATAAATAATTTGGAAATTTTTTTGGAATCTGGTGATGTATGCATATCCATTGATAGTTCAATAATTGACTATCAATAATTCCCCTTTGAATGGGTATTTGATGTGATTTGATTGAATTTGAATGCACACTTATTTTTTGAATAAGCGCTCACTATTCGGGTTAACCGGGAAAGGACCATGGGGTCGTATAACCCACTCCGAATATGTGATACGTCGTTGTGAATCGCATTTGAAGATCGGTGTTGAAGACCGGTATTTGCGAGAGTGATAGGATGAACTATCGATTGACTCTGCACCGAGTAGCTACGGTATTGAGTTCTCCATATGTGATGGTGAATCCGATCAGGATTGTGAATATCCGGATTGCAAGGACTTCTTTGTAAGTGCCTTCGGTTCTGTTCGAGCCCGGAACAGACTTGTATGGATTGTATGTCTGACATTACAAGTTGAGATATAAAGCCGATTTCTTTCAAATATATTTCTGTTGGTGGCGGAGAATTTATTCTTTGCTTAACACCCTTCTTTGAGACGTACGAGCTCAAAGGTTATATAGTTGAAGTTATCAGCGATATATTCCCAGTTTGGTAATGTGACATGCTGAGTGATGCTGAAATGATCATTGTGTTGATTATTGTGATAGGATCATTTATTTGATCGTCTATCTTAGTGATCATTGTGTTGATCATTTGTTGACCCAAAGCATGGCTTTTGTATAAAGTATGTTTTTGTGGACGTGAATTCGTCGAGCCTCACTTCCCGTGAATGGTCAAAACAGGAAAGATGCGGCAAGGTTATGAGGGGTAGCACCCTTTAGGATATGTCCATTTCCTTCTGGAAAAGGGTGGTATCATGGTATGGAGCCCAGATACTTACTCATGTTGAAACACTTTGTTTTTATGATTGTGTGAATTGATTAGAGAGCTCTCGGATAAAGGTCCCAAAGGACCGGGGGATGGCATATTCGGTCAGTTGTTACTCAGTTAGGAGTAACCCGGCCTTGTGTTGGTAGAGATCCGGTTTGGTTCTCGGGGATGTCCATCCAGAGGCATTCTCATGTGGCAATGGGAAGTTCCTTGGCCTGACCATTCGTTGGAAATCCAAAGAAACAATACGAGACTTGTACGGTTTTAGTTGTAGAACCTGCTATGGAATGTGGCGGTAACCTGCTATTGAACATAGTTAGCTATAGTAGGCATACGATAATGGTCGTATGTTGGCTAAGATTTATATTCTACTTTCGAAATGAATTTTTTTCTACACTATGCACTAGTAATAATATCAAATGTTATTTTAAATGCGTATCAAGCATCTTTGACTATCATAAGGAGAAATCTCCTCCGATTCTGCGTTTGCATGTGTGTGTGTGCGGGAGGCCTTATGGTAGTCTCATTTTTAAAAGCATTGCGAATTGATAAAAAAAAATATTCCTCTATTTTGATTTTAAGATAAATAAACTGTTTGAGTTCTCACACCAGTCACATGACTGACTCGGAGTTTATTGTTTTCCTTCCTAAACTCTGGGTGCCCACAAATTTCCACACGGGCAGTTAAGAGTTAGGTTTATCAGGATATTCTGGATATTCTGGAGTTGCTGGAGGCAAGCTGGATGGCATGGCGTATTACTAGTTTATATAGTATTTCTTTTCCGCTGCACTGTTTGTTGTTGTATGATGTTGTACACTCTGATATGATGTGATGTAATGAAATGTAATGTAATAACTGATATGGTTCTTTGTTTAAAGATTATTCATTTATTATTATATGTTGTTCCGCTGCGAATTGTGAGATTCTGTTGTTGTTCTGTTGTTTTCTTTTGTCCGTTCTATTTTAAAATTCTTCTATCTTCTATTTTTAAAATTCTCTGTTTTCTAAAAATTATCTATCTTCTTTTCTCTCTATTTCCTATCTCTTCTCTCTTCTTTCCTTTTCTTTTCTTAAATTCTTTTTAAACCCCATAACATTCCGGTTTTTGACCTTCGATTTCTCGGCAGTCGATAAAGTGAGTGTCGATGTTGAATTTTCGAAAGTCGAAAATTTTCGGGGCGTTACATTTGGTATCAGAGCTGATGGTTAAGCGACAACCATGGTTCTGTTGGGTATTACTCATTAGAGATAGAGTCAGCAGTACTCTAGAATGAGTTTGAGAGCAATAATAACTATGAGAGCGTATTTGTTAGTGAATATATAAAATTGTTTTGTATTGTGTTGACTTATCGGTTGATTGTTTATAGATTCCAGTCGATGTAGTCTAGCTAACTATCGTAGATGGGAGTTTCTAAACTCTTAAACAAGATAAACCGACATAATATTGATTTTTAAATTTGGTAAATGAAATAATTTTACCTTGATTATATTTTATATATAAAGGAATAATTTTTCAAAATTATTAAATTGTATGTAAGTTGATTGTTAGGTTGTTTGAATAATCTAAATTAAAGAATAATTGTATAAGTAAAAGAATTATAAGAATTGAATTATAATTAAAGTGATTTACAATTGTGAAATAAACTTATATATATAAAAAGTGAAACTATATGAATATATTTATTAATATGAGTTGTAAATAAAAGTGAATTTTAAAGTTAAATGGAATATAACTTAAGTGTTGTTGGATGGAATTGATTTTGGTATCGAAGTAAATAATCAAGTGGATTAAATGAATATGAACTTGAGGTATGTAATAGAAATTCAACTTTAGAAATTGAATGAATTGAATGTTAATCAATTAAATGTAAATGAAGTTGATATGAAATAATGAATATAAATGCAATTCATTAAAATCTAATGTTATTGGAAGTTGAATAAATTGAATGAGAATGAATATACTTTGGTTGTTATTTGATTGTTAGTTGATTGTTGATTGATTGTATATAATTCATTAAGTGTTAATGAAAGTGAATTAATGAAATTGGAAGCTATGTAATTGAATTCAAATTAGAAGTAAATAAATTTGAATAGAATTGAACGTGAATTGGATTTAACTAGTAAATGCAAACTAATTAAAATTGAGAATGAATGTTGATAAAATCCAATGTGAATAAATCAAATGTGATTTAAAGTGAAAACCATTTCATTGAATATTAATGAGAATATAAATAAATATTGATTGGTTATGGATGTTAGTTGGTTGATGGTTGAATATATATTGCTATTGTTGCATTTGCTATGTGATATATATAGTTGTTATGTTGTTATATGTTGTATATCGATACTATGCTTTATATACATGATTCTCATGTTGTTTGTTGAGTTTAGTAGGTGCGGATCGCGTTTGCTTCGCATTTGGAGTTCGCTTTAGCGCTATATTAGCCGTATATGCTTGCTAATAAAATATAAGGTACATATCTCGGATTAAATATCGCACTTTTATACTTTTTTTCCCTTCGGGATGCCTCATTACTTGATGAGATGTATATTTGTGATATATATACTGTCATTTTTTTTTTCGGATCGAGCCGCGCAAAGGAGACTATGGCGAATTTTTCCGGAAATTTAAGGCGTTAGAAAAATTTGAGAAAAATTGAAAATTTTTGAAAACTTTAAACTTTGTTTTAAAGTTAAAAGTTAAATGATATAGTTTGTTTTTGAAAAGATAACTAAGTATGATTTGAAAACTTAGTAAAGATTTGAAAGAAGTTTAATTATAAATTTTGGAAAGTTAATAGATTCTGTAACCTTTCTTACTTGTAATTTCGAGGACGAAATTCTTTTAAGGGGGGAAGATTGTAACGATCCAGAATTTTTATTAATTAAAATTTGGATATTTAATTTATTTTAAATATTTATAAGTGAATTTATAAGTCGAATAAATTTTTATTTGAATTATTGGATTTAATTGGATAATTAAATCGATAATTTAATATGTTAAATTATGGAAATAATTGAAAATTGGGTTAAATATGATTGAAAATGATTTGTAAAATTTTATTTTATCATGTCGAAGTTAGAACGATATTTTAGAACTTTTAAAATCGAATTAAAAGTTAATCTGTGAAAATTGAATATTTTAATATTAAATAATCGACTGTAAAATAGCCAATTTTTGAACAGTCTCAGAATTGAACGAAACCAGTTTCATTGGATCCGTAATAGTTAGTTATTACCGGATTTCAATTTTCGTGTCAATCGGAGTTATCGTTTGATCGTGGCAGCTCGAAACGCATCGAATTGTTTTTAATTTAAATTTGGCGAGTCAAAATAGCCATTTTTCAAAAAGTCTTGGAATTCGACGAAACCAGTTTCATCGGATCCGTAATGTGATATTATTGTAAGGTTTCAAATTTCAAGTCGTTTGGATTTACCGTTTGTCCGGTACAAATTAAAACGCCTAGAAATCGGTTTAAATCGGTTTAATTTAAATTGAGCGTTTGCAGCCATAACTCGCACATACTTCCGAATTAGCTTCCGAAACCTGTTCCATTGTGTCCGGAACGCGGGATAAACCCTACGTACGCTGGTTACGGCGCCTAAATCGGAGTTCGGAATTTCCGGGATGAATAGTGTCGCTCGTTCCTTATAAATAGACCCATTGCCTTCATAATTTGATAAAAATAACCAAAACCCTAACCCTAAAGTTAGTAGCCGCCACATACTAAACCAATGGCCAGAAATGCTCAACACTCATCTCTCAATCTCTCTCAATCCATCAAGAATTAGCCAAAGTGCTCAACTACAAAGTCGAAGAGCACGAAGAGAGCTTCGATTCCATACGGTGATGATCGGAAACGGAGCAACGTGGAGCGAGATATGTGGGGCCGACAGTGGTGGCCTGCGCACGCATTTCAACGTGAAAGGGGAGGCCGAGCTTCATGGTGGGGGAGGTGGAGATAGCTCTCGCGAAGTGCTTCGAGGTGGCGGTGGTTTGATCGAGTTTCGTTGATTATAGAAGGAGAAAAATGAAACCCTAGTTGAGCTAATGGGTTTGATGAGTGCGGCCTATTACCTGAAGATGGAACGCAAGTGGAAGATGAAGGGGGACGGTCCAGATGTGTGGGAGTGGGATCTGATGGCTAGGATTGAGGAGAGGTTAAAAATATAAAGTTATGTTGTGATTTAAGTTATTAAAAACGTGTACAATCTTGTAAAATTCATAACTTTTTCATACGAGGTCGAAAAAATGCAAACTCAGTTGCGTTGGGATCGTATGGACGAGCACTACGCGATGGAGTTGGTTTGGAGTCGTTTGGAGTTAGTGAGAATTTTGGGTAAAATTAAACGCGCGTTTAATTTTATTCGAAATAAATCGCTAAAACGGAAATTAAAACCAAGGTGAGAACTTCTCACTCAATCGAATAGATTTTGATTTTATTTTAAATAGTTAGATTTAAAATATTTGAATGCATGTTTGAATGATGACTGTAAATTATTGATTGTTAAAATAGACATTATACGCCGTTAGTAAGCGGATGTTATTTATTAAAAACATATACCGCGAATATTTCATAAACAGTGAAATTGGTATTATATATAATATCAATATATATATATTGGCATATGTATATATTGCAGTTGTTGATTTCCCGCATTTTTTGTTTAGCGGATGAGACCCTATTACGCCGTTATTAAGCGGATAATATTTATTAAGAACATATACCGCGATAATTTCGTACTGGAGCGAAATTGGTATTGTGCTAATGTTTTTGGATGCAGGAAACAGGTTGGAGGGATCCAACTGGATTCCTCAACAGTTTTTAATTAATTTCAGATATTTAGATATTTGATGGATTATCATATCGATATATGATGTCGTTGTAGTCGTGATTGACTATTTGGTGTGTAGCATCATTTGACCCAGATTTTGGGATTTTAAAATGGTTTTAAAGTGATTTTTGAAAATATACTATATTTTTGGAATTGATCCATTTTAAATAAATAAACGTTATAATTTTTAAAAGTTATAAAATTATGGTTTTTGTGAAATATAGTTAAAAGCTGGTTTTTGAGAAATATGAACTAATGATTTTATAAAATAATTTAGATTGGATTTTTGAATATATGATAAAAGTTTAAATATAGGATTTATAAAATTTGATTATTTTATAAATCGAAATGATGAAATTATAAAGGAATTTAAAGACGTTTTAGAATAATAATATAAACTGATTTATATTAAGAGATTTATAAATGGATATTTATAAATTGAAATATTGACTTATAAAATGAGTTTTTATAAGTGTTTGAATTAAGTGAAAATGAATTTCATTATAGAATGAAATTTATAGAATTATAAACTGTGAAGTTATAAATGAAATTTATAAATAGTAAGATTTATAAATTTGGTGAAATTATTTGAAGAATAGATTGATTAAATAAATAAATCTTATAAGTTATAAGGTTTATAAATTGAAAAGTCTTTAAAAAGAACGATTTTGTAAAATAATCGTTTTATAAGTATTTAACTTATAATATAAACATTTAGTTTATAATTGAGTTATAAACTGGAATAGGTAAATAAAGGAATTTATAAAAAGGAAGTTTTTATAAATAAATAGAAACGGAATTTATAAACGTTGTTTTATAAATCCGCAAATGACTTATTTTGATAAGTTAATTGTTATAACTTAGAGATAGAGTTATATTCACGTTTTAGACAGTGAATAATCCTTTAAGTTAAAGTGAATAGAAATGATGAAGTTTGTTAACGTAGTTTATTCACGTTTTTGAACAGTGAATAACACGTTAAAGAAATTGTTTAGAATGTGAATGTTTTAAATAGAATTAAAACGATCTAACGATGTTTTAAAAGGTGTTGTGATTCGAAACCATAGATTTCAACATTTATTGTTGAAATAGACGTTTTCGAGAAATAAAAGGAAATAGTGGACTATAACACTGTTGTTATAGTAAATGATTTCCGAAAGGAAATGTTTTGAATAGTATTGGGATTTATATATCTATTTTAATTTCGAATCCCTATACTAGTGATTTTGGGTTGTTGTAACGATGTTTTACGCAACATTCGTTTTGGCCCAAATAAATATGTTAAGTGAATGATTTCCTTAAAAGAATGAAAGATATACTTAATTTGATTTAAGTATATTGAATATTTTCTAAGTGTTGAAAATAAAAGAGATTTGTGAATTACTTATGAATAAATAAGTAGGGAAACGTTTTCCAATATGAAGTGAATAATTAGAATTTATCTTTTTGAAGATAAATTGAAATGAATTATTGAAATCGAATATGCATGGATATTTTGAAATATAAATTCATTATGGAATTTATATGTGAAAAGTGGAATTGTTTAAAAATAAATATCGATTTATTTTTGAAGTGTTGAAATTATATATCTTGTAAAGATATTTTGGAAAATAAATAATTTGGAAATTTTTTTGGAATCTGGTGATGTATGCATATCCATTGATAGTTCAATAATTGACTATCAATAATTCCCCTTTGAATGGGTATTTGACGTGATTTGATTGAATTTGAATGCACACTTATTTTTTGAATAAGCGCTCACTATTCGGGTTAACCGGGAAAGGACCATGGGGTCGTATAACCCACTCCGAATATGTGATACGTCGTTGTGAATCGCATTTGAAGATCGGTGTTGAAGACCGGTATTTGCGAGAGTGATAGGATGAACTATCGATTGACTCTGCACCGAGTAGCTACGGTATTGAGTTTTCCATATGTGATGGTGAATCCGATCAGGATTGTGAATATCCGGATTGCAAGGACTTCTTTGTAAGTGCCTTCGGTTCTGTTCGAGCCCGGAACAGACTTGTATGGATTGTATGTCTGACATTACAAGTTGAGATATAAAGCCGATTTCTTTCAAATATATTTCTGTTGGTGGCGGAGAATTTATTCTTTGCTTAACACCCTTCTTTGAGACGTACGAGCTCAAAGGTTATATAGTTGAAGTTATCAGCGATATATTCCCAGTTTGGTAATGTGACATGCTGAGTGATGCTGAAATGATCATTGTGTTGATTATTGTGATAGGATCATTTATTTGATCGTCTATCTTAGTGATCATTGTGTTGATCATTTGTTGACCCAAAGCATGGCTTTTGTATAAAGTATGTTTTTGTGGACGTGAATTCGTCGAGCCTCACTTCCCGTGAATGGTCAAAACAGGAAAGATGCGGCAAGGTTATGAGGGGTAGCACCCTTTAGGATATGTCCATTTCCTTCTGGAAAAGGGTGGTATCATGGTATGGAGCCCAGATACTTACTCATGTTGAAACACTTTGTTTTTATGATTGTGTGAATTGATTAGAGAGCTCTCGGATAAAGGTCCCAAAGGACCGGGGGATGGCATATTCGGTCAGTTGTTACTCAGTTAGGAGTAACCCGGCCTTGTGTTGGTAGAGATCCGGTTTGGTTCTCGGGGATGTCCATCCAGAGGCATTCTCATGTGGCAATGGGAAGTTCCTTGGCCTGACCATTCGTTGGAAATCCAAAGAAACAATACGAGACTTGTACGGTTTTAGTTGTAGAACCTGCTATGGAATGTGGCGGTAACCTGCTATTGAACATAGTTAGCTATAGTAGGCATACGATAATGGTCGTATGTTGGCTAAGATTTATATTCTACTTTCGAAATGAATTTTTTTCTACACTATGCACTAGTAATAATATCAAATGTTATTTTAAATGCGTATCAAGCATCTTTGACTATCATAAGGAGAAATCTCCTCCGATTCTGCGTTTGCATGTGTGTGTGTGCGGGAGGCCTTATGGTAGTCTCATTTTTAAAAGCATTGCGAATTGATAAAAAAAAATATTCCTCTATTTTGATTTTAAGATAAATAAACTGTTTGAGTTCTCACACCAGTCACATGACTGACTCGGAGTTTATTGTTTTCCTTCCTAAACTCTGGGTGCCCACAAATTTCCACACGGGCAGTTAAGAGTTAGGTTTATCAGGATATTCTGGATATTCTGGAGTTGCTGGAGGCAAGCTGGATGGCATGGCGTATTACTAGTTTATATAGTATTTCTTTTCCGCTGCACTGTTTGTTGTTGTATGATGTTGTACACTCTGATATGATGTGATGTAATGAAATGTAATGTAATAACTGATATGGTTCTTTGTTTAAAGATTATTCATTTATTATTATATGTTGTTCCGCTGCGAATTGTGAGATTCTGTTGTTGTTCTGTTGTTTTCTTTTGTCCGTTCTATTTTAAAATTCTTCTATCTTCTATTTTTAAAATTCTCTGTTTTCTAAAAATTATCTATCTTCTTTTCTCTCTATTTCCTATCTCTTCTCTCTTCTTTCTTTTTCTTTTCTTAAATTCTTTTTAAACCCCATAACATTCCGGTTTTTGACCTTCGATTTCTCGGCAGTCGATAAAGTGAGTGTCGATGTTGAATTTTCGAAAGTCGAAAATTTTCGGGGCGTTACATTTATTCTCTTAGCTTAACATCCTTATTTGAGAAGTACATGCTCAGAGATTATGTAGTTGATGGTTATTAGTGATATACTCCCAACTTGGTATTGTGACATGCTGAGTGCTGCTGTGTGTTGTTGATCATTTGTTGATCGAAGCATGGCTTTTGAGAAAAGCGTAGCTTTGTGGACGAGATTTTGTCGAACCTCACAACCCGGTTATGGTCGAAGCAGGAATCCTTACAGCAATGTTATTTGGGGGTAGCACCCCCTAAGGGTATTTCCATTTTCTTCTGGACAAGAAGCGGTATCATGGTATGGAGCCCAGATACTTAACTTATGTGGTTGCTGCAAACTTATTGCTTTGCGGTTGTTAGTTGAGAGGCACCTCGGATAAAGGTTGGTAACGACCGGGAGATGGCATACTCGTGTTAGTAGTTACCAAGTTACAGAGGTAGCCCGGCCTTGTGTTGGCAGAGATCCGGTTAGGTTCTCGAGGACGTCCCTCTAGAGGCGTTCCATTTGGTGTAGGAAGTTCCTTTGCCTGACTATTGTTGGAAATCCAATCATCCAATACAAGCCCTGTACGATTTTATTTATAACCTGCCATTTAACATGGCAGCTATAGTAGGCATACTATAATTGTACGTATGCTGCCTAAGATTAATATTATAATTTCGAAAATGATTTCTACACTATGCACTAATAATAATATCAAAGAGTTTTCCCGTATCAAGCATGTTTGACTATCATAAGAAGAAATCCCCTCTAATTGTGCGATTGCATTGTGTGTGTGGCGGGAGGTCTTATGGTAGTTTCATTTTCCCAAAAGCATATCGGATTTCTTTTATAAACTGTTTTGTACAAACAACTATTTTTGTTTACTCATACCAGTCTCGTGACTGACCCGGAGTTTATTGTTCCCTTCCTAAACTCTGGATGCCTATAATTTTCACACGAGTAGCCTAGAAGCAGGTTATCCGTGTCTTGGAGCTAGCTCGAATTGTAGAACTCTTTTGGTAGCTGTCAAATTTTGGAAGCTTTTGGCCTTGGAAATCTTTTGAAGTGCTTGAGTTTTAAAGGCCTTATCTAAGTTGAAGTATGTTGGAAACAATATGAACTCTGTTGTTCCGCTGTGGAGTTGTCGTTTTATTGTAGTATCCTATGTATAGCACTCTGATGTTGATGATCGTTGTTGTAATGGATATTTTATCATAGTTGTATCTGTGTTGTGATCAATGATATTCATTTTGTTTCCGCTGTTTATTTTCATCTGATGTTGTTATAAGCTCCATTCAAATTGGAGTTCAACGTTTGAATTTTCGGCAGTCGAATACAAGTGAGGTATTTGATGTCGATTTTCAATCGCTGGATTTCGGATCATGACAAGTGGTATCAGAGCTAAAGTTGAGTAAGAACTTTAGCTACAGAGTATAACACATTAGGTGGCTCATTAGAGATAGGGTGAAGTATACCCTAGAATGAGTATAAACCGAGAGACCGAAACCCTAAAATTTATTGGTCTATTTCTTTAAACTGTTTATATTCCCTAAGATATCTTGTTCGTATGCCTAAATCAAGTTTTCTCATTATTTACAGATAGTGAGATTGAGCGGAAGAAAAGGACAAGGTAGGGGATGGGGAAATACCACTACAATTGGTCAAGTCCCTACAATAGCAGCTATACCTACTCAACCTCAGCCGAATCTGGCTGATCTATATCGAAGTTTTTCCAGACTTGGGGGTAAGTCGTTCACTGACAAGGAATCAATTGTCGAAGCCCAAGCCTGGATTAGATCGTGTGAAAGAATTTTTAAAGGGCTGAAGTTGGAAGATGATCAAATGCGACTAATAGCTTCTTGGCAACTCCAAGATGAAGCTCTAGCTTGGTGGGAGACAGATACTGTGGATGAGCTGGAAGATGAGTTTACTTGGAGTGGATTTAAAGAGCATTTGAGCAGCGATACATGCCTTCTGCTGGTATCCCCTGAATGTACCAGGAGTTCATGGATTTGAAGCAGGAAAGTTTATCATTTGAGGAGTATTTGAATAAATTCAACTAATTATCTCGTTTTGGTACGGAACTGGTGAATACACCTTTGAAGAAGAATGAAAGATTCATTCGAGGAATGAATAAGAAGTACCATGAAAGGATGACTGGCCACGTAAAAGAATGTTTTTCGGACTTGATCGATATGGGTTACCGATATGCTACCCTAGATATGCAGGAAGTTCCGGAAGAGAAGGGCAGTTCAAGCAATCCGAATTGGAAGAAAAGAAAATTCGAAGGGAAGAAGCTGGATCAAGGCAAGGAGAAGAGGAGTAATTAGGAGAACCCACGAGAGATATTACTTGTTACAAATGTCAGGAGAAAGGCCATTATGCAAGCGATTGCAAGAAGCCAAAGAAACAAATAAAGAAAGATCAACCCGTGAAGACTGTTATCCCGCCTGTTGGCAAGGCCGAGATATCAAGGAACTGATTGAAAACCAAGGATCATTCGTCTTGGGTATCGAGCATGCACAGGTTCGCTATGGATGTCGATGAATTTTGTCCGAGTCCAGATCAGGCTACAATCAACAAGACACGACAAGCGAAGCCATAAAAGCTAGCATTCCAACTTTCAAATCAATCTGAGTTCGTATGCTCAAGTTATGGTTGATGCAAGTTGAAGGGAAAAGCCATGTTTTCATACCCATCGCTGAGCCATATTTCAAATCGATCAGATTCGTACCCCTCTTCGTGTCCTCGTTTGTATCGATCAGTTTCACATCCATCCTCAAGCAACTATTTCGTATCGATTAACTCCGCATCCACCAAATTGGTAATGCTCTTCATATCGATCGACCAATGTCTAGTTCGTACCCGTGAAGGAGGCGTTTATTCGAATCCATCAGGTAGCTTTAGTTCGTATCCATTGTGAATATCACCTGATCGTATCCATTAAGTGAAGACAACACCTATCGATACGAACTACACCACCACCATCGATATGAGCTAAGCTAAGCCATCTATCTCGATTCGAACTGAACATACTGCGAATCGATACGAGGTGCACGTGGTTGATTGGTTCGAACTGTGAAGCGGCACTCGATGCAAACGAGGCGAAACTCGTGGATATGACACGGTCAACTCGATGCAAAAGGGGAATCAATGCGAGAAGTGCGCGCCATATCGCCGCGTGATCACGTGCTTGATCGATTCGAAGAGGACCAATTCGAAGTGATCGATTCGAACTACACAGTCAACCGAAAAGCTCAATCTTGTGTCGATCATAACTCGAAATCCACCGGTCCAAATGCTATAAAATTTTCACAGAAGATTACGTACAAGCTAAGGAATGTTCTCACCATGTTTCACCTCCATCGGATGCAATCTTGATCGATATGAATTGAGTTTGTATCGATCACAAAATGAGTCGAAACTTCTCGAAATCAGTCGTGTAGGCCCTCTCATATGTCAGAACAAGTCTCCCGAGGTTCGAGCGAAATATCAGCCTTTACGCCTATAAATATAGCCCCAGAGCCAACGAAAAATGGATCTTTTGATTCTCAAGCTCCTAGACTCTGGCGGATCGACCTTTGCATACTAATCTGCTGTTCTACTCGAATTTTCAGTTGTAATCTGCTGTTGTTCGCTGTAATCAAGTGTAATCATTGAAAGAGAATCAATAAAGTCATAAAAACTTCATAGTGGACGTAGGCAACAGGCCGAACCACTCTAAATCGCTTGGCTGTGCATTTACATTCATGTTTGTTGGAGTTTTTGTTAGATAATCTTCATTTTAAATTTATATTCTTCACTTTTATCTCTTTAAAAACTTCCGAAAGGTGTTGTGCCCATTTTTGGTACAAACAAAGATAAGTCAAAGATCCAAGGAATGCTATTACTGTCACCAGCCAGGCCGCGGAGTTAAAAATTTCCTGAAAAAGAAACAAGCACAAGTAGCGAAAACATACGCGATAAAAGATGACCCCTCAACTTCAAAGGTGGATAAAGAGAAAGGAGTTTAGAGGGTGACCTTATCATTTATGATAGAGTTGTTGGAGTATTGTTCAACGCGGGAGCTTCACATAGCTTTATCTCCCAACAAATAGTGAATGAATTAAAACTTGAACCTAAATTTGTCGATGAATCCATTTGCGAGAAGAATCAGGTTGGTGGTCTTGCAAATCTTTGTCTATATTGTAGAAAATGCCTATCTCATATTCTGGCCATCAATTTCATATCAACCTTTATGTTCTCGACTTTAACGAATTTGAAATATTACTCAGAATGAATTGGTTGATGAGATACGAAGCCAAATTAGATTGTAACAATCGAATGAATCTGGTCAAAACAAAACTTGGAAATTTCATCGAAATCTCTAGTGAAGACCCTAGTCCGAAAAGGGATAAGTTGATGCATACATTGGGATATCCCGCACCTAGTCTGGAGTCCATACCTATAGTCTGCGAATTTCCAGACGTGTTCGAAGAAGTAAAATCTTTACCCACATACAGAGAAATTGAATTCAGAATTGACTTGGTTCCAAATTCTCGTCTTGTCGTTCATGTAAGTCATAGGATGGCACCCAGGGAAAGGATAGAATTCGTCCTAGAGTTTTCGAATGGGGTTCAGCTGTGGTGTTTGTGGCTAAGTCTGACGGATCTATGAGATTGTGCATAGACTACCGCGATCGCAATAAACTAACTCTCAAAAATTTATTTCCTTTACCAAGAATCGAAGATTTGTTTGATCAACTACACGACGCTCGATTCTTTTCAAAGATGGATCTATCCCAGGTATTCCATGAGCTGCGAATTGCCGAAGACTGTGTTCGCTTGACTGCTTTCAGGGGTCCAGACATTTTCTATGAATAGTTAGTCATGCCTTTCGGACTAACAAATGCTCCCGCATACTTCGTAGATTTAATGACCCGTGTGTTTCGAGAGGTATTGAATAAATTTGTTTTGGTGTTCATTGATAATATTCTAATCTATTCCAAGACCGAGGAGGAGCATGCTGAACATTTGAGAATTGTTTTGAAGATATTAAGGAGGAACATTCTGTTGGCCAAATTTTTCAAATGCCGTTTTTGGGTCAAGGAAGACATATTTCTCGGGCACATTGTTAATGAAGAAGGAATTTCTATTGATCCTAGCAAAGTTTCTTCTATTCTTGACTGGACGAAACCCACTACTCCAAAAGAAGTTCGAAGTTTTCTGGGTTTAGCGGGATATTACCGGAAGTTTGTTCAAGACTTTTCTAAGATAGCTAGTCCGTTGACTAAGCTAACAATGAATAATGCAAAATTTGATTGGACTCCGAAATGTGACGAAGCTTTCCAGGAGTTAAAGAAGAGATTGACTACCACTCTCGTTCGCGCTATTATCAACGGGAATCAAGGCTTATCTATTTATACCGATGCTTGTGGTGATGGTGTGGGTACAATGTTAATGCAGAATGGGAAAGTAATTGCCTACGCAAGTAGACAATTACGTCCGCATGAGAGAAACTACCCAACACACGATATAGAATTCTTAGTTGTTAATTTCGCTTTGAAAATCTGGCGACACTATCTTCTGGGTTAAAGTCACTTTCAGCTTTTATAAAAATTTAAAAGTTTAACTTAACTTAATATTATACTTAAATAAATCCTCCTTGTTTTAGGTGAAAAATTCGACCTATTCACCGACCACAAATCTCTGAAATAACTCTTCACCCAGAAAGATCTAAATATAAGGCAACAAAGCTGGTTAGTATTTCTAGCGTCTTATGATCTAGATGTCCTGTATACGCCTAGAAAAGCCAATGTAGCTGCTGATGCTTTGAGTAGAAAACATGCTATTCTTTCTCATCTTTTTGTTACTCCTACTCTTCTTGAGAAAGTGGCTAGCAAGAAAAAATAAGACAAGTTTATTCGAGATATTTATGGGAGAATACTTCGAGGCGAAGATACCAATTTTGAAACTAATCATAATGGAGTTATAAGATTGAAAGGCAGGATGTGTGTTCTAGAAATCCCGGATCTAAAGTAGAAAGTTTGGACGAGTGCCACAAGTCCAAACTTTGTATCGATCCAGGAGTTAATAAGATGTACCAAAAGAATTTTCTGGTGGAAACAATGAAAAGGGACATATCTATATATGTGAGTCATTGTGTTGCCTGTCAACAAATCAAAAGTGATCAAAAGAAAATGGCGGGTTTACTTAAGCCTTTGGAAGTACCTAAGTGGAATTGGGATCAAGTATCGATGGATTTCATGGATGGGTTGCCACGAAATAAGAAGGGAATGAAGTAATTTGGGTTATAGTGGATCGTCTGACTAAAATCGCCCACTTCATCCCAGTGAAATCCACCCGAACAGCAGCAAGCTTAGCAGAGCTGTATATAAAAGAGATTGTTCGTCTCCACGGTATACCGAGCAGTATAGTGAGTGATCGTGATCCGATCTTCATTAGTAGATTTTGGGAGGCGTTTCAAGCCACATTGGGAACCAAACTGAATTTCAGTAATGCTTATCACCCGTAGTCTGATGGGCAGACTGAAAGGATAAACCGAATTTTAAAAGACCTTTTGCGAGCTTGTATTCTCGACTTTTGCGGTACATGGGAGGACCATTTACATCTGGTTGAATTTTCATATAACAATATCTGTCAGGCTAATATCGAAATGGCTCCTTTCGAAGCTTTATATGGTCGTCCATGTCGATCACCTGCATGCTGGATCGATTCAGGTGATAGACTCGTCCTTGGACCAGATATGACTAAAGAAGCCATGGAAAAAGTTGATTTTATTTGAAAGAAATTGATAGCTACTCAAAGTCGTTTGAAGAGTTATTACGACCGTAGGAGAAGAGCTTAAGAATTCTAGGTTGGAGATTCTGTATTCCTAAAAGTGTCTCCTATGCGTGGAGTATTGAGGTTTGGGAAGACTGGTAAGCTGGCATCACGGTATATTGATCCTTTTCCTATTCCGGAGAGGATCGGTCCTTAAGCACATGGAGTGCAGCCACCCAGCTGGTTATCTGGTGCGCATGATGTGTTTCACATTTCTAGCCTTCGGAAATATGTGCACGATCTAGACTGTATTATTGAAGAAGCTGCTCATCATGATTTGGAGATCACACCAAATCTAAAAGTAAAGAGAGAACCGATAAAGATTATTGATCGTGATGAAAAATAGCCAAGGAACAAAATTATGAAACTGGTTAAAGTGCAATGGAGTGGTCATCCAAAGGACTGTACTTGCGAAGTAGAAGATAGCATGCAGAAGTCCTATCCCAAATGCAGAGTGGATATTCCGGCTTGATTGGTAAGCCATTTCTTTATCTTTTATATCTTCATATGATTCTTTGTTTATCTTTCTCTCTCTTTCAAATTTCGAGGATGAAGTTTTCTTAAGGGGGAATCTATAACATCACCAGATTTTATCAATTTAAAATTAGCAATTTATTTTAATTTTTCTAGAATTCAATTTGGAGTTAATTTGAATTAATTTAAAATTTTCAAAACTTATGAATATTGTGTTTGTTTGTTTACATATATAGAATGGATTGTAATTCAAATAAGAATTTGAATTTGTATTTGAATTTAAATTTAAATGTAAAATATCTTTAAAATATTTGGATTCAAAATATTAACATATATGTATAATTTTATTTATGTATAAGTTTGTATTAAAGCAATTTCCTTTAAAGTTGTATAAACATAAAAAAGAATGTAATTATATAAATAAGAAAAGAGTAATATAAAAATTTATTTGAATAGTTATGCATGAATACTACAAGTGTTAAATTTTAACACAAATATTAACAAGTGTTAGGATTATAAGAAAATCAATTTACAAGTGTGGACGATTTAAGACAAGTGTCATCTTCTTCGTTTTTTATTTTGAAGAAAATTTATAAAAAAAAGAAATTAAAGCTATATATCAATTCTACTCTCATCTCTCCCATTTTTTTATCTTCATTTCCAAAGCCCTGTACAAACTCTCAAACCATAAAAAGAAAAAAATTATCAAGCAACTCTAAAAACAAATTCAAACCAGAAACAAAGATAACAAGAACAAATTCCAGAAAATAAAAGATCACAAGCAATCAACCAAGTCTGTATACAAACAACATAGAAAATTCATCAAGTGGTTAAACAAATTCAAAGCTCAAGCACTGTAAAACCAAAATTCAACTCAATAAAACAAGGACTTCAAGATCAAGCCCAAATCAAAGTTCGACAATCAAAAATTTCCAGTCTTTAAATTTTATAACACGGATTTACCTCTATTCTTAGACATCGGGTGAGTAAACCACCCTGATTTGATTTTCAAATTTGATACAATGTTAATTATATGAAGTAAAGTTGCGATGAAATATTTCTGGAGTGAGATTTTGTTATATATATGCATAAATATGAACATGCATGCTTGTGCATTTCAATGACAGGCATGAGGGGACTCTGGTCCAGGTTTACAGGCATAAGCCTATTCAAAAAATTCGATTTCTTTTTCTTCAATCATTGTTAGACTTAAGAATGTAAACAGAAGTTTCTTATTTAAACTTGATTTAAATTTTAAAAATAGATTTAAGCAAAAATAAATTAAAATGCTTTTGGAAATATGAAAATACAGGCACAATTCAAATTTTGTTAAAATTCAAACATCGTAAATCTTAGTTTTAGGTATACCATTTGAAACATTATCAAAAATAATGATTTTTGAAAGAAAAATCAAGATTTTTAATGAACTATCGAACAAGAAATAAGAAGTTGAACGATATTGGAATTTTTATTGACTACTGGTGATCGGCGACGTGGTTTGTCTCGTAATCATGGCTGAAGCTAGCATGGTGGTCAGGGATCATCAAAAAATTGTTGAATGAATTCTTAAGTCATCGTGGTGGCTAAAGATTGACGATCTAGGGTTTAAGCTTATAGTTTGGTATTGGTTGGAAATTGACCAATTGCAACGCCTACGTTTCATCGGACTGGACTAGGGCAACTGGTGGAGGTGCATTTCCGATAGGAGCAGCTCGGGACGAAGGTGCGTGAACTCTGGTGGTCTGTGCCATCGATACGAGGATGATTGGTTGGTCGACCTTGTGTTCCAGTTTGGGTCAAACTACTCGTTTGCGAATGCGTCGTGATTTCTGACTTTTGGGTGGTTTGAAGGTTTGGGAGGGTTGTCACTGACTTGTTGACGACCAGAGCTTCGACTGGAAGCGGCCATTCCGACTGTGCATGTGCATGAGGCATGAATTGCATCAGGAAGCTTGGTAGAGGAAGGAAGGGTGGATGCCTCGAAGTGATCTTCAGGAGGATCGTGTGCTGGCTCGAGTCCTAGCTCGAGTGGATTCAAGTATGCACCGAGTAAACACTTAGACAAAAATTTAAGTTTGAAAAGAATAAAAGCACACGGGTTGATTTTTTGGAAAACTCGAAGGATTCAAGCATTTTGATCGGGTAAGACTCAAAGTAGGTCTCGGGTCTGATATGTAAAACAGTTTTACTTTAAAATAAAATTCAAACTTTTAAACATTTTTAATCCATGTTTTCAAATGATGATTTTGATTAGAGTTTGAATTAATTAAGGATTTAAGTAAGACATTTTTAAAGGAATGAAATTTAATTTATTTAATTTTGTTACATTATTTTATAAAATTATTTATGTTATATGAATAATGTAGTTAATAAGGATAATTGAGATAAAATGTTATTTAAACTAACCTTAACCTTTTAAAGCAACTAATGTGATAAGGATGGTTTATTAAACAAGGTTTAAAAGATAATCAAAGTAATAAATAAAGATAAAAAGATTTATCCATTAATTTATTAAGCAATTAATGATTTGTTAATATAATTACTTGAGAATAATTACTTAATTAATTACTTAATATTAAATATTAATTAAATAAATAGTTAAGGTTAATTGATTTGTAATTAATAATTAACTAATTAAGGAATAATTTATTAAGTAAAGTAATTAAGATTTAATAAATTAACAATTAAGGATTAATTAATTTAGGAATAATTAATTAATGAAGGTGATTAAGATTTAATTAATTTATAGTTAAGGATAATTAATCATTGATTAAAGAAAATTAGTGAAAGTAATTATATGGTTAATTAATTTAAATCACACGATTAATTCATCTTAATTGAAGATGATTGATTGTTATTGATTGCTGTGTATTGGATTGATATATTTGATATGTGATTGTGATGCTATGTGATATGAATTGCTTTGTGCTGAGCTATGATATCTGTGATGAATACATTTCTGTGTGAATGTGAAAACCCATTGGCCCATAAAATGGCACTTGAATTTCGATGCGACAGGGAATCGAATTCCAGTTGGTTATCAGAATCCCACATCGAATATTAATGATGAATCTTTGTGATTGATATATCCACATGTTTTAAATTGAGCACTCGCTCTTCGGTTTAGCCGGAAGAGGACTTTGTGTCATATAACCCATTCAAATAGTGATACGACGAAATGGATAGCATTTGAAGACGGTGGTGAAGACCAGTTGTCTTCGAGAATGATAGGATAACCTATCGAATGACTCTGCACTGAGTTGCTCCGGTATAGAGATCTCCATATGTGATGGGGAGTTAGATCGGGATTGTGGATGCTCGGATTGCAAGGGCTTCTTAGCAAGTGCCTTTGGTTCTGTTCGAACCCAGAACAGATTTGTATGGTTGTATGCCTAAAATTACACTTTGAGATATAAAGCTGATTTCTTTCAAATACATTTCTATTGGTGGCGGAGAATTTATTCTCTTAGCTTAACACCCTTCTCTGAGACGTACGAGCTCAGAGGTTATACGGTTGATGGTTATTAGTGATATACTCCCAACTTGGTAATGTGGCATGCTGAGTGCTACTGTGTGTTGTTGATCATTTGTTGATTGAAGTATGGCCCTTGTGAAAAGCGTAGATTTGTGGACGAGACTTCGTCAAACCTCACAACCCGGTTATGGTCGAAATAGGAATCGTTGCAGCAAGGTTATTTGGGAGTAGCGCCCCCCTAAGGGTATGTCCATTTTCTTTTGGATAAGAAGTGTTATCATGGTATGGAGCCCAGATACTAAACTTATGTGGTTGCTGCAAACTTATTGCTTTGTGGTTGTTTGTTGAGAGGCGCCTCGGATAAAGGTTAGTAACGGTCGAGAGATGGCATACTCGTGTCAGTAGTTACCTAGTTACAAAGGTAACCCGGCCTTGTGTTGGTAGAGATCCGGTTAGGTTCTCGGGGACGTCTCTCCAAAGGCATTCCATTTGGTGTAGGAAGTTCCTTTTCCTGACCATTGTTGGAAATCCAATCATCCAATACGAGCCCTGTACGGTTTTAGTTGTGTAACATGCCATTTAACATGGTAGTTATAGTAGGCATACTATAATGGTAGGTATGCTGGCTAAGATTAATATTATACTTTTGAAAATGTTTCCTACACTATGCACTAATAATAATATCAAAGAGTTTTCCCGTATCAAGCATGTTTGACTATCATAAGAAGAAATCTCCTCCAATTGTGCGATTGCATTGTATGTGTGGCGGGAGGTCCTATGGTAGTTTCATTTTCCAAAAAGCATATCGGATTTCTTTTATAAACTGTTCTATACAAACAACTGTTTTGTTTACTCATACCTGTCCCATAACTGACCCGGAGTTTATTGTTCCCTTCCTAAACTCTGGGTGCCTATAATTTCCACACGGGCAGCCGAGAAGTAGGTTATTCGTGTCTTGGAGCCAGCTCGGATTGCAGAAGTCGTTTGATAGTTTTCGCATTTTGGAATCTTTTAACCTTGGAAATCTTTTGAAGTGCTTGAGTTTTGAAGGCCTTATGGAATTTGAAGTATGTTAGAAACTATATGAACTCTGCTGTTCCATTGTGGAGTTGTCATTTTATTATAGTACCTTATGTGTAGCACTCTGATGTTGATGATCGTTGTTGTAATGGATATTGTATCATAGTTGTAACTGTGTTGTGATCAATGATATTCATTTTGTTTCCATTGTTTATTTTCATCTAATGTTGTTATAAGCTCCATCCGAACTAGAGTTCAACGTTTGAATCTCCGGCAGTCGAATACAAATGAGGTATTTAATGTCGATTTTCAATCGCTTGATTTCGAGTCGTGACATTATCGGCCCAAAGATTCAAATTCATAATTTTTTTGAAACTCACACATTTTTTCCACTGCGGACTGGCCAAGATTCAATAATATCTGATACAAAACTATAGGTGGCTAACAGATATATCAGAACAACATACAACAACTAAATGAATATCTCATTAAAGAACAGTAAACAAATATACATATACACTGATATGTCCCAATACAATACAAATGATACATCAAATGTGGTATGACAACCATACTAGGAACAAAGAGTCAAATAAATATACATCTCAATGAAAAATCCAACATACTATAACTACAAATGGTGAAAGGAAGATATCCAAGCGGAAGCTTCAAGGCTAAGCTAAGGCCAAATACTACGAGTCTAACTTGAAACAAACTCGGTGTGACCCAAGTATAAAATATACGGGTCAGTCTAGCTAAAACATCAGTTTGATAAAGATAGACACAATATGAAGCATAAAGAAAAGGTTGATTATCTTCTTGAACAAGAAGATACCATACCAAAAGCATGACACTAATTCACATAAGGAAAAGATGATTGCTCTTCTCGAATGTGAAGAAATAATAAGGACATACTCATAACTCAACTGACATAATATCACTTAAGTATCTAACCTCCAAAGAAGAAAAATCGATGATAATACACTAATAGGAATCCAACATGCCGCATATCATCGGCGAAATCTTAATGATAACTATAATGGTTTCGATGAACCATGCCTCCTAAATAAGGGAGATCACCAATCCTCAAATCTCGTCAAAAGGGCTAATACAAATATCTCAAAGTAAGGAAATTCCAAAACTCAAAATATGCCTCATCTCATCGGCATATTCAAATCTCAAACACAAAAGAATGGAAATATGCATCTCAAAATAGAATAACTCCGAACTCGATTATGCCTCATCTCATCGACATAAATATAAATCTCAAAACTCTAACTTTCCAAAACGGAAAGATCCAAAATATATCCTCAAAATCAAGAAATCATCAAAACTCATAACTCAAGGAACTCGATAAGAGTTCAAAACATCATAAATGATATAACTATATATATATATATAACACCTCATGTATCAATAGGCTATCGAGTTATAAAGACATCTGATTATGGTGAAATCATAAAAATAAAGGAAACTCAGAAAACTCAAAAAACCCGAGATGGCCAGATCCTCGATTGCATGCAAAATCAATGCTGCACGTGCCAAACTCTTGTCCAGTACTGTATATTAGGTACCTCTCTCTTGGTGACTGAAGTCACATAAACATCGTGACGACCGTAGTCATAATACACCTGACGACCGAAGTCATAGAACAACGTGACGGTCGTAGTTATAGAACATCATGACGATCGAAGTCGTAGAACATCATGATGACCCGAAGGTCTATAGTACTGGCATGCATCGTGAATGTGTCATAAACTCACAAATAGGAACCTGAAAAGTGGTAATGTCTGTGCCAAACCATACGTTCTCACTTTGCGGTTTACTAACCGCTAGTCAATGCCACACTAGAAAACATCATAAAACCATAAATCTCGGAAAATCATACTTTGCCTCGTCTCATCGACAAGTATCAAAAGACATGTAACTTGTCTCATCTCATCGAAAAGTAAAGACATCGTGATGGTTTCTCATAAACCATAAATCTCAAAATAGAAACCTCAAACTCAAGTCTTGCCTCATATCATTTGTAAGTATAAAAATACGTTGTAATGGTCCTCGTCGACCATACTTCTAGAATAGGAGATCTCAAACCATAAAACTTGGCCAAATATGGGCCATCCCAAATAATTCCTAAAAATAGGAATTTATAAATATCAAATCGTGCCATAAAATGGCTAATGTCAAATATCAACTTAAAAAATTATAATCTCGAACAACTTCGATTGTACAAGTCCGGAATTAACCGAAAAAGCAAAGGGATGTGTCTCATACCACATGTTTTACTAAATCGTTTAATTATTTTTCTCATACATGAAAACATCGTTAAAATGTTTATTTTATATTTAAAATAATTTACTAGAGAAAACAAGCCTTTAAAACTATGTTCGAAAACGATTTTGAAAACAATATTTGAAATTCCTTTATTATAGAGAATAATTAGATTTTATAACTTAAAAATAAATTATAAAGCATTATAAAATAAATGTTTAAAATGCCAATTTATTTAAAAAAATTATTTCAAAATCGTTTGGAGAAAACCAAGCTCGAAATCAACGAAAAACAAAGAAAATACCTCAAAACCGATAATTCAAATTCAATTAAAATTCAACTCAAAATCAATTCAAATTTGAATTTAAAATTCTCAAAATTTAGCTAACCTATTGATAGGCATCATAGCTCTCAAAATAGCATAAAAATCATCATCAAAATTAAGTGAAATTATGTGCAAAACAAGCTAAAACAAGGGAGAGAAGAGGTTAAAACACACAGGCTCCAAGTCGACACCATGGTCGACCTCTAGTTTGACCTTGCTCCCATATAGGTCGAGCGTACGGTCGACCTTAATGGATCCTTGGTCGACCCCTAGGTCGACATGCCTGTCGACCTAGGTTGCGTACTCTCTCCAGCAAATTTTTTTCCTCTTCTTCTTGATTTTCCAGCAGTGATTCAAGATAGAAAATGAATGAATTATGCTACAAAATTTGGCATGCGTGTAATAAAACATCTAAACTATATCTAGAAAAGGTTTGGCAACAATTCATTAGAAGATCAAGAAGTTATTCATTCACAAAGACGCTACCAGAAGCAGATTTTATACAGAAACCATGAGAAAGAAGATAAAGTGTTATAGTAAACGATTTTGCCCACATTCTCGCTTGCAAATTTAATTTTAAGCTAGAAATGTGAGGTTAAAGTCACCTTAGCACATTATTACAAGATTTAGAGCAACAAGATACCACCTTTAGCCTTCAATTTGATTGTAGGAGCTTGAAACTTGAGAGCAGTAGACATGAAGAACAAGAAATAAGAGTTACTGATAAAATTCTTCTCCAACAAACTAAACATAATACAGATTCAGAGATTTGGATTAGATTACCTGTATTTGATTCTATTTTCAAATTACTCTTTTTATTTCACTTTAATTTTCAGCAATTTCAACTAATTTTTATTTATCAGTAAGAGAGGGAAGCCATTTTTTCTTTCTTTCTTTGATTTCTCATTTTCTGGTATAAGGAGTGAAAATTGTACGTACAAGAGAAGAGAAGCTTCTTTTCTTTTCTATAGGTTTGTACAAACTAATGGTCCTTGACCCAAAAAGAAAGAAATAATTAAGATATGTTAATTCTAATTCAACACTAAGACAAATATGCACATATTAATTCTATTTTACAAAACAATTTGCATTTTCCTTTCAAGTTTTCATACAAGAACTAATGCAAACTTACATACATATGAAATAAAATATTTTACACTCTATAAAAAGACAATTTTAATTTTTAAAAGATTTTATTATTTAAAACCCTTAATTCACAAAAATACACTATTTACAGCAGATAAATGTAAAAGTCCACATTTTTAACTACAAAAATTCCACAAAAACTTTTTTCTTACTTAGAAAAATATTACAAACCACTTTAAACTCAAATTTATAATTACAACTCATTTTTAAACAAATTTCCATCTTTTTATTCAATTAATTCCTCTTTCTAAAAATCACATACTTCTTTTAAAAATTATTAAAATAAGTAATTAGCAATAATTAAAACAATTATTGCCTTTTCATCAAATAATAATCATTTTCCATTCATTCTTACCCCAAACAAATAAAATAATGCTTTTAAACTTTATTTTCTCATCTTATCACCAAAATTTATTGTTTATTCCAAACAAACAATTTAAAATTTCCAATTTCATTTTAATCTACAATATTAAATTATAACTACCGTTATAATTTAATATTAACAGGTAATCCCCAAAACTAGGGTTATTACAAACTCTTCCCTTAACAAAATTGCATCCTCGCAATTTCTAGAGAAGGGTTTGTATTCAACATAAGTATTTCATCAATCAAGGAATGATAGACAAACACGAGATCAAAATTCCTCACACTCTACTCAAGATGAAAGAAGTCCAAGATAAAATTGCTCGGTAAATTCTATGATTTCCCGAATATATAGTTGGGATTAGCAGACTATAGAATACCTTCAAGAAATACCTCATGATTTTGAAGGCAACACACCTTAGAAATAAGAATACAAAAGCAGAATGCAATCCAAAAATCAATCGAGTGAGATTGATCTCTTAAAAATTCCTCGAATAGAATCGGGGTTTAGCTCAACTTTTATCCCATACTCTAATCAATAAGAGGATTATCAACATACTTTCCGTGTATCACTACGGAAAAAGCCACATCGATAATAAGATAACAAAAATAGAAGTAAGAAAATCTGATAAGAGATGGTTACTTCAAAGGTCACTAATGTAAAAATGACTGAAAAATGCAAGTCATTAGATTATTGCACTGAGGAAAAGTGAACACAAGGAACCAAAATAGATGAAAATTTTAATTTATGATCAAAATTTCTTTGAGTTTCAAAACTTATTATCTTCAAAACCATAAGCTCAATTTTCAATATTTGAAAATTTTCCCAAAACTCTTTAATATAACATTTTATAGTAATAAATAAATTTAGACTCATATCCTCTCTTAAACAAGATTAAATTTCCAAAAGAGTTTCATAAATCCACATTACTAAATTCTCAAGATTAAGTTTAAAATTTACTTCCCTTACTTTCAACCGCCTGAAAACTTCAAAATAAGCTTCATATTCAACATGCATAAATCATATTAAAATATTTAATTAAACACTTTAATTTTCAAATAACATATTCTCTCATCTAAAGTACTTATTTTCATCAATAAAACATAACTATATGCCATTTCATAAATTTCAATTATCATAATGGCATTGCTTCGCCATTGGTTTATAACGAATAACCCTATCGATTGGCTACAGAGTTGACGAGTTGACCAAATGGTCAAAATTGCCTCCACACTCATCCAGCCCACTATGGATCAATGGCTGCATATGTCGTCCAAAATAAAATATTGTTCTCAAATCATTTTAGTTATTTCCAAATTTAATCTCATTAAAACTCAATTTATCATGTTTGATTGTCTCATCATAGCGTTTAGGAAATTCCTATCGATAAAGTTGGCCAAACGCATCGACCAGAATCCTTAAACACTCGATGGATGACCCAGCACAAAGAAAATCATTTTCTATAAAAATAAATTCCTCATATAATACTCAAAATATTCTTTACTTATCTCAAACAAAATTCAATTTCTCTTAAAAACATAACTTCAATTTAAAAGATACGAAAACTCAATTTTTAACTTATATTCAAAATCAAGGAAAGCAAAGAAAACTCATCGAGATATTCTTAGAATACTCGATCCTCAAGATTAATGAAACTGATTAGAGCGTTCGTAAAAAACAACAGTATAATGAATTACTCACAAAAACTATATGAGTGCGGAATGCAGTAAGAGGTATGCCATCCTCTGCATATCATAGCTCATGAAAATCGGTGTAGGGTCAAGCTGAGGAAAGACCTTAGCACCACTACAATAGATTAAAAGAGATCAATAAGGTGTAAAAGTAATGGCAAAATATCTTCCCGAGTGAGAGGAAAAATACTAACAATACATTATTACTTCTATTGAAGTAATACTACAAAATATATCAATAATTGAGTATGCTAAAAGGATATCTCGGATAAAGAAAGAACGACAACCTCAATTAAATCCAATCAATCGCCTCGTTTCCCTAATGGACATTCTCATGGAAGGACGACCGAAGGCTAAAAACTGGGAATGAGGTCAATGCAATACTTGGTTGCCTGATTGGGTGTCATAACCGAATGGACTCACAGAAATCCACAGCGTTACACTGACTGGAATTTGAGATATATCATCAACATCTCGAAACTCAAGAGTAAATACAAAGACTTCGGAATCATCATTAATGTAACAAACCTATATTTTATGATTATTTTAATTGTATATTTTAATTATTTTAAATTGAATTTCTGATTTAAAAACTTCATTTTATTTTTTAAAATGCACAAATTTTTTATTTTAAATATAAATTTTGATTTTTGTGCGAATTATAATTCCGAACCTGAATAAATAGAATATTTTCCACAAATGTGAATTTTGGTCAATATGGTCAAACTTTGACTTTTAAATTTAAAATTTAAATATTTGAATTTTATCTTTTATTATGAAAATAAATTAAATTTCAAGTATACTGCTTTTCGTTTCGTTGAAATCCGAATAATATTGTGAAAGTTATGCTTTTTATACTATTGTGTGTAAATTGTTTTATTTAACAAAAATTGTTTATTTTAATTAATATAAATAATATTTTTTTTGTGAAATCATGTTCTAATTAGTGATACGTGATATGTTATGCATATATTTTATTTTTAAAACATTTTTGAAGTATAGTTATAATTTTCAAATGTTGATTGTATATTGTTTTCAACTTTTAAATTCAAGTTTCAGTAAAATAGCTATTTCTTTATTTATTTTCTATTTTTCCTTAAAAGAATTATTTATTTTCATTTACACTTTATTTTTTTCAGCATTTATTTTGTTTACTTGACTTGTATTTATTTAGAAGTGTTGTTAAAATTTTCCAAAGTCAGTTGAATTTATAATTTTTAATTCTAGCTTCCATTAAATAAAATATTTTCTTTATTTATTTCCTACTTTTCCTAAAACTATTTATTTATTTTTCATAATATCTATCTCAACCTTATTTTTCTATTTAGGCATTCATTTATTAATTAAATGGTAAGTGTTTAGATCCTTATTTATTTTTTGGAAAGAAATTTCATATATATATATATATATATATATACATACATACATATGTACACACACACACGTTATTGCTTTAAAAGGCAAATCTTTAAAATGTATTTATTTAACGTTATTTTATTTATTTGTTTGTGAAAGATTCTTGTATACACCTTTCTTTAATTTATAGGAAATGCATCAATTAAGATACGTTACCTGTTTTTAATTTTAGGCAAACGTTTACTTTGATTTCTTACCTTTTTATCTTTCCATCCCTCGATTTTCTACCATAACTTCTCCACAATTTGTGTCGTTCATTCCTTAATCCCTAGCCGCCTATATCACTATTTTCATGTGAGAAAATTTCTTTCCATCTTCATTTTTCATGGCACTTCAGATCTGAAAGAAAAAAGTAAGCAATGGCCTCTCTTTTTCTCTCTTTTCTTCTTCTTTTTTTCATTTGTTTTTGCTTGTTCATCTCTAGCTTTGCTCGGTTAAACCCTCACCCCCTTCACCGACCACCACATCACCTTCTTCCCATCACCTTACACGGCCTAAACCCCTCCTCCTCTAACCAAGACTGGCCATGACCATCAAATGATGCAAACACCTCCAAAAATTGCAAAAAACCCCTTGAAACCTTGCATAGCCAAGCTAGTTTCCACCATCCCCTTCATATATTGCCTTGGCCACCCCTTAGCCAGCACCACCATCAAGTTTACTACCCTTGGCCTTCACTCTAGCCACAACCAGGTCTGTACATGCCAAGGCCGAGCCCAATTCATGCATGGCCAAGCCTAAAGTTGCACCAAAACTCCTCTTTTTGCCTTAACCTTTGATCTTCCTTTACTAGTAACTCCTATCCCTTCACTTTTACATGTAGCCAAGCCTATATGAGTCCAAACCAAATCCATACCTTAGCCAAAACATCACCAAGGCCGAACCTATATAGCTTTGTGGTCGAGCAAATGCGATTTGTGGTCAAGCAAAATCAATTGAAAACTTCGTGTTGTCTTTTGTAAACTCTATTTCCATTTTGTTCCAATATTTAAGTATTGTATTTATATTTATATTTTGCTTTGTTTTGTTGTTGAATACAAGAATAACATCTTGGCCCTCCACTCCACTCAAATCAAAAGTCGTGCTATCATGCTTTCTGAATTTTAATCGTGTGTTTTGATTTGCTATCTCCGGCGTAAAAAGGTGAGTATTCACTCATGACATTTATACTTATATAATTAGTGACTGGACAACAAGTGAATGTGTAGAATATTATATCATGTTATACCTGCCTGTGATATGAATCCTATGATGTTAACCCTGTTTATAAACCTGTCATATCATATATTACTGCTATATGATGCTATATTGTTTATTTTATTCTGTTCTCACACTGCAAGTTTCCTGTAGAATAGAATCACTATGGGTTGAAATGATACATACCCGAACGGACTTTAGAATAAAGAAAAATCGTTATGGGCTGAAATGATGGGCCTGAGAGATTTTATTTATTTATTTATTTATTTATTTTATTTAACTTGGTATTTACGGGTTTGAAATGATAAAACTCGGATTTTTCTTTGTAAATTACGGGTTGAAATGATATATTATCCGTATAACTTGATTTAGGCTAGAAAATTTTATACCGACCCGTGGTTATTTTATATACTTTTCTGGATAGTTTTAAATATTTTAAAATGTAAATTATGATATTTTGATTCAAATTTGAATTTAAAATGATTTATTAAAGTGTTATTGATTTTTCTATGAATATAAAATGTTAAATAAATGTATGCTTAAGAGTGTAACTTGTAATATAACCTAACCTGGAATTTGAGATTTGGTGTAAAATGAGGACTTAAGTTAAAGAAAATAAATTTAAATTTAATAAATGAATTATTGGAAAATTTGGATTTAATTATTTGAAAGTATAATAACTTCACTTTTAAATGGTTTAAATGAATTATTTTTTATTATAATATAAACCTTTTTAAAAGGTAATTTAATTTGAATAGTTGAATTTGAATTCAAATAGTGATTTGAAAATGAGACTTTGAAAGAGTATGATATTTTGATATATTGAAATGGTTTGGAAATGATTTGATCCTTATTTTGAATAAGATTTGAATTTGAAATGATATTTTATTTTTGAAGTATAAAATACCATTTTAAAATTTATAACCACGGGTACACTTCTTTGTATGCCATTTGATTTCCTTGTGATTGTTTTGATACACACCTTCAATTTGAGAGTGCAGCTAGAGGTGAGCGACTACTGCAGCTTTGCGCTACCCTAGCCATATTTACACTGTTATTTGCATTAATTACTTTAATATGGGTATTTCTGTGATAATGTTTATTTCTGCTTAATTGATAAAGGATGGGCAATCCCAAGCATCCTTTAAGTTATTGTGCATTGCTATTACCGTTCATTTGAGTTGATTTACATTTTATAAGTATGTATGACCTGACTCGAGTGTTTTTGTTTTACTTTACACTCGGGTCAGCCAGAGAGTCACAACTTTGGATTCACGTTCTAGAGCTAGAGGATTATTGGAGCTTATCTGGCCATCTATTTGTCTATTTCTGATCCAGTCATTTCCTATTTGGTATTGCTTCTGCATTAGTGATCTATGTATCCAGACTTCTATTGTATCCATTTTTAAACTATGATATTTTTATATGTTTTAAGAGTATGTAGATAGTAGCTTCATGAATTACTACGGTATTTTTTTCCGCTGTGAGTTATTATGATATTTCTGTGTTTGATTTTATTTGCTCCAAATTCTATTACAATATGTTATTTTGAGTTATTCAAGTCCGACATGTGTGCATCTTTGTCGATTTGAATGGTCCAAAATAGTGGGTCGTTACACTTGGTATCAGAGCTTTGGTTTTAGGCAAACCTTAGCGTGAGGAGCAAAAACTCATTAGAGATAGGGTGAAAATACCCTAGAATGAGTGAAATCAATCTCAGAATCATTTCCTTGTGAGAGAATGTACTTTCGAAGTATAAAATGATATTCAAATGATTTTAATGGATTTTTAAAGATTATTTTGGTATAAATTTTATTTCAAAAGCAAAATTTTCTAAACTTCATCCTTTTTGCATCCACCTTGTTAGTAAATCTCTTCGGTTAGGATTCGCTAGAATTTTGAACTTCTATCTTGTTCGATCCTGATGCTTTTTTATGTAGAAGTGGTATTCTGTGGATCTATTTGTTATCTATAGTATGTTAGGTTGCATTAAGTGAACTATATTGTATCTTTTGCTTAGCTGATGTTGCCAAACCAAAGATATTTATGCTCCTGTTCTTCGTATGATATGAATTTGAGTCTTTCCAAATAATGAATATAAACGCTTTTGTATTGACATAAGTTATATATCTCTAATCTTGGTTAGGATTCTTTTGATTAGAGATCCTCTAAATTTGAGTCTCTGTTCTATTTTGAAATCCATCCTTGAATCATCCCTTGAAAATTTGTGGTTGATTGTATTTTTGAAATTGTGTATACATCGAAGTTATTATTATGATAAGGATGACCATATTTTTATATAAAAGTGAAATGTTTTCGATAAGAATTATATACCTTTTAAAATGAAAATTTGAAGCTTTGAAAGGATTTGAAATTTTTGAAAATTATTTGGTTTATAAAATGATTTTAATGGAATGGTTTTGTAATTGAAATTTGAGTGATTGAACTCTGGCATTTTAAATTGGTTTAAGGTTTTGAAAAGATATAATAATATGATTTGAAAGTATTTTTCCGAATAAGAAATGTTTCAAATGATTTTAATGAGTTTCAAATGATTTCAAAGAAATTTCAAAAGAAGTTTTCGAGAAAATAAAAGTCCAGAACTCACTTATGTCGCTGGAAAATAATTTCGGTGATGAATGCATGCATCATCAACATTGATTTTCGAGTTTCTGAGTGAGGGAGAGGCCACTTTAATAGACTTACTATGCGAGTGATTTTATAAAACCAATTTCATTTCAAATACCGAAGTATAATTTGATTTTGAAAAGATATATGCAAATATATGTGACACTGTTTTGAATTGAGCCGGTGTTCAGTTCTTGAGTTTCGAATTTGATTGATATAAAACTATCTTTTGGAATTGATTTACTGATTTGTTGGTGATTTCCAATTCTTGGATTGAAAATATGATTTCTTCAACTATTTGAATATTCGAACACTTTCAAATCAAGGTTAACTTTTCCAAGCAAAGTAATTCTGAAAAGTATAAGGTATTTGATAAAGTATATAAGTTTAGTTTTGTATGTTTTAATATGATTTAAATAAGTTTGAAACTTTTTTTTAAGTAAATGAATAATATTTTAAATTATATTAATTCGAAATTTTGTTTCAAAATGTTTCAATAAAATTTAGTTCTAAAAGTTTGACTTTGGAACATCTTTTATAAAACTATATATATGTAGGATAATGATTTGCAAAAGTAAAAAAAATTGGATCTTTTGAATAGAAATAATCAGTTTAAAGGTTTTAAAGGGATAGTTATAAATTTGGAAACCATTTTGGGTATAATTGATTTTGAGAAAAATATTTGGTTTTGAAAGTCGATTGGATAGTAAAACCCAGTATTTATATATGGTTTTGGAAGCGAATTTGTTTGACTTAAATTTTGTTAATATGGAAACTTGGATCATTTTCTAAACCTATTATTTTGGAATATTTGAAACTGAAGATATTTAATTTGGAAGAAATGAATTGGTGAATTCGTATGTGATTTTGAAACTGTATTGATATTGAAAAAAATTGAAATTGAGAACCTTATTTTTCTAAATACTTGATTTCGGAGCTATCGAACTTATATAAAATGGATTTTGTATAAGTACGAAGTTGATTTGGAAACTATTGATTTGAAAGGTACTCAATTTGGGAAGAGAAATCTTATATAATCGAAGTCTATATAAGTGTGATTTAATATACTATTGATTGGAAAGTATTCGTATAACGACCCGTATATTTGTACCATTTAAATTGATGATATTCCAACTTGTCAACTTAAATAATACAAAACACGAATCATTAATGGAGTATATATATAAATGAGAATCATCACAGAAATATAACATCATAGAATAGTGCAGCGGAAATATAACATAGTCATAAGAGTAGTTCATGAAGCTACCCATAAGTACAACAATGTCTCAAATAAAAGGAAATAAACAACATAGAAGTCTAAATAGTCCAAATGGAAAGAACAAATTCTGATAAGATAAGATAGTGAAATTCTTCAGTCTTCAGCTCCAAATAAACAACAACAGAAATCCTCAATCTGATCCGAGCATATGCACAGACAACACTCGAATCAGGACATATATTCTTATACAGTTAATATGATCCAAATTCAAAATAACAATAACTCAAAGATGAATGGAAAAGCATCTTTAAGGATCCGTTAAACTATTTATACATAGTAATGTACGATATGTAGATAATGTCTAACAATAAAGTAAAATATCAAAATAGTGTTAAGGCACTACCATTGTCCCCCTTAACACATTTCATATAGCATTATAGACTATACAACACTGTAAACTCCACCGTAAACTAGTGGGATATCAGGGAGTACTCCATAGGTATAATACAAAACAAAATCGTAGCGGTCGCGTATACGGAATACAAGTATGACAAGGCACATGAGGCAATACCCAAGGTAGTGAAACTACCGTTTGCCTGATCTGGACTGGTGAGAACGCATCGCCGCAACGATCGCAACACCGCGAAACAACACTCCAAATTCAAGGGTGCGCACCAATCAATCACAAAAGTAAATGAGTAGTTTACGAAGAAGTGTGTTCGCTCGAGGTAGCTAACCCCATTTGGCCCAGCACGGCTCCTGTTTTAGTCATTTCCAATTTGACACAAGTGTCAAGGCTATCCATTATCGTTCTCTTTCTTCAGTCATCGCGTACGTCAATCCAACCACTTCATTCTGGATCACACTCTGCGTATAGTTATTAAAGTCGTTTTCGGTTTAGATAGTGAGTATGTCCCTAACCGATTCCGGTTCCTTTAATAACCTTCGTAATTAATTTACCGATTGGTCGCTTAATATATTTCAAAACCAATTCAATTTCAATTTCAATTATAATTCGTAAATCAACCTTTCGTTAGTCATTCTAAATCAAGTTCCAAAATTTACATTTCATAAATTCACAATTTCATTCGATATTTCTATAATTCAATTTCAAAGTTTCAATTTAACACAATTCAAATATTCATTTAATTTCGTATATAATTTCATTCCATAATCATTTAACTTAATTTATTGTTCAAATTGAGTTAAACTCATTTATCGATTTCATTCGATATTCGTTAAATTAATTTGCCCTTAAAACAATTTCAATTAAATTTCCAATTCCTTACATTACCATCTTAAGTTCAACTTATTATATCACGCTTACAAATTAAATTTAAATTAAAATTTGTCAAATCCAATTCCTTAACTTTCAAATCTTTCATTTGTTCGATAAACGCATTCTATTTCTTATTAAAGACATTCAATTCATTCATTTATTACCTTCGTTACCAATTTCAAAACTCAATTAAAGAAATTAGTTTCCCTTATTCAAAATTCGATTTTTCTTAATAAGCAAATCCAATTCAATTTATTTTAATCATTAAATAATTCAATCTATTCAAATTATCGATAATTTCAAATCTTAATTATTAATCATTTAAAACTTACTTATTAACAATTCTAAAACTTAAACTTAATTATCAAAATTTCAAAACTTAATTTTTAATAATTTCAAACTTCGTTATTAATAATTCCAAATTTAATTATTAATAAATTTCAAGACTTGATTTTTAATAATTCCAATTTAATTATTACTAATTTCAAAATTAATTATTAATAATTTCAAATTTAATTATCAATTAATTCTAAATTTAATTATTACATAATTAAATTTTAATCAATATTCTTTTGTCAATTACGACGTTCATATTTGTTTCAAACATAAATATTCACATTTACATTCATTCGAATTTAAATTCCAATTTATTCAAAACCTTATTGTTAGTCAAATAAAACTTTATTTTATTTTAAATCAAAACATTGACCAATCGGGTTTAATTTAATTTTCTATCCTAAGTTGCAGTTATTTGGGTATTTATCATTTCAACCCGATTCCATTTCAATTCACAATCAAAACATACAAAGGGAACTTACAGTCTGATAGCTGGGATGGTGTCAAAGTAAATAAACAAGCAATATCATCCATTTACAATAATTTAACAATTTATTTAAATAATCCCGAAATAATCGTATTAATTTACATTTGTTATTTATGCAAATTAATATAATTATTTCTAGAATCTACACTATCATTTCATGTAGATTAAAAATTATTACATTACGGTTTCACATGTCGTGCAATTTCAATTTCAAATTTACACTACAACAATTAATCCGATATACGTTCAATGGTTCAAAGTGTATTTAACAAATTTCTACGTGTCAATTAACAATTAAAAGGGTCAAGTTTATCTAGTCAAATTTAGCATATGAAGGGGTCAAGTTTAACAAATCAAAGTTCGACGTATACAATCCGATTTAATTTGTTAACTATCCTATTCAAATTTTACTTGCAAATTTACTTAAAAATAAAAATTAACATCCAATTCATAGCAATTATTCATCAATTCAAACTTGCATAAGAACATAGTCGTGAAAATTAATTCACCTTCCGTGGATAAAGAAATAGACCCAAAGCAAGAATAAACACGAATAGAGTTGGTAAAATGCGAACAACGGACACTGTAATATCGACAAAAGAAACGATATTAATACAATGAACGTTTGTATATAATTTATAAATTTATATAAATGCGCTTACCGACGACGGATAAAAGAACAAAAGCTGAAGATCAGTGCTGCTGCAAAAAGAAACTCAGTCGGTTGCTTCTGCACACAACGAAAAAGAAAAGTCGGTAACTATTTTGGCAACCAGAATAGATATTTGCGTAAATACTTCTACAATATCTAAGAGCTAGTTGCAAGTCTCGGTTGCCCTTTTTATTACACGCCGAGACAAAAAAAAATATGCAGCAGTTTCATCATTTTTTTTGAAATGGCCGTGACTCATGAAACCCAAACTCTTCAATAGTGCATATATTTACGCACCCTTAAACACATGCAGTTACAACTTAAATTCCACCACACAAACACAACCTGCATCCATTTCAAAATAACAATACATGGTTCCCAACCTTTTCGCTCCTTACCCATCTTCTTTATATTTTTATTTTTTATAACAAACTGTCAAAACACGCATACTATCTTCAAAAAAAAAAAAAAAAAATTTTTTTGATGCACCGCAACTTCCATTTCAGCATACCCCCCATGCACCATTTCAACATACCGCAACTTCCTTATTTTCCTAGCATACAGCACGCATAGCATTTTGCATGCTTTAGACAACTTAACACATGCACATTTTTATTTCATTTTATAAAACACAACTCAAAATATGCAGCCTCCCCTACATGCAACAATTTGCATTCCCTATGCAACACGCACTGCACCTTGCCTTTTTTTTTTCAAATTCACGCACTCCCCCCCTTCGCATGCAAACACCCTTCCACACGCGCATAAATTACTTCATGAATACGCACACAACTTTCACTCACACAACACCATACACTCACAACACATGCACGCACACACTAAACGCATGCACGCACACACTAAACGCATGCACACACACACTCTGGGTTGGAGGCGGTTCAGTGGTGGATCTGGAGATGCAACAGTCTATGGGTTCGAGTGTGTGGTCGGAGAAGTAGTGGAAGGCGAGATGGTCAGTGAAAATGGTTGCGGCCATCGGAGAGGCGGGTGGAGGATGGCGTGGGCGGTTCAGTAGTTTGTGAGCAGTGACGTGGAGTGGTGCGAGAGCTTTGCTTATTTCATTTTTAATTTGCAAGCTTTTTTTTTCACAGAAGAGAAAATATGAAAGAAGAATAAAAAGAAGAGAAGGGAGAGAAGATACCTGAAGAGTTTTGTACGAAAATGAAACAGTTCTGTTTCATATGAATCTTTATAAATTTTAAAATGAAATTAAATGTTACTTTGTAATCCAATATGTCGCTTCCTTTCCCAATGTTATCCCCTAGCTTCCAACCACCCCATTTATTACACCAGCTGAGATTATTATAAAATTTTCAAATTTAAGTGAATACGGGTTAAGGAGTTTGGGCTGAAATTGTTTACCCGGTCCGTCCAGAACGGTTAAATTAACGCGACGATTCTACGTCGGACACCGATTGGCACGAATAAATATACCGTTTTGATCAGTGCGACGATGCGCTTCCAACGGTACACAGATTATTGTGATATGATGGTTTAATAAAGTTTCGAATTACGCCGCTTAAACTGTACGATTTGCAAAATAATTTAAACGGAGCAGATGATTTCAGTTTTAGACGAAACGAACTACATTATCTTGATCAGAAATTTTTTTACAGCATAACTGTGTAAAAATATTTGGATTTGAAAGATAAATTTTACGCAGCTTTATATGGACTGATATACAGTAAAACGCGAACGAAATTTACTGTAATAATTTCCGACGAGAATTTTTCTATGCTCATATCTAACTAGACACATGACATAAATAAAATTTGGATGTTAATTGAGATCATTTATAAATTTCAAATTTTTTATATTGAAACGATGGATTTAGGATTTTTAAAATGGGTCGGAAATTCAGGGTCGTTACAATCTCCCCCACTCAAAACTTTTCGTCCTCGAAAAGGAACGTGACGAGTGAAGTAAGAGTAAAGCAAGCAGAAGATCAAAATAGATTATAAGAAATGTGAATTATACCTGAAATTAGTAATTCGAGATTTGAATCCCGAATACTATCCTTAGTTTCCCATGTGCAATCTCGCTCATCTGCACTCCATTGGACTTTGATGAGATTAACCGACTTCCTTCTAAGTTGCTTTGTCTCACGATCAACTATCCGAAGCGGCTTACGCTCAATAGTCAAATCAGGCTCGATAACTATCTCTTCCATCTGAGCAGTGGGAATAGTCATGGATGGATCGTGCACAACTTTGCGCAGATGTGAGACGTGGAACACGTTGTGTACACCTGCGAACTTCTCTGGTAAAGCAACTTTATATGCCAATGTTCCGACTCTTTCTGTAATCTCAAACGGACCAACAAATCTCGGAGCTAGCTTCCCTTTCCTTCCAAATCTAATAATATTCTTTAAAGGCGACACCTTCAGAAATACTTTGTCTCCTACGCTGAATTCGAGATCCCTTCTCCTTTTGTCAGCGTAGCTTTTCTGTCTATCCTGTGTCGTCTTTATCTTCTTCCTGATTTCTTCGACTTTTTTAGAAGCTTCCATAATTATTTCTGGACCAAGCACTAATCGATCACCCGACTCGATCCAACAAGCTGGTGATTTGCACGGCCGTCCATATAAGGCTTCGAACGGTGCCATACCAATGCTTGCCTGATTTATAAAGGACAATTAATTCAAATTCAAATATACTTATTCAAATTTGAAATTCAATTTCTTTACCGGGTAACTATTATTATAAGTGAATTCGACCAAGTGAAGATGGTCTTCCCAGGATCCACCAAAGTCAATAATACAAGCTCGAAGAAGGTCTTCCTAAATCCGATTCACCCTCTCAGTTTGGCCATCTGTCTGAGGATGATAAGCAGTGCTCAGATTCAGTTTGGTGCCCAAAGTATCCTGAAATGCTTTGCAGAATTTACTGGTGAATATAGGATCTCGATCGCATACGATACTAGATGGTACACCATGAAGTTTAACAACTTCTCTCATATATATCTCGGCCAAGTTCGAAGCTGTACGAGTGGACTTGACTAGAATAAAGTGAGCGGACTTCGTCAATCTATCGACAATCACCCAGATGCTTTCGTTACCCTTTCTAGTCCTTGGCAACCCATCAATAAAGTCCATAGAAATTTGCTCCCACTTCCAACCTGAAATCTCTAGTGGCTGAAGCAAACCTGCTGTCTTTCTGTGGTCAGCTTTAACTTGTTGGCAAGTTGTACATCTGCTAACATATGTAGAGATATCGCGTTTCATCCCACTCCACCAATATAACTTCTTCATATTATGGTACATTTTAGTAACACCGGGATGAAATGAAAGCGAAGAGTTGTGGTTTCTCTCAGCACTTCTTGTCTAAGACCATCAACATTAGGAACACAAATGCGATTATCGATTCTCAAGACTTTATTACTATCAACATGTGCACCCAATTTATTGTCAGCATTTCCAACTCTTCCAAGGACTATTTCCTTGATGCGATAAAGCAAAGTGTCCTCATATTGCTTGGCTATAATACGATCTATAAGAGCTGGGGAGACGGAAAGCTGGAATAACAGTCCTTCAACAAGATTACAACATGCCATCGCTTGGTTTCTGCTCAAAGCATCGACTACGGCATTTGCTTTCCCTAGAGTATAATTAATGTCAAGATCATATGCAGCTAAGAATTCGAGCCATCGGACTTGTCTCTGATTCAAATCCTTTTGTGATAAGATATATCTCAATGACTTGTGGTCAGTGAATAACTCGAATTTGGTTCCCAATAGATAGTGCCTCCATAGCTTAAGAGCAAATACAACCGCAAGAAGCTCTAAATCGTGAGTTGCGTAATTTGCTTCATGGGTCTTTAATTGACCGCATAGGCAATAACCTTTGCCTTTTGCATTAAGACTGCTCCTAATCCATCTCGGCATGCATCAGTATAGACGGTCAATCCTTCGCTCCCATCAATAACGTAAGAACTGGAGCAGATGTCAATCTTTGCTTCATTTCATTGAAAGCTAGTTCGCACTTTTCACTCCAAATAAATTTTACATCCTTTCTGGTCAGTGCGGTAAGTGGGGCAGCGATACGAGCAAAGTTTTCTATAAATCTGCGATAATAGCCAGCCGAGCCCAAGAAACTGCAGATATCCGTAGGAGTTTTGGGAGTCTCCTAATCCTGCAAATTTCAAGGATTCGAATTTAGATATTGATAAGTTATTTAGATAGAATTGACAAATAAGAACAAAACTTACATTGATTACGGCGATCTTAGCTGGATCGACCGAAATCCCATTCTCCGAAACAATATGGCCAAGAAAACGAACTTCATCTCGCCAAAAGTGGCATTTCGAAAACTTGGCTTTAAGCTGGTGTCTACGAAGAGTTTCGAGAACAAAAGCCAAATGTGACTATGCTCTTTCTCATCTTTAGAGAAGACGAGAATATCATCTATGAAAACAAGGACGAATTTGTTAAGAACATCACGGAAAACTCTATTCATCAAGTCAACAAAATAAGCTGGAGCATTAGTGAGACCAAACGGCATAACTAGCCATTCATAGAAACCATTTTCGGTGCGGAATGCTGTTTTAGGAATGCTATCCTCAGCGATTCTGAGTTGGTGAAAGCCGGTAACCAAATCAAGCTGAGAAAAGACTTTAGCTCCATGAAGCTGATCAAATAGGTCGTTGATGCGGGGCATCGGACACCTGTTTTGTGTGTGAGCTTGTTTAGCTCTCTATAGTCCACACACATTCTGAATGAGCCATCAGATTTGGTGACAAATACAACTGCAACACCCCATTCTGAATGACTGCGCCGAATCAAGCCTTTGGAAAATAGATCTTCAATTTGAACATTCAACTCTGCCTTTTCTTTAGGAGCCATTCTCCTTGGAGGAAGAACTACTGGTCGTGCACCAGGAATAAGGTCGATGTGGAATTCGATTTCCCGCGGAGGTGGTAGAGAATTAACTTCTCCAAATACATCAGAAAAGAGTTGAACAACTGGAGTAGAGCTTAGTTCATTTGAATGGGAGTCAAGAGAAAATATAAAACTCCCAGCACATTCTTGAGGTAATTTTCCTTTAACTACTAAAGGCATACTCTTGTCGTCAACTAGAGAGACGGTTCGAGCTTTGCATGAGATAACGGCTTCAAACTTTCGTAGCCAATCAATGCCTAAAAGAATACCAAATGCCTCGAATCCAAGAACATAGAAATCCCAAGTAAAACGGTGAATGCCATGCATAAGAGTGACATATTTGCGAACCCTTTTGAGGTTAGCGGGCCCTCCAATAGGGTTAGATACACATAAGGAAATAGATGCAAGAGTGGATTCCAAGCTAAGTTTATCACATAAATCAATAGATATGAAGCTGTGTGTAGCTCCGGTGTCAAATAGAACTCTAACATGCAAGGTATGCAACATAAAAGTGCTTTGCAAAGTACCTTGAATATCCGGAACTTCCGGGGCAGGAACTTTCGGGGCAGGTGTGGAAAGAGAAAAGACTCATGATGGTGTACCTCTCTTCTGTGTTGGGCAGTCTTTCTTGAAGTGTCAAGGTTGTAAGCATATATGACACAAATCCCTCCTAGTCATCTGTGCCGGTGGCGGAACAGCTGCGCTTTTTGGAGATGGGTAGCTACTAGCATAATGACCCTTTTGGTTGCAGTTGAAGCAAGTAATAGATGATATGTCAATAGGTTTCTTTTGGGAGTATCCAAGCCCTGTTTTCTGCTGCCAATTCTTCTTCTGTTGTGTAAAGTTTGGCTTTCTCTTCCCCGACTTACTAGCTGATGTCTGAACAATTGGAGCTTTGGAGGTTGATGTTTCCATTGGCTTTCCCTCATATCGAAGAGAAAAATCCATCAACTCAGTGAAGGTTCCATGGACATGAGCGGTGAGGAGCTCGTAATACTCAGGGTGTGCGCCATGTATGAACTTCTCATTCTTAAGTAGAGGTGTGTCGATCAGCCTGGGTGCGAACTTAGATAGTTCGTTGAATTTCCTTTCATACTCAGTGAAGGTCATGTTGCCTTGCTTGAGATCCATAAAAGACCGATAGAGTTGGGCTTTCCCAGCAGCTGGCATCCACTGAGCCACAAAGGAGTCCCTATTTACAAACGATATGAAAACGGGTCAAAATTTGACGAGATAAAAGGAATTTTTTTTTTGTTTAGACGAACTTTAGATAGATTACTACCTAAACTGGGCCCAAGTGACGGTTTCCTCATTAGTACGAGAAGTGACTGACTCCCACCAATCCTGTGCGGCATCCTAAAGCTGCCAAGCGGCCAACTTACGCTTCTGAGCGTCTGTGATCTCTAAGCCAGTAAAGATCCTCTCCAAACTCTTTAGCCACTGCTGTGCTTCGATGATACTCTCGGAGCCAGTAAATTTGACTCCTCCAAGCTGAGTGTACTCCTTGCTAAGAGTGGAGAATCGAACTGTAGGAACTGGAGCATGTGGACCAGGAGCATTTCCACCCCTTCCTCCCCTAACATTTCTTCTGGTAGCCATCCTGGAATACCAAAAGTGATTTAGAATCAATGATAGGAATTTATAGAACTTAAGGAAATTCTACTCAACGAATTCAATAAGAAAGATGAATCAAAAGATGTGTATTCTGAAATGATTCTCCTCATTCTAGGGTATGTTTACCCTATCTCTAATGAGCTTTAAACTCCACAGGCTAAGGTTATCGGGAACCAAAGCTCTGATACCAACTGTAACAACCCGTATATTTGTACCATTTAAATTGACGATATTCCAACTTGTCAACTTAAATAATACAAAACACGAATCATTAATGGAGTATATATATATAAATGAGAATCATCACAGAATCACAGAAATATAACATCACAGAATAGTGCAGCGGAAATATAACATAGTCATAAGAGTAGTTCATGAAGCTACCCATAAGTACAACAATGTCTCAAATAAAAGGAAATAAACAACATAGAAGTCTAAATAGTCCACATGGAAAGAACAAATACTGATAAGATAAGATAGTGAAAGTCTTCAGCCTTCAGCTCCAAATAAACAACAGCAGCAATCCTCAATCTGATCTGAGCATATGCACAAACAACACTCGAATCAGGACATATATTCTTATACAGTTAATATGATCCAAATTCAAAATAACAATAACTCAAAGATGAATGGAAAAGCATCTTTAAGGATCCGTTAAACTATTTATACATAGTAACGTACGATACATAGATAATGTCTAACGGTAAAGTAAAATATCAAAATAGTGTTAAGGCGTTACCATTGTCCCCCTTAACACATTTCATGTAGCATTATAGACTATACAGCACTGTAAACTCCACCGTAAACTAGTGGGATATCAGGGAGTACTCCATAGGTATAATACAAAACAAAATCGTAGCGGTCGTGTATACGGAATACAAGTATGACAAGGCACATGAGGCAATACCCAAGGTAGTGAAACTACCGTTTAACTGATCCGGACTGGTGAGAACGCATCTCCGCAACGATCGCAACACCGCGAAACAACACTCCAAATTCAAGGGTGCGCACCAATCAATCACAAAAGTCAATGAGTAGTTTACGAAGAAGTGTGTTCGCTCGAGGTAGCTAACCTCATTTGGCCCGGAACGGCTCCTGTTTTAGTCATTTCCAATTTGACACAAGTGTCAAGGCTATCCATTATCGTTCTCTTTCTTCAGTCATCGCGTACGTCAATCCAACCACTTCATTCTGGATCACACTCCGCGTATAGTTATTAAAGTGGTTTTCGGTTTAGACAGTGAGCATGTCCCTAACCGATTCCGGTTTCTTTAATAACCTTCGTAATTAATTTACCGATTGGTCGCTTAATATATTTCAAAACCAATTCAATTTCAATTTCAATTATAATTCGTAAATCAACCTTTCGTTAGTCATTCTAAATCAATTTCTAAAATTTACATTTCATAAATTCACAATTTCATTCGAAATTTCTATAATTCAATTTCAAAGTTTCAATTTAACACAATTCAAATATTCATTTAATTTCGTATATAATTTCATTCCATAATCATTTAACTTAATTTAATGTTCAAATTGAGTTAAACTCATTTATCGATTTCATTCGATATTCGTTAAATTAATTTGCCCTTAAAACAATTTCAATTAAATTTCCAATTCCTTACATTACTTTCTTAAGTTCAACTTATTACATCATGCTTACAAATTAAATTTAAATTAAAATTTGTCAAATCCAATTCCTTAACTTTCAAATCTTTCATTTGTTCGATAAACGCATTCTATTTCTTATTAAAGACATTCAATTAATTCATTTATTACCTTCGTTACCAATTTCAAAACTCAATTAAAGAAATTAGTTTTCCTTGTTCAAAATTCGATTTTTCTTAATATGCAAATCCAATTCAATTTATTTTAATCATTAAATAATTCAATCTATTCAAATTATCGATAATTTCAAATCTTAATTATTAATCATTTCAAACTTACTTATTAACAATTCCAAAACTTAAACTTAATTATCAAAATTTCAAAACTTAATTCTTAATAATTTCAAACTTCGTTATTAATAATTCCAAATTTAATTATTAATAAATTTCAAGACTTGATTTTTAATAATTCCAATTTAATTATTACTAATTTCAAACTTAATTATTAATAATTTCAAATTTAATTATCAATTAATTCTAAATTTAATTATTACATAATTAAATTTTAATCAATATTCTTTTGTCAATTACGACGTTCATATTTGTTTCAAACTTAAATATTCAAATTTACATTCATTCGAATTTAAATTCCAATTTATTCAAAACCTTAATGTTAGTCAAATAAAACTTTATTTTATTTTAAATCAAAACATTGACCAATCGGGTTTAATTTAATTTTCTATCCTAAGTCACAATTATTTGAGTATTTATCATTTCAACCCGATTCCATTTCAATTCACAATCAAAACATACAAAGGGAACTTGCGGTGTGATAGCTGGGATGGTGTCAAAGTAAATAAACAAGCAATATCATCCATTCACAATAATTTAACAATTTATTTAAATAATCCCGAAATAATTGTATTAATTTACATTTGTTATTTATGCAAATTAATATAATTATTTCTAGAATCTACACTATCATTTCATGTAGATTAAAGATTATTACATTACGGTTTCACATGTCATGCAATTTCAATTTCAAATTTACACTACAACAATTAATCCGATATACGTTCAATGGTTCAAAGTGTATTTAACAAATTTCTACGTGTCAATTAACAATTAAAAGGGTCAATTTTATCTAGTCAAATTTAACATATGAAGGGGTCAAGTTTAACAAATCAAAGTTCGACGTATACAATCCAATTTAATTTGTTAACTATCCTATTCAAATTTTACTTGCAAATTTACTTAAAAATAAAAATTAACATCCAATTCATAGCAATCATTCATCAATTCAAACTTGCATAAGAACATAGTCGTGAAAATTAATTCACCTTCCGTGGATAAAGAAATGGACCCAAAGCAAGAATAAGCACGAATACAGTCGGTAAAATGCGAACAACGGACACTGTAATATCGACAAAAGAAACGATATTAATACAATGAACATTTGTATATAATTTATAAATTTATATAAATGCGCTTACCGACGACGGAGAAAAGAACAAAAGCTGAAGATCAGTGCTGCTGCAAAAAGAAACTCAGTCGGTTGCTTCTACACACAACGAAAAAGAAAAGTCGGTAACTATTTTGGCAACCAGAATAGATATTTGCGTAAATACTTCTACAATATCTAAGAGCTAGTTGAAAGTCTCGGTTGCCCTTTTTATTACACGCCGAGACAAAAAAAAATATGCAGCAGTTTCATCATTTTTTTTGAAATGGCCGTGACTCATGAAACCCAAACTCTTCAATAGTGCATATATTTACGCACCCTTAAACACATGCAGTTACAACTTAAATTCCACCACACAAACACAACCTGCATCCATTTCAAAATAACAATACATGGTTCCCAACCTTTTCGCTCCTTACCCATCTTCTTTATATTTTTATTTTTTATAACAAACTGTCAAAACACGCATACTATCTTCAAAAAAAAAAACTATTTTTTTTTTATCCACCGCAACTTCCATTTCAGCATACCCCCCATGCACCATTTCAACATACCGCAACTTCCATATTTTCCTAGCATACAGCATGCATAGCATTTTGCATGCTTCAGACAACTTAACACATGCACATTTTTATTTTATTTTATAAAACACAACTCAAAATATGCAGCCTCCCCTACATGCAACAATTTGCATTCCCTTTGCAACACGCACTGCACCTTGCCATTTTTTTTTCAAACTCACGCATCCCCCCCCTTCGCATGCAAACACCCTTCCACACACGCATAAATTGCTTCATGAATACGCACACAACTTTCACTCACACAACACCATACACACACACTAACAACACATGCACGCACACACTAAACGCATGCGCGCACACACTCTGGGTTGGAGGCGGTTCAGTGGTGGATCTGGAGATGCAACAGTCTATGGGTTCGAGTGTGTGGTCGGAGAAGTAGTGGAAGGCGAGATGGTCAGTGAAAATGGTTGCGGCCATCGGAGAGGTGGGTGGAGGATGGCACGGGCGGTTCAGTAGTTTGTGAGCAGTGACGTGGAGTGCTGCGAGAGCTTTGCTTATTTCATTTTTAATTTGCAAGCTTTGTTTTTTCACAGAAGAGAAAATATGAAAGAAGAATAAAAAGAAGAGAGGGGAGAGAAGATACCTAAAGAGTTTTGTACGAAAATGAAACAGTTCTGTTTCATATGAATCTTTATAAATTTTAAAATGAAATTAAATGTTACTTTGTAATCCGATACGTCGCTTCCTTTCCCAATGTTATCCCCTAGCTTCCAACCACCCCATTTATTACACCAGCTGAGATTATTATAAAATTTTCAAATTTAAGTGAGTACGGGTTAAGGAGTTTGGGCTGAAATTGTTTACCCGGTCCGTCCAGAATGGTTAAATTAACGCGACGATTCTACGTCGGACAGCGATTGGCACGAATAAATATACCGTTTTGATCAGTGCGACGATGCGCTTCCAACGGTACACAGATTATTGTGATATGATGGTTTTATAAAATTTCGAATTACGCCGCTTAAACTGTACGATTTGCAAAACAATTTAAACGGAGCAGACGATTTCAGTTTTAGACGAAACGAACTACATTACCTTGATCAGAATTTTTTTTACAACATAACTGTGTAAAAATATTTGGATTTGGAAGATAAATTTTACGCAGCTTTATATGGACTGATATACAGTAAAACGCGAACGAAGTTTACTGTAATAATTTCCGACGAGAATTTTTCTATGCTCATATCTAACTAGACGCATGTCATAAATAAAGTTTGGATGTTAATTGAGATCGTTTATAAATTTCAAAATTTTTATATTGAAATGATGGATTTAAGATTTTTAAAATGGGTCGGAAATTCAGGGTCGTTACAATTCGATTTGAAAATGGAATCTTATGTATAATGGACTTCATATAAGTATGATATTTGAAAGTGATTTGAAAAAGGTACTATATGACACATATTTTCGAAGTAAAGATATGGAAGTGCCTTCTGCTTGATATCCGCTCTGTGGCCACATTGTGGATTCATTCTATTATTATTGTCTCTAATTTTGGTTTTCCGAATATGATACTCGAGTGTCCTACCGTAGCGTAACCCATGGTTTTTTTTCCGAGCGCGACTACATAGCGTAATTCACCTGGCTAAGATCGCCTAGGGGTACATATTGTTTCCTAGGGGATCCAAGCATAATTATTGTGTATCCTGTGATCTACGTAGGTCGCATTAGTAGCAAAATCCGCCTGGCTGAGATGGCCTAGGGGTATGGATTGTTTCCTGGGGGATCTAGGCATAACCATCGTGTATCCTACGGTCTACTAGTCATCATGGCGTAATTCGCAGGGCTGAGAAAGCTTACAGATATGGATTGTTTCCTGGGGGATCCAGGTGTAACCATTGTGTATCTGCGATCCATGGTTAGACAAAGGTTTTGGTTGTTTTGTTTGGATTTTACTTTCCATATCTGTTTTTAAAGGTTTTTTCCAGTAATTTCAGTAGGTGTTGAAACAAGTCTACTAAGTACCTGGAGAATCTCTAGCTTTGCCCCTGATCAACACACTGCCAGAGTCTATGGGAACGAGGATAAACTTGTTAAGACATCGAGTTATAAAAGTATTTTGATAAAGTATTACATAAATGATATTTTGATCATTTATTTTACCGTTCTTAATAATTTAAAATGTTTTAAATATTGTCACTTCAAACTAACGAACTTGAAAATGACTATTCATCATATCATAAATTGTTTAAATTGTTATAAATATTAAAAATTCAAATTTAAATTATGTAGTTTTAAATTAATGGTCCATCCTTGTCTTTCAACCTATTTTCCTTCCTAGATATTCCTATTCTCCTATTTTCCCTTCTAGTTGTTCCTATTCCCCACCTTGTTAAGCTTACCTATAACAACAGTTATCATGTATAATTTTAATCTTCTTGTCATCTTATGTTAATCGTATTTCATTCTATCTTTTCCTATGTTTTCCGTACTTTGTTCCTTTTCGGGGACGAAAAGTTTTGAGTGGGGGAGTGTAACAACCTTGTATTTTGTGATTATTTTCATTGTATATTTTAATTATTTTAAATTGAATTTCTGATTTAAAAACTTTATTTTATTTATTAAAATGGATAAATTTTGTTATTTTAAATATAAATTTTGATTTTTGTGTGAATTATAATTCCGAACCTGAATAAATAGAATATTTTCCATAATTGTGAATTTTGGTCAATATGGTCAAACTTTGACATTTAAATTTAAAATTTAAAATTTTGAATTTTTGAATTTTATCTTTATTTATGAAAGTAAATTAAATTTCAAGTATAATGCTTTTTGTTTCGTTGAAATCCGATTAATATTGTGAAAGTTATGCTTTTTATACTATTGTGTGTAAATTTTTTTATTTAACAAAAATTATTTATTTTAATTTATAAAAATAATATTTTTGTTTGTAAAATCGTATTCTAATTTGTGTAACATGATATGTTATGCATATATTTTATTTTTAAAACAATTTTAAAGTATAGTTATAATTTTTCAAATGTTGATTGTATATTGTTTTCAACTTTTAAATTCTAGTTTCAAGCTATGGAAAGATAATTATGTGCTGACTTTTAGGTGAAATGTAATGTTCATTCATAATAAAAAAACTCTTGAGAAGTTCAAATGTTGTATTGGCGTTAATTATATATTGAAATGTTGTTTATAAAGCCTATGTATGGATTGCTTTAGCTGTACTGAATATAAGTGAAATTTGGACCTAAATTTTTTGTACTGGTGACCACCATTTGCCGCAAGCTGAAAATAAAGGCAGTAAATCAATCATGACTTCCTATTTGGCTATGTAACAGTTTGCCTACTCGATTCCTAAATGTCGACTTTAATACATCCACAGTATTCATGTGTCGAGCACTCTAGTGCTATTATTAGTGTAAATGAAAAGAAAAGGAAACATAATAAAAAAGAAGAAACACAATATCAGAATCACATGGCAGAACAATAACATATAATATCAAGAGGAAATATAAATTGTCACTTTAGGAGATATAGCATTTCAGAGCTACAAGTCTAAGTACTGTTATAAGGCAGGACAATTATAATAGATGTCCTTACAATTGCTAATATATACACGATAGTAATGCACCGGAAATAAAAATACTATAATAGGTGAAACGTCCTGCTCATCTCATTGAGCTGCAAAGAACATCCACGAAAACCTACCATTTTCAAACTGCTCAAAAGTCCACTCGAGGGATTGAGGGAAAAATAAAACCACAAGTCAAACCTAAGTCTGGTGTGAGAAACTCAAGAAAAGCCCAAATAATGTAACAACACCTTTTTAGACAATCTGAATCACTAGAATCGTTTTCCGCTAAAAAGATCCAATCATCTAATAAGTATGTGTTGCAATTTAATAAATAATGTCTAGAGTATAAAATATAAATCAGGAATAGCTTTGTTGAGTCTACACCACAATAGTATTAGGTATACCATCAATACTGCTAAGGCATGTTTGCATATATATGGATTTCTACTAGAGGTCCCCTTAGTACGTCGAGAATAGTCCTTCTAGCAAGAGTCAAAGATGTCCTTTCAAGTAGTGTTTATCTCTAGTTAAAATATACCGTATAAAAATATAGGTGGTCTACAAACGATCATGTGACACTGAGTATCGTCACTCTCGCGTACACATTCGAAAGTATTACTATTTATAAAGTTGATATACCCTTGGTTAGCTAAACCCCGGTTCATTCCCCTTACTTTGGTTTCTATCACTATCAATGGTGAATTCATGTTCAACATCTCATTATACAGGTCATCGTCACTCGAATGGATCTCCAATATCTTCCTATATTACAACATCTCGAACAGTCCACGAATTCCTACATGGATTCCAACATCTCAAACAGATCACAAATCTCTACAAGGGTTTGAAGATCTCAAACATATCTCGAATCTCTACACAGATTCCATCACAAGTCCTCCAATAAATGCTAACGTTTTCCTCTCTTTTGGGATCACCCTTAATATAGATAGTCCCACATGATAGTACCGTTTAAAATGTTAACGATGACACCTCCCTTGGACTTAACCCTAGGTTAGAAAGTGCAACTCCATAACATTTCACTTCATAATCACTTCTAGGATATAGATCATCTATATAGTTTTGAAGTGGTTACAGTTTATCTCATAAGTACACTCCTCCGCTATCGAATGCTCTTAAGCCAATAGATAGATCGTCGATTAACTTAACCCCAATTCTTTCAAAAATAAATAGACAATACATGAGGGTAGCGATCATCTTATATCTGAATGTATTTCCTTATCATTTGTTCTAGAAGAGTAAGATGGGTTTATACGTATAATATAGCATTACCTAACTAACTATACCGTATAACCCTCGTATTTCTTTAGATATTTCTTAAGTTATTTTGGTCAAATTCAACAACAATGAGAACGATCGTATATGAAAACTAGGTCTCATATACTTATCATGTTTTTAACCTTCTCAACCTACATTATCCCTTGATCGAAAGTGAAGCTGGTAGGTTAAAGCATTGTTGCTTCTACAACTTACTGGAACATCAGCCTTAATTGTCAAAGATAGAACAAATCTACTTTGTCGGCTTTTAGTGCTAAGTACACGACTAAATACTCTCTATAGACAAGTAAGCACACAAAGCACGATTAAGTCGAACACAACACGATTAAATCAGATAATACCTTTTCCACTCGTACAACCACTTCTATAGCTTTTCAAACCTTGATATTATTACAGTAATAAGTAAACATATTTTTAATTATTAAAAAGGAAAAGAAACCCTTAAGGATGTCTTCCAAAGCTAACTTTAAAAATCATCGAACACAAGGCATTTTCAAATTGTATCCATAACGACCTATTCGCTTCTAACTTTTAAAAATTTGTTTCACAAGTTTTATAATTTTTCAAACCATTTCTTCACTATCCTATATACCAATATATGCATATAGAAAAACTAAAATATCTCATATCACAATATATTATGATATAGCCAATTTGAAAAGTTTAAAGCAAGGGAATTTCAAAGTGCGCTTATAGCGACTATCGCTATACATACACTTTAATATTCACAATAATTTAACATACAATCCAACCAAAAATGTAAACACAAAGTCTAGACCACGATACATGTTTTAGAGGGTAACTGAAGTGAAGATACACAACATAAAGTTGTCATTTTCGTTCAAAAGCAAGTAAGATCCAAAAGTTACAACCTTAATTAGTTAACTTTAACTTTATATTTCACAATAAAACACATACACACACACAATATATCCCATTCAATGGTAAGCAAACTCACTTAAATGCATTTTAACACAAAGATAAGCACACAAAAATCATATGAACACTTCCTACCATCACCAAAATCCAAAGCATCCACTTTTAGTCCATTTTAGTGCTCGGCAATGCTCTCGACCCCTTCCTCGTTTTGCCCATGACCCAAATGGGTTTGAGGTTTGTGCTTTACTTCTTCCACTTTGACTTGCTCTTCATGATTCCTCAAGTGATCTGAGGCTATGGTTAATTTTAAAAGGATTTGTAGTTTATTTTATATGAGTTTAGAAGATTAAGAGGAGAAAGAAGATTATGAATGTTGAATATGTTAGTATATGATTTTTGTTTGTTGATAATAAACGTGTATATGTATATTCAATTAAATGTATTTGTTAATGCACTGTTTTATTTTTCACACAATAAAATATATATTTGCTGAATAAAATAAATAACATAGAATTTAAATTCAAACAGATATTTTATTCAAACAAATATTTTAACAATTTTGAATATTACAAATTTTTGCTCTCACTATGTATACAAAATTTCAATTACAATACATTTTAATTTATACAACAATCCTCACTACATATCGCTCATTCACTCGTATTTATCTTCAACTATAATCTAGACTGAATCCAGCATATGAGTTATCTGCAAAATAAACACTGATGCGGTAAAATTGGAAAACAAATATTTGTGCAGTGTAAAATAAAATGTGTTTTTTAAAATATTATTTGGCACGGCTATTTAGGTTGATTCGTCATCATATTCATTTTGAATTCATCATACACGAACGACTTATGACATGTACAGTGTATCATTGTATATGCCATAAGGTCGTGCACACCAATGTACACTTGATAAAATTACAGGGATAGGTGAGCACAAGGTCAATCCCAATCAAATGTTGGATTCAAATAAAGTACAAATGAAGTCACGATATGAGCATAAGGTCGAACCCGAGCCAACGCTATGTTCAACTCAGGTGCAATATAAAAACAAAAAAATAGAATGGTCAAGTTTAATGACTGGAGCAAACCTCAACCAAAAAATTTAGTGAGCACACATGAAGAGAAGCTCAAGTTAACACAACATCTTTAACAAGTTCTCAAGTACAAAATGTACAAAATCAGTGCAGTAAAGACCAGATTCATGTGGAACAAGTGAAGACATTGAAACAAATGCAAACTTGCTCGAAGCAAATGTATACAAGTGCAAAGCAACATAATCAAATAGTGAAACAGAGGCTCGAAGCTGCATATGGTCGGGTGCAAAGAATCATGTCAACTAGAATAAAATGTCTAAAAATAAAGATCATCAAGGATGCAACTCAACTCAGACCAGAGCAATGTATACATGAATAAAACAATGCAGTAAAGCTCTGGAATAAAATCAAAGACAACTAGATCATGGAAAAGTCTCAACAACATTTATACACACACATGCAATGCATGTGTACACATGGTTACATGCAATAGAGGCCACAACCAGTCCAGTTCAAATGTACAGCACGGCATAAAGGCATATACCACACTCAAGTAAACATGAAGACTCAAATGTATCAAGACTCCAAGCATGTAAATACAAAGTAGTTTTTCAAATCAATAATCAATACAAACTCAAGTGTGCATAAGCAAGCTTCAAAAGGTACCAGACTCCAGTGAATCAAGTACATCAAATCAGAAGCAGTGCATTTTAACAAATACACAACATTATAGTGTAGACTGCACAGCCAAACTAAAACAACACATGAAAATACACAAGATTCAGGACTAGGACATATAACATGAATATGTACATGAATTTCAAAATCATTACAGTCATGAATGTAGACATCAGATGAGCAAATGTTGGCCAGAGCTACAAAATATATATGTATGCATATTATACACATATTAGCACAAGTACAAATATGAAAGACCAAATACCAATATCACATTCGAACAAAGCCTCAACAGTACAGTTCAAATGAAACAGCTACCAGAGTTCATCAGGTTAGAAGCAACTATTGGTTACAGTTTCCAAACAAAGTCAGTGTTAAGCCAAGAATCGAAACCGTGGTGGCCAAGGATTCCAACAAGTTCAAATTATCACAAATCAAGCCGAAGTCAAAGTAGAAATTCACGGTACCAAATCCAGAGAAATTGCAAACCGTGATATTCAAGTAAACACAAAATATATGAATTAAAGAAGTCAGAAAACATCATAAGCATCCAAACGAAAATCAGCAGCCAAGGACGAATTCAAATAAATTAATACGAATGAAATTATAGGAATTCAAATCCTATATAATCCATATCGTCATCAGCATGGAAAGCTATTCGGGTTTAAGCAATATCATAGAGAAAAGCATCAATAAGGAACTAGAATCAAGTGGAGTACAATATAAATCGAAAAGGGGACAAACGTACCAATTCTATTCAAAGCATCATTAGGTCTCGACTTTGCAGCCACAAGCAATCACTGATAGAAGAAAGCATTTGAAGCATCAGGAATCATTCAACTTAGCAGAGACTTTATCACGAAGCCCTAAATTCATAAGGGGAAACAAGACAAACATTATCACAAACAAAAAGGATAGCGAGCCGAAGAAATATAAAAGGAAAAGAGCAGAGGATATTTTTTATCACTCAAATTTTTTTTGGGTCGACTTATAATTACTTGGGCTTTAATTTGTAAAATTAGGGTTTTGTGTTTTTTAATTTTTTTTAATTTGCATTTAGTTTTTAAACTTTTGTACAGTCTAGTCGTGTGACTAGGGGACGAACTACGGTGGTGTAGTTCGAGAATTCGCAACTCAGTGGCTGAGTTATGGCAGGGTTTTGAGCGTAGAGTTAGGTTAATCGATAGCGGGTGTCATGAGTTTACGTGTGTAAGTGTCTGACTACTTAATTTCTAGTAGAAACCTTGGGGGCAGCATGTAGACAGGGTTCTGCCAAAGCTGGGTAAATCTATGTTGTTCTATTTCTGTTTTTATATGCTTTTATTATCTATTTTGCTATTATCAATGCTCAATTATTTTATATATTTCTACATTAGTTTTTATAATTAATAGTATCACCATATTCACTCCCCTTCTAGGGTGAAATCGATCCTACAATGAACACTTAGGAATTTTTGCTTAAAATCTTAGCAAAAATATAATAAAACAAAGGAAATAAGTTACAAGGACTTAATAAGTGGAAAATGACCTTTTCATATGTGCACATACTTTCACCAGTCCACCTTTACATCTTTTATTTAACCCAAAAGACTTTCCTTAAATGCTCATTTTTCAAAATATCTTTCTTACGTAATTCTTTACCTTATTTTTGTTAACCTAAACTTGCAAAATATTTTTATATGCTAATAATTACACATTAAAATATTAGGAAAGTGTAACAAATTCGAACAACTTATATTGAGTAAACATATGTTTGTCGATAAAACAATTTTCGATTATATTATCGATATTTCTTCAAACTATTTATTATTTTAACATTTCTCAAAAACAAGTTCACCATCGTTTCTCGTTAATAAGAAGGGGTTAACAAGGTTATTAAACCAATTTAATCAAATTAAATTCAATATTAAAATACTTAAATAATCCAAATATTTAAATACGAAGTGTTCAAAATTTCGGGTCGTTACACATTAAGATCATCGCCAAGAACTAGTGGTAGTAGTTGTTGAATATGCTAGTATATGATTTTTGTTTGATGATAATAAACATATATATATATATATTCATTTAAATGTATTTGCTGTTGTACCATTCTATTTTCATATAATTGAATAAATATTTGCTCAATAAAATAAATAACATAGAATTTAAATTCAAAAACACGTCTTATTCAAACAAATATTTTATTACAATTATGAATAGTACAAATTTGAGCTCTCACTATATATGCACAATTTCAATTACAATACAGTTTTGATTACATCACAATTTTCAATTTACATTTGCACCTCACTACATTTCACTTATTCAATCATATAACTCTTCAACTCTATTCCACACTGAATCCAGCATCTGAGTATCTGCAACATACACACTGATGTAGTAAAATTGAAAGGGAAATATTTTTTAGTGTAAAATAAAGTTTGTATTTTTAAAATATTATATGCCTCAGTTATTTGGGTTGTTCGTCATCATATTTAATTTTGAATTCATCAAACACGAACAACCGATAACATGCACCGTGTGTCACTATACATACCATAAGGCCGTGCTATACACTTGATAAAACTGCAGGGATGGGTGAGCACAAGGTCAAACCCAATCAAAAGCCGGGTTCAACTCAAGTGAAATACAAATAAAGTCACGATATTAGCACAATGTCAAAACTGAGCTTTGAGCAGGATTCAATACCGGTGCAAGTTCAATAAAATGGTCAAGAGAAATAAGAGCAAACCAAATCAACATGATGTAAATGAAACAGTGAACTATGCATACGTAGTTTGATCAGATCAACTTAAATCTCGAAGATCAATGAAGAATCAGACAAGAACATAACTACACAAGGGTAAACATCAAGTTCAAAGCACATGCACATCTAAAAAGCTTCAGAATGCATGAACTAGGCCCAAATGTACATGAACACATATCAACAGTCAATGGTGAAGCCTCGGCAGTCAATGGTGAAGCCTCAACACTCAAAGGTTCAAATGTCATATAAACTCAAGTGTACACATATATGGTGGATAGCATAACAACCATATGCAAGCAATCAAACAGCCTCAAACAATGAAGGCCACAAATTTAAACCAGTCAACACAACATGGAAGCAAATGCAAAAATCCAGACCAGACTTCAAGATTCAGTGCACAACAGACCGCACGATCAAAGTAAAATACCAAAAAATGAACACACGAGTCAATGCCACAGAGATGAACCAGGTAAGGCACAAGTTCAAGACTCATGTGGAACACATGAAGTACATGATGCCGTAAAACAGTGAATGCACACCTCAAATGCCATATGAAATAAGACTGCATCAAGAAACCAAACTTATATGCATGCATACAACTCAACTTCAACATGCTTGCCTAACCGAGCAGGGAATCAGACTCAAGTAAATCATCACAGAAAAATGCATTGACCAGCAACTCCAAGCAAACTCAAATATCATATGCACTGGCTCAAAAGAAATGCAACATGAAGATGGAGTGAGTGGATGAATACATATGAATCAGGTTGCAAATGCCACAGTGACTTCAACATCAAACCACACAAATTGATATGCATAGTGTAACCCAAATGCTTTCAGACTTCATATATGCATATGTTTGCACATATATGCACACAGTCAGACATACTAGAAAAACAAGTACATGTACACAAGTAAAACTGGTAAGATGAATAAAATGAACAAAGACAGAGAAGTCGAAGTCATAGCACAAAAATTGGAACCAAGTCATAAGAAACAAATACAAAATCTAAATGGCCAATATCAAAAACATAAAGATTGAAACTAAAGTCAAGTTTAAATGCCACAAAATCAAAGACGTGATGACCAAGGAAAAGATCGAAAAAGACAAAGTCAAAGCCGTAATAACCAAGTTAAACAAGCAACGAAAATATACAAATTGAAAAGGTCAAAAATCATCACAAGCATCCAAACGAAAATCAGTGGCTAAGCAATAATTCAAATAAAATATATACAAATGAAATTATAGGAATTCGAATCCTATATAACCCAATCATCATCTCCATACAAAGGCATCGAGTTCAAGAAAATTAACTAGTAAAGGATAGAGCATAGAACACATACCAAATTCTGTTCAAACTCAATCGAATTGAAGCAGCCGTGTGCGAATCGAAGAAACAATCGATTGCTGAAGAAAATAAGAGCAATAGCCATTGTAATTGATCAACAATCAGTCATTGTCTTCAATTTTCTCAAAACCCTAATTATCTTAAAGAGGAACGAACGAAGAGGAACAAAGAAGGAAGCAGCCATTTTTAGCAATGAAAGGATACCAACTGATAGTATAAAAGAATAACATGGATAACTTTTTCAATCACTTAATATTTTTAGGCCGGTTATTTTAAATAGTTATGGGATTTAGTTTATGAATTATGGTTTCATTGTTTTAAGTTTGTATTTCTCTTTTAAACATTTGTAAAGTTTATTCGTGTGACCAATAGACGAACTACGGTGGTGTAGTTCGAGAATTCGTGACTCAGTGGCTGAGTTGTGGTAGGATTTTGAGCATAGAGTTAGGTTAGTCGATAGTGGGTGTCACGAGTTTATGTGTGCAAGATTCTAACTACTTAATTTCTAGTAGAAACCTTAGGGGCAGCACTTAGGCAGGGTTTTCCCGAAACTGGGTAAATCTATTTGTTCTATATTCTGCTATTATCTATGCTGCTATAATTCTGCTATATCTGTGTTGTAATTATTTTATTTAAATTTCCGCAATAATTTTTATAATTTATAGTAGCACCCTATTCATCCCCCTCTACGGTGAAATTGATCCTACAAGTGGTATAAGAGCTAGGAACAAAAGATAATTTTTATTTTAAAATTTTTTTGATTTATTTTCAAAAACCAATTCTTGTTTCAAAAATTTAAAATTTTAAAATGGCTTCTTTTAATAATGCTTTTGCCGAGGGTCGGTCCATAGTTAGACCACCAATGTTCAATGGTGAATATGCTTACTGGAAAAATAGAATGAAATTTTTTTGAAAAACCATTAATGCTTGGAATATAGTTGAGACATGATATAGGACACCAACTATAGTGGTAAATAATCAAGAAATTGAAAAGTCGATGGATCAATGGACATATCTAGAAAATAAACTATAGAGTGCTAATGCTAAAGCTACGAATTCTATTATATGTTCATTGGATCAAATTGAATTTAATCTTGTCTCACATTGTCTAACTACGCAAGAAGTATGACACATACCAGAAGCGACTCATGGATGAACATCTCAAGTCAAGGAATCTCGCCTTGCCATGTTGAGTAGCAAATATGATAATTTCACAATGGCCAAGGAAGAAAATGTCAAAGAGATGTACGGACGACTTTCCAATATTGTATACAAATCAAAAGCTCACAGAAATCTCACCACTTATTTCCTAGAAATGAAATTCAAGGAAGAACGAGAAGGAGGTGATACTCGAAAGAATCAATATCTCTTAAAGCAACAACAAAAAGTGATGATGAAGATGATGGAGCAGCCGAATTGGCACCGATAATAAAGAGATTCAAAAAGTGGAATCACAGATATGGAAATCTAGTTCTAAATCAACAATTAAAAATCAAAATAGTCAAAGTACTAGACAACCTAGAAGTGCGGGAAAACATCTGTCACAAGTGCAACAAACCCGGTCACATCAAGCCCAATTGTCCTCGAAATCGCCTCGGCCAAAAAAGAAATAAAAAAGGAGAGGTTTTGCTGCCACATGGAATAAAAGTGATAATAAAAGAACTAGCGGTAAGTGTGAAAAAGTAGATCTGTGCCTTCGAGGTGATATAACTGATAGCGACGATGACGAGCCAACCGAGGTATCAAAACTTACTCGCTCAGAATCACTTATATATGTCCAAGAAGTAAATGGCTGTTTTGAATGATTTTGGGAGAAATATGCCAAAAATGAATCACAAAGAAATTCTTTGATAGATTTAAATTAACAGCTTGATAATTGGTTAAAAATTATCAAAGCAAGAGACCTAAGTGTGATAAGTTTCCATCACTCGAAGAAGAGATTAAAAAATCAGAAATTAAAATTAAATCGCTTGAAAATGAAATTCTGATTTTAAAAGAAAGTGAAAACAAAAGGAGTGAAAATTCTATTAAAAGGTGCCGACATTTATTAAATAAAAAGGAATCTCTCAAAACACAAGTCCAACAATTGTCTACAACTTTAATTTTTTTTTCCAAAAGTGAAAGATCACTAAATATGCTAATAGGAAAACAAACAGTCAATATTGATAGACAAGGACTTGGATATAATCAAACTGAACTTGTTAGAAGAAAAATTAATCAAGTCAAATCCAAGTGCATAATTTTCAGAAAAATTGGACACAATCAAAGTATTTGTTGGTATAGAACCAAACACGTGAAATCAATTCCAATTTGGGTTCCAAAAGGCACTAATATAAAATCCCTCAAAGTCAAACAAAAATAGGTGCCAAAAGGAACAAATATAAATAGTTTTGGGTCTACTCAAACATATTTTTTAAAATCTTTTGCCACTAACAACCATGGACCTATAAAAACAAATAGGTCACAAAAATCTTTTATCGTGTATGTGTGGTGGCAGGCTAAGGAACTGTGTTATCTGGATTCTGGCTATTCCAGGCACACAATGAGCTACAAATCAAAGTCCCTTAGCCAGGTACAAAGGTCGCAGAATCACAATGGGTAACAAATGAAAACTTATTCGTGAAGGTAAAATAGATAACGGTATAATTATTTTGAACGAAATATTAAATGTGAAAATTTGCACCATAGTCTGATTAAATTCTGCCAGTTATGTGACAAAAAAATAAATGTTGATTTTGATTCTGACTTATTCTTATTTGATATGTTCTTATTTGACTTGTTCTTATTTTTTGGTTCTGATCATCATTTCGTTCTTGAACTAGTTTATATAGATGCGTTTGTACTAATGATGGTGTTTTATTGATTGCATTACCCATGATACAAGTGGATATATTTGTTTATCTTATCTGACACTATGTTCACTGTTTGTTTATTTGCATGGTTTCAATTTAAATTCAAAAGAGTTTCATTTAAAAGCTATTAAAAATGATCTTAAGGTATTTGTTACACATTTCACGGTCAAGTCTATAACATCCAACCATTGATAATCATGAGTCAACAAGAAATTCAGATACAGATTACATTGGTGATCTAGTTGATAGAAAATTACTAGTGGAACGTGTTTTATCAAGAGACATTCATTAGCTACATCACATTTTCAAAGAAAATATCTGCATATTTTTCATTTCAACTGATTTTCGAATTAGCAGACATTTTTCTTTTAAAATCTCTTCTAGAAATTTTTTTGACCTTGTTTTAGATTAGCAATTTAAGAAAATTTGATTTTGTAATTATTTTTGGATTTCATCTTAAATGACTACATTAACTAATCTAACTCAACACTGATTATCGAAAAAGATAAATAGTGATTGAAAAAGTGATGAATGCTGATATTAATCATATATTATAACTTGAGACAATATAATTAGTAAATTTCTTTAGAAATTTAATCAAGAGTTATAAAAACTTTTATTGGTAAAAATTCCAGGACGATTTCTATTTCTATCATATTTCTATCGACCATCACTCATCAAAAACCAATATAGTTTCTCAATATGTGGTATTTCAAATGGGAAATTATTCTTTTTTATTTCATTATTTTTTTAGCCGTAAAAATATCCAAAGTATTCCCTCTCATTTAAAAGTCCACACGGTTATGCATAGTTGAATTACTTGGAATTTTTGATTATGTGCTTTCATGCTCATTAAAAGTCCTCACAGTTATGCATGAATGGAACTCATATCAAAATTGATTATTAAATAGACAAGTTGATTCTGATCCTATTTAATAGTCCTCACGGTTATGCATGGTTATAAGATACTTGAATTCATTTTAAAAAATAAATAAGGAATACTACTAATCTCATTTAAAAGTCCTAGCTGTTATGCATGGTTAGTAGATATTCAAATTCCTGATATAAATATACCACAAATAGACACAACTATATGGTTTTATATGATGACATCGTCCCTATCACTCTAAACTGGAATATCCATCAAACAGAGTATATATGATTTTTGTTTGATTTTTTATTGAAAGTTAATATTTATATTCAATTGGGCATTAATGTTGTATTAATGTCTTTCACTTTATCTCTATTTTCTAACACTATTACTCTTTTGCTGATAACAAAAGGGGAAGACAAGGTTAAGATTTTGGCAAATAAAGGTCAAGTATCATTTGTATTTGCATCTAGGCTCATTTGCATATTATTATTTATTTTCATGCATATATGAACGGGGAGCTTTGTTGTAGAGTGGAAGCATTCAAATAAGGGAGCAAACTGAATGATCAAATACATTTAATAAATTCAAAATCTTAAGTATATGTTTGTTATCATCAAAAGGGAGAGATTGTTGAATATGCTAATATATGATTTTTGTTTTATGATAAGAAACGTATGTGTGTATATATTCATTTGAATGCGTTTGTTATTGTACTATTTTATTTTTACATAATTGAATAAATATTTGTTGAATAAAATTAATAGCACAGAATTTAAATTCAAACAGATATTTTATTCAAATAAATATGTTACTACAATTTTGAATAATACAAATTTCAGCTCTCACTATATATATATACACACAATTTCAATTATAATACAATTTTGATTACATCACAATTTTAAATTTACATTTATACCTCACTACATTTCACTCATTCACTTGTATTACTTTTCAATTCTATTCCAGATTGAATCTAGCATCTGAGTTATCTGCAAAATACACACTGAAGTAGTAAAATTGAAAAGGAAATATTTTGGCAGTGCAAAATGAAATATGTATTTTGAAAATATTATATGCCTCAGTTATTTAGGTTGTTCGTCATCATATTTAATTTTGAATTCATCAAACACGAACAACCTATGACATGCATAGTGTATCACTGTACATGCCACATGGCCGTGCACACCGACATACACTTGATAAAACTGCTGGGATAGGTGAGCACAAGGTCAAACCCAATCAAAAGTCGGGTTCTACTCAAGTGAAATACAAATAAAGTCACGATATTAGAACAAGGTCAAACCTGAGCTTTAAGATGGATTCAGCACAATTGCAATTTCAATAAAATGGTCAAGAGAAATAAGACCAGACCCAAATCAACATGAAGTATATGAAATAGTAAACTACATATATATAGTGTGACTAGATCAACTTAAATGTCAAAGATCAATGAAGATTTAGACATGAACATAACTATACAAGCGTAAACATCATGTTCAAAGCATATGCACATCTACAAAGCTTGAGAACGCATGAATAGGCCCAAATGTACATGAAATCATGTCAACAATCAATGAGGAAGCCTCATCAGTCAATGGTGAAGCCTTAATAGTCAAAGGTTAAAATGTCATACAAACTCAAGTGTACATATATATGGTGGACATCACCACAACCATATGCAAGCAATCAAGAAGCCTCAAAAATGAAGGCCACAAATTTAAACCAGTCAACACAAAATGGAAGCAAATGCAAAAATCTAGACCAGACTTCAAGATGCAGTGCACAACAGACTGCACAATCAAAGTGAAATACCAACAAATGAACACATGAGTCAATGCTACAGAGATGAACCAGATAAGGTACAAGCTCATAACTCTTGTGGAACACATGAAGTACATGATGTGGTAAAATAGTGAATGCACACCTCAAATGTCATATGAAACAAGACTACATCAAAAAACCAAACTTATATGCATGCATACAACTCAACTTCAACATGCTCACATAACAGAGTAGCGAATCAGACTCTAGTAAATCGTCATACAAAAATGCAATGAACGGAGGCAACTCTAAGCAGACTCAAATATCATATGAACTGGCTCAAAAGAAATGGCACATGGAGATGGAGTGAGTGGATGAATACATATGCATCATGTCGCAAATGCCGCAGTGACTTCAACATCAAACCAGACAAGTTGATATGCAGACAGTAACACAAATGTTTTTAGACTTCATATATACATATCTTTGCACATATATACACGCAGTCAGACATGCCAGACAAACAAGTACAGGTGCACAGGTGAAACTGGTAACATGAATAAAATATACAAAGACAGAGAAGCCGAAGTCATAGCACAAAAATTGGAACCAAGTCATAAGAAACAATTACAAAATCTAAGTGGCTGATATCAACGGCATAAAGATCGGAACCAAAGCCAAGTTTAAATGTCACAAAATCAAAGAAGTGATGACCAAGGAAAAGATTGAGCAAGCCAAAGTCGAAGCTGTAATAACCAAGTTAAACAAGTAACGAAAATATATAAATTGAAAAGGTCATAAATCATCACAAGCATTCAAATGAAAATAAGTGGCCGAGCAAAATTCAAATAAAATATATACAAATGAAACTATAGGAATTCAAATCCTATATAACCCAATCATCATTGGCACACGAAGGCATCGAGTTCAAGAAAATTAACCGGTAAAGCAAAGAGCATAAAACACATACCAAATTCTGTTCGAACTCGATTGATTTGAACCAGCCATGTGCGAATTGAAGAAACAGTTGATTGTCGAAGCAAATCAGAGCAATAGCCAATGTAATTGACCAACAATCAGTCGTCGTCTTTAATTTTCTCAGAAACCCTAATTATCTTAAAGAGGAAGGAATGAGGAGGAGCAAAGAAGGAATCAGCCATTTTCAGCAAAGAAAGGATACCGTCCGATAGCAAAAAATAAAAAACGGGGATAACTTTTTCAATCACTTAACATATTTAATATGGCCGGTTATCATAAATAGTTGTGGGCTTTAGTTTATAAATTAAGGTTTCATTGTTTTTAATTTGTATTTCTGTTTTAAATGTTTATAAGTCTAGTCGTGTGACTAGGGGATAAACTACGGTGGTGTAGTTCGAGAATTCGCAACTCAGTGGCTGAGTTGTGGTAGGGTTTTGAGCGTAGAGTCAGGTTAGTCAATAGTGGGTGTCGTGAATTTACGTGTGTGAGCATCTGACTACTTAATTTCTAGTAGAAACGTTGGGGGCAGCACGTGGGTAGGTTTTTGCCGAAGCTGGATAAATCTGTGTTCTATATTCTGCTTTTAATAATCTGCTATTATCTGTGCTGCTATAATTCTATTACAGCTACGTTGCAATTATTTTATATAAACTTTTGCAATAATTTTTATAATTAATAGTATCACCCTACTCACCCCCTCTAGGGTGAAATCGATCATACAAGTGGTATAAGAGCTAGGAACAAAAGCTAATTTTTATTTTAAAATTCTTTTAATTTGTTTTCAAAAACCAATTCTTGTTTCAAAATTTTAAAATTTTAAAATGTCTTCTTTTAATAATGCTTTTGCTACGGGTCAGTCCATTGTTAGACCACCAATGTTCAACGGTGAATATGCTTACTAGAAAAATAGAATGAAAATTTTTCTAAAAAACATTGATTCTAAGGGTCAAAGAGATGTACGGACAACTTTCCAATATTTTATACAAATCAAAACCTCTCAGATATCTCACCAATTATGAGCTAGAATTGAAATTCAAGGAAGAACGAGAAGGAGGTGATACTCGAAAGAAATCAATAGCTCTTAAAGGAACAACAAAAAGTGACGACGACGACGATGATGGAGCAGCCGAATTAGCACTGATAATAAAGAGATTCAAAAAGTGGAATCATAGATACGGAAATCCAATTCTAAATCAACAATTAAAAAGCAAAATAGTCAAAGTACTAGACAACCCAGAAGAGCCGGAGATCATCTGTCACAAATGTAACAAACCCAGTCACATCAAGCCCAATTGTCCTTGAAATCAACTCTATCAAGAAAAGAAATAAAAAAAGAGAAGTTTTGTAGCCACTGGAATAAAAGTGACAATAAAAGCACTAGTAGTGAGTGTGAAAAAGTAGATCCGTGCCTTCGAGGTGGTATAACTGATAGCGACGTTGACGAGCCAAGCGAGGTATCAAAACTTACTCACTAGAATTACTTATATATGTCTACGAAGTAAATGGCTGTTTTGGACGATTTAGGGAGAAATATGCCAAAATTGAATCAGAAAGAGATATTTGATAGATTTAAATAAACAGCTTGATCAATCGGTTAAAAACAATCAAAGCAAGAGCCCTATGTGTGATAAGTGTAACGACCCTAGATTTTAATTTGATTTAAATTGATAATTAAATGAAAGTTGTATAAAATATATGTGTATATAGAGAAATATAAAACAATAATTTTTAAAGTAAAATTTATGATAAATATTTAAACTAAAAATAGAAATAAAAATTTAAATAAATGGTTTTAAAAATAAATAAAAATAGAAATGTGTTCCTATGACAAAATAACAATACAAAGTAATAAAATATATGTAGGCAATAAAATGTACATAAAGTAAGAGCAAGAATATAAAACAAAGTAAAGTAACAAAACAAAAAGTAAAGTAAACAAAATAAAGTAAAATTACAAACAAATGTAAGCATACAAACATAATTAAAATAGAAAATTATTTGCAATACAAAGTAAACAAGACAAAAGAAAAAGTTAATACATATATGCGGGCAAATAGAAAGTAGTATAAAAACAAAACAAAGTATGTGGCCTGGAAACAAACTAAATAATGCTAGCATACAAGGAAAGGTATCATCTATAAAAAAATAGCATAGGCTGTAAATCAAACTATACAAGCATGTAATGCCATCTTCCCAGCATGTACTAAAGCAATTAATACATTACACCTCTAGCATTGAATGCAAGCCATGACTTGTTGTACAAAATGAAAACAGCCTGTAAAACTTCTTTTATATATATCCATCTTCCATTTCATTTCGTTCATCAAACTAAACAAGAGACAGTATCAAGCTTGAAAACCAAATCTACACAACCTAGAAAAAAAAAATCTGCAAGCAGTATAAATCAAAACAGTTTGGCAAATAGAAAATACTGGAAAGCAAAACATGCTCTGTTCCTATTTCTGGAAAAAGAAAAAAAAATCAGGTGAGTAACTAAACTAAGATCCAACTAAGTGAATCTATATTTGATGATTGATATGTCTGAGTTTGGAGTTGGTTAGTATGCGTATATACACATAAATTGTTCTCTGTCTATATATGTATGCAGAGGGGTATGCCTGTATATATTGAGACTTTTTGTTTAAGAGCATATGGTTTGATAAACAAATTTAAATATCAGATTACTTGATCTTTGTCAGGTTTTGTTTCCAAAAGCAAATAGGCTTGATTAAGTATTAGTTATTGTTAAAAAAAAAAATAGTACAAGTAAATTATAAACATACAGGTTGGGAGAAAACTTGATTTTAACAGAGCAAACTCAAATATGTGATAATTTCGAATGATATAAAACATCGATTCAAATATATAAATTGAAACTGCATTCGAAAATAAGATTTTTAGGACAAAAATCAAGAATTTTAATACTGCATTGAAAACAAAAATTGGGTTTACTTGGAAATTGCATTTGAGGCACTCTCTGGTGATCTCGGTGTTGAGGGGGGTTGTGGTTCTCTGGGATGGTAGAGGAGCGATCAGGGGTTCGGGGAAAAATAGTGGGAGGTGATGGAAGTGACGGTGGCGTCGGCGGTGATGTTTTCTTTTCTGTAGACCTAGTTTTGTAAGGTCGAATTTTTTTGGTTCGTTCGTCCTATGGGAAGCATCGAGTTCGACACGTCTGTGGGGGATAGTAGAGGGAAGTACGGCGAGTGGATTGCCGGAGTTTGGTGGTGAACAGTGGTCGGAGCTCGGAGAACTTGGCGTTGACAGGGTTGAGGGATGTTGGGTTCGCATGTTCCAGGTTTTCAAGCTCGAGCTTGAATTTGAATCTCGAGATGATGAAGTGATTCGAATGATCGGAATACGTTCTGGATTTGATGGTCGATATGCTCGAAGTCGTGACAATGACCGGCGTCGGTCAGAGCTACTGTGCATGTGTACGAGGTTATGTTGCCTGAGTATTTGCATGCCTGGGGAAACACAGAGGAGATCCACGCGAGTGACTCGAGAAGTTCAAGTGGTATACTCGAAGTTTTTGGGGGTGGAACTCGAAGCAAGGAAGAGGGGTCTCGAGTCAAAGGTTTGGTTTCAGGTTTTACCTGAACCTATCTTCCAGGAATTCAAAACAAAAATTTAAATTTTAAAACAAGGTTTTAAGCTGAGGTTTAAATCAAAATGTAAATAAAAATTCAAATTGAATTGAAATCTAGTTTGTAAATAAAATAAAGTTTTAAATTCAATTTGGTTTAATAATTTCAACGCAATTAAGTGTATTAAAGAATTTGAATTTAAAATATAATTGAAATTGAAAATGACATTTAAACAAATTGAATTTAAAAGTAGAACCTGGAACTAATCTTAAATCAGAGGTTAAAATTAAATATAAGAAATTTCTTTGGAATGGTAATTAAAGAAATTTAATAATTGATAAAGACCATTAACTAAGATTTTATTTGAAAAACATTAATTAATGTGATAAATTTTAACAATAAATTTAGTTTGATTAATTTCATAATAATCAATTGTGGAACTATTAAGTATAATTACTTAATAACAATAATTGTGAAATTAAATATTCGGTGTAATTTATGGAGTTAATCGAATTGTTCAAATTAAATTTCTTAAGTTAATTTATTCAGAATAATCATTTGATAGTTTTGAAGAGTTAATTGCTTAGAGAAGTAATTAATAGATAATTTGTGAATGTAATTAATTAAATGATGATTTTTAAATCAGAACATAATTTTTTGTGAATAATTAAAGGATAAATTAATAATGGCAATTAAATTAAGATTAATTTAAAAAAATTAATGATTAATTGATTCATTGATTTAAGAATGATTAGTTAATAATTAAGGGTTAACTAATAGATTTGGAAGAAAGATTTATTTCAAATAATTTGTGATTAAATTATGATAATTAACCCGGATTAATAATTGATACATCTGATTTAAATTAATAAGTTGATTAATAAATTCACTTGTGAATGTTTGAACTTGACTGAATAATTAATTTGTCTGATATCCCTGATATTGATGCTTTGTGATATATCCTAATTTGTGTTATGATGTGAGATGTAATTTATTTATCTGAGGTAAATATAATTATTATCTGTGATATATATATCTGTGTTCTGTGAATAAAGGATAAGCGTTATGGGTTATATCGCTTATCAAATATAAGCGTTATAGTTTATACCGCCTATCAACTATATTTCTGTGTTTAATTTGTGATGATTGAATGATGTTGCACTAGTATGTTAAAACCTTGGACCACACCATACACACACAAATATGGAATTCACGAGGAAATCGATTAAGTCGCAGATTTTTGAAATAGTTAAATTTGAATTTTTAAATTCAAATGTTTTGGAAATGGAATCAGAATAAATGTGAAAAGCTTTTGGAATGGAATTTCAAAATAAAATTTATTATTTTTAAATTACTTGATTAAGTTTTGGAATTTAAATAATTTAATTTAAATTTAAATTCAATACTTGAAATTGAATTCTATGATTTGAAATTAGGGATTAAAGATGTTATATTGGTTATATAGGGATTAAACCACTTTTAAGCATTATTTTTGGGAATTTGAATTTAACCCAAGGATTTCAACTCGTATAAATGAATCAGATTTCCAAAATGAAAACTGTTGTTTTCAAATGATAAACACTTTTAGATAAGAACTGAGATTCCAGTTAATTAGGGGAATTTCAAGATTGAATAGAGAAATGATTTTCCTAAGTTATGAATAAATTCTTTTTGAAAGCTATGAATTAAATCTGTTTATTTTTAACAGATTTAAATTGATGATTTGTTTAAATCAAATTGAAATGAAATTGTTTTGAAGGCTATAAGTTAAATCTTTGATTTAAAGATTTAACGAGTTAAATTGAAATAAAAATTGATTTGGAAAATCTGTGAATGAATCTTTTGTTTAAAAGATTAAAATGTGAAAATTGTTTAAAACCGTTAAAGGTTGTGAAAATGAATCTTTTTGTTTAAAGATTGAAAATGGTAATTTGTTAAGCCATTTGAAGAAAAGTTTTGGGTAATAAGTTGTGACTTAATTGAAATCCCAATATCCATATATTTTTAAAATGTTTCGCTCACTATTCGGTTTAACCGGGAAAGGACCTTTGGGTCGTATAACCCATTCTGAATATGTGATTCGTCGTTATGGATAGCATTTGAAGATCGGTGATGAAGACCGGGTATTTGCGAAAGCGATAGGATGACCTATCGATTGTTTCTGCACCGAGTCGCGCCGGTATAGAAACTCCCTAAGTGATGGGAAATCCGATCGGGATTGTGAATATCCGGATTTCAAGGACTTCTTTGTAAGTGCCTTCGGTTCTGTTCGATCCCGGAACAGACTTGTATGGATTGTATGCCTGACATTACAAGTTGAGATGTAAAGCCGATTTCTTTCAAATATATTTCTGTTGGTGGCGGAGAATTTATTCTCTTAGCTTAACACCCTTCTCTGAGACGTACGAACTCAGAGGTTATATAGTTGAAGTTATCAGCGATATATTCCCAATTTGGTAATGTGACATACTGAGTGTGGCTGTGAAATGATCATTGTGTTGATTATTTGTGATAGGATCGTTTATTTGATCGTCTATCTTGGTGATCATTTCTATGATCATTTGTTGACCCAAAGCATGGCTTTTGTATAAAGTATGTTTTTTGTGGACGTGACTTCGTCGAGCCTCACACCCCGTGAATGGTCAAAACAGGAAAGAAGCAGCAAGGTTATGAGGGGTAGCGCCCTTTAGGATGTGTGCATTTCCTTCTGGAAAAGGGTGGTATCATGGTATGGAGCCCAGATGCTTACTCATGTTGAAAACACTTTGTTATGATTGTGTGAATTGATTAGAGAGCTCTCGGATAAAGGTCCCAAAGGACCGGGGGATGACATATTCGGTCAGTTGTTACTCAGTTAGGGGTAACCCGGCCTTGTGTTGGTAGAGATCCGGTTTGGTTCTCGGGGATGTCCATCCAGAGGCATTCTCATGTGGCAATGGGAAGTTCCTTGGCCTGATCATTCGTTGGAAATCCAATTCCCAATACGAAACTTGTACGGTATTAGTTGTAGAACCTGCTATTCACTTATGGTGGTCACCACTGTTTGGATGGTAGCTATAGTAGGCATACAATAATGGTCGTATGTTGGCTAAGATTTATATTCTACTTTCGAAATGAATTTTTCCTACACTATGCACTAGTAATAATATCAAATGTTATTTTAAATGCGTATCAAGCATCTTTGACTATCATAAGAAGAAATCTCCTCCGATTCTGCGTTTGCATTGTGTGTGTGTGCGGGAGGCCTTATGGTAGTCTCATTTTTAAAAAGCATTGCGAATTGACTTTGAAAATCTTTTATTAAATGTTTTTAAAGATAAACTGTTTTTGTTGCTCACACCAGTCCCACGACTGATCCGGAGTTTATTGTTTTCCTTCCTAAACTCTGGGTGCTCATTATTTTCTACACGAGCAGTCTAGAGTTGGGTTTTTCAGATAGCTAGATTTAACAGATTATCTGGAGTTAGTTTAGTCTTTGGATCGCACCAGTCTTGCCTAGCTTGGTGCATTGTTATTGGGAGTTCGAGCTATTGCTCGATTAGTTCTTGGAAATGGAGTTGCAGTTATTTCTGGAGTTCTTCCTTGAAGACTATCTTAGAGTTATTCGTTTCGCTGCTAGATGTTATCTATTTTTCTTTTCCGCTGCTATTTTATTGTATCATATCTCTGATGTATATTGATATCTATTGGATCATCTGTTGTGTCAGATATTGTATCAAAGCTGTATATCAATGTATTATTCTTTTTTTCCGCTGTGTTATTTACTTAATGTTGTTATAAGCTCCGGCGAATCGGATTTGAACGGTCGAATCTATGACATTCGAATACGATTTGAAGTATGGATGTCGATTTTTGAGCGGGCAAAATCCGAGTCGTTACAATAAGTGTCCGTCACAAGAAGAAGAGATTAAAAAAATCAGAAATTAAAATTAAATCGCTTGATAATGAAATTCTGATTTTAAATGAAAGTGAAAATACAAGGAGAGAAAATTCAATTAAAAGGTGCACACAATTATTGAATGAAAATGAATCTCTCAGAACACAAGCCCAACAATTGTCTACAACTTTAGGAAAAATTTTCAAAAGTAAAAGATCATTAATATGCTAATAGGAACAAACAATCAATATTGATAGACAAGGACTTGGATAATCGAACTGAACTTGTTGGAAGAAAAATTAATCAAGTCAAATCCGAGTGCACAATTTGTGGAAAAATTGGACACAATCAAAATATTTGTCGATATAGACCCAAACACGTGAAAACAATTCCAATTTGGGTTCCAAAAAGCACGAATATAAAATCCCTCGAAGTTAAACAAATCTGGGTGATAAAAGGAACAAATTTAAATAGTTTTGGATCTACTCAAACATATTTTTCAAAATATTTTGCCACTAACAACCATGGACCTATAAAAAAATAGGTCACAAAAATCTTTTATCCTGTAGATGTGGAGGCAGGCTAAGAAATAGCAACAGTGTTATCTAGATTCTGGCTATTTTAGGTACACAACGGGCTACAAATCAAAGTTCCTTAGCCAAGTATAAAGGTGGCAGAATCACAATGGGTAATAAATGAAAAATTATCGTGAAGGTAAAATGGCTAACGGTATAATTATTTTGAACGAAATATTAAATGTGAAAATCTGCCCCTTAATTTCATTTAATTCAGCCAGTTATGTGATAAAGAAATAAATGTTGATTTTGATTCTGACTTATTCTTATTTGATATGTTCTTATTTGACCCGTTCTTATTTTTTGGTTCTGATCATCATTTCATTCTTGAACTAATTCATATAGATGTATTTGGACTAATGATGGTGATTTATTGATTGCTAATTACTCATGATACAAGTGGATATATTTGTTTATCTTATCCGACGCTATGTTCACAGTTTGTTTATTTGCATGGATTCAATTTAAATTCGAAAGAGTTTCGTTTAAAAGCTTTTAACAAATAATCTTAAGGTATTTGTTACACATTTCACAGTCTAGTCTATTACATCCAACCATTGATAATCATGAATCAACAAGAAATTCAGATGCAGATTACACCGGTGATCTAGTTGATAGAAAAATTACTTGTGGAATATGTCTTATCAAGAGACATTCATTAGCTGCATCACATTTTCAAAGAAAACATCTACTATTTTTCATTTCAACTAATTTTCGAATTAGCAGACATTTTTCTTTTAAAAACCCTTCCAGAAATTTTTTTGGCCTTGTTTCAGATTAGTCATATTAGAAAATTTGATTTTATAATTATTTTTGGATTTGATCTTAAATGACTACATAACTAATCTGAATCCCTATTGATTATCGAAAAGATAAATTATGATTGAAAAAGTGATGGGTATTGATATTAATCATATATTATAACTTGAGAAAATATAATTAGTAAATTTCTTTAGAAATGTAATCAAGAGTTATAAAAACTTTTGTTGGTAAAAATTCAATGACTATTTCCATTTCTATCATATTTCTATCGACCATCACTCATCAAAATCCAGTATAGTCTCTCAGTATGTGGTATTTTAAATGAGAAATTATTCGTTTTTCATTTCATTATATTTTTAGCAATATAAACATCCAAAGTATTCACTCTCATTTAAATGTCCTCACGGTTATGCATGGGTGAATTGCTTGGAAATGTTGATTATGTGCTTTCATGCTCATTTAAAAGTCCTCACAGTTATGCATGTATGGAACGCATATCAAAATTGATTATTAAATAGATAAGTTGATTCTAATCCCATTTAAAAGTCCTCACGATTATGCCTAGTTATAAGATACTTGAATTCATTTTTAAAAAAAATGGGAATACTACTAATCTCATTTAAAAGTCCAAGCCGTTATGCATGATTAGTAGATATTCAAATTCCTGATATAAATATACCACAAATAGACTCAACTATATGGTTTTATATAATAACATCGTCCCTATCACTCTAAAGTGAAATATGCATTAAATAGAGTATTTATGATTTCTGTTTGATTTTTTTATTGAAATTTAATATTTATACTCGATTGGGTATTAATGTTGTATTGTTGTCATTCACTTTATCTCTATTTTTCTAAAACTATTACTCTTCTGCTGATAACAACAGGGGGAAACAAAAGTTAAGATTTTGGCAAATAAAGGCCAAATTTCATTTTTGTTCGCATCTAGGATCATTTGCATATTTTTATTTATTTTCATGCATATTTGAAGGGGGAGCTTTGTTGTAGAGATGAAGAATTCAAATAGGATGAGCAAACTGAATGATCAAATGCATTTAATAAATTCAAAATCTTAAATATATGTTTGTTATCATCAAAAGGGAGAGATTTTTGAATATGCTAGTATATGTTTTTTTTATTTGATGATAATAAACATATATATATATTCATTTGAATGTACTTGTTATTGTACTATTTTATTTTCACATAATTAATTAAATATTTAACTGAATAAAATAAATAAAACATAATTTAAATTCAAACGGCTATTTTATCCAAATAAATATTTTATTACAATTTTGAATTTTAATTTGAGCTTTCACTATGTATACACAATTTAAATTATAATACAATTTTGATTACATCACAATTTTTAATTTACATTTGCACCTCACTACATTTCACTCATTCACTCGTATTACTCTTCAATTCTATTCCAGATTGAATCCAACATCTGAGTTATTTGCAAAATACACACCGATGCAAGAAAATTAAAAAGGAAATATTTTGGCAGTATAAAATAAAGTATGTATTTTGAAAATATTATATGCCTCAGTTATTTGAGTTGTTCGTCATCATATTTAATTTTGAATCCATCAAACACGAACAACCTGTGACATGCACAGCGTATCACTGTACATGCCACAAGGACGTGCACACCGATATACACTTGATAAAACTGCAGGGAAAGGTGAGCACAAGGTCAAACCCAATCAAAAGTCGAGTTCAACTCAAGTGAAACATAAATAAAGTCACGATATTAGCACAAGGTTAAACCCGGGCTTTAAGCTGGATTCAACACAGTTCCAAGTTCAATAAAATGGTCAAGAGAAATAAGACCGGATCCAAATCAACATGAAGTACATGAAACAGTAAACTACACATATGTATTGTGACCAGATCAACTTAAATTTCAAAGATCAATGAAGATTCAGACATGAACATAACTATACAAGTGTAAATATCATGTTCAAAGCGTATGCACATCTACAAAGCTTCAGAACGCATGAACTAGGCCCAAATGTACATGAAATCATGTCAACATCAATGAGGAAGCTTCAACAGTCAATGGTGAAGCCTTAATAGTCAAAGGTTAAAATGTCATACAAACTCAAGTGTACATATATATGGTGGACATCACCACAAGCATATGCAAGCAATCAAGAAGCCTCAACAATGAAGGCCACAAATTTAAACCAGACAACACAACATGGAAGTACATGGAAGCAAATGCAAAAATCCAGACCAGACTTCAAGATGCAGTGCACAACAGACTGCACAATCAAAGTGAAATACCAACAAATGAGCACATGAGTCAATGCTACAGAGATGAACCAGATAAGGTACAAGCTCATAACTCTTGTGGAACACATGAAGTACATGATGTGGTAAAATAGTGAATGCACACCTCAAATGTCATATGAAACAAGACTACATCAAAAAACCAAACTTATATGCATGCATACAACTCAAATTTAACATGCTCACATAACCGAGTAGCGAATCAGACTCAAGTAAATCATCATAAAAAAATGCAATGACCGGAGGCAACTCCAAGCAGACTCAAATATCATATGCACTGGCTCAAAATAAATGCAACATGGAGATGGAGTGAATAGATGAATACATATGCATCAGGTTGCAAATGCCACAGTGACTTCAACATCAAACCAAAAAAGTTGATATGCAGACAGTAACACAAATGCTTTCAGACTTCATATATACATATCTTTGCACATATATACATGGAGTCAGATATACCAGACAAACAAGCACATATACACAAGTTAAAATGGTAATATAAATAAAAGAAACAAAGGCAGAGAAGCCAAATTCATAGCATAAAAATTGGAACCAAGTCATAAGAAACAAATATAAAATCAAAGTGGCTGATATCAACAGCCTAAAGATCGAAACCAAATTCAAGTTTAAATGCCATAAAATCAAAGCCGGATGACCAAGGAAAAGATCGAACAAGCCAAAGTCAAAGCCGTAATAACCAAGTTAAACAAGCAACGAAAATATGCAAATTGAAAAGGTCAGAAATCATCACAAGCATCCAAACGAAAATAAGTGGCTAAACAAGAATTCAAATAAAATTTATACGAACGAAATTATAGGAATTCAAAACCTATATAACCCAATCATCACTGGCATTCGAAAGCATCGAGTTCAAGAAAATTAACCAGTAAAGCAAAGAGCATGAAACACACTCCAAATTCTGTTCGAACTCGATCGAATTGAAGCAGCCGTGTGCGAATCGAAGAAACAGTTGATTGCCGAAGCAAATCAGAGGATTAGCCATTGTAATTGACCAACAATCAGTCGGCATCTTCAATTTTCTCACAAAACCTAATTATCTTATAAAGGAAATAATAAAGAGGAGCAAAGAAGGAAGCAACAATTTTTAGCAAAGAAAGGATACCGGCCGATAATATGAAAGAATAAAGGGGATTACTTTTTCAATCACTTAAATATTTGGGTCGGTTATTATAAATAATTGTGGGCTTTATTTTTCAAATAATATTTCATTTATTTTAGTTTGTATTTCTCTTTCAAACATTTGTAAAGTCTAGTCGTGTGACTAGGGGACGAACTACGGTAGTGTAGTTCGAGAATTCGCTACTCGGTGGCTGAGTTGTGATAGGGTTTGAGCGTACAGTTAGGTTAGTCAATAGCGGGTGCCGTGAGTTTACGGGTGTAAGCGCCTGACTACTTAATTTTTAGTAGAAACCTTGAGGACAACACATAGGCAGGGTTTTGCCGAAGCTGGGTAAATCTGTGTGTTTAATTTTCTGCTTTTAATATTCTGCTATTATTTGTGCTGCAATAATTCTGCTATATCTATGTTACAATTAGTTTATATAAACTTCCGCAATAATTTTTATAATTAATAGTATCACCCTATTCATCGCCCTCTAGGGTGAAATCGATCCTATAGTAGTTGTGTATTTGTTTTCTTACATAGATGCTTTTTAACAGACCTTATGAAATAAAGTAGGTAGAAGATGAACACAAGAAGGGGTAATATTTAGAAGTGTGCTATTGGCCACTGTAGTCTTCAGCCAACCACCATCCATGCCTTGCTGGCCCCAATGGTTGTTTGCCAGCCACAGTGTAAAGATTAACAAAACAATATGGCCCAGTGGCCGAAAGCATAGAGCTGGGTGTTTTAATTGTACAATTTTTAGAACACACTATCTAATTGCTCAAAGTACTAACACATATGAGAAGATTGATTAAAATAGTTATATAAGACAAATTAATTTCTTTTTGTTAATAATATCAGTGATGAAAATATTGGATCCATTGCTTAATTTCAAGCTTTGTACATGATAAGTGTTTTGAATTACATCCCTATTTTTATTTTTGATAAATAAAGAATTTATTTTTAGTTTTCTAAAATTAAATCTGAAATTGAATCTAAGATGCGATTAAACGATTTAAATTAATATTTTAATTTTTTTTAAAGCGCATATATTTGTAAGTTTTTCTATAAATATTTCAAGATTTTTGCAGATATTTACAGTCAAGAAACTTTAAATATTTGCATTTACATGCAAATATATTGAAACTTAAAAAATATTTTTTCAAAAAAAATTTGTTCTTTTAGGAGGGCGGCTGTGTATTTTGAAATTTAAAGCGGTTTTTTTACAAAAGTTCCTTAAAAAAATTTCCCCTAAGCATTTACTTAATTTTTCCTTCACAAATGAACCTAATGCATTTGATGCATTTATGTTTAGTAGTATTCGCATTTTATTCAAAACTCGAGATTCTTTGTAAAACTCAAATTTCATTAAAAATTCTATAAAATTACAATTGATAAAAAAAGTGATTAAAGTATTTAGAAGTGTAACTTTATCGACCCAGAATTTAACCACTTCAAAACATAACATTTAAAGTGATTTTAACTGTAAAATATATAACATTTTATGATCCAAATAATACTAGATACGATTTAGAAATAGAAATATACACAAAAATTGGAATAATTGTTTATATCAGTAAATGTGACAAAATCCGATTTCAGAAAAGTAAGTTTCAATGGTTAAATAAATTATTTTAATTAATTTATGAGTGTTTATATTTTTAATAGCAAAATGCAAATATATTTTTAAATTTGGTTTAAGTAAATAGTTTAACTAAAACGTCAAAACGTGGCCGCAAAACATTTCGTCGAAAATCAGCATTTTGTAGATTTAAATTTGTCGGAACGTTGTTGTACCTTTATTTGCTTATATATGAACATTATACAAGTAGTATAAGTATTAATTAAGTTACTAATCAAGTTTACTTTTACTAAACATGCTTATAAAATTCCAGAATATAATTATGAAAAATAAGCATAAAAGACAAAAAAGAGTTATAAAGTCAAAAAGTAAACGTCAAATCAAGCAAACATAATTGTTACTTTCTTTACTTGATACTGAAGTGAAAATGACATAAAGTAATAATTTTAAATGTGATGTTAAGTGTTGAAAAAAAATTAGATTTCTTAAAGTATAAGAAAAGGGTATTTTGGTCTTTTTACAAAATATTATTTTAATCCAAAACTTTTTCAATAAATAACCATCCACTTTCTTCACTTTTTCACAATTTCTTATTTCTTTACTAAGATTTCTTCATTTCTTTAGTGTCCTTCCTTCTAAATAAAATAATACCAAAATATTTTAAAATTATTTACTAAAAAAATATTCACCAAAACTCCACCCGAATCACTTCAAACACCTCCTCTTATCCTTTACCCATGGACCACACTTCCACCACCTATAACCGAGCACTCCTTCAACCTCACCTTGGCCGTGGCCACCATCCACCTCCCCCAAGCCAAGTCAAGCCATCCGAGTCCAAGTGCGCAAAGATCCGTGAGCGAAAAAACAACGAGTAGTGAAGCTAAAGCTGATTTTCTGTTCGCCAAAACCAAAAAAAGTGAGAACTCCTATTTATATGTATATATTTGCTTGTGATGTTGTGATATGTTTGTTTAGACGTTTGGTTATTATATTGATTTTCATATGTTGTTTATTGCATGTAAATATTGAAACAAGTAACAATATGCACGACATTGATTCACACAGAAAACACTTTTCAAAATAAATTGAAAAGTGATGTGGAATCATTTAACGCCCTATAAAGTGATTACAAATGTGTTGGAAATGTTTTATAAACATATAAAGTTAGTTTAACAAATTTTGGATGAAAAACATGAAATATGTTAAAACTAGGCGCGTCGTCCAATGGTAGTTCATGATTTCTCGCCGAAAAGTTGAAATAAGTATACGGAATGGAATTTAGCTTGGAATTTTTTGAGATAAGAATTTTCTAGACTATTATAGCTATATATTTCAAATAAAGAAAAAAAAATCAAAATTTCATTGAGTAGATTTTAAAATATGTCCAAAAAGATTTTCTAGAAAAATCGCGCTTTGGTAGTATATTGACCAAGTTAAAATTTGATATTTCAAATGTTTTAAAAATATGAAATAAATCATAAAAATATTTTAAAAGTTATTTAAGTTGAAAATATGAATTTTTAAATGATTTAAAGTCGATTTGAAGAATACAGCTTTCAAAACACTAATTGCAACACTTTTCTATAACTTTTGAAATAAAGGTTGAAACTTAACAATTATTTTCCAAATCCTTCGTAAACATTTGTAAGTAAATAATAAATTATTTTAAAAGAGATTTGAGCAATTTAAAATTACGTCAAAGATTTAAAAAGGGAAAATGAGTATGCGGAAATGACTAGTACATTCGTCCCGCCTGTGAGAGCTTAAGGGTAAAACAATGTATGGAACTAAGGTTAGGAATGGACCAACCAGTGCTCTGAACTTACCTGGCCTTCGCTTTATCTTATAGATGAGGGGTGAAACAGATCGAAGGGAAAGCACGGATGCTCAACTTGGATTTTAAAGAAATAATCTTCTTGTACTCATTATTAAAATCCGAAGATGGAACTCGTCTTATTTGTGGAGTTTAAAAGGTGATCTCACCGTTATTCCACTCATAGCCCTTGTTGAATATGGAAGTTGATAGTGAATAAAAGTAGAGTGATTTCTATAATCCTATTTTTCCTAAAGATACTCATTAAAAATGATTTGAGAAATATTCAAAAGAGAGGTTTAAATGATTCCGTATTTAAAGTAGACAATTTTAAAAATATGTATCTCTTGAAGATATCTTGATAATTAGTAATGAATCAATTAACCAATAATCGTCTACTTATAGAACATCATTTTTATCGATAATCGAATTCGAAGGAACCAGGGTCAGATTTGGGTGATTCCTATCTGAAAACCACTTTGGACCAATCTACGTTTGAAGTAAAACGTGTTTGAAGACAAATGATTTTGAAGATGGAGGTCTTCATGATGTTGGGCTATTTGCCACTAGTCCCTTTAGGTGAAAATTACCATATCATATGGTGGTAGTATTGCTCTGTTGTGAAAACCTTTGATCAAGGACTTCTCGCTACTAATGGAGTAGGGGAGTACGTTCGGTTTGTCCAGTTCCTAGACAACTTGTATGGAAGAATGTCTAACATTTCATTCTAAATTGCATTAAGTGATCTGTATAAAACGTATATCTACAAGGTGGTGGAGAAGGCAACTTCTCTTAGTTTAACACCTTTCACCGAGACATACGAGCTAAGAGGTTATATGTTTGTAGAAATCATTCATGTGATTATGGAATGGAAATGTGGCATTCAAAGAAGAAAGAAGATGTATTACATGAAAGGTAATCGTTTATCTCAAGCCTCATCACCCGGAAATGACAGAAGCAGGGTAGAAGCGCAGGGCTAAGTGGGTCGCTCCCATTAGGAGATGTCATCACCCTTCTAGATTACTCCACACATGTCTAAGTATGTGGTGAATGTATGACTCGGGATCCCATTAAAGGTCGATAACGGCCAGATGATGACATATTCGATACTATCCAGGAAGGGGTAGGTCAGTTCTGTATTGGCTTCGGCACCGAGTATCTCGACCCTAGATGCATCCTTCTAGAGGTGTAATATCGAAAGGTAGTCCCTTACCTTGTCATTTTATGGAACCTATTCTCCGATAAGTGCCTTTGGACTTGATTATAAACCTACTATGATGGAACTTAATAATGTAACAATTTCGGCTAGGATTAATAAGTTTATTCGAAAGTGTTTCTCAAAGAATGTCATTAAAGATAATATTCCTTAATTTCACGTAACAAAGATTTTGGTTATCATATGGTAAAAACCCATTCCGTGTTTATGAGTGGTCTGGTCTTATGAGATACCTTTTTGTTTTCAAACATTATATTTTGAGTTCTCACACCAGTCTCATGACTAACCCGGAGTTTATTTTCTTTTCCCTTTAAACTCTGTGTGGGCTATTTTTTCCAAGAAACCAAGTAGTTAGGAAATCTCAGAGCATGTTGGAATGGAGCATGGAGCCTGGAGCATTTTAGATCTTTTGTCGAAGCCATCTATTTATTCCACTGGGTTGTGTGTTATCTAGTTACCGGCACATGTAAGTATAGGCAGTTATAACTATACCAGTTAGATTTGTATTAACTCTAATGGAGCAATTTGAAGTTATGACATGTATGATTATGAGTTGAATACGATGTGAGATTCTATTATTGTCTTGTTTTCTATCTTTTTTTTTTCGATTTACCCTATGATAATCTACCTCTTCGGTACTTAGATTTATGGCACGTGAATACCAAGGATGTGTTGGTGTTGATTTTTGAGTATCGAAGAGGTGGGTCATCTCATTTGGTGTTAGAGCTTATGGTTGAGCGAATACCTAAGCCTTGTTGGGGTTAACTCATTAGAGACGGGGTTAGTAACGCCCTAGAATGAGTTTAGTCTAAGAGAGAGCGTATTAGAAATCTTTTTTCGAATAAGTATATTCGAGTTATCAATACTCAAAACCCACACCCTAAAATAATCTCGTCTATGTATTCTAAAAAGATATCTTACTATACTCATGTAGTAGGTAATGAATACTAAAAAGGGACGAGAAAAGGGTAACAAATGGGAAGTTACGGTACAAACTTCGGTTAACCTTGCAACTTTCTGCCTAGCTTATACCAACATGGGCGGGAAACCATTCAACGGTACATAATCAATTATTGAAGTTCAAAATTGGCTCCACTCATATGAGAGATTTTAAAAGATTAGAAATAAAGGATGAGAAAAAGTGCTTCTTGGCATCTTAGCAATTGCAGGATGGAGCTTTGGCTTAGTGGGAGTCAATTACTATCAATGAACCATAAGATGATATTTCATGCGAAAGATTTAACAAGGTTTTGGAAGAACGACACCTACCAGATGTTGGGAAGTCTTGTCTCTATAAAAGTTTTATGGATCTAAAGCAAGGAGAAATTTCAGTAGAAGAGTACTTGAGAAAGTTTGATGAATTATCTCCCTTTCGGCCTGGGCTGATAGATAATCCACTTAAGAAGAATGTAATGTTTATGGCTAGGATGAGAAAAGAGTTTCATGATAAAATGACTGTTCACCCAAAATGACCATTCGCAAACCTAGAAGATATGGGTTGCGTATGAAATTCTAGATAGGGAGAAGCTAACATTAGCACTAAACATTAGCAGTAGCAACAAACCTATCAAAAGGGAGCTAAATCCGGAAGCAAAGAAGTAACGGGAAAGGAAAAAGAGAAACGATTCAAAGGGTGTCAATTGTCGACATTATAGGAATAAAGGTCATATTGCTGAGAATTGTAGAATGAAGTAGCAGGCAAATTCTTTTTCTTCTATGGCATTCTGTTCTAATTGTTACCAACAAGGGCTTACGGTGACGGGTTGTCCATTTATGAAGATAGTCCAGCCAACTAAGGCCTATGCCATAGAAGCAGAACTATTAACTTCGGAAGAAATCAAAGAAAGAGGAGTTTTAGAGGGTGCTATTTGTAGAGTGTATTATGGTTAAAGTATTATTTGATACTGGAGCTTCCCATAGTTTTATTTTCAAAGAATTGGTTGAAAAATTGGAGCTTACGACCAAGATAGTAAATATCCTTATATGCGTATTAATTCTCATAGGTGGTACAACAAACCTTTGTATGATTTGTGAAAATGTCCAAGTTACCTATCTTTCCCATTATTTTTCATGTGACATGTTTGTCCTTAATTTTAATGGATTTGAAGTTTTGCTCGGTATGGACTGGCAATCCAAGTATGAAGTTATCCTTGATTCGTTAGGAGGATGGTATTAGTAAAGACAAAGTAAGGGAAGATAGTAGAAATATGTTGTAAGGAGCCTGGTTTGGTAAGGGATAGTTTCCAATATGCACTTGATTCACCCCAAGGAAATTTAGAGACCATACCGATAGTTAAGAAGTTTTTAGATGTTTTTGAAGGGTTAAAAAGTTTGCCTCTTCATCGGGAAATTGAGATTCATTTAATTCCCGGTGCGAGACCCGTTGTTAACAAAAAGCGAAGAATGGCTCCCAAAGAGGTGGAAAAATTGAGGGAACAAACCAATGAATTGTTGAAGAAGGTATTGATAAGACCAAGTCGCTCAAATTGGGGAGCAGAAATTATTTTCGTTGCCAAGTCTGATGGTTCCCTAAGGCTATTTGTAGACTATCGAAACCTGAATAAGCAAAAAATTAAGAACAAGTATTGTCTTCCCCGTATAGATGACTTAGTTGATCAACTTCATGTTGCTCGAGTATTTTCAAAAATGGATCTAACATTTGGATTCCATCAACTTAGAATAGTAGAAAACTGCATTCATTTAACTGCATTCAGATGTCCAGATCTCTTTTACGAATGGTTAGTTATACCTTCTGGGCTAACTAATGCCCTAGCTTATTTTGTAGATCTCATGAATAGCGTATTCGGAGATGTGCTTAGTAAATTTCTGTTAGTCTTTATTGACGATATTCTTATATATTCGAAGACTGGAGAAGAACACGAGAAGCATCTTGAGATTATGCTGGAGATATTAAAAAGGAATGTGCTTAAAGCCAAATTTTTGAAGTGCCATTTCTTAGGAAAAAGAAATAAGATTCCTACGGCATGTTGTATCAGGAGGAGTTTTGGTTGATCTAGGGAAAGTTGTAGCAGTTCAAGATTGGAAGACACCACAAACTCCAAAAGACGTCCATAACTTTTTAGATTGGAAGGTTATTAACGAAGGTTCATCCAGGGCTTCTCAAAAATTTCCTTCCATTTTACAAGGTTAACAAAGAAGGCTGTTAAATTTGAATGGACACCAAAATGTGAAGAAGCATTTAATGAGTTTAAGAAAAGGTTGACTAGTACTTTAGTCTCAGCTATAGTTGATACTAGTGGCAGTTTAACCGTTTATACTGATGCTTGTGGAGAAAGAGTGGACATGGTGCTAATGCAACATAGAAAGATTATTGCTTATGCAAGTGGGCAGCTAAAGACTCATGAGAATAATTATGCAACGCATGACTTGCAGTTATTAGCCATTGTGTTGACATTAAAAACATGGAGGCGTTATTTGTTGGGTAAATATTCTCCATAGTTTATTTTAATAAACTTTGTTTGACCTTAGTAAAAAATATTCCCTCTTTAAGTAGGTGAAAAGTTTAAGCTCTTCATAGATCGCAAATCTTTGAAGTATCTTTTCACCAAAAACGACTTAAATATAAAGCAACAACGTTGGCTAGGATTTCTCACATCATATGATATTGATATCTTATACAGACCCAGGAAAGCCAATGTAGTAGCAGATGCATTGAGCAAAAAGCATGACTTTATAGCCTATTTACTTGTACATCCAACCTTGATTGATCGTATAAAAGAAAACTAGCTCAGAGATCTATTTATTCCAAGGATAATCAAAGAATTGGAGGATAACACGATACCATGAAGAAGGGTAGGATTCAAGGTGGATAGTCAAGGAATATTAAGAATGAATGAAAGGGAATGTATTCCAAATGTTGACTGGATAAGGCAAGAAGTTTTAACAGAATGTCACAATTCTTGACTTACAATACATCCTGGAGTTAACAAAATGTATCGAGATATGAAGAAAACTTTTGGTGCATGAAAAGGGATATCTCTATCCATGTTAGCAGATGCACAAATTGTCAATAGATTAAAAGTGGCCAACAAAAAGTTGCAGGTCCACTACAACCTCTTGAAATTCCAACTTGCAAATGGAACCAAATATCAATGGATTTCATCAATGGCTTGCCTCGAATGAGTAGGGAAACTAAGGCATTCAGGTTATCATAAATCGATAAACTAATAGTGCACATTTGATCCCTGTGAAGCCAAAACAAAGTACTACAACCCTTGCTGAGATATGTATGAAGGAAACTACCCGATTACATGGAGTTCCAAGCAATATAATAAGCAATCGAGATCCAATCTCCACTAGTCAACTCTGGAAAGCATTACAAACAGCTTTCGGAATGAAGATGAATATTGGCACCGCATATCATCCTTAGACTGATAGGAAAACTGAAATGGTAAATCGAGTACTAGAAGATCTACTCAGAGAATGCCTCTTAGATTTTGGAGGTTCTTGGAAAAACTATCTTCATCTTGTGGAGTTCTCCTATAAAAATAATTATCAGGCTAGTATTGACATGGCACCATATAAAGCTTTGTATAGTCATCCATGTAGATCCCCAGCATGTTGGATCGAGATCGGTGATTGATTATTACATGGCCCTGATATGATCCGAGAAACATCAGAGAAAGTTGACACGATTAGAAAGAAAATGAAAGAATCACGGAGCAGGCAAAAGAGTTACGCAGACATGAGGCTTAGAGATTTGGAATTCTCAGTTTGAGATTTTGTATTTTTGAAAATCCCTCCAATAAGAGGAGTTGTAAGATTTGGTCGGACGGGAAAGTTAACATCTCGATATATTGGACATTTTCCTATTCTCGAGCGGATTGGACCATTGGCCTATCGTGTGGAATTACCCGAAAGGTTGTTTGGTTTTCATAATGGCTTTCACATATCTCATCTATGGAAATATGTGCATGATCCAGAACTTATTATAGAAACAGTTGTTGAAGAAGATTTAGAAGTTGAACCCAATTTGGCAGTTATTAAACGACCTGTTCGAATCGTTGATCACGATGAAAAGTGATTGAGAAGGAAGATTGTAAGGTTGGTTAAAGTTCAATGGAGTGCATATGCAATGGATTGCACCTGGGAAATAGAAAACAGAATGAGGAAGGCATATCCTATTTTAGGATTGATGTATAGACTGTATCTATTGACATAGTGTACCCTCCGCTTGTGGCGCGATCACTTATTCATACTCGTGTATATATTCCATATCAAATATACTTCCTTTTTGAGCTATCTTCTTCGTTAATTTCAGGGATGAAATTCTTTTAAGAGAGGAAGAATGTAACGACCCATAAATTGACCGCTTCAAAATATAGTATTTAAAGTGATTTTTAAATGTAAAGTATATAACATTTCATAATTCGAAAAATATTAGACGGGATTTGGAAAAAGAAATATACACAAAAATAGGAATAATTATTTATATCGGTAAAAGTGGCAAAATCTTGATTTCAAAAAAATAAAGTTTCAATGGTTAAATAAATTATTTTAATTAATTTATGAATGTTTATACTTTTAATAGCAATATGTAAATTTATTTTTAAATTTGGTTTACATAAATAAATAGTTTGACTAAAACGTCATAATGTGACTGTAAAACATTTTATCGAACATCAACATTTTGTCAATTTAAAGTTGTCGCAACATAGTTGCACCTTTATTTTCATATATATGAACATATATTCAAATAGTATATTAATTAAGTTATTAATCAAGTTTACTTTTACTAAACATACTTAGAAAATTCTCGAATATAATTAAGAAAAAGTAAGTATAAAAAGACAAAAAAGAGTTATAAAGTCAAAAGGTAAACATCAAATCAAGCAAACATAATTATTACTTTCTTTACTTAATACTTAAGTGAAAATGACATAAAATAATGATTTGAAGTGTGATATTAAGTATTGAAAAAAATTTGTTTGCTTACAGCATAAGAAAAGAATATTTTGGTCTTTTTACAAAATATTATTTTAATCCAAAACTTTTTCTATAAATAACGATCCACTTTCTTCACTTTTTCACAACTTCTTCTTTTTTCAAGCTCTCAATCATTTCTTTAATGTTCTCCCACCTTAATAAAATAATGTCAAAATATTCTAAAATTATTCGCTAAAGAAATATCTACAAAACTCCACCCGAATCACTTCAAATGCCTCCTCTTCCTCCCCCCGCCCATGGCACACATTTCCACCACCCATAACCGAGCACTCCTTCACCCTCCACCTTGGCCGTGACCACTATCCACCTCCCCCAAGCCAAGTCAAGCCATCCGAGTCCAAGTGTGCAAAGATTCGTGAGCAAAAAACAAAGAGCAACGAAGCTATAACCAATTTTTCGTTCACCAAAACCAAACAAAGTGAGAACTCCTATTTATATGTATATATATTTGATTATGATATTGTGATATGTTTGTTTAGATGTTTGGTAATGATATTGATTTCAATATGTCGTCTATTGCATGTAATTATTGAAACAAGTCATATATAGACGACATTGATTCACATGGAAACACTTTTGAAAATAAATTGAAAAGTGATATGGAATCATTTAATGCCCTCTAAAATGATTAAAACTATATTAGAAATGTTTTACAAACATATAAACTTGTTTAATAAAGTTTGGATGCAAAACATGAAATATATCAAAACTAGGCGCGTCGCGCAACGGTAGTTCACTATTTCATGCTGAAAAGTTGAAATAAGTATACGAAATGGAATTTCACTCGGAATTCTTCGAGATAAGAATTTTTCGGACTATTATATCCGTATCTTTCGAATAAAAAAATAAAATCAAGATTTCATTAAGTAGATTTTAAAATATGTCCAAAATAATTTTCTTGAAAAATCAGCTTCTACGGTAAAGTGATCAAAGTTTAAAATTGATATTTTAAATGTTTTAAAAATATAAAATAAATTCTAAAAATTATTTTAAATATTTTAAAATTGATTTAAGTTGAAAATATGGATTTCTAAATGATTTAAAAGTCGTTTTGAAGAATATAGCTTCTAAAACACTATTTGCTACCCTTTTTCGCAAAGCTTTTCTATAACTTTTGGAATAAAAGTTGAAAATTAACAATTCTTTTCCAAATCCTTTGTAAACAATTTTAAGTAAATAATAAAGTATCCTAAAATATATTTTAACAATTTAAAATTACTTTAAAGATTTAATAAGGAAAAATGAGTATGCGGAAATGACTAATACATTTGTCCCGCCCGTGAGAGCTAAATGATAAAATAAGGTGTGTTACTAAGGTTAGGAATGGAGCAACCAGTGCCGTGAACTTACCTGGTCTTCGCTTTAACTTTTAGACGAGGATGGAACAGATCGAAGGGAAATCCCAGATGCTCAACTTGGATTTTATAGAAATAATCTTCTTATACTCATTATAAAAATCTGAAGAGGGAATTCGTCCTATTTGTGGAATTTAAAAGGTGATCTCAATATTATTCCACCCATAGCACTTGTTGAATACGGAAGTTGATAGTAAATAAAAGTAGAGTGAATTCTATAATCCTATTTTCTCAAAGATACTCTTTAAAAATGATTTGATAAATATTCAAAAGATAGGTTTAAATGATTACATTTTAAAGAAGAAGATTTTAAAATTATATATCTTTCGAAGATATCTTGAAAAATATTAATGAATAAATTAACCAATAATCATCTACTTATAAAACATCATTTTTATCGATGATTGGATTCGAAGGAACCGGGGTCGGATTTGTGTGATTTCTATCTGAAAATTGTTTCGAACCAATCTACGTGCGAAGTAAAGTGTGTTTGAAGACAAATGATTTTAAAGATGGAGACCTTTATTATGTAGGACTGTTTGCCACTAGTCTCTTGAGGTGAAAATTACCATATCATATGGTGGCAGCAGTGCTCTGTTGTGAAAATCTTTGATACAAGGACTTCTCGTTGCTAATGGAGTAGGAGAGTACCTTCAGTTTATCATGTTCCTGGACAACTTGTATGGACTAATGTTTGAGATTGCATTCTAAATTACATTGAGTGATCTCCATAAAAATTATATCTACAAGGTGGCAGAGATGGCAACTTCTCTTAGATTAACACCTTTCTTTGAGATCTACGAGCTCATAAGTTGTATGTTTATAAAAATCGGTCATGTGATTATGGAATGGCAATATGGCATTCAAAGAAGAAAGAAGATGTGTTATGTGAAAGGTAATCGTTTATCTCAGGCCTCATTACCTAGGTATGATAGAAACATGGTAGAAGTAGCAGGGCTCAGTAGGTCGCTTCCATTAGGAGATGTCATTACCCTTCTTGATTACTCTACACATATCTAAATATTTGGTGAATGTATAACTCGAGATCTCGTTAAAGGTCAGTAACGGCAGGGTGATGGCATATTCAATACTATCTAAGAAGCGGTAGGCAGGTTCTGTGTTTGTTTAGGCGTCGACTTTCTCGACCCTAGGTGCATCCCTCAAGAGGTGTACTATCGGAAGGTAGTCCTTTACCTTGTCATTTTTATGGAATCTATTCTCCGATAAGTGCCTTCGAACTTGATTGTAAACCTAGTATGCTGAAATTTAATAATATTACAATTTCGGCTAAGATTAATAAGTTTATTTGAAAATGTTTTTCAAGGAATGTCATTAAAGATAATATCCCTTAATTTTACGTAATAAAGATTTTGGTTATCATAAGGTAAAAACCCGTTCCGTATTTATGTGTGGCATGGTCTTATGAGATACCTTTTTGTTTTCAAACATAGTATTTTGAGTTCTCACTCCAGTCCCATGACCGACCCAGAGTTTATTTTATTTTCCCTTTAAAATATGGTTGCCCTATATTTTACAGCTAGCCAAGTAGTTAGGAAAGTTTGGAGCATTTTGGAATGGAGAATGAAGCCCAAAGCATTTTGGATCTTTTGTAGAAGCCACCTATATTTTCTACTATGTTATGTATTATGTAGTTACCAACATATATAAGTATAGACAGTTATAACTATCCCAGCTGGATTTGTATTAACTGCGATGGAGCAATTTGAAGTTATGACATGTATGATTATGAGTTGAATACGATGTGAGATTCTATTAATGTCTTGTATGTATTTGTTTTGATTTCTGAGTATCGAGGAGGTGGGTCATCTCCGTAGCTACATGCATGATTGTTAACGAAGCAACGTTTTGTAGTTATTTTGATTTTCAATGGTAGCTTGACTTAGCATCTCAAATCCTTGACTACTTTCAATATAGAAAATAAATAGAAGCATAACATAACGTCACAAATTCTTAAATATTTTTCGTAACGTTTTGTTTGTTGAAAATGATTGAATTATAGAAAAAAGTATGTAAACTTGTATGACTATTAGCAACATAAAGTAAAGTTGCAACTAAAAGGACGCTACTAGTCTTCATAGATTCTACACTTATTATCAATAACATTAGATTTACGTAAGAAATGAGGATTGCTAACGATGTAAAGTTTTCTGTTGCAATAGATTACACTGGGGAAAAAGATTTGTTATAGTAATTTGGACAATCTTCTTTAAAGTAACAAGGTTATCCAAAACCATACCAGCATAGATTTCTTACTTTTCTTTATGCTCAAAATAAAATCATCACTATTACTCTTGGTGTATACCTTTTCTGGTTAGTCTCCACTAGTCTTAGTGGTTTATAAATTCTTAACATGCAAAGTTAAAATTACAAGATTGGAAGCTGTAGAGTTACTCAAAATCATACAACAAGTTAAGATTTCTTATTTTATTTCTGTTAGATTCAAAACTGAATCATTACAATTACCCATGATTTATAAATTTTTTACTTATGTTCCGTTAACCTTTGTGTTCTATAAAATCATAACACACAAACTTAAAATTTCAAGATGAAATTGTCTTCACCAATATCTTAATAAATTTTGTACTTATGTTTATACTAAAACGAGGCATTCAATTTCTATTCCAACAACACTCATGTTCCAAATTTGCAATTGGAAAATTAATTTATAGACTAAATGACTAAAATATTTCATTTAAGCCAAACTGGTAAGAAACATGGTATATGTAGACAGTTTTAAATATCATAATGATAACATGTTTGATTCATAGTTAACAAAAGCCAATGGGTCATGAGGAAATCATGCACTTCCATATCAAACTCGAATTGCTTCTGTTTCCTGATAATTTTGTTATACCATATTAATGCATTATATTTTAAAATATCATTTATAAAATTTCCAAAGTTTCTTGATTTGTTAGGGACTGTTAGAAGATATTACGACTTTGTAACCCGGAAGATCTAACAACAAATTTGCACCCTCCATTTCCTAAACCAGAGCCATTTCGTCTCTACGCTTTCTAAGGTACCAACTATGAAACAAAGTCGCATAACACAAAGCCATTTCTTAGCACAACTACTTATACAAACAAATAAGTTTATCAAGCAAGGCTTAAAAAATATATACCCATTTCTGATTCTCCCAGTTCTAGCTTCTCAGAATATGCTTCACGTGCACACTAGAATCCAATGTTCTACTATTCTTTCTAGCAATCAAAAGAATTTTCTAGCCCTCCTTAAATTTCCTTTATGTACAGGATCTTAAACCATTGCTTCAAGCACGTTCCTAATGGTCGAGTTCAAGAAGTACTACAACTCAGCCTTCATTTTCATCTTTCGATGCCATGTTAATACTACCATCATGGAAGTTGTGACAACCCGCACATCCCGATACACCGATCCTAAGCCTAGTGTGATTTTTGAACTCACGTCATGTCATGAATGTGGATCATTGGGGTTTTATAACATTTTACATCATAGAGACTAATACAAATAGATATAATCTAAGATATACCATACCTTCAGAACTCATAGCGGAAGGAACACAATATACGACATAGAAATATGTTCATTTTAGAAAATAACCAAACCACAGTTTCGGAAAATCAGTACGTGATCTAACACAGAGTACATATAAAATATCACTCTAATTCTGACAAAAGAGGTAAACTGTACTAATAAGATATATAAATATACAGGGAACAAATATGATGAAAATAGTCTTCAAAGATAAGCTCGACTCTCCAAGTTTCAAGAATGGGCCAATCACCTGTTGCCCAGTCCACCTGTGGTGGGACAAAAGAAGGAAAGAGAATTGGCCAAAATAAATTCTAGTGAATGAGTATAAGTTTAATATGTTATGATCACATATGAAGTTACTTTAATACTATTCTAGATGACATAGGATGTGATACAAGTGTTTGTGACTTCCTAAATCTATCACATAAGATTCTTGTCTAATATATTCGAACACTTTGTGTAGGCTAATACAATAGGTCGAACAAAAGATCGAATTGCATATCTAACGATCGACCACCGCTCCTAGAGCTACTAAATACATAAGACGCCACTCTCTTGGCTAATAACTATGAAAACCACTGCCATTATGCTACTGTGGAAATAAATTCTCATGCCACTAGGTTACTGGAAATCGATTCCCCTTCACTATGCCTAGAAAGGATGAACCCGAGATGCCGAATCGTTGGAATATCTCATTGTCTATACTCGCTTCCATGTCTCAATCGTAGTGTTGGTCTCTTATTACATGCTCTGTGTCCTCCTTTTTAACCACATCACTTACATCAGAAATTGTGCATGCTAGGACCTACCGTTGTGCCGAACCCACTCCATTAGGCAACATTCGTCAATGTTGCATGTCCACCGTAGAACCTACTACAAATGTTGTTTGCGAAAATACATCACATCCATTTGATAACTCAATCCTAAATTGGATAAACAATATTTATCTAACATCGCCACGACTTAGTTTGCGATCCGAGGAACCAGCTTTTCTACTAGTTCTAATATGCATCCAATTTCCCTTAACTAGGCCCAAGACATTTAGCATTATATATATATTTCTATTAGTAAATCTGGGTCTTAGGCCGAGGTTCAAAATCTACAATTTTCTTTCTGAACTATCGACACTAGATCTAACTTGTCAACCGTTTGGGGTCTAAGGTTGACCGTTCACAAATAAGATTTGAAGTTTCTGTATATCTTTAATGTTGATCCTTCTATAGCTCAATTTAGCTATTAAAAGTAGTTAGTGAAGCCTACTTACTAGATAATCGGTTTGAATAACAATTTTCAATTTAATTAAGAGTTTGTTGATTTACGATTTTCAATCTTACCGTAAAACGGATGTGGATATCAGTCTCAAGTTAAAAATTTATTGTGGTTCAATGCTAGCCTAGTTTGCATATTCCAATTTATGGTTTACGTAATTCAAACTAGATTTCTAACACCCTAAACTAATCGAAATAGATTAATCTAACTGTAACAATCATCTTACTAAAATAATTCTCTCTCACTTCAAGCCTAAGCTCTTCTTCTCTTATCTGAGAATCATCCCTCAATTCATTAGCTCAACTTGCTCCGCCCTTGATTCCAATGCTTATTTTTATCTAGGTTATTTTAATTTTATTTTGAGGAAAATATTAAAATGAGGGAATATAGAAAATTTTGATAGAGTTTTATTACCGTGTTTTGTTAAGTGAGTTTTAGTGTCCAATCAAGCTGGTATTTATAGGGTTTTCAAACTAATCTAGGCTGTTAGATTTAGATTTGAGAACCTTTTCTGAAATATGGTTCACTCGTCAACAACTTGCATGTAAAAAAATTCATCCAACCCATCTGAATATGTCAGAGGCAATCGACAATGCTCGATTTTACATGGCTCACATTCTACCGCTTATTACCGAAGATAGACCGCTAACAGTCAACTTTCAACCCCTCTGGGTCGACCATTCTCTTTATAAGTCCATGAAAAATTTATTTTAAATTTGTAACTCTATTTTTAATTTTTCTAACACCCATAACTTCTCTGTATTAACTCCAATTTTGAAGTACAATATACAAAAATCATCCACAAAATCGCTACGAACGCAAAGGTACTGATTTTATAGCCAAATACAGACGTTTGTGAAAATATTCTTTTTTTCCATGTTTTAATATTTAATTTTTTAACAAATTTCTCATTAAATTTCGAGGTGTTACATTCTCCCCTTCCCCCTTAAAATCATTTCGTCTCCAAAATCTCAAGGGACAAAAAATGTAACTCCTACATTTATCAACCAATAGCTGCAACCATCTACTCATCCATTATCGACGAGCAATCATTGTCCTTAGAAATTTTCGAATGCAATATGTGTATGTACATATATATATATATATATGCAACATGAAATGCACGTGAACTTATTCTAGTGCAAAGAGTAGGTTGTTTACTAATTCAACCTCCTGTCATGCAAATGTGCATGTCATGAGTCCAAATATATGCAAATGCGCAACTATACAACTCATACGCAACATCCATATTCATAACATCCACTAGTATAACAAAAATCAAGGAATAACATGCTATCAAGTGTAAGTGTGTATGTGCATACAAAGAGGATATACTATTCCATTGTGCAAAAGAGAACAACTCAAATAATACATCCACTATCACCCATCATCCATTACATGTCCTATCAACATATTTACAACCATTCCTTCCATCCAATGGCCTCTACCTAAATGGTATACCACCCGTGTCCTACAAAAAGTCTATACTTATAAGACTTAAATTGGAAACATACAAACTAAGAGTTGTGGGTGGGTAGCATGGATCTTCTCCTTCGGCTCCCATGTACTCTCTATTGGGTCTTCTCCTCATTGGGCTTTAAAAGTATGTTTTCTTGTTGCGAAGTCACTTTATACCATGATCTAATGTACAAGTGGGTACATGGCGAACAAATGACTCTCACTCTATCTCAACCTTCTCCAATTGACTCATCTTGACCATAGTAGTTTATCGTGTAACCAATTCTGCAAATGTGACAAATGGAAAACATTCATGTACCCTTGCTAACTTTTATGGAATCTTTACCATATATGCCAACTTCTCTACTCTAGCCACTATCGGGAAAGGCCCTACAAACCTCGATGCTAGCTTTCTTGGTCTATAAAACCACATAATATGCCTAAGGGGTGAAACTTTCACAATCACCAAGTCGCCCACTGCAAACTCTAACTCCTTACATCTCCTGTCAACATAAGACTTCTTCATATCCTGAGCGACCTTCATTCTTTTATGGATCAAGTCCCCCTTCCTCGATGTCCCTATTACCATATCCAGCCCAAGAACAATCCATTCCTTTATATCCCATAAACATGATTATGATCTACATGATCTACCATACAATGCATTGATTGGTGCCACCTTAATGCTCTCTTGATAACTACTATTATAGGTAAACTCTACTAATGGAAAGTGATCCTGCCAAGAACCTCCAAAATCTAAAATGCAAATCCATAGAAAATCCTCTAACAACCGATTCACTATCTATATTTGTCCATCCGTCTATGAATGATACGCAGTGCTTAAGCTCAACTCACTTCTCAATGTCTTCTATACATTCCTCCAGAACTTGCTGGTGATAAGTGGATCTTGGTAGTTAACTATGCTAGTAGGAACTCTATTTAACCTAACGACCTCTCTCATGTATAAAGCCACCAAAGATGTCGCCGTCTTCATACTCATCACTACGCACTTGGTCAACCGATCGATTATGACCCAAATGCTCTCATCCCCTCTCTCGCTCCTCGGTAAACCATCAACGAAATTCATAGAAATACTTTCTCACTTCCATTGAGGAATATCTAATGGCTGCAACAATCCTTCCAACTTCTTCTACTCTACATTTACCTCATGGAAAGCCATACATCTAGCTACATACTATGCTACTTGCTTGTTCATACTAGGCAAATGGAAGACTTTTAATCCTATGATGCATCTTTTCACCACCGGGATGAATTATCATCCCAAAATAGTGAGACACGGCCAGTACCTCAACTATCAAGTCCATACTATGAGAAGCACAAAGTCCACACTATGAGGAACACAAAGCCTACCATCCCTCTGTAACCATTCTCTCAAGTTAATTGCATAATGCCTCAAATGACTCGATGACTCTCCTATACCAATCCTTTCTATAATGTTTACTAGCTCCTTATCCTCCTTCTGCTTAGATCCAATATGCTCCATCAATGTAGGTGGCAAATCTAAAGCCCCTAGTAGTCCCAGGGTAATATCTAATGATGGTTGGAAATCAAAGGTACAAATGTACTCTAAATGCCTCTAATACAAGAAGAAGGGACTCAACATTGCGTGCTGTCTACTCAAAGCATCCTCCACTACATTACTCTTGCACGGGATATAAGAGATATCAAAATCATATGATGCCAAAGACTTCACCCACATTTTTTTCCTTAAATTCAAGTCCTTCTGGGGAACAAGTAGTTCAAGGACTTATGATTCATATATAGATGAAACCACTCTCCTAAAAGGTAATGCCTCTATGACTTGAGTGCAATGACAATGGCCGCCAACTCAAGATCATGAGTAAGGTGGTTTCTCTCGTGTGTCTTCAACTGCCTACTCGGATAACTCACCACCCTTCCTTCTTACATCAAAACTATGCCTAACCCATGCCATAGAAGTCGGTATAAACTTTAAATGGTTTCGTACTATTAGGTAATCTCAAAATTAGTGCACTAGTTAATGCCTCCTTTAGTTTGATAAAAGAATCTTCACATTTAGCATCATATGAGAAAACCAGTTTCTTTTTAATAAGATAGGTCAATGGGCAGAGATCTTCGTGAAGTTCTTAATTAACTTCCATGGTAGTCCATCAAACTAAGGAAACTTCTCACTTCCACGACATTCTTTGGGACATACCAATCCAAACTTCTGCCATCTTACCAAGATCAACTGCTAAGCCACTTTCTGAGATGTTGTATCCCAAAAGGCGTATCTCCTCCTTCTTAAAGTCGCACTTCGAAAAATTTGCCTTCAGCTTATGTGCATGTAGTGTACTAAGTAGTTCATCTCAATGCAACGCATACTCCTCCCTGCTCTTCGAGTAAACTAGGATATCATCTACAAATTCCGGTACAAATTTGTTTAAAAACCCCCCTAAATACTTGGCTCATCAGATCAACAAAGTAAGAAGGTGCATTGGTCAGTCTAAATGGCTTAGCTAACCACTCATACAATCTACTGGGTAAACAAAACACTGTCTTTTGGACATTATCCTTGGCTACACGCAATTAATGAAACCTCGTCGCCAAGACCAACTAAGAGAATACTCTAGCTCTAACTATATGATCAATGAGATCGTCTATGTAGGGCGAAGGGTAACAATTCTTCATTGTGAATTTATTAACTCCCTTTAATCGACATAGAGTCTCAGAGAACCATTAACCTTGATGGTAAAGACAAATGTTGCTCCCTTCTCAAAAATGTTCATTCTAATAAAATCCTTCTTCAACAACTCATTAACCAAATTGGTTAACTTATGTATTTCCTTTGGAGCAATGTGCCTTAGTATTATGGCGATGGGTCGGACATTCTTAACAAGATAGATCCTAAACTCAACCTCATTCTATGACAGGAGACCAGTAACCTTAGAAAAAACATCCGTGAAATCTCTAATTATCAGCATAGTATCTACCTTATTATGTTATAGGTCCAAAAAATATAAATAGCTCAACATAACAGATTCTTAGGGATAGCAATAATCCTCCAAGCCACATCCACTATACATGCTTAATCTAACAACCTTCCCATCAAAGTCTAAAATAGCCATGTATATTGTTATCCAATCCATGTTTAACATCAACCCCCACCCAAAGAAACCCATTACAAAGCCATCATAATCATGCACGACCCCTAAAATAAATAGCTTCAAACCCTTATACACCATAGATAAATAGTCCGATCCTCCTATGGGATTTGACATAACTACAGGGTTCGTAACTATACTAGTGTGTAAGTGCATGTCACTAACATGTCCTCTAGAAATGAAAGTATATGAAGCCCTGGTATCAAAAAAAGTATGAAGAAAAAACTGGAAAGAGTCAGCATACATTCGATCACCACTTTCTTACCCTTGTCTACCACTAGCATGCACTCGAGCTAGGGATTGCCTCCAGCGCATAAACAAGAACCACATCTGAGTAGAAGTCCGAGTAGAAGCTCTCGGTGGGGCTATGCAAGCTCTCTCCAAATTTCCATACAGATCACAGTTATAGCACTTAACCTCTGAAAGATCTGCCTTGCACTCCTTTATAAAATGCCCCTTCTTACTACACTTCTTATTGCGCATATCCTTCTTCTCTGTCTTTCCTTTAGGTCCACCTCTACCTTAATGCTAGTTCTATTGTGCTTTCCTAATAGCCATCTTGGGTTCCTTTCCTTGGTTTCCACCTTAGAGGTGGTATTTAATAAGGCCATCTCTATTAGACCCTCATATGAAGCATTCATAGGAATAATATGACTCAGTGCTAAATTGGGGAGGTTGGTTCAACCCTTTAGCAAATTTGAGAGCCTTCTTATGAAGTGTGTCAATCAGCCCTATACCAAAGCTAGCTAGCTTATTGAACAGATTAACATATTCCTTAACAGACAGATTTCATTTCTTCAAATGGATGAACTTCCCTAACTGGACACCTTCCTCTGTCCTTAAAAGAAACTTCACCTCAAATCGCCTATGGAACTCTTCCCAAGTTATCTTTTCTCTGTCAGTCTCAATCTCAACTACCTCCCAAGAGCTTATGCCTCACCCTACAACTGCCATGTATCTAACTACATCCTTGCCTCATCAATAAAGCCCATCAAACCAAAGATCCTCTCACAAATGCAGATCCACAACCTCAAATCCAAAAAAGAGTCTATCTCCATGTATGGCTTTCCTCCAAGCTTTGAGAAATATTTGCATAAATTAGCAAAGTCTGTAGCGGTAGGTGGGTGGCTATGACCTACACTAGTTGCTCCCTTCATGGGTCCTCTAGTGGGATTAAACTCGACTTGTACCCTCACCTGGAGATACCGGAAGAGCCAAATCAATATGATCACTCATGATTAATCCCACTAGAGGGTACAGGTGGGTTGCAATATTTTATCTATGTGTTTTAAGAATTTTATTAGCAACCTACTACTTATAGCACAAGCATGATTAAGGGATAAGAGATAACATAGAAAAGAATGAGAATTAGTACAGGCATGGACATGAGATATTTTGATATACGAAAAACTTTAAAATAATTTGAAAAATATTTGTCTACACTTATATATAAACTTTTAAAAATTCGAATTTGAAAACTTTTGGAGACCATTTTGATAAATCCTTTCCGAAAACATTTTTTTCAAAAAAATTCAGGTATGTTCTCTCAGTGTGGTCCTAGTTCCTAATAAGCTTTAAAGCATAAGATTTGATACAAACTATGACAACCTACACCTTCTAACACATAGATTCAAAGCTTAGTGTGACTTTCGGACTCACTCATGCCAAGAAATGTGGATCGCTCGGGTTTTACAACATTTTGTATCACATAGACTAATACAGGCAGATATAATCTAAGAAATACTACACTTTTAGAACACATAGTGAAAGGAACGAAATATATAACATAGGAAATTTTCCATCTCGGAAAATATCCAAATCACAATCTTAGAAAATCAGCATGTGATTCAACACAAAATACATAGAAAGTATCACTCTAAGTTCGATAAAAGAGAAAAAGTGTGCTGATAAGACAGGTAAATAAAGGGAGAAAATATGATAAAAAGTAATCTCCAATTATAAGCTCGACTCTCCAAGTATTAATAGTGGAACAATCACCTACTGTCATGTCTACTTGTGGTAGGAAAAAGAAGGAAGGTGAATGGGTAAGACGAAAATCTATTGAATGAGTACAAGTTTAATATGTGATGATCATATGCAGTTACTTCAATACTATTCTAGATGATATAGGGTGTGATACAAGTGTCCATGACTTCCTAAAGTCTATCATCTAAGGTTCTTGTCTAATACATTCCTATACTGTAATTTGTGTAATTTAATATAGTGAATCGAACTGAAGATCGAATCTTATATCTAAAGATCTGCCTTCGTTCCAATAGCTCCTAAATATGCAAGACACTACCCTTTTGGCTACTAACTACATAAAAAACCACCACTAGGCTACTACGAAAATAAATTCTCACTAATATCACTACCATTAGGCTATTGGGAATCGATTCCTCCTCACCACACTTGGAGAGAAAGAACCTGGGATACCGACTAGTTGAAATGTCACATCATCTGCATTCACTTCCATCTCTCAACTGTAGTGATGGCCTCCTAATGCATGCTCTAGGTCATCCTTTTTAACCGTATCACATGCGCCAGAAATCATGCATGATAGGACCTTCCGTTCTGCCGGATCTACTACATCAGGCATCCTTATCAATTTTGTATGCCCATCATGGACCCTCCTGAAAATACGGCATCGCCAATAAATTTCTCAACCCTTAATTGGGTATATAATATTTACCTAACACTACTACGACCTAACGTTCGCTTCTAGGGAATTAGCTTCCCTACTAGTCCTAATATGCATCAAATTGCTCTAAAATAGGCCCACAACAATTGATGCTACGCACACACAGATATATATATATATATATATATATATATATATATATATATATATATATATATATATATATATATATATATATAATTTTGGGCCTTAGGCCAAGGTTTAAAATATGCATTTTTCGTTTTGAATGATCCACCGCTAGACCTAACCGGTCGACTGCTACCAATCGACCATTGGGGACCAGGTTCGACCGTTTGTGAACAAAATTTAGCGTTTCTGAATATTTTTAGTGTCTATCATTCTATAGTTAATTCAAATCGTTAACAATAATTGATAAACCCTAATTACTAAATGATTAGCCTAAGTATAAATTTTCAGTTCAATTTAGGGTTTGCTAATTTAGGGTTTTCAAATCTAATTGTAAAAGAGGTATTATCAATTTCAAGTTAACAACTTGCTGTAGTCCAACTGTATCCTAGTTCTCATATTCCAACTTAGGGTTTATATAATTCGAATTAGATTTCTAGCACTCTAACCAATTAAAATAGACTATGCAACTGTAACAATCAGCTTACTAAAATTGTCCCTACTGACCTCAGGACTAAGCTCTTTTTATTGCTTTTTGCCGAGAATTGCCCCTCAATTCGTTAGCTCCGCCCTGATTCCAATCTTGTTTTCTTTTAGGTCATTTTAATTTGATGTTTAAGAAATTATTATAGTGAGGGAACAGAGAAAATTTTGGTAGAGTTTTGTTACTGTGCTTTGCTAAGTAAGTTTTAGGGTCAGATTAGACTAATATTTATAGGGGTTTCAAATTTTTGTAGCATTCCTGCAAATATGTCGACACTTAAAACTAAGATTTTTTTTTAATACTTGTTTTTTAGAAGGATGACTATGCATTTGGAAAGTTAAAGCAATGGTTTTACAAAATTTCCTGAAAAATTTATGTAACATCCCTAATTTTTAATGATATTATTCAAGAGATTTAATTTGAATAAATTAAATAGAATAATGTAGATGAGGAGATCGATGTTGATTAATGAATAGGTAGTGGCCGGGCTTATTAAATTGAATGAACTCATAAATGGTTAAGTGCTAACTAAATAAACCCAGGGGCGTTAGGGTAAATTGCAACCCATGTTCTCACCCTTATACTAATTTCCTCTTAGCCAAACACGTTCATTTTAACATAAGAAAAATTATACACATAAGAAAAAGAAAGAGAAAGACCGGCTAGTAGAAAGAAGAGAAGAGAAATTCAAGTAAAGCTTAGGATTCAAGCTAGAAGAAATTAATCCTAATCAATCTTCAATTTTCTTATGCAATCTAAGGTGAATAATAATCACTACACCTTTATTTTGGTTTCTGTAGTCATATATTTTCTGATTTGAGGGTAAATTCGTTTTTATGATATATTGGATAATGATATGCTTGACTATGAATTTTTTTTAGATTAAACAAGAATATTTAATAGAAGTGATTCACAGTTTTAGGGTAAAATCGGGGTTAACTGATTTTTAAATTCCATGGAAAATTATATGTTACGGAAAACTTGATTTTGGATTGGGTTTCAATTTTTATAATTTTCCAAGCCGTTGAGAATTAATTATGAATTTCAAAGGAAAATATGATTATTTGGGTTTATAAATATGTATTGGGAAATACATTGAGTATTTGGGTCTGAAATTTTGATATGTTAAATAATATGATTAAGTGAATTTTTTGAAAATTTTTAGGATTTTTAGTTAACTGATTTAGTATGGAAATTAAATTATTTTGAAAGGAGGATCTAAATGATTTAATTATTTTGTAAATAGGTACGGATTATTTGTTAAAAGTTATCCATTTTTAGATTTGAGAAAATGCTGCAAAATTTTAGTGAAATAATTTGAAAGTTTATGATAGCCAATTCGGTGTTTACAAGTGGGCAATTAAGTTCAAAAGTTTGCTTTGCTTGGATAAAACAGCATTTTGCTCATAAAAAGGGGTTCCTCCTTCTTTGGAAGGACCGTTCTACCCTGAAGTTTCACGTTCGAAAAGTCAAAACCTTCTACCTCAAATCCAATACACATGGTATCTCTTAGCTCGTACTTCGAGGATTGAAGAAAGGCAGAAGGTAAAGTGTCAAAACGTAGCTTCCGAAGGGGTTGGTCCCTTTGCTTTATTTCATTTTAAGGGGAAAATGCTTGCCTATTTATAAAGGGTTTTCGACATAGTCGAAACCTATGGTTGCAAATGGTATTTTCAAACAAGCTTTCAAAAGAGAGCCGCCGCCTTTGTTTTGAAAGAAGTAGCTTCCGAAGGAGTTAATTAAATTAAAGCTTTCAGAAGCGGTAGTTTTGAACAAGTCAAAACCCTTCTGTGAACTGGTGACCTTTTGATGGTATAGAAGATATCAATGTTGTCGAAAGATACCGTTGTTTTATAAATACAGGTCACTTCCTGCAACTTTCGAAAGGGGTTAGGAGTTTCGAAGGCAATGGCTTTGGAAGGGGTTTTGAAGCCAACCTTCACATTGTTTTACCCAAATGTTGCTTTTTAAAGGATGGTTTCGACACCATCAAGCTTCCCAAATGCTTTTTTAAATAAAGAATGGTTTTGAAAGAGATGCCTTTTCTTTTGTTCACTTAGACCCAAAATGATGTTTTAAGTATAAACCCAATGGTTTTGAAAGGGTCACCTTCAATAATTTCGAAGGGTAACCTTCAATGGTTTCGAAAGGTAATCTTCAAATGGTTTTCGAAGCAATGCTTCTATACTTATATGATAAAACTTTAACAAGGTCGAAAGGTTTTGAAAGAGTTGTTTTAAAGTATTCAAAAGTTTGGAGCCTAATGTTTTAAAGATAGATTTTTATGCTTTCAAAGAAGGTCATCCTATGAGGTCAAAAGCAAGGTTTTGAAGGAGTCGAAAGGCTTTAAAACTCAAACTCAAATTATTAAAGCGAAAACCCATGGCTAAATAAGATTTTTAAAATGACTTTAAGTATGCAAATTTGAAGAAGTATTACCTTGATAAAACTATATGTTAGAGGGATTAACTATGTTTTAAGTGAAAATTATTTCAAGGACCTTAAATCCATAGGAGTGGTATTTTTAAATTGTTAAGTTTGCTTCTTAAAAATGGGGATATTCACATGATAAAGAATCCATAACTTTATTTTGGGGATAATGGGATAGAAGAACCAACTAGGTTAACCCAGTAGTGAATATAAATTGATTAAACTTAAAACGACCCCCAAACAATCCCCCCCTGGTGCGATGCGACACGATGCAACAAGGATGAAGAAATCATCTCGATTCCACCCTCGACCCAAAACAGTCAATTAACCCTAACATCATTTCGTTTAATCACCACAGCGGTCGAAAAATTAAACAAGCATTTTTCTAGCAATCTATGACACTCGAACCACCTTCGGCGTAAGGCCTGACCAATAAAAGTTCGCCGTTGATTCGATTTTGACAAAAATGTGGTTTCTATTCATCTCTCGATTTCCCACAATGTAATAAACTAAAAATTCTGAATTAATCGCCTAAAAATTCATGATTTCGTATTACAAATCAATTCGTATAGTTAGAACATGAAATCCAAACTATTGATTTTTGATTGGAATTAAATTATCCATGTCATTTCTATTTTTCAAAGTATTTACTATATGTTTTTACTTTGGATCATTTTTAAACCCAACTTTATATTGTTATAAACATTTTTTTCTTCAGGAAATATAATCTTAATTGGATTGGGTAAGAAGAAATGATTTTTTTATCTATATATTTCACTTGATCATGTTGATGCAACAGAGGTATATGTATACAGTCATATACACACAAACATTTTTATATATGAAGACATGCAATGATATTCATACAGACTTATTGCATTCACTAAGATATTCAACCATCACACAATCAAACAATCATCATACCATCACAATATATCAACAGAATTAGGCTTTAAAGGGAAAGTTGCTCACCTTGGAGTTGCAGCAGAGAACAGAGCAGAGAGGAACTGTTTATCTTTAAACATCTGGAATTTTTGATCTTTACTTTGTTTGATGATTGCAATATGAATCTGAATTTGGTTTTTGAAATCCTTGCTTTGGAATGCTTCAGGAATTTCAGAGTTGAAGATTTTGTTACTGATCAACAACATTAAACTCAAAAAAAAATTAAAAGGAAATTCACTTGCTTGGAATTTGAATTCTTAACTCATCTTGCTTTTTTGTTTTATTTCTCTAATCTTGTTTTAACTTGATCATCTCAGGTTGTAATTGCTTTTAATTTGCTTGCTGTTAAGTAGCTTCTCAGGTTTGAAGACTCTGGCTAGCTTCAGGTTTACAAATTGAATGTAGTTTTGAGTTTTGATTTTCTTTTTGATCTTGATGCTGCTCCAAAAATAGATTGAAGCTTTAAATTTGCTTCAGGTTGATTTTCTTTCAGATCTTTGGATTGCAGTTTGGATCTTTGTTTCAGATTTTTAGAAGAGACAGTCTTTTCTTTTTCTGATTTTTTTTCTTCCTTTCTACTTTAATCTTTTCTTGGGTGTTGAGATACCCAATCGTTGTTACTGTATATACAGATTTGCTGAGACACTTAATTATTTCATATGTGGGAGCTCAAAGGTTTCCATAATTTTAAATTTCATTTTTTATTCAATTTAAATGAAATGAATGCCATTTGTAAGGAGAGATGATTATGAGATCTAACGTAAGGTTTACTTGTTTATCATTTGCAATTTTACAAGACAAAGGATTTTTTTATAAATTTTTATATCATATTTATTTTATAAATAAACATAAATTTTATTCATTGGTATATACATGTATACATATGCCTTCATTTCAAAATTGTTTACATTTTCCTTATATTTATATTTATATTTACACAACAAAATTTTATGCCAATTATTTTCTTACATTTAATTTTTGTTCAACATGTTTATACACTTATTTTATACAACTTACATTCATACATTTTTTTTGTACAACCCTTTTTTTAAAAAAAGAATGATTTAAAAAAATTTGGTTACATATTAACAGCTAATCACTTTTATTTATATAAGGAAATTTAACCTAAGGATAATATTTTGAAAATTAATACATTAATTCTTTGAAAATTAACACATCTCCCAAAAATATTTTAATATTTTTAGAAAACAAACTATCATTAGCTTTTTAAAGCTTTTAAATTCTACTTTATTTTTTAAAATATTTGATTCAATATTTGTTTATAAAATACTTATCCCTATATTTTAAATCAACTTCCTATTTATAATTCATTTATATAAATATATACCTTTTTTTCCTAAACCCAATATTTATTTGTAAGATTCTTAATTAAATTCCTATTTATAATCAAAATTTATTTATTCTAGAAATATCTTAAAAAAAATTCACAATTTATTTTCAAAAATAAATTTAATTGCCAAATTAAACTTGACTAAATTTCCAGGAATGTTACAGATTCCCCCTATAAAAAAAAATCGTCCTCGAAAATTGTAAGGAAGACGAGAAAGAATAGATGATAGATAAAGAAATATTTTTCCACATCAAACTAGATATCAATTCTGTATTTGGCTTACCAAATCAGAATATCGACAATATGAGAACAGACTCATACAATTATTTCACAAGATACTCGGGTCCACTGGTTTGCGAATGTGCAAGGGCATTGATTAGTTCAAGGGATAACTAATCGTTCGTAGAATATATCAGATTCCAGAGAATACATAGATGGATTTAATCTTCTACAATTTCTCAAACACTAGGTATGGATTCCAAATTCAGGTCGAAATATCCCAAAGTATATACCAATTTGTCCCTCTTCGGACTTCAGTTTACACAGGAAATTACGATAAAATTTCCAAATTTGGTTTTAACCAATATCGTTTTATTGATGCAATTCAAATTTACCCTTATATTTGTTAACCAGTCTTACTTAATTTAAAATTTCCAATTTATTTAAAATTTTCAATTTCAATTACAAATTCATGTTGATTAAAGTTTAGATCGAAAAGCTGATAAGAAATCGATGAAGATACGAAGTAAGGATTTTCTACAACGATACGTAGGGCCACCATCACACCGAAACTTCTTCTGAGGCAGCTATGAAGCAATCAAAAGAATTTTGAAATCGATTCAAAGGAGATTTGATAGAGAAAATTATTTCTGCTGTTACTGGGTACTGACAATTTATAGCGATATTTCCCCGTCCCCTATCTCGTCCTCTTCTCACACTCATACTCACTATCAGTGGATAGTAAGAGAATATACTGAGGCATTCGAATGGATATCTTTGGGATTACTCATTCTAGGGTATACTTCACCCTATCTCTAATGAGCTACTTAATGTGTTATACTCCTGAGATAAAGTTTTAACCCTCGGCTCTGATACCAAATGAAACGACCCCCAAACAATCCCCCCTGGTGCGATGCGACACAATGCAACGAGGATGAAGAAATCATCTCGATTCCACCCTCGACCCAAAACTGTCAATTAACCCTAACATCATTTCGTTTAATCACCACAACGGTCGAAAAATTAAACGAACATTTTTCTAGCAATCTATGACACTCGAACCCCCTTCGACGTAAGGCTTGACCAATAAAAGTTCGCCGTTGATTTGATTTGACAAAAATGTGGTTTCTGTTCATCTCTCGATTTCCCATAATGTAATAAACTAAAAATTCTAAATTGATCGCCTAAATTCGTGATTTCTTATTACAAATCAATTCGTATAGTTAGAACATGAAATCCAAACTATTGATTTTTGACTGGAATTAAGTTATCCCTGTCATTTATATTTTTCAAAGTATTTACTATATGTTTTTACTTTGGATCATTTTTAAACCCAACTTTATATTGTCATAAACGTTTTTTTTCAGGAAATATAACCTGAATTGGATTGGTTAAGAAGAAATGATATATTTTTTTATCTATATATTTCACTTGGTCATGTTGATGTAACAGAGGTATATGTATACAGTCATATACACATAAGCATTTTTATATATGAAGACATGCAATGATATTCATACAGACTTATTGCATTCATTAAGATATTCAACCATCACACAATCAAACAATCATCATACCATCACAATATATCAACAGAATTAGGCTTTAAAAGGAAAGTTGCTCACCTTGGAGTTGCAGCAGAGAACAGAGCAGAGAGGAACTGTTTAGCTTTAAACATCTAGAATTTTTTATCTTTACTTTGTTTGATGATTGCAATTTGAATCTGAATTTGGTTGTTGAAATCCTTGCTTTGGAATGCTTCAGGAATTTCAGAGTTGAAGATTTTGTTACTGATCAACAACATTAAACTCAAAAACAATATTAAAAGGAAATTCACTTGCCTGGAATTCGAATTCTTAACTCATCTTGCTTTTTTGTTTTATTTCTCTGATCTTGTTTTAACTTGATCATCTCAGGTTGTAATTGCTTTTAATTTGCTTGCTGTTAAGTTGCTTCTCAGGTTTGGAGACTCTGGCTAGCTTTAGGTTTACAAATTGAATGTAGTTTTGAGTTTTGATTTCCTTTTTGATCTTGATGCTGCTCCAAAAACAGATTGAAGCTCTAAATTTGCTTCAGGTTGATTTGGTTTTAGATCTTTGGATTGCAGTTTGGATCTTTGTTTCAGATTTTTAAAAGAGACAGTCTTTTCTTTTTTTGATTTTTTTCTTCCTTTCTACTTTGATCTTTTCTTGGGTGTTGAGATACCCAATCCTTGTTACTGTAAATACAGATTTGCTAAGACACTTAATTATTTCATATGGGGGAGCTCAAAGGTTTCCATAGTTTTAAATTTCATTTTTTTTATTCAATTTAAATGAAATGAATGCCATTTGTAAGGAGAGATGATTATGAGATCTAATGTAAGGTTTACTAGTTTATCATTTGCAATTTTACAAGACAAAAGATTTTTTTATAAATTTTTATATCATATTTATTTCATAAATAAACATAACTTTTATTCATTGGTATATACATGTATACATATGCCTTCATTTCAAAATTGTTTACATTTTCCTTATATTTATATTTATATTTACACAACAGAATTTTATTCCAATTATTTTCTTACATTTAATTTTTATTCAGCATGTTTATACACTTATATATTTATACAACTTACATTCATACAATTATTTATTTATTTATTTTTTTACAACCCCTTTTTTTTAAAAAAAAGAATGATTTAAAAAATGTTGGTTACATATTAACAACTAATCACTTTTATTTATATAAGGAAATTTAACTTAAAAATAATATTTTGAAAATTAATACATTAATTCTTTGAAAATTAACACATCTCCCAAAAATATTTTTATATTTTTATAAAATAAACTATTATTAGCTTTTTAAAGATTTTAAATTCTACTTTATTTTTTAATACATTTTATTAAATATTTGTTTATAAAATGCTTATCCCTATATTTTAAATCAAATTCCTATTTATAATTCATTTATATAAATATATATCTTATTCTTTTTCCTAAACCCAATATTTATTTGTAAGATTCCTAATTAAATTCCTATTTATAATCAAAATTTATTTATTGTAGAAATCTCTAAAAAAATCATAATTTATTTTCAAAAATAAATTTAATTGCCAAACTAAACTTGACTAAATTTCCAGGAATGTTACAAAACTCCTAAATGAGTAGAATTGTATCCAAGGAGTCACAAAGACAAAATATAGGATGCCAATACCTCTGAGTTATCCGGGTGATAGGTTTATAGTAAACCCATGAAAACTATGATTAGGAAGTTATTTGGCGTAATCAAAAGGTTCATCGTAAGTCCACGAAGCCTACGTATTAAGGAAAGTTGGTGGGGTCTAATTGGTTTGTAGTGAAGCCACGAAAAACTATATCTTGATTAAGAATTATCATCGATCAAAAGGTTCCTGGTCAACCCATGAAAACTATGGATAAGAAAGATGTTAATGGAGGTATAAGTGGGTTCCTAGTCAACCCATAAAAACTAGGATAAGAAGGGAGTTACTGGATAAATCCATAGGTTCTTAGTCAACCCATGAAAACTAGGATAAGAGATGAGTTATTGGAATGACTAATAGGTTCAGAGGGACCCATAAATTGATTAAGTTAATTGGCAGAGGACTATAGGTTCTTAGTGATACTATGGAAAGTATGAAATAAGACAGGGTGTCCATGTATCATGAAAAAGGTTATTAGTAAACCTATGAAAACTAATAGGTTAATAGTGACCTAGAAACTATAATTATGCCAGGGAGTCGATTAAACCAAGGATGGAAAATCCAAAATGTTGATATGTATGCATATCATCATAATATTTCGAAATGTACGTTTTAACCATTGTGGATGCAAGGGCACAGTATATTGGTTTATAAAGGTTTTAGGATACTAGTAAGGCGAAAACCCATTTCGCTATGTGGCGTGGTCTCACTAAATATCTAAAAGGATTGAGTTGTTAGATTATTATTCATACTTGGCTTTATGTCTAACTCTAAGTTTTTTCCCCCTTAAACTCTCGTGTGCTCACTTGATTTTGAGTAGTTTGATATTTAAGGTTTTCAAGTTCTCTTCTTAGACGAATAAAGATTCTGGAGGCATGCAATGGGTAGTAGTTGTATAGAGTCATCATTTTCTGCTGTGTATTTGGAATGTAAAGGCAGACTTTTATCCTATTTATATACTCTGATCAACCAATGGGGCATCTTCATATGTTGCTCTTGGCGTATCTGTATGTAATAATTATATTTTTCTTAACGTGGTTAACGATTTTTGGGGTTATGTCTTGAACATGAAATGTTTTGAATGGAATGTGGAATTATGTTCTTAATTTGTTAAAGGTTTTCCATATTCTTGTGATCTTTGTATCAATGTATCTAGCACTACCATATTTGGTCGTCAAGGATTAATAACAATGGATGACTACAGCTTCCGTAGCCGTTAGTTTTGGGCCTCCAAGTATGGGGATGTTACAAGTTTGTATCAGAGCATAGGTTGATGAAACTTTAAAAGAAAAGAAAAACCTATAGGCTTTTTGAAACAATAATCGAATAAATCGGCAATAAGATCGGGGCTTGGGTTAATGCTATAGTAATGTATTTGTATTTGATAAATACAAGTATATATCTAAGTACGTGTTCCCCTCTCTCTTAGACCGTTCTTATGTATCTTACTAAGGCTCATATGTAGATTTACGAGAAAGAGGATATGGAAGCAGGATACGGAAGATGAAATCTAGATGGAGGAAGCACCACGACTAACGGAAATGCTTGACCTAATACCAAGAGGAACCAAGGTCAACTAGTAATGCTAACTCAAATGCTGAAGCCAATGTAGGTACTGGAAATCCACCAATAGATGTAGGGATGGTGTATCAGTTGTTGGCTAATCTTTTGCAAGCAAGAGATGTTGTAATGTTGGAGGAGCAAATCCTATAGCTCCTTTGATATAATTATGCTAGGCTGAGAAGAGACTACACAAGTCTGGGTGGAAAACCATTTATGGGAATAAAGGATGCCGTTAAAGTGGAGAATTTGCTTTTGAGATGCGAGATGATTTTTACTAATTTAGGTTTGGATGATGGAGAAAAGGGAAGGCTTGCCTCTAGACAGTTGCAAGGGGTAGCGCTTCAATGGTGGAATTGTGTGACAGCCGGAGTTTCGAAGGAAGAGCTGACATGGGCTAATTTTAAAAGAAGGTTTGAGCGGGATTCTTATCTGAGGTTTCCAGTCGGCATTGATGAGGAAGTTCATGGATCTTCTCTTGGGAAATATGTCAGTAATCGAGTATGCTGCTAAGTTTGACGAGCTATCTCGATATGGGTATGCCATTGTAGATACTGACATCAGAAGGAATGAATGTTTCATTCATGGACTGAGGCCAGAGCTAGCTAGAATGACCATGACTCATATCAGTGAACCATGTAATGTAGTAGTGGAGATGGCCATTTTTCATGAAGAGATGCTTGTTGTTTTAGCTAGGGAGAAGCAAGTTGAGTCCCAGGTTCCTCAGGAAAAGAAGATGAAATTCTTTAAGAAGAAAGGAGCTCAAAAAGGGGATGCTCTTAGGAAGGCAAAGGCTGAGTTGGTGTTATTCAAGTGTGATAAGAAGGGTCATTATGCCCACGAGTATAGGATTGGCAAGGGGAAGAAGCCTGTAGAGAAGAAGAATGTGAAATGCTTCAACTTCGACTAAGTTGGGCATTACAAGAACCAGTGTCTAGAGCCAATTAATGCGGATAGAGGGAAGGTGTTTGCTATTGGACCACCATCTTCATCTAGACCTAACACAGCAAAGAAAGGGAAAACTATGGTGGAAGGTACGCTTTTGGTTTATAGTATACCAGCTAAGGTAATATTTGATACCGGTGCATCACATTCATTTATATTACAGTATTTGGTTGATAGGTTATGCATAGAACCCACTTACCTTGTTACGCCCTTGCAGATTGCAAATCCAATAGGAGGATGTGCAACTCTAGGGATGAGATGTGACTAGTTAGAAATTGATTTGTTAGGTCATAAGTTTGCATGCAGTTTGTATGGTTTTGATCTCATAGATTTGGGGATCATATTGGGTATGGATTTGTTGGGTAAGTACGCCGCTAGGATATTTTGCCAAGATAGGGAAATATCATTGACACATCCAGATAGTCATAACCAAATCATCTTCTCAGTAGAGAATTCCAGTAAGAGTATCAGTCCATTCTTAAGTGTCATGGAGGTTGAAGAAGAGCTAAGTCTGGTTCAAGTGGCAAGAGAATTTATAGTTATCTTTGAGCCGGTTACGGGAAGACCACCAAAACGAGCTATTGAATTTCGAATAGATCTTGTAACAGGAGTTGAACCTATGAGTAGGCCACCTGGTAGGATGACACCGACAGAGATGAAGGAATTGAAGGTGCAGCTAGTGGATGTTGAGGGAAGGAATTTTATTAGACCAAGTAGTTCGCCTTGGAGAGCGGCTGCGGTGTTCGTGAAGAAACGTTGTGCATCGACTATCATAAGTTGAATGAAAGAACGATCATGAATAAATATCCTCTCTAACGATAGGTGATCAGTTTGATCAGTTGAGTGGAGCCGAAGTGTTCTCCCAATTGGATTTGGTAATGGGTTCCATCAGTTGAGAGTGGCGGAGGATAGTATTCCTTTGACATCATTTCAGACTAGATATGGTTCGTATGAGTGGTTGGTGATGCCGTTTGGATTAACAAATGCACTTGTTTTCTTTGTTGATTTGATGAACCGAGTTTTCTAAGAGCACTTGGGTAAGTTCTTGTTGGTTTTCATTGATGACATTTTGGTGTACTTCAAAGATGAGAGAGAACATAAAGATCATCTTAGAGTTGTGCTAGAGACGCCGAGGCAGAATCAGCTGAAGGCGAAGTTATCCAAATGTCATTTTTGGAAGAAAGGGGTTAAGTTTCTTGGTCATGTGGTTTCAGAGTATGGATTATTAGTCGATCCAATTAAGATCGAAGTTGCCAACAATTGGAAATGGCCAGAAACGGTAACCTAGATCAAGATTTTTCTTGGACTTGCTGGTTTTTACTGAAGATTTATTAAGGATTTCTCACAAATAGCAACACCTTTGACTAAGTTGACTAGGAAAGATGTGAAATTTTTTTGGTCCGACAAATATAAGGAAGGGTCCTTAAGTTAAAGCATTTGTTGACTAATGCACCAGTGCTAGTAGATACAGATGGAAATTTGTAGTATACACTGATGCATGTAGAACTAGATTGGGAGCGATATTGATGCAGAAGGGTAAAGTTATTGCCTATGCATCTTGACAGCTTAGACCGTACGAAGTAAGTTATCCTATTCATGACTTAGAGTTAGTTGCGGTGATCTTTGCCTTGAAGATTTGGAGACATTATCTCTTGGGGGAGAGATTTGAGTTGTCTACCGATCATAAGTCTTTGAGATATTTATTCTCTCAGAAGGAGTCGATATGAGGCAGTAGAGGTGGTTGGAGTTTTTCGTTGCTTATGATTTCGGTATAGAGTATACTCCTGGGAAAGGAAATAAGATAGCAGATGTTCTCATAAGAAAACTATTAACCCGCCTTTTGGCAAGGCCACGGACAGGCGGATTTAACAAAAAAAAATTTACGACTATCGAGACTGAATTATGATGGTTTCGGTTTAAGTGGATGATGTTCACTTGGATAGATGGTAGGTCGTTCGGTCAGAATGAAGTGGTTCAAAGTGTTTGGAGTTTGACCTTGTGGCTCGGTCTTTTGGCATGTCAATGTTCGGTCGAGGTATGGAAGTTCAGGATGGTCGTTTGGTTGCGGCTCGGCATTGCCGCTCGGCATTGGAAGTTGTTCGGCATCGGATGTCGTTCGGCATCGGATGTCGTTCGGCATCGGATGTCGTTCGGCATCGGATGTTGTTCGGCATCGTACCTCGCTCGGCATTGGAAGTCGTTTGGCATTGGATGTCGTTCGGCATCATACCTCGCTCGGCATTGAAAGTCGCTCGGCATTGGACGCCGATCGGCATACCTCACCTCGATCGGCGTACCTCACCTTGATCGGCGTACCTCACCTCGATAGGCGTACCTCACCTCGATCGACGTACCTCACCTCGATCGGCGTACCTCACCTCGGTCGACTTACCTTCCCTCGTTCGGCGTACCTCACCTCGCTCGGCATACCACACCTCGATCAGCGCACCTCACCTCAATCGGCATACCTCACCTCATTCGGTGTACCTCACCACGATTGGCGTACCTCACCTCGATTGGCGTACCTCACCTCCACCGACGTACCTCACCTCCATCGACGTACCTCACCTCGCTCGGCGTACCTCACCTCACTCGGTGTACCTCACCTCGATCGACGTACCTCACCTCGATCGGTGTACCTGACCTCGTTCGGCGTACCTCACCTCGTTTGGCATACCTTCCCTCGCTCTGCACACCTCCCCTCGGTCGGCACACCTCCCCTCGGTTGGCTCACCTTCCCTCAGTCGGCATATCTCCCCTCGTTCGGCACATACCAGCTGCTCACGGTCGGTCGACATAGTGAATTAGGGTTCGTCTATGGCCTTGGTGGGTCCAAACTACTCAAGAGGCCCAACAGCCTGGTTTTGTCTAAAAATACAACGTGTGGGGGTTCAGAAAAGGGATCTTCTTCTCTTCAGTTCTCTGACTTTCTATTCTCTAAGGCTAAGGCTAGTCTACCACTTTGTAACAGTAATCGATTATTACAGCAATAAAAAGGATAATTCTGGAGTGGACGTAGGCCGGAGTTAGCCGAACCACTATAACATCTGTTGTTCTTTACTGCTTTCATTTTAATTTGGACTGTTCTTCATGTTATTACTCACTACATACACATCATCTATTATCTGTGAATGTTAGTCGGTGCTTTCACTTACATTCGGGTGTTAGTAACCAATTTTGGCGCTAACATTTTAGTGCTTTCACTGAGAAGGCAAGCACTTGGGGATTTTGGAACTAGGAATGTGGATTGTAGAAAGCAATGGCTAGGCCATCGACAAGAAAGCAAGTGATGGAAAGAAGCAATCAGGAGGGAAGTCAAGAGGCTTCCTTTGGAGCTAGAGCAGGTCAAGCATCCATCTACATCACCAGAGACGAGATGGAAGCAATGTTGAAAAGACAAGAGGAGATGATGCAGGCTCTTCTCAGGAAATTTGCACAAGCAGGAAACACAGGAGCTCAGATCCGTGGAGTTGGGTCAAAAGCACTCAACCAGCAAGCAGAGGGAATAGCTCAACAGGGGGCAGCCCCCAATCAGCGGACGGCTATCAACTTGGATGGATCTAGACTCAGGGGCATAACACCAGGAAACGCTGGACCAATCCGTGGAGGGATACCAGATGACGCTATGCTACCCGACACTAACAGGAATGCATGAGTACGAGATGAGGAGTATGTGCCAGAGTTCCCTCGTGAGCTCGAGGGGCAGACCGGAGGCAACGAACAAGGATTACAGCTCGGGGACAATGATAGATTAGCGGAGATGGTCAGACGGGCAGTGAGAGGTGGGTTGGTAAACAAAGACTTGAAGGATGTGAATATGAGTCCCTTTACTCCAACTATTAGGCAAGCTAGGAATCCACCGGACATTAAGCCACCAATGTTGGATATGTATGATGGAAGAACGGATCCCACCATTTACGTGACAAGGTACATGAGGCATATAGAGGTACTTAGGGCATCGGACGAGGTCATGGCTCGATGATTCCCATTGTTCTTGTCGAATATCACAGCAATGTGGTTCAGACAGCTGGAGAGTGGTTCTATCGGCACATGGACAGAGCTGATCGAAAGGTTTATGAGACAATTTCGGGTACACATAGTCAGACCCAAGAATGTGATGACTCTGACATCTGTGAGACAATGGAAAAGGGAATCGCTCAGGGACTTCTGAACCAGATTCAACGCAGTGGTAGCCTCAGTGGATTGACCCGATCCGTCAATAGTTTTGATGGCAGCAGTCTCGGGAATCATGGATAATTCGGACTTCAAGATATCGTTGGAAAGGGACCCACCGAGGGATCTTGGGAAGTTCTACCATGAGGCGGAAAGGTTCCTAAGACAGGAGGATGCGCAGGCTGAGAGAGTAAGGAGAGAGCCTGAAGCTTATGCAGTGAGGGGTGGAGGTTCACCCTTCGAGGATCCAAGTAAACACGATAAAGGAAAAAAGAAAACAAATGGCAATGGTGGCACATCAAAGAAACCTCGAAGGAAGTTAAAGTTTTCTTCTTACGTAGATTTAATCGAGACTCTAGAGAGGATTTACTTGGACACTTGAGGGCGCCTCCAGTATCAACGGCCAATAAGGATAGAGCCTTCTAAATACGAGCGGGCATCGGAAAAGCATTGCCTATTTCATGAGCTGGATGGGCATAACACAAACGACTGCAGGCATTTGAGGGATACCATTGAGGAGCAGGTAAGGAATGTCCATCTACAGCAATACATAAGGAATCGAGCAGTAGCAGTGGAACGGGAGCGGCCACTACCTACCTCTAGCGATGGTGGCACTGGGTCCGGTCAGCGTCGGCTTGTTATAAACTAAATGGTTTGATGGTTCTGAATAAGTAATAGTACCTAAAGTAATACGGCTAGGTCACCTACAAACATACGGGATCGAGGACGGTCCCTAGGCGTGCTCTGAGATGACGAAAAACCATGCTGCTTGGGTCTATGAAATCCTGTTTTCTTTCTGTTTTTCTACAAACCTTGGTACTTTGGACATTTTCTTTTCTCAGTATGATTTTGGAGTTTGAATTGGACTCCCGGTTTGGTTGGATTTTTTGTTTGCCGTGTTGGCTTTTATGTTCGATTTTTTATATGGATTTCTAATTTTCTGATTGGATTCGGAACAATGTAACATATAGTTCAGGTTTTGCGATTATTGTGCCGACCGGAGAGACGGGACAGTGACCACATGTTACGTGTCCCTTCGTTGGAGAGCGATGGAATGGACTCGGACAAAATATAAAAGTCCTTGGCCGGAGTGCCAAGACCGGAGAATATAAAAGTCCTTGGCCGGAGTGTCGAGGCCGGTGAATATCAAAGTCCTTAGCCAGAGCGCCGAGGCCGGTGAATATCAAAGTCCTTGGCCGGAGTGCCGAGGCCGGTGAATGTCAAAGTCCTTGGCCTGAGTTTTGAGGCTGGTGAATATAAAAGTCCTTGGCCGGAGTGCCGAGGTCGATGAATATCAAAGTCCTTGGCCGGAGTGCCGAGGCCGATGAATGTCAAAGTCCTTGACCTGAGTGCCGAGGCCGGTGTGTATAAAAGTCCATGGCCGAAGTGCCGAGCCCGAAAAATATCAAAGTGCTTGGCCAGAGTGCCGAGGCCGGTGAATATAAAAGTCCTTGGCCCGAGTGCCGAGGCTGGAAAATATCAAAGCCCTTGGCTAAAGTGCCTAGCCGGTGAATACGCAAGCCCTTGGCTGGAGAGTCGAGGCCGGATAACATACAAGCCCTTGAAGAGAAAGTCGAGGCTGGAACAGGATAACGTGACCCAGCGAGGTCTACGGATTCAAGGTTAAACCCAGAAAGGTCATGGATTTAATAATATGGTTATAAACAGGATATGGACTTTGGATATTAGATTTGAGGCTATTCAAAACACACCTTCCAATAGCAAGGCATGTTTTGGAGGGAAAATGTTAACCCTCCTTTTGGCAAGGCCACGGACAGGTGGATTTAACTAAACAATTTTACGACTATCGAGGCTGAAAAATGATAGGTTCGGTTCAAATGGATGATGTTCACTTGGATAGATGGTAGGTCATTCAGTCGGAATGAAGTGGTTCGATGTGTTTAGAGTTCGACCTTGTGGCTCGGTCGTTCGGCATGGCAATGTCCGGTCGAGGTATGGAAGTTCAGGATGGTCGTTTGGTTGTGGCTCGGCATTGCCGTTCGGCATTGGAAGTCGTTCGGCATTAGATACCGTTCAACATCGTACCTCACTCGGCATTGGAATTTATTTGGCATTGGATGCAGTTTGGCATCGTACCTCGCTCGGCATTAAAAGTCGCTCAGCATTGGACGTCGATCAGCATACCTCACCTCGCTTGGCATACCTCACCTCGATTGACGTACCTAACCTCGATCGGCTTTCCTCACCTCGATCGGCGTACCTCACCACGATCGACGTACCTCACCTCGATCGGCGTACCTCACCTCGATTGGCGTACCTCCCCTCATTCGGCATACCTCACCTACCTCCCCTCATTTGGCATACCTCGCCTACCTCACCTCGCTCAGCATACCTTACCTCGATCGGCGTACCTCAACTCGATCGGCGTACCTCAACTCGATCGGCGTACCTCACCTCGATCGGCGTACCTCACCTCGCTCGGCGTACCTCCCCTCGGTTGGCACACCTCCCCTCGATCGGCATACCTCTCCTCGTTCGGCATACCAACTGCTCATAGTCGGTTGGCATAACGAAGTAGGGTTCGTCTATGGCCTTAGTGGGCCCAAACTACTCAGGAGGCTCAACAACCTGGTTTTGTCTATAAATACAATATTAGGGGTTCATAAAAAGGATCTTCTTCTCTTCGGTTTTCTGACTTTCTATTCTCTAAGGCTAAGGCTAGTCTGCCACTTTGTAACAGTAATTAATTATTACAGCAATAAAAAAGATACTTCTGGAATGGACATAGGCCAAAGTTAGCTGAACCACTATAAAATCTGTTCTTCTTTACTGCTTTCATTTTAATTTTGACTGTTCTTCACGTTATTACTCACTACATACACGCTATCTATTATCTGTGACTATTAGTCGGTGTTTTCACTTACATTCGGGTGTTAGTGACCAATTTTGGCGCTAATAAAAACATCAGAATATGGTGTTAGCAATGTTGGAAGAATGAAAGGATCTTGAAGCCTTGTCCATTTATGGTGTATAATTGAGATTTGCAGCTAATTCTAGTCAAGGTACTTTCATGTTGCCTTGTTTAGACGTTCAACAAGTGTCGATCGAGAGGATAGCTTCTAAGTAGTGAGAAGATTCAGTTTTAGCCGAGAGGATTAGAAGGCTTGAGAGATGATCAGGGATCGATGACTTAAAGGACTTTTGTCTTAACCAAAGAGGATGGTTGCGAAAGAAGGGAAGATTATGTGTTTTTAATGTAGAGAACTTAAGGAGGGAAGTTCTGGAGGAAGGTAATCGGTTGAAGTTTACGATTCATCCCGGAGGGACCAAGATGTATCAAGATATGAAGAGGATCTTCTATTGGGAAGGCATAAAGAGGGATGTCGGCTTGTGGGTTAGGCAGTGTGTGAACTATCAACAAGTGAAGGCCGAACATTAGAAGCCAAGTGGATTGCTTCAGCCTTTAGATATTATAGTTTGGAAATGGGATTAGATGTCGATGGTATTTATAGACAGGTTGCCAATGTCGAAAAGGGGAAATGAAAGCATATAGCTTATAGTGGATAGGTTGAGCAAGAGTGCCCATTTCATTCCAATCAAGTCAACCTTAATGACACCTGTTTTAGCTAAGTCGTTCATGAAGAACAAAGTTAGACTTCATGGGGTTCCTCGTAGCATAGTCAGCGATAGAGATGTATTATTCACTAGGAAATTTTAGAGGAGTCTACAAGAGGTATTAGGTACTAAGCTCAAGATGAGTGCAGCATATCACCCACAGACGGATGGGCAAACAGTGAGAGTCAACAAGGTACTCAAGGATTATTGAGAGTTTTGGACTGTGGTGGAACTTGGGAAGACCGCCTACATATGATTGAGTTTTTCTATAGAAGGCCACGCAAATCACTGACATGTTGGTTGGAGACAAGAGAGAGATTAGTCTTAGGTCCAGATTTGGTTAGAGAGGCGTTAGAAGAGACTGAGTTAATCCGAGGACGGTGAAGGAGGCTCAATCCAGGCGGAAGAGTTACATAGATAAGAGGCGTAAAGACCTAGAGTTCTTGGTGGGAGACAGGGTTTTCATTAAGGTATCACCGATGAAGGATGTGGTATGGTTTGGAAAGTCGGGAAAGTTGGCCCCGAGATATGTTGGACCATTTTAGATTATAGATAGGATTAGAAAGCTCATGTTGAGACTTGAGTTGCCGAGCAGTTTGGCAGGTGTCCATAATGTATTCTATGTGTCTCATCTTCGTAATTTTGTGCATGATGCAAAGGTTGTTATTCCTTAGGCAGTGTTGGAGGATTTGGTAGTAGAGCCTGTTTTGACTTTTGTTAGACAACCAGTTTGGGTTGTAACGAGAGATGAGAAAAGACTGAGGACCAAGGCAGTCGAGTTGGTGAAAGTTCAATGGAGCGACAATGAGAAGGACTGTACTTGAGAGACAGAGGATGGGATTAAAGATCCTTATCCTGATCTTCTTTGATGGTATGTCTATGTTAGATTTAGGTAGATTAGTCGCATGTTGGGTAGGCTAGTATAGATGCTAGGAGATGTTACAGATGATTGCTATGTTTGTTATGTAGTCCTTACTGAATTTAGAGGGCAAAATTCTTTAAGGAAGGGAACCTGTAACACTTCTAATTTTTAATAATATTATTCAGAAGATTTAATTAGAATAAATTAAATAGAATAATGTACGTAAGGAGATTGAGGTTGATTAATGAATAGATAGTGGTCGTGCTTATTAAATTGAATGAACTCAAAAATGGTTAAGTGCTAACTAAATAAACCTTGGGGCATTAGGGTAAATTACTGCCCAAGCTCCCACCCTTTTACTAATTCCCATAAGCCATACACATTCATTTTAATATAAGCAAACTTATATACGTAAGAAAAACAAAAAGCAATGCCGGCCATTAGAAATAAGAGAAAAGAAATTCAAGTAAAGCTTAGGATTCAAACTAGAAAAATTAATCTCAATCAGTCCTCAATTTCCTTATCCAATCTAAGGTGAATAATAATCACCACATCTTTATTTTGGTTTCGATAATCATATTATTTTTTTGGATTTATGAATGAATTCATTTTTATGATATATTGGATGATGATTTACTTGATTATGAATTTGTTTGGATTAAACAAGAATATTTCACGGTTTTATGGTAAAACCGAGGTTAAATGATTTTTAGATGCCATGGAAAAATTATATATGTTATGGAAAATATGATTTTGGAGTTGGGTTTCAAGTTTTATAATTTTCCGACCCGTGGAGAATTAATTATGAATTTTCAAAGGAAAATATGGTTATTTGGTGTTATAAATATATATTGGAAAATATATTGAGAATTTAGGTTTGAAATTTTGATATGCTAAATAATATGATTAAAGTGAATTTCCACAATTTTTGGTGATTTTTACTAAGTGATTTAGTGTGGAAATTAAATTATTTTGAAAGGATTATCTAAATGATTTAGTAATGACTAATGAAAGGAGGACCTAAATGATATAATTGTTTTAGATCTTAAAAAATGCAGCAAAAATTTAGTGAAATAAATTGAAAGTTTATGATATTCAATGCGGTGTTTACAAGTGGGCAAGCTAGTTAAAAAAGTTTAGTTTATATGGATAAAACAACCTTTTTTTCAGAAAAAGGGGTTCCGCCTTCTTTGGAAGGACCTTTCGACCTAGAGCTTTCGCCTTCCAATACACGTGGTATCACTTAGTTGGTACGTAGTGGATGGGAGAAAGGCGAAAGATAGAGTGTCGAAACGTAGCTTTTGAAGGGGTTGGTTCCTTTGCTTTATTTTGTTTTAAGGAAAAAGTGCTTGCCAATTTATAAAGGGGTTTTGACATAGTCGAAACTTATGGTTGCAAATAGTATTTTAAAAGAAGCTTTCGAAAGAGAGCTGCCACCTTTGTTTTAAAAGAAGTAGCTTCCGAAGGAGTTACTTAGATTTTATTTAAAGCTTTCGGAAGGGGTAGTTTCGACCAAGTCAAAACCCTTATGTGAATTGATCACCTTTCAATGGTATTGAAGACATCAATGCTATCGAAAGGTATTGTTGTTTTATAAATACAAGTCACTTCATACTGTTTTCGAAAGGGGTTAGGGGTTTCAAAGGCAATGATTTCAGAAGGGATTTCGAAGCCAACCTTCACTGGTTTTACCCAAATGTTTTAATGTTTTGAAAGGATGGTTTCGACACCATCAAGCTTATCCAATGTTTTTTGAACTAAACAATGGTTTCGAAAGAGATGGTTTTTCTTATGTTCACTTAGAACCAAAATATAAACCCAATGCTTTTGAAAGGAGGACTTTCAATGGTTTCGAAGGGTAACCTTCGATGGTTTCAAAAGAGTACTTTCAATTGTTTTGAAGGGTAACCTTCAATGGTTTCGAAAGAGTACCTTCAAATGTTTTCGAAGCTATGCTTCTATACTTATATGATAATACTTTAACATGGTCGAAAGGTTTCGAAAGAGATGTTTTAAAATTCGAAAGGGAGGAGCCTAATGTTTTAAAGGTAGATTTTTATGGTTTCAAAAGAGGTCATCCTATGAGGTCGAAAGCAAGGTTTCGAAGGAGATGAAAGGTTTTAAAACCCAAACTCAAATTTTAAAGGGAAAAACCCATGGCTAATTAAAGGAGTTTTGAAATTACTTTAAGTATGCAAATTAAAAGAAGTATTGCCTTGATAAAACTATAAGATATAGGGATTAACTATGTTTTATATGAAAAGTATTTCAAGGACCTTAAACCCGCAGTAGTAGTATTGTTAAATAGTTATATTTGCCTCTTCAAATATGGATATATTCATATGAGAAAGAACCTATAACTATGTTTTGGAGATAAAGGGGTAGAAGAACCAGGTAGATTAACCCAGTGGTGAACACAAATTGATTAAACTCTTGAATCAATAGAAATGGAACCAGGGAAACGGGGAGATCGAAATATCAGTTGCCAAAAACTTGAAGTTGTCTAAGTGATAAGTTCATAGTATATCCATGAAAACTATGATTAGAAAGTTATTGGGGGGTAACCAACAGGTACATGGTAAACCCATAAAAACTATGTATTAAGGAAAGTTGGAAGGGGCCATTTGGTTTGTAGTGAACCCATAAAACTATATCCGGACTAAGAATTGACATCCATCAAAAGGTTCCTAGTCAACCCATAAAAACTAGGATAAGAAAGAGGTTAATGGAGGTATCAATAGGTTCCTAGTCAACATATGAAAACTAGGATAAGATGGGAGTTACTGGATAATTCCATGGGTTCCTAGTCAAACCATGAAAACTAGGATAAGAGATGAGTTATTGGAATGACTAATAGGTTCAAGGGAATCCATGAATTGATTAAGTTAATTGGTAGGGGCCTGTAGGTTCTTAGTGATCCCATGAAATTAGAAATAGGACAGGGTGTCCATGTGTCATGAAAAAGGTTACTAGTAAACGAATAAAAAGTAATACGTTAATAGTGACCCTAGAAACTATAATTATGATAAGGAGTCAATTAAACCGGGGATGAGAAATCCAAAATATTTATATGTACACATATCATCATAATATTTTAAAATGTATGTTTTAACCATTGTGGACGCAGGAGCATGGTATATGGTTTTATAAAGGTTTTAGGACACTAGTGAGGGGAAAACCCGTTCCGCTAAGCGGTGTGGTCTCACTAGATATCTAGAAGGATTGAGACGTTAGATTATTATTCATACTAGGCTTTATGTCCGACTCGAAGTAGTTTTCTCCTTGAACTCTTGGGTACTAAATTGATTTTGAATAGTTTAACATTTAAGGTTTTTAGGTTCTTTTCTTAGACGAATAAAGATTCCGAAGTAGTGTAAGAGGCAGTTATTAATTTAGAGTTATCTTTTTCCACTAGTATTTTGGATGTGAAGGAATACTTTTAGCCTATTTATATACTCTGATCGATCAACGGGGTATCTTCATATGTCACTCTTGGCGTATATGTAATAATTATATTTTTCCGAATGTGGTTAGCTTTTTTTGGATTATGTATTGAACATGAAATGTTTTGAATGGAATGTGAAATTGTGTTTTAATTTGTTAATTTTTTTCCATATTCTTGTTATCTATGTATTAATGTATGTAGCACCACTGTATTTAGTTGTCGAGGATTAATAACTATGGATGACTACAGCATCCATAGCCGTTAGTTTTAGGCCTCCTAGTAGGGGATGTTACAATTTGCCCCTATGCATTTACTTAATTGTGCCATGATAATTGACTCTGATTTTCATAGGTTTTGCAATATTCTTATTTTATTCAAAGCTTGTAATTGTTTCCAAAACTAAGATTTATCAAAAGTTCCCTAAAACTACCATTGCTGAACAAAAATGTGATTAACTTGTATATAAGTGTAACTAAATGCATGATTGTGTATGATGCAACACTATGTTGCAATCTAGAAAATCAATAGCAACATAACATAGCATTGCAAATTCTCGAATATTTTCAATATAGAAATTAAATTGTAGAAACTCTACTAGAAAGGGCCTAAATAGCAATGGATAGTTTCAACGACTACCGCCGACTCCATCAAGATGTTTCCGAGGGCTCGCGACGGCTAGTAATTTTAATTTATTTAATTTATCACGCTATTATAACTTCTATAGAAATTTGTTTAAATATATTAATTTGATTCCTAAAAAATTAAATATATAAATTTATTCAATTCTTCAATTTCATGATAGTTTTGATTAACTAATTAGTACTTTCGATAATCTTTTGTTGTGTAATTCGATATTTAATTTATTGAAAATCAAACACAAACGATCAATCTGTGAAAGTTATACAGCTTCAGTGAAATTTATAATGTGTAACATTTTATGAATGTAAATATATTTTTTAACCATCATGTAATTAATTATGAATTTTATGTAATTCGATGAAACTTATGCAACCTAGAAAATCAATAGTAATTGATGGAACCCCATAGCCAAGTCCAACTAAGAGAATACTCTAGCTTTAACTGTATGATCAACGAGATCATCTTTGTAGGGAAAAGGAAAAAAATTCTTCTTCGTCAATTTATTAGCTCCCTCTAATCGACATAGAGTCTCAGCGAACCATCAACCTTGGTGGTAAAGAAGACTATTGCTCCCCGCTCAAAAATTCTCATTCTAATAAAATCCTTCTTCGGCAACTCATTAACCAGCTTGTTCAGCTTGTGTCTTTCCTTTGGAGTCATATGCCTTAGTGTTAAGGCGATGGGTCGAGTATTCTCAACATGATAGATCCTCAGGGATTGCAATAAACCTCCAAGCCACATCCATTATACGTGCTCAATCTTACAACCTTCCTATCCCAGTCTAAAATAGCTGCATAGATAGCATCCAATCCATGTCTAAAATCAACCAAAGCATAGATAATCCCAATACAAAGCCATCATAATCAAGCTTGACCCTTAAAATAAATAGCTTCAAACCCTTACGAGCCATAGAAAAATAGTCCAATCCTCCTAAGGGGTTTGATAAAAATACAGGGTTCGTAACTATACTAGTGTATAAGTGCATGTCATTAATAAGTCCACTAGGAATGAAAGTATATGAAGCACTGGTATCAAACAAAGTACGGATTGATAAACTGAAAAGAGTCAACACACATTTGATCACTAGTTTCTTACCTTGTCCGCCACTAGTTGTGCACTCGAGCTAGGGATTGCCTCCATCACATATACCAGAACCACATCTAAGTAGAAGTTTGAGTATAAGCTCTTGATGTTGCTACGCAAGCTCTCTTCAAATTTCCATACATATTATAATTATAGCACTTAACCTTTGAAAGATTTTCCTTGCACTCCTTTATGAAACGCCTCTTCTTACTACCTATCACGCGTATCCTTTTTTGTATATTTCCTTTAGGTCCACCTATACCTTTATGCTAGTTCTACTATGCTTTCCCAATAGCCTTCTTGGGTTCCTTTTCCTTGGTTTCCACCTTGGAGACGGTATTTAGCAAGGACATCTCTACTAGATCCTCATATGTAGCACTCATAGGAATATGACTCAGAGCTAAACCTTGGACATATTGGTTCAACCCTTTAGCAAATTAGAGGTCATCGTATGAGGTGTGTTAATCAGCCCTATACCGAATCTAGCTAGCTCATTGAATTGATTATCATATTCCTTAACATACATATTTCCTTTCTTCAAATGAATGAACTTCTCTAACTGGACACAGTCCTCTGTCCTTGAAAGAAACTTCACCACAAATCACCTACAGAACTCTTCCTAAGTGATCTTTTCTCCATTAGTTTCAATCTAAGCTGCCTCCCATGAGCTCAATGCCTTACCCAATGCTGCCATGTATCTAACTGCATCCTCTCCGCGTTAATCAAACCCATTAAACCAAAGACCCTCTCACAAATTCATATTCATGACCTCGAATCCACAAAAGACTATATTTCTGCCTATGGCTTTCCTCTAAGATTTCAGAATTCATAGCTTAGCAAAGTCTGTAGGGTAGGAGGGCGGCATGAGCCACACCATTTCTCCCTTTGTGGGGCCTCTAGTGGGATCAAAATCGACTTGTCCCCTCCTCTGGAGATATCGACAGAACCAGATCGAAATGTTCATTGCTAGAGTCTCGACTACGTCACCCGAGTTTGAACCAACGGGATCATCTTCTATCTTTGAGTTTTAAGAATTTATTAGCAATCTTCTACATATATCATAATTACAATTAAGATATAAGGGATAACATAGATATAAATGAGAATTAGCATAGGCACAAACGTGAGAGATTTTGATATATGAAAAATTCTGAATTTTTTATAAATATTATCTATATTTATATAAACTTTTAAAATGTCCAATTTGAAAACTTTTGGAGACCATTTTGATAAAGCCTTTTAGGAAACATTTTTTTCAAAAAATTTCAAATACGTTCTCTCAGTGTGGTCCTAATTCCTAAGAAACTTTGAAACCTAAGCTTTGATACCAATATTACTAGAACAATAGTAAATAGCGATGGATGATTCCGACGACCATTTCTGATGGCTAGTGATGATCGTCGAACTCCATTGCTTTTGCATAAATAAAATATACTACTCGTCGCTAGCCGTCGAAAACGAAACTACTTAGCCGTCGATGGTCGTCTCTAGCCATCGAAAATTATCATGCATACAAGCCTAGCTGAGAGCTACTGCTTCATTTTCCCTTAAATCAAACAAAAACCCTACCACTACCTCCTCTTCATCGTCAGCTAGCCGCTGTGACTCCCCGAGCTTCCCCAGCTTCATCATTCTCTAATTTCAACAAGCCTAGTCCCTTCATTAATCTCCAATCAGGTTTAACTCATAAATGCTAATTAATTTTGGTTTGCTAAATTAGGGTTAATTTGTTGTTATAGTTGTATAATACCCCATTGATTGTTCGATATACCCTATTGTATGCTAATTGGGTTGTAATTATAGGTGTTTGTCATTGAAATGTAGAGAATTTTTTTTTGTATAGCGTGTATGTGCATTAATTGGCGTATATGCATTGATTAATTAGTGCATATACGCAATAGGGCTATTTTGGACTAAATAGAGTCGACGGTCGGATTATGGTGTATGCGTTTTCAAGTTGATGAAAATGACGATTTAGTGTATGCATTTTTTAGAACGTAAATAAATTATTGTAAATGTATAATATGCTTTACTTTTTGTAAATACCTTAGAGAGTTTTTAGCCCCGTTTGTAAATATTGTATATGATCATTGTATGGATAATCGTTTATCACAGAACGGACATTTATTTTCATCTTGAACAATATTTTTTTGGATTTATCCCTGTATTGGCGAACTTACAAACACGATAGTAATTATATTTTGCAAATCATTTTATTTTATATAGTTCATAAAATTTCAAAAACACTTTCTTATTTTCCCCTGTGTACACACATATATGTACGATACATGGAACAAAGGGGAAGTGTTGTCGAAATCTTGATTAAAATAATATGATTTGCAAAATATAATTACTATCGTGTTTATAATGGGAAGTAGGATGACCAACCAGCAAAGTGTAGAACAATAACCTAAAAATTGTAGATTATATTAATATAATAATTTATATCCACACCTCCTCACACACTGATTCAAAGCCTAGTGTGACTTTGGACTCGCATCATGCCGAGAATTGCAGATCATTGGGGTTTTATAAAATTTTATATCACATAGACTAATACAAGAAGATATAATATAAGATATACTACACATTTAGAACTCACATGAAAGGAACACAATATATAACACGGAAAAATATCCATTTCGAAAAATTTCCCAATCACAATCTCAGAAAATCAATACGTGATCTAGCAAGGAGTACATTGAAACTATCACTCTAAGTCCAATAAAAGAGATAAATTATACTGATAAGGTAGACAAATACATGGAGAGAAAATATGATAAAAAGAAGTCTTTAAAAATAAGCTCGACTCTCCAAATGCCAAGAATGGAACAATCACCAACTGCCCAGTCCACTGTGGTAGGGAAGAATAAGGAAAGAGAATGGGTTAGACGAAAGTCTACTGAATGAGTATTAGTTTAATATGTGATGATCATATGCAGTTATTTCAATACTATTCTAGATAATATAGGGTGTGATACAAGTGTCCATGACTTCCTAAATCTGTTATCTAAATTTCTTGTCTAATACATTCCTACACTATAATTTGTGTAGGTTAATATAGCAAATCAAAGTAAAGATCGAAGCTTATATCTAACGATCAACCATCGCTCCAAGAGCTGCTAAGTATGTAAAAAAACTGCCTTTTTGGCTATTAACTACATAAAAATCCACCACATGGGTATTATGAAAATGAATTCTCACTATTATCACTGCTATTATGCTACTGGGAATCGATTCTGCCTCACTACGCATAGAGAGAAAGAACCCAAGATATCGACTCGTTGGAATTTCTCATCGTCTGGATTCGCTTCCACCTCTCAATTTTTGTGATAGCCTCTTAATGCATGTTTCGGGTCCTCCTTTTTAACCGTATCACATGCGTCGGCAATAGTGCATGGTTGGACCCACGTTCTTTCACATCCACTCCATAAGGAATCCTCGTCAATGTTGTATGCCTACTATGGACCCTCTAGTGAGTGTCATTTGCGAAAATACATCGCCTCTAGTCGGTTGCTCAATCCTAAGTTAGGTAATCAATATGTACCCAACAGCGCTACAACCTAGCATTCGCTTTTGGGAACTAACTTCCCTACAAGTCATAAAATGCATATAATTTCTCTTAAATAGACCTACAACAGTTGATGTTATATATGTATGTGTGTGTGTGTATGTGTGTGTATATATATATAATAGGCCTTAGGCCAGGGTATAAAATCTGTAATTTTCATTATGAATGATCCACTGCTAGACATAACCAGTCGACCAGTGGGGTTCAAGGTCGACCGTTTGCTAACAAAATTTAGTGTCTCTTCATATTTTTAATGTCAATCATTCTATAGTTAATTCAAGACATTAACAATAATTGGTGAACCCTAATTACTAAATGATTGGTCTAAGTATAAATTTATAGTTCAATTTTGGGTCTGTTGATTTATGGTTTTCAAATCTAACCGTAAAAGGGTGTTATCAATTTCAAGTTAAGAGTATATTGTGGTTCAAATCTATCCTACTTCTCATATTCCAGTTTAGGGTTTGTATAATTCAAATTTGATTTCTAGCACCCTGAACTAATTAAAATAGACTAAACAAATTATAACAATCGTCTTAAAAATTTGTTACCACTCGCCTCAGGCCTAAGCTATTTCTATTACTATTGCTTGAGAATCACCCCTCAATTCGTTAGCTCTGCCAGCTCTGCCTTGATTTCAAGCTTGTTTTATTTTAGGTTGTTTCAATTTGATTGTTAATAAAATTTTAAAGTGAGGGAATAGAGAAAATTTGGCATAGTTCTGCTACTGTGTTTTGTTAACTGAGCTTTAGGGTTAGATTAAACTAGTATTTATAGGGTTTTCAAATTTTTGTAGCATTCCTACAAATATATTGACACGTAAAAATAGAGATTTTTTTATTACTTCTTTAGAAGGATGATCGTGCACTTGGAAACTTAAAGCGATTGTTTTACAAAAGTTCCTAAAAATTTGCCCCTAAACATTTATTTAATTTTACCATGACAATTGACTCTGATGTTTTTATGTTTGGCGTCAGTTTTATTTTATTCAAAACCCATAATTCTTTCCCAAACTCAAATTTTATCAAAAGTTCTCTAAAACTACCATTGATGAACAAAATGTGATTAAGTTATATATAAGTGAAACTGAATGCATGATTGTGTATGATACAACACTATGCTGCAACCTAGAAAATTAATAGCAACATAATTTAGCATTGCAAATCCTTAAATGTTTTCAATATAGTAATTAAATTGATAGAAACACTACTAGAAAGGGCCCAAATAGCAACGGTAGTTTCAGCGAATACCGCCGGCTCCATCAAGACTTTTTCGAAGGTTAGCGACAACAACTCATTGTAATTAATTTAATTTATCACACTATTATAACTTTTATAGAAATTTGAAATTTGTATAAATATATTAATTTGATTCCTAAAAAATTAAAAAAATGTGGTTATATTCAATTTTGAAATTTTATGATAGTTTTGATTAACTAAATTAGTATTTTCGATAATCTTTTGTTGTATAATTTGGTATTTAACGTGATTGAAAATTGAACTCAAACGATGAATCTGTGAAACATATACAACTTTGGTGAAATTTATGATGCGTAACAGTTTTATAAATTTAAATATATTTTTAACCAGTGTAACTAATTATGAATTTTTAAATGTATTTGACATTATGAATTTATTTAAAAGTATTAGCCGAAGTTTTTTTTGGATCTTACAACCATCTTAAGTATTTTGGAGCTACTTCCAAAATATGATAAAAAAGTAAGTAAATTAGGGTGTCGATCTTGATTTTCAAATTTATAGTTGTTTGTCAACAATCACATTAAAACCTTTTGTTCGAAAACGATATTCAAATGAGACAAAATTCATGTCACTTATACTTTATAATGTATTTATCCAATCTGTAGGGCTAGAATGGAAAAAAATGGAAGAAAAAAATTAGACTCAAAATATATCTGTTTTCATGGAGTTGTGTAACACTTAATATATATTGTCATAACAACTTCTATGAAATGATCTATTTGAAGTCTAGATTTTTTGGCTGTATTTTGAAATTCAACCATACAGATTGGATAAATACATAATATATATATATATATATGTATGTATGTATTGTTAACCAGCCTTTAGGTAAGGTAGTAGATAGGCATATTTAACCTAACGGACTTCATGATCATCAAGATGAGATGTCCGATTTCCAGGCTCAGAGATCGGTTATAAACGACACTATGGACGATGGTAAAGTAGATTTTGGATCGGATCCATAATTTTTTCCCAATCAAAGTGCAATTAGTATGAATGGATAAGGAAGGCCTTGTGAGGCTACTTTCAAATTTCAAGTCAATCGGAGTCCATATGTTAGAGTTATGGGCAACAGAAGAGGGATCGGTTCATATTTAGCGTAACAGCACAACCCAAAGATGGTTGCTCCTTAACTTAACAATCACAAAGAAGATGGAAGCAAAACTTTGTAAACAAGAAGAGAAGACTCTAGGAAGCCTACTTTAGAAATCTCATGGCATTTGGAGGAGATGGAGGGATCAACATCTATCCATCTATAGGGGCCGACCCTCTTCCCTCAAAGGGATCGACTATACACAATTATCTAGCAAAGATCGATCGATATATCAACACATACACATCCAATTGGCATGAAACTTGGAGGCTAAGAATAATGCAACATGGAAAAGCTCCACTAGGGATCACATGAAATTTGGATCAAGTTGGAGGGATTGGTACCTATCCCTTTAGGGGGATCGGCAGAAGTCGGTGTACATGCAACACCACTTCACGAAAAATGCGATGTCTCACAAACTGTACTTCAAAATTTCACAAAATTTGGGAAAAAGTAGCTAACACCAAAGGGAACCACCAGATGGATCACACCCCATTTGGACACCGACATAGGGGTCGAAACTGATCCCTATGTGGGCTCAAAAAGGGGTCGGCAGAAATCATGATTCACTCAACACCACTTCATAGAAAATGCGATATCTCACAAACCATACATCGGAATTGCATGAAATTCAGAGAGCAAGTAGCTAACACCAAGGGAAACCACAAGAGGGATCACATCTCATTTGGATACCAAATTAGTTTTTGGTACTGACCCCTATTGTGCGCCCCAATGGGCCTGGAAATCCTAGGGTAGTCTCGTCTTGGCCTCTAGAACCTTCTATCAATCTTGTCTCATTTTACTTGATTTCAAGTTCTTTTAGTTTTTTTTTCATTTATTTCTCTTCATATTTCTGTGACTGGATTGGATATTGGGGTTTTCGTATAATTGGGTGCTGGTGGCAATTTTGATGCCAACATTTTGATGCTTTCACTGAGAAGGCTTGCACATACGGATTTGGAAGCTAAGAGCTTAGATTTTAAAGCTTGGATACTTGGATATAGGAAGCAATAGTGAGACAATCAACAAGGAGAGTGTAACCATAAAGAAACCACCATGGAGGGAGTTAGAAGGCTTTCTCGGGAGCTAGAGTTGATCGGGCATCTATGTACCTCACCAGGGATGGAATGGAAATAGCGATGGATGCTATGCAGGAGCAAATGCTGAAAAGATAGGAGGAGATGATGTAGAATCTATTTTGACAAATTAATAGGCTAGAGCCATAGGAGCTGTTGGAATGTAAAGCCAAGGAGTTAGAATGGTAGGAACTACTGGAGTTATGGACCAAGGAGTTGAGGTGGCAGGAATCGCTAGAAATCAAAACCGAGAATTTAGAAACGGAGCTAAGTGACAAAGGAGTGTGGTAGAGCAGCCAGGGGTAGTCCCGTTCCTTCCTAGAAGGATCGACACCGATCCCCCTAGAAGGATCGTACCGATCCCCAAAGGCCAGTGGGCTTTCCCCTAGGTCTGGTTGATCATGATGGTGGAGGAACTGTGGTCAATCCTATGGAGCTTGGTGCGAATTAGAATTTGGATCCTTGTCCAAAGAAATACTTCCAGAATTCCCCAGTGGACTTGGGGGGAAACTTAGACATGATGATAGGAGACTGCCACTGGAAGATAATGACTAGTTTGTAGATATAATCAGGTGAGCTATGTGTGGAGGGTTAGTGAACATGGATCTAGAGGATGTGAATAGAAGTCCATTCACTCCTAATATCAAGAATGCTCGTAATCCATTAGAATTCAAACTACAACACTGGAAGCTTATGATGGAATGTCAGATCCAACTATGCGTACAATGAGGTACATATGGTACATGAAAGTACCAAGGGCATCGAAAGAAGTCCTGGCACGATGTTTCCCTCTTTACTTAACGAATGTAGCTGCGCTTTTTTCAGACAGTTGGGGAGTGGTTCTATTAGCACATGGACGGAATTGGTCAAAAGATTTATGAAACAGTTTTGGGTTCACACCACAAGCCTAAGAATGTGATGACACTGATGTCGGTAAAGCAATGGTTAGGAGAATCACTGAAGAATTTCTTAACCAGGTTCGATGAGGAGTTGTTTTGGTCGATCGACAAGATCCATTGATGGTTTAGATGGCAGTAGTGTCAGAAGTTGACAGTAATTCAGATTTTAAGATATCACAGATACGTGATCCATCGATGGATCTTGGGGAATACTACCACGAAGCAGAGATGTTTCCACGACAAGAAGATGCGAAAGCTAATAAAAAGGCAGCGAAAGTTAATATGGTATGGGTGGAGAACCACCTGGTGAAAACTCAGGAAAGGATAAAGCTAAACGGAACATAGATAATAGCTTTGATGGATCGAAGCGACAAAGGGAGAACCCGAATTCTCTTCTTACTATGAAATGAATGCAAACTTAGAATGAATATATCTAGATACTTGAGGATGCCTTCTGTATCGAAGGCCAGCAAGGAGGGAACCCTTTGAACGTGAACGGACATCAGGAAAGCGTTGCCTATTCCATTAGCTAGATAGGAACAATGCAAATGATTGCAGACCTTTGAAGGGTATCATTAAGGAACACATAAGGAATGGCCAATTAGAATAATACGTAAGGACTTGGGCTACGATGGTGGAATAGGAGCAGTCACCGTCCACCTCAAATGAAAATTCCACTAGAACAAGGCATCATCATCAACTTGTCATCAATTGATCGGGATGGCATGGAATAAGTAGCAAAACTCCACATTAAGATGGCTAAGTCGCTTACACATGTACGGGATCAAGGACCTTCCTTAGGCATGCTCTAAGATGAAGATAAACCAAATTGCTAGGGTTTGTAAAATTTGTTTTTCCCCTTTCTTCTTATTTGCTTCGAACTCTTTCTTTTGGTTTTGTTTGAACTCTAGTTTGTTGGTTGTACGGACTCTTATTTTATGCAATTAGCAATGCTTAAATTTGGATCAATGTAATGGATAAAATAGGTCGTCGGGTATGGACTATGCCTGGCAAGGGGTAAGTCACTTTGCTCGAACGCGACGGATCGACCAACTCGGGTCGTTGCGTACGGACTATTCTCGGCAAGGACCCGGAGAGATCATGGTCGCCAGGTGTGAACTATACCTAGAATGAGGTAAGTCGCTTTGCTCCAACGTGATGGATCCACATACTCAGGTCGTCGAGTACGAATTGTGCTCGGCAAGGACCCGAAGTGACAAAGGTCGTCAGGCATGGACTATACTTGGCAAGGGGTTGGTCACTTTGCTCGAATGCTATGGATTGGTCTACTCGGGTCATTATTTACGGATTGTGCTCGGCAAGGATCAGGTGAGATCAAAGATTTGGATTAGGATAACAACCCACAGAGGGTATGGATTTGGATATTAGCTTCGAACAGCTATGGATTTAGATATGGTCCCAGAGCAGTTTGGGATTTGGATAATGACCCGTTAAAGTCGAGAGTTTAGATAAAATGATACAAAGATAATGCAGATTTTGGATCGAATATCTACACGTAATGGTCATGGATTTCACTAACGACTTGGAGAGATCATGGATTTGGATTGGCAATGGATTGGATAATATGGGTATCGATGGATTATGGACATCGAATTTTAGATTTATTGCAATTCATAACACGCCTTGCTATCGCAAGGCATGTTTTAGAGGGTAAAGTTAACCCACATTTTAGCAAGGAAGTATACATGCGAATTTAAACCAACGGACTTTATGATTATCAACGTGGGATGCCCGGAGAAATGGTTACTAGGCTCAAAGATCGGTTATAAATGAGACTATGGCCGATGGTTAAGTAGATTCGGATAGGAATCCTAATATTTGTCCCAGTCAAAGTGCAATTGGTATAAAGTGATAAGGAAGGCCTTCTAAGGTTACATTTCAAATTTCAGGTCGATCGGAGTTTGTATGTTAGAGTCATGGGCAAAACAAGAGGGATAACGATCATATTCAGCTTCGCAACGCAACTCAATGATGGTTGCTCCATAACTCAACAATCACAAGGCGGATTGAAGTAAAACTTTAGAAACAAGAGTGGGAGACCCTAGAAAGTCTACTCTAGGAATCTCATGACATTTGGAGGAGATGGAAGGATCGACATCTATCCATCTGGAGGGGTCGGCCCTCTTTCCTTATAGGGATCGGCTAAACACAATTTTCTAGCAAAGATCGATCAATATCTCAACATCTACACATACAATTGGCATGAAAATTGGTTGTCAAGCATAATGCAACATGGAGAAGCTTCCTTAGGGATCGCATGCACTTTGGAGTAAGTTGGAGGGATTGGCAAAAGTCAGGTTACATGTAACACCACTTCCCAAAAATGCGAACCTCACAAACCGTACATCGGAATTGCACAAAATTTAGGAAGCAAGTAGTTAACACCAAAGGGAATCACCCAGAGGGATCACACCCTTTTTTGACACCAACATAGAGGTTGGTACTGATCCCTATGTGGGCTCGAAAAGGGGTCGGAAATCAGGATTCACTCAACACTAGTTCATGGAAAATGCGATATCTCGCAAACGGTAAGTAGGAATTGCACGAAATTTGGAGAGCAAGTAGCTAACACCAAGAGGAACGACCCAGTGGGATCACACCTCATTTGGACACCAAAATAGAGGTCGGTACCAACCCCTACTGTGGGCCCTTATGGACCTATAAATTTTTCGATGGCCTCGTCTTGACCTTCAGAAGCTTCTGTCAAAATATTAGCTCGACCCGTACACGTCTTCCCCTACAAATACAACATGCATTGTGTCAAAAAAATTATATTCTTTCTACTTCTCTTCATCTTCAACCTAGGCTACACTCTATCAATTTTATTCTTGGATTTCGAATTGTAACTGTGAATAATCTTCAGCCTAATAAAAAGGATTATTTGGGAGTGGATGCCGGCCAGAGTTAGCTGAACCACTATAAATCTTGTCTCTACTTGCTTTCTAATTGTTTTAATTTTGTTCTTCATTTATTTCTCTTCATATTTCTATAACTAGATTGGATATTGGGTTTTGGCATAGTTGGATGTTGGTGGCCTATTTTGACGCCAATATATATAGTTTGAATTTTGTCTCGTTTGAAGATCGTTTGATCTTCGAACAAAATGTTTAAGTCTAAATATCAACCAACGGCTATAAATTTGAAAATCAAGATTGATACCTTAATCTTGTTTAATTTCATTTCATATTTCAACCATATGCACAAATACCTTGGATCAACATAAGATTCAACAAATTTATTTTTTTACCAAATATTTTATTTTATATGAATTAATTATGTTAAATACATTTAAAATTCACGACTAATTATTAAATCATTAAAAAGGTGTCATATAACTAATAGAGAGAACCCTTTTAATATTTAGAAACAAAAGTGGGTTACTGTAAACCTTTTATAATTTCCTTTTATAATTTTAATAACAAACTAAATTATACTAAATTTATTTTAAATATAGAGAAATTTTAAATTAATATAATTAATAACAATCGAAAAATAGCCTTCGACGGCTGTCAATAGCCATCGAAATAACGTGGATATGCCTTCGGCCGAATCAGTTTCTTCCTCATTTCTTACTTCCCAAAACCCTCAAATCCAAAAAAAATTAACCCCAATTCCAACAAACTCCATACCTACCCATTGTAATCCGCCAAAATCCTTCGCATTCTTCATCACATTGAAATCTCTAAACTTCTGTGCCTTTAATCCATCAAAAATTAGACATGTTCTTCGACTAAACTAATTATTTTGAATTGTGGTAAAATAATTGTTAACTTGTGCTTATATTTATTGGTAATAACCCATTGATTGGTTATAATAGTATATTGCTTGATTTGAACATGTTAATTAGGGTTATTAGTGTTTAAAACTAATTACTAATGTATAATTAGGGCTAATTTGAGTCGATTAGTGTATTGGACTATTAGTGTAACATAATTTAGCGCTAATTAGTGTATCTGTCATTTAAATGTCGATAAAAACAATTTATTTACATAATACCTTTATTAGTTTATACCGTAGTTTACACACATACACACACACACACACACACATATATATATATATATAGTTTACGTGTAAATGGTAATATAAAAATATTAGTGTACATTGTTAATTTTCATTAGTGTGTAATAAAGTCAAATTAGTGTTAACTAAAATGCTAAAACAAATTTTTTATATTAGCTTTTAATCGTTAACGAATTCAAATAATGAATTAGTGTATAATGTTAATATAAGCAAATTAGTGCATAATGTACTTTATTTTTTTAAATCCCTTGGATTTTTTGGCCCCATCTGACAAGTATTACTTACAATCATTGTATAGGTATTCGTTTTTACAACAACACGGACATCAATGTTTATCTAATAAAGTATTTGTTATGTTTGTCCCTGTATTGGAAAAGTTACAAACACAATATCATAATAATATTTCGTAAATAATTTCATCTTAAACGGTTCACAAAATTTCAACAGCATTTCCTTTTTGTTCGCTGTGTGTGTGTGCATTTATCTACAATACGCGCAAGAAAGTGGATGGGCTGTTGAAATTTTATTGAACCGTTTAAGATGGAATGATTTGCGATATAAAATTATTAATGTGTTTATAGTAGAAAGTAAGATGACGACAATTAAAAGTATAAAAATAAAAATGTGCAAATATTATATATATTTATAACTTGTTAAAATAGAAAATAAGATTTTATAAAAAAAAAAAGTAAAAAAAAAATATATTGTATAATTAATAAAATGTTAGCATGTATAGATGAAATGAAAAATGAAATTTCAATCTAAAAATATCTTAATTTTTCAAAACTTACTATAATTTTTTAAATTTCTATCATGTTTTTTGAAATAGGAAAAAATGATCGATTATTTTGTTGAAGGGAGGAGCTGGATGTATGAATTAAAGGGAATGGAAGGCTCAATAAAGGAATATTAATTTTTATAATAGGGTGCATGTATTTATTAAATTCGCTTTGAGTAATAATGTAAATAACAAAGAATTTTGTTGCCATTATAGTAATTGCAAACATTGAAGCATTGAAAACCATATATTGTCATACTACATTTGTGTCAAAATGGTTTTGTGCCTAATTATTATATATAGGATCATCATAGAGAACTTGTTGCACCTAATCCTGTAGTTTTGAATGAGGAGGTAGATAATGACAATGTTATAATTAATCGTATAGAATATACGATTGAAGATACAACACGATCATTGTTTCCTATAGTTCAAGTTGATGATAAAGATGTAAATATGGATGAAGAACCAAATATTGAAGCAAATAAAATCTATGATTTATTGGATGCTGTTGAGAAGCCCCTTTATGATAGCGATAAAAGCAGCATCCGATTATTAGTAACTATTGAATACATAACTATGAAATCAAAATTCAACTTTGTAGAAGCAGGATTTACAACAGTTGTACAAGCTGCAAAAGGATATATGCTATCCAATAATTTAAAGTGCGATAATCATTATGAAGTGAAAAACCTTATGTTTGCTATCGGTTTTTCGTATCAAAAGGTATATACATGATTAAATGGTTGCATGTTAATTTGGAAAGAGGACATCAATCTTGAGAAATTAGAAAATGCAACGACAACAGATATAAACCAAGAAAAAAAAGGGAAAGGAAGTTCCATACAAGAAAATGCATTAGCTTCTCATCACGCGTAGACTTCAAAAGTTATATGCATCTTTTGTTACCGTACGTCATAGAGATGGCATAGTGTTAGGATATAGGAAGAAGGTACCTTAATACACCCAATTGATAAAGAAGCATGGAAACATTTTGATAAGATTTATCCTTCTTTCGCTGCAGAGAGCCGTAATGTTAAACCTATGCAGTTAAAGCCCAGCCAAAGCAACACCCCCTTCGCTATAAAGCATAGTACTCTTCCACCATTATGCTTTTTCAATTTAGCACCACTGAATAGTAGATCCACTTTAAGATTTTTTTTCCACTACACCACCTGAATCAAAGCTTTTAGCATCCGCTTTAGCAACGTCAATATAAAAAGGTTGATTTGACTAGTTCTTTTTTAAACAAAATTAATGTAAAAACCTAATTTTAAGGCATAAGTGCTCAATATAAGTTAAAAGTCTATCATAGTCATCAAATATGGACTACATAAATGATGATATCTTTTGGTTTTATTATATAAGATTAAAAAATATTGTTATTTCCTACATAAAAGATATGTGAATGAGAATAAATTAACTTGAAATATTAATTTTTATATCTAATGAAGCTTTTAGAACCCCGCTATTTTGTATCATCCCCTATCTTGATGCCTAAATCTAAGAACAACAGATGCTGCAGACATCTATAGTTTTAACTTCCGACGATAAAATATAGTAATGCTAATGGTATCCATAATATTAGATGCAGATGAATATGAAACAAATCACATATTTCGAAAACAACAATTCTGATTATATTTCAAAAAAACATGTTTCATATCCAAATTACATAACCCCAACGTCTCTCAGATTTAGATCAAATATAATTATTACATAAATATGCTAAGAGCGACATGTGATGATGCCCCCTTGGTTGAACATAGTACTAAATAGTCATAACTCACTTAATACTACACAGCGGAATAAAACATAACAAAACAATTCTTAAATAACTAGCATCAGCCTCCGGCTCGTCTCCGAAGCTTTATTCGTCCACCTATTAAAACCTGTAAATCTTCACCCTCAGCCTATTCAAATCAATTTTGAGCACCCGAGATTTTAAGGGAAAAATATAAACTTCGAGTGAGACATTAAGCCTGGTGTGAATAATACTATACATCTCGGTTATTCGATATTAAGTGAGACCACACCGCTTAGCCGAATAGGTTTCTCTTCACTAATATCCTTTTAAAAACATATCTTCGCAAATCATAAACCTGCAACCAAAATGGTTAAAACAGTAAACAATATCATGCATGCATACAAATCAGATAATAAATGGACTATCCGTCCGCACTCTATAGTTTGGTTTTAGCTAACTACTAACCTTTGGCTAACTCGGGCCTACCAAACAAAATAAACAAATAATTTAACTTCTGTTAGATACTCCTCTTCTAGACATCTATCCCTAACTTACTTCTTCCAGGGTAACTGATCCTAATAGTTTTGTAGGATTACCAATAACCTATCTCTCCTCTATATATTCCTTTCTGTGTGTAACATCATTTTAATCTTACCTGTGACAAAGCGCTATACACTAGAATTTTGGACTTACATTAGCTAGGTGCTACTAGCTAAAGTATAGGACGCGCCCCCATGCTAGTCCTATATAGTATTCTTATATCTGAGTCATTTTACTTAGGGTAAGCTACACTCAAAATTTTCCTTGAAAACATTTTCACTCAAATTGATTTAAACATTAAATCATACTTAAACAAGGAAAATATTCTATGCTTTACTCAAATCACCTTGCCATGTTATAGATACTTCACACAAAACATTGTTGATGAGAATATATAAAACCTTTGAAAGCATCCCTTTCGAAACCATTGAAAGTACCAACATCAAAACCAAATAAACTACTTTACAACCTAGGCCGAAAGCCAAAACATACCTTTCGAAACCATTCACAATCAGCCTTTCAAAAACATTGAAAACATCACTTTCGAAAGCTTTATAAAACCTTAGACATCCTCTTTTTAAACCACTTTAAATGTTATCTTTCGATAACATTGGAATCCTTCCATTTAAACCCTTCAAAAATATTGGAAACCACCCCTTCGAAACATTTATCTTAAACCTTTGGAAAGCATTAAGTCCTTCACACAAAATCAAACCTTTCGAAAGCATTTGGGTTCAAGTAAATCATGTGGAACAACCTTTCGAAACCATTTAAAACCATTCCATTAGAAACCTTTGGGTCTAACTTTCAATAGAACATAGGGCTATAGAACAACTAAGTCGAAAGTACTCTTTCGAATGCAATTTCCTAAGTAAAGAAGTGATGGCGTCGAAACCAATCCCTTCGAAAGCATTGGAGAAGAGGCTAGTTCTAAAAATAAAGTAACCCTTTCAAAACCATTTTCTTCTAAAGGTAGGTAGCGGCAAAAAGTGGTTTCGGCCCCTTAGAAAGCTTCTTTATAAAACAAAAGGCGCATCCACTTTCGAAACAATTCTTTTATAACAATTTAACCCGGTCAAAGGCTTACCTTGTCGAAAGCATTCCTTTCAAAATTAAAGCATGTGAAAGTAATGCTTCGACCCTATCTGAGCTTTTTGTTTCAACTTAGTACCCTTCGCTTATGCTCAATTCACTGCATACCAAGTCATTGATACCATGTGCATTGGTTTCGATGGAGATGGAGGCGGAAGTACTACGTTGAAAGCATGGTGAAACAACAAAAGTAGGTAAAACTAAATTTTATCTTTCAAAGGTAACTCTTTTTCAACAATCCTGCCTTGTTTTTCAAAGTTAGATTGGTTGCTAATTTCTTTTCTAAAAGTGATGCCGAAATCTCAGAAGTAAGTAATTTAAAATATTTACAAAATGCCACTTCTCTTTCTATAAATATATAAAACATTTAAGTCCCATACCTTAATTTTTTTATATATTTATTAAAACACTTAGGAAAAATCAATAAAATTTTCCACAAACCATTTTTAATATATTTTCTAACATATATTAATTTATGACCCAAAACATATATATTTTAGCCGTAATTAATTTTAAACCTTAATAACCATATTTCACTAGAAAATTAATAATAATCCACATTAATTTAGAAGATTATGAAATCTGAAACCCATCTCTAAAATATAATTTTTGACCTTATTCCAAAATCGCAAAGAATTTGGATGTCATTTAGTAGGGTTTTCACATTAAACATATCATAAAATACATATGAAATATCATAAATCATTAACAAGCATATATATCCATTTTAACAATAACAAACAACAAAACCTTTGCATAATAATTTGGATTCAATCTAAAACCCAAAGAAATGAAAAGCATGAGATGTAGTTATCATTCACCTTAGCTTTGTGTTAAGGAGTCGAGAAGTAATCTTGGATTTAATTGCTTAAGCATCTTCCTCTTATCTTTTTCTTGTTCTTCCTTAATGGTGGTCGGCCTGTGTTTAATTTTTGTTTTGAATGTATAAAATGAGAATGCAAGAAGGTTTAGAGTATTAGAATATGGCTTATTCCTATTTTGCCCCTTATCAACTATCCTAACTTATTTTCATTTAGTTCATTTGTTAACAAGGCACGGCTACCCCTATTAACACAAATCTCAATCTCCAAATCATTACATTATTTTATTTTATTTAACTAATTAAATGTATTAAATGATGTTACTCAAAATTAGGATCATTACAGTGTCCCATCCTTAAAGAATTTCGTCCTGAAATTACGATAAGTATACAACAAATCAATCATAAAGGTAAAATATACCATCAAACAAATCAGGATAAGCATCTCTACTCCTTCTCTCAGTCTCTCAAGTACAATCTCAATCATCGTCGCTCCACTGGACTTTAACTAATCTAATTGTCTTGTTCCTTAGCCTCTTCACATCTCTCGCGACTATACGAACCGGCTTCCTAACTATACTCAAGTTTGGTTCTACTACTAAGTCCTTTAACATAATCAACGCAATAATAATCTTTGGATCTCGAATACACTTCTTTAGATAAGAAAAATGAAAAACATCATGGACTCCTACCAAACTGTTCGATAACTTTACTCTATAAGTGAGTTTCCAGATCCACTCTGTAGTAGGAAATGGTCAAACGAACCTCGGTGCCAGTTTCTCTGATCTTTCAAATTGAATTACACTTTTCATCAGTGATACCTTGACAAACACATGATCTCCAATAAAGAAATCTAAGTTTTTCCATCTTCTATCTGCATAACTTTTTGGCCTAGATTGAACTTCCTTCATCCTAGCTCGAATCGACTCAATCTACTCTACAGCTTCTCTAACTAAATCCGGACCAAGAACAAACTTGTCCCCGGTCTCTAACCAACAAATATGAGGTTTTCATGGCCTTCCCTACAAAGCTTCAAATGGTGTCATCCCTATACTAGCCTGATAACCGTTGTTATACGAAAACTCGACTAGGTGTAGATGGTCTTCCCATGATCCCCTAAAATATAACATACAAGCTCTTAACAAATCTTCCAAGACTTTGTTAACTCTTTCTATTTTCCTATCAATTGTGAATGGTAAGTGGTACTCATCTTGAGTGAAACGACCCGACTTTCTTACCACAGAAAATCGCATCATTTTTAAGAAAGAAAGGGATAGTAAAGAGAAAAGAAAGAAGAGAAGGAAGAAACAACATCAGAATCTAACAGTGGAACGAATAAATTATATTAATAACATAAACATTACATAGTTTACAACCACTATCAGAGTTACATAGATATACATCACATACTAGACAATTATAAACACCTGTCTAATTATACAACTCAATACAGTACAAGAAACAACTCAGAGAAAACTACACAACGGAAAACTATATATCTACACGCAGAAGCCTCATGCTCCATTTGCTCCTCCACAATTCGTCAAAGCTAACCTGAATCCCTTGGCTACTCGTAAAAATTTGAGTACCCAAGAGTTTAAGAAAAATAGAATAAACTCCGGGTCAGACATGGGTCTGGTGTGAGTAACAGGTTAAGGTTTCTTAATTTTCAAAACCTTTTGAAAAGAAAGGTATCACGTAAGACTTCCCACACATAAACATGGAAAAGTTTTACCTTACGCTAACCAAAACATTTGATAGGAAATCCGATGATATTATAATAGGTCTAGGGTTTTCAAATAAATAAGAAATAGCTGAAATCGTTACATTTATAAAATTCCAGCTACTAGCCACAAAAGTGGGTAATACAATCAAAACCGTTGGCATTTATTGGATTTTGGATTCCATACAATAGCAGGGCTACTGGGATACCGCCTGTCACAGTACGTGGCCTAGATCAACGTACTGAGGAGCCACCTTAACTCCCCTGCAACACAAGGCCGGACCCATTCCTTACTAAACAGTTTCGAATAAGACAACCCAGCGGTTGTAGCTAGCAACCGCCCACACAGCCGAATATAAAGGAACCTCTAGACATGGGTAAATATCACCCTCAAGTGGGGGCTACCCATGAAGCCTTGTTTCACCTCCCTTATTTTAGCCATTCCCGGTTGATGAGGCTTGAGGCTACGATTACCTTTAGTGAATACATCACTTAGAATGCTCATCGTCCAACTGACGATGTTCTGAAAGCATTCAATCCATACAAGTTCGTTCCGGGTTCGAACGAAACCGAAGGCATTATCTCGTTACACTCATTTTGGAATCACCCTCAGAGTTAACGACGATAACCCTTGCACTCTGAACCACCATCTCGAACCTATAAGAACTAGTTCCGTCAAACTCATTACGGAATCACCCACAAAGTTATACAGACGTATAGTCCTTTCGAGTCGTCACTCTTCACATAAGATTCACGACCTATCGTTAATTTGGATCGATGCGGTTTTCGGATATCCAAATATGGAAACCCGATCCCGGTCTCATCGAAATCCAAAGCGTGTCTTTTGGGTCCAAGTTGTTTTAAAGTTTAAAACAATTCAATACAGTATCTATATACACACAGATAGATAACTCACAAATCACAATTGATAATCTACATTATCAAATAAACAGGTAATCCACATTATCAATATCAAAATAGATAATCCATATATCACCATCACAATAGATAATCTAAGTTATCATCACAATGCAACCAAGCATTCATACAACCTGTCTCATTTCTGAGATCACAAAGCATCCAAGACAATCAATGTCATCCATTCATACATAAGCAATGATTTACTCATCATAATATAATTAATTTAAAATGAATTAAATTAACTATCTCTATCTCTAATAAATTTAAAATGAATTAAATTAACTATTTCTATCTCTAATTAATATAAAATAAATTAAATTAATTACTTTATCTTTAATTAAATTAAAATAAATTAAATTAATTACTTCACTAATATAAATCTTGCTATCTCAACCATTTAATTGATTACAATCAATTAATCATTCATTATTAATTTCCTTAATTAATCGCCCTTGATTAATTACCTTTAATTACATTCATGCAATTATCCTTAATTAATTTCACAAATTAATTATTCTCAACCAAATAGTAATTAACCTCTAATTACTTCAATTAATTAATTAACTATAATTAATTACCTTAATCCTTAATTAATTACATTAATTAATTACCTTTAATTACCTATTATTGATTAATTAATCATAATTAATCAACTTTTAATTACATCATTAATTATAATAATTAATGATCCTTAATTATATTTAAATAAATTATCTTCCTAAATTAATTTCTTTAAGTAATTAACTCATAATTATTAATCATCCCAGACTAATGACATTCAGTAATTAACTAACTTAATTTCTTTAATAACCTAAATTAATTATCCCTTAATTAATTTCTTAATTACTCCCTTAATTACTTACTAAGTAATTTCATTCCAAATTTCTTCATTCTTAAATTACAACCTGTAATTATCAAATCAATTACTTCACCAAGCAATTTTCCGTTCCATTTATTACATACAGTAATTATCCTTAAAACCCAAGTGTTTTAAAATTAATTAAACTTAATTAATTAAATTAAACAATCATATTTAACTCAATTAATTACCTTAAGTAATTAATTTCTTAATTACTTTATTAAGTAATTACACTCAAACCATTCACAAATGATTATTATTAAATTAATTAATCTAATTATAATTAATTACAAAAATTAACCACATTAATTAATTGTTTAATAATCTTGGTTAATGACCTTCATTAACCATTCTCTAATTATTCATTAAGTAATTAACTTAGATTAATTACAAATTTAATTATCTTTAATTATCCATTAATTAAAATCTAATTATTTATTAATTAAGAGTAAATAAAAACTTAATTCATCCTTAATTATTTAATTAATTAACCTTGATTTAAAACTTAATTACTTAATTAATAATTCATTAATCATTAAAAAAATCTAATTAATGATCTTAATTATAAATTGATTAATCATTAATTAATATTAATTATTCCCTAATTAATTAATTAATTAATTAAATTAATTATTTAATCTTAGTTACCTTATTAATTAAATCAATTCTAAAACATTAATCTTTAACTTAAATTTAAGATAAAACCATTTCTCAATTATGTTTTAAAACAAACTTGATTGAAACAAAGTACTTTTGAAATTACCTTTAAATTTCATTTTAAATACATGATTTAAATTGAATATATTTTAATACTAAATCAAAGTTTAAACAATTTAAAACTTTTTTAAATTTTCAAGTCAAACAAGAGTTTGTCTTAAAAATGAAATTCATAAAAATTTTGAAGTTAAATTCATTTCAAAATTTTAATAACTTCAATTTACATTTAGTTTGAAACTTCCAAATTTTAAACCTTCTTTTAATTTTAAAAACTGAAATTCATTTTTAAATTTACAGATTTTAAATTGAATTTCAAATCTTGCTCATATTTTTAAAAACTTCATTTTCTAAAAGTCCAAACTACTTTACCATAATAAAGTAGTAACTTAAGTTCAAATTTAAAATTTTATTTTTATTTAAAAACTGAGATTTTAAATTTAACTTAAATTCAAAAATTCGAACTTTGAATTTAAAACCTGAATTTTAAACTTTCCTTAACAATAAAATTTCAGATTTTAAAAATTTAAACTCAGATTTTAACAGGTTTCTGTAAACCTGAAATTACAGAGCAAACCCGAGAACCCCTAAAATTACTTCGGGTTTCCTACCAAACTCCTTCGAGTCTTCAATCCACCTACTCCGAGCAAAACCATAAACTTCCCCTGCAACAAACCAAACCTAAAACACCATCATCAGTAAACTCATCGTCGTGCATATGCACGGCGACTCTAGCCACCGTAGGTCGCCATTGATGATCGCCACTCATCAAAATCCATCCCTAAAACACAACAAGAACATCCAATCGATCCTCCACCCAAGAAATCAAAATCGAGTGAAAATTTCCAAACCTGAAAAACATGAATCAGGTTTCTAACCCAAACCTGTCAACGGCAAGCTTACGCCGCTCCGACCACCAGACCATCAACCCCTCCGGCCACGAACTCATCCACACATCAACTACCCATCCCCCAAATATCATAGCACTCGATCCATCCTTCATCTCGAAATAACCCAATTCTTAAAACCCATCAAAACTAGGGTTTAACCATTAAAATTCAAACTGCATCCACTCTAATAAGTTTTAATCACATTTTTGATTTTTTTGAGCATCTCTTATACCTTCTTCATCACTAAGAAGAAACCCAAGACTTCTCAAGTCATAGATCACAAGAAATTGCTAAAAATCCATTTTTAGTTCAATTCTAAACTGCAACTTAAACTAACACCTAAAAATACAAATTCTTAATTTAAAAATCATGTTTTTGTAATTACTTTTGTTTTATGATGTTGAATTACAAGTTTAACATGTTTAAGTTTTGATAAAGATCACATGATGTTGCCTGTGTTTACAGAGACAACATCCTGTATATATTATTTTTTTTACTTAAGTTTTAATTAAAACTTCAGGCAGTCAAACACTTCACTTCATAACTTTTAATTCTAATCTATGATAAGAAAACTTTTTTTTTATTATTTTAAAACCCAGATACTATCTCAACTTAAATCAATTGTAGGGGATTCTTTTAAATGGGAAGATGAATCTGGAAACACAGCAGAGCATAAACAACATGCATACACAATCATATTTACATCAGACTTTTATAAACACACAAACAATATTTTTTTATATCAAGCATTTAACATGCAACCTATTTAAAGTTTAAGAATTTTAAAGTTACCCACCTTTTTTTTAAATGCAGAGCTTCTCTTACCCTCTTTTGAAATTTGCAGAAGACAATCTATCTTTCCCCTATTACTTTAAAAAAAACTGTTGCATGCTGTTGCTTTTGAATAAGCTTCAATTTTAGGAGATATGCAGATTTGCTTATGTTTTCCTGACTTAAATACTTGCATGCAGATGCTTTTGAAATCCCTTAAAACTGCAGTTGTTAATTTCCAGATTTTTGAGTGATGTAGACCTCTTTTTGAAAATGAGGAATTAATGGCAGATTTGAGCATGGTTTTTGAAGAATTTCTGGTTTAGATTTGAACATGCAGGGTTTGATTATTTATGTGAAGATGAGTTTGAATTTGAAGAGGTGTTCTTGATATGGAGATGTTTTGAAGTTTACTGATTTTAGACTTGTACGTGATTTGAATATGCAGAATTTTGAAGAGGTGTTACTGGTTTTAGAATTTTGAAGTTTTCTTTTTGATTAAGGAAATGAAAAAAACAAAGTATGAAAGAATTTCAGGTTTATATAGATGTATTTCAGATTTAATTAAATAAAAGAAAAAAATAAAACAATTTGACACTTGTTAAAATTACAACATTTGTCAAATTGAAAGTTTATCTTTCTAACATTTGTTAAACTGTTATGTTAATCTTTGAACGCTTGTTAAATGAATGTTTAAAAATGCAACACTTGTCTCTTTAAAATAATTAAACTTAATTTACAAATTAATGTGTTTATTAAGCCTAATTTTAATTTGTTAGTTTATATTTAAATATGTGTATAAATTTATAAAAGAATTAAAAACAAATCATTTTTATAAAATAAAACTTATACATATAAAAATTAAAACAATTAAGATTTATACTTTGAAATTTTAAATTCAAATCAAATCTAAAATCAATTATTTTCAAATCAAGTTAGGTATATAAATTTAATTTGAAATAACAATTGCAAATTTAATTCAAAACCTGCTTATAAAGACAATACACTATTAATATTGTTTTTATAAATATCTTATTATTAAATTAAAATCATTTTAAAAGAAATTATATTTTTATTAATAAATTATCCATTTTATTAAGCCATAAAACTTTTTGTTAATTCCTTCTAAATTTAAAACTCAAGCCAATTTAATTTAAACATTTAATATTTTTCTTATCAATTTTAAAATCATATATTTATTTATTAAAGGGTTTTAAAAACTCAATACTAATTTAAATCAAAATTTCCAAATTAAAAATGTATATATTAGAATTTTAAAACATGATTCACTTATTAAGTTTAAACCAAGATTAATTTATTTAACTTTGAAAAGCTAATATTAAATAAAAACAAAATTTCAAATTACTACAAATATTAGAATTAGAAAAATATGCTTTATTTATTAAAATTAAAACAATGCCAATCTATTTAAAATATAAACCATATATTTATATTGTAAATAGAAACCAATTTATCATTTTAAAAGATAAAATAACCAATTAAATAATTATTGAATAAGATTATTAAATCAATTTGAATTATTATTAACAAAATATCAATATCAATATCAATTTAATTTTTAATATAGATTATTAAATTGATATTGTTAAAAATTCCGGGATATTACATTGAGCTTGATTTCTAAAATCTCACTTAGACTCTTCCAAAACTCACTAGTGAATAAGAAATATCTATTTCTTACGACACTACTAGGAATCTCGTGCAATCTAACTACGTTCTTCATAAATAACCTAGCTAAAACAGGTGCCTTCCTAATTCACTTAACTGGAATGAAATGGGCAGTCTTGGTTAATCTATCCACTGTGACCCATATACTTTCATTTCCTCTATTAGATCTAGGCAACCTGTCTATAAAATCCCACTTCCATACCGGAATATCCAAAGGCTGATGTAACCTACTTGGCTTTTGATGTTCGGCCTTTACCTGTTTGCAATTCAAACACTGCTTCACCTATAAGACTACATCTCTCTTCTTACCTTCCCAAACTCATTCTCAGGTCCCGATACATTTTAGTTCCTCCTAGATGAATAGTAAACTTCGAACGATGGCATTCCTCAAGAGCTTCTTTCCTTATGTCTCCTATATTTAAAACACATAACCTTCCTTTCTTCCTCAACCACCCATTCTAGTCAAGACTAAAATGCTTCAAGTCGTCGCTCTCTATTCCATCCCTTAACTTCTTGATCCGTTCAACTAATACTGGATCCTCCGCCTATTTAGAAGCAATCTTTTCGATCATCATCGATCGAACTTCTAAACATGTTAACACAACAGTTTCCTAGCTAGATCTAGCTTTAGATCTCTATTGAATACTACATGTCATCAATGCTTCTAAATCTTTCCACTCAGCTATCATCGCTAACGCTACAATCTGATGTTTCCTGCTAAGTGCATCCGCAACCCTATTGCCTTTCCTAGTGTATATTCAATTCCAAAGTCATAAGCGGCTAAAAAAATCTGATCACCTCTGCTGCCTCATGTTCAACTCCTTTTGAGAGAATGAATACTTCAGCAAATTATGATCCGTATACAACTTAAATCTTTCTCCCAAAAGGTAACGCCTCCACAATTTCAATGCCAAAATCACTACAGCTAATTCCAAATCATGTATTAGATAGCTAACCTCATGTTGTCTAAGCTGTCGACAAACATAGGAAATCACGTTACCTCTTTGCATTAACACAGCTCCTAACCCAGTTCTACAGGCATTTGCATATGCTATTAAGTCCTGATTCCCTTCCAAAACAACCAGCACATGTGCATTAGTCAGTAAGTGCTTCAATCTTTAAAATTCTTCCTCACACTTATCGTTCCAAACAAAATTCACATACCTTCGCATTAGCTTGGTCATCGGTTCTGCTATCCATGAGAAATCCTTTATGAACCTCTGATAATACCCAGCTAATCCTGGAAAACTCTTTATCTCAGTCACTATGTCGGGTCTCTTCTAATTATTCACCACTTCAATCTTAGTCGGATCTACAGACAACCCTTTCTCTAAGACTACATGACCAATAATCTTCACTTCTTTCTTCTAGAAACGACAATTCAAATACTGATATATTGCTACCCTATCAACTTGCGGGACTTTAGCATCCGCATTTTCAGGTTGTGCCCGACCTTAGTTCCTTCTCGTATTTGGTTGGGCATTTCCATTTAATGTGGTGCTTCCCCCAAGGTTAATTCTTCTACTTGCAGTGTCCATATCCACATTCAAGTCTCATAAGATATCGAAGAATAGGCTAAGTGAGATAGAAGAATAGAGATATAACATATACTTATACATAACAAATACAAGTATGTTATTATAGCATTATCCCATACCCCAATCTTACTCTAATTCATTAAGATTATGTTTTCAAAAAATCGTTTTAATTTATAAAAAAATAAATCATAAACCTATGCTTTGATACCAAGTTGTAAAATCACCTTTCTTGATGCCCAAAGCTAAGTGCTACAGATGCTGCAGTCATATATAGTATTAACTTCCAACGACAAAATATGGTAATGCTAATGATATCCATAGTATTAGTAGCACAAGAATATGGAACAAAGTCACACATTTCCAAAACAACATTTTTGATTACATTTCACAAAACATGTTTCATATCCAAATTTCATAACCCCAACAATTCTCATGTTTAGTCCAAGTAAAATTATCACATAAATACACCAAGAGCGACATATGATGATTCCCCCTTAGTTGACCAAAATACTAAATAGTCATAACTGAATTAATATAACAAAGCGGAATAAAACAAAATAAATAACTCTTAAACAACTAGCTTCAGCCTCTTGCTCGTTTCTGGAAGCTTTGTTCGTCCACCTACTAAAACATGTAAATCCTCAACCCTTAGCCAACTCAAATCAATTTTTAGCACACGAGAGTTTAAGGGAAAAATCATAAACTTCGAGTCGGACATTAAGCCGGGTGTGAATAATATTATACATCTTGGTTATTCGACATTAAATGACACCATGCCACTTAGTGGAATGGGTTTATCCTTATTAATACCCTTTTAAAAACATGTTTTTTAAAATCATAAACCAGCGAAAACTTGTTAAAACAATAAAGCAATATCATGCGTGCATACAAATCAGGTAATAAATGGGCTATCCGTCCGAACTCTATAGTTTTGTTTGGCTAACTACTAACCTTTGGCTGACTCGGGCCTGCCAAACAAAATTAACAAATAATCTAACTTCTATTAGATACTCCTCTTTTGGATGGTTTGTCCCTAACTTACTTCTCCCAGTGTCAACTGTTCCTAATTGTTTTGTGGACTCACCAATAATCTAACTCTCCTCTATAGATTTCTTTCTGTGTGTAAAATCATTTTAGTCTTACCTGTGATAAGCCCTACATACTAGAATTTTGGACTTATATTAGCTAGGGGCTACTAGCTAAAGTATAGGGCGCGACCTCATGCCAATCCCATATGGTATTCCAATATCTGAGCCATTTTACTTAAGGTAATTTGCCCTCAAAATTTTTCTAGAAAACATTTTCTCTCAAATTGATTTATACCTTCAAAGCATATTTTAAACAAGGTAAATATTCTATGCTTTACTCAAATCACCTTTCCATTTTGTATATCCTTTACATAAAATATTGTTGATGAAAACAATCAAAACCTTTGAAAGTACAATGTTTGAAAGATCGTAAATTACTTTACTTTATAACTTAGGCCGAAGGCCAAAACATACCTTTCGAAACCATTCATAATCAACCTTTTGAAAACATTGAAAACATCCCTTTCAAAAGCTTTATAAGACCTTAGACATCCTCTCTTTAAAACACTTTAAATATTATCTTTTGAAAACATTAGAAAAATTACATTTAAAACCTTTCGAAAATGTTGGGAAACCACCTCTTCGAAACCTTTATCTAAACCTTTTGAAAGCCCTAAGTCCTTTACACAAAATCAAAACTTTCAAAAGCAATTGGGTCCAAGTAAAACATGTGGAACAACCTTTCGAAACTACTTAAAACCCTTACATTCAAAACCTTTGGGTTTAACTTTCAATATAACAAAGGGCCATAGAATAACTTAGTCGAAAGCACTCCTACGAATGCAATTTCCTAAGTGAAGAAGCGATGGCGTCGAAACCAATCCCTTAGAAAGCATTGAAGAAGTGGATAAGTTTTGAAAACAAAATTACCGTGATATCCCGAAAATTTGGCAATATAAATTTAATAATCTGTGTTAAAAATTAAATTGATTTGATAATTTTTGATAATAAATTTTGAATTGATTTAATAATCATCTTTTAATAAGTATTTAAATTAGAAGATTTTATCTTTTTAAAGCAAATAAATTGCTTTCTGTTTATAATATATATAATTGTATATATTATAAATTGATAAAACTTTGATTTGGAACTTAGTAAATGAATCAATTTTTAATTCTAATTTATTTTTGGTAAATTGGAAGTTTGATTTAAATTTAACATTTAACTTTTCAAAGAAATTTAATAAATAATTATATGGTTTATACTTATGATAAATCTTATTTGTTTTAAAATTTTATTTAATTAACTTAAATATGAATTTGAATTAGATTAACATAAAAACTTTGTTTTATTTTCTTTTTAAAATATTGCTTGAAATTATATATAAGAATTTAAATTACAACTTACAAATGATCTTAATATATTGAGAAATAGGAATAATTTATAATCTCTTTTATAAATCATTTTAAATATTGTTTAATTTGTTATTTTCAGATAATAATGATAATACTTAGTTTTTATAAACATAAATATATTTTAAAAAAAATAGGATTTGTTGTTTTTAAATTTAAATAAGAGTTATACATGCATATATATAACTTGATTTTTAAATTAGGATTTATAAATTTAATTTAAATTTGAATTTAATGTTTACATAAAAATATTTGAATAAGCTTTTAATTATAAATTGTTTTGTTTTATTTTCTATAAAGAAAAAGAGATAAATTTATTTATATAAACATAAAAAGTAATAAATTAAGATTTAAAAGTTTTTATAAACAATTTAAATAAAAATTGAAATACTTAAAATTACATGTGTTAATCTCTTAACACTTATTTGGCATGTGTTAAGCATGAAATAAGAATTGTGACAAATGTTAAAATTTGAATAAGTGTCCTATTTTTCCTTTTTTTTTCTTTTATTTTAATGAAATCAAAAAATTTCTTTTATAAACACATATTTTTCTCACCTCATTTTCTTTCCTATTCTTCTTCAAATCAAACTTAAGATCTTCAGCTAAAAATTTTTTGAAAAAAACTGCAAACTCCCTCTAACAAAATCAAAACCAAAGATCTGTAATCAAAATTTAAACTAAGATCAAAAATCTGCAAAACTTCTTCTTCAAAACAGAATTTCTGTTCATGATCAAATTCCTGCAAATCTGTAAATTTCCCTTCAAAACCAAAACCATCTTCAAACTGAAATGCAAGTAAACCTGAAATACAAATCTTAAACCAGTAGCCTCTTCAAATACATTAACCTGAAAATCACTCTGCAATTCATTAACCTGAAATTCAACTTGCAACATTCAAGAACCTGCATGCATCTGCAAATCTCCTCAAATTTCTGTTTTAAATCAACAATGCCTGCATTTTTCTAGAAAGCATGCAAATGAAATCAGGGAGCTTAAGCAAGGCAGAAAAGCAAGACTAAAGTTTTTTTTAAAAAAAAGCAAAAATAAAAGAAGCAACATAAAGTTTTCAGTTCAAAGCAATTCAAGTTCAAGTTTTTCAATAAACATGGATGCTCTGCTCATAAAATTCTGGTGAGTAACTTCATTTTTGTTTAAAAAATTTAAGTATAAATTTAGTTGCTTATTATACTCTGGAAATAATTGTGGTTCTGTGCTATTTACAAGTTATTATTGGTATATACATGATTGTATGAAATTGTGCATGCTGCTGTAACTAATCTTTTTTCTGCACTTAAGTTCTAGATTTAAGAACGGCTTAAGAATATCAATTTCATTTGATTTAATATGTGTTAGGATTAAAGATTCAGTCAAAATATAGTTGTGTAATATAAGATTAAAGTTTAAATTTTATAAAAAGAAAAAGAAAAACCTGTAATGTCTCTGAAACACAAACAACAGAACAAAACTTTTGAAAGTAGGAATTTAATCATCCTGATTAGTTGATTTAATATTATCAATAGATTACAAGATCAAAAACTTGAATTTTAAAACTAAAATTAGAATTTTTAGCTTGTATTTGATTGAGTATTTCTGGTTTAACCAGAAATGGTGTTTTAGGTTGGAATTGACAACCTAGGAGGTCGGGGTGGCCACTGTTTTCTCTGGTTGATGGAGTGATGATCGTAGATTCAGGGAAAAATGGTAGTAGGTGAATCAAAGCAGTGTGGCGTTGGTGATTTTGAATCAAAGATCTTAACCCTAGTTTTATCTGTGGATCAGTATATAGGTCGATGCAAATACTATGAATGATCGAATTCACCCAAATTTAGGGGATTGATGGTGGGTTGCTTGTCGAAGATGATGGTGGAAGGACAGAATCTCTGGTGGCCGGATTCTTGAGATTGATGCGTTTTCAGGTTTCGACATGGTTCCAGTTTTTGAGCTTGGAATCTCGATTGTGATTTTAGGGTTTTGCAGATGGTTTGATGGTCGGAAACGTGTTGGAGGATGGTTGCTGACTTGCGAGTGTCGTCGCGAAAGGTCGGAGGTGACGGCGGAGTTGGTGCAGGTGCACGGTGATCTTGTGGTGTCAGCTGTTTTTGGGGAGGTGCTTACTCGAGTGTGTTTCGGGTTGAATTGTGTTTGTGCTCGAAGCTGGAGGTCAATGAACTCGAAGTCAACGTGATGGGAGATCGGGTATTTTGTTGATGTAGGTTTTTGTTAAACCTGACAGTACTTTGAGGTTTTAAATAATTTCAAGATGAATGTGCTACTCAAGTTACTCGAGTTTTTCTAAGATTTGCTCGGGTTAGTTTTACTCAGATTAGAAACTTGCCCTGTTTCAAAATTTAAACTAAAAATTTAATATTAATTAAGCAGGGATTTAAAATAAGTTTTAAATATAATTCTAATTTATGAATTCAAGTTTTGATTTGAATCAAAGTTGGAAATGAATGAATTTTTAAATTCAAATTTGTTTAAATATACTTTAAAGGGTTTATTGTAAAAAATGTGTTTAAAGAAATTTGAGTTTAAATTAGAAATTGAAATATAGAGAAATTTTTTTAAACAAAGTTTAAATTTGATTCAAATCTGGATTTGAATCTTTGTTTCAAAATAGATTTAAGTTTTTATAAATTTAAGTGTTTAACAATTTTGAATGATTAAGGTAAATCTAAATGTTTTGAATGTAAAAAGGAAATTGTTTTAAACTCTTGTAAAATTTCTTTTATATGAAAAGTATTATTTATCATGTAAATTTAAAGGTTTTAAATTGATTTTAAAACTTGTTAAAGTTAAATTATAATTTAATGATTTGTTATGCATTTAATTATTAAGGTAATTAAATGAATAATTAATTTATCTAATAAATTAATGAAATGAATAATTACTTAGAGTAATTAAGGGTTTAATCTTAAAGTTTAAGATTAATTATTCTTAGGATAATTAACTTGTAATTTAAGATTCATTAATTAAATAAGATTTGATTTTTAATTAATCATTAGTAATTAATTAATCAGGTAATAAAGAATTAATTATGTTATATTTAACACTTAATTAATTAAATAATTAGGGGTTAATTTAATGGATTATTAATGATCAATTAATTTGTAAACAATAATGATTAAAATAAGTTAATTACTTTAGGAAGATAATTAATGAATTGTTAAATAGCTAATGAAGGTCATTAACTAAGGAATATTTAATAATTAATTAATGTGATTAATTTTTAATATTTAATTATTTTAATTAATTTAAAGATAATCATTTGTGTAAATTGTTAAGTATAATTACTTATGGAAGTAATTAAGGAATTAATTACCAATTGTAATTAATTTAGTTAATTTGATTAGATTAAGTTAATTAATTAAGTTTAATTAATTTAAAATAATCATTTGATGATTTGTGAAGTATAATTACTTAATGTAATTTAATGAAGAGAAATTACTAAGGAAAGTAATTAATGGGTGATTACTGTATGTAATTAAATGAAGGTGATTTGTTGATGGAAGTAATTTGAGCATAATTACTTTGTGAATTAATCAAGGGATTAATTTGAGATAATTAATTAAGGAGTAATTAATTTATTTGTGAAGTAATTAAGGGAAGTTAATTACTGAATGGAGTTAATCAAGGGTGATTAACAATTACGGTTTAATTATAGATTAATTACTTAAAGTAATTAATTTGAATAGAAAGTGTAATTAGAGATCATTAATTATTATAATTAATGATGTAATTAAATTAGATTTATTTAGAAATAATTAATAAATGAAGGAATTAATTAGTGTAATTAATTAAGAATTAATGTAATTAATTATAGTTAATTAATTAAGGAAGTAATTAAAAATAAATTAATGTATTTGGTTAAGTATAATTAATTTGAGAAATTAATTAGTGGATAAATACTTGAATGTAATTAAAGGTTAATTGATAAGGGATGATTAATTAAAATGAATAATTGATTGATGATTAATTAATTGATTGATAATTAATTAATAGTGATGTAAGCAAGATTTATATTGATGAAGTAATTAATTTAATTTACTTTAAATTAATTAGAATGATGTAATTAATTTAATACATTTTAAATTAATTATATTTAGTGTGATTATTAATCATTGCTTATATAGATGGATGATGTTGTTTACCTTGAATGGTTTGAATCTCAGATATGAGATAAGTAATGTTGAGTGATATGGATGCATTGTGATGATGATTTGGATTACCTTTTGGTAATGATAATATGGATTATCTGTTGTGATGATAATGTTGATTATCTATTGTGAATCTGTGATTTATCTATCTGTGTATATAGATAATTGAATTGTTTTAAACCTTTAAAACAACTTGGCCTTAAAAGACACGCTTTGGATTTCGATGAGACCGGGATCGGGTTTCCATATTTGGATATCTGAAAACCACATCGATCCAAATTAACGATAGGTCGTGAATCTCTTGTGAAGAGTGAAGACTCGAGGTGTAAGGACTATTCGTCAGTATAACTCTGAGGGTGATTCCGAGATGAGTTTGACAAAATAGTACTTTTAGATTCGAGATGAAGATTCAGAGTGCAAGGGTTATCGTCGTTAACTCTGAGGGTGATTCCAAAATGAGTGTAACGAGATAATGCTTTCGGTTTCGTTCGAACCCGGAACGAACTTGTATGGATTTAATGCTTTCAGAACATCGTCGGGTGGACGATGAGCATTCTAAGAGATGTGTTCTCTAAAGGTAATCGTAGCCTCAAGCCTCATCAACCGGGAATGGCTAAAACAGGGGAGGTGTAGCAAGGCTAAGTGGGTCATGCCCAAGTAGGACGAGATTTTCCCCTGTCTAGAAGTCCCTTTTTATTTCGGCTGTGTGGGCGGTTAGAACGTAAGCCAACTGCGGGGTTGTCTTGTTCGGGACTGTCCAGTAAGGGATGGTTCCGGTCTTGTGTTGCAGGGGATTGGGAGTGATCCTCGGTATGTTTATCTAGGCCACATACTGTGACGGGCGGTACCCCGGTAGCCCTGCCATTGATGGAATCCAAAATCTAATAAGTGCCAACGGTTTTGATTGTATTATCCACTTTTATGGCTAGTAGCTGGAATTTAATAATGTAACAATTTCGGCTATTTCATATTTACTTGAAAACCCTAGACCTGTTATAAAATCACTGGATTTTCTATCAAATGTTTTGGTTAGCGTAAGTTAAAAACTTTTCCATGTTTATGTATGGGAAGTCTTACGTGATACCTTTCTTTTCCAAGGTTTTTCAAAGTTAAGCAACTTTAACCTGTTACTCACACCAGACCCATGTCTGACCCAGAGTTTATCTTCTGTTTTCTTAAACTCTTGGGTACTCAAATTTTTACGAGTAGCCAAGGGATTCAGGTTAGCTTTTGACGAATTATGGAGGAGAAAATGGAGAAGGAGGCTTCGGCGTTAGATAAATAGTTTCCGCTGTGTTATTCTGTGTTGGTATCTCTTGTTTGAGTTGTATTGAGTTGTAATAACTTGACAGGTGTTTATAACTGTCTAGTATGTGATGTGAATCCTGTGTAACTCTGATTAGTGTTGTATACTATGTAATATTTATGTCATTAATATAATTTATTCGTTCCGCTGTTGAGATTCTAATGTTGTTTCTTCTTTCTTCTCTTTCTTTTCCCTTTTTTATCCCTTTCTTTCTTCAAGATGATGCCATTTTATGTGGTTAGAAAATCGGATCGTCAGAGTTGGTATCAGAGAGCTAGGTTGAGTGAATACCTGGGATTTGAAGTGAATTCTTTCTTAAGAGAGCGTATTTGTAATTTTGAACATATATATATATATATATATATATATATATATACCGTAGAGGTTTTCCAATATAAGTTATAAAGGTAGATAAGGTAGTGGGGTGTGTATCACGACTACTACCAATGGTTGATATTTGAGTGTTGAGGTTGAAAGTGTATTTGTTGAGACTGTAGACCTAGTACCGTCTCGAGTGAGTTTTGCTTGGAGTAAGGATTTCATAGATCTCTGAAGGTAACCTGTAAAGGTTCGAAGTTCATCTTTGGAGTTGGATGAGTAGAGTTTGGATCTGTCGGTTAGGCAGAAGGAAATAATGGTATCTTGATACCTCAGGAATTAGTAGCCGTGTGATGAGATGTAGTGACTATGGATGTCTCCGAAGATTTTTGTTTGGAATAAGTTTAAGACGTATATCTGCTTCGATGTTGTAGCTGGGTTCAGCAGGATGTTTCTGTCTGGTTTGAGGTCCGAGTTTCTCGAAGAGCTTTGGATTAGGAAGTCTTTGGCGTCGGTGTCAACAGTGCAACTCGGAGTATTCTGTGCTGGCAAGAAGGTCTTCCGGTTGGCAGTTTTTTTCTGGAGATAGAATTCAGAAGCAGTAGAGTGGATCCATTCCTTCGATGGATTGGCTAGTTAAGCATAAGCTGTTCTGATTGGTAAAGAGAGGACAATTTTCTTTGGATATTAGACTGGTTTATCGCAAAAGTGACTTGCGATAGTTTGAGTGTTCTCTTGAGTTATCAAAGGTTTGTCCGCATCTGGAGGCTGAGTTTTCTTATCGACTGGATTCCAGGAGTGATACCGGTGGTTCAGTTTAGCAGCTTAGGATCAGGTGGGACATCTGAGTTTTCTTTTATGGATCTGTTGGATCGTATTTTTGAGATATGTTGTCCAGTTTGTGCTCGAGTTTTTCTTCTACTACAGATCAGAGTTATGCAGCGGAAGCAGTTTGGAAGTGCTTTTGTTTTATCTTTTCCGGATAGGAAAAGTAAGTTAGTCTTCTGATGTTTGTGGAGTAGAGTTGGTATTCTTGGTTTGGGATTGATCTTGAGGAGATCATTATGTTAGGATGTTTTGGCCCAGCTTGTTTCTAGAGACATCAGCGAAGGTTGAGCTGATCGGGAGAGATAAAGGCAGCCCAGGATCGTCAGAAGTGTTCTGTGGATAAGAGACAAAGGAATTTGGATTCCGGAGTCGGAGATTTGAGATTGGGTAAGACTGGGTAAGTCAGCTCCGAAGTGTTTTGGATCTTTTCTGTCTTCTTGTGAGAATTGGTGTTTGATTTTCAAGGTTGAATTGCTAGTTTGGATAACTGGGATTCGATGTGTTTCACGTATCTCTGAGGGAGTACGTGTATGATCTATTTCTGGTTGTGGAACCAGCAATTCGGGAGGATGTGATTGTTGAGTCAAACTTGTCTGTAGTCTGATATCCTGTTTAGTTTTGTAGATCTAGTTGGATAGGAGCTCTGTAGCTTAGTAGTATTGATTGTTTGAATTCTGTAGAGCGAGTATCTCGGTATATATATATATATATATATATATATATATGGAAAACTCGGGGAAACTCTATCTTTTTGTGCCAAAATTGGTCACAAACCCCGAATACCGTGAAAGCACCAGTGTATCAATACAAATCAATAATATTCAAACACAAATCTCAGATCTCAGCAAATATTAAACAGTAATCCCAAAGTAAAGAACAAAGACACAAGTTTTATAGTGGTTCGGCTATCTCCGGCCTACGTCCACTCCAAAGTTTTTTATCCTTTTATTGGTTATCCTTGACGATTACAGATGATTTCAGCAGTTACAAAGTCCAAAACTCTAAATAAATAGCAGCAATGATGATACGGAATGATTCTGGCAGCGTCCAAGCGTCCTTTCTCTCTCTAGAATCTCCGACCCCTTTTCTGAATGACCAGGGGCTCTATTTATAAGCGTAGGAGGCTGATATTTCTCCTAAAATCCGGGAAGACCGCTTCAGGCACGTGAGGGGGCCCACACGCCCGAAATCTGGAGGTCCGGGCCCACCCTGGGATCGATTCGAAGTAAGGTTCGAATCGATCAAGAAATCATCCAATTGAGCTGAAATTTGGTGAGAACATTCTTCAACATGTATGTAAGCTTCTGTAAAAAAATCATTGCATTTGGATCAACGGTTTGGAAGATATGATCGATTCAAGTTCAAAGCTTCATGTGTTCTGCCTGGCTCGAACACATACTTCGAATCCATCTCCTTCGAACCCACGTCCTTCGAATCCATCTCGTTCGAATCCACTGCTTTGAATCCTCCTTCGAGTCCATTGCTTCGAATCCATGCTCCGAACCCACCTCCTTTGATTCCATTGTTTCGAATCCACCTCCTCTTCGAATCCATGAAGTCGTCCCCCAATGTATGCTTCTCGTGTTCCATCGATCTTCTTCGAATCGATCCTAGGAGCATGCTTCGAATCGATCTCGTTTACACCGATCGATTCGAACATACCCTTACCTGATCGATTCGAACTCTCCTTGACCTCATGGATTCAAAGCATTATGCTTTGTCTTGATTGATTCGAACCTATCCATTTTGGGTCCATTGCCATTGGGCCGAAATCCATCTATCCTTCTTACCTGATCGATACGAAGTTCACCAGGCCGAAACCATACTGATTGAAACGAAGCGTATCGATTCGAACCAACCCTATGCCTTGCCTACGATCGATACGAAGTAGCAGTGTCGAACCCAGGTCGATCGATATGAAGTGTATCGATTCGAAGTGAGTGCTACCCCTGATCGATTCGAACAGCATGCCTTTCCTACCTTGAATCGATCATAACTTCTCCATACGAAGTCCGATTAACCTGAAATTTGAAACATAGCCTTTCCTAATCCTTATCATCATCTCTAATTAATTTCGTCCTGATCGAAGCTCAAGCAAATTTTGATGATATCGATCGTAGCCTTGATTCCAACCAATCTCCAATCCTGATATCCATAATTCCTTGCCAATTTGTTGATATTCCAGTTTTGACCAAAAATGAGATAACACTTTGCCCCCCAAAACATGCCTTGTGATAACAAGGCGTGTTTTGAATAGTTTCGAATCCAATATCCGAAGTCCATAGCCATATTCCATATCCGTCCGAACTCGACAACCGAGTCCCAATCCATCCTTGTCCAATAGCCAATGACCGAATCCAGGACCTCTCCGGGTCGATATCCGAATCTATAACCTCTCCGGATTCTTGCCAAGCGTAATCCACACCTGACGACCGTGGTCCAGTGTCCCTGGACGTTGAGCTAACCTCTCCGGGTTCTTGCCAAGCGTAATCCACACCTGACGACCGTGGTCCAGTGTCCCTGGACGTTGAGCTAACCTTTCCGGGTTCTTGCCAAGCGTAATCCACACCTGACGACCGTGGTCCAGTGTCCCTGGACGTTGAGCTAACCTCTCCGGGTTCTTGCCAAGCGTAATCCACACCTGACGGCCTTGGTCCAATGTCCCTGGACGTTGAGCAACACCATGGCTTAAGTCCTAAGCCGAATCCTGGTCTCTCCGGACCCTTGTTGTGCATAGTCCATACTCAACAACCTGAAACAATAATCGATAATATGGGGCCTAAGTCCTAGGCCGACTCCTGGTCATTCTGGACCCTTGCCGAGCATAGTCCATACTCGACGACCTGAATGAGTCAATTTACCACGTTCGGGCAAAGTGACTCACCCCTTGCCACGCATAATCCATACCCGACGACCGTTTATCAAAAACCAGTTAAAAATCCAATCGAAATCCAACCCAAAATCCAAATCCAAAAATCCAAATCAAGACCAGAAAATCAGAAAACCAAACCAGCAACCAAAACAAAATCAATCATTCGAAGGAAAAATCCAAACAAGAAAGCAAACAAAAACCAGGAGTCCAATCCGAACTCCAAAACCAAACCAGAAAACCAAGTGTCCAATCCAAAACAGAAAAACAGATTTCACAAGCCATAGCTTCGCAGTTTATCATCATTCAGAGCATGCCTAGGGGCTATCTCCGTCCCCGTACATGTGTAAACGACTTAGCTGTTTGCTAATAGCTCGTTACTTATTCCATATTATCCATGTCAATTGATAACCAATCGACCATCATTCCTGGGCCTCACATCATCACGGTGTGAGGTAGACAGTGGCTGCTCCTTCTCCACTGCTGCATTCCGTGTTCCAATATATTGCCTCAGCTGCCCATTCCTCACATGCTCCTCAATTATATCCTTTAAGTGCCTGCAGCTGTTGGTGTCATGTCCGTCTAAGTCATGGAAGAGACAATGCCTCCCTGATGCCCTCTCTCGTTCAGAAGGCTCTCTCCTGGCTGGCCTCCGGTAGGGAAGGCGATTCCGGGCATCCATGTATATCCGCTCCAGCGTCTCGTTCAATCCTGTGTATGTGGAAAACTTTGGATCCTTCCATCGCTTCCTAGCGTTTCCAGAATCATCATCCAATTTCCTTTTTCCTTTGTCTTTATCCGAACCACTGTTGGATACTGTTCCAACCTCGATTGCACTAACCTTTTTCAACTTTAAATCCGTACTTGCATCTTCTTGCCGAAGGAACCTTTCTGCCTCGTGAAAGAATTCGTCGAGATCTTGCGGGGGATCTCGTATCAGAGATACCTTGAAATCCGAGTTCTCCCTGACTCCCGATACTGCTGCCATTAAAACCATCGATGGATCAGGCCGATCCACCAAAGCGACTGCCGCACTGAATCGAGTTAGAAATGATCTAAGCGATTCATCCATCCTTTGCTTTACCGATGTCAATGTCATCACGTTCTTCGGTCTCTTGACATGAACCCGAAACTGTCCTAAAAACTTTTCCACCAATTCCCTCCAAGTCCTGATAGATCCTTCTCCCAGCTGCCTAAACCACATTGCAGCTAAGTCCGTCAAATATAAAGGGAAGCATCGAGCCATCACTTCCTCCGACGCCCCCAGCACCTCCATATGTCTGGTGTACCTCATCAAGTGATCTGTTGGATCTGCCTTGCCATCATATACCTCCACGCTCGGTAGCTTTAACTTAGGTGGATTCTGAGCCATCCTTATTTCCTGAGCGAACGGACTCCTATTCACTCCTTCCAAGTCTCTGTTGGTCATACCACCTCGCACAGTTCTTCTGATGATTTCCACTAATCCAGTATTGTCTGTTGGGGGCTGCCCCCCATGCCCCCGAGGGAACTCTGGCACATATTCCTCGTGTGGTTCACTAGCAGCAACATTAGCTCTAGCCTGTTGAACTCCTTCCAAAGGTCCTCCTGTGTTGGATCCCGTGGGCCTGCCCGCAAGCCCTTGTTGATTGCCCACTGGCTCCGCATCCCATTCTCCGTTGGGTTCCACAACCCTAGTTCCTTGTCCTGCATCCACCGTGGTCGTGGCTGTTCCTAAGTTCTGCATCCCTACAACTCTCATTTGCTCAAAGAAAGCCTGCATCATTTCCTGTTGGCTTTTCAATAATCTCTCTTGCAAAGAATTTGCCATAGCCTCCATTTCATCCCGAGTTATGTAAATTGAAGCCTGTCCTTCCCCAGCTCCGGAGGATGCTTGTTGACTTCCTTCTTGTTGGCTTCTCTCAGCCCTTTGCCTTCAATTATTTTGTCTAGTCATTGCCTTCAGACCGAAACTCCTCAAACTTCTTTAAATCCAAACTTCAAATCCGATGTAGCGGGTGCTAGTCTTTCTCAGTGAAAGCACCAAATTGTTTGTGCCAAAATTGGTCACAAACCCCGAATACCGTGAAAGCACCAGTGTACGAATACAAATCAATAATATTCAAACACAAATCTCAGATCTCAACAAATATTAAACAGTAATCCGAAAGTAAAGAACAGAGACACAAGTTTTATAGTGGTTCGGCTATCTCCGGCCTACGTCCACTCCAAAGTTTTTTATCCTTTTATTGATTATCCTTGACGATTACAGATGATTTCAGCAGTTACAAAGTCCAAAACTCTAAATAAATAGCAGCAATGATGATATGGAATGATTCTGGCAGCGTCCAAGCGTCCTTTCTCTCTCTAGAATCTCCGAACCCTTTTCTGAATGACCAGGGGCTCTATTTATAAGTGTAGGAGGCTGATATTTCTCCTAAAATCCAGGAAGACCGCTTCAGGCACGTGAGGGGGCCCACACGCCCGAAATCTGGAGGTCCGGGCCCACGCTGGGATCGATTCGAAGTAAGGTTCGAATCGATCAAGAAATCATCCAATTGAGCTGAAATTTGGTGATAACATTCTTCAACATGTATGTAAGCTCCTGTAAAAGTTTCATTGCATTTGGATCAACGGTTTGGAAGATATGATCGATTCAAGTTCAAAGCTTCGTGTGTTCTGCCTGGCTCGAACCCATACTTCGAATCCATCTCCTTCGAACCCACGTCCTTCGAATCCATCTTGTTCGAATCCACTGCTTTGAATCCTCCTTCGAGTCCATTGCTTCGAATCCATGCTCTGAACCCACCTCCTTTGATTCCATTGTTTCGAATCCACCTCCTCTTCGAATCCATGAAGTCGTCCCCCAATGTATGCTTCTCGTGTTCCATCGATCTTCTTCGAATCGATCCTAGGAGCATGCTTCGAATCGATCTCGTTTACACCGATCGATTCGAACATACCCTAACCTGATCGATTCAAACTCTCCTTGACCTCATGGATTCAAAGCATTATGCTTTGTCTTGATTGATTCGAACCTATCCATTTTGGGTCCATTGCCATTGGGCCGAAATCCATCTATCCTTCTTACCTGATCGATACGAAGTTCACCAGGCCGAAACCATACTGATCGATATGAAGCGTATCGATTCGAACCAACCCTATGCCTTGCCTACAATCGATACGAAGTAGTAGTGTCGAACCCAGGTCGATCGATACGAAGTGTATCGATTCGAAGTGAGTGCTACCCCTGATCGATTCGAACAGCATGCCTTTCCTACCTTGAATCGATCATAACTTCTCCATACGAACTCCGATTAACCTGAAATTTGAAACATAGCCTTTCCTAATCCTTATCATCATCTCCAATTAATTTCGTCCCGACCGGAGCTCAACCAAATTTTGATGATATCGATCGTAGCCTTGATTCCAACCGATCTCATATCCTGATATCCATAATTCCTTGCCAATTTGTTGATATTCCAGTTTTGGCCAAAAATGGGATAACACTATCCATAATTTTTGTCTGGATAGTTAGATTTGTTTGATTGGGCGAATTGATTGCTATGGTTGTTAGCATATGAATAATATATGCCTGTGTTTTAAAATAAAATCTTAAGATAGATTATTGAATTACCTTTGCTTTTAAATTTCGGGGACGAAATTCTTTTAAGGGGGAAGGAATGTGATATCCTGGAAATTTGGCAATATAAATTTAATAATCTGTGTTAAAACTTAAATTGATTTGATAAATTTTGATAATAAATTTTGAATTGATTTAATAATCATCTTTTAATAAACATTTAAATTGGAAGATTTTATCTTTTTAAAGCAAATAAATTGTTTTCTGTTTATAATATATATAATTGTATATATTATAAATTGATAAAACTTTGATTTGGAACTTAGTAAATGAATCAATTTTTTATTCTAATTTATTTTTGGTAAATTGGAAGTTTGATTTAAATTTAACATTTAACTTTTCAAAGCAATTTAATAAATAATTATATGGTTTATACTCATGATAAATCTTATTTTTTTAAAATTTTATTTAATTAACTTAAATATGAATTTAAATTAGATTAACATAAAAACATTGTTTTATTTTCTTTTTAAAATATTGCTTGAAATTATATATAAGAATTTAAATTACAACTTACAAATGATCTTAATATATTGAGAAATAGGAATAATTTATAATCTCTTTTATAAATCATTTTAAATAATCTTTAATTTGTTATTTTCAGATAATAATGATAATACTTAGTTTTTATAAAAATAAATAGATTTTTAAAAAAAATAGGATTTGTTATTTTTAAATTTAAATAAGAGTTATATATGCATATATATAACTTGATTTTTAAATTAGGTTTTATAAATTTAATTTAAATTTGAATTTAATGTTTTGAAATTTAAAAAGAGTAAATACATAAAAATATTTGAATAAGCTTTTAATTATAAATTGTTTTGTTTTATTTTCTATAAAGAAAAAGAGATAAATTTATTTATATAAACATAAAAAGTAATAAATTAAGATTTAAATTTTTTTATAAACAATTTAAATAAAAATTGAAATACTTAAAATTACATGTGATAATCTCTTAACACTTATTTGACATGTATTAAGCATGAAATAAGAATTGTGACAAATGTTAAAATTTGAACAAGTGTCCCATTTTTCGTTTTCTTTTTCTTTTATTTTAATGAAATCAAAAAATTTCTTTTATAAACACATATTTTTCTCACCTCATTTTCTTTCCTATTCTTCTTCAAATCAAACTTAAGATCTTCAGCTACAAAAAATTTGAAAAAAAACTGCAAACTCCTTCTAACAAAATCAAAACCAAAGATCTGTAATCAAAATTTAAACTAAGATCAAAAATCTGCAAAACTTCTTCTTCAAAACAGAATTTCTGTTCATGATCAAATTCCTGCAAATCTGTAAATTTCCCTTCAAAACCAAAACCATCTTCAAACTGAAATGCAAGTAAACCTGAAATGCAAATCTTAAACCAGTAGCCTCTTCAAATACATTAACCTGAAAATCACTCCGCAATTCATTAACCTGAAATTCAACTTGCAGCATTCAAGAACCTGCATGCATATGCAAATCTCCTCAAATTTCTGTTTTAAATCCACAGCGCCTGCATTTTTCTGGAAAGCATGCAAATGAAATCAGGGAGCTTAAGCAAGGCAAAAAAGAAAGACTAAAGTTTTTTTTTTAAAAAGCAAAAATAAAAGAAGCAACATAAAGTTTTCAGTTCAAAGCAATTCAAGTTCAAGTTTTTCAATAAACATGGATGCTCTGCTCATAAAATTCTGGTGAGTAACTTCATTTTTGTTTAAAAAATTTAAGTATAAATTTAGTTGCTTATTATACTCTGGAAATAATTGTGGTTGTGTGCTATTTACAAGTTATTATTGGTATATACATGATTGTATGAAATTGTGCATGCTGTTGTAACTCATCTTTTTTCTGCACTTAAGTTCCAGATTTAAGAATGGCTTAAGAATATCAATTTCATTTGATTTAATATGTGTTAGGGTTAAAGATTCAGTCAAAATATAATTGAGTAATATAAGTTTAAAGTTTAAATTTTATAAAAATAAAAAGAAAAACTTGTAATGTCTCTGAAACACAAATAACAGAACAAAACTTTTGAAAGTAGGAATTTAATCATCCTGATTACTTGATTTATTATTATCAATAGATTACAAGATCAAAAACTTGAATTTTAAAACTAAAATTAGAATTTTTAGCTTTTATTTGATTGAGTATTTCTGGTTTAACCAGAAATGGTGTTTTGGGTTGGAATTGACAACCTAGGTGGTCAGGGTGGCCACTGTTTTCTCTAGTTGATGGAGTGATGATCGTAGATTCAGGGGAAAATGGTAGTAGGTGAATTAAAGCAGTGTGGCGTTGGTGATTTTGAATCAAAGATCTTAACCCTAGTTTTATCTGTGGATCAGTATATTGGTCGATGCAAATCCTATGAATGATCGAGTTCACCCGAATTTAGGGGATTGATGGTGGGTTGCTTGTCGAAGATGATGGTGGAAGGACAGAATCTCTGGTGGCCGGATTCTTGAGATTGAGGCGTTTTCAGGTTTCAACATGGTTCCAGTTTTTGAGCTTGGAATCTCGATTGTGATTTTGGGGTTCTGTAGATGGTTTGATGGTCGAAAACGTGTTGGAGGATGGTCGCCGACTTGCGAGTGTCGTTGCAAAAGGTCGGAGGTGATGGTGGAGTTGGTGCAGGTGCACGGTGATCTTGTGGTGTCAGCTTTTTTTAGGGAGATGCTTACTCGAGAGTGTTTCGGGTTGAATTGTGTTTGTGCTCGAAGTTGTAGGTCTTTGAACTCGAAGTCAACGTGATGGGAGATCTGGTATTCTGTTGATGCAGGTTTTTGTTAAACCTGACAGTACTTTGAGGTTTTAAATAATTTCAAGATGAATGTGTTGCTCGAGTTACTCGAGTTGTTCTGAGATTTGCTCGGGTTAGTTTTACTCAGATTAAAAACATGCCCTGTTTCAAAATTTAAACTAAAAATTTAAAATTATTTAAGCAGGGATTTAAAATAAGTTTTAAATCTAATTCTAATTTATGAATTCAAATTTTAATTTGAATCAAAGTTGGAAATGAATGAAGTTTTAAATTCAAATTTGTTTAAATATACTTTAAAGGGTTTATTGTTAAAAATGGTTTTAAAGAAATTTGAATTTAAATTGGAAATTGAAATATAAAGAAATGTTTTAAACAAAGTTTAAATTTGATTCAAATCTAGATTTGAATCTTTGTTTCAAAATAGATTTAAGTTTTTATAAATTTAAGTGTTCAACAATTTTGAATGATTAAGGTAAATCTAAATGTTTTGAATGTAAAAAGGAAATTGTTTTAAACTCTTGTAAAATTTCTTTTATAAGAAAAGTATTATTTATCATGTAAATTTAAAGGTTTTAAATTGATTTTAAAACTTGTTAAAGTTAAATTATAATTTATTGATTTTTTATGCATTTAATTATTAGGGTAATTAAATGAATAATTAATTTATCTAATAAATTAATGTAATGAATAATTACTTAAAGTAATTAAGGGTTTAATCTTAAAAGTTTAAGATTAATTATTCTTAACATAATTAACTTGTAATTTAAGATTCATTAATTAAATAAGATTTGATTTTTAATTAATGATTAGTAATTAATTAATCAAGTAATAAAGAATTAATTAAGTTATAGTTAACACTTAATTAATTAAATAATTAGGGGTTAATTTAATGGATTATTAATGATTGATTAATTTGTAAACAATAACGATTAAAATAAGTTAATTACTTTAGGAAGATAATTAATGAATTGTTAAATAGTTAATGAAGGTCATTAACTAAGGATTATTTAATAATTAATTAATGTGATTAATTTTTAATTATTAATTAGATTAATTAATTTAAAGACAATCATTTTTGTAAATTGTTAAGTATAATTATTTATGGAAGTAATTAAGGAATTAATTACTAATTGTAATTAATTGAGTCAATTTGATTAGATTAAGTTAATTAATTCAGTTTAATTAATTTAAAATAATCATTTGATGATTTGTGAAGTATAATTACTTAATGTAATTTAATGAAGAGAAATTACTAAGGAAAGTAATTAATGGGTAATTACTGTATGTAATTAAATGAAGGTGATTTGTTGATGGAAGTACTTTGAGCATAATTACTTTGTGAATTAATCAAGGGATTAATTTGAGATAATTAATTAAGGAGTAATTAATTTATTTGTGAAGTAATTAAGGGAAGTTAATTACTGAATGGAGTTAATCAAGGGTGATTAACAATTATGGTTTAATTGTATATTAGTTACTTAATGTAATTAATTTGAATAGAAAGTGTAATTAGAGATCGTTAATTATTATAATTAATGATGTAATTAAATTAGATTTATTTAGAAATAATTAATAAATGAAGGAATTAATTAGTGTAATTAATTAAGAATTAATGTAATTAATTATAGTTAATTAATTAAGGAAGTAATTAAAAATTAATTACTGTATTTGGTTAAGTATAATTAATTTAAGAAATTAATTAGTGGATAAATACTTGAATGTAATTAAAGATTAACTAATCAGGGATGATTAATTAAAATGAATAATTGATTGATGATTAATTAATTGATTGATAATTAATTAATAGTGATGTAAGCAAGATTTATATTGATGAAGTAATTAATTTAATTTACTTTAAATTAATTAGAATGATGTAATTAATTTAATTCATTTTAAATTAATTATATTTGGTGTGATTATTAATCATTGCTTATATAGATGGATGATGTTGTTTACCTTGAATGGTTTGATTCTCAGATATGAGATAAGTAATGTGGAGTGATATGGATGCATTGGTTGCATTGTGATGATGATTTGGATTACCTTTTGATAATGATAATATGGATTATCTATTGTGATGATAATGTTGATTATCTATTGTGAATCTGTGATTTATCTATCTGTGTATATAGATAATTGAATTCTTTTAAACCTTTAAAACAACTTGGCCTTAAAAGACACGCTTTGGATTTCGATGAGACTGGGATTGGGTTTCCATATTTGGATATCCGAAAACCACATCGATCCAAATTAACGATAGGTTGTGAATCTCTTGTGAAGAGTGAAGACTCGAGGTGTAAGGACTATTCGTCAGTATAACTCTGAGGGTGATTCCAAGATGAGTTTGACGGAATAGTACTTTCAAATTCAAGATGAAGATTCAGAGTGCAAGGGTTATCGTCGTTAACTCTGAAGATGATTCCAAAATGAGTGTAACGAGATAATGCTTTCGGTTTCGTTCGAACCCGGAACGAACTTGTATGGATTGAATGCTTTCAGAACATCGTCAGGTTGACGATGAGCATTCTAAGAGATGTGTTCTCTAAAGATAATCGTAGCCTCAAGCCTCATCAACCGGGAATGGCTAAAATAGGGGAGGTGCAGCAAGGCTAAGTGGGTCATGCCCAAGTGGGACGAGATTTTCCCCTGTCTAGAAGTCCCTTTTTATTTCGGCTGTGTGGGCGGTTGGAACGTAAGTCAACTGCGGGGTTGTCTTGTTCGGGACTGTCCAGTAAGGCATGGTTCCGGTCTTGTGTTGCAGGGGATTGGGAGTGATCCTCGATACGTTGATCTAGGCCACATACTATGACGGGCGGTACCCCGGTAGCCCTGCCATTGATGGAATCCAAAATCGAATAAATGCCAACGGTTTTGATTTTGTTACCCACTTTTGTGGCTAGTAGTTGGAATTTAATAATGTAACAATTTCGGCTATTTCATATTTACTTGAAAACCCTAGACCTATTATAATATCATTGGATTTCCTATTAAATGTTTTGGTTAGCGTAAGGTAAAAACTTTTCCATGTTTATGTATGGGAAGTCTTACGTGATACCTTTCTTTTCCAAGGGTTTTCAAAGTTAAGCAACTTTAACCTGTTACTCACACCAGACCCATGTCTGACCCAGAGTTTATCTTCTGTTTTCTTAAACTCTTGGGTACTCAAATTTTAACGAGTAGCCAAGGGATTCAGGTTAGCTTTTGACGAATTATGGAGGAGCAAATGGAGCAGGAGGCTTTGGCGTTAGATATATAGTTTCCGTTGTCTTTTTCTGTGTTGGTATCTCTTGTTTAAGTTGTATTGAGTTGTAATAACTAGACATGTGTTTACAACTGTCTAGTATGTGATGTGAATCCTTTGTAACTCTGATTAGTGTTGTATACTATGTAATATTTATGTCATTAATATAATTTATTCGCTCCGCTATTGAGATTCTGATGTTGCTTCTTCTTTCTTCTCTTTCTTTTCTCTTTTCTATCCCTTTCTTTGTTCAAGATGATGCGATTTTCTGTGGTAGGAAAATCGGGTCGTCAGAGTTACCCTTTCAAAACCATTTTCTTCGAAAGGTAAGAAGTGGCAGCAAGGAGTTTCGACCCCTTCGAAAGCCTTTTTATAAAAAAAAGGTATAACCTCGTTCGAAGCCATTCTTTTGAAAAAAATCGACCCATTTGAAAGCTAACCAAGACGAAAGAATTCCTTTTGAAATTAAAGCAGGTGCATATTCATTTAAAAACAAAGTATGGCTTCGACCTCATCAAAACCTTTTGTTTTGACTTAATTAACTATGTACCAAGTCCTTGATACCATGTGCATTGGTTTCGATGGAGATGAAGGCGAAAGTACTACGTCGAAAGCATGATACCAAATGTGGTGAAATAGCAAAAGTAGGTAAAACTAAATTTTTGTCTTTAAAAAGTAATTCTTTTTCAACTAACCTACCTTGTTAGTCAATATTTGATTGGTTGCTAATTTTTTTTTTTGAAACCTTATCTTAAAGTGCAACTGAAATCTCAAAAGTAAGTAATTTAATATATTTACAAAATGCCCTTCTCCTTTTATAAATAAATAAACATCTAAGTCCCTTCCCCTAAATAATTTTATATACATATTAAAACACTTAGAAAAAATCTATAAAAATTCTCATAAATAATTTTTAATATATTTTCTAACATATATTAATTTCTGACCCCAAACATATATATTATAACCGTAACTAATTTTAAACCCAAATAACCATTTTTTCACTAGAAATTTATAATGAATCCATATTGATCCAGAATGAAATCTGAAATCGATCTCTAAAATATCGTTTTCGACCATACTCTAAAATCGCAAAGCATATGGATGTCATTTAATAGGGTTTTCACATTAAAACATATCATAAAGTCCATATGAAATACTATAAATTATCAATAAGCATATATATCCTTTTTAACGATAAAAAACATGGCAAAACCTTTGCAAAATAATTAGAATTCAATCTAAAACCAAAAACAAAGAATGGGATGTAGTTATTATTCACCTTTGCTTGATGATTAAGGAGTTGAGATTTGATCTTGGATTTAATTGCTTAAGCTTCTTCCTCTTATCTTCTTCTTGTTCTTCCTTAATGGTGGTCGGCCACTCAAGTGTTCGATTTTTGTTTTGAACGTATGAAATGAGAATGCATAAGGGTTTAGGGTATTAGAATTAGACTTATTCCTATTTTACCCCTTATCAAATATCCTAACATATTTTTATTTAGTTCATTTGTTAACAAGGCATGGCTACCCCTATTAACACAAATCTTAATTCCCTAATCATTATGCCATTTTATTTAATTTAACTATTTAAATCCTAGATAATGTTACTCAAATTAGGTTCGTTACATATTTTCCGCTATATCCTCGCTTTATCTCCGCTAGAACTTTTTGCATCGCTACTGCTATAGAACTGCTAAGCGATTTGACTATATGTTACTAGACATGGTTTGTTTAAGGACAATGTGAAATCAAGACATGACATAGAGCCCTTAAAGGTCGCACTCCATAGAGGCCTTAGAACGTATGCAACACCACTTCATGAAAAATGCGATATCTCACAAATCGTAAGTCATAATGGCATGAAATTCTGAGGACAAGTAGCTAACGTCATGTAGAGCCCTTAAAGGACGCACCCCATTTGGACACCAAGATAGGGATTGGTAATGATCCATATTGTGTGTCTTAATGGGCCTGGAAATTCCTGTATAGCCTCTTCATGGCTTGGAGGTTCTTCTGCCAAAATTTCAACCTGTCCCTTATAAATACAGCAGGGATGGCATCTAAAAAGGGACCTGTTGATCTTTTTTCTGCTTCTCTTTATCTTCAACCTAGGCTACAGTCCGCCAATTTTATTCTTTCTTGGATTGGAACTGTATACAAACTAAATTATAATGAAATTAATATTCTGGAGTGAATGTAGACTGGAGTTAGCCGAACCATTATAAATCTTGACTCCTTTTACTTGGATTAAATATTAATTTTTTTTGTTCTTCATATTTATTCTCTATATTCGATACTATCTGAGATATGTGACTGGATATTGACGCTTTCATACAACTGGGTGTTGGTGGCAGTTTTTGACGGCAACAGTAGAAATTACTGGATCAAAAAATATGAAAAAATTACCGCGGTAAAATTTCAAACATTAAAAAACAAAGAAAAAAGCCTGACTGGATAACTGCAAGCATATGAGAAGCTTTGAATGATTACTGGAAAAGTACAGAGGTGGTTGTAAGCTTACTAGTCTCTTATATCTATTAAAAATTTAGCAGAAGTTACTATAATATTTAATGCATCAATTTACAAATGTGAAGTACAATGTTTATGTTAATTTTATAGGCATAATCTAAGCGTAATTCTGTAAGAGGAATAAAAATCCTATCACACATCACGGGGGTTCCATGTCATTCCATTATTACTGTCAAAAGCTAGTAAATTTATAAATTGCGATTGTAAATACTTATAACATTTTTCACACTTATATATATAATAATATTAATCTAAAATAATCATCTCAGGAAAGAGAGCGTGGTCATCTCTTCTCCTACTTGGATGCATTTTGCTCGTACTCATGCCATCGAGCATATTAATGAAAATTGTTATAGATTTCACGACATAAAATCACAAGAGACCATGGTAAGCATATTTCAAACTATAAGTTGTTAGAAACCACTTTAAATTATAGGTTATAAATAACTAAAATAATGTAATATGAATTTTAATTGCAATTCTATTTTTCAATCGCAGGATAATTCATGACAAAATGAGACAAACTACTTGACAAAATAGGTCAAGATGATTTGACCGCTGAGGAGGAAGACATGTATTTTGATACTATCATGGAACCACCAATGCAGAATATATGCTATGTTTTTGGTAACCAAGAGGTAATTTTTATGTATGATATACTTATGAATAACATATAACACATAGTTTTTATTAATCACACTATATGAAACTCATATACTTTGGTAAAAAAATTTACATGTTAGACGAAGGCAAGGCAGCTATAAAAGAGCTTAGGATGCTCAGGAAAAGTGTAGACTTGAGATCTTAAATTGTTGACCTAAAGGAACGAGATATGCGTCGGACTACTAAGATGTACCAGATGTTGGATGAGTGAATTGCTGCGTATACGTAATAGCATGGTACATTTTCTTCATCACTGGGATTTGGAGGTGATAATGAGTAGGTATGATTTTTTTATATTGAGATATTGTGTATGTGTGTATACACACACACATAAGTTAACGTTGTGAGGTGGTATGAGAACTATATACACTTTAAGATGGTTGAGTTTAATGTGACATGATGTATGATATTTTGAGATGGTTGAGTTTGATGTTGTGAGGATGTTTGAGATTTGTTTATTGTATAGATTGATTTTTTTAATTATTGATGTGATATATTTTATAATATATGTGATACGTCTGATTTAGTCTTTAATACGCATGATTTATATATCTGAAAATTTGACTGTGATATATATTGTTATATATATATATATGTTGTTTGAGGTATGAATAGCAACTAAAATAAAAAAATCTTTAGGGTCTCAACGACTAGCGAGGCTTAGTTGTTTTTAGGTTTTCAACTATTGGCGATAGCTAGCAATAGCGAGCTGGCCAAAGCGTAACACCTTTCACGGTTACCATGTGTATTTGACGAGGTGATGGAAGTCATCGAACAGTCTGACGAAGTCCATCGAACTGTTGCCAATGGGATCGTCGAAAAGTTGTTCATAGAGTCATTGAAAAGTCCGTCGATGAACAGTTGCTTGGTAGCTGACATTCCGACAATTATTTCCGATGGCTAGCGACGGCTGCTAACGGTATCCGTCAAAATGTGTGTTCTCTCTTGCAATAGGATACTTTTTTTCCATAATGATTTTTATATGCAAATGACTGAATTCTGAAGAAAAAATGTAAATCTATATAACTATTAGCTATATAATGTAAAGTTATGAAGAAAAGGAGCATAATGGCCTTCGTGAAGCCTGTACGCATTAGCATCAACATTTGATTTGAGTCACAAATGATGATAGTTAGCGATGTAAAGTTCTCTATTGCAAAGTATATCATCGCCAAAAAGAAGATTTGTTATAGTGATTTGGATAATCATCTTTAAAATAGAAGAGTTGTTGAGAACTGTACAAGCATAGATTTCTTATTTTTCTTTAGATTTGAAATCAATCCTTATAGTTACACCTTGTATATAACTTTTTTGCTTAGTTTCCATCACTCTTATTGGTCTATAAAACATTAACATGCAAAATTAAAATTTCAAGATGAAAATATCAGGGTTATTCAAAGCCATATAAGCATAATATTCATATTTTTCGCTAGATTCGAAATCAAATTATTACAATTACTCATGGTTTATTAATTTTCCACTTAACTTTCATCATCGTTTATGTTTAATAAAATCTTAACAGGGAAAATGTCTTCATCAATATCTATGTCTTTATAAATAATAATATTGTTGCTGCACTAATACTAGACATTCAATTTCTATTCCATTATACTCATGTTTCAAATTTGTAATATGGATATTAAACTATAGACTAAATGAACATAATATTTCCTTTAAGCCAAATTGGTAAGCAGTAAAATGTATGTAGAGAGTTGTAAATATAGTATTAATAACATGTTTGGTTCACAGTTATCAAACACATATAGGTCATGAGGAAATCATGCACTTCCTTATCTAACTCAATTTTTTTGTTTCGTTGTAATTTTGTCACACCATATAAATTCAAGGAAAAAATATTTTGGTGGAAAAATTATCCTAATAATTTAAGGACAAGGACACGGACCTTTTTTTCTACAAGGACAGGCTCAAAGCACAGTTACGAAATAAATCACTCTCCTTACCTTTTTATTTCATTACATTCGCCGCTCTCAGTTCAATTTCAATTCTTTTCTTCTATTCACTCTTTGAATTCAAAATCAATATAACAATGGCCTTCAAAATAGAAGCAAATCAGTATCACCAATAGAAACACAAACTTCAACGCCTATTGAACAACCATCAAAATCCAAATAGCAGGGTCCAATTTCAAAAACGAAAACCTAGCTCAAAACGATCCAAAACCGCAAACGACAAAAATTATACTAGAATGCTAAAATTAGCGAAATTCCACTTAAACAAGATGCACAATTAAAGTTAGAAAGAAGAACAAAGAGAAGAAATGATAACCTACAGAAAAAGAAAATCAAGCAGAAATAAAAGAAAACATACCGTAGAAGGTAACTGATACTATAAAATAGTACAACAGAGTCAACACATTTGTATTGTAATAGCACTGAATTTTTTTGATAGAAGAATGAAAAAACACGTAACAAAAAACAACTGCTAAGTAAGAAAATGAAGAACAACGGTAAAAATAAGAAAGACAAACAAAGAAAAAACGAAAAAATAATTTAAACAGAAAATCGAACAGAAACTCAAAAGACAACGCAATAGGTAAATGATACTAAAAAATTATTTAGGAATTACATTAATAGCATCGTATTATTAAATATATATGTTAATATTGTCAAAAAATTTAGGAAAAGGTAGAAAAAGAAAAGAGAAATAATTGCAAATTAAGAACTGAAGAGGAACATATAAATTTGGTAAAATTAAAACTTTATAAAATATTATATATTGCAAAAAAGATGCCTACTCTATGTTTGATTGGACTTCTTGCTTTGTAATTTTAGAAATTGTTTTCATTTCTATTTATAACAAAGCTAATACCAATATATTACAAAAAGATAATCAGTGCTTGTTTGATTGCAGTTGTTACTTCGTAATTTTAAAAATTATTTTCATGTCATTTGTAACAAAACCGACACTAAAAAATGATATCTACGGTCTGTTTGATTGAAGTTGATGCTTTGTTATTTAAGAAATTGTTTTTATTATCATTTAAACACAAATATGATATCGAAATTTGCTAAAATGATGCCTACTATCAGTTTGATTGGAGTTGACGCTTTGTAATTTCATAAATTGTTTTCACTGTCATTTACAACAAAATTATATTATTGCAAAAATGATACATGCTGTTTTTGACTGGAGTTGATGCTTTACTATTTTAGAGATTATTTTCACTGTTATTTGTAAAAAAAATTAATATCAATATAATACAAAAATGATACCGGCGGTTTGTTTAAGTGAAGTTGATGCTTTATAATTTTCACTATCATTTGTAACAAAACTGATACCAATATATTGCAAAACGACACCCACTTTCTGTTTGACTGAAGTTGGTGCTTTGTAATTTTGAAAATTTCTATTGTTGTCATTTGTATCAAAACTTATACTAATATATTGCAAAATGATGCCCACTATATTTTTGACCGAAGTTGAAGCTTTGTAATTTTAGAATTATTTTCATTGTCATTCATAACAAAACTGACGCCAATATATTGCAAAAATGATACCTACTATCTATTTGGCTGAAGATTATGCTTTTTAATTTTATAAATTATTTTCATTGTCATTTATAACAAAATTGATACCAATATATTACAAAAATGATAGCTATGTCTATTTGATTGAAGTTGATATTTTGTAATTCTGAAATTGGTTTCATTGTCATTTGTAACTAAACTACTACCAATATAATGCAAAAAATGATATCAACTGTCTGTTTAAAATGTTGATGCTTTGTAATTTTATTAATTATTATCACTGTCATTTGTAACAAAACTAATACAATACATTGCAAAAATGATACTATAGTCTGTTTGACTGAAGTTAATGCTTTGTAATTTCAGAAATTGTTTTCACTATTATTTGTAACAAAATAGATACTAATATATTGCAAATACGATACCTTCTAATCAACTAAAGGCACTTTTTATACAACATGATGACGATGATTTTATGGGGACCTATCATAAAAGAAAAAATGGGAATCTGCAATATCTGACATGTGAAGAAAAAGAAAACTATAAAGAAATGAAATATAATACTGCTTATAGATGTGGCTTGCAAACTATATTTATGATTATAGAATTGGTAAGAAAATAAAAGAATTACAAGAAAACAGATAGACATTTGGAAAGTATAAAATTTTACCAATTCTAAAGAATGCAAGAAGTATCAAAACAATTTAGACGCATTGTATAGTTGTTATTCAACAGAGCTTGAAGCTTTCATATTTGAATAAAAGAAAATAATTATGGCTGCAAATGATATCGGCTTATTATTTAGTTTGCCATTGGAAGGAAGAAATATAGAGCCAACAGAAAAAATGACAAGAAAAACAGTCCCGATGGAATGTAGAGAGTTTGCTACAAGAAATTTTGGAAATTGTGCATTCATCACTAGAAACTTACTGGAAAGGAAAACAAAGCGACAAAAGGAGAAATAGAAAATTGAAAATGAGAAAGAATTGAGATTAATAATAATAAGGGTAATTTCATTAACATTCTTTTCAACAATCAATAGAGTTAAGATGTAGGTTTCTACCGTATTAGATTAATATGGCAAGATAGAAGACGGTTTCTTTGCCAAAATAATAGAATTTTTTTTCAATAAATTCATAATCTTTTATCCTAAGCCAAGGAACATGTCAGGATGCTGTATGCTACCGTTGGTATGATATGTTATTCAACACAATATTATTTGAAATAAATATTATTTTTTTCTAATCACATATAATCAGTTTTTCAAATATTTGTAGATTGTGAGAAATTGAAGCTCATTCAACGAAGACAACACTATATAGTAAAAATATGCCAAGATTTGGAAGATGAGATTTACAAAAGTTAAAACCCATATTGGTTATGCAATTTTTGGACGATACTAACAAGGGTGAGGTATGTTAAAACTCTATCTTACCAACATATATCGGTATTATTTAATTTTATAATTCAAATCAGTTTTTTTTACTATATTTCTACTATCATTTTTGCTTCTGCATGGTTTTAGTTTTTGCCCCTGTACAGTATTCATTTCAATATTATGAATTTTGCTTCTATAGAAATTCAGTTGTAACACACTATGATACTAGGAATCATTATTGTCTCTGCATATTATTAGTTTTTGCCTCTAGATATTATCAGTTCCAATACTATGATTTTTGCTTCTATAGAAAATTAATTATAACACACTATGATACTTGGTATCATTTTTGCCTCGGCACAGTATCAATTTTTGCCTCTACATAGTAATAGTTTCCATGCCATGATTTTTGCTTCCATAGAAAATCAATTATAACATACTATGATACATAGTACCATTTTTACCTCTGCATAATATCAGTTTTTTCATTTGCATAGTACTAGTTTTAATACTTTTTTTTTTTTTTTCTTCTATAGAAAATTAGTTATAATACAGTATGACACTTGGAATCATTTTTTCCTCTACATGGTGTCCATTTCTATACTTTGATCTCAGCTTCTATAGTATTAGTTATAACACATTATGACACTTGGTATCATTTTTTCCTCTGCATAGTATCAGTTTATGTCTTTGAATAGTATCAGTTTTTTCCTTTGCATAGTATCAGCTTCAATGTTATTATTTTTACCTCTATTAGAAAAATTAGTTATAACATAATATCACATTTAGTATCAATTATAAAAAATTAGTATCACTAAGTATCGATTTTGCATAGTATCAATATTGTTATATATCAATTATAACATATTAGTTATATGTTATAACACAATATAATACCTAGGATCAGTTATAACACAATATCATAGCCTAAAACTAATATAAAATTTTGCGTGCAAATTATATAGGTAAAAGAGATATAAAATATTATTTCACATGAGGTAATGCTTCTTTAAATAACCTCAACAATGAGATTATCAAACAAAAAGAAAAAAAGAAAGCCACGCAAAAAAAAAAGAAATTTTGAAGAGATAGAAAAACTTTTGGAACATTTGAAGAAGTAACCATTAGAGTAAATATAAAAGATTTGGAAAATGAAGTTAAAATGATGAAGGTGGAGTTGGAAACGGAAAAAGACAAGGTTACAAGCTGAAAATGAAGTTCAAAGATTGAAACTAGAAATCAAAGAAATGAAATCATGATAATGAAGAAGAGAATGAAGAGAAAAATATAAAGGCTGAAGTAGAAAAGTGCACACAACAAATGAAGCAGACTACACATTGGATCAAGATACAACTGTAGAGACAGAAGCAGAAAATGCAGAAATAAACTCCAGCACTAGAAATAATGAACAAAAGAATGAAAAACGAAATGTAAAGCCTGATGTAGAAAAAGTGCTCACAAAAAATGAAACAGATTATACATAGTTCAAGATACAACTTTAGAGACAGAAGTGAAAAATGCAAAAATAAAATCCCGCTGGAAATGATGAATAAAAGAAAAAAGAGAAAAAATTTAGAGCCTAAAGAAGAAAATGTGCATACAACAAATGAAATAGATTATACATTAGATAAAGATACAATTGTAGAGATAGAAAGAGAAAATGCAAACATGATAGATACAATAAATGAAACAAACTGTCTAATGAATCAAGATATAGCTGTAGATAAAGAAGTAGAAAAAGCACAAAAAATGGACACATCAATGGGGGTACACTATCCAATGGAACAAAATACCATTATTAAAAGCCAAATCATACCCTACCAAAATTCAATAGTCGACTTCACTCCTACGTCTTTCAATCTATATGCCTCATAGGACTTTGAACTTAAAAAACTGAACTAGATCTAGAAACTAAATCAAGAAAATTTGCTGGTCGAAATAGCAAAAAATAATGAAAACAGATATCAAAAGACCAAATACAGCTTCTTATCTCAAGAGAGCTAAAGAAACAACAAGTGTAAGAAACGATAATGACAGCTTGAGTATGGATAGCAAGTGGAAAAACACCAAAAGGCCAAAACCTGAAAAAACAAAGATAACGAAGAAGAAAATTCAAAACAATCCATCCCAGTGCCAATAGCAGTAGTAGAACCAACATTTGCAAATTTACAACTGGGACATTGTAAATGCATAACATACTTGAACAGAGAAGAGCAAAACATAATCAAAACTTTCCTTTGACAGGATCGCAGAAATAAGTATAAAATATTGATGCTAATGCTACATTTTAAAATAATTTTATTTACTTGATTCAAATCATTTTTGTTGATATAAATAAGTACGTGGGATAACAAAAATAATATCAAAAAAGGATGCATAATAACAAAACATATGCTCTGACATGTGCTTGAAGGAAACTTCAAAGATGGACATGCATATATATTTATTTTTTGTTTAATAATATTGCTCTCAATCAAAATAATTACAAAAATTAATACCTAATGTTTGTTTGATTGGAGTTGGTGTTTAGTAATTTTAGAAATTATTTTATCTTTCATCAAGCTCTGCCCAAATGCAAGGCAACCAAGGCCTTCGCCTAGGGAATCATCACCGGAGATGGGGAAGGGGGCAACAAAATGTTATAGATGCTTTAAGAAATATTGATATATAAATGTTGCAGGGCAACAAATTATAGAAGTAACCTATAGCATAGTGGTTTAAAACACTTACATATGACCTTGACAACCAAGGTTCAACCCCTAGAACCTGCCTTATTTACTTAAATTTTTTAAACTTCATCTTTTCCACTATTTTTGTCTAGGGCAACACACACATTTGGGCTGGGGAAACTATTTTACTGTCATATATAACAAAACTGATGTTAAAATAATGCAAAACTGGTACTCACTCTTTGTTTGATTGGATTTTATGCTTAGTGATTGTCATTTATACCAAAAATGACACCAAAATAGTTTCAAAAATTACAAATAGTTTCTATTTGGTAAGAGTTGATGCTTTGTAATTTTAGAAACTATTATGACTGTTATTTGCAAATAAAATGATGCCAAAATATCAAAAATTGATACTAATACTTTTTAATATATACTGTACTGTTTAAAATACAAATACTATATTATTTACTACTACACGAAAACAAAAACTTACAATTTCTTATTGTTAGTCTAGATAATAGGTTGGTATATCTCAAAATGTAGGCTGGTAGAGCACAACTATGCATCCACAAAATTATGTTGGTAATAATAATTTTTACAACAAATCTACTAATAATAAATATTAATTTACTTCAGTTCGGTTAATATACATTTGAGACATACCAATACAATTAATATTAATTTCTTCAAAGGTACTACTAAATATCTTTTAATGCTTTGTACATTGCTGACAAGTCCTTGAAGGAAACTCTTCATCTTGGCTATTCTTTTGGTTGGCTTCGTGATTCCATACTTGTTTGCACCGATATTAGCTTGCTTCTAGGTCCAAATGATAGAATTGTGGAAGAACAAAGTTGCAGCTTCAAGTGTTCATGGAGATCAATGGAGAGTTACATTGAACTAATGAAGCAACATTGGAAATAGGTTATTGGCATCAAGTAAGACTAGTAGGCAGAAGGACTTCATAGGGCAAGAAAATAGAGGTCGGTACCGATGCATAGGGTGGGATCGGTATCGACCCATCACTAGGTGATTTTATGTTTGCCTTGCTGTGAGCTTATCTTGTATTAGCCTTGTAACTTTGTTTGTGCTTAGTTCCTGGACACTTTGGGTATCTCTCTGGCTTCTTACCTTGATAAATCCATGTTCAATTTGTCCGGACTGTCCAAATATGTTCTGGTCAAAAGGCTAAATAACACTTCCTCCCAAAGTATATCTCATTTCAAACATGATGTGCTTTGGATCGAGAAAAGTCAAAATTGCCGTGAAGGACTCCACTTTGTGCTTTGAATGGCGGTTATCCTTCCTATGAATTATTTCTGTGAAAAGTTGTGTCCATTGTTATTCATCGAGATGCTCTACCAGCATCCACGATTATAAATTTGGAATGTATTCTTGTGATCTATCATTCCACATTTGGCAATTATAGAATGATTCCATCCATGGATCTCTTAGGTTTGAATTTGATTTCCCTTCGATTCTGGTCGCCGGGTGTTGGATATACATACATACATATATTTACGTGAAAATTCTTGAATTAGAAGCAGTGTCCATACATGATCCATTACATTTATGTACATTGACATTGTGAAGCTCCATCCGGAGTCTCACACTAACAAAGGGTATTACTGAGTAATAATATCTGTTAATGCAGAGAATAAGGCTGCTTTGGACTGATAATCCATGAATTTTGCTTTAAACAAATATTGATATGTCAATTTGGGTGTTGTATGTTTTTTCATTCTCAAGTGGAATTAACATATGTAATCTAGGCTTAAAATAAAACTACGATAGCTATAAAAAAACATCCAGAACAACATATAATAAATACATATCATAGAATCACAGATCAAACAGATTGGAATACAAATAGATACAAGTCTGAACTAACCCAAAATAGGTATATGATGTAGACTACACCTATACAAAGTGCTACATCTCAAAATATGAATATGTACATAAAAGGAGTCTAGCTCGACATAAGATACAACATAACATCACATATATACATAGATGACAAAAGTGACTACTAGCTAATAGATAGGACATCTAGTCTAAAGTATCAAGCCGGAAGACCTGAAACATCTCAGTTTGACCAGAGTATTATAAAAATAATAAAGGGGCAGTCTAGACTAAGATAGATGAGTTAGCAAAAATGAATCGTAGATAAAATGAACTAGGTCTCAAATATAGTTATATATATCTATAAATATTAAACATGCATCAATAACTTCAAAACACCAGATACTAAATCTCAAGATAGCTTATTAAAAGCAAAAATACGCGAAATGATTTGGTGATAATTCAAACAATATCAAACCCAAAAACCACACTAATAGAAATCCAAAAATCTTATAAAAATAGTGAAAATGCCACACTCCAAGATTGGTGAAATAAATTCACCTACATGCATGTAATTCCAAGATAGACGTATAAGTCTATAAACATCAAGATAAGTACGAGACCTATAAACATCAGGATAGGAACAAGTTATATAATCTTCGAAACATGTACGAGGCCAATAAATATCAAGATAAGTATGAGACCTATAAACATCAAGATAGGAACAAGTCCTGTAAATATCAAGTCAGGAACAAGTTTTATAAACACCAAGATAGGTACGAGACCTATAAACTCCAAGATAGTAACAAGTCCTATAAACTATGAAGGCGAGTCATAAACTCGCCGATATAAATGTCAAATACACCCAAAAAGCAACTGAATAAGTGACAACCATTTGTCCCAAACCACACGAGTTTACCTAAACTTTTACTATAAGTTAGTAAACCCACTCATGTGTATAAATGGATCAGTCGAACAAGTCCGGGAATTTAACCGGAAAATCAAATGCAAGCATTCGATACCACTAGTTTTATTAAACCATTTAAATCTCCTTCTTATTCCATTGATAATGTGCAATTTTCATAAAAATACTTTCCTTTGAAATCTTCTTGGAAAATGTGGTTTATAAGCTATTATGTGTATTGAAAACTCCTTGTTAAATCCTTATATGAAAATACAATTTTAAACTATTATTCCAAATCGTTGTAAGAACATTATTGTTTTAAAGATATAGATTATATATATATATATGCACACACATATATATCTTTGTATAGAAAATGTACTTGTACTTGAAAATATAGGAAAACGGTTTGAAATTGGAAATTATTTTCTTGAAAACTCAAGTTAAAAAAATGTGCAATAAAATTGCATTGTGGCATAGATCCATAGAGCTTTTCTATGGAATAATAATAACCCAAGATGAATTCATGAATTCATAAATCAAAACCTAGAAATAAGAATTAGAAACAACTAAAACAGACACCGAAATCATGTCTAGAAATAAAGAACTTGAATCCAGGTAAACCACATAAATACATGGATCCATAGAGTGCAACTCTCTATCATCTCCGTATATTCATTACAAAAATTATAAAATGAGCTCTAATGGATGTCATAAAAAGTGCTAAAAGATCCCGTAAAACACAAGAAATAAGCATCAAAGAACAAGCGGCGAACGGGCGAGTAAAGGGTGGGTCGGAGGGGTGTCTCTTAGAGCTAAAATATCCTTAAGAGAGCATGCCGTTGGTGCATCGATGGAGCCCACCGGTCCATGGGTTGGACCGGGGCTTGGAGCTATATCAGCTCAGGTTGCCCCTCGATCGATCCCCTAGGGCATTGTTTGATCCAGGTGTTCTATGTTGATGATTTAGGTGTCCAAACGAGCATTTCATGTGATTTCAGGGCATTAAAACATCCATATGATTAACAAATATGATGGATCACTAGTTTAGGGTTTCAGCAAATATGAATATGCAACATGAAGCTTGAATATCAAAAAAGGTTGAAAGCAATTTTATCAAAAATTCAACTAGATTATGAAACAACAACATGCAATGAATTATAGCCTAGAAGTATGAGGTTAACTCACCAATACAAGTCAGATTTGGTTGTTATAGCTCGGATTCCTCTAGGCTAGTTTCTTTCAGCATCTTACCCTATGTTTTACTTAGAAATTGGAGAGGAATGATCACATTCAGAGATTAAAACTAAAAATGATCAACAATAGATACACAAATGGGGGAGGAGATTAACTTTTACAAATCTACACTTGAATTAATAACAAGCCCTTTGATATTTCTTTTAATTTAAGGATTAAAATAGTTAGTGTTTTGAGACTTCGGATATTTTTGTTTTTGGTTTACGAGAATGAAAGTACGAATGAGGAACTTGCACGCATATTCCTTATCTCTTATTTCTCTTATTTCGGTTAAATGGGTATATATATGGATCCAATTAGCAAAGTGTTGCTAATTTCCTAAGATAGAAAAGTGTTACTAATTTATTTTATTTTATCATTTTAAAACACCAATTTATACTAAGAATAAACAATGTTTTATTTAACAAACATTGATTCCTTTAATTTTCCCAAAACAAATAACACTTCTCATTTCTTTTGATATTGAAACATCTTATAAAAATGAAATATAACTTCTGAAAATAAAACTTATTCACGATAGTTTTGATAAAATAGACTATTAATTGAAAAATCTCATTTTTAACAATTGATTTTAATATTACCATTTAATTAAATTTACAATATTTGTTGTAATAACTAGAAATGGAAATTATTTACCATAAATCCCCTTTATAATGAATAAGTGAATAAACCTTGGAAAAATTCATTTTTTTAAATTACAAAATTATTTACATATGTTTCATTCACTCATTTTCTCAAAATTACCCTTATATTATTATTTATAGCAACAAAACTACATAATTTGGTTTTTCTATAAATTCTTAATTCATCCATCATTACATGGAAATCCTTCTATAAATTTACTTATTTATTTCAATCTCAATCCTTTTCAAATTTGGAAAAAAACAATTATAAATATAAATTCCACAAATTTATCAATAAAAAAATTAGTTATGAATAATTAAATCAACTTTTAGATTTATTTCCACGTAATCTCGAGCAGGGTTATTACAGACTCCCCCTTACAAAAATTTCATCCTCGTAATTTTCTTAAAGGAAAAGTCCATAACAAAATACAAAGACCGTATTTTCTCAAAGGAAACTGAGTTACAAACAAGAGACTGCTCAAAACAAGAGACTTATCACAAATGAAATTAGGAAATTACACAAGATGTGTTCGCTCTATGAACTCTCTAGTTCCACAAGAATAGTCCTTAGGCTCGTCGGGCCGATAGACTTAAATAAGCGAAACGACTAAATCTCAAAGGCTCATAAGTAACTAAATGAATAGAGCTCTGATCATAAGTTAGATTTTGTAAGATCTCAAGTGCAACAAGGATTATATGCTCAAAGATTCAAATTTTCTAAAGTGTTTCTAAAGCCAAAACACATGAATATCACCATGAATGCCAAAGAAGTGGATTGGTAAAGAAGCTCAGCAGGCAGTAGGGCCACTACGCTCAGTGGTTAAGTAGGATCCTAAATATCAAAGAGCCATTATCCTAAATTGGCTGGAATACCAGTCACCCAACAAGGAATAAACACGAATAAAGATTTGGTTTCCAAAAAAAAATTCCTAGATTTTTCTAAATGATTCACAAATAGGGTCGAGACTTAAGATTAACTCCTTCCCCATAATCAATCTAATAAGAGAGTGATCGATATGGTCTCATAACTAAAGTCTCGAGAGAAGCCATACCGATGTTGGATTGGAAGCTATCGACAAAGGAAAAATTCAATCAGGGCAGACACAATCCACCTAGCTTCTACCAGAATAAAAAATACAAGCATTAGGTAGATTTCTAAGATCTTATCTACATTCGAACCTCTTAGAAGCCTCTATTTAATTTTTCCCATGAAATACAGTTTTATTTATTACTTATTTGAGATATACTCAAATAATTGATTTGAATTCTCAAAATTCCTATAATCTTTAACTTGTTTAAACAATTAACATTTACAAGTTCCAACCTTAAATAATCAAATAAAATTTATTTCCCAAAAGAGGTTTTTGTAGTTAAAGCCCCCAAACATCAACCATTACTTTTACCTATGAACTTCTCATACATTGCATTGTACGTATATAAATCAATAGGATCCTCTAATTAGATTTCATATTATTCAAGAATTTATTAATTAAAATTTCTATTTTCTTTAATGATAAAAATAAAAGAATTAGCTTCCTAAGAAATTACTGTAATAATAACCAAGTCTCTAAAATTCATTTTCCATTAGAAAATCATTCACACGAACTCCTTCCTTAGTTTCCCAATCTTTAATTTTAGAAATAATATTTATAAATCTCTTAATTATTTACTTATCTCAATATTCAATAATGCTTAGATTGGGTAAAAACCCAAAAATATAAATCCACTCATTTGTCATCCTTAATTATATATTTACAATTTCTCATTTTTCAAAATTATTAAAAATATTCCTTAATCCTAGATTATTGTCATTTGGAAAATAAATCCTTTTATTAGGAGTGTATAAAATTTTCTCTTAATATTTTAATTAACATCTAAGAGAAAATTAATTCGTAAAATCATCCTTAAAATTTGAAGATACTTAGAAACTGTTAATTATTTAGGTTTAAACAATTATCTTCCTAATAACATGTTTAAATAGTGAGTTAATGCCATCAAGTAGTATTGAAAACTTCTTTTTTACTATTAGGATTAGTATCCAAAAGATGAATTAATTTATAAAGTTATTTTCACAAATTTTTATTCCAAATATAATAAAGATAGCATCTCTAACTCATATATTATTTGACCTATGCTTATTTCTAAGCTTAAAAGTTTTCCTCTTTTAACATTTAGAATTTACTTTTAATTGATTTAAGTAAAATAACCATGCTTCAATTTAGCTCTTGTTGATTTGGCTATTTAAGGATTTACACATACGTGTTCTTACTTAGATTATAATGGCCTTTAAAATCCTGTCTAAAGCATACCTCTTAAAGATCTATTGGCCCTCGGACAAAGACCAATAGGATATACATTCTAAAGTGCCAAATACTATCACTTTCAGTAATCATTAGAACTCAACCAAAACTTCCTATACTGCTTGGTGAAATTCAAGTATTTACTAGAAGCTTGTAAATCTTATTGTTACAGTTACCACTAGAAAAGTTTAACTATTTTCCCTTAAGGATTTATCAGTCCTACAGAACACCAAAAGAGAATACAATCCTAAAGTGTTACGTAGTTCCTAATAGCTGTTACGAGAATTTAATGAAGACATCCCATACTACCTGGTGAAGTTCGAGCGTTCACTAATGTGCTAGTAAGTACCACTTAAATATTCTATTCAATGAGTTATACTATATTCGATGAAGCATAACTAGAGAGCGTTTAAACCAATTGGTAACACTAGGTATATTATCAGTACTTCCCCATATATAGAACTAAGGCTCTCAAAACATTTTCGTATAAGATTATAATTTAGAAATCCAATAATATACTCTTACGTATAGATAATGTTTTCTAAATATTATTTATCTTTATTGACATTTCTTTTCTTTCTACATTATAGAAATACCCTTATATTTACAAAACCTTAATATATAATTTTAATTATATACCTTTTATGCATATCCAAATAACGTTATATTTTAGACCACATTAGTTTCAAAATGTTTTCATACCTTCTTGAATTAACATATTTCTAGAAATATGATTTTCCAAAATAATTATTTTAAACAAAGTGCATGTCCAATTGTCTAATTATTTAGGAATCCCTATCGAGTATGTTGGCCAGATGTCCACGACCAGAATCCTCAAAGTACCCAATAGGCAATTTAACACTCATCAATATGTATGTGTGTGTGTATATATATTTAAAAATCCTCTTTTAAAAATGAAGAATATTTATGTCTTTATACATGCTCGATTTAATGCATATAACAATAAACTTATAATCATCACCATTAAACATCTTAAAAAAAACTTATGGGATGGTATTTTCTAATTCAGAGATAATTCCATACAAAAAAATTGCTTGATAAAACTCTTAGTTTAGAGTAAATAATAATCATTTATTATTTTTCGTTAATTTTTAATCAAATACCAAACTTATCTACATTTCTAATTGATTAATATTCTTATAATTACAAGATTTAATCCTTATTATTTATATACCCATAAATTCAATTTCTCTTGAAGGGTTTTCAATACGAAGATACCGAAAGATTCAATTATTAATCTTCAATTAGAAATTCTAATTATCAAGGAATATTTCTTAACTGAATTTGAATTATCATTAAGGATCTTATGCAAACATACATTCGATAAATAATAGATGAGCCAGTCTCAAATATGTAACATACATTCCTTAAAGACCTGACACATCTCGATCTGACACGAACACTATAAAAGTAATAAATGGGTCAGTTTAGACTAAGATAAGTAAGTTAGCAAAAATAAATGATAGATAAAGTGAAATAGGTCTCAAATATAGTCATATATCGACAAATACCAAACATGCATCAATAGCTTCAAATCACCAAATACTAAAGCTCAAGATAGCTTATTAAAAGGAAAAAAATCCCCAAAATGATTTGATGATAAGTCAAACAATATCAATCTAGAAATCTCATAAATAGAAATCCAGAAATCTTACAAAATGGGGGAAGGTGCCAAATTCCAAGATTGGTGAAATAAATTCATCTACACTCATGTAACTTTAAGACAGACGTATAAGTCTACAAACATCAAAATAGGAACAAGACTTATAAACATCAAGATAGGAACAAGTCCTATAATTTTCGAAATTGTATAGGCCCTATAAAAATAATAGATAGGTACGAGATCTATAAACTTCAAGATAGGATTATAAACATCAAGATAGAAACAAGTCCTATAAACATCAAGATAGGTACGAGACCTATAAACTCCAAGATATGAACAAGTCCTAAATGTTTACTATATGCATCATGTACTTACAAATATAAACCGAATAAATAACGACCGTGTGCCTCATACCACACGGGTTTACCTAAATGTTTACTATATACAAGTGTATATAAATGGATCCAACGAACAAGTACGAGAGTTTGAATGGTAAAACAAACGCGAATGGTCCATACCACTCATTTTATTAAACCATTCAAATCACCTTCTCATTCCATGGATGATGTGTAATTTTTATAAAAAATACTTTTCTTTGAAATCCTTCTTGGAAAATATGGTTTTATAAGCTATTGTGCGTATTGAAAGTCCTTGTTGAATCATTATGTGAAAATACAACTTTAAATAATTATTCTGATTGTTATAAAACCATTATTATTCTAAATAAATAGATTATATATATATTGTATAAAAAATATTCTTGTACTTGAAAATATAGGAAAACGGTTTGAAATTGGAAGTTCACTTGAAAACTCAAGCTAAAAAACATGCAATAAAATTGTGTGTTGTAGCATAGATCCATAAAGCATATCTATGGAATAACAATAACCCAAGATGAAATCAGAAATTCATAAATCAAAACCAAGAAATAAGAGTTAAAATCATTAAAATAGACATTGAAATCATGTCTTGAAACAAAAATTTTCAATCCAAGTAAACCGCATAAATACATTGGTCCATAGAGTGCAACTCTAATCATCTCCATATATGCATTGCATAAATTAGAAAATGAGATGGGATGGAACTGTAAGAAGTGTAAAAGATCCCCCAAAACACAAGAAACAAGCAACAAAGAACCAGCGATGAATGGGCGAGCAAGCAGCGGGTCGGAAGGGTGTTTCCTGGTGCCGAAATAGCCCTAGGAAGCCCATCGGTGAAACCCACCAGTCCACCGGATAGACCGTGGCTTGGAGCTATTTCAGCTCTAGGTTGCCCTTGATCGGTCCTTTATGGCAGTGTTTGAACCCGTGTTTTATGTGGATGATTTAGGATTGAAATAGCTAGGGTTTTAACACTTAGGAGATTTTTGTTTTTTTTTTGGTTTACAAGAATGAGAGTATGAATGAGAAACTTGTAATATGTTTTTCATCTCTTTTTTCTCCTATTTGGGCTAAGTAGTTTGAGAGGTGTATCCAATTAGCAAAGTGTAGCTAATTTCAAAAGATAGAAATTTGTTACAAAATTTTTTTCTTTTTCACTTGAAAAAGGCCAATTTATACTAAGCATAAATAATATTTTTTAACAAACATTGATTCCTTTAATTTTCCCAAAACATGCTCAAAATTCTCATTTCTGTTGATATTGAAACATTATATAAAATTAAATACAACTTTTGGAAATAAAAGTCATTCGCAACAGTTTTGATAGAATAGACTATTGTTGAAAAATCTTATTTTTAACAATTAATCACGGTATTACCATTTAATTAATCTTAAAACATTTGTTCGAATAACTTGAAATGGAAATTATTTATCATAAATTTCCTTTATAATAAATAAGTGAATTAACCTTGGAAAAATTCGTATTTTAAATGACAAAATTATTCCTAAATATTTTATTCACTCATTTTCTTAATATTACTCTTATATTATTAAACTACGTAATTTGTTGTTTCTATAAATTCTTAATTCATCCATCATTACATGGAAATCCTTTGTAAATTTCCTTATTTATTTCAATCTCAATCCCTTCAAATTTGAAAATAAGAACAATTATAAATGTAAATTCCCCAAATTTATCAACAAAAATTTGTTATGATTAATTAAATCATACTTTAGTTCCTGAGGATCTCGACCAGGGTTGTTACAAACATATATCCATAAACATGGACATATAAATATATATACATGTCCTTCCCTTCGTTTTTTTCTTATTTTTAACTTTAGGACTCAGTACCAACCAATAGATAGGGGTCGATAGAGACTTGGGATATTTCCCAAGTTTCACAGTCAAAACAAATGGATCGTAGGGCGTATAATCCAATCCACCTTTATTCTTTTCTCCTCACTTCTTCTCCTGCCGACTCATAGATTTCAAGCTCTTGCCATTAAAAATCTTGAACTTCAAATCAAAATCTCGCTTTCACTAGAATCTAGGACTGTTGCAGCCTACTTCTACCTACCCCTGACATCGTTCGACTCGCCGAGGTTAGATCTAGCCCCACTGACCCAAACTCTACCCCACCTCATGACCTGAACTGATCCTTACCTAAACATGAAATTGCATAGGTAGGTGGAGAAACTTGACCATGGACGTGAATGGAAATAATTAAGCTTGATTATGGATGAAGCCTCGGTTGATGGATGTGGTTTAGGAAAGGGTGAAGGCCGAAGAATTGGGATGGAAATTCCTTCAAGCATTGGAGTTGTGGAATTTCAACACTTTGGCAAATTTTTAGATTTTTGGCTCATGCGGGAATCTGGCCATGTGAACCAACATCTTCTTCTTGACTGATCACTGCACTTTGGGATGATGTAAAGCTTTTCGGGACAGTTAGCGATGACGGTCACGTTGAGTGATATTCATAATTTAAATAGAATTGTTAAATAATATCAAAAATTTGAGCTACACATCACTATATGACACCGCATTGGAATTCGCTTAAGCATGTTGGTACAGCTTGTGATTAATCTTCTAATGTTAATTATCTATTGAGTTTTTTTATAGAAATGGATCGGAGACATTCCAAACGTTTGGCGGCTTAAGACACAGGCACATCCACATTGAGATATGTCGAATTCGACGCCAAATCAAGTTTAACTTTGACTACACATGCCTAACAAATTTCGATAATGCATGCACAAAAAACTCCAATCTAGTAGGAAGAGCAAGAGACTCAGTAGGTTAAGCAACAAAATCTAGAAATTCCTCAAGTTGAATAACAAGTTCCAAAGAACCTAGTAGGGCCGGTAAGTAGGTCAGAAATAGATCCAGCACTAGACACCCTTGAGGATGTTGTAATTGGATGATCCTGTTGATTCTTGTTGCCTCCAAAATCGATGAAGGATCACTTCGCAGAATATGTGATAAGATGAGATTCTATTTGAAGATGTTCTAGCTTCTTTGGTGATCAAAATCCACACAAACCTCTGGAAAGGTACACTACCTGCAATAAATATATGTGTTTGGCAGGTTGCATCCCACCATTCAACCAGTTTGTCCATCGAGTTTTGAATTTCATGCACTTGGCACCGACATAGCTGCACCCTATCAGCTATGCTTTCCTCCTCGGTACATACATGGTATTTTCTGAGCATTTGAAACGAGTACCCGGCGATGAGGAGATTCGGTACATTTATAGCTTCAACAGCCAAAAAGAGAGTCCGTCTCTAATTTACTTGGAACCGATCGGAGATTGTAGAGTAGCTACTAGAGCATGGAATAAGTTGTGCTACTTCAAGAGTGAGTGGTTCAATTTGTTGTCCATATGGATTTGAATGGAGTTGGATATCTAGATGTAAGTTCCATCTCATTTATGCTGTATGAATTTCCCTTAGAATATGAAGACTTAACTCATACCCTTACTATACTAACCTGATGTTCCACCGAGGCCTAGTAGCTCAACACTTTCAGATGCCATTAACACTCTTATGGTAGTTCCAAAAAAAGGTAGAAATATCATAACTCTTTTTTCAGATGAAAACCTTCTTGCATAAGGCTTGTTAGAAGAGGGTCGCAGTACTGGCATAGTTCAAGCAATTGCCAACGACGATGATGACGATGATAACTACTTGCTTGGAGGAGGCGAGGCTGATCTTGATTTACCCCTAGTCCATATTCTTAGGGCTATTGTTAAAGAAAATATTGAATAAGTACAAGAAAATGCCGAGGAAGGTGAAATTATTAGTGAAAGTGGTGAGGCTAGCCAAGTTAACCTCGACGTGGGTCATGAATCTCAGCCTGAACAATCTAGGGACGATCAACCACCTGCTTTAATCGTGAAAATTTCAAAGGTGCAAACTTCTACCCAGCCTCCGTTAGTCAGAAACGTAGAGAAAACCCTAACTCTTCTTTCAACAGGAAAACTCACTGGTTTAGGGCCAATCCTGATGAGTTTGGCTCTTTTGATGTCGGTCATATTAGTACCGAGGGCATCGATTCCCTCATTTATGTTGATAAAGACTTCGTCTCTACCAGCATGGGAGAGATCACTCCCATGAGCAAAGATCCATCTCATGGTCAATTGGGGGGAACACTAGGACACTCACACACTTGTGCACTTCACAACACTCGCACTTGAATTGTGTCCTGGCTTGTTGGATCTAACTTGTCCTTGTTTTCCTTGCAAGATCCATGGAGAAAAGGAAATACATATATATATCAATCTTTAGAGGAGAAAGCATCCCAAGCATAAAGGCCTTAGTCGAGTTCATTCCATTAGGGAAGTGGTCGCGATTATAAATAAGGCTATCATTCTAGCCAAGATAGAGATGACCGAGACAGAAGCAGTTACCATAGAGATCGCTCATCACATGACTTAACTTCTAAGCATTGCCCTAGGCCTAGATCACCTCCTCCTAAATGTCAAGAAAGGCAACCTAGTCATTGTGATGACAGCCCACCTGGTGGTACTTCTCGTACTCTACCTCCAGCTTTTATCCCTACACAATCTCTGGTGCCATCTCACTCCAGTCGATCTTCCGACCATAGGCGTCATAAGAGTAGCTCTGAAACTTCCCAGTTTAGGCTTGGAAAAGAGACTACTAAAGTCCCAGCTATCTCTTCGGAGGAGCGGCTTGCGGCCAATGCCCAAATAGCCAATTTAAAAGAAGAATTTCTAAACATTTTCTTCGATGATCTTATGTTTGTGCCTAACTTGAAAAGAATCCTTTGTTATGTCCAAAAGTTCGCCATTGATTACAAGGTCGATGTCCACAATCAATATGATGAATGAAAGAAGGTAGTTGAGAAAATTTCCAAAATCTCTAAGGATACGCAGATAGAGATCGACAATCAAAAACTTGTCGAAGCTAATAATAAGAGAATCATCATTAATCTCGAAGCTGAGGTTGGGAAACTAAGAACATCCCAAGCCAAAGCCATGACGAAAGCCAGGAGGCTATTAAGGCACTCAAAGAGGAGCGTACTATGCATCGATATAAAATACATAAGACTTTCCATTAAAATCATGCACTAGTGATAGAAAGGGATACCTCAAATAGAAATGCGGTTGAGCTAAAAACCAAGTTAGAGCATGAAATAAAAGAAATGGATGACGTGGTCAGCAATCTCGGACTTACTGTGATCGGTTGCTCAATGCTAAGGAGGAAAGAGACAAAGCACTCGAGCATGTTAAAGATGTTGACGCACTCATCAAAAGAGAAGTTGAGGCCGCAGAGCAGTGGACAAAATAGTGTGTAAGGTGAAAGTTTGAATCGTTGCTGAACTAGTACAACGCCAATGTGCTCAAATTTCGAAATCTTGAGTGGTTCCAAGATGATTACCCTAGAGTCCTTGCTTTCGTCCAGGAGCGGATTATTGAAGTGGAAAAGGTTTAACATAAGGGTAAAGCGAATTTGGAGCAGCTAGAGAAAGAAATCTTGGTAGGAGATGATCCTAAAAATATGAAAGATGGCCAGCTTATCATTCATCCAAAGCTTGCCTCGACAATGCATAAAGACTTAGGCAAAGATTCTGTATCGACGCCACATAATGCTATTTCCAACCAAATGCTTGGGTCCCCAGCTGCTTCAGATTCATCCTCTGATCCCAGATATGATTATGAGAGGCCTAAGATCCACAGGTCTGCCATTCTCTTTTTGATCCTTGAGGAGACATACGGTGGCAATCCGATCTACACAAAAGTCCAAAGCGAAGAAGGTATCTTATTTCTCCTATATTTCAGAAAGTTGACATGTCACCGACTAACATAGCTAATCTCTCTCCCTTTGTTTCTCAAGCCAGAGCTCAACCCCATATCACTCTGATAAGGGCTCTTAGATGAGACAATAAGCGCTTATAATAGAATCGGTTACTGTTACTACTTCAACAATGATTCCGAAAATCCCGGTTGGAGATACTCTTAGCCTTGACAAATCATTTCGACTTCCGTTCCACTGCTTGGGAGTGCTCAAAGTGTGCAGCTGGATCATCATAGAGCACTCTACCAAACGCAAAGAAAACAGGAGAAAAGGAGGAAAGATAAAAGATGAGGGCACTAGTGATGCATCTCCAAGTGTTAAGAAGAAGTAATAAAGAATGAAGTCAAAAAAATGAGTGCCGGTTTGTTTTGTGTACATGATCTCTTTTTTATTTTTTGCCGAATTTGTCCAGGTTAGGTTCACACATTTTCTTTGGCTTTATAGTGTCAATACACTTGTACTTAGCTTTCTAAATTTCATGTAAATAACAAAGGTTTTTGTTTCGTCAAATCCTTGTTTAGATTCCTTTAAGTTGATTTGGAGATGAACTTTCCATTCAATGTAATTTTGATCGATTTCTTTTTGTGATTATTATCGATTAAATCCTTTAGCACATTTTTTAGTTTACCGGCATTTGATCTTCTTGTGAACGTAAAGCAATTATTGAAGTGCCAAGCTTTGGGCATTAGTTTGCGTTAACCACTGAGAGCAGCGGTTCAGGTATCCTTTTCTAGGATCACGATGTCTGATTGCTTCGAACTTCAAGCACTAATCTAGATTAGCTTATCATAGTTCGCACATCAACATCTAAGATGTATGCTTCCAATATCACCTAACTTGGGCGTTGATTCAAAGTTCACAGGTAAAATCCTACCTTACGCTGGCATGGACCTTTAATTCCGCCTACACTAAGCAACACATTAAGAATTGGAAGGTCCTATTATATCCATTTTGGTTTATACTTCAACGTCTAATCTTAGGACAAGAACCGAGAGAGTGAACGGTTATATCACATTCATTTTGTCTTATACTTCTACCCTTGATTCGAGGATAAGAGTTAGCGTACGGATGGTCGTATCACATCCAGCTTAGTTTATACTCATGCCCCCAATCCAAGGATAAGAGTTAATGTACAGATGGTCATGTCACATTTGGTTTGACATATACTCCTGACCCCAATCCGAAGACAAAAGTTGACTGGTATCTATGTTCGGATACCGAGAAGAACTCTGTGGGTTCGATCACGAGACGTACAAGTTTTGGTTGGAAACTAACTTCGGGTACCTACACACTTGCATTATTCACATGCAAATTAATTTGAGTCAATCAAGCTACAATTCTTAAGTAATGTAAAGACAGAATCTTGGACTCGAGAGCTATTTCATTCCATAAAAGATGGGAAATGAAAAAATCTATCTTATTACACAGCTCCAGCAAATTATTTAAGAATTTATTTCTTAGTGAAATAACTTCACTATTCCACACCCTTAGGAGCAAAATCCCGTCTATTACCGCAAGCCTGAAAGTTCCATCCCAAAGCTTCTATTCTATTGTGTATGGACCTTACCAGGTCTTGTCCAAGTTTCCAGGGCCAGAGAAGATCCGCATGATAACCAAGTCGCCAACTTCAAAGGCCCGATTCCTGACCTTAGTGTTGTAATATCATGTGACTTGGTGTCGATGTGCAGCTGCCCTCAACTCAGTTGCGTCTCTCTTCTCATCGATCATATTAAGAGACTCTAGCATAAGTTGCTCATTAGTCTGTGGATTGTAGTGGATCACTCGATGAGAAGGTACTTCCAGTTCATCTGAAATCATAGCTTTGATCCATAGGCTAGGGAAAATGGAGAGTGGTCAGTCATTGACTTTTGAGTTGTCCGATAAGCCCATAGCTCTGATGAAACTTCATCGACCCACTTGCCTTTGGCCTTTTCCTATTGCTTCTTAAGAATGGACTTGATAGTCTTATACATAGCTTCAACATGTCTATTTGCCTGAGGATGTGCCAACGTAGCAAATCTCTTCTTTATGTGATTCCCGCGGTAGAAACCTTTGAATTCGGTACTGTCGAATTTGGTTTCGTTGTCGATAACGATTACTTGTCGAATGGTATATGATATTCCAGACACTAGGTTTATTACTTTTTTTATGGTGATCGTGGCTAATGGCCTACCTCACCCCATTTGGTGAAGTAGTCAACTGCAAAAATGTACTTCTCACCGCCTTTAGATGCTGGCAAAATACCGATGATACCAATTCGCCAAACTGCAAACAACCAAGGAATGATCATTTGGATAATCTCCATCGGTGAGGCTCTTCGTATTTTAGCAAATCTTTGGCACTTTTCACACTTTCGGGTGTAATCAACGGCGTCTCCATTGAAAGTTGGCCAGAAGTATCTGTAACAGAGATCTTCATCACTAGGGTTGCCCCTTGGTGTGGTCACCATGGGCCCCTTCATGAACTTCTTTCAGAATTTTCTTGGCCCCGTCACGGGCAACACATTGAAGCATAGAGACAGAAACCTTTCCTATAAAGTATTTCTTATTACATGATATATCTCGAAGCTTGTCAAAGGATTTTTCATCATTTATTCCTTCCCTCCAACAGGATTCCTTTTTGTGTATAATCCTAAATTGAAGTTATTCATAACTCCTTTTTAGGCTCGGTCTTTAAGATCCAATCGACATCCATCTACTTGATGCACGGAGCCGAAAGTACTTCTACTGAACCAAGCCCATAAGCTACGCATCTCTAGAACTATCCAGTTAAGCCAGCGAGTCAATCTTCTCATTCTCCTCTTTGGGGATATGAGTGGTTGTGTATTGTATAATATTAGCGAGCAGCTCAAGAAATTTATGGAGACAAGGAGCTAATCTCTCTCCTTTTGCTTGAAACACTTTTCGAACTTGGCAAACACTAGCTGGGAGTCACAGAAAACATATATAGTCTTTAATGCCAGCTCAATTTAAGTCCTAAAATTAAGGCCACATATTCAGTTTCACTATTAGTTATCAGATGTCAAGCTTCAGGGTGTAACAGATTAGGTGTTCTTCGAGAGTGTCAAGTACAACCCTACGAACGAAACACCATTCGTTAGATGCACCATCTGTGTACAACTTCTGTTGATTTTATTTTTCACCACTGCTTTCCGAAGGATCATCTCACGTAGTGAATTCAGTTGTGAAATCCACCAAACCTGACCCTAGATTGCTCTTCGAGGGTGATAGGTTATGTCATATTGGCTCGATTCAATGTTCCATTTCAACAGTCTTCCATAAGTCTTAGGTCACTGTGAGACTTGTCACAAAGGTTGGTTGGTATGAATTTTGATTTGATGAGCCTGAAAATAAGGGCAAAGCTTTCTCGAAAGGATGAAAAGGCAGTATGCGAGCTTTTCAAGCTTTAGGTAGTTTCATTTTGCACCTATCAACTACTTACTAATGTAATAGATTGGTCGTCGGATACGTGATTATTCATATACAAGTGTGGTGCTCAAAGCATGCACTGACACCGCCAAGTATATAAATAAGTCCTCATCATCCATTGACTTCAAAAGGATGAGTGGTCTCTCTAAGTGATCCACCAGAGCTTGGAATGCATCTTTACAATTGTAATTACTTTTGAAGTTCCTTTTTCCCTCTTTATCACCTCGAAGAAAGGAATTCATTTATCTGTGGCTCTGGATATGAACCGACTCAAGGCGGCGATCTTCCTATTTAAGCTTTGTACCTCCTTTATCGTCTTTGGGGCTTCGATATTTCATAATGCCTCCATGATTTTGGAATTGGCTTCAATACCATAGGAATTCACAATGAAGCCCAAGAATTTCCTTGATGCAACGCCGAAAGAGAATTTCAAGGGAATGAGTTTCATTTCGTACTTTCGAAGGACATCAAACATCTCTACCAGATCATCAATGTGGTTTATTGAACGCTATGACTTCACAAGCATGTCATTCACGTAGACTTCCATAGAGCGTCTAATCATGTCTTTGAATATACGGATCTCAAGCCTCTAGTAAGTTGCTCCAGCATTCTTTAGTTCAAAGGGCATGAAAAGATAGCAACACAGTCTGTGGTTAGTAATAAACTGGTGTGTTCCTGATCTAGGACGTGCATCCGTATTTGATTGTATCTGAAGTATGCATCCATAAATGACACTAGCTCATGTCTAGCTGTTGAATCTACCAACTGATCGATCCTTAAGAGTTGAAAGTTGTCTTTTGGGCATGCCTTATTCAAATCAGAATAGTCGGTGCATGTCCTCCAATTCTTGTTCACTTTCCTCACCAAGACAGGATTATATACCCACTCTGGGTATAAGGCATCATGGATGAAGCCATTGTCCTTCAACTTATCCATAACTTCATTAAGTGCGGCAGTTCTCTCCGGACCGAGGTTGTAGTGTTTTTGTTTTCACAAGAACAACTTTAGAATTGATGTTTAACACATGGCTCTCTATCTATGGCGAGATCCCACATATATCTGAGTGTGTCCAGGCAAAACATCTAGGTTTACGCGAAGAAAACCAACCAACTCCTTCATCACTCTTGCACTGAGCTGTTATCCGATCTTTAGGACCCGATTCAGATCATCTTGGCTGATTGGAATAGTGATTTTCAATACGACAGTGAACTTCTCTTCCGCCTTCTGGTTCTTTCTTCTGGTCCATGTCATCGTGGAACTAACCGGGCTGCCCGATCTGGGGCTTAGGCTATAGTTAATATGCATCCAAAGCCTTAATGAAGAGGGTCCCCTCTACATTTTTCCTTCCTTCTTTCGCATTGTCTCCTTTAGCTCGGCGATGTAGCATTCATGGCCTATCACCTAATCTCACTGAATAATTCATATGCCATTCTTTATAGGAAACTTCATAGTCAAACACAAATGTGTTATAGCTGCTCCGAAGTCAACCAAAGCCGATCGGCCTAAAAACACATTGTAAGATGAGTAAATATCCAACACCGAAAAAGTCACGACTCATATTTGCCAAGTACCATCTGTAACTCTTCATATCCAATCGGCTCAGTAGCCATCATATTAAACCCCTGTATTGGAAATTTACATGGTTTCAAATCCTTCTCCTCCAACATCATTTGATCATAAGCCTTCTTAAACAAGATACTGGCTAAACTCCCTTAGTCAACAAGAACATTTTGAACAATGGAAGGACCAATCGTTGCTATGATCACAAGTGGGTAAATCATTGGAGTTTCCACTCCATCAGCGTCTCCATTCCGAAAAAATATATCGTCATTCATTGTTTCTATGTTGTTTTGTCAGAGTCTCATCTTCAATAGTGAAGCAACTTTCACTCTTCGCATGTTTAATAGCACTAACATATCAGTCCAGTTCAGCTAGACTCTTATCGACTGAGTGTGGCCCACTGCTAATTGTATTAGTCACCCATTATTAATTCAACCGCCTAAATGCATCAGCACCATGTTCAGCTTGCCCCCATTGGGAAGATGACCCTGGGAATTATAGCTTCCTTGCGTGCCACCCTACGGGGCTTTTATGTACAGTTGTAACTTCTTGTCCCGAATTTACTCCTCAATCATGTCCTGTTAGTGTCTACACTCGTTGGCATTGTGACTATAGGTTTCATGGAATTTGCAGAATTTGCCCGACTTCCTTTCCTTCTCATTCAACTCTCTTGGAACCAGTTTTCTGTACTGCTCAACGTTTTGAGTTGCCAAATAGATATTCTCTATCAAGTTATTTAGTTCAGTGCAACATTCATACTTGGGAGTCCTAATACAATTCCTATAATTTGGCTTCTACTTCTTAGCCACATCATCATTTCATTTTTTATTATTGTTTTGGTTACCAACATTCACATTTAAATTTATCTTTCCTCCTTGGTGCGAGGTTTCCCTAGTGTGGCATTTCAGCAGCATTCTGAGTTCCCTTCTGCTTCCAATCCCTCTGCATCTTTTCAAATAATGAGGAACTTTCTGATGAAGAACTAGAATCCCTTCTACTCCTTCTACGGCTGTTTTGAGTTAGCTTATTCAATAGCATCAACTATTGTTGCATAGTATGATTCATCTCATTCTGACTAGCCTAGAATCTGCCTTCCGTCTGCTTCACCATCCTATCCATCTCTATTCTGGTCATGATTTCAATTGGAATCTGGATCTCCAGTTGAGTTGGTTGGATAACTCTATCTCCATGCTGAGGATTCTAATTCTCAGATTCAGTAGTAGCTCTAGAATTGGTAGAACGATCTCTTTTTGATAGGGCCATGGTAGAAAGCTTCTAGTAGATCTTTGCAAATCTGAGTTATAGAATTAAAAGGTGAAAAAATTGGATCTATCTCTTGGATATAGGAAATCCAATAGTACATGATGGATCTAAGTAGCCTAAGAATCTAAGGCTCTCGGTTAAAGCACCAAAATGTTGGAACCAAAAATGGCACAAATACCTGAAAGTTTATGTAGAGAATTAAATATAAAAAATGTAAGTGAAAATGAGAAATAAACAAGACATAATCGTTTATAGTGGTTCGGAAAAGCAAATCCTACGTCCTTTTTATGATTTTATTTCTTATATTTGACTTGGAGGCAGAAGTTCTTACGGCTCTGTACAACCTCGACACTTGGATTTTCAGAATTACAGGAATATAAAGTAGGAAAGAGCCAAATCCAAAAAAATGCTAAAAAATGAGCTCTACCCTCATGTTTATAGAGGTAGCGAACCTAATATCTTGGACAAAAGATCTCCAATCGTTATCCATGATTTAGACCAATTCTCCCAAGAAATTTGGTGCCAACTCATCGGTTTGAACAGGTCGGTACAAATACAAGGTTAAGGGTCGATACCGACCCATAGGATGGCCAATATGGTTGTCTTTAACTCTTCATCTTGGCTCGTCTTATGGTTGTCTTAGTAATTTAATAGTTGTTTGCATCAATATTAGCTTACTTTTAGGTCTTAATGTTTGGAATTGTGGAAGAATAGAGTATCAGTTTCAAGTATTCACAAAGATCGATGGAGAATTGCATTGAACTAACGAAACAACATTAGAAATGGGCTATTGGCATCAAATAAGACCAGTAGGCAAAAAACTAACTTCATACGGCAAGAAAATAGGGGTTGGTATCGACCCATAGGGTGGGGTCGGTACCGACCTATCACATAGGTGATTATATGTTTGTCTTGCTTTGAGATGATCTTGTATTGGCCTTGTGAATTTGTTTGCATTTGGTTCCTGGACTCTTGAGCTATCTCTTTGGACTTCTTTCCTTGATAACTCCATGTTTAATTCATCCTGTCTATCTGGATATCGTCTGGTCAAAAGGCCGAATAACAATAACCGAGCTATATTATTTAACCGAGTAAACCACCTAATGAAAAAGCTAATCAGATGCCAACTCTAATTGGGTATGTCTGGATGCAAAAGCTAACAGGATGACAAACATAATCAGGTACGTATTGATACAAAAGCTAACTGGATGTCAAACCTAATCAGGTACATTATTTTGCAAAAGCTAACCGAATGCCAAACCTAATCGAGTACGTACTGATGCAAAAGGATACTAGATGCCAAAGCTTATCAAGCATGTATTGATGCAAAAGCTAACCAGATGCCAAACCTAATCGAATACATATGGAAATCAATCTATAATCGAGATATATTTTTGAACTGATGTTATCCCGCCTTTTGACTAGACAGTATACAAACAAACACAATGAGTCATAGTTTGAAGTTATTAAGGCAAGACGCCCGGAGAGATAACCACGACACCCAAAACCAAAGTACATCCAAGCTCATAACACAAATACCACACCACCACAAAAAATTCAAGAGCCAAAACCCCATAGTATGGGGTCGATACCGACCCATCCCTAGGGGTGGTATTTACTCATAAAACCTCCTCCAAATCTTCCCATCTTCTGCCTATGACCCCTCCTTGATCCTAGAACCCTACTTCCAATGGTGTTTAGTTGATTCTATGCAAAGCCCTATCACTCTCCATGAACTCTTGAATTGGCAACTTTGCTCTTCCACATTTCTGTCATTTGGACTAAAAAACAAGCAATTATTGATGCAAACAACTTTGGAATCACAAAGTAAACCATAAAATGAGCCGAAACGAAGAGTTCAAGATAATTAGGGGATTAGTACCGACCTCTCTTTGGAGTCGTACCGACCCATAGTTACTTGATGATGTGGCACCCTATTTTCATTGAGAACTGGTTTAGAGCAAGAAGAATAACCCAGAGACCTTTTATGTGAGATTTTAGGCTCCCTACCTCTATAAATAAAGGGTATGGCTCATTTACTCAGGATCTTTTGGCTCTAGTTTCACTCTACTCTATATTCTTATAATTCTAGAAGTCTAAGTACCAGAGTTGTACCGATCCCTATGAAGTTCTGCCCCCAAGTCAATAGATAAGCAATAAAATCATTAAGAGGACCTAAATCTGGGTCTGTCGAACCACTATAACTCTCCATGTGTTCCTTTCTAACTCTTTTTAATTTGTTTTCTTTATTTTTTATTCTCTTCTACTTTCTGCTGCATGAGTATGTCATTTTTGGTTCAAACAATTAGGTAAACCACCGGATGCCAAACCTAATTGGGTATGTATGGATGCAAAAGCTAACCGGATGAAAAACCTAATCGGGCACTTATTGATGCAAAAGCTAACTGGATGTCAAACCTACTCGGGTACGTATTATTGCAAAATCCAACCAAGTGGCAAATCTAATCGGGTATGTATTGATGCAGAAGCTAACCAGATGCCAAACCTAATTAGGTACGTATTGACGCAAAAGCTAACCGTATGCCAAACCTAATTAGGTATCTATGGAAATCAGTCTATAACCACGATATATAATTTAACCGAGCAAACCACCAGATGTCAAACATAATCGGTACGTATTGTTGCAAAAGCTAATCGAATGTCAAACCTAATCGAGTATGTATAGATGTAAAAGCTAAACGGATGCTAAACCTAATCGGGTATGTATTGATGCAAAGCTAACTAGAGACCAAACCTAATTGGGTACAGATGGAATGTAACGACCCGCCTTTTTGGACAGTTTAAACCGACGATCAAATACACATGTCGATTCCAAACCATTCAAAAGGGCAGATGGTTGTTGGGGTAAATAAGAAAAGAAGAGGAAATAGAAATAAAAGAAAGGAAACAACACAGAATCTCGCAGCGGAACGATAAAATATAATAATCAAATAAACAGTTCATTAAGTTGTTTACTATACTTTGATCATTATTTATACAACATTTATCAGAGTTATACATATACAACAGAACAATTAAAATAATGCAGCAGACAGCATGATGCACAGATAATAATAGTAATAGTGTACCAAATCTTCGTCTTTGTCCTCCAGAATAGATCTTCAAAAATCTGAAAACTCAGGACTGACCCGAGCGTAATGAAAAGAGAAAACACTCGAGTCAGGACTAAAATATCCTTATGAAAGTTAAATCAATCGTAAATAAATATGAGTGTAACGGCGTCGGAGATGTTTATGGGGTTTGACATCTCATATCTAGAGTCAACGTGCGTGCAATAACTCAAGAGATGTTACGGGATTTTCCATCTCTTAAGGATCCGTTAAACTATCTACTATGTAGTAATGTACGCTAAGTAGATAATGCCTATCAGTAATATAAAGTATCAAAATAGCGTTAAGGCGTTACCATAATCCCCCTTAACACATTTTTATAATGCCATAGTCTATACAGCACCGTAAGCCCCACCGTAAACTGGTGGTTATCAGAGGGTACCTCATATGTATAACACAAAACATAACGTAGTGGTCGCGAATAGGATAATCAGTATGACAAGGTACATGAGGCGATACCAACTAGGATACTAGTAGTTGCGTGATCCGGACTGATGTTGAGCATAGCCAGCAGCTACCCTAACACCGCGAAATAACACTCCCAAATCAAGGGGTGCACCCAAATCGCATCATAAATGTAATAGATATGGTATCGAAGAAGTGTGTCCGCTAGAGATGGCGAACCTCAATGGCCCGACGCGGCTCCTGTTTTAGTCATGTCAGGGGTCATCCAATAATCGTTCTCTTTCTTCAGTCAACGCGTTCACCAAACCATCCACTTCATTCTGGATCAACACTCCGCGTATAATAGTTATTAAAGCGGTTTTCGGTATCGACAAAGAGTATGTCCATATCCGATCCTGGTCTCTTTAATAACTACGTATTATTACACCGTTGGCTCTTTTACATTTCAAATCGATTCATAATTGATATCAAAATATCATATTCGCTTCAAAAATCAAATCCATTTCAAATATCATCGTATCTATTCAAATGTAAGGTTTCGTTTCGAAAATCAATTTTCGCATCAATATCTCATTTCCATTTCAAAATCATTTCGAATTTCAATTTAGGTTGCAACTTCATTTAACCCATTTCGTATTTAAATTCAAGATTTAAATATAAATATTTCACCTTATTGACCAGCTTAGAATTTTAGAAAATAGTTTTAAGTAGTTTAAAGTAGTTTTAAATAATTAAAATAGTTAAAAATACTTAAAATCTTAAAACGGATTTGAAATAGATAAATTAGTTTAAAATAATTTAAATTGGGTTAAGTAGATTTAAAATAGATTAAAATAGTTTAAGTATTCAAAAATGGTTTATATAGCAGAGTAATTTGGAAAATAAAATAAAACAGCTTCATAACCAATCCATTTCAATTTATAACTTCCCAATTCAAATCAATTTCAATTTCCATTCTACCGATTCAATTTTGATTTCAATTCAAATCAATGTCAAGTTTGACTTCAAATTTATTCAATTCTATATTCACTTTCAATTAATTCAATTTCAATTTATATCGATTTAGAGCTTGGTTTTTCAAAATATCCATTTATAACACTTAACAAAATTATCCATCAATTTTCGAGTTTAAATCCAAATTTCAAATATGATTCAATTCCAAGCTCGACTTCAAAATATCATTTTATATCACTTTTAATTGGTAATATTCAAAGCTCGAATTAAGGTTAAATCTTTAAACAAATCAATTTTCGAAATTCAATCGAATCCCAATTTTTAAATTTCAAAGTCTCGGCTTATATTATTTAACAATTTCTTTTAACCAAAATTTATCAACATTCCAAACTCAATTTTTCGATAAATTCGATTTCTATAAATTTATTTCTATTTATAACTTTTAAATCAAAACATTTAAATAAATTTCAAATCGACGGTTTTAAAAATTATTAATTTAGCCAATTCGGTGTCCGTATATAATTTTCTATCTTATGGCCAAGTAATTATTTATTTCAATTAAATGTCAGGGATGAATATATATCACTTAAATCAATCATAGTGTCATATGTATGCATAACAGGTTATATATAAGCAATAAACATCCAAACATTTAAATATCAACCAATAACATCCATCGAAATACATCATCCAATAGACAATACAATTCATGGCAATTTCATAGTTATCAATGTCAGGTAATTTAATCACAATTCAATTTCGATTTCAATTTAACTGTCAACTAAATTTTCAACGGTTAATTCAAATGACGATCCATATAACAATTAAATTTTATCAAACAACGACAAATAAAATTCGTAACACTTCATAATGTCAAATTTAACTGGCATAAAGATATTTAGTACGTTGTGAGCGTTATAAAACACTCACCTTGATTTCAATGCAGTTCCAGCGTTTTATTCCGAATAAAATTAAACGAGCGTTTAATTTTACCCGAAATTTTCTCTAGCTCCAAACGACTCCAATCCAGCTCCATAGCGTAGTATTCGGCAATATGAACGCAACGCAACTTGTTTCGTGCGTTTTCGACCTCGTACTAACAAGTTATGACATTTATAAGTTTACACAAATTTAGATAAATCAATTTCTATATTTATTTTTTTATTTATAAACACTTTTACCATCAAAGCCGTTCGTTTCCTGATGCAAAATCATGGCCGCCCATAAGCTTCTTCCTCCCGTTCGTTACTTCACGCGCAAGAACCCAAGCCGTGATATTTAGGGTTGAATGCCGCAACCACCTCGCTACACGAAACTCCATCACACTACCGCCAAATCAAAGCCCTCCTCGCGAGCCACCATCGCCCAGGAGATAGTGAAGCTCGGCTGTCCCTAGGCCCCTCGATTTGCGTGCGAACGGCCGGCCTTTGCACTCAAATTGCCGTTGAATCGTTCTCCCAAACTCGATCTCCACCGTTGAACTCGTAGTGCTCGATGAGCTCTCCAACTTTCGTGTAGAAGCCGGAGTGTGAAAACGAAGCGATTGAGAGGAATCGAATGGGAAAGCATGGTGCTTTCTAGCCATTGGTTCTATAAGGGGTGGCGGCTGTGATAGTGAACGAGGGTTTCACTGTAGAGCAACTATATATAAGCAATTAAATAATATTATTTTAATATATATTCACATTTTAACAACTTTTTCAAACAAACTCCAAACCAAGCGCGATGACCGGCGTTTCTAGGGTTTACCCCGTATTCCGGACATAATGGAATAATTTTCGGAGGCTAATTCGATCATCTTTGCGAGTTACAGAAATAAACGATCGATTTCCAATTAAATCGATTAAACGAATTTCTAGGCGTTTTGGCTCGTCCCGGACAAACGATAAATCCGATTGACTTGAAATTTGAAATCTTACAATAATATCACGTTACGGATCCGATGAAACTGGTTTCGTCGAAATCCAAGACTGTTTGAAAAATGGCTATTTTAACTCGTCAATTAAATATTAAAATATTCAATTTTCACAAATTGACTTTAAATTTAATTTTAAAAGTTCTACAACATCATTCTAACTTTAATATGATAAAGTAAAATTTTACAAATCATTTTTAATCATATTAAACCCATTATTCAATTATCCAATAATTTCCAATTTTAAAATCTTATTAACTCTATTATAATCCCAATATAACTTATATTCACTTTGGAAACCAATCTGAATCATATTAAATCAAATTTCAATTATTCACTCTATTTTCATATATTAAATTTCAATATCAAATTGATCATATCAAATTCGGAATTTAATTATTCAAACATCTGTAATATTAAATTTAACAATTTGATTATTCTTAAATCACTATCTTTTGAGATATTCAAAACGAACTTAAAAATTTAACTTTTGAAACGAATTAAAAATTATAGAACAACTATTTCCATTATACGGTTATTCAATTCCCATTATTAAATTATTCAATAAATTCCAAATATTAAATTTAAACAATTTCGCTTAACCAATAATTCATTATCTTTTGAAATATTGAAATTGAACTTATAAGATTCAACTTTTAAAACCAATTCACAGTTTAGAACACTATTTTCATTTTATAGTTATTCAATTATTCAATAAGTTTTAAATATTTAATTTAAACAAGTTACCTGTTCAATATTGAATATTTGATTTTAAATAGATTTTACCTATCAATCAATTACTCTATTATACCCAATGAATTCAACATTTATTATCCTATTCCACTATTGATTGCAAAGGCATTCACTAAGTAGCTTTTATTCTTCATTACTTGGATAATTATTGTTGCAATTCATTCCAGTTATTATTACCATACATAAATTACAATTTTTTTTCTAACCTTAAATAACGAAATCTTATCAAATTAGCTATTTTAATTATCGAAAATTTACGGGTAATTACACTCTCCCCCACTCAAAACTTTTCGTCCCCGAAAAGGAAAAAGAAGGGAAAAGGAACTAAGTATAGAATTCAATCATTAGATATATTTTATTTAAAGTTACCAACTTATAAAACAATGAAATTCCATTTATAAATCGTTACTACACTTCCACTAAGTTACTCCGAACGGCTTTCTAACTTTAAAAGTTAGTTATCAAAACAAGTTATAAAAAATAATTAAAACTTGAAAATTTTTCTAACACCCGGATTTTACGGAAAATTTCGGCAGAGTCTCCTTTGCGCGGCTTGATCTGGAAAAAAATGATAGTATATATATCACAAATATACATCTCATCAAGTGATGAGGCATCCCGCAAGGAAAAAGTGTAAAAGTACGGTATGTAATCCGAGATATGTACCTTATATATTATTAGCGAGCATATACGGCTAATATAGCGCGAAAGCGAGCTCCAAATGCGAAGCAAGCGCAATCCGCACCTACTAAACACTCAACAAACCATGAGAAACATGCATATATGAAAATAATATCAATATACATCATATAGCAACATAACAACTACATGTACCAACATAGCAAATGCAAAAAAACAACATATGCAACCATCAATCAACTATAATCCAACTATCATCCAACAAATCCATGACCAATCAATATAAATTCACTTCTCATTAATATTTATTGACTTGGTTTCAATTTTAGTAACAGTTGATTCATTAACGTTGGATTTTACTAACATTCATTCTCAATTCAATTAATTAACATTCACTAATTTATATTTACATTAGTTCACTTTCAATTTGAATCAACTTAAATTCTATTTAAATTCATTTAACTTCCAATTTGATTTCAATGATTTATGGCTTTCAATTTCATTCACACTTACTGAATTATACACAATCAACTAACAATCATATAACAACCAAATCATACCCGACATAACCAAATTATTAATTTTACATTCAATTTGGTTTATCTTTTCAATTCCAATTGATTCTTAGCCACACCAAATTCTTTTGTTTACATTTACTTCATATTCAGTTTCAGTTAATAACCAATTTATTTGCGGAACATTTTATTAACCACTTTAATTTATAGTCATTCCATAAAAGTCTAACTTCTTATATATGGCTTTTCTTAGTTTATAGTTATCTCAAAAGTTACAAATTTATCTTCGCATTTTGGCACTTAAATTTCCAATATTAACTTTAATTAAGTCCGTAAGCCGTACATATCATCTGTGATCAATATCAATCTAATCGCTTATTCGATCACACAATTTCACTTCCAAACTAGTATCGTTCACACGACACTCTAGTGCGGACTCAGATTTGGTTCCTTGATTGGAAACTGTTACTCTCCTTGCATAGCCATATACTATGATAGAGAATTTCAGAATCAAATTAAAAATCCATATCCAGGGTTCGCCGTCGATAATCGAGTGAAAAATCCTAACTTGGATCGATATAAATCATCTCGAAATTTTATGCTCGAATTTGGATCGAATCGTTATGCGAATAAAATAATATACGTACAACTTATGTATCACCTTTCAATAGATTTCTATACAATCTATCTATATTAAATTATTTTATTGACTTTCATTTTATTTACAATTAATTATTCACAATCCATTATTCAGTTAATATATCCATTTCTTTACATAGCATATTCTTCAACATTATCTTTTCTTAAACATCATATCATAGAATTTGCCTACTCAAGTTCATTTTAAACATTCTATATAATTTAATTTAATTCAATTTCATTTTCCAATTGATTCTTAGCTATACCAATTTTTTTTTGTTTACATTTACTTCATATTTATAGTTTCAGTTAATACAAATTTATTTGTGGAACATTTTATTAATCAGCACTTTAGTTTGTTAATCATCCTATAAAAGTCTAACCTCTCCTAAATGACTTTTCTTAGTTTACAGTTATCTTAAAGGTTGCAAATTCAAAAAAAAAATTCAATCCCTTTGCAATTTATATTTATTTTCTATAACCAATTTACAAAGATATAATACGATTCATTTATCTTCTTTCTTAAGTTCACTTACTTATTCCATTTATCCATTCATCATTTCATGTTATATTTAGTATATATACAAAAAAATTCACAACCAAATTTTCCATTTGTATACATTTAATTCCCTTTGAGTTTTCCTTACTTGTATATTTCAATTACTTTCAGGTTCTGTTTATTTATACAGTATCTCATTACATATCCAAACATCATTTCAACTTCTTAATATTTGGTAAGTCATATTTTATGTTATTAGAATGCAAATTTGGTATTATATAAATTTATAGAATTTCATTTTACTTAATTAGAATGTTCACAAATTTAATTTGTTTAAATCCTCTTTACCTTTCAACTTTAAAGTTTTCCCAAAAAAAAATAGCTTAGATATCTTAATCCTCTTATTTTATAAACTCTGGTTACTCATATTTCATTCAAATAATTTGAAAATTATTAATTAACAGAACTTAGAAATTTAAATGCCCGGTTCTTTTCAAATTGTTTGAAATAAGCATATACACTTATATCTTTTTTTTTAATATACCAAATCATACCTTTAGAGTTTAAACCAAACCCATTTACCCAAAATAATTTAGAAGAAAAGAAAAGCTTCTTAGAAGTCTCCCTCACTTTGAAACTCGAAAATGAACGTCGATGATACTGCGCAGTCATCACCGAAATTATTTTCCAACGACATAAGAGAGGAGTACTGAATTCATTCCTTCTTAAAAATCCTTTCAAAATATTTCTCATAAATATATTTTCCAACTAATATTACTATATATTTCTTCAAAGCTTTGAAAACCATTTTAAAAGTCCCCGGGTCTTGAATTCAATATTTCTCAATTTAAATCTATTTAAAATTTATAAGTCACCTTTATAAAATATTCTTATAGGATTTTTTTTCTTAAAATATTCCACAAGTTGTTTTATCATTGTTTATTTTGTAATAAACCTTATTTATTAAATTACAATATCCAATTAATGATAATGACCAATATTTTCATTCCTAACAACCAGGTAAGCTAGATAAGTCATAATAATTTCGGAAAATTTTTCTTTATATACAAAATATAATTAGAGCAAAATTATTTCATTTACCCAATTTCAAAACAATACTATGTCGAATTGTTCTGTTTGAGTGTTTAGAGATCTCTACCAATGACGTTAATTACTCGTATTGACCAGAATCCATAAGCCACTCAACAAATCAACCGACACAATATAAAACATTTTATATCACTAACAAATATGCTCTCTCATATATATACACTCAGCGACTCATCATAGGATATAACTACCCTATTTATAAAGAGTCAGACCCCACAAAGCTAAGGTTATCGCTAAACCAAAGCTCTGATACCAACTATAACGACCCGCCTTTTTGGACAGTTTAAACCGACGATCAAATACACATGTCGATTCCAAACCATTCAAAAGGGCAGATGGTCATTCGGGTAAATAAGAAAAGAAGAGGAAAGAGAAATAAAAGAAAGGAAACAACACAGAACCTCACAACGGAACGATAAAATATAATAATCAAATAAACAGTTCATGAAGTTGTTTACTATACTTTGATAATTATTTATACAACATTTATCAGAGTTATACATATACAACAGAATAATTAAAATAATGCAGCAGACAGCACGATGCACAGATAATAATAGTAATAGTGTACCAAATCTTCGTCTTCGTCCTCCAGAATAGATCTTCAAAAATCTGAAAACTCAGGACTGACCCGAGCGTAATGAAAAGACAAAACACTCGAGTTAGGACTAAAATATCCTTATGAAAGTTAAATCAATCGTAAATAAATATGAGTGTAACGGCGTCAGAGATGTTTACGGGGTTTGACATCTCATATCCAGTGAAACGTGCGTGCAATAACTCAAGAGGTGTTACGGGATTTTCCATCTCTTAAGGATCCGTTAAACTATCTACTATGTAGTAATGTACGCTAAGTAGATAATGCCTATCAGTAATATAAAGTATCAAAATAGCGTTAAGGCGTTACCATAATCCCCCTTAACACATTTTTATAATGCCATAGTCTATACAGCACCGTAAGCCCCACCATAAACTGGTGGTTATCAGAGGGTACCCCATAGGTATAACACAAAACATAACGTAGTGGTCGCGAATAGGATAATCAGTATGACAAGGTACATGAGGCGATACCAACTAGGATACTAGTAGTTGTGTGATACGGACTGATGTTGAGCATAGCCAGCAGCTACCCCAACACCACGAAACAACACTCCCAAATCAAGGGGTGCACCCAAATCGCATCACAAATGTAATAGATATGGTATCGAAGAAGTGTGTCCGCTAGAGATGGCGAACCTCAATGGCCCAGCGCGGCTCCTGTTTTAGTCATGTCAGGGGTCATCCAATAATCGTTCTCTTTCTTCAGTCAACGCGTTCACCAAACCATCCACATCATTCTGGATCAACACTCCGCGTATAATAGTTATTAAAGTGGTTTTCGGTATCGACAAAGAGTATGTCCATATCCGATCCCGGTCTCTTTAATAACTACGTATTATTACGCCGTTGGCTCTTTTACATTTCAAATCGATTCATAATTGGTATCAAAACATCATATTCGCTTCAAAAATCAAATCCATTTCAAATATCATCGTATCTATTTAAATGTAATATTTCGTTTCAAAAATCAATTTTCGCATCAATATCTCATTTCGATTTCAAAATCATTTCGAATTTCAATTTAGGTTGCAACTTCATTTAACCCAATTCGTATTTAAATTCAAGATTTAAATATAAATATTTCACCTTATTGACCAGCTTAGAATTTTAGAAAATAGTTTTAAGTAGTTTAAAAGTAGTTTTAAATAATTAAAATAGTTAAAAATACTTAAAATCTTAAAACGGATTTGAAATAGATAAATTAGTTTAAAATAATTTAAATTGGGTTAAGTAGATTTAAAATAGGTTAAAATAGTTTAAGTATTCAAAAATTGTTTATATAGCAGAGTAATTTGGAAAACAAAATAAAACAGCTTCAAAACCAATCCATTTCAATTTATAACTTCCCAATTCAAATCAATTTCAATTTCCATTCTACCGATTCAATTTCGATTTCAATTCAAATCAATGTCAACTTTGACTTCAAATTTATTCAATTTTATCTTCACTTTCAATTAATTCAATTTCAATTTATATCAATTTAGAGCTTGGTTTTTCAAAATATCCATTTATAACACTTAATAAAATTATCCATCAACTTTCGAGTTTAAATCCAAATTTCAAATATGATTCAATTCCAAGCTCGACTTCAAAATATCATTTTTATATCACTTTTACTTGGTAATATTCAAATCTCGAATTAAGGTTAAATCTTTAAACAAATCAATTTTCGAAATTCAATCGAATCCCAATTTTTAAATTTCAAAGTCTCGACTTATATTATTTAACAATTTCTTTTAACCAAAATTTATCAACATTCCAAACTCAATTTTTCGATAAATTCGATTTCTTTAAATTTATTTCTATTTATAACTTTTAAATCAAAACATTTAAATAAATTTCAAATCGGCGGTTTTAAAAATTATTAATTTAGCCAATTCGGTGTCCGTATATAATTTTCTATCCTATGGCCAAGTAATTATTTATTTCAATTAAATGTCAGGGATGAATATATATCACTTAAATCAATCATAGTGTCATATGTATGCATAACAGGTTATATATAAGCAATAAACATCCAAACATTTAAATATCAACCAATAAGATCCATCGAAATACATCATCCAATAGACAATACAATTCATGGCAATTTCATAGTTATCAATGTCAGGTAATTTAATCGCAATTCAATTTCGATTTCAATTTAACTGTCAACTAAATTTTCAACGGTTAATTCAAATGACAATCCATATGACAATTAAATTTTATCAAACAACGACAAATAAAATTCGTAACACTTCATAATGTCAAATTTAACTAGCATAAAGATATTTAGTACGTTGTGAGCGTTATAAAACACTCACCTTGATTTCAATGCAGTTCCAGCGTTTTATTCCGATAAAATTAAACGAGCGTTTAATTTTACCCAAAATTTTCTCTAGCTCCAAACGACTCCAATCCGGCTCCAATGCGTAGTATTCCACAATACGAACGCAACGCAACTTGTTTCGTGCGTTTTCGACCTTGTACGAACAAGTTATGACATTTATAAGTTTACACAAATTTAGATAAATCAATTTCTATATTTTTTTTTTATTTATAAACACTTTTACCATCAAAGCCGTTCGTTTCCTGATGCAAAATCACGGCCGCCCATAAGCTTCTTCCTCCCGTTCGTTACTTCACGCGCAAGAACCCAAGCCGTGATATTTAGGGTTGAATGCCGCAACCACCTCGCTACACGAAACTCCATCACACTACCGCCAAATCGAAGCCCTCTTCGCGAGCCACCATCGGCTAGGAGATAGTGAAGCTCGGCTGTCCCTAGGCCCCTCGATTTGCGTGCGAACGGCCGACCTTTGCACTCAAATTGCCGTTGAATCGTTCGCCCAAACTCGAACTCCACCGTTGAACTCATAGTGCTCGATGAGCTCTCCAACTTTCGTGTAGAAGCCGGAGTGTGAAAACGAAGCGATTGAGAGGAATCGATGGAGAAAGCATGGTGTTTTCTGGCCATTGGTTCTATAAGGGGTGGCGGCTGTGATAGTGAACGAGGGTTTCACTGTAGAGCAACTATATATAAGCAATTAAATAATATTATTTTAATATATATTCACATTTCAACAACTTTTTCAAACAAACTCCAAACGAAGTGCGGTGACCGGCGTTTCTAGGGTTTACCCCGTGTTCCGGACACAATGGAATAGTTTTCGGAGGCTAATTCGATCATCTGTGCGAGTTACGGAAATAAACGATCGATTTTAAATTAAATCAATTAAACGAATTTCTAGGCGTTTTGGCTCGCCCCGGACAAACGATAAATCCGATTGACTTGAAATTTGAAATCTTACAATAATATCACGTTACGGATCCGATGAAACTGGTTTCGTCGAAATCCGAGACTGTTTGAAAAATGGCTATTTTAACTCGTCGATTAAATATTAAAATATTCAATTTTCACAAGTTGACTTTAAATTTAATTTTAAAAGTTCTACAACATCATTCTAGCTTTAATATGATAAAATAAAATTTTACAAATCATTTTTAATCATATTAAACCCATTATTCAATTATCCAATAATTTCCAATTTTAAAATCTTATTAACTCTATTATAATCCCAATATAACTTATATTCACTTTGGAAACCAATCTGAATCATATTAAATCAAATTTCAATTATTCACTCTATTTTCATATATTAAATTTCAATATCAAATTGATCATATCAAATTCGGAATTTAATTATTCAAACATCTGTAATATTAAATTTAACAATTTGATTATTCTTAAATCACTATCTTTTGAGATATTCAAAACGAACTTAAAATTTTAACTTTTGAAACGAATTAAAAATTATAGAACAACTATTTCCATTATACGGTTATTCAATTCCCATTATTAAATTATTCAATAAATTCCAAATATTAAATTTAAACAATTTCGCTTAACCAATAATTCATTATCTTTTGAAATATTGAAATTGAACTTATAAGATTCAACTTTTAAAACCAATTCACAGTTTAGAACACTATTTTCATTTTACAGTTATTCAATTATTCAATAAGTTTTAAATATTTAATTTAAACAAGTTACCTGTTCAATATTCAATATTTGATTTTAAATAGATTTTACCTATCAATCAATTACTCTATTATACCCAATGAATTCAACATTTATTTTCCTATTCCACTATTGATTGCAAAGGCATTCACTAAGTAGCTTTTATTTTTCATTACTTGGATAATTATTGTTGCAATTCATTCCAGTTATTATTACCATACATAAATTACAATTTTTTTTCTAACCTTAAATCACGAAATCTTATCAAATTAGCTATTTTAATTATCGAAAATTTACGGGTCGTTACATGGAAACCAATGTATAATCGAGATATATTGTTTAATCGAGCAAATCACCGAATGCAAATGCTAATCGAATATCAAACTTAATGGGGTAGATATGGATAAAAAAGCTGACGAATGTCAAACCTAATTGGGTACGTATTGGTGCATTAAACCTAAAACTAATACTAATAGCAAGCAAAAACTAATGCTACATTTTGTTAGACTTTAAATTGATACTAATAATATAAAAAACCGATACCATGTTTTGTTATACTTGAAACTTATGCTAATAGAATGCAAAAACTAATACCATATTTTGTTATGCTTGAAACGAATAATAACAGAACGCAAAAATCGATACCATATTTTGTAATATTGAAATTGATGCTAATAGCATGCAAAAAGCGATTCCACATTTTTTATACCTGAAATTGATACTAATTGCATGCAAATATTTATGCTAAAGAACTAATATTAAATAAACTAAGTAACATCACCATATATATCACTCATCGCTTGCGAAATACGCTACAAATATATTACGAAATGAAAAAAAAAATACTATAAAAAACTAATACTTGACTTAATCAAGAAAAAATCAACATACAAATATTAAAAGATGACTCAAAATAACCCACATACAAATAAATATTAAAACCATTACTGGTTATACTACTAAATTGATACTGAAGCCGAAATTACAAATGATATTATACAACCAAGTTTAATTACAAAAGGAAAATCATTGTTAAATTAAAAATATGTTGAATTAAATATACTTTTACAACCAGGTTCAATTATGAAAAATTTCCAAAAAAAGGTCATATAACTATGTATAAATCTCAACAAATTTATAACAACATGAAAAACAAATCATATCTTCTTAGAAGCTTGACAGCTATGCTTATTGTGACCAAATTGCTTACACGTACTACATCTATTTTACTTATTTTAAAAATATGCAAATCCCCCTTTGCATTTGATGGAAGTTCTACCAGCACCACGTTTCTCCTTAGGCGACTTAATAACATCTTCAACACTATAATCAATAATAGACTTATTAAAATTAGGAACATGATTTATAGCACTAGCATAAGAAGAATGATAAACATCAATGGTGAAATAATACTCAACAAAATCATAAATGAATAATTTTGACTTGTTCATGCACTTAATAACATAAGGAAATCATGCAACTTTCCATCCGTTGTAATTACAAACTCGTTCTCTAAGATCAATGCGATGACAGTTTGGCGATTTCACTTCAAAAACAAGCTCTGAAGACTTGAATACATCCCATTCAAATCCTTCTTCGATCAATGCACTTAAACGAAAATCAATAGAAGGATAAAAAGTAATATTCCAAAAATGACACTCCTCTTTCCTTCTAGCCATTTGTTCCATAACTTTAACACGAATTCCATCTTAACATGCAATAATAGACAAAACTCGCTCATCTAAAATCCAACTATTAAAACTTTTAACAACGTTTAAACTATATTCGCCATAACATTTTCCTAAAAAAAATCAACCCATTTATCATAAGGCTTAACCTTCAAAAAATTAAAAGCAGAAAACCATCAATTTCGCAAAATTTAGAACTTACATTTTCAAATTCACATGTATTAGAAGCTCTAGAACACATTTTGAACAAATCAACAATAGGCTAATTCACATCTTTTTCCTTTACTATTGAAAGAGGATTCGATTTTATATGAAGATAGCAATAATTATGGAAGGCTGAAGGAAAAACATCTCGAACACTTAAAATGAAACCTTGATGGCCATCCATCATAAAAAAACCAAATTACGATCTTCTTGAAGTATTTGTTTTAAATGATTCAAAAATCGTTTCCAACTATCCACAGTTTCCAAAGAAACTATACCCATAGCTAAAGGAAAAAACCTGCAAATAACAAAACATATTAAAAATCTATTCAAATCTTAACTTATTTCTGATACCAAATGACCATTAAAAATTGGTACTACACATGAACTAATTTCTGATATATATATAGAATAAAATTTTTAAATTTTGATACCAACTATTATCTAAATTCTGATACCAAATATCAACTAAAATCTAATGCATAACAGTACCAAAACCGTGATATTACACAATATAACTTTTTCAAATCATGATATCAAATATTAGCTAAATTTTCATAACACAAAGTAATTAATTTCTAATACCATATAATGTAACTGTTCTCAAATTCTTATACTGCATACAAAATTTTGTAACTAAAATGTAACAAAAATTTAAACTAAATCATCTATACAATAATAATAAAAAAATACAGTTGCATTAAAACAAAATAAAAACAAAAATAGATTACTATTTTTTAGGGTAGTAGTAACACCCATCAAAATACATGGACGTCCCCTTAAATGAGCAGCATCTAAAAATATCATAGCTCGAGAATACTTGAAACCAAGTAAACAAGCAGCAAGACCAAGAAACACCTTCTCAAATTGATTACTACAAGAATTAACATCGATATTGACATAACTACTTGGATTATACTTCTTCAATTCTTCTAAATTCCAATTTAAATCATTATAGGACATAGCATCATTACCATGCAATCATATTAAAGTAAGTTGTTTCCCAAAATAAGCAAAAGACTAAGAAAAATGAAAATTGTGTTCTCTTATTAAATCATCTATTACACCTTTAAGCTTTTTACAAGGACAATCACGAATCTCATCAATGATTAATGATTTAACAAACCCACTTGAAAGATGTGGATTATTCATATTTCTAAGACCAGCCCCACAAGAAAGATCACTAACCAAACATCTAATGAAAAACCTATTAAGTTGTCCAGAATCACGACTAACAAAACTTTATAAAGACAATCATCCTTAGACGAAGAGAAAATAGTAGTAATTCTCATAGAATAGTTCTTCAAAAACACTAACTCATATCCCTTTTGAATTTGGTATGTCATCAAATGTTCTCTAAAATCATCAGCTCCTCAAAAATAAAAGTCAAAAGAATCAAAAATTCATAATCTTGAACCTCTATTCAACATATCCTTCAAATAACTTTTACTCTGAATAACAACATCGAAACACAAAGATCTACTAATAAATGAATATTTAGAAAGATTAGATAAAATCAAAATATAATTACCACCATCATTTTCCAATAATGAACTCTTAACCTTAACAGTAAAAGGGAAGAATGTGATATTCTTATACAATTGAAACAAATTATACTTTGAAGATCGGAATTGGTATCAACCACGATAACATTATTCACAAGCATGAAATCTCAATGGTAAAGGGAGGAAGTTGAGGCCAATAACTATAAATTTCATTCTTCAAACCATAGAAAGAACAATCAACGAACAACCGAGTGCTGAAAGTGTTAGCATCAAATACAAACATAACAAGAAGGTTACTTTCGCCACTGTAAAAAAATCATCAATAAAACAACGTTTACTCCAGATTGTCGTTTTATTCTAGAACAATATTTTTTTTATATAACGAAAAACAGAAATAAATAAATATTATAAAGGATATATACTGAAACTAAAACTAATACAATAGCTAAACCTCAAACTGATACAAAAACAGATACTCAAACAGACTTCATTGATTGTTTGATACTAACGAAACACTAATTCAGTTCATTGAATGTTTGATGCATGTCATCATATTTACTATATAATAACTTCATTTTTTATATACTCAAATAGACGCAACATTAAAACAATTCCAGACTGTATAATTGTGAAAAATGATATTAAAGAAAACTAAAAATGATACTGACACTAACACAAATTCATACATAATAGAGATAGTACATTTCAATAATGATATATTTTCTTTCAAACCAAACTGTATGTGAGATATACGTCACTGAACAAAAACCAAATACCAAACAATTTAAAACACATAGCAAAACAATGCTACATAAAAAAAGAAAAAAAAAATAGAAAATACATGCTGCTGCTTTCCAAATTTTCTATAGAATACCAAAGAACTAAACCCAGCAATAAAGTTGAATTTCATGTTTAAAAAGAAAAAAAAGAAAAATAAGAAAAATTTAGAAATAACGTAAATGAAACTCTTATAGAAGAAACTATAAAAACAGAGTCAAAGAATCATACCTAAACCTGAAAATAACAAAGTCAAAGAAACAAATGAAAAACAAAATCAATAAGACGAATACATTCACTCATGGGAATAAAAAATATGAAGAAAAGAATTAAATGTTCAATGTGCAAAGTAGGATAAGAATAAGAAGAAGAAGCACAAAAAGTATAAGAAGAAGAAAGAGCATGCGATTGTAAGGGCTAGAATGAAAATTTAGACGTTTTTGTCTTTGATGCAAAAATATTACCGAACCAACCTAAGTTTTTAAAAAGCCTTTAAAAAAGTCCTAGATAATATTTTCTTGTAAATGAAAACATACAAATATATTTTAAGATGTCATTTACGAGATTTCCAAAGATTCTTAATTTTCTAATGGTTGTTAGAAGATATCACTACACTATAGTTGGATGATCTAACAGCAAATTTGCACCCTTCATCTCCTAAACCAAAGCTAGCTTCTCCACCTGTTTTTTTAAAGGTAATCAACTATGAATCACAGGCGTGTAACATGAATGTCATTTCTTTACTCGACTACTTATACAAACAAGCAAGTTTGCCAAGCAAGGCTTAATGAAGCTTATACCCATTTGGGATTCTCCCACTTCTAGCTTTCAGAATCAGCTTCACGTATATAATATATTCCATTATTCTATTATTATTGTTAGCAATAAAATGCACCTTCCTAGCCATACTGAAACTTCCTGCCTGTGCACAAACTTTATCCATTGTTTCAAGCATGTTGCTAGTGGTCGATGTAACGACCCGTAAATTTTGAAAATTAAAACTATTAAATTAAATAAGATTTTGAAATTTAATATTGTGAGAAATTAAAAAATTATGATTTATTATTGAGGAAATAATTAGAATATGATTTAATAATGTTGTTTGAATGCTATTAATAACCATTTAATGTAATTTCAATCAATTGGTATAAATTTTAGGTTAATTTGGTTATAATTGTTTATAATCAAATAAATTAAATAACGTATGTAATGGTGAGATTATATGTAATTGATTTAAATTGGTTAATTATAGAATATGAAATCAGTGATGTGGTAAGTAGTTATAATCATTGTTTGTAAACAATAATAAATGTGATAAAATTACTTCAAAGTAACAATTTTTCATTTATCATCTCATTATTTAATATGTTTGGAATTAATTTGAAAATCAACGAAAATTATGTAATTATTTATTATAGTTAATATGGAAAAAGATGTAACGGTAAAATAATGAATGTAATAAAATGTAACTTATGTTTATATAATATCATATGGTATTGTCGATTGAATAATAAGAGTGATAACATAGGTTTTAATGTAATTAGATGAGAATTGATGCGTAGTTAATGGCATGAATTGGATAATAAAGGAAATTGTAAGCGACGATAAAATGCATATTTATTTAAGGAAATAAAATGCATGATTTAAATGGTAACATATTAAGTTGATTTGAAATAACGAAATGAGGTAAAATAATAATTGGTAAGCGATGGATATCTTTTGTTAATGCAACAAACGTTACAACTGTCTAATAGTGACAATAGAAGCTACCAATATGTTAGTAACAATAAATTGGAATTTAAATATATATATTGAATTGATTGGCATTTAATCTTTTAAATATGATGTAGGAAAACAAATTAATGTTGCATTAATTGATATTACATCTTTTAATTAAGATAAAGTGTAACGAACCGTAACTTTAAAATGGCGGTATTTTGAATTTAAATAAAAAATTAAATTTGAAAAAAAAAAATTGTGACGTTGAGTGTTTTATTTGACAAAATTTAATAGAATAAAATTTCTTTGTGAAATTTCAAATTTTGGTCAAACTTAGTCAAACTTTGACTTTTGGTTGGAAAAATTAAATTTAAAATTTATTCCTTTTATGTGATATTAGACATCATTCTAATCTCCTCTCCATTTTTCTTTTTGTCAAAATTGAATTCATATTGGTCTAAAAATATAAATTACTGTGAAAAATTGACATAAATTTGTAGTGTATATTTGTGTTTTTGCTAAGAATTATTGGATTTGTTGGGTCTAATGGGCTCCTTAGTAAACCAAAAGACCCTGTCCGCGGGTGCGGCGCAGTGGAAAGGAGGCTTGGGTTCTGGTAAAAAGACCCAGGTTCGATTCCTACCATGCGCTTCCCTATCCTATATAAATTTACCCAGGGGTATGGGGGCTTGGATCAGCGGACGGCTTTACTATACCCTCCTCAGGAGTTTACCGGCCCGCCGAGTTCTCCTGGGTCTTCAAAAAAAAACCAAAAGACCCTAGGAAGCCTAAGAGACTTTGGATCCTTCCTTTTCCCATCCATTGGGCTTCTATTTCCTATCTGATTAAAAAAGTACATACAACTTTTTTTCATTTAGAAACTTTCTATGTAATCTTCTTTTTCTTCTTCCTCAAATCCACAGAACTCCAAAACTCCAAAATCACAAATCCCCAAACTCCATCCCTCCTCTCTTCAAAACCATTCCATCCTTTCTCCCCTTGTCATCACCCTCCACCACCAATTTCGATCATCTCCTCTCTCCTCCTCTATTTTATAAAAAATAAAAAATAAAACACAATTTGTTCGATTTGCGTTTTCTTGATTTGCTTTGCTTTTGGATTGTTGCTTTGGATAGTGTTTGGATTTCAACTTGGATCTATCTATTTGTGTTTCCAAAACTCTCTAACATCAAAAGGTGAGCAATCACTCATGATTAACATTTTCATTATTAGGTAAATAAACATCGATTGAAATGTTATGAGAAATGTTTGCTTTAGATAGGAATATGTGATATATGTTGTTATGTTCCCTTGAATTTGTGTTATAATATTCACATGCACATGTTGTTTTATATGCCACAAATAGTATTTTATGTTGATTTGATTAATTTTCACATATGTATGTTAAATATGTCACATATGATATATTAGAAAATGTGTTAGTTAGAAGAAAAAATTATATATGCCATGCAGAAATATGTCACATATGCTATGTTGAAAAAAAAGTGTTGGGTTAATAAAATCATATGTTGCACATGCTATGTTAATAATATATCACATATGCTCTATGAATATAATGTGTTATGTTTGGAAAAAATGATATACCATGTTATTTTATTGTAAATCACCTTGCAAGTTCCTTGTATATATGTCATGTCATATATTTATATGTTATGTTAGTGTATGACATGTTAGAATTTGAAATATTCACTCATGTTGTTTATGATATGTGACACATGTGATATGTTAATTATGCATGTGTATATACTAAATTGTTAATTATGCACGCATGTTGGTCATTGACATGTTATGTTATTATTGTTCTCATGCTCCAAGTTCCCTAATAGTTAGCAAAATCACTTTGAGTTGAAATGATATATACCCGATATAAAACCACTTTGGGTTTAAATAAATTGATTTAGAAATAAAATTGAAATATTATAAGTTTAAATTTATGTTTGAACATGAAATTATGAAATTGAAATTTAATTGATTTAATGAAATTTTTAATTAGATTTCTAGACTTAAACTTGTTATATGATTTTAACTTAATAGATTTTAAGTGAAAAATTGAAATCTGAAGTTGAATTTACTAATGAATCAATCGGAAACGAACATGAAATCAATATTTGAACTGAGCCAATTTATAATGTAAAAGATGATGTTTATTTAAACCTAAGTATTTCACTTATTGGGTTATTTGTATATTTCACTTGAGTTGACTTACTTACTTAAGAATGTTAGTCCTGACTCGAGTGTTTTTGTTTTACTTTACGCGTGGATCAGACCGAGTATTTTAGTTTAGCAAAGACACTTATTTCTGGAGAAGAAGATGGAGTCTAGGACCATATCTACTACTATTATAGCAATTATCTATTCTACCGGAAGAAAAAAAATGTAATTTTGATTTTGTTGAAAAATAGCTTCATGAACTGTTTATGTATTTATTTTGTATATTATACTTTATCCTTTCGCTACGGGATTCTGTATTTTGTTCTTTGGAGTTGTATTTCTTTTGATTAGTCCCATTAATAATCTGTCTTTTGAATAGTTTGAGTTAGACATGTATGGTTTATTGTCGACTTAAATGTCCAAAAAGACGGCTTTTTACAGTTGGTATCAGAGTTTTGGTCTAGAGATACGTTAGCATGTTGGGGTTTACTCATTAGAGATTGGGTTAGTAATACCCTAGAATGAGTTTGAGTGTGTATATATACGAAAGCGCGTATTTATTAGTGCTATAAAATGTTTTTTATAGTGTTGAATTGAAATAATATTTTTCCTAACATTATACGTTATATGTAAGGGAATTATTTTTTATAACTAATAAAGTTATTTGTAAAGTGTTTGTTTCAAGAATGATAATATTTAATTATTATCATTTATTGTTGATATGTTGTATTTAGTCATTTTGCAAGCATTGGTTATTATTGTTATTTGAATTTATGAAATAAATGCTAGTTTAATAATGGTATATTAAAGAAAATAAAGTGAATTATTATGTGAACATGATTTCTAAGTTTAGCCTTAATAAAGAGAATTTAAACTGACAATCAGAGAACTAAAATTCCGATGTTATAGAAATTGGTTTCCTAATATTATGTAAATAATAGTAATATTATGTAAATAATAGTAATATTATTCAAAAGTGAATAATTAGGATATTTGCTTACGAAATCGAAATGTTTTGTTGTCAATCTTGTTATTTTGTTGATTGGTAGTTTCAATTATTGGAACAAAATGGAATGTTATGAAATTTTGGACAGTTCAAAATTTAAAAATTAATTTTAGTGTTAAAACTTAGTAATTTTGCAAAATTATAAAAGTTGAGTTTTATAACCTTAATTGGAAAATGCAAAATGAAAAACAAGACTTGAATTGTTAAAATTCAAGCTAATATAATGATTTTGAAAGTTTGTATATACTTTTAGGATGAAGTATGGTACTATACATGTGAATTTAAGTATTGGAGTGTTTGAATTGAAATTGTGGAGAGAAATGTGTTATAAATAAAGTCAAATGGTTGTAAAAATGTTTATAAACTTAGTTAAAGTTTATGAAATGTGTCATAAATAATTTGAAAAGTAAAAGTTAAAACTAATTGGATAAACAAATATGAACTAAATGAAATAATTATAACTAAAGTCATGATCCGTAAATTGTTTATGAATTAAATGGATGTTGCAAGAAATGGTTAAAATTAAAGTTGTGGTAACTTTAAACTCCAATAATGTCTTATAAAAGAAATTAAGCCTTTATAAATTGGTTATAAACATAAGGAAATTTCTTTCGAAATGATTCGCAAATAAATGCAGTATTAAATGAGAAATACTATATGTGAAAATGAATGTGATTTAAAATGAAGCGAGGTGTAGTAATGCTATTTATTAATGATTTTGTCACTAAATAGAGATTTTTTTAATTGATAAGAAATAAATTGTGTATAAATGAATGAGATTTATAATGTGAATCGAAAATGTAATTGTGATGAAACAAATTGGAATAAATACGTAAGTTATACGTATATTGTTTTATTTGCATAATTCATTTGATCCAGATTTGAGTACATAAGTTCGAGGTGAATTACACAATTTCGTGTTAGGATTTTTCATTCAATTCTTAGTGGCGAATATTTGACATTGATTTTTTCAGATTCTAAAATTCTCTATCATAGTATATGGCTATGCAAGGAGAACGATGGTTTCTAGTCAAGAAACCTTATCAAAGTTTGCAATAGGAAAGTCGAATGAACAATATTAGTTCGAAAGTGAAACTATGTGATCGAGCGAGCGATCGAATGTAATATTGCGTGATGATGAATATGTACATCTTATGTTCAAATATAATTGATATGCTTTGACATTGAAAATGAAAGTTGGTTCGGATATCCTTTGTAATCTAAATTGGAAATTTTTTTATGCAAACCTACTATAAATTCAAAACCATTTTACAAAACCTCTTTTATTTTATTTACAAAACTATTTTTTATTTTATCTTATATACAAAAACTATTTAACAAAATATTTGATATACAAAATTATTTTAGATTCAAAACTATTCTAAATTCAAAACCTTTTATAAAGCAAATATGTTCAATCCCATATGGCTTTCTATGCAGCGTGATTGATTTTGGAAAAAATCTTGATTCTCATATAAGATGGACTTTATATATAAGTATAAGGTGATTTTGAAGACTATTGATTTTGGAAGGTATTTAATCTGAAGAGATAAATCTTATATACAATGAAATTTATATAAGAATGATTTGATATATTCGAGACTATTGATTTTGGAAAGTATTCGATCTGAAATGAAATCTTGTATATAATAGAATTTATATAAGTGTGATATTTGAAGTTAAGATTTTGAAAGAGTACTATAAATGGTATGATATACTTTAAAGTAAAAAGTACAGAGAAGTACCCTCCGTGAAGAAGTATAGCATGATATGCTTAGGCCTAGAAGGACTTGGGGAATCCAGGAATGGATTCGACCAAAAAACCCTAATATATACTTGGGTGAATTCCGAAATGGATTCGAACCGATATGGTTGTCCGGACTTAAACTCACGAGTTCTTCGATTTTTTTTATAATAGATGGTTCTTTTGTTTACCCAATGGAGGCGCTTTCAATCCTGGGATCTATTGTTTATGGATCTTCCAGGAAGGAAGTGCATCCATTGCGTAAATCATTGAACCAGCAGCGTATCACTCCAATAGGGGTCGATGGTCCCTTGTTTACGAAATGGCTATGATATTTTTATGAAATCCGGAAGATGAAAGGATCTTCTGGAAAGTTTTATGTCCATTGCGTAAATACTAGATCAGCACGGTCCACTGCTATCGTAACATCATCATTTGACATAAGATTTTGAGCGGTACTTTTCATATTTGTTTTAAGTATTTTCATTGGGTGTTGAATTACTTCTACAAAGTACTTGAAGATTTCTAGTCTTGCGTCTGATCAACATACGATCAAAGTCTGTAAGAACGAGGATAAACTTGTTAAAACATGGAGTAATAAAGGTATTTTGATAAAAGTATTATATAAAGGACATTTTGATTATTTTTCACTTTCTTTTCTAAATATATTAAAATGTTTAAAATATTGTTTTTTTATGTACAACATGGTTTAATAGTAAAGTATTACTATTATAAAAATTGTGAGAAGTTATTAATTAAATAAATTGTATTTAAAATTAATGATTATTGATTTATCAATGACGTTTGAAAACTATTTTGAGATTTAAAACTAATAAAATTTATAAATAATGGACTTAAGGTTTCCAATAACTCGTTTTTGAACATAAGTAATGATGTAAATATAATTTACACATATTTATAAAGATGTTATTTAAAATGGTATTTATAAATGAAGCAAGAAATTTTACACATGATTTTTTTTGTAAAATATTAAAGTAATAAAGATGATTGATTTGCAAATGAAGTTTTCAAATGAATATTTCAAGTAAAATTTATATAAGTTTCTTTGAATGCATAATTTAGAGATATTATACAAATGGACTATATATAAAAAAATGTGTTTTACAATTTTAAAAAAAAAATGATTTAGGGAATTTATTTATAGTAATACGCTTGATAAATAAATTGGAATCGCTATTTTTGAAAGCATGGTTTGAAATATTCCCTTTTTTTCGAAGTACTAGTCGTAAATTTAAAAGTTTATTTACCATATGAATCTTGTATTAAACCGGAATGAATGTTTTTCCATGATTTGAATATTCATTTTAAAACAAGTGTGTAAAATTAATTATGAAGATATGAAATTTTATACTTTGATTTGGAAATTTAATGTAAGATTTGAGTATACTATTAGTTTCAGTTTAATAATCTTGGGTTTATACTTATTTTAAAATTACGAGTCTAATAAATTATCAAATTTAAAGAAGTTTATTTTTAAAACTTATTATAATGTTTTGATATAAATTTCTAACATTTTTTTAAACTTTTTGTAAAATCCTTGCATAATGCTATGTGGATGTTTTAATATATCTTATATTTTTACTAAGTGAATGATGTTGAATGTTTAACTGGATTTTTTTATATTGAAGTATTTCTTGTCTCTTTAAGGGCGAATACCAAAAACTTAAATTTTATTCGATAACCTAATTAAGTTATAAACTTAAGTAAGGCAGTAGAAACTTAAATAATATTTTATGAAATGATTAATTAATGACTTAAATCTTTAATGGAAAAAAAATTATGTAAGTGATTGTTCTTTATATAAATAAATGAATGAAAAATAAATGATGAAGAAGAAAAACCAGTCAAATAAACTTAAATAATATTAAAAATCCTATGAGTTTGGCTTATGGGATGTTTGGGGAACGATATGTTAAATTGTCTGAGGCTATATGAGTAATCTATCAAGTAATTACCAAAGGCTGTTGAGCGTAATGTACACTTGGTAGTTTATTTAGCGCTCCTGGACGACGAAAAGTGTCTGAACCTGAACAAACCATGAGTTTGGTTGCTATGGATGTTTGATAGTTTCCTTTGTTGCATATAATGGTAGAACTTCTTTTGTTTGCATATGATTATTATATATATATTGTATGTTGCTTGCACTATTAATTGAAACAACTAATATATAATATTTTACATAATTTTAACTCTTTTGGATTATATAAGTAAAATACAAGTTTATGGAAGCAATGGCTATTGTTTTTTGTTTCACAAATTAAGTTGTTTGCCCAACAAATATGTATGTTTTCGGATTACGGTTTTGCAACGATATTTTAATTGTTTTTCCATATTTTGGATGTCTTATTTTTGGAATATGATGTATATATATTGAAATTATTGATATTATTATTCCGGACCTATCCGTACAGAAGAGACTCTGTCGAAATTTTCGAAAATTTAGGACTTATAAAAAAAATTGAAAGTGAAAAATTTTTCAAACTTTTATTAAACTCGAATATGAAAGATTTAATTGTTTAAAAATTGATATATTTTATCTAAAATACTTAATTATGTAAGTTTAAAGTGTTTAGAAATCGATTAATCTAAGGAAAAAAATATTAATTTTTTATCCCTTTGTTCCTTTTCGAGGACGAAAAGATTTTATTATTGGAGAATGTAACAACCCATAAATTTTGATAGTTAAAACTATTAAATTAAATAAGATTTTAAAATTTAATATTATGAGAAATTAAATTTATGATTTATTATTGAGGAAATAATAGAATATGATTTAATATGTTGTTTGAATGCTATTGATAACTATTTAATGTAATTTCAATCAATTGTAATAAATTTTAGGTTAATTTGGTTATAATTGTAAATAATGAAATAAATTAAATGATGTGTGTAATGGTGAAATTGTATGTAATTGATTGAAATTGGTTAATATAGAATATGAAATCACTTATGTGATAAGTAGTTATAATCGTTGTTTGTAAAAAAATAAATTTATAAATGTGATAAAATTACTTAAAAGTAACAATTTTTTATTTATCATCTCATTATTTAATGTGTTTGGAATTAATTTAGAAATTAACAAAAATTTATATAATTAATTATTGTAGTTAATATGGTAAAAGATGTTAACGGTAAAATAATGAATGTAATAAAATATAAACTTATGTTAAGAAAATTCATAGGGTATTGTTGATTGAATAATAAGGATGAAACAAAGTTTGAATGTAATTGGATAAGAATTGGATGCGTAGTTAATGCATGAGTTGGATAATAAAGGAAATTATAAGCGACGATAAAATGCATATTTATTTAAGGAAATAAAATGCGTGATTTAAATGGTAACATACCAAATTGATTTTAAATAACGGAATGAGGTAAAACAATTATTTGGTAAGTGATGGTTGTCTTTTGTTAATGCAATGAACATTACAACGGTTTAATTACAACGGTTTAATAACAACAATAGAAGTTACAAATATGTTAGTAACAATAAATTGAAAATTTATAACCACCGTTTAATTTGAAATATATATATATATATATATATATATATATATATTGAATTGATTGGCATTTAACCTTCTAAATATGATAGGAGGAAACAAATTAACATTGCATTAATTGATATTACATCTTTTAATTAAGATAAAGTGTAATGACCCACAACTTTTAACAACTTTGAAATGAAAGTATTTTAAATTTAAATAAAAAATTAAATTTGAAAAAACATTTGAATTTGTGACGTTGAGTGTTTTATTTGACCAATTTTAATAGAATAAGGTTTCTTTGTGAAATTTTAAATTTTGGTCAAACTTAGTCAAAGTTTGATTTTTGCTTGGAAATTTAAAATTTTATTGTTTTTATATGATACTAAACTGAATTCTAATCTCCTCTCCATTTTTCGTTTTGTAAAATCAAATTCTTATTGCTCTAGAAATATAAATTACGGTGAAAAATTAACAAAAATTTGTAGTGTATATTTGTGCTTTTGGCTAAGTCTTATTGAGTTTGTTTGGTCTAATGGGCTCCTTAGTAAACCAAAAGACCCTAGGAACCCTAAGCGACTTTGAACCATCCCTTTTTCCGCACATTGATCTTCTGTTTCCTATCTGATCATAAAAGTACATATAAATTTTTCTCATTGAGAAACTTTCTGCGTACTCTTCTTTTTCTTCTTCCTCAAATCTAAAAAACTCCAAAACTCCAAAATCACAAATCCCAAAACTCCATCCCTCCGATCTTCAAAACCCTACCATCCACTCTCCCCTTGCCGCCGCCGTCCACCACCAATTCCGACCATCTCCTCTCTCGTCCTCTATTTTATAAAAATAAAGTAAACACAATTTGTTCGATTTGCGTTGTCGTATTTTTCTTTCTTTTGGATTGTTGCTTTGGATAAGATTGATTAGCTTTTCGTGTTTGGATTTCAACTTGGATCTATCCATTTGTGTTGTTAAAAACTCTCTAACCTCGAAAGCTGATCAATCACTCATGATTAACATTTTTATTGTAGGTAAATAAACATTGATTGAAATGTTATGAGAAATGTTTTCTTTAGATAGGAATATGTTATATATGTTGTTCCATTGAATTTGTGTTATAATATTAACTTGCAGATGTTGTTTTATATGCCACAAATAGTATGTTATGTTGATTTGGTTAATTGTCACATATACATGTTAAATATGTTACATATGATATATTAGACAATGTGTTATGTTAGAAATTTTTTTTATCTATGTCATATCGAAATATATCACATATGAAAAAAAAGTGTTAGGTTAATAAATCATATGTTGCACATGTTATGTTAATAATATGTCACCTATGCTATGTGAAAATAATGCGTTATGTTTGGGAAAATGATATGCCATGTTAGAATTTGAAATATTCACTTGTACTATTTATGATATGCGACACATGTGATATGTTAGTTATGAATGTGTATATATTAAATTGTTAGTTATGTATGCATGTTGGTCGTTGACATGTTGTGTTATTTATGTTATTATTGTTCTCACGCTCCAAGTTCCCTGATAGTTAGCAAAATCACTTTGGATTGAAATGATATATACCTGATATAAAACCACTTTGGGTTTAAATAAATTGATTTAGAAATAAAAGTGGAATATTTTAAGTTTAAATTTATGGTTAAACTTGAGATTATGAAATTGAAACTGAAATTAAATTGATTTAATGAAAGTTTTAATTGGATTTCTAGATTTAAACTTGTTTTTTGATTTTAACTTAATAGCTTTAAGTGAAAATTTGAAATTTGAAGTTGAATTTAGTGATGAATCGATTCGAAACAAACATGAAAGTCAGTATTTGAACTGAACCGATTTATAATGTGAAAATGATGTTTATTTAAACCTAAGTATTTCACTTATTGAGTTATATGTACATTTCACTTGAGTCGACTTACTTACATAAGAATGTTTGTCCTAACTCAAGTGTATTTGTTTTACTTTACACTCAGGTCATACCGAGTATTTCAATTTAACAAAGACATTTATTTCTGAAGACGAAGACGAAGACGGAGTCGAGAACCGTACCTACCACTATTATAGCAATTTTCTATTCTGCTTGAAAAAAATGTAAATTCTGATTTTGTTGATAAATAGCTTCATGAACTGTTTATGTATTTATTTTGTGTATTATACTTTATCCTTCCACTACGAGATTCTGTATTTTGTTCTTTTAAATCTTATTTCATTTGAACAATCTCATTAATAATCTGTCTTTTGAATAGTTTGGGTTAGACCTATATGGTTTATAGTTGACTTAAACTGTCCAAAAAGGCGGGTTGTTACAATCGAGCTCAGCAAGTAATCTAACTCAAACTCCATATCCAACTTTCCATTCTACGTTAATACTTCCACAGTGGAAGTCAAACAGTGACTCAGGTAAGAACCTATGAAGAGCCCTATCAGGACTATGGCCCAATTGACGAATAGTTTTAGACAAAGGCCTAAGGAATTTACCCAAACAGTTATGTTCTGAGTAGGAATATTGAGGCGTTTTACAAAGATTGAATATACGTAGGTCATATGCAGAAATTTTAGACTTACCTTTTCATCCTTATTTTATTGACTATGGAAACATCCTTGAGCGTATCCTGAGGTAATAGATCGCGTTCTCTATGACTAGAGTCCGAGTATATCATCAATTATTGGCCAACAAGCCTAACGAGTCTATTGTTGTATATGCAAGGGCACTATATATCAATGTCAACTATGAAACATAAAATCTTCAACAAAGATGCATGTAACACATGCTGCATAACTCTTGATTGAGCCTGACAACAAGAGCAGGATAATGTCTCCACCAATGCACTCTTCAAATGCATTTTAAGATAAAACAGTATAAGAAAGTTATCTGAGTCATCTTAAAGTAGTAACTTAGATTAAAAACTCGGATTAATTGCATGCACGGTATAGAAGCTTCCTAGAACATTTATTATGCAATTGTTAAAGATAAAACCCAACATTATTAGCTTTTGTATGAAATTATATTTTTTCATAATAGGGAAAAATAACAAGCTTATAAATGAAAATTGGGTACGTTACATTTCGTTCCTCCTGCCTTTTAGCATTGCTCATGGTACAAATGTTGGCATAGGGAGCATTTTGATCTACATGGCTTATTATCTACTCGGTATAATTGTGTACAGACGCATATGTAACATTCTCTAAAGGATCGTACATATTGGAATATAAGAAGACTGGCTCATGTAGACAAGCCACTGTGTCTTTTTAAAGTATTGCATTCAAATAAGCTAAATTGTCGCTTTTCCATCCAATTGTAACAACAACAATAAGAATTAAGCCATTATTCCCAAATAAGTTGGAGTCCACTAGATATGGAACTTAAAACTAAATGACAAAGTCAATTTAAAAGTAATAATAATAACAATATTCAAATTAAATATATATATATACATTAAAGTAAAATAATTAAACAAATAATAATAATAAATAAAATAAAATAAAATAAAAATAAAAACAAACAAAGAAATTTGAAAATAATAATAATAATACTAATATTAATAATGGTACTAATAGTAATAGGGGCTGAAGACCAAACACTACGTATTTGGTTCGTATTCATTAGTCCAATAATCTAAAACTGATAACGCTACCTCTAAACTAACCCTCAGTAAGAAACTCCTAGCTCATGGTTTTGGTACTTGGATCATTAACTTCCATGCACTCATATCCAACACTAGCACTACAAGAAAATTGCGGTTTACCTACGCCAAAATGGCGTAGGCGGGGCGTAGGTAAATGCATTAACTACGTAACCCCTACGCCAGTTCTGGCGTGGGTAAAACCTGCGTAGGTAATAAAATACCTACGCTTTACCTACGTCATCCGTTGGATTGTTTCTTACGACTTTCGTACGCCATAATTTTCCAACGCCTTCCCCATGCCATGTTGTACCTACGGTTTTGTTACGACATTTTTACTTCTTTAAGCACTCACGACGTTCCTACGTCATTCGTTTACATACGTCTTCCCTACGCCTAGTTTTCCTACGCTTTTCTTATGTCATTCTTATATATTACGTTTCCTACGTCTTTTCTACGTCATTCATTTATCCATGGTTTACCTACGCCTATGTTTTTAATGTTTTTCCTACGCCATGCACACGACTTTTTACTACATCAATATTCCATTTACCTACGCCTTCCCTACGTCTTATCTGAAGCAAATTTGATATATTACTATTGAATTTCATTTCACCACATTAAATAGAAACTAAAATCAACTTATTTTATATATATACACATTCAAACAAAAAGATTAACATCAAAACATTCATCTTTAATTCAAAAAATAAATATCTCATTCATATTATAAAGTCAAACAATATTAATCAAGTTCATATATGTTAAAATAATACGATAATATGTTCATGATACATGACATCATACAGATACCATTAAGAAAGTTTTCAATACCGCATCCCTCACGACGATCATTCGGCTCTCCATCAAATCGCTGTCGAAGCATCTCGGTGAGTTGTCCATACTGCATCTTCAGCATTTGAATCTCCCCTTCTTGACGCTCCACCTTTTCCTCTAGTTTGGCTCTAACCTGTGCTTCTCCCTTATTGATGCTATAAGTGGCGTCTTTGTATTTTTGCATTTTATCAAATATTGCATCATTTTCTACATTTTAAACTAATTAAAATAATGTTTTGTTGAAAGTTTAAATACTTACTCCAGGGATATTGCCATAATATGGCCTACGGTGCTTTCTTTTAGCTATAGCGCCGGTAAGCTTGTCGAATACTTCTTCCTCGACTTCATATGAAATTACTGTGCCTTGAATTTTCAATTCTTCGATTCTAGCTTGATATTGTGCCTGTATTTGTAATTTTTCAAATAAATTTTGATTGATTTATTTGTTCTAAAACAATAGTCACTTTACCCTGCTCAGAGTTGGACCTTGAGAAAATGATGCAGATAGTAATTCATATTTTATATCTTCTTTGAGACCACCAACAAATCGATCTAACAAATATGTATGTGGTAGGTTATCAAGAAGACTTAAGATCTGTTCAAATCTACTCGAGTATTCTCTCACAGAAGTAGTTTGTTTAATGGATGATAAAGCCTCAAATGGTCTCTGAAAATCAACTGTACTAAATATATATGTGGTATAGATCCATTACCTCTTGAGGGAGCAGATCCTAAAATACCAGTAGAATAGGAATTTTGATTAAAAGAACCTGGTATCTGATATGCTTATATTATTTAATTTTTCGTTTCCATCTGAAAATTGGATTGACTAGCCACACAGGGATTGGGAGAGATGTCCCACCAAACCAGGCTTAGCTAGAGCATGATTGTCCCCTCAACCACTCTTTAGTACGTAGTTGTTCTTTCAACCTCACCCGAATTGAGCATAAGGTATGCAACCATGCTCAACCATCGTGAGGGTGGCAAAATCCAGTTTGCTTCCTATTTTTTACTGCAACTTGCCATCATTTCATAAAATTAATTCAGATTATTATTAAGAATGTGATCAACTTTGATCAAATTCCACACTGCCTTCCCAAATGAAGAAAATGACTGTGTTTTGTAATTAAAGGATGAAGAAGAAGGGTAAAGAAGAGAAGAAAATGACTGTGTTTTGTAATCATCACCACCATTCTCCAACCACTGCTACACTTCATAGCAGCAAGCAAATACCCCCACTTACATCAAAACAACACTTCCAAGCAACTATTCCTCCTCCTCACATCCAACCAACAGTTCAGTGCACATACAAACTTCTGCAAACATCAACTTGCTGCCTCCTATACATTTCCTTCAACTTTTCTCCTTACTTCATCACAACATCCATTCCCAATACATACAACTCTGCTATTTCATCATCAACAACACTTCATCCCCCAAACAACTGCTCCTCTGCATCTTCTTCAGATTTGCACTTCAAACATAAACAATGCAAACTACCGCTCCCTCAATCTACATACATACAACATCTCCTTTAACCAATTCATCTCTGTTCAACCATCTGTGACGACCCGGAATTTTGAGCAATATCAATTTAATAATCTTTGATAATAATTAAATTGATTTGATCATTTACATTATAAATTGACAAGTTAAATTTATTTTAAAGATTAATAATAATAATTTGTTAATATCTATTAATATTTTTCTTTGCAATATGATTAGGTAAGATAAATTCTTTTGAAAATTTATAATAATTTGATTTGGAATATTTATTTTGGTAAATAAGAAGTTTTTAATGTAATAAAACTTTATATTCAAATTGTAATATATATAAATGTATATATTGTGATTTGAGATTTGTTTTAAAATTTAATATGGTTATTTTCAAATTTAATGTTAGAATGTTTCTATTTGAAATGTATACATATATTTGTATATATATTTGAAATAGGAAAATTGTTAATTTGAATTTAATAAGAGTTTTCAAACTTTAATATATTTAGTTTTGAAATTTGAAATGATAATTTGATTTAATGTCTTTGAAATGATATTTGAAATTTAAATTTTAAATAATAAAGTTAATTTCTTATTTTATAAACATATATTTTAGCTTTTGTTTTTAATAAGATAAAATTGTTTTAAAAATTTATATAAGGAGTTAAACTAAGTTTCTCAATTTATGAACAAATGATAAAATTAAATTGATTAAAATACAAGTTATTTAAAAATGCCTATATGAATTTGTTTTTAAGATAATGAAAGCCTAAAGTTTATTTTTATAAGATGGAAGCATTTTATAATTTTCTAACATTACATAGATGTATGTATGTAGCTTAAATAGATCATTAATAAGGAAATAACATTTAAAATATTAATTAAATATTAAAAACATTTGTTAAACATTAATTTAACAATAATAACACTTATAAAAACACTTGTAAACATTATAGGATATGTAAGGACATTTGTAAATAACAGAGCATAGGTGTAAGGAAATTAGATCATACAAGGGACAAGTGGCAACTCTATTGATAACTTAATTTAAAATTAAAAATTTGTAAAATATGAAGAAGGAATTTACTTTTAATTTTCAGCTAAGAAATCACTTTCTTCTTTCAAACAAAAATACAAATCTGAAAATATGAAAACAAGAAGCAGGAAGTTAATTCTGGAATTCAATCTGTGAAACTTGGAAAATTCAAATCAGAGGCTAATGCAAGTTCATCTTCAAGAACAATCAGTAATCAAGCATCAGGATGTAAAACACATGCAAATATGGAGCATCAGCAGATTAAAATTCAAACATGCAGATGAATTCAAAAGCCTGGAACAACTTCTGTTTTCTGGAAAATTTTCAGGTGAGTAAATGCAGATTTTTAAAAACAGATTTAAAAGTGGTATTAATTTGTTTATATGAATGAATAATATAATGTTATTTGAAAGAATTTAAATTGTATTGGATGCATGTTTGATTCATGATTTTTGAATGGCTGTATATTGATGCCTAGTGTCTGTAAAAGAACAGGTTTTAAATTTTATAAATAAAATTCAATAACGTGTTCTTGAATTCGAATTCGAACTTGGATTGTAAATAGAAGTTGTTTGAATTTAAGTAAACTATCATCTAGAAACAATTACCAGTTTTTAAAGTGAATAAATGATTCTAAATACTTGAATTTACAGTAAAATATAAATTTGGGTCAGAAATTCATGAATTCAATTTTTAATTTTGGATTCATAATTGAATTGCAAATGGAAAATGATGATTTTTAGTACTTGAATCACAATTTTTAATATGGGAATTAGTGAGCATTTTGGGATTTACTGATTTGGGGTTTTAGGCCAAATCATGGCAACCCTCGGTGAATTGAGTCTTTTCGTTGATCATGAAGGTGAAGGGGGCTCCAGTGTTCATGTGAAAAATGCTTCATGAATTTTTAACTGAGTGGGATGGCCGATAATCGAGGAGTTAGGGTTTATTTACCTGTTTTTGGCCGATGTGTTCATCGTGGTTTCACGGTGTCGTGGGGATACCGGAGGTTGTCGCGAGCATTGCCGAAGGTCCAGAGGATTGTGGGGAAGCTACGGTGGTGGTGACGTGGTCTCCGGTGAGGGGGATGGCCGGCGGTGGTTGGATTTGAGGTTGGGACTTTCGAACGGTTTTGGGTTCGAAGGTCATTTTTTTCGATTCTCATTCGAATTGATGTTCTGGGTGGTGCGATGGGTAATGGGGGTTGAGTGCGACTTGTGGGTAGCCGGCGTGGAGTTCGCCAGCGACCATCGGCGTCGTGCACGTTTACGTGCACGTTCGTGTATTTCTGTTTTGGGGTTCTGGAGAGAAGAAGATGGAGGCCCGAAGATTGCATCGTGTTTTGTTGTATGGGACTCGAAGCAGGAAGAAAGGTGGAGAGCTCGGGGGGTTGCTTGTTTTACTTGGGGAAGACTCGGGTTTGGATGGGGATTTGCTTGGGTTTTGTCGCGTGTAATTCTGTGTTTACTCGAGTATGTTGGGTAGGATTATGTTTGGGTGCAAACAGTTATAAAAGTTTTAAAAATTAACAGAAAGGTTTTTATAAAGTTTTTAAAACAAGAGTTAAACAAGTTTGTTTATAAAACTAAATTGTTTTAAAGTTGGTTAAACAAAGTTATATATATATATATATATATAAAATATGGAAGTTTAAAATAAAATTAGTGTAATTTTGAATTAAGTTGTATTAGCTTTTATTTAGTAACTATGGAAAGTTTTAAAGATTTAAAAAGGTTTAATTTGAATATTTAAATTTTTTTAATCATAGTTGACTTTTAAAATAATTTATTTTTAAATAAGGATTAATGGTTAAAGTTTAGAAATCAATTATAATTTAAGAAATTATAAGTTTTGATTATTTAAAGATAATTAAATTTGTAAAGATAATTGAGATAATTAAATCATTTTTAATTATCAAGTTTTATTTGTTAATAAATGATTTAATTAAGATGATGATTTTCTTAATTAATAGTCTTTATAATATTAGAAATTAAGGAATCATTTAATTAATTAAAATGATTAAGTTAAATAAGTAAATTAATTAATTAGTGATTAATTAAGATAATCACTTATGAGTTAATTTAATATAATTTCTTGGTGAAGTAATTAAGTGGTTAATTACTAAAGGTAATAAATAAAGGATAATTACTTTATTACAAGTAATTAAGTAATGTGATTAAGAGTTAATCACTTTAGTTATTAATTAAAGAATTAATTAATAATTAGTTAAAGGTTTAAATTATTTGATTAATGATTAATTAATAAAAGGATTAAGAGTAATTAATTAAGTAATTAATTAATTAATTAAGAAGAAATTTAATTAATGAAGTAATCATTAATTAATGAAAATGATTAATTAATTATTAATTAATAATTTAAGAATAATTAGTTTATAATTAAGTTTTAATTACTAAATGTAATTAAAGTAATTAATCAAAGGTGATTAATTAAAGTAATTAATCAAGTATGATTAATTAAAAGTGATTAATCAAGTATTTAATTAAAAGTAAATTAATCAAAGTGATTAATTAAAAGTGATTAATCAGGTGTAATTAATTGAAGGTAATTAAGGAATAATTATCAAGATAATTAAAGAATAATTAATCAAGGTTGATTAATTTAGAAGGAAATTGAGAGGTAATTACTTAGTATAATTTGGAGTAATTAATCATGATGATTAATTAATATGGTAATTAAGTGATAATTAATCAGGGAAGATTAATTGAGATGGATAATTAAGTGATGTTAATTAATTAATTTGTAATTAATTAATGAATAAGTAAGCTGGATTAAAGATAATCCAAGTGTTTAAGTAAGGATTAATTTAATTTAAGGATTAATTAAGTTAATCAAGTTTGAATCAAACTTGTTTATGAATGATTAATGATTGGATGATATATATCATTGGATGAGTTAATGATATTGGTTGTTGTTGGATGACATTGATTGATGGGTGATGATGTGAATATGCTATAGCTGATTGTGATATATATGCTGCTTTGTGATATGTATAGATGCATGTGATAATAGATGCTTATCTATCTGTGTAATATGGTACATCCATTTATGTTAAGTGATATTTCTAAATATCTATTGTTTAAATCCCTTAAGAATAACTTGGACATTAAAATTGCGTTTGGTTTCGATAAGACCGGGATCGGGTTTCCATATTTGGATATCCGAAAACCACATCGATTCCAATTAAACATTAGGTCGTTAATCCAAGTGGAGCAAGTGAAGACTCGAGGTGTAAGGGCTATACGTCAGTATAACTCTGTGGGTGATTCCGTAATGAGTTTGACGGAATAATGCTTATAGATTTAAGATGGAGATTTAGAGTGCAAGGGCTATGGTCGTTGACTCTGAGGGTGATTCCAAAATGAGTGCAACGAGATAGTGCCTTCGGTTTCGTTCGAACCCAGAACGGATTTGTATGGATTGAATGCTTTCACCACATCGTCAGGTGGACGATGAGCATTCTAAGATAAATGTGTCCTATAAAGGTAATCGCAGCCTCAAGCCTCATCAACCGAGAATGGCTAAAACAGGGGAGGTGCAGCAAGGCTTCGTGGGTCGCTCCCACTGGAAAGCGAGATACATCCCTGTCTAGATGTCCCTTTTTTTGGCTTTGTGGGTAGTTGGAACTGCAGCCAACTGCGGGGTGGTCTTGTTCGGGACTGTTCAGTAAGGAATGGTCTCGGCCTTGTATTGCAGGGGAGTGGGAGTACTCGTCGGTACGGTGATTTAGGCCACGTACTGTGACGGGCGGTACCCCAGTAGCCTTGCCATTGATGGAATCCAAAATCCAATAAGTGCCTGTACGGTTTTGATTGTGCCCAACTATGTTGGAACGTGAGATGTAAGCATTCCAGCTATTTTTGTATTTTATTTTGAAAACCCTAGACACTATTATAATATCACTGGATTTCCTATCAAATGTTTTGGTTAGCGTAAGGTAAAAACTTTTCCATGTTTATGTGTGGGAAGTCTTACGTGATACCTTTTCTTTCCAAAGGATTTTCTAAAGTTAAGCAATTTTAAACCGTTTACTCACACCAGACCCCTGTCTGACCCGAGTGTTTATTTTCTGTTTTATTAAACTCTTGGGTACTCATATTATATATGAGTAGTCAAGTGATTCAGGTTTTCTCTTGACGAAATCTGGAGGAGCTTTGGAGCAGGAGGCTTCAGCGTGTAGATATATAGTTAGAGTTTCCGCTGTGTTGATATTCTGTATGATTGTTTTTGTATTGTATTAGACAGAAATGTTATAACTGTCTAAATTGAGATGTTTAGTTGTGTACTCTGATGTATATGATACTATGTATATGTTCTATATTATATTTAAATCGTTCCGCTGTGAGATTCTGATGTGTTGTTTTCTCTTTCTTCTCTTTCTTTTCTTCTTCTATCCCTTTCTTTCTTAATTAGTGATGCGATTTTCCAGGAGTGGAAAGTCGGGTCGCTACACCATCATACTTTAACCACACTTTAACCATCATACAACATCATCTCTGTTCAACTTAAATCCACCAAACCTACCATTGTGCATGTGCACATAACCATCCCCTTGCCTTCAACAGTGCATGCCTCCACTCTACAACACTACTCTGACCATCCCCATATACATACTGGTCTACAACACCACCTACAACTTTGATCATAAGATACGATTATCTCTCAACTTTGAACCCTTTAAAAAACAACGTTCTTGTGCTCATCTTTCACTAATGACTAAAAGATATGATTATGATAGGATGGTGATGAATTGATGTGGCGGTGATGAATGTTGTTGTTTTGTTTAATGTGAATATGAAGTTGTTTGGTTTGTAAGTGGGAAGATGAGGCCGAGACAACTTGTGTATGTAGTGGGGTGGAAGTTGCTTGTCAGAGATGTGTTTAAGTGTGCACAGGCACATGGTTGTAGGCAGAAGAGGAAATGAAGTATAGAGGGATGAAGTTCTGATATGTTGCTGTAGTTTTATGGAAGGTAGTGGTTGAAGGCAATGCGACAATGGAAGGCTGGTGGTTTGGAATGCACAGAGTAACAGTGATGAAGAAGTGTCAAATGTAAATAGAAAATAGAAAGTGTAAATGAAAAATGAGGATGAAATGTAAATTTGTACAATAGAAAATAAAATGCAAAGTAAGTTTGGAGAAATGCTTATGATTTTTAGGAAAATAAAGAGATGTATGTATATGAAGTTTTGTAGAGCAGAGATGTTTAGAATAAAGAGGAGGCAGTAATGTGTATGATGAGGCAGAGGATGGATGTGTATGAGTTAAGGCAGGGGAGATAGGCTGTGTACAAGCATAGTGCACAGTTTTGAATTGGCAGTGGCATGTTGGGTGGCAACTGTTTGTTGTAAATGATCAAACAACCCAAGTTCTTCTAGGCTATGAAATCTACATACTTTAAACTAATTAACTAAGTACATTTGCTTTAGGTGTATGCTATACGCACATATTAAACTATTAACCAGTTATTAAAACTAAGCTATAAGAATCACTTACTGCAAATTCCGTCGATGCTTCATCAATCCATCCACTAGTGGTAGATCCGCTGTCTGAAGTGACCTTGTGAGTCCTACAATACACTTCCCAAGTAGTTGGTTCCCTATTAAGTTCATCGATCTAGAAAATAAAGATAAAACGTGATAAGCTGATGTAAACTAACGTTAAAACAAGATTTTAGAGATCAAACCAAATAGTTTCGATAATCCACAAAGGATCTCAAACCACCACAATGTCGCTTTTGGTTTTGAGCCCTAAAGTTTGCAGCCTTTTCTGCCTGAGATTTTACTTCAGAAAGCTCCCAATATGTCAAAAACTGCTCATATATCTTCTGGGGTAGGTTCGGATGCTTCTTCCCTGACTCTTTCATACTGTGAATCCAGTCCCGATACTTCAAACTTGCTTTTCTATTCCATATTTGCTTCACAATTGCAGGTGAAGCATCATATGTCCATTGAAATGACTCACGTACATGTAGTGGAAAATGTAATGACCAAAAAATAAGATTTAACACAAATACACTAATATTATTTTACCAGAAACTCCTGAAACATCACTTTCTTAACATCATCGGGTATACTTTTAAAATTGGGCCAAAAATCGTTAACCCGTGCTAACAAACCGACTCGAATGGCACAAGATGTAGCCCTGGAAGCGAATTCATATCTGAAACACATAAATGTAAAGCATGAATATACATTACTCAAACTGTTTGTATGAGATATATCATTCAAGCACGATAGTGGTTTTTGACAATGGATACAATTCGATAGTGTCTAGGAAAACAATTTATGTTCTTAGCTAGCTTATTTCAAATTAGTCAAAGTAAATTAAACAGAGTTATAGTCATGTTAAAGCAAAAGAATAATTTATTGAATGCTAAACTGTACAATTTTTTTTACTTATAATGACATCATTTAATTAATTACCCCAAAACATGGCTTGCTTAGGAAGTAACAATCGACTTTTATTCTAACATTTGATCATTACCACATACGGAATAACATACATAATTAGTAAGCAAATGACTAAAGTTCTCCTCCATTATTTATTTTGAAAGAATTCTTACCCAACATTGGCTTGCCAGAAAACTCCGACCCTTGTTACGGAGGAGGAGTCCGACACGGCTGCATTAGTCGATGGATTGGCAGCATCAACTTCAAGGGAAGTAGGATGAACAACGGGAGACATGATATGCTGCTCTGCTGACTGTGATCCTGATCCATCTTGACCACTAGGAGATGCACTAGGTTGTATTGCGGCAGATGTGTTGTTGCCAGAAAGACATAGAGCAGCTCGTTTCATGGAACGACGACGATGATGATCAGCTCGAGTAGACATATCTGTTAAATGCAATTACTATAACATAGAGAAATACATATGATTTGAAGAATTAAATATACAACAAACCAATTAAAACAACGTGAACTGAAGACTAAATACCCAAAGATACCTAAGCGTACAAGAGTGATTTGAAGTAAAAATTCATACTAGTAGAAAAATCAAACAGTATATTAATGAAAGCATCCAACCAATCAACATTATCATCATAACTTCCATTATTTACACTATCATATTCATATTCACATTCATCAACTTCGACATCTTCATCAACTTCAATATCATTTTCATCAGCTTCGATATCATAATCAACTTCAACGTCATCGTCAACCTCTACTCCATTAAATACTTCATTATGAAGTGGTCCGATGTCGTCAATGTCTTCAGTGATTTGCAGTAGTCCGTTATGGTCCAAATCATTCTGATATGATTGATCTTCGCTCACGATCATGTTCGAATTGAATGACCATCTTGGCTTTGTTTTAACGACAGCCCACCAATCCGCTTTATTGTTGTTCATAGCAGGATAGGGTACATAACAAACTTGAGTCGCTTGCATCGCTAACACAAATGGATCATAGCCTTGGTATCGTCTTTTGTGATTTATTTCAACAAGTGGATAATCTTTATGTGCACGATGTATTCTACATCTTTTCTATTGTCGAACCATTCACATTTGAACAAAAAGGTTTTAAGCTCCGGTGCCATCGAGTAAGTAAGTTCAATTATTTCCTATAACATGCCATAATAATCTTCTAGATCATCATCCCCGTTGCCTCCTTTAACACACACCCCACTGTTGTAAGTTGTTTTATTTGCTCCAAATTCAGTTGTGTGAAATTTATAGCCGTTAACGTACATAATTGGACATTTTCTATACTTCATCATAGGACCAAATGCAAGTTTTGCATAACAAACATCAGTGATTCCATTATCATCAACCTATTAATAAATTCACATACATTATAATACTATATAGATTTACGATATAAAACGCGATTAATATATAATAAATCATGCTCACATATTTCATAAACCATTTCTCAAATCCTTTACTGGGCTCTACATCAGGATTTGCTTCTTCAAATTGACTGTTGGACGATTAAAATTACCAAGAAAAATTTATAATATAAAACATAAATCATTTTAATTGATTGAAGTTGTGTTACATACCAAATAAGATTTGACAGCTCTTCACAATTGAGATTCACGGTTGATTTAGCTAAAGTAAAATCTTTAATTGTCTGAAAACCTCCACCTTTCCATTTACCGTATGGACGTCCCCTTTTCTGAAAGATGGATAGAGATATATCAGATGAATCATCCATATCATCCTCGTTACGGTGGCCACTGTTAGAAATCTTGATATGGTCTTCAAAATAGTAATTGAAAAATGTGGATGCTTCTTCAGTAATGTATGCTTTACCAATTGAACCTTCAACGCGTGCTTTTTGTTTCACCTTTTTTTTAAGATGACCAAGATACCTTAATATGAATACATGAAATATTAAATATAACATTTTCATAATGATATGATGAAAATATGAAGAAAAAAAGTCCACCTTAGTTATATATATATATATATATATATATATATATATATACACACACACACCTCTCGGAATGATACATCCATCCATATTGTACCGGTCCTCGCGTTAAAGCTTCAGTTGGTAGATGTACATGTAGATGTTCCATGCTATTAAAAACTCCAGGAGGAAATATTTTTTCCAATTTACACAAAAACTTCGGTACATCCTTCTCTAGTTTCTCCAAATGAGCTTTAATAAGAGTAGTCGAGCACAAATCTTTGTACATTAAGCTAAGCTCAGTTATGGGCAACCAAACCTTTTGTGGTAATAGCTCCTTGAAAACTATCGGAAATAGAGTCTCAAGAAATACATGACAATCATGACTCTTCATTTCCGATAGTTGAAGGTCCTTCATGTCAACACATCGTTTCATATTAGAAGCAATTCCATCTGGTAACTTCAAATTTTCTACCTACTCTAATACTTTTTTACGACGAATATTTTCCAACTCATAACAAGCTAAACGTTTGAAATTTGGACGTTCACTATCAATTTTTAGTTCAGGACGATTACAGTAGAATGCAATATCCTTCCTTGACTTCAAATCATCTTTTGTTTTTCCATTAACATTCATAATTGTGTTAAAGTAGTTCTCAAACACGTTTTTCTCATTATGGATTACGTCCATATTGTGCCGAAGTTTCAGATTCTTCCAATATGGTAACTCCCACAATATACTTTGTTTGCACCAATTATGAATTTGTCCTTTACCAGGGATTTTTGGCTCTCTTCCTATCTCATGTATTTTAGGACAATCTTGCACGATCTCATACACTCGTTTACTACTCAGAATGTCAGGTGGCTCTAAAGTAATAGTTGTATTTTCCCTGAAGTTTTTCTTATCAAATCTAAAACGATCATTTGGATGCAAAAAACGACGATGACGATCCCACCAACATCGTTTTCCACCATATTTTAATCGAAAGGATTCTGTCGAATCCATACAGATAAGACAAGCGAACTTGCCGCTAGTACTCCAACCAGAAAGCATCCCATATGCTGGAAAATCACTTATTGTCCATAATAAAGAAGCAAACATTTTGAAATTTTTTTCCTTGACACGTCGTAAGTAACAACGCCATCTATCCATATTTTTTTTAGCTCATTAACTAAAGGTTGCAAATATACATCTATTCCCTTTTTGGGATTCTTTGGTCTAGGAACAATCAGAGTTAAAAACATGTATGAATTCTTCATACACATCCATGGAGGTAAATTATAAGGTGTTATAATAACTGGCCATGTCGAATAAGGTTTTCCGAACGAAGTAAAAGGCACGAAACCATCCGTACACAAACCAAGTCGGACATTTCGTGATTCTTTAGCAAAATCGGGATAAACTTTATCAAAATGTTTCCATCCCTCGCCATCAGAAGGATGACATAAAATCCCTTCCTCTCGTTGTTGTTCATTGTTCCATCGCATGTGTTTTGCAGTAGCACAAGATGCATACAACCTTTGTAATCTGGGTGCAAGCGGAAAATAATGCATATGAGTGAAAGGTACACCTTTTCCATTGGTTTTTGTAGACTTATATCTTTTTTTATTGCAGAATTTACAATTCGTAAGGTTTTTATCTTCCTTTCAATATATCATGCATCCACGTGGGCCCCAATTTTTTCATACGGCAAACCAAATGCAGATACTTCCTTTTTGAATGAATACCAATTACATGCCAACACATTGTCAGGTGGAAACATTTCTTTACACAGACTTAAAATCGCATTCATCATGTTTTCCGACGCATTGTATTCAGATTTTATAGTGATTAATCTAGATGTAGCCGACAAGTGTGTCAATGTACAACCTTTATAAAGCGGCTGTTTCGATGCTTCTAACAAATCAAAAAACTTTTTAGCTTCCGAGTCAAGTTCTTCTGCATCAGGTTCATCAGTCCACATACTTGGACCAGCAGCATCATGGACCATTTCTGACATTCTATCTCCCATACTATAGTCATCAAAATTAGCATCGATGATTTCGGTTGCATCTTCAACTACGACTGTCGAATCATGCTTTGTCCCCGATTCAACGTGATATCTCCACACGTAATAATTTGGCATAAAACCATAATTATGCAAATGAAAAGTTATAGTTTCATAATCTTGAAGTTTCATGCAATGACATTTCTTACACGGACATCGAATTTCTTTTATCTTTGTTTTATTACAAAACGCCACTTTTAGAAATGCTTCCACGCCGTTTCTAAAATGCAATGATATTGATCCTCTTTTCCATACAGGCTCATACATCCAAGTTCGAACTTTCATATAATCCATCTTTTACTGTATAATTAGAAATAAATTAAATTATATTTAATTTTGTTGCAATAATTAGAATATGCATTCATAATCTTGAACTTTCAATTTTCATACTAATAATATTTCTGTTAATGTAACTTCAAAATTTTACATTTTCGAGGGGATATGAAACTTCAAAACTCTATTTTATGTGATCTACAATAATAATATAGAGGCTTAAGTGCATTCATGGACGCATTGACACATTACTAATAGTAATTCTGTTAATGTAACTTCAAAACTCTATGGAAAGAGGCACGCATGGACACATTGACACATTACTAATAATAATTCTGTTAATGTAAAAGGTCACTTCGCTGAGACATTTACTGTCAAACGGGTGGAAGGATCGATTTTCGATGTTGATTATTGGAAAAATAAAAAAAAATTAAATTCAATGCTTAAAACTCCATTCAGTTTGTAATATAATGGTTGAATTTATGAGGCAGGTCTGGAGATTACATTCAGCATTAGTTATAAAATTAATACGTAAAATAGATTTGAATCTTCAACAAATAAGTAAAGACGATTATATTTTGAAACTGATCTTAAGATCATTAACTATGCATCATCCAATTAAAAATAAAAATCCTAAATCATACGCTTAAGCTAACTTTAGTAACTATGTAGACACTACGTTGCAAAACTGTTCAAATTTCACATAGTTACATTGATAATGAAATTATCAAAATTAATTTTAAATTATCAGAATTACTTTTGAATTACTTGTGATGCAGCAACTCACGTGGTATATTTGAATCATATGCAATGCTTGTACAAACCAATCTTGACAAATTAAAATTTTGTTACCCAAATTAAAATTTCCACAAAAGTTTCCTCTCAAGTGTAAATGCCTGAGCTCTAGTGAACTCCTTATAAACCATTAAATAGTCGTGCGTGTAGTCAAAGACAAATGATTCAAGCAAGATGAAAATATTTAAAGAAAGAAAACAAAATACATTCATAAAATAAATGAGACATTCAACTAGTCCAACCAAACCAAGCATAAATACTCTATATTAGTCTGTATTGACATCATATTAATATATATGATACAAGTGGGTTTAAGTTAGCTGTTTTTTCTAGACATAATAGTGCATAATTTTCCAATACTGATTGCACTTCATCATAATCCAATTTCAATACAGTCTGCAACAACCCAGAAGCTCCTCTCTGCCACACTTCACCCTTAAACAAAAACTGTCGTACACTGCCTTCACTTCTGTCATAATCATCACTACCATCTCTTCATTAGCAAATACCATCAATATCCCACTTGACCACACTGCCTCTGTTTCATTTTCTTTACATTACAGTTTACATACAAACTTCTGCATATATGCAACCAACTTCTGACTACCCATCCTCTACTTTCCATTCATATTGTGTACACACTGCACATAACAACAGTCTTACTTCGTCACATTCCCATCTCCTTTGGCGATACTTCACTCCAGACCATTGCACTTCTAATCACAATAGCCACCATTATCAGTCATCCATTTCCACCAACCGTCCATCAACACTTACCACCACTACCTTCCATTCCTCTTCAACACAAACTTCCACTGCAAAAATCAAAACTTCACCATTTTCACCAAACAACAAACAAGCAACCACCACTGTCCATCCTCCATCCGCAACAGTCATCTCCAAACATCAGAACTGCCACCACTTCCAGTCCATCTCTTACATCCCCAACTAGAATTACCAAACCCAAACTCAATTCAAATCACTCTCAACCACTCTGCCAAACCATTTTAACAACATCACCTACTGCTGTATCATACAAACCTAAACTTCTCGCTGTAAACCCGCTACATGCAAATACATTCTTAGAAACTTTCCTTCCAAGCATTGCTTTCCTCCTCCTTCACTTCACATTGAAACCAATCGGAACCGCCATCAAATTCATCACCTTCCTGCAATTTGCCTTCACCCAAACAGCCGCAACCCTCTGCTTCACTCCTCATCATAGCAGTCCATCAAACATCCACGACCTTAACACGCACTCAAATCGAAAATCCATGATCAACCGCAAGCAAACCCAAATCAAATCAAACGCAAACCCTCAATCACAATCATGACATTATCGCAATCATTCCACAAAGCCGTTGCTTTTTTTAATCATATTTTCTTTTTTTTTAATCGCAACATCATCACATTTTGATTTTTTTAATTTAGAAGAGGAGAACGGGGTTAAGATAGTGTAACTGGGTGTTTTTTTAATCGCAACATCATCGCATCTATTCAAAACCCTAAATTGTCAGGGAAAAAAGAAGAAGAAACAGCAAAATAAGAGAGAAAGGAGAAATGATTACAACTTTAATCCAATCAAAACAAATAAAAGGAGGGGAAGGAAATTTACCTGAAATTACAGAGACGAGAAACGAAAAACGATAGTAGAATTAGGTTTTTTTCGTTCTTGAGTTAAAAACTCGGGTTGGGATAATGAGAAGAAAGGTTGGGAAACATACGGTAGTTAAAGTAAAAATAAAAAACCTATTTTTGTCCTACTGCAGGCGTAGAGATGGCGTGGGAATTTTCTACGCCTTTCTTACGCCGATCTATAATTGTGGAAAATTAACAAAGGCGTGGAAATGGCGTAGGAGATTATCTATGTCTTTTCTACGATATAGTTTTGGTGTAGGAGATTTTCTACACCTTTCCTACGCCTCGATTTTTTTTACTACGTATTAAAGTTGACGTAGGAAAGGCATAGAAAACTTCCTTACGTCTTTCCTACGTCTTTCCTACGTCTTTCCTACGCCTTTACCTCTTTCTATCTGTTTCCTACGCCTTCCCTACGCCCGCCTTTTGGCGTAGGAAAGATGTCGGAAATTTTGCGTAGAAAACTGAAGTGTTTTCTAGTAGTGTTGCTCTTCGGATATATTTCAATACATCAAGTCATTTTTTATTACTTCCTCTGATGTCAACCTTGGTCAACCTCTACTTCTCATTGAGCATGCGATGTGGCCTATAATTCCAACGCGCACATGTGCATCAGAAGGGATCTATTGGAGATATCCAAAACATATTAAGCGGTGTTGGACTAGCTTCTCTTCAAATGCTGCTACTCCGAGTTTGTCACGTATATCATCATTCCTAATTCGGTCTTGTCTTGTATGACCACAACTCTATTGCAGCATATGCAACTCTGCTACACTTAACTTCTAGATGTGTTACATTTCTGTTAGCCAACATTCGACACCATACTACATCGCATGCTTAAATGTCATTCTGTAGAACTTTCCTTTAAAATTTTATGGGACTTTCTGGTCACAGAGAATGTTAGACGCTAGTCGCCATTTCACCCATCCGGCTCGAATTCTAGAACTAACATCTTCATCAATCTCACCATCACACTAAAACATTGACCCTAAATATCGAAAAGATTCCTTTTTGGACACTACTTGTCCAGCCAGAATAACATCTTCCCATCTGACTTGATACGGCCGAACTCGCAGTTCATATACTCTTCTGCTAAACCTAAAGCCCCTTTTACTTGAAACGTGTCCTTCTTCCGTTCAAATTAAATCTGATTTGTAGGTAATATTGTACCTGGTATTTTGTTGGCGGTACCTTCAAATGCTCCAATTACATCCGTTCCTCGACCTCTTCTATATCCTTTTTGCTAATTTATTTACCCGATATTGCCAAAATTAAAACATGTACTATTTGTAGCCTATAACTTTCTCGACGCAGTTAAGGCATAAGACATACCTGCAAGCATATATTTTGTTCTCCTAATATCAAACTTGGTGTTTTCATAATAAAATCTGTTCATTATGGAATACGAATTGAGGTAGATGCTTATTTTCTTCCATCGTATTACTGAGAGTGGGTTTTGATGTCACTGCAATGGTTATCCAAAAAAGGATTTTATATCATATTTTTTTCTAAAATTTTATAGCACTTAATGTAAGGTGTCGTTTAACGGCACTTGGAATAATTGGATGTATGATGCTATCCAGTTACCATTAAAAACTAAACTCCAAATTTTACAATGGTAAACGGTTATATCATTGTGCTTATAAATTATTTGAACTTAATCTAAGAAAAGGTATGCTAGAACATCGTATTATTATTGTATTCGTATATCCAATCTGGGACTGCAGTTGGTTCTTACAAAAAATTTAAAGGTCATTGCTACATCGTCCAGGCCTAAATGCAATATAATACCACCCACCACTAAATATTTGTTTTAATTTCGTTTTGTTTTCTATTCTGCCAGCAATGCTAATGCTAGCTGGCTTAGTAGTTAAAAAGAACTGTGCATGTTTGTTATAAGTATAGCAGCTACGACTTAAAATGGCTAGGCAAAGTTCATAACAAATCTTTGTCTCTCTCTATTTTTTGCTCTCTTAAATGCACTTCTTTCTCATTATCCTTTTATCTATCATTTACTCTTCCTCATTCTCACTGCAATGCACAATAATGATTATTACCGTATCACATAGCTCCCAAACTGAACTTATGGGATGATAAAAGTAATTTTGTTATTCAAATAGAATAGTAGTTGTATGCTTGTGTCAATAGTAACTTAAAGAATGAAAATATATATGCATATATTCATTTTAGTTTTTATCAGTTGAATATACTACTATATCGTATGTTAGATTTTCCATAGATCATAATTCACTTTAATTAAGTAGTAAACAAGTTAACACTAACAAACATATGGTAGTGCTTGGTTTGCATTTTTGAGTTTTTCGTTGTTTAGTTTTTACCATCGTTTTCAGTTTTCTCTTCTGAAGTATTTGTACGTAAATTAACAATGAAAAATATATAGTAGTGCTTGTTAATGAATGTAGATGGAAATTTTGGTACGATGAGGAGTATAGAGGTTTTTGGGTAGGTTGTTTCTGGAAGAAGTAGAGGTATAAACCACAAATGTGGGGTTGTGAGAAAAAAGTAGTTTAATGTGATTAAGATGAATGGTGTAGGGAGGAATTGAAAGTAAGTGAAGCAAAGGATGATAAAGCGTTTTTTTGAGTTCTAAGATGAAGATGATCGAGGAATTTACCTGAATGGTTCGTAGACTGAATTGAAAATTGGGAGGACTGACCAAGATTTTGGATTTTTGTCGCACAAACCCAAGAAAACATAACTACAATAATTATGTGTAACTGTTAATTTACTTTCTAATGTCTGTACTCGGCAATTATTCGTCATGTACAGTTTGTTTTCAATTTCCCAAATAATCTAGTAGCACACAAATCAGGACTATATTAATGTCAAAAACGAAAAAAAAGATGATCAAGGAAGATGCATTAAACAGAATACGATCAAGAACGAGAACAAATGCAACTTGATAGCAAGAGCACCAAAAGGTCAAAATGAATGGTTCTAAAAGTAACCATGTTAAAATATTTTGCTCAGTATTAACTAAAATACTCTATTTAGATGCATTTTAAGACGATGATTCTAAGAACTACATATTTAGGACATCAAAGATTTCAATGACATCAGAACTTCCATCTTATTGCTAAAGAGTGAGTTCTGATATTTGAAAATAAAAAGTGTGGTTTCAGCTCGATATTTTCTCAAAGTTCAAAGATTTCCACAACAAGGTCCCACTTTGCTCTACATCCCCATTCCATACACTTAATTATTATTATTATTTTGTCCTTTTTCTGTCCCTATATTTGGTAAATGCTTACTATAGACTCAGATGATCCATAATCAAGATTGCTAATGTCTTTAAAGGCATCATTTCAATTCACATTAATGTGAAATGTCTTTTGCATCATTATTATGCACTAAGATTTACCTATTTGTATTGAACTTCAACAGCACTTAACCTAAGGCATCGTTTATTCATTTAGAGTCTCGGACTAGGATAATTTTGTGGTTGCTTCTTACATTATGAGTAATTTGCTAAATCTCATAAAATATGTCAAATATCAAAGCTCCTAAATCGAAATTATGTGATGATCAGAGTGAATTTGTTATTCAAGTAGAATAGTTCTTTTATCAGGGCTAATTCAAAGAACAAAATAATATCAGCCTTTCATTGTTATTGTTTTTTTTATTTTTATCAACTGAATATACTACTATATCATATGTTGGTTTTTTCAAAGACTCATTATTTACTTTAATTAAGAAGAAAACAAACTGACAACAAAAAATATAAGATAGTGTTTAGTTTGCATTTTGAGTTATGTTCTGAGTTTTCACACTTGTTTTTAATTTCTGTTTTAAGGCGTTTTTAGAATTTTATGATGTTTTTTGCTTGAGTTGTTTTGAAAAATTATTTCTCGAAATGAAAGTTGAAAATATGTCCGGTTTGAAGTTTGATTTCTTATTATTTTCGTTTCGTTTTCTTTTGGATTTTTTCTTTTTAGACTATTTTCAATGATCAAGAATTTTTTAAACCAGCTTTATGATATATTTTCTCTAATGTAAATTGACATTATCAGCCTTACATCGATATATTTTTCTTGCTTCTTATTTTTCTAATATGTGATAATTTAATATATGCTTTAACATGAATAGCCAGTATGATTTGTTTTGACTTAATTGCAATCGATAGATAATTATAATACAACGATATAGGTGTATTACATTTATGAATGTTGGGTTTTGTTTTTTGAAAATGGATATGTATATATAAAATTATTTTGAATTATGCCTCTCCAATAAAATGTAATCTTTAGCAGTACTAAAGTACCTGGTTACTTCATCTTTTACTGTTTCTTTAAAACCTGATGGTAATTAATTTAAAATGATTCTATCTATCTTGACTAATCAACATTATTATGACTTGAAATAGATAATTTCAACGAACTATTACTATTATTACATGTTTCATGAATATATAACAGGTAACAAGATTTATAAACCAAAATATTCCAACATTAATTTAACGAACTCAACTACTCTAGATACTTATTATCTTGTTTTTATCATTTTCCAGTCACTTAAAAACAAATCCAATATAATAAGAATGAACGGCTAAAATTTTAGTATAAACTTGTTCCTTCCACTTAATTTTAGATTAAATTGATTTTCACCAATATCCTATCAGTAATATTGTTAGTATACCAATAATTAATGCTTTTTTGTGTCTCAGAATTCTTAATTTTCATTTTTTCAACATGAATAGTAATCCATAAATTAAACCAATATTATTGTCTGAGTTCAAATTGATAACCAACATAGAATATATAGAGAGCTATAAATAATAAAGTGATAACATGTTTGATTGAGAATTGTAAAACAAACCTTATCATACAACTCATGAGAAAATCATGCGCTTGCATATTAAGCGCAAACTATTTTTTGTTGTGTTTTAATTTTCTCACACCATATTAATTAGTATTACATACAACACATATTATTAAGGTATTCTCTATGTGATTTCTAAAGATACTTAGTTTGTTAAGAACCATTACACAATCATGTTTAATGAACAAGACATAAGTATTATACCATCCTAGTTGTCTGTTGGTCAATATAAAAAATCCTTGTTCCCATTTTGAAATACAAGGGAATGAACAAGGGATTAATGATTAGAAATCAATCTATGATAATGGAAGACAATTCTTTTTTCTCAATAATTGTGTGTATGTGCATGATAGTAATATGAGGTGAATGGTGAAACACGTAAACAATCTTTTAAAAACCCACTTCAGAGAGTAGAGCGTTGGAATTCGACAGGCCCATTCCTACCGACCACCCGTTTAAGCCGGACTCTCATTGAAGCACTTTTTGATGCAAAAGTTTTCACTCATTTAAGAGATTATTACATGCCTTCATAAAAAACAAGCTGCTAAAGTGTAGCTGGCAAGGCTCGAACCGCCTTCCTCGGTTGGAGAAACACGTAAACAATCTTGATATAAAGTGTAGCTACCAGCTGCTAAAGTATTAACATGTAAAAAATCAGAAGAACACTAATATTTCGCCATTTTGGTTCATGCCAATATAGTCAAAGTAAAATAAACAAGATATAAAGTCAATGATCATTGATAACAGTAGAATGATATTATTGTGTTATCAAAGATAAAGAAGCATAATAACTATAGTATGGTCAAAGAAGAAGGAAAATGAAGTCAACCATACTAACCTTATGATCTCCTCTTACATGTCAAAGCAAAGCAAAAACCTACTTATCCAACTAGAATCCTGACGTTTCCACTTCCTTGCATACTTCCGTGCACTTTTCCAGCCTCTTGCGTGCTCCATACACATGAATCATGTCATGATATATAACAAAAGTAGGCTCGAAATCCAGCCTCTTTTAACCTAAATACCTTCTGCACCTATCAACAGCTTTGAAACAACACAAAACCTAATCACTACACTATATGTAGGAAGATCAAACAAAAAAATTTCATGCTCCATCTCCCAAACCAGAACCACTGCTTCTCTATGAATGTACTGCCTATGAACCAAAGTGGCGTTCATCACCACTGCCATTTCTTTACCCGACTCCTTATTCCAATTAAACAAGCTCTCGACCGCCTCAAACCTTCCCAGTATACACAAATCTTTATCATAGAAGTACATTCTTGTAGCTTTCAGAATCAGCTTCACGTACACACTGAAGTCCTATGTTCTATTATTCTTTCTAGCAATTAAAAGAATCTGCCTCGCCTAAACTAATTTTTTTTTCCTGTGTAAAAACTTTAGCCATTGCCATTCATAGTGGTCTAGTTCAAGAAGTACTGCAACTCAAACTCTATTATCAACTTTCCATGCGATGTTAATATTTTTGTTAGTTTGGCTAGTGTACTAAAGCAGATAGCACGCTACAATAAACTCGTCGCACAAGTTTATAAATTAGCTTTCCACTACACTGGAATTGTGTATAAACTTTTTCAACACTATGAATGTTGTAAATAAGTTACAACAACAGCGTTATACTATTTTGAATAAATAGTATAACCAGAATAACGGATAGAATATAGAATAATGTATATATACAAACAAACTAGAATTCTAACTGGATTATGTCTGAGGCTCGTCGTAACGATTTTCTTAAGAATTTTATTTCAAAATTCTCCTAAGATACAACAGACGAATTCTGCTCGAAATTGTAATGAGTATATCACTCTGTGATTTGAATATATAAGAACAGCAGTTAGAAGAAGAGAAGAGATAAGAAAATTCGGTGAGGAAAGTGATCAGTTTTCCTCCTTATTTATAGTTTGTTCGTATCCCTTCGAATGGTCGCGTCTGCACCTGTTTATCCAAATGGTCACGCCCGTTTCCTTTAATCGCTACTGTTCGTGTGTCTGCTTATGTTCGGCCGCGTCTCTTCAGTCGGGTCGCACCTGTTCGCCTCTAACGGGCCACGCCCGCTTCTTTTCGCCTCTAACGGGTCGCACCCGCTTCTGTTCACATCTAACGGGTCGCGCCTCTTCACTCCGCTTTATGAATAGTCGCGTCCGTCTTCACCCGCCCGCTTCGCTTCAAATTCTCAGCCGAAGCCCAAAACCGTTAAACAATGGCCTAGCAAAAAGAATGGTCATTTTAGACCCGTACCCAAGCCCGGTCCGGTTCGGTCGGTCGGACGGACGGCGAAGGCGTGCGTGTGTGGTGGAGATGCATGATCTCCCTCCTCACAACGAAGCATACATTTGGGAGCCCCAGGCCCCCAACCTCCACTTGAGAAAGCTATTAATATACTTGGATTTCTTAGCATATTAGGCGATGTGGGACTTTATGTATTTTTCATTCATTTTGTTCTATAGGAATTCCAACAATCCCCCACATGAATGATAATATACATATCCCCCACACAAAGCGAAATATCATAGAGTACATATGGAATAATACTTTATCATGGATAAGTAGATATTTCACTTTGAACTTTCCCTAGTTAAAACTTATCGGATCTACTTGGCTAATCAGTGAATTATTTCATCTTGAACCGTCGGCCTTTATTGTATATACAGACAATAAGCTTTACGAAGCATTAATTTCATTCTCATCCAATCTCTTGGTTGTGTTCATTTTGGTCCTGAACAATTTTTGGTTCTGCGAGTGTTTTTAGAGAATAAAAGCCTTTTAATATTCTCATAGAGCCGACCCAGCTCACACTAACATAGGTGATCGTAACCATTAAGAGTATCCTATATACCCCACTTGTTATTTTCAAGATATGGTCATCATTAAAAAACATAGTTTTAACCTTTAAACTACTTCTGTAGGCATGCATTTATGTTGTGCACCATAGGAATGGAGTTGGACTATGTCCACGCAAATGCATTACGTCTTGAGTTATTCATAACTGGTTTGCCTATTGATCCTAGTCCGTGGGATTTCCAGTCGCTAGGATAGGTTTCCGTATAAGATAACTCTTATTAGTTTAGGCTTTTAAACCCATTCCCCTCGATGCGCAGTTAATCTTTTCTCTTGATAAACCTTTAGTAAACGGATCTGCTAGGTTATCATTTGTTCTTACATAATCTATGGAAATAGTCCATTTGAGAGTAACTGCCTAACTGTGTTATGGCGTCGACGAATGTGTTGTGACTTTCCATTATACACAAAGTTTTGCGCTCTGCTTAGCGTTGCTTGCTTATCGCAGTGTATGCATATGGCCGGTACAGGTTTAGGCCAGAACGGAATATCTTTTAAAAAGTGACGAAGTCATTCTGCTTCTTGGCCTGCTTTATCTAATGCAATGAACTCTGATTCCATAGTGGATCGAGCTATGCATGTTTGTTTAGTAGATTTCCATGACACTGCTGCCCCTGCTAGGGTAAAGACATAACCACTCGTTGATTTTGATTCCTCTGAATCTGCAATCCAGTTTGCATCACTATATCCTTCTAAGACGGTAGGATAATTTCCATGATGTAAGGAAAAATTAGTGGTATTCTTTAAATATCCAAGCACTCTCATTAGTGCTTTCCAGTGTTCCTTCCCTGGATTGCTCGTATACCTGCTCAATCGACTTACTGCATAAGTTATATCTGGTCTTGTACAATTCATGAGATACATGAGACATCCTATTACACGAGAATATTCCAGTTGCATTACACTCTCATTAGTGTTTTGATGCAGTACTTCTGATGGATTAAAAGGCGTATTTACTCCTCTAATTCCAAAATTTTGAAATCTTTCAATCGCTTTTTCTACATAATATGATTGAGATAACTCAATTCCATTAGGTATTCTTATTATTTTTGTTCCCAAAATAACATCTTCAACACCCAAGTCTTTCATGTCGAAATTGTTGATCAACGTTTTCTTTATGGTCTCAATTACCTAAGTATTTGGACCGAATATTAGCATATCGTCCACATATAGACAGATCATCACATATGATTGTCCAAGTTGTTTATAATAAACACATTTGTCACATTCATTTATACAAAAACCATTTCTCATCATGACACTATCAAATTTTGCATGCCATTGTTTTGAAGCTTGTTTTAGTCCGTATAATGATTTTACTAATCTACAGACTTTGTTTTCATTTGCTTTGGAAATAAAACCTTCAGGTTGCTCCATGTAGATCTCCTCATCGAGATCTCCATTTAAAAATGTTGTCTTTACATCCATTTGATGAATTTCTAGACCATAAATCGATGCAATTGCTATTAGCATTCTTATAGAGGTTATTCGTGTTACTGGCGAATATGTGTCAAAGAAGTCTACTCCTTCTTTTTGATGATATCCTTTGGCTACTAATCTGGCTTTATACTTGTCGATAGAGCCATCTGCTTTCATTTTCTTCTTGAAGATCCATTTACAGCCAATAGGTTTAATTCCAGGTGGAATATCAACAATTTCCTAAGTTTTATTACTTTGAATTGAATCAGTCTCACTTTGGATTGCTTCTTTCCAACACGAAGATTCAGAAGATGACATTGCTTCCTTGTACATTTGAGGTTCGTGTTCTAACATATAAGTCAAAAAATCCGAACCAAATGTTTTGGAAGTTCTTGCCCTTACACTTCTTCTTGGTCCAGCATCCTCAATTTCATGATGAGTTTCATCTTCATGTGAATCGTTTGATTCTTCCCTTGTCCTTTTTGGGACATTATTTCCTTCATTTCTTTTGTGTGGAAACACATCTTCAAAGAATAAGGCATCTCTTAATTCCATGATTGTATTTACATGAACATCGGTTATATCAGACTTGAATAACAAGAATCTGTAGGCACTACTATTTTGGGCTGGCCCAAGATAATAACAATCTACTGTTTTTGGTCCAAGTTTGACTCTCTTGGGAGGCGGAACTGGAACTTTTGCCAAGCACCCCCACACTTTGAGGTATTTAAAACTTGGTTTGTGTCCTTTCCATAACTCATATGGAATTGTTCCTGTTTTATTGTGAGGGACTTTGTTTAATATGTGACTAGACATATTTAATGCTTCCCCCCACAAGTTCGTCGGTAGACCAGAATTTAAAAGCATGGCAGTAATCATGTCTTTTAACGTTCTGTTCTTCCTCTCGGCTACACCATTTTGTTGTGGTGAATATGGAGATGTTGTTTGATGAATTATACCATTTTCGGGACAGAACTGTTCAAATGGTGATTCATATTCTCCACCTCGATCAGATCTTAGTATTTTGATTTTTTTATTTAACTGATTTTCTACCTCAGCCTTGTATTTTATAAACGCTGTTATTGCTTCATCTTTACTATTTAAAAGATATACATAGCAATATAGCGAATAATCATCAATAAAAGTAATGAAATACTTTTTCCCACCTCTTGTAGGTAGTGATTTAAAATCACATAAATCTGTATGTACCAAACCTAATGGTTCGATGCTTCTGTCAACAGATTTAAATGATTGTTTGACCATTTTTGCTTCTACACATGTATCACATTTGTAGTTCTTATCGACTTATAATTTTGGAATTAATCCCAAGTTTGATAATGTTTTCATTTTGTGGAAATTTATATGTCCCAATCTATCATGCCATAGTAAAATTTCATGCTCAAGCAAATAAGAAACTTCAATTTTATTAATAGCACAATCAGAATACATATTTTTGTTGCCGACAACGGCTACATTTGCCTTAAATAGGTCATCACATAAATATCCCCTTCCTATATACATTCCAGCCTTGGACAGAACCATCTTGTCTGACGCGAACACCATCTTAAATCCCTTCCTTGATAGGACCGCACCAGAGATGAGATTCTTGCGTATGTCTGGAACGTGGAGCACGTTATTCAACTTAACAGTTTTTTCAGAAGTAAACTTGAGGATTACTGTGCCACTGCCTTCGATCATGGAAACTGCAGTTACCCATGTAGAGTTTTTCTTCGTGATTGAATTTCTGATATGTAGAAAACATGGATTTGTCAGAACAAACATGACGAGTAGCGCCTATATCTACCCACCATTGGTTAATATTCTGAACCAAATTGCATTTAGATACCACCGTCGAGAAGTTGGACTCGTCTACTTCCATGTTATCCACTATATTTGCCTCTTTATTGCGTTCCTTCTTGAGTCTGCAATCTCTAGCGGCATGTCCAACTTTTCCACAAACCCACATTCGCCATTAAACTTCTTGGTTCGTTTGTTGTCTTTTGGTTTGTTGTCTTGAGATTTCCTTTTCTTCTGGAAATTCTTCTTTTTGTTTTTGGTCTTTGACCCTTCAGCCACAAATGACTCCTCGCTTGGTTTTGTAATTGCACGGTTGTCTGCCTCAATTTTTAATCGGACTATGAGATCCTGTAAAGAGATTTCCTTCTTCTTATGCTTTAGATAGTTGCGGTAATCTCTCCATCATGGCGGCAGTTTTCCCGTGATGGCTTCAACCAAAAACGATTCTCAAACCTTATGACCTTCCGCCTCGAGTTCATGAATGATGATTTGCAGTTCATGTAGTTGAGCAGTCATCGATTTGGAGTCAACCATCTTATAGTCCATGAATTTGTCTACAATGAATTTCTTAAGACTGATATTCTGCGTCTTGTACTTTGTGGTAAGTGCATTCCAGAGTGCTTTTGATGTCTTTGAAGTCTGATATACTTTGTATAGCACCTTGTCGAGACAATTCAGAATATAGTTTTTGCATAAAAAATCGGAATGCTTCCACGTATTCACCTCTGCTTCCTTGCCTGGTGCAGGAATCGGTTCCTCCTCCTCAAGGTGCTTTTGCAGACCGAGTGTGGTGAGATAAAACAACATCTGATTCTGCCATGTCAAGAAATCATCACCATCTCCCTTGAACGGTTCAGGTCTGTTGTGAGTAGTATTCTTTGAAAATTATACTGTTGCCATCTCTGTTTTAGTAAGAAAACGGTAAAATTATTAAGATGTTAGTTTGGCTAGTGTACAAAAACAGATAGCATGCTACAATAAACTCGTCGCACAAGTTTATAAATTAGATTTCCACTACACTGGAATTGTGTATAAACTTTTTCAATACTATGAATGTTGTAAATAAGTTACAACAATAGCGTCATACTATTTTGAATAAATAGTATAACCAGAATAACGGATAGAATATAGAATAATGTATATACACAAACAGACTAGAATTCTAACCGGATTATGTCTGAGGCTCGTCGTAACGATTTCCTTAAGAATTTTATTTCAAAATTCTCCCAAGATACAACAGACGAATTCTGCTCGAAATTGTAATGAGTATATCACTCTGTGATTTAAATATATAAGAACAGCAGTTAGAAGAAGAGAAGAGATAAGAAAATTCAGTGAGGAAAGTGATCAGTTTTCCTCCTTATTTATAGTTTGTTCGTATCCCTTCGAACGGTCGCGCCTGTACTTATTTGTCCAAACGGTCGCGCCCGTTTCCTTTAATCGCTAGTGTTCGTGTGTCTGCTTATGTTCGGCCGCGTCTCTTAAGTCGGGCCGCACCTGTTCGCCTCTAACGGGTCACACCCGCTTCTTTTCGCCTCTAACGGGTCGCACCCGCTTCTGTTCACATCTAACGGGTCGCGCCTCTTCAGTCCGCTTTATTAACAGTCGCGTCCGTCTTCACCTGCCCGCTTCGCTTCAAATTCTCAGCCGAAGCCCAAAACCGTTAAACAATGGCCTAGCAAAAAGAATGGTCATTTTAGACCTGTACCCGAGCCCGACCCGGTTCGGTCGGTCGGTCGGACTAACAGCGGTGGCGCGCGCGTGTGTGGTGGAGATGCATGATCTCCCTCCTGACAACGAAGCATACATTTGGAGCCCCAGGCCCCCAACCTCCGCTTGAGAAAGCTATTAATATACTTGGATTTCTTAGTATATTAGGCGATGTGGGACTTTATATATTTTTCATTCATTTTGTTCTATAGGAATTCCAACAATTTTGACAGTGGAAGCCAATAGTCTATCATCAAGAAACAAATGTAGGCCCTACTTCCAGGCCCAGATAAGAACCTATGAAAAGCCCTATTAGGACTGAGGCCCTATTCACGAATAGTTGTAGACATAGACATTTTCTGAGAAAGCTGGATTAGATATCAAGAACTTCGGATATGTTGGCATAAGTAAAAATGTGTCATGTGTTTTGAAAGTGCAAATGTGGATGAGATGAATGGAGCTGAAATAGGTGAATGAAGGATGAACAAACATTTTTGAGTTCACTTGAGGAATCCAGCCAAATGGTTAGGCTGCGTTTGGTTTGTCATTTTTAGTTTTGAGTTTTTTCATACAAAAATATACAAGACGCATGTATATTATGGAAAATGGAAAATTTAGAAAACAGAATTAACATACAAAATTGAAAACATTAGTTTTTTTATTTTCCTTGTTTTGAAAAAAGATAGAAACACGAGAAATAATTCATCCTTCCATTGTCTTTTCATCCCCTCCGTCGTCCCTCCTTTTTTCTTCCGTCCCTTTTGTTATCACTTCACTCCACTTATATTTAACATACATATTTGACAACAGAAAACACAAAATTCATTTTTAAACCGAACACTACCTTATATTTTGAGTAGAAATATTAGGGTCTTTAACACAGATTGAATTTCTGTACTATTGCTCAGGTGAGGAAATTTTAGGTTGGCTAATTCTATTTAAGCTCAGAAAATGGAAGTTCCTACTCCAAAAAAACACGCACACCTCCTGTTTTACTGAGTTTGACCGAATTTTTTTCAGTTTTCCCATCTTTTTCACGTAAATAAATTTATTTCTCTCAATAAAAAAATCTGTTTTAATGAGAAGTTAATTTTCAATATTAAAAACGATATATCTTTCTATAGATGTACTAGATTTCAGTTTCATTTTCACCATTAAATCATAAATTTTATTATCTTTCGACTAAGGTTCATATCTGATATGTTTTGCGATTTTTTTGACAATGGCATATATTTGCCAGGCAAAGGCAAAAATATTTACCGCCTATGTAAATTAAAAAAATTTCAAGCAAAAACACGTTCAAATTATTAAACACATACGCTTTCGAATTACATTGTGATCAAATTACATTGTTTACATTGCCATTGTTATCTAACACATTCAAGCACAAACAAAAATATTAATATCAAATACCATTTTTTTCTTAAAACCAAAAAATAAAATGAACTAATTCCATTGTGCATATTGAGTTCGTTCTTCCCAGGCTTTCCGAGAAAATATTAACCTCCCCTGTAAATTGAAAAAAATTCAATCACAAACACATTCAAATTATCATACACATAATGTAACAACCCCGAATTTTTGACAGCATATTTAATAAATATTTAATCTAATTTAAATTAAATACAAGCTTTTAAATTTTTAAAATGATGAGATCTTTGATAATATACATATGAATACAATTGTAGTTTTTAAAAAGATAAGTTTAAAAATAAACAAGCATAGAAGTATTAAACATAAACATGAAAGTATAAGCAATATGGATATAAACATACAAAACTAGTATAAAACATAATTATAAATATAAGATGTAGCCAAAAATATAAATATACAAATATAAATTATAATTTGAAATATATAAATACAAGTATTTTAGTCAAACAATAATCTTTAAAATTCAATTGTACAACACAACATCTTTAATAAAAATGTTAAGAAAGATCATATGAACAAGTATACAAATTTCATATAAAATAATTTATGCATAATCTCTACAGACAAATGTACAACAACCAAAAAGATCTTGTTCAAAAAAGTGAAACAAACATAAAACTTATATGCTGTTGAAGCTTACATGCATAAGAAAAACAAGTTTTATTTTAATAAAACAAAATCTGTGTCTTTCATAAAACATGTTTGGCCGAAATAATAAATATTTTTGTACCATACACAAGTAAGTATCAACAAACATTAATTACTTGCTATCATGATTAAGGGCATAAGCATTAATTAGCACAACATCTTGTTTAAGTATAGTACATGTAGCCGAAATCTCTGTGTCATTTCTTACTGCAGTGTATATCTATTAACCAATTGGAAGAACAATGGCATTTCAAATAGTAACTGTCTATATACCACCTGTTATTCAGTAGCTTCAATCTATATATATCCACGTATATATCATCAGTTCATTTATACAAACTTAAACTAAAAGCAAACCTGAGTAAAAAAAAAACATTTATTTGCTTTGCAAACATATATTAACTCAAAGCAGGAAAATAAAAGAAGGTTTCAGGAGAGTCTCATCTCCACTTTCTTCTTTAACATACCTTACTTTCTGTTCAACTGTTTTTAGGTGAGTAAACTTACCTATTTTAAATCTAAATTGGTATCTTTAGTTTTTAAATGGTAAGTGCTTGATATTTGTTTGAATAACTGGCCTTGGGTATTTCCTGTTGTTTTGGGGTAGTACAGGTAGCTGTTCTTCAAAACTTTTGAAATCTGAACAAAGTAAAGCCAATACATTTATAATACTTATGCATATAACTGTTTGAACTTTGGTATTATGCTAATTCAAGTTTGTTTATCTTAAACAAAGGCCTGCAAACATGTTTTAAAGTTTAAACAGAATGTTATAAATACTGTATTTCAAATTACAGGTAAAAAGAGAATCAAGAATCAAAATTCGAGTGTTTAAATTTGTAAATTCAGTAACATATTTAGATTCCATGCACATAATTATGATTTGTAACATAAAAATTATGATTTTTATGCAAGGGTATTAAGAGCAGTTTTGAAATGAAACAAAAATGGGTTTTCGTCAAAATTGGATGATCAAGTTAATTTTTAATTCTGTAAATTGATATGAAGTAAATTTGCAATCCATTTAACACTAGTAAAATGCTAAAAAAATATTTCAATGAAGGGATTTTGAGTTTGAATCAAAAGTAGGGTTTTAGTGCCTATTTTTGTTAATGCTCTGTAAAATTTTGATTTCGGCATCATCAGGAAATCGAGTTGGTCGCGATTTTAGGTGGAGTTAGGGAGGAATGTGAGTGATGTTCTGGTGGAGTTTCATCACCTCCGGTGATGGGTGGTGGCCGCACGAAGGATTTGACAGTGGGCGTTGTGGTCGCATGTTCAAGCTGCGGGTCGTTTTTTTTTTGTTTTCAACTTGAAATTGAAATCTGGGTTTCGATTTCGTATGAGTGGAAGTTATGTGATGTGTGGGGGCTGTCGCGAGTCGCCAGAGGCCAAGCGCACCACCGTGCACGTGCACGGTGGCATGGGCGTGTCAGTGAGGACATGAGTGGCTTCGTATCGAGTGATACTCGAGTGGGTACTCGAGTAAAGGGGTGGGTTAGCTCGACTTAGGACCCGTGTGTGTGCGTGAGTGGCAACTGCAGTTCGACTTCAACTGATATTTAAAAAAAATGAGAAGAAGAATAGAAACTGGGGAGAGGAGAAGAAGATGGGGAGAGAGACGCAAGGAAACAGGGGGGAAACTCGAGACCGTCACGAGTAGAATGGGGAATTGTCTCGGGTCCTTTACCAAGCGAACGTACAACATAATTTTGTTTAGTATTTTTATAACTAAGTAATTAAGCAATTAGTAGTTTAGGTTAATTTTTGTTTAAAAGTTTAATAATGGTAGATGATGTAAAGATGGTTGGACTAATATAAAGTAATCAGAATGTTAATTAATTTATATTTGAAATTTAATTGATAACTTTAAATTAATTTTGTAAATAAAAATAAATCATATGTTAAATCAATTTAAATCTTAAGAATGTTAGCTTATCACTTATTAATAAATGAAAATTAATTTAAGTGATTAATTAAAGATTTTATAATTAATTAAATTGATAATAATTGACTAATTAAAATAATTTGTAATCTTTAACAAGTAAGTTATTTATTAATAATTAAGAATGAACTAATTAACTAAGTAATTAAGTAATGATAAATGAATAAAGTTAATTAATTGAAAAATTAATAAATTGATGATTAATGATTAATTGAGTAATTAATTGATCATTAATAAGCTAATTAATCAGTGATTAATTAAATAAAATAAAGTAGTTTATTCTTAAGCAAATAATTTAGCTAAGTAAAACCAAACTGTTTGGTATGCATTGATAATTATGTATGATTGACTTTGATATCTTTTTGATGATAGTTCTGTAATATGTTGTGATATATTATGGATATCTGTGATAACTGTGTATGATTTATCTGTTATATCTGTTATGTGAATTCTGATATTAAATTGAACTGTTAAGTTAAATAGACAACTTGGCCCTTAAAATGGCGTTTGGATTCCGATGAGACCGGGATCGGAAGAATCAATTTTGATTCTCCGAAAACCACATCGGTCCAAATTAAACGATAGGTCGTGACTTATAAATTGGTTATCAAGACGGTGTTTCAAAATGCAAGGATTATCGTCGTTAACTCTGAGGGTGATTCCAAAATGAGTGTAACGAGATAATGCCTTCGGTTTCGTTCGAACCCAGAACGAACTTGTATGGATTGAATGCTTTCAACACATCGTCAGGCGGACGATGAGCATTCTAAGAATAATGTTCAATTAAGGTAATCGTAGCCTCAAGCTTCATCAACCGGGAATGGCTAAAACAGGAGAGATGCAGCAAGGTTAGGTGGGTCATGCCCAAGCAGGACAACATATTACCCTGTCTAGATGTCCCTTTTTATTTCGGCTGTGTGAGCAGTTGTTGGCCACAACTGCGGGGTTATCTTGTTCGGGACTGTTCAGTGAGGAATGTTTCCGGCCTTGTGTTGTAGGGGGTCGGGAGTGATCCTCGGTACGGTGATCTAGGCCCCGTACTGTGACGGGCAATACCCCAGTAGCCCTGCCATTGTTGGAAATCCAATTTCCCTATGAGATCCTACGGTTTTGATTTGTATTACCCACTTTCGTGGCTAGTAGCTGGAATTTAATAGATGTAACAATTTCGGCTATTTTCTATTTACTTGAAAACCCTAGACACTATTATAATATCACTGAATTTCCTATAAAATGTTTTGGTTAGCGTAAGGTAAAAACTTACCCGTATTTATTTGTGGGGAGTCTTACGTGATACCTTTATTTCAAATGCTTTTCAAAGTTAAACAATTTTAACCTGTTTACTCATACCAGACCCATGTCTGACCCAGAGTTTATATTTTGTTTTTCATAAACTCTTGGGTACTCAAATTTTTATGAGTAGCCAAGTGATAGGTATTGGAAGTGTTGATTTTCTGGAGGAGCTATTTTTGGAAGAAGACCAGACGTATGTATCTATATATGTAGTTCCGCTGTGTAGATAGTGTGTGTTGTATTTTGGAAGTATGTATGGACATATATGTATATGTCAATCCTGTTATGTGATATTGTATGACTCTGATGTATGTATAACTATGTATTAGTTATGTGATGTATTATATTTTGTTCCATTCCGCTGTGAGATTCTGATGTTGTTATTCTTTCTTTCTATTCTTTTCTATTTCTATCCCTTTCTTTCTTAATGATGAAACGTCTTTCTGTGGTTGAGAAAGGCGGGTCGTCACAGTTGGTATCAGAGCGCTAGGTCGAGCGAGTACCTAGGCTCTTGTATTATATTTATCTTGAGATTGCGTATTTGTATTTTCATATAATTATATATATGCCTATCTAAATTTGTTGAGTTACCTGTTCAGGTGACCAACATGAGTTCGGGAAGAAGAGGTAGAGTTAGGGCTAGTACTTCAACAGATAATGGACGGAGTCCAAATGTTAGTGAGGCTGTCAATCCAGTACCGCCTCAAGTTATTTTTGCAGCTTTATGCAAGGATTTCAAACATCTCGGAGGGCAACCATTTAAAGGTTCGGAGTCAATAATTGAAGTTCAAGACTGGCTACGCTCTTGTGAGCACATTTTCAAGAGCATGAGATTGACTGATGAGCGTAAGAGGCATATGGCATCGTGGCAATTGCAAGGTGGTGCAGCAGCATGGTGGGATTCAACTATTGCAAATATTTCTGAGGATGACATTTCATGGGACAGATTCAAGGAGTTGTTTGAAGAGAAGTTTATGCCAACGGCAGGGAGAACCCAATTGTATCAGGATTTTCTGTATTTGAAGCAGGGTAGTATGTCTATTTCGGAGTATGAAACTAGATTCAACGAACTCTCTTGTTATGGACCAGGACTCATCGATACACCTCTGAAAAAGAATGAGAAATTTGTGAAAGGGTCGAGGCCTGAATTCCATGGGAAATTAACAGTGCTTTTGAAGGGATCCTTTGTTGATTTGATTGATATGGCATTGAGATACGAAAGTTTGATGAGTAAGAAGCCGGTGGTTCCAGTTGCAGCTTCAGGTGGGAATTTCACTAATTCGAATAAGCGAAAGTTCGATCCCAAATGGAGAAAGCCGAATAAGAAGAAACCTGAGAATAACAACGGACCTCGAAAGTGCTACATTTGCCAGCAGGAAGGGCATTTGGCAAATAAGTGTCCTAGAAAGGGTTCCAGCAACAGCAACCGCATCAGAGTGGCTCAGGATCAGCTATGGTACAGAGATCATTGTGCTTTAATTGTCATCAGCCAGGACACATGATCAAGAATTGTCCACTTCTGCAGAGGGCGACTCAGAATAAAGTTTTTTCTTTGGAAGCCGGACCATCTTCTTCTTCGATGGGCAAAGGAGTTTTAGAAGGTACTTTACTTTTAGATGGAAAATATATTAGAGTTTTGTTTGATTCGGGTGCTTCCTTGAGTTTTATTTCTTTGGACTCTGTTGAAAAGTTCTCTCTTACCCCTAGTTCTGTAAATAGACCTATCTTGGTATCTAATCCTATAGGAGGGGTGACCAAATTAGACACTATCTGTAAGGACTTTAAGACCTCTTATCTTTCTCATAGTTTTTCTTGTGACCCGTATGTGTTGAATTTTAAAGGATTTGATCTTACTTTGGGAATGGATGGGCTGGATAAGTATAAAGCCGTTTTGAATTGTGATGAAAGAACAGTTTCGTTGGAAACTGATCTGGATAGAATTGCCAGAGTGTCATGTGATAATTCTGGGATTCACTTGAGCAGTCTTTTGCATGGGATTGAGACTTCTTAAGAGAGAGTTGAAGACATTGATGTGGTTCAAGATTTCGCTGATGTTTTTGAAGAAGTTAAGTGTCTGCCACCACATCGAGAAATAGAGTTCCGTATTGATTTGATTCCTGGAGCTGTGCCAGTGATTCAGCCCAGTAGGAGAATGGCTCCTAGGGAAAGAAAAGAGTTGATTAAGCAGACTCAAGATCTTTTGGAGAAAGGATTGATTAGACCCAGTTTTTCTTGTTGGGGTTCAGCAGCAGTGTTTGTAACCAAGTCGGATGGATCACTGAGGTTCTGTGTAGATTATAGAGAATTGAACAAAGTGACTATCCGTAATAAATATCCTCTTCCTCGCATTGATGCTCTTTTTGACCAGTTGCATGGTGCTTCTATCTTTTCTCAATTGGATCTAGCTTCGGGTTTCCACCAGTTGAGGGTAGCTGAAGACAGTATTCCCTTGACTGATTTAGGGGACCGAATTGTTTCTATGAGTTGTTGGTTATGCCGTTCGGATTAACCAACGCTCCTGCCTATTTCGTTGACCTCATGAATCGAGTCTTTAGGGATGAGTTGAATAAGTTTGTGCTGGTATTTTATTGATGATATCTTGGTCTATTCCAAATCCGAAGAAGAGCACAGGGAACATTTGAGGATTGTATTGGAGACTCTGAGGAAGCATGTGTTGAAGGCAAAGTTTTCGAAGTGCCATTTCGGGAAATCAGAAGTTAATTTTTTAGGGCACATTGTTTCTGGTGAAGGCATTTCTGTAGACCCAGCGAAAGTTGAAACTATGTTAGAATGGAAACAGCCAGAGACACCGACAGAAGTTCGCAGTTTTCTAGGATTGGCTGGCAACTACAGGAAATTTATCAGGGATTATTCCAAGATTTCTTCGCATCTGACCAAGCTGACCAGGAAAGGAGCAAAATTCAAATGGACACCTCAGTGTGAAGAAGCTTTTCAGGAATTGAAGCTAAGGTTAACCAGTGCACCAGTACTTGCTATTCCAGATGGGAAAAGCAAATTCGAGGTTTACACTGATGCTTGTATTGTTGGTTTGGGAGCAGTTCTGATGCAGAATGGAAGGGTTATTGCGTATGCTAATCGGCAGTTGAAACCTCACGAGAAAAACTATGCTACGCACGATCTTGAACTGCTAGCCATTGTTTTTGCTCTGAAAATTTGGAGACATTATGTTTTGGGAGAGAAATTCGAATTGTTCATGGATCACAAACCGTTGAAATATCTATTCTCTCAAAAAGATCTTAATCTGAGACAGCAGCGGTGGGTTGAATTTCTTGCATCCTATGATTTGGATATTTTGTACACTCCGGGGAAAGCGAATGTTGTAGCTGATGCTCTCAGTAGGAATGCAGTTCTATCTCTTCTGGAAGTGGTTCCATCTCTTATTGAAAGGATCTCAAGCAAGCAAGATTCTGATAAGATGTTGAGGAGAATCATTAAAAGAGTCAGGAAGGGTCAGTGTCCTAGTTTTGAAATTGATGACCAGGGAACACTAAGGATCAACGGGAGAATCTGTGTTCCGAATGACAAGGATTTGAAGCAGGATGTTTTATTAGAGAGTCATCGCTCCAAATTGAATATTCATCCTGGAATTTCGAAGATGTACAAAGACATGAGGAGAGTCTTTTAGTGGAAGGGCATGAAGGAAGATGTAGCTGCTTTTGTGAACAGTTGTGCCATTTGTCAACAAGTTAAAGGTGATCAACAGAAATCTGCCGGATTATTGCAACCTCTGGAAATTCCGAATTGGAAATGGGAAATGATCTCGATGGATTTTATCGATGGTTTGACTAGAACTAGGAAAGGGAATGACGATATATGGGTTATTGTAGATCGTTTAACTAAGAGTGCCCATTTTATACCGGTAAAGGCAACCCGTACTACGGTTTCTTTGGCGGAAATTTTCTTGAAGGAGATAGTTCGATTGCATGGTGTTCCAGTCAGCATAGTAAGTGACCGTGATCCTATTTTCACTAGCAAATTTTGGGAAGCTCTGCAATCAGCAATGGGAGCAGATTTGAGATTGAGTACAACCTATCATCCTCAAACTGACGGACAGACGGAGAGGCTGAATCGTATTCTTGAGGATATGCTACGGGCTTGTGTTTTAGATTTTGGAGGATCTTGGGAGGACCATCTTCATCTAGTGGAATTTTCTTATAATAACAGTTATCAAGCGAGTATCAAGATGGCTCCTTATGAAGCTTTATACGGAAGACCGTGTAGATCTCCAGCTTGTTGGATTGAATCGAAGGATCGTCTTGTGCTCGGACCTGATCTTATTCGAGAAGCTTCTGCGAAGGTTGAGCTTATCAAGAAAAGGATGAAAGCTGCTCAAGATCGTAAGAAGAAATATGCTGATAGAAGACGAAGGCCATTGGAATTTGAGATCGGAGACTTGGTTTTTGTGAAAGTTTCCCCAATTAAAGGTGCTATAAGATTAGGAAAGACGGGAAAACTTGCTCCGAGATACATTGGACCATTTCGAGTATTGGAAAGAATTGGAACTGTAGCCTATAGGATTGAATTGCCAGAGCGGATGTCTGGGATTCACAATGTGTTTCATGTATCACATTTGAGGAAATTTGTTCATGATCCCTCATTGGTTGTAGAACCGGTAATTCAAGAAGACTTGGAAGTTGAACCCAATTTAACTGTGGTCAGAAATCCAGTTCAGATCGTGGATCGAGATGAGAAGCAACTCAGGAACAAAGTGGTGAAACTCGTCAAGGTGCAATGGAGTGAGGATCCTAGAGATTGTACCTAGGAAACTCTCGATAGTTTTAAGAATGCTTATCTGGATTTATGTTCGGATAACTTATGATGTTTGTTAGAGTAGACTGTTTGTTTTTTTGCTATTGTATGAATGATATGTATGTTTGGATGGTTAATATAAAAGCTTTTGAATTAACTGTTGTTTTAAATTTCGGGGACGAAATTCTTTTAAGGGGGAGAATGTAACAACCCGGAATTTTTGACAGCATATTTAATAAATATTTAATCTAATTTAAATTAAATACAAGCTTTTAAATTTTTAAAATGATGAGATCTTTGATAATATACATATGAATACAATTGTAGTTTTTAAAACGATAAGTTTAAAAATAAACAAGCATAGAAGTATTAAACATAAACATGAAAGTATAAGGCAATATGGATATAAACATACAAAACTAGTATAAAACATAATTATAAATATAAGATGTAGCTAAAAATATAAATATACAAATATAAATTATAATTTGAAATATATAAATACAAGTATTTTAGTCAAACAATAATCTTTAAAATTCAATTGTACAACACAACATCTTTAATAAAAATGTTAAGAAAGATCATATGAACAAGTATACAAATTTCATATAAAATATATTTATGCATAATCTGTACACACAAATGTACAACAACCAAAAAGATCTTGTTCAGAAAAGTAAAACAAACATAAAACTTATATGCTGCTGAAGCTTACATGCATAAGAAAAACAAGTTTTATTTTAATAAAACAAAATCTGTGTCTTTCATAAAACATGTTTGGCCGAAATAATAAATATCTTTGTACCATACACAAGTAAGTATCAACAAACATTAATTACTTGCTATCATGATTAAGGGCATAAGCATTAATTAGCACAACATCTTGTTTAAGTATAGTACATGTAGCCGAAATCTCTGTGTCATTTCTTACTGCAGTGTATATCTCTTAACCAATTGGAAGAACAATGGCATTTCAAATAATAACTGTCTACATACCACCTGTTATTCAGTAGCTTCAATCTATATATATCCACGTATATATCATCAGTTCATTTATACAAACTTAAACTAAAAGCAAACCTGAGGAAAAAACATTTATTTGCTTTGCAAACATATATTAACTCAAAGCAGGAAAACAAAAGAAGGTTTCAGGAGAGTCTCATCTGCACTTTCTTCTTCAACATACCTTACTTTCTGTTCAACTGTTTTTAGGTGAGTAAACTTACCTATTTTAAATCTAAATTGGAATCTTTATTTTTTAAATGGTAAGTGCTTGATATTTGTTTGAATAACGGGCCTTGGGTATTTCCTGTTGTTTTGGGGTAGTACAGGTAGCTGTTCTTCAAAACTTTTGAAATCTGAACAAAGTAAAGCCAATAAATTTATAATACTTATGCATATAACTGTTTGAACTTTGGTATTATGCTAATTCAAGTTTGTTTATCTTAAACAAAGGCCTGCAAACATATTTTAAAGTTTAAACAGCATGTTATAAATACTGTATTTCAAATTACAGGTAAAAGAGAATCAAGAATCAAAATTCGAGTGTTTAAATTTGTAAATTCAGTAACATATTTAGATTCCATGCACATAATTATGATTTGTAACATAAAAATTATGATTTTTATGCAAGGGTATTAAGAGCAGTTTTGAAATGAAACAAAAATGGGTTTTCGTCAAAATTGGATGATCAAGTTAATTTTTAATTCTGTAAATTGATATGAAGTAAATTTGTAATCCATTTAACACCAGAAAAATGCTAAAAGAATATTTCAATGAAGGGATTTTGAGTTTGAATCAAAAGTAGGGTTTTAGTGCTTATTTTTGTTAATGCTCTGTAAAATTTTGATTTCGGCATCATCAGGAAATCTAGTTGGTCGCGATTTTAGATGGAGTTAGGGAGGAATGTGAGTGACGTTCTGGTGGAGTTTCATCACCTCCGGTGATGGGTGGTGGCCGCACGAAGGATTTGACAGTGGGCGTTGTGGTCGCATGTTCAAGCTGCAGGTCTTTTTTTGTTTTCAACTTGAAATTGAAATCTGGGTTTAGATTTCGTATGAGTGGAAGTTTTGTAATGTGTGGGGGCTGCCGCGACTCGCCAGAGGCCAAGCGCACCACCGTGCACGTGCACGGTGGCGTGGGCGTGTCAGTGAGGACATGAGTGGCTTCGTATCGAGTGATACTCGAGAGGGTACTCGAGTAAAGGGGTAGGTTAGCTCGAGTTAGGATCCGTGTGTGCGTGAGTGGCAACTGTAGTTCGACTTCAACTGATATTTAAAAAAAATGAGAAGAAGAATAGAAACTGGGGAGAGGAGAAGAAGATGGGGAGAGAGATGCAAGGAAACAGGGGGGAAACTCGAGACCGTCACGAGTAGAATGGGGAATTGTCTCGGGTCCTTTACCAAGCGAAGGTACAACATAATTTTGTTTAGTATTTTTATAACTAAGTAATTAACAATTAGTATTTTAGGTTAATTTTTGTTTAAAAGTTTAATAATGGTAAGTGATGTAAAGATGGTTGGACTAATATAAAGTAATTAGAATGTTAATTAATTTATATTTGAAATTTAATTGATAACTTTAAATTAATTTTGTAATTAAAAATAAATCATATGTTAAATCAATTTAAATCTTAAGAATGTTAGCTTATCACTTATTAATAAATGAAAATTAATTTAAGTGATTAATTAAAGATTTTATAACTAATTAAATTGATAATAATTGACTTATTAAAATAATTTGTAATCTTTAATAAGTAAGTTATTTATTAATAATTAAGAATGAACTAATTAACTAAGTAATTAAGTAATGATAAATGAATAAAGTTAATTAATTGAAAAATTAATAAATTGATGATTAATGATTAATTGAGTAATTAATTGATCATTAATAAGCTAATTAATCAGTGATTAATTAAATAAAATAAAGTAGTTTATTCTTAAGCAAATAATTTAGCTAAGTAAAACCAAACTGTTTGGTATGCATTGATAATTATGTTTGATTGACTTTGATATCTGTTCGATGATAGTTCTGTAATATGTTGTGATATATTATGGATATCTGTGATAACTGTGTATGATTTATCTGTTATATCTGTTATGTGAATTCTGATATTAAATTGAACTGTTAAGTTAAATAGACAACTTGGCCCTTAAAATGGCGTTTGGATTCCGATGAGACCGGGATCGGAAGAATCAATTTTGATTCTCCGAAAACCACATCGGTCCAAATTAAACGATAGGTCGTGACTTATAAATTGGTGATCAAGACGGTGTTTCAAAATGCAAGGGTTGTCGTCGTTAACTCTGAGGGTGATTCCAAAATGAGTGTAACGAGATAATGCCTTCGGTTTCGTTCGAACCCGGAACGAACTTGTATGGATTGAATGCTTTCAACACATCGTCAGGCGGACGATGAGCATTCTAAGAATAATGTTCAATTAAGGTAATCGTAGCCTCAAGCCTCATCAACCGGGAATGGCTAAAACAGGGGAGATGCAGCAAGGTTAGGTGGGTCATGCCCAAGCAGGACAAGATATTCCCCTGTCTAGATGTCCTTTTTTATTTCGGCTGTGTGAGCAGTTGTTGGCCACAACTGCGGGGTTATCTTTTTTGGGACTGTTCGGTAAGGAATGGTTCCGGCCTTGTGTTGTAGGGGGTCGGGAGTGATCCTCGGTACGGTGATCTAGGCCCCGTACTGTGACGGGCGGTACCCCAATAGGCCTGCCATTGTTGGAAATTCAATTTCCCTACGAGACCCTACGGTTTTGATTTGTATTACCCACTTTCGTGGCTAGTAGCTGGAATTTAATAGATGTAACAATTTCGGCTATTTTCTATTTACTTGAAAACCCTAGACACTATTATAATATCACTGAATTTCCTATAAAATGTTTTGGTTAGCGTAAGGTAAAAACTTACCCGTATTTATTTGTGGGGAGCCTTACGTGATACCTTTATTTCAAATGCTTTTCAAAGTTATACAATTTTATTCTATTTACTCATACCAAGACCAGACGTATGTATCTATATATGTAGTTCCGCTGTGTAGATAGTGTGTGTTGTATTTTGGAAGTATGTATGGACATATATGTATATGTCAGTCCTGTTATGTGATATTGTATGACTCTGATGTATGTATAACTATGTGTTAGTTATGTGATGTATTATATTTTGTTCCATTCCGCTGTGAGATTCTGATGTTGTTATTCTTTCTTTCTATTCTTTTCTATTTCTATCCCTTTCTTTCTTAATGATGAAACGTCTTTCTGTGGTTGAGAAAGGCGGGTCGTCACACATAAACATTCAAATTGCATTGTTTATATTTCGATTGTTCTCAAACACATTTAAGCACAAACATAAACATTAATATCGAATACCTTTTTTTTCTTAAAACCAAAAAACAAAGTAAATTAATTCCATTGTGCATATTAAATTCGTTCATCCAAGCTTGGTTGTGATCGCTACACACACACACACACACACACACACACACACACACATATATATATATATTCCTATCTTCTTGCATTCGAATGGCGAGTTGTGAACCATTTTACATAAGTTGGTAGAACCGGATGTTTTGCTTCTAACTTGACCTATAATTGAAAGAACAAATAAATTAGTGTACTTACAAGAAATAATTTAGTGTATGCACAAGAGATAAATTAGTGGAAAAAACAAGTCAACTTTCCTACTTACTTACACAAAATGATTATCACTAACAAATGTTAGTGCTATTTCGGAACGTTGAATTGGAGGCGGTACCCTTCCTTTGATTGGTAATATGGTTAACATTAATCTATCACTTATGCTAAATAAAACAATATTATACTTTGTCGCAACAACATAACCCATTTCCGTCATTATCATCCACTTGTCCGAAGGAGAAAATCCATCTTCTTCATGTTGTAGTTGCTTGAGTAATTCATTGCATCTGGCACGTTCTATGAAAACTTGTTCGTAAAGTTCTTGATTTTCATACAACTCTTCATATAAATCCCAACAAACTAGAGACCAACATGACTCACCCATTCCAGGTAATGGGCAATAAATGAAATCCACAATTGTCGTCAGAACGAAAATCAACAATATCGATTACATATGGTTTGATCTCAAACGGGATTTGATTTATATACATCCTCATATGACGACTACAATTTCCCAACTATAAAAATATATTAATAATACAATAATGTAATAACATATATTTAAAAAAAATTAAAAAAATTTACAGTGCAAATATTTGCCAGGAAAATTCAAGTAAGATTTGCATGGTAAATTCAAGTGAAACTGAAATAGAGAATTTTTTGCTATTGTGGACATGCATGAGAATTGTAAATTAAAAAATAAATTCCCCTTGCATGTATGGGTTTTAGAATTTGAAGCTTTTCCTTCTTTGCATTATTGGAACTATGTTGATCAGAAAAATTATTTGATTAAAGACTTTCTACTAGCTCAAACGAAGAAGGCATTCTTTTTGTTGACGTATGAGCCTATTTCTTACTTTCCCTTCTTTTAGTTTTCATCTTACGCTTTGGTGAACTAAGAATCAAAGTTTGAGTTTGCACAACTTTCATCATTTATTTAAAAAAAATTAGTTGATGTGGTGTGTCTATTTTTTTACATCATTTAACAAAATTTCCAATTTTTCCACCACTCCTACATCATCCTTTCCGCTTTGTTCAACTAATGTAGTCTAGTCCAATGATTATCAATCAACTCTAGTGGTATGTATGTTACGGATTAAGACGAGCTAACTCATGTGAACATGGAAGTCCATGTGTTTCGAGTAACACAACAACAAAAAATTCATCATCTCCAACGGATTGCATGTGAAGTAATTCCGAATGAAGTTAAGGGCCACTTTACTGACCACACCTCATAGATTTTTGAACTCGCGTATGTGAAAAGTATGTTTCGCTTTATTTGAGCTTTTTTCAAATGAAGCTTTTAATTCGGTGAAGAATAAATCCAATAATGAATGCATTTTACTCCAACCTTGCTTGAAATTGCATTGACAAGTGGCTATTTGTTTTTTTAACTTTGATTGAGCTGATTCAACCCTACATGTAACAAATAAATTAGTATTACCAAAAGTGACAAACAATTCGTAATGTATCACAGGTATTAAAATAGAAGTAAATAAAAATACATATTCTATGTATATGTTAGGAGCCCATCCATTGTTGTAGACATAGAGGAGAAGAAGAAAACTGCAAGAGACATTTCACTGAACATATGTGCACAGGCCGAAGAAGAAGGCAATAATACGAACAGTTTGGTTTGAAGTCCTTCCACAACAACCGCCAACGATCCAGGTGGTGAACTGACAAAACACCAGCACCAAAACAACCAGCTTGACCTGACGATTAATCCTAGACCTCAAACTACCTTCTGATCAGCCCCTTTCATGAGTGCACGTGCACACGTGCACGGGTCTGGCCAGGAGACTTGATGTAGGTTGAGGAGTTGAGTTTTGTGGGCTTAATTATTGTACTATGTTAATGATTTTGGTGATGTAGTGTTTGAACTACATGCCTAGTAAACTCTATAAATAGGCATGGGTGCTCATTTGTAAAAGAATCTATCAATGAATGAAATATAATTTCTTTTCCCTTATAATCTAAATCTATCAGTATTTCTTCTAATCTTCTTATTCTTCTTCTTTGTTTCCCTTACACTATTTCACAGTTGTCTTAATACCCTCTGAACTTTATCCTACCCCTCTGAACCACCACCTCTTCCCAATTGTTAGCCTGCAAAGTAGCAGACCAAAATATCCAACCATCACATATCATCCCCTTATGTTCATTAGATCAATGTCCAAAAAGATGGTGCATAACAAACTGGTATCAGAGCCATCGAGATCTGGTGAAGAACCTGAACGCTCTGAAGACGAAAATCTCAACTGAACACCTGATCAATCACCTGGGGAATCAAGACAGGAACAAATCAACCTTAAAATTGCATTAGCCATCAGGGATCTTCAAGAAACTTGTCAAACATAGTAAGAAATCACCTAAGAACCTAATATTAAGATAGACAACATCAGTGAAGTCATCAATGGCATTGCAAAAGAATTGAAGGATCCCAACAATCAAAACCGAACCCCATATGTTCCTCCTCATAAAGAAACTTACCAAGAAATGGCCATTTTTCTTCTAATGATGCATCAAGAAATATTGCTTGTGTCTTAGCTAGTTCACCCGGCCAAACTACCTCAATTCCACTCAAACTCCAAAACTATTACAGAACACCATTATCAAACTTGAGTTTCCTACTTATGGTGGAGAAGGTAGCGTAATGGAGTGGATTAGCCAGGTTGAACGTCTTTTTCAATATCACAACACAACAAAAGTAGAGTGAGTGCCCACTTATTCATTCCACTTGAAGGGTGAAGCCCACTTGTGGTTTGGGTGGCATACCAAGAAGGTAAGAAGAGCAGTAGACAATTTTAAAAGAGGAATTAATTATGAGATCAGCAATTGAAGACTTATAAATGCCATATGGAGCAATATCCAATATCAAACAAACCACCGCTATTAGAGCTTATCTCACCAAATTCGAGAAGTTGCAAGGGTTATGCGATGCACTACTAGACCAGTTTTTGTTTGTGAAATTCATAGATGGGCTTAAAGAAGAAAGTAGATTTGATGTTATGGCCCTACATCCTATGGATTTTAGAGAGGTTGTAAGCTTGGCAAAGGTGTTTGAATGTAAACAGACTAGAAAAAAGAAAAGCCACTTCATTAATTCATCAAGAAATCAACTGCAAAATAAAACAAATAAAGAAAGATATGTTGAAAGAAATTCCAAAGAAGCTTTTGTCAAGAATAAGGGTTTAACCCCTCAAGAAATTATTGATAGGAGAAGAAAGAACCTCTGCTATAGGTGTGATGAAAAGTGGCACTCCGGTTATGTACGTGAAAACAAACAGGTGTATATCATTAGGGTGTCATGCCACTGTAAGATGATGAAGAAGATATATATCTAGAGGGTAACAAGGATGCTGACAACAATGAAGTTAATGCGGCTCCCACGCCAAAGGGAAACAAGGAAGAGTCTTATACTATCACTCTTAATGTTATGTGCAGTATACCTACCCTGTATACCATAAGATGTAAGGTTTAATCAATGGAAAACCCCTCACTATTTTGATAGAATCAGGGTCCACCAACAGTTTTATAAAATATGAATTGTCAAAAAAGGCTAAGTCTAAAGGTATAAGAGACCATGCCATATTCAGTACAGATAGCTAATGGAGAAAGAATACAAGGTCGAGTAATTTTCAGGGGATTTATTTTCAAATGTCAAGAGTGTATTATGCCTTTAGACTTATTGATGATACCATTAGAAGGGTGTCATATTATTCTTGGTGCACAGCGGATGAAGGAATTAGGGGATGTATCCTTTAATTTTGCAGAATTGAACATTAAATTTCAATTCAAAAATAGTTCATATGTTTGGCAGGGTATTAAAGGTAGCGGCAAGGTGATCAGTTATAAAGACATATCAAGGGAAAGCACAAAGGGTCAGCTTACATTGCTTTCATATTCAAAGGAGTTACAAGTACCTGCTGCTTACTCATCCACAAACAACTTACACCCCAAAGTTCAAATCTTACTACAACAATTTCCTTCTATTACTAGTACTACTCCTCCACTACCACCAAAGAGAACTTGTGACCATAAAATACCAATCATACCAAATGACAAGCCTGTTTGCCTCAGACCATACAGGCATTCCTACTATGTCAAAAATGAATTGGAAAAGCTTATCAAGGAAATGCTAGAATGTGGAATCATCCAACCTAGCACTAGTAAATACTCTTCACCTGTATTCATGGTTAGAAAGAAGGATGGAACATGGCGAATGTGTAGATTTTAGGTCATCTAATAACCAAACAATCGAAGAAAAGTTTCCAATTCCATTAGTTGATGATTTGTTGGATGAATTACATAGTTCAAATTATTATACTAAGCTTGATTTGAAATCAGGTTATCATCAAATTCGTATGCATACTTCAAATATTCACAAAAAAGCCTTCAGAACACATGAAGTGCATTATGAGTTTATCGTAATGCCATTTGGGCTTTCAAATGTACCCTCAGCATTTCAAGCTTTGATAAATGATATTTTTAAACCATATTTAAGGAAATTCGTGTTAGTTTTTTATCACATCCTAATCTATAGCCAGACATGATTTGAGCATATTTGGCATATTAGACTCACTTTGCAGATTCTGGAAAGCAACTAGTTGGTCATTAAGCTTACAAAATTAACCTTTGCTGAAATTCAAGTTACCTACTTAGGACATGTCATCTCAAAAAGTGGCAAAGCTGTGGACCCAAATAAGTGGAGGCAATCAAACAGTGGCCACAAGCACAAAACATTAATGTGTTGAGAGGTTTTCTGGGATTAACTGGCTAGTATAGAAAATTCATAAAAATTTATGGGTCCACAGCCAAGCCAACGACTGATCTACTTAAGAAAAATGCATTTTTGTGGAATGACCATGTTACAAAAGCGTTTGAAGCACAGATTGACGAATCCACCTGTACTCGGCATGCTTGATTTCAGTATAGAATTTATCATTGAATGTGATGCGAGTGGAGTGGTCATTGGGGTTGTGCTAACTCAAGATGGCAAACCCATAATTTACTTAAGTCAAACATTAAGTGGAAAAAACTTGTTGTTATCTACTTATGAACAGGATCTCTTAGCTTTGATTTGGCTACTAAAAAATGGTCCTAATATTGAATTGGAAGGAGGTTCATCATCAAAATCGATCACCAATGTTTAAAACACCTACCATCTCAAAGATTAACTACAGGTATTCAAGGAAGATGGCTAGCCAAATTACATGGCTTTGATTATATGGTTGAGTATAGAAAAGGAAGGGAAATTAAAGAAGTAGATTCCCTCTCTAGGTTACTAGAGGAACAACCATGTTGTCATTCCATTTCAACAGTAGAGAATAGTTGGCTGCAGCAGTTACAACATCACATGCAATACTCCGAAGGCATTAAGCAATTAATACAACAAATTAATGAAGGAAAGGTCAAGTCAAAGAAATACAAGATAGTGGATGGTATCATTTTTTATAAGGGAAGGACTGTAGAAACGATTTTACCCTAGAGGAGGGTGAATAGGATGATACTAATAATTATAAAAATTAAATGCGTAAGTGTATAAAATAACCGCAGCACAAACATAGAAGAATAATGGCAGCACAGATAGTAGCAGAATAATAAATGCAAAATTAGAACAACACACATTTACTCAGCTTCGGCAAAACCCTACCTATGTGCTGCCTCCAAGATTTCTACTAGAAATTAAGTAGTCAGACGCTTACACACGTAAACTTGCGACAACCGCTATCGAATAACCTAACTCTATGCTCAAAAATCTACCACAACTCAGCTACTGAATTGCGAATTTTCGAACTACACCACCGTAGTTTGTCCCCTAGTCACATGACTAGAATTTACAAAAGTTTAAAAAGAAATACAAATTTAAAAATAATTCAAATAATAAAACCCTAATTTTAAAAATTAAAGCCCAAAGTAATTTAGAGAGGCCGGCCCAAAAGTAAGTAAGATGATAAAAAAGTGTCCCTCTTCTCCTTTCATTATCTGTCGTATCCTCTTCGTAAATATTGTCTGCTTCTTGTTCGTTCGTTCCTCTTCATCCTGGTATGTAATTTCTTTGTTCCTCACGTTGATATGCTTTGAACTCTATTCGATTCGAGTTATTGATTTATTCTTCTCTGTTATTTCTTGAACTAGAATGATTTAAACGCCGATGATGACTTGGGCTTTTATAGGGTTTAATTCCCTTAATTGTCGTTCGAATATATTTATTTGAATTTGTCACTTGCTATACTTTGGCCACATGATTTTGATTCAATGCTGCTGATTTGTACCGACTTGTTTAAATTCATATGTTTTCGTTCCTTGAATATCACGAATTTGATTTTAGCTTGTTCGATTTTTTCTTGGTCATCACGGCTTTGAATTATTCAATTTTCTATGCTCGGCCAATTGGATTTTTCTCTATGACTTCGGGTTTGCTTTGATATTGAACTGCAGTTGTCTTTGACTTTGGTTTCGTTCTTTATTCCCTATGACTTCAGCTAGTGTGTTCATGCCTGTAGCATACTTTGACCAGATGCTTGTATTTGTCTAATCATATGTGTTCGTTGAACTAGTGATTATTACTTTGAGTTGATGATTTGAGCTAGTTTGCATAATTGAGTCATGTGCATGTTGCCACCTCTGTTTCATTGTGTCTGGTTTGGTCTTGTACCACTTACTGTTCACTGGTCTTTGCTTGCATTTGTAGTGCTGCAGTCTGGTCATTTTCTTGAATCTGAACACTCAAGCTATTTGCATTTTTGTGAGATAGTCATTTCCACTTGTGTACATACATACATTTATGTATGTGTATATGTTGTTGTGATCATTTGCTGTGTATTTGAAGTCTGGATTTATTTCATGCCTCATTGTTTTTACTCGATTGCATTTGTATCCTGTCCACCACTTTTTATCTATGCATATATATCTCCTTGTACTTACTGTTGAGTTTTATGCATGCCTAAAGTCTTGACACATTTTAGACTTTATGTATATTGATCATAGTCACTTGCTTCGAGGCAGTTTGCATTCATACTTCATGCTTTTTGAAACTGCTTTGAGCTGCACTACTGGTTGCATTCATGTTTATGCTGAAGGTATTGCTTCACCTGAACTGATTTGGTCGAGTCTGGAGTTTTCTGTTGGACTGGGTATACTTGTTATCTTGTAATATGGCTCCACCCTGAATAGTTTTGTCCATTGCATTTGTATATACATATGCCATTTTATTTTCTGCTTTGGTCTGGTTCATTTGATTGCATTTGACTTTGATTGAGTCTAGGCATGTGATAGTATATATGAGGTCTGGTATACTCGACGTCGACGTGGACTTGAAACTATAGCTCTGGTTCAGGTTGCGTTTCTTTGAATCGTGTATACTTGATGCCTGGATTTTCTTAGGTACTTCATGGTTGCATTCATTATTGGACTGGTCAGGTGCACTGTTTTCATGTGACTGATCTGGTTGCATATATGTTACTTGTTGTGGTCTTTTGTACATATGTGTGCTGGTGAGATTTGCACTTTGTATATGAGTCTGTACTTGATTACTGGTTTCTCTGACCAGTCTGGGTTCAAGTGCACATTCGAATTTTTGGTCGAGACTTGTTCGAGTCATTAAAAACTTGACCTATTGATTTGTATTGCATGCACCAAAGTTGAATCCAACTTAAAGCTTGGGTTTGACCTTGTGCTCATGTCGTGACTTTATTTTTATTTCACTTGAGTTGAACCCAGCTTTTGACTGGGTTTGACCTTGTGCTCACCTGTCCCTGCAATTTTTTCAAGTGTATATCAGTGTGCATGGCCTTGTGGCATGTACAGTGATACACTATGCATGTCACAAGTTGTTCGTGTATGTTGAATTCAAAAATGAATATGATGACGAACGGTCCAAATAACTGAGGCGTATAATATTTTCACAACACATTTTTTTTTGCACTATAAAAATATTTTTTTTTTTCAATTTTGATGCTTCAATGCTTATTTTGCAGATAATTCAGATATTGGATTCAATCTGGAATAGAGTTGAAGATTAAATATGGGTGAATGAGTGATATATAGTGAGGTGATAATGTAAATGATAAATTGTGATGTTATCAAAATTGTATTGTGATTGTTATTGTGTATATATAGTGAGAGCACAAATTTTTACTATTCAAAATTTTAATAAAATATTTGTTTGAATGAAATATCTGTTTGAAATTAAATTCTATGTTATTTATTTTATTCAGGAAATATTTATTTAATTATGTGAAAATAAAGTAGTACAATAACAAATACATTTAAATGAATATATATATATATATACGTGTGTGTGTGTGTTTATTATCATCAAACAAAAATCATATACTTGCATATTCAACAATCTCCTCCTTTTGATGATAACAAACATATGTTTAAGATTTTGAATTTATTAAATGTATTTGGTCATTCTATTTGCTCCCCCTATTTGGATGCTCCATCTCTACACAAAGCTCCCCTTTCATATATGCATGAAAATAAATAAGATATGCAAATGAACCTAGATGCAGATAGAAAATACAAAATAAAATATTTGACTATTACTTGCCAAAATCTTAACTTTTCTCTCCCCCTTTTATTATCAACAAAAGAGTAAAAGTGCTAGAAAAATAGAGATAAAGTGATAGACATTAATACAATATTAATACCCAATCGAGTATAAATATTAAATTTCAATAAAAATCATAAAAAATCATAAATACTCAGTTATGCGCATATTCCACTTTAGAACGATAGAGATGATGTTATCATATAAAACCATGTAGTTGTGTCAATTTGTGATATATTTAAAGCACAAATTTGAATATCTACTAAACATGCATAACAGTTAGGATTTTAAATGAGATTAATAGGATTCCAAATTTAAAAAATACGAATTCAAGTATCTTCTAACTATGCATAACCGTGAGGACATTTAAATGGGATTAGAATCAACTTGTCTATTTAATAATCAATTTTGATATGTGTTTCATACCTGTATAACCGTGAGGACTTTCAAATGAGCATGAAAGCACATAATCAAAAATTGCAAGTAATTCACCCATGCATAACCGCGAGGACTTTTAAATGAGAGTGAATATTTTGGATGTTTTTATTGGTAATAAAATAAAATAAAAGCGAATAATTTCCCATTTAAAATACCACATATTGACATACTATATTGGATTTTGATGAGTGATGGTCTACAGAAATATGATAGAAATAGAAATGATCATAGAATTTTCACCGACAATTTTTTTTCATAAATCTTGTTTAAATTTCTAAAGAAATTGACTAATTATACCGTCTCAATTTATAATATATGATTGATATCAACACTCATCACTTTTTCAATCACTATTTATCTTTTCGACAATCAGCAGCGAGTCGGATTAGTTAATATAGTCATTTAAAATCAAATCCATAAAAAATTATAAAACCAAATTTTCTAAAATGGCTAATCTGAAACAAGGTTAATAAAAATGATTTTCTTAAAGGGGTTTTATAAAAAAAAATGTCTACTATTTGAAAACTAGTTGAAATGAACAGTATGCAGATATTTTCTTTGAAAACAATGCAACTATTGAATGTCTCAACATAAAACTCGTTCCACTAATATTTTTTCTATCAACTAGGCTACCAGTGTAACCTGCGTCTGAATTCCCCTTTAACTCAAGGTTATTGTTAGATAGATATCATTACAAAAAGTGAAAATCAATTTTCTATAGGGGATTTTGTGAAAATGACTTCAAGTTGAAAATCAATATATATAATTAAATTATTGTAGAAATGATTTCAACATGAGATCATATAAGATACCACTTGTATTTTAGATACTCATAGTGATATAAAATGGTATATATAAAAAAAGTGTATTCCTCAACACTTGAATTTGTTTTTAAATTTTTAGCACATCCATTTATATCAAGCACAAGTAATCTAAATTGAGCAAAAAACACATATTCAGAAAATTTTGTCGAAGCCGTTTTTCATGACATTCCAAAGTGAATTAAAAGTCTAAGAAGTTGTAGCATTATCGATTAGCTTTTCAAAAACTTCAAGAATTTCACAAATCAAAGTTGAAATGATTAAGATATGTCAGAAATACTTTAACAATGTCGATCAAAACATAATTAACCATATATGAATGATAATTGATTTCAGAGATCATACCTCTCTTTCCTTTTATTCCGTGATATCCAAAATACAATGATCTCCATCTAATCTTTATAGGCTAAGAAACATTTAAATTTTAGTCTATCATTCACTTAGAACAACTCGAATCTATCTCCATCAAAGTTGTTCCTTAGCCCACTTGTGTGTCTAAATTTTGGGGAAGGCATGTGGTCTAACTAAGGATGTTGGACCACTTTTATTATCTTTGAAATTTTTGGTATCCAAATTTTCCTATATAACAAACCGTTAGCATTTACAATTGTACCCTTGGGAATCCAAATCTGTTTAAATTTCAAACCATTTATATTCGTACCTTTTAGAATCCATATTTGTTTAACGGTTTTGTGTTTGTATATATTTTGACAATTATTCTTGCAATGTCCAATATTTTCACACCTTAGACATTTGGGTATCACATATTTCCCCTTGACATTGTTATTAGTTGTTTGTTCATATTTTGATACTTTTTCAAATCCAAGTCCTTTCCTTTTATTCACAAAGAGTTGATTTTCTAGGAGCTTATTAAATGATTTGTCTCTAGGGAAAACTTTTCGAGTAATCAACTCAAGTTTATTAACTTTGGATTTTAAAAGTTTATTTTCATTCATTTGCTTCGAACAACAACTAATGGTACTATCTCTTATTTTAAAATTGTTTATTTTCAAGTACATATTTTCCTTTTTAAGCTCTCTAATTTTAGTTTCAATTTGAAGTATCTCAGTTTCAAAGAGTTGGAGTTTTTATATTTATTTTTTTCAAAGTCCTTGAATTTTTCAATTTCCTTTTCAATCTCGTGATTTAGTCTAATAATTTAAGAATTGCTCATAATCACTTTTTATTTTTCAAGGGTTTTGAAATTTTTGTTCTCCTCATTTAATTTCTTTTCAATCAGGTGATCGGTGATGTGATTGCAAGATGATGACAGGTTTGAATGTTTGGAGCAGTTGTGTTTCAGGTTGATTTTTAATCTCGAATTTTTAAATTCGAACTGCAGCGAGTTCTCTGGAGGTCGTTATCAAGTTGAGGGATGGACGGCGTCTTGGAGGGGTTGGTTAGGGTGGCTGAAAGCCATCGGAGCACCGGTGCATATGCATTGTGTATATTTGAACTCTGGTGAACTTTGGGGTTGTGCAGGGTTTTATGACTCGAAGATACACTCGTGTAGATCGTGTAGTGACTCGAAGAAGATAGGGTTATAACTCGAAGTGTTTTGTTGTGGTCTTGGGTATTGTTGAGTACAGGTTATAAAACTTGAACAGTTTTGTTTTTTTAAAATTTGAAGGAAATTCAATTTTTAAAAGCAGGGATTTAAATTCAGGTGTAAGTTTGAATTTGATTCAAGTGAACTTTTGACCAAGTTTTAAAAATGGAAATTTTAAATTTTAAGCAAGATTTAAATTTAGTTCTGAAATCAAGTTTAAATATGATTTTTAGGTTTACTTTGAATCCAGATTGTATTTAAAAGATTTTTATGAATTTTAAAATGATGGACAAGTTTAAAATGTTTTAAAAGTAGATTTAAAATAAATTTGATTTCAAATAAAGGTTTAAACTTGAAGGAATTCTTTCCTTTAATATTTGAAATAAAATTATGAAATGTTTAACTTTAAATTGAAAAGTTAAAATAATCTATCTATTTTTTTAAAAAAAAAAACTTGATTTCTTTAGTAAAATTAAGTAATTTAGATTTTAAGCTTTTCTTATATAAATAATGATGGTTCTTTACTTGTAGGCTTGTAAATTAATTTTAAATTTGGATAATGTTTATATGGTTAAACATTTTTTTAAAACGGAAGTTGAATTTAATTTAGGAATGTATTATTTTAAATACATTTGAATATTAATAAGTCATTAATAAGTAAATGGATTATTTTGGAAATAATTAAGATAATTAAGAATTTACTTATTTAATTGATTTTAATTAATGTTAATTTATAATTAAAGATGATTAATGAATGATTAATCTAAGATAATTTTCTTAAGTAAGTAATTAATGAAAATGTTGCTAATTAAATAAGATAATTATCTAAGGATAATTAAATAATTGATTAATGTGATTAATTTTGATAAATTAATTAGATTAATTAATTGAAGATAATAAATTGTAATTTGTTAAGTATAATTACTTGATAAAAGTAATTAAGGGATTAATTACTCATTGTAATTAATTCTGATAATGTGTTTTGTTTAAATTAATTAATTTAGTTTAATTAATTTAAGAAATCATTTAATGATTTAATGATAGTAATTACTTAATGTAATTAATGGAGCAATATTACTTAGAGAAGTAATAATTACTCGAATGTAATTAGTGAGAGATGTTTTATTTTAATAAAGTAATTTGGATAAATTACTTTTGTAATTAATCAAGGGATTAATTAATGAAGATAATTAATTATGGAATAATTAATTTGTTAATGAGTAATTAATGGTAATTAATTACTAGATTAATATTAATCAAGGTGATTAATAATTATGGATTAATTACTAAATGTAATTAATTTTAATAAGTAATTAATTTAAATATAGATTAGAGATCATAAATTAATATCATTAATGATGTAATTAAGGATTGTTTAATTAAGTAATAATTAATTAATTAAATGATTAATTAATATAATGAATTAAGGATAAATGTAATTAAATATAGTTAATTAATAAATGAAGTAATTAAATGTTAATTACTTATAATTAAGGTTAATTAATTTTGTGAAATTAATTTAAGACTAATTACTTCTTGTAATTAGTGAATGATTAATCATATATGTTTAATCAAGTTGAATACTTAATGAATAAATTAACTAGGTTAATTAATCAATGAATATATAAGCAGGATTTATAGATGAGTAATTAATTTAATTTATTTTAAACTAATTAGAGTAGAAGTAATTAATTTAATTCATTTTAAATTAATTATAGATGATGGTTAATAAATTTGCTTATGGATGATATTTATTGGATGGATGTGATTCAGTAATGAGATGAGTAGTATCCGTATGATATGGATGCTTAGTTATAGTATGATAATATGGATTATTTGGTTGTGATGATTGTCTGTTGTGATGATTGTCTGTTGTGATAATGTTACGGGTTATCTGTTATGATGAAAATGTGATTATCTATTATGATATGTGATTTATCTATCTGTGTGTAAATAGATAATGATGAATTGAATTAATTGTTCAAACTAAATTCACTTGGACATTAAGATGGCGTTTGGATTTCGATGAGACCGGGATCGGATTTCCATATTTGGAATTCCGAAAACCACATCGATCCAAATTAAACGTTAGGTCGTGAATCTCAAGTGAAGAGTAAAGACTCGAGGTGTAAGAACTATTCGTCAATATAACTCTGGGGGTGATTCCGTGATGAGTTTGACGAAATAGTACATTCAGGCTCAAGATGGTGATTCAGAATGCAAGGGTTACTGTCATTAACTCTGAGGGTAATTCCAAAATGAGTGTAACGAGATAATGCCTTCGGTTTCGTTCAAATACGGAATGAACTTGTATGGATTGAATGCTTTCAGAACATCGTCAGGTAGACGATGAGCATTCTAAGATAGACATGTTCTATAAAGGTAATCGCAGCCCCAAGCCTCATCAATCGGGAATGGGTAAAACAGGGGAGGTGCAGCAAGGCTTCGTGGGTAGCCCCCACTGGAGAGTGAGATTTATCCCTGTCTAGAGGACCCTTTTATTTCGGCTGTGTGGACGGTTGTGAGCTCCAACGGTCGGGGTGGTCTTGTTCGGAACTGTTCAGTAAGGAATGGTTCCAGCCTTGTGTTGCAGGGGAGCGGACATACTCCTCGGTACGGTGATCTAGGCCACGTACTGTGACGGACGGTACCCTAGTAGCCCTGCAATTGATGGAATCCAAAATCCAATAAGTGCCTGTACGGTTTTGATTGTGCCCAACTATATTGGAACGTGAGATGTAAGCATTCCAGATATTTCTGTATTTTATTTTGAAAACCCTAGACGCTACTATAATATCACTGAATTTCCTATCAAATATTTTGGTTAGCGTTAGGTAAAAACTTTTTCATGTTTATGTGTGGGAAGTCTTACGTGATACCTTTTGTTTTCAAAGGATTTTCTAAAGTTAAGCAACTTTTAAACCCGTTTACTCACACTAGACCCCTGTCTGAGCCGAGTGTTTATTTTCTGTTTTATTAAACTCTTGGGTATTCATATTACGTATGAGTAGTCAAGTGATTCAGGATTGCTTTGACGAGTTCTGGAGGAGATAATGGAGCAGGAGGCTTCAGCGTATAGATATATATAGTGGTTCCACTGTGTTTGAGTTGTATCTGTATAACTCTGATGTAAATGATATTATGTAAAGTTTTATGTGATATAATATAATTTATTCGTTTCGCTGTGAGATTCTGATTTTGTCTGTTTCTTTCTTTTCTCTTTTCTATCCCTTTCTTTCTTCTTAATGATGTGCCTTTTTATGGAATGAAAGGCGGGTCATTACAACTACACATTCAGATTTCATATTATGCAATATAGAATTCCTAGATTCTTTTTGGTTAGATCTAAAGTCTATTAATATGTCATCGACTATCTTGACCTGCACAGCATATCATCTGCTCGGTATAATTGTGTGTACATACATACGTAACGTTCTCTACAAAGGAACGTGCCTATTGGAATATGAGAAAGATTGCTCATGTAGATAAGCCACTATATCTTTTGATAGTATTGCATGCAAATAAGCCAATTTATTTCTTTTCTTTCTAATGGTAAAAGGAACCTTTTTACTTGGAAACTACAATGGTTATCAGCATGTATACTTTTTTTCCGAAATTAAAAATGATTTGGAAGGTACTGTTGTACCTGGTATTTTGTTGGCGGTACCTTAGAATGCTCCCATTGCAATTGTTCCTCACGACATCAACATCTTCTACATCCTTTTTGATAGTTTCTTTACTTAACATTGCCAAAATTAAAAATTATATTATCATTTGTAGCTTTTAACTTTGTTAACACGGTTAATGAATGAGACATACCTACAAGTATTTTTGTTTTCCTTCTATCACACTTAGTGTTTTTCAAAATAAAATCTCTTCAATGTAAATATAAATTGAGACAGATGCTTATTCACTTACATCTTAGTACTAACAGTGGGTTTCCATGTCACTGCAATACTTATCCAAAAAATGGATATACATCCCATCCTTTTGAACTTCCACATCACTTAACCTAAGGTGTCGTTTAACTAACATGGACTAATTTTATGTATGAAGCTGTTCAGTAACTGATAAAAATAGAACTCAATTGATTGTGCAGGGAGGTTCTTTCCAGAAAGCTAGGTATTGTAGTGGCTTCTCAATGGTAAAAGGTCATACCATCGTTCTTTTAAAGTATTTGACTCGGTCAAAAAAAATATGCTAGAACATCTTGATATTTTTATTGTATTCATGTATGCAGTCTGGGATAATTCCACGGTTGGTTGTTAAAAAAAAAGTAAAGCCCATCAAAGTTGTTACACTAAGTGACAAATTAACCAAGAATAAATTCCTCTTTATTTAATCAAATGTTTATTTTAATTTCATTTTATTTCTATTCTGCAAGGCTAGTATTGCCACTTGGCTTAGAAATTACGGAAGAATTGTACATGTTCGTCATAAATATAGCAACTATAAATGGTAATGGTTATGCAATATCTAAAACAAATCTTTGTTCCTCTCTATTTCCTGCTTTCCGGCTTGCAGTTCTTGCCCATCCTCCTTCTATATTCCATTTACTCTGCCTCATTCTCACTGCAATACATAAATAGCGATTATTACCGTATCTTATAGTTTCTAAACTGAACTTATGGGATGATAAAGGTAAGTGTTTTTTATTCAGGTAGAATAGTGGTTATGTACTTGTATCAACTTTAATTTAAAGAATGATCAAGCTATTACACCCAAAAATTATATGTCAAAATCTGCAAAACAAATAGAAAATGCGGAGGCCCTGTTGAATATTCAATTTACCCCTAATCAATTCAAGAGAAATCAAAACTATAAACAAATGGATATTAGCGGAAGCGTACCGGAATCCATTGTTTCAATTTGTATGAAGAATCTGATCTTCCAAGGATACAGTTTCTACTTTCTGTCTGCGTTTCTCTCTGATGGGGAAGAAGAGAAAACAAAAAGTACGTACTGTTTCTCGGGGAGCAGGCCGTCTTATAACGGACTAAAATCAGTTATGTAATATTTACAATTTGTCTCCTCAACAAATTGTAAATACCACTTATTTATACCCCAATGTATAATAGCATTATACATTTTAACATATGTGCCCACAACAAAAATTTTAATCTAAAATCTCCCACTTGGGTAACATATGTTTCTTTATAAATGTACAACCTTATGAGCTCAAAATCTGCTATTAAATAAAGTTAATCTTTAACAATCTTGTCCATCAACCATATCTATATAGGATCATAGTGGTCTTTTCCATATTAATCATGACTAAACCCATCAATGATCACATACATATATATAGTCAAATGACATAGATCAATCATGAATACATAGCATGAACATTACATGTAATGTGAACAAAACATGTCTATTTTCAACTGGTCCTCTTTAAACTTAAGTGAGGTCAGAATCAAAATAGTAGACAAAGTGAATGAACTGAATACTTTATTTTGATCAGAAAACCAAATACATGTTTCAAGACAAATATAAAGCATATAAAATAAAAACTCCTACTAAACCATAACATCCTCCAGTAATACAACACCCATATGAGCAGTGTGCTCATGAAAGACCTTGGGCGATAAACCTTTTGTGAGCGGATCCGCTATCATGAAGTTTGTTCCAATATGCTCTACAGATATATGTCCACTCTGCACTCTTTCTTTCACAAATAAAATTTTTATGTCAATATGCTTTGACTTAGTTGAGCTTTTGTTATTATTAGAATATAGCACTGTTGACTTATTATCACAATATAACTTCAGCGGTCTTTCTACATTTTCCAAAATGCGCAGCCCAATGATAAAGTTGCGTAGCCATATTCCATGGTTTGATGCCTCATAACATGCTACAAATTCTGCTTCCATAGTAGAAGAAGTTACAAGTGTTTGTTTAACACTTTTCCAAGATATAGCTCCTCTAGCCAATAGATAAATATAGTCTGATGTAGACTTTCTGCTATCTTGGCATCCAGCAAAATCAGAATCAGAATACCCTGCGACCTCCAAATGATCTGATCTACTATAAGTGAGCATGTAATCTTTTGTTCTCTGAAGATACCTCATAACCCTCTTGGTTGCTTTCCAATGGTCTATACCAGGGTTGCTTAAGTATCTGCCTAACATCCCAACAATTTACGCAATATCTGGACGTGTACATACTTGAGCATACATTAGACTCCCAACGGCTGAAGCATAGGGAATCTTTTGCATTTCTTGAATTTCAAGATTTCTTTTAGGGCACTGACTAAGACTGAATTTATCTCCTTTAGCAACAGAGGTATATCCTGGTCTACAATCTTGCATGCCAAACCTTTTGAGTACTTTATCAATATAGTTCTTTTGTGATAATCCAAGAATACCCCGAGATCGATCTCGAAGTATCTGAATACCTAATACAAAAGAGGCGTCCCCAAGAACTTTTATTTTAAAATGTTTAGATAGAAATTTCTTGGTTTCGTGCAATAAGCCTATATCATTAGTGGCAAGCAAGATGTCATCGACATATAGAACCAGGAATATATGTTTACTCCCATTGAACTTGTGATACACACAATCATCAACAATATTTGTATCAAAACCAAACGAGATGATTACTTGATGGAATTTGTGGTACCATTGACGAGAAGCTTGCTTAAATCCATAGATGGATTTTGTTAATTTGCAAACCATATTCTTTGGATCTCCCGACACAAAGTTTTCTGGTTGTACTATATAAATTTTCTCATTAATGTCTCCATTGAGAAACGCCGTCTTAACATCCATCTGGTGTAACTCAAGATCAAAATGAGCAACAAGTGTCATAATTGTTCTAAAAGAGTCTTTCGATGAAATTGGAGAGAAAGTCTCTATAAAATCGATACCTTCCTTTTAAGTATAGCCTTTTGCTACAAGACGTGCCTTATACCTCTCCACATTACCCTTTTCATCCCTCTTGGTTTTAAATATTCATTTACAACCAATTGGTTTTGCATCTTCTGGTAATGGGACAAGTTCCCAAACTTTATTGTCTTGCGTGGACTTATACTCCTCATTCATGGCATCCATCCACTTTTGAGAGTTAGAACTTTTCATGGCATGATAAAAGTTGATTGGGTCATCTTCCATCATTCCATTATCGTTCTCTTGTTCTTGGAGAAATACAATATAATCATCTGAAATAGCACTTCTCCTTTCTCTCATGGACCTCCTTAATGGCACAGGTTCCTGAGGTTGTTGAGTTTGTTCTTCTGGAACAATAGCTTCATTCTGAATAAGAGGTTGTATAACATTATCTTGTTGAGGTTCCGGATTTACTTCTTGATCAATGATAGGTGTAGGCAACTAAACATTGTCAAAAGTGATAATAGGAACTGGGTTTAAATCCAATTCCTCCTCAAAAGAAATGTCTTTAACTTTATTTCTCCCTCCAAACTCAATATCCTCAAAGAATACTGCATTTTCCGTCTAAAAAATATTATTAGCTACGGGATCATAAAACTTATAGCCCCTAGAACGCTCAGAATAACCAATAAAGTAGCTGCTCACTGTTTTGGAATCCAGCTTCTTTTCATGTAGCCTATAAGGCCTTGCCTCAGCTGGACAACCCCAAATGTGAAAGTGCTTTAGACTAGGCTTTCGGCCTGTCCAAAGTTCATAAGGTGTTTTTGCAGCTGCTTTAGTTGGTACCCTATTGAGAATATAAGCTGCTGTCTTTAATGCTTCTCCTCAGAGAGAATCAGGTAAGGTGGAATGAGCAATCATACTCCTTACCATATCCTTAAGAGTTCGGTTTCGTCTTTCAGCAACACCATTCATGCTAGGTGATCCTGGCATGGTGTACTGTGGGGCAATACCACATTCCTCTAGGAATCTAGCAAACGGTCTTGGACGTTGTTCACTTGAACCATCATATCGACCGTAATACTCACCACCACGATCAGATCTGACACTTTTATTTCTTTTGTTGAGTTGATTTTCAACTTCAGCTTTATAAGCTTTGAACACATCTGATGTGATTTTTCATGAATTAGATATAGGTAGCCATAACGTGAGTAATCGTCTATGAATGATATGAAATATTGTTGACCATTCCAAGATGCCGTAGGGAAAGGTCCACAAATATCTGTGTGAATTAATTCTAAGACGTCTGAAGATCTATTAGCACCCAATCTTTTAGGTTTGGTCTGTTTTCCCTTGATGCAATCTACACAAATATCAAAGTTTGTGAAGTCAAGAGATTCTAAAATACCATCAGATACTAAGCGCTCAACTCTACCTTTTGAGATATGACCTAAGCGCTTATGTCATAAAGATGCTAAATTTTCTTTATTTAATTTACGTTTAGTACCACGTGATTCTACATGCAAGGTTTCATTATAGGATGCGACTGTTTCCAACAAATAAAGATTGTCATAAGCATTTAAATAACCAGTTCCAACAACATTTGAATTCAAAGAAAAAGTAAACTGATTGTTTCCAAATGAACAACAATATCCAAATTTGTCCGACACAGAAACAGAAACCAAATTCCGTCTAAATGATGGTACAACAAAAGTGTCTTTTAAATCCAAATAAAAACCAGTTCCTAACAACAATCTAAAATGTCCAATTGCTTCCACTTCTACCGATTGTCCATCGCCCACAAAGATGTGTCTTTCACCATCACTTGGCTTTCGGTAGCTCAGGCAACCCTGCATAAAAACACTTATGTGAGTGGTAGCACCAGAATCTATCCACCAAGTGTTTCTAGGTACTGAAGATAAATTAACTTCAGAACAGGCCAAAGTAACAAACATACCTTTCTTTTCACGCCATGCATGATATTTGGTACATTCCTTCATATGTCCACGTTTGTGACAAAAGAAACAACCTTCTTTTTCCTTTTGTTGTTTCTTTTGATCTGGATCCTTAGCAGCTTCATTTTAAATTTTCTTTGCTTGCCCTTTGCTTTAGAGGTGCTTGCCAAATGGGCACTCTCAGTCTTATCTTGCTTCAGCCTTTCTTCCTCTTGTACACAATATGAAATGAGCTCATTGAGATTCCACTTCTCCTTTGACAGTTGTAACTGACCTTAAATTGACTGAATTGTGTAGAAAGCGAGATAAGCACTAAATGCACAAGCAATTCATCCGAAAGCTCAAGTTTTAGTGTCTTTAATTTTGAAGCAATGTGAGACATTTCCATAATGTACTCCCTTATGTTTTCCTTGCCTTTGAACCTCATGGAAATAAGTTTCTTCAAAAGAGTGCTTGTTTCCACCTTATCGCTTTTGGCAAAGCGTTTCTCAATCTCAGGAAGGAAATCTGTGGCATCGGTAATCTCTTCAGATACCGAACCCCTAAAAGCCTCAGGTATGCCCTGTTTAATGATCATAAGACTCATGCGATTTGAACGGTCCCATTTCTCAAAAATTCTCCTTTCCTCGGAGGTACGAGCATCTGTAAGAGAAGCACGCCGATCCATCCTTAATGCAAGGTCCAGATCCATGCAACCAAGAATAATTAATATGTTCCCTTTCAAGTCCTTAAAGTTATTACCATTAAGGACCAGTACTGAATTAAGGTTAGCAGATACAGTAGCAACGACTGAAACAGAAAACGAATAAAATTATATAAATTACATGCCTTTAACGACTTCATATAAAATAATAAATTCAAATAATGGTTACTCACATCTCAAGATACCAAACACATCATTAATATCAAGTCTTTGGACAGTAATATTAACTGTAAGCGGTACTCTTGTTGTAGCAATCAAATGTTGACAATAAATTATGTCAAACAATATGCAATCTTTGGACTGTCATATTACTCACATAAAATACCTTATAATTGTCATACATTTATCACCACAAGTATGTATGAAATTCAGCCAAATATTAATTCACCTTTGGGCTCGTTAATAAATGCATGAACTACATATACACAATTATTTTAATATTTTAATTAGAATAATCTACACAGAAGTGATCACTTTGACGATATTTTGTTTCAATTAAACTATTTAAAATATAAAGTATCCTTAAGAAAATCAGAAACCATATTTGAATATAAATTTCAAATTTTTTTTAATCTACATAGTTTCATGAAACTACACATAATTTTAGGTGCAGCCTTGTTTGAACTATGTTGATAACCAAACTTTAAATTTGTTCATTTCAAGTGCCGCAATTCTACAATTTTATGTAGAAGTTTATTTGAACAAATCATATAATATCCAAACAATGCCTGAAACTATAGTTCATATGCGAGATATATTGACAAAAAATTATATAAACATTGCATTCGTTTACATGTCACTTTCTGTGTTAACAAAGCCATAACCAACATTGCATTTGTTACTGTGTTGACAAAAAATGCATTTGGTTGAATTGTTTGCAGGCAAAATGTGTAGATAAGCATTCTATTTTTACATCCTTTAGTTATATATCACATATAATACATATGTGCATGCTGGATAATACCTTTTGCATTACTCTTGTTAGTCATTCCATCAAGTACAGTCACCTACTAACCTACTAACGTAATTTACTATTTTACATGTTTCTAGTTTAACTTTTCTAACACTGATATTGGCAATTGTTATGTCACTTTCTTTTCAGCAAAGACATTTTCATAATTCAAGGCAAAAAAGTAAAGTCTATTCGAAACAGGCATTATCCATTGCCTCCTTTTCTGTTTGCACAAGTGGCAATGCCTCTGAAGCATGCTCCTGTTTCCTTTTTTAATGGAAATTTTAATTGATATTTTCATGAGGCTTTGAAAACTAAGTAGGCAATATGTCTATCTTTTCCACTATGTAACTGCCGTAAGTACTCAGGCTTCAAAAATTATATAGTGACAGAAACATATTTCAGGCTACCCATTATTTCAGGCAAATTAATTCAAACACATCCTGACTATTATGTTCTTACTATTTTACATGTAAAGATTATGCTATAGATTAATAAATACAATGGTTTTATGCAAGCCTGTTGCTTTTCATGGCATTGGAAAGATAATTTGTAGTTTATACTGTAGCCATCATTTGATGAAACAGCAAAAAAATAATGTGATGAATAATTTATGTACAACTATTCAATCACATCATGCATAAATTTGTACCGATTTAATTACCCAGAGAGAGGACAAGCATAAGTTATTCAAACAGATTTTCATGATTTATCAAACAGATCCGAACGAAAAATGTTGGAAAATCAGTTCACTATCATAGTAAATCCTCAAGAATTAATTTAGAGTTGCTCCGATACCAATTGTTGAATATTCAATTTAGCCATAATCAATTCAAGAGAAATCAAAACTATAAATAAATGGAGATTAGCGGAAGCGTACCGGAATCCATTGTTTCAATTTGTATGAAGAATCTGATCTTCCAAGAATACAGTTTCTACTTGCTATCTACCTTTCTCTCTGATGGAGAAGAAGAGAAAACAAAAGGTATGTACTATTTCTCTGGGACCAGACCGTTTTATAACGGACTAAAAGCAGTTATGTAATATTTACAATTTGGCCCCTCAACAAATTGTAAATACCACTTATTCATACCCCATTGTATAATAGCATTATACATTTTAACATATGTGCCCACAACAAAAAATTTAATCTAATAGGCCCCACTCAGTACATAATGTAAATTTACATTTCTACCCCGTAAATTTAGAATTTAATACTAATTCACATATTTTAACCGATTTTCATTCGGTCATCCTAGCAAATTTCGAGGAAAAAAAGTGTTTTATGTGATTAAGATGAATGTAATAGGGAAGAATTGAAAGTAAGTGGGGTGAAGGATGAATAAGCATATTTTTAGTTCTAAGTCGTAGATGACTGAGGAATTTACCTAAAGAGTTCATTCGATTTGGTTCTTTGCATCCAATTTTGATGTAGTAGCTAGCTATATTTCGATTCATCTTCTTCTTCCAAGGGTTTCTTAATTGGACATTAAACCCATTTTATATGATGGTAGTCGGTTGAATATTAACCGCTGCTTTTCTATGCGCTATTCATAATGCTACCGTAGAAAATACTATATTCAAAGATGGTGACGAGGCCCATACATTCCGTGCTTGCACCCAACTCAAGCTGAAAATACTTATTCAAAATACACTGCTAACCGCTTTTGATTTCAAAAATATTTATGCTCATAGCAAAAAACCCAAAATATATAACTACGAGGAATTTCGGGTGTAGTCAGCAATTTTTGGTCATGTATGGATTGTTTTAAGTTCCCTGATTAAACTAATGTCATACAAGTCGGGACTACATTACTGTCAAAAATGAAACAAAAGATGATTAAGGAAGGTGTACAAAACAGAATATGATTAAGAATGAGGAGAAATGCAACTTCATAGCAAGAGCATCAAAAGGTCAAAAAGAATAGTTTTGAAAGTAACCATGTTAAAATATTTTGTTAAGTATCAACTGAAGTACTCTATTTAGATGCATGTTAAGACAATCAGTCTAAATATCTGTTTATGGCATCAACGTATCCACTATAAAATAGCATGGTTTCAGTCTGAATTTTCTCAGATTTCAAATATTTCCACACCTAGTTCCCACTTCAAAGAGTACATCCCAATTTCACACACCTATCGTTGCAAAAATTGTTACTGCAGATCAGGAGCAACAAAACAAGAACTGCAGTCTCTCAGATGATCCATAACCAAGATTGCTATATGTCTTTACGGCACCATCTCAATTCAAATAAATGTAAAATGTTTTTATGTAACTAGTATGCACCAAGATTTACCCAATTGTACTGATTCGGTGTTAGAATTCTCAAAAATAGTGAATGAAATATATCTCACATAGCCGAAAATAAATCCATTTTCTTATTTGTATAGTGTACTCTCAATTCTTATATTGGCTTTTAGGGTCTTGGAAATTTTGTGCGAGGGGAAGGACCTATATGACCATAACTAACACGCACGCCGCCCGTCCAATCGACCGACCCGGGTCCAATAAGATTGGGATGTGTCATATATTTTTGCTACCTAAAAAATGGACTGATTTTAAAACAGAATTGTGTTTAAATAGATGCGGATTTTTCAAAAGTTTTGACCATTGCAAACTGATGAAGAGACGCGATTTTTTCAAATGGTCGTTACAACGAATAGCAACAGTTCTGAATCGTTGCAAACAAATGGACGCAGCTGTTGCAAACAGCAACAGTTTTTGGCATTGCAAATGAAAGGAAGTGTCTGTTGCGAACAGTAACACTTTTTGACGTTGCAAATGAAAGGATGCTACTTTTTTCAACGGGTGTTGTAACGATTCCGGTTTTAAGTCAAATTTAAATTGGTAATTAAAATAAATTTTTGGATTAAATTGTGAACTAAATTGAATTTTTCCAAATTAAATAAAATATTTGTTTGTTTATTCATTTATAAATACAATTTGATTGTATATAAATTTTTGAATTTGAAATTTAAAAATAAATGTTTTGAATAATATATTGGATTTGGAAACTCTATGCTAGTAGGAAAATTGGTTTTGTACTTATAATTTGGCGATTTGAAAGTTTTATTTTAAAATTGATATGAATAAACTATAAAAGCTATTTAAAGAGTTAAAATTCAAATATATATTACATGTTTATTTATTTATGTCCAATTTATTTTAAATCGCATTCTTTAAAGTTATATACATATGTTTATTTATTTATTTATTTATTAGATTTGATAAAAGATTTAAAACACATTTTATATTGAAATAAACAAATATAGTTTGTATATTTACGAATTTAAAATGTAAAACATTTACATATGTTAAGATGTAAAAATATAAATGCACAAGGGATTAAAACTAAATTTTAAACTAATTAGACTAAGGGTTTAAACTATAAATTATAATTTAATTTGGATAAAGGTTTTAAACATAAATTTACTTGTTTTTAGCAAGTGTAATCTATTTAAATACATTTAGACACATGTAAGCATTTTAACTAAAGGGTTTACAAATGTTTTAATATGAATTACAAGTGTTAACAAAATGATATAAGTGGCCAATGCTTGTTTTTATTCTAAACTAAAGTTTAATAAAAAAGTATTAAAAGAAAAAGAGAAACTAGGTTTCTAAAATTTCCTCTCATCTTCCATAATCAAAACCTGTAAAACTAAAAACCAGAAAATCATATCAAACCCGAAAACAAATCTGGAAAACAAAAACTTAGAACAAACAAAAGCCTCAGCTTATTAGCAATCAAATTCATATCAACAACTTCTGTTTCAAATACATTGTCTAGTTCAAGTTTCCAGATTTTCAAATCTGGACAGAGCCTAATCAAATAATCATCATCCTTAATCAAGCAATAGATCATAGTTCAACATCAAACAGTGGATCAGATTCAAACTCAACAAGAATTCAAATCAAACAAAGCAAGATTTAATCTTCACTTCAATTTCAGTTCCAGATAAATCAAAGCTAAATAAATTCCAGAGAATCAAAATCTGCCTCTCTGTTTATTATTTCCAGGGTGAGTAAACTTCTACTTTAAAATTTTAATCCATTTATCTATTGATGTTGTGAGTAAACCCCACTTAAATTTGCTTATATGGTCTGATTTACATTTTAAAAAAAAAATGTTTGTTTAGTTATTAAATGAGCCTGCATGTCTGTGTATATATGAAAATGATGTTGTACATGTCTATGGTGCTCTGTTCTATGTTCACAGAGTTTAAATTTAATTAGAAATTCTAATCTCATCTTCTGATTTCTTATAGGCTTAGGAATTCAAACAAGTTATCCTTGTTTAAAATTAAACTAAGATTTAAAAATGTTTTAAGTATGATTTTTTCATACATTACCTGGAAAAATCAAAAAATACAGTAGCATTTTAATTATACCAAATGTTCGACTTAAATGATTTCTGGTTTCAAAAATATAATCGATTTTGTTTTCGAAATCTAGTATTTTTAAATATAAAATCATGATTTTTAAAGAAGTAAATCTAGAGATGAACGTTAATTGGATTTCGAGTATTTTACGGTGAAGGAGGATGAGTTAGGTCTCGTGATTGAATCTGGTGGTAGGTGGAAGGTTTGTAATCATTAGAAAAATGATCACTAAAATTCTCGAATGCTGTGATGGCTGGACGTAGACAAACTAGGGTTTTATACCCATTTTTGGTCGAAGAAGTTGTCAGGTTCGTACGTCGACTAGGGGGATCGGAGGCAATCGCACCCAAGGGAAAAGGATTATTGGATTCTGGCGAAGTGTTGGACGAGCGAGCGAGGCCTCTGGCGATCGGTTTGGTTGGCGCGAGGCATTTCCCGATGATCACTTTTTGTTCTAGTTGGTTCAACCTTGCTTAAATTCGAATTCAACGTTGCTTCGTCGATCTGAGTTGTTATGATGGTAAAATAGATAGTCGGCAACATATCGGAGGCCAAGGCGATGGTCGGAAGTCGCTCTGGTGATCGTGCACATGCACGCGAGAGTGTGGCGTCAGATGCAGTTGTGGGTTTGGGGGAGAAGAAGGATGCTCGGGTTCGACTCGAAGGATTTGGTGGATTTACTCGGAGAAAAAGAAGATGTGGGTTTACTCGAAGATGGGCTCGGGGTAATAGCATAGTAGCTTGGGTCTGTTTAAAAACAGATACCAGATTTTCAAATTGTTAGGGAAAACATGTTTTCATGTTTAAAATTTGAAAATAAATCATGTACATGTTTAATTTTAAAAGAAACTTGTACAGGTTTTTAAAAACAAAGAAAATCCAACTTTAAAATAAAAGAAAATTATAACAGGTTTTTTAGGTAAGCTTTAAATCAAGTTTTAACAAATTTTGTTAAAACAATTCAAGTGTTTATTTAAAGTTTGGGTTTAATTAAAGGTTTTAAAATAAGTGATTTTACTTAATCAAAATTTTAAAGTGTTTCAGTATATATGCTTTCACTTATTAATCCTTAAGCTCATGTTAAATAAAAAATTGAATAGCTTAATTAAGAAGTCGTGTAAAAGATAAAATGTTTTTTCATTAATTAAAGGTTCATTACTTAATGAAAGTAATTAAATGATAATTGCTTAATGAAAGTAATTTAAAGGGATAATTACTCAATGCAATTAAGCGATTAACTGAGATAAATGGGTTATTTTAATTTGAAATTCAATGACGATTACTTAATTAAAGATTAATTAAGTATTAATTATGGAGGTTAAGTATTAATGATGAGTAATTAAATGATAATTACTTAATGAGATTAATTAAGTAAAATTACTTAATGTAATTAAGGGTTAATCAATTTTGTAATTAACTTAAAGATTTATTAATTCATGAGATTAATCAAAGATAGTTAATTAATTAAGGATAATTAATTAAAGGGTAATTAAATAATTAAAGGTTAATTATTTAATGATTAAAGGTTGATTAATTTATTAATTAAAGTTGATAAATTAATACTTAAAGGTTAATTAATAAATGATTAAAGGTTAATTAATGATTAAGGTTTGTAACTAATTAATGTTAATTTATCAGGATTAGTGATTATTCATAAGTAATTAATCTGATTTAAATTAATCAGATAATTGATCTTACTTATGGATGTTTGGATTCTATTGGATGTTGAATTGTTTGATATCCCTGATGTGTGATGCTTTGTGATATAAGGTGTTTTGATTTAAGCTGTGATTTGTTTATCTGTGATGAATGTAATTTATTTATCTGTGATAAATTTATTTGTTTGTAAATCTATGAATAAAAATAAGCATTATAGATTATACCGCTTATCGATATTGCTGTGTTTGGATTGTGATGATTGTTGATGTTGCACTATTGTGTAAACCCCTGGACTACACTATACACACACAAATATGGATTGCACGAGGAAATCGGTTAAGTCGTAGATTTTTGAAATGGTTTTAAAGTTGAATTTTGAATTCAAATGGTTTTGGAAATGGATTTGGGTTAAACATGAAAAGCTTTTGAAAAGGAGTTTTGAAGATAAAAGTTATTTTGAATAACTTGATACAGTTTTGAAATTTAAATAATTTGAATTTGAATTCAAGATTTGAAATTGAATTCTATATTTGGAAATTATGGTTTAAAAAGGTTATGCAAGTTATAAATGTGTTTATATGGGTTTTAAAACCATCTTAGAAGTATTGTTTTGGGAATTTGAATTTAGCGCAAGTTTTATACTTGAAGGGATTTAACTCGTGAAAATTTAATCGGATTTTTCCGAAACGAAAACTATTTGTTTTCAAATAATAATAGCTTTCATATAAAGAAAGGATTTCCAATTTGTTTGAAAGATTTCAAGTTTGAAATGGAATTGAAATAGTTTTGAAAGCTATGAATGAATCTTTGTGAAGTGAATCTTTTGTTTAAAGATGTGAAAATGGTAAATTGTTTAAACCATTTGAAGAAAGGTGTTTAGGCTTTAAGTTGTGACACAACTGAGATCCCAATATCCATATGTTTTTAAATATTGCGCTCATTATTCGATTTAGCCGGGAGAGGACTTTGTGTCATATAACCCATTTCAAATAATGATACGACGTTATGGATAGCATTTGAAGACCGGTGGTGAAGAGCGGATATTTTCGAAAGCGAAAGGATAACTCGTCGAATGTCTCTGCATCGGCTGATCCTCGGTATAGAGATTTGATCACCCTTTATGACAGGGAGTCCGGACGTGATTAGGGATTATCCGAATTTGCAAGGGCTTCTTTATGAAGTGCCTTCAGTTCTGTTCGAACCCGAAAAAGACTTGTATGGATGTGTGTTTGACATTACACTTTGAGATGTAAAACTGGTTTCTATCAAATACATTTATGTTTGGTGGCAGAGAAGTTATTCTCTTAGCTTAACACTCTTCTCTAACACGTACGAGCTCAGAGGTTAAGTAATTGATGGTTACTAGTGCTACATTCCCAATTTGGTAATGTGGCATACGAAGTGCTGCTAATCATTTGTTGATCGAAGCATGGCTTTGTGAAAACCGTAGCTTTGTGGACGAGACTTCATCAAGCCTCACAACCCAGTAATGGTCGAAACAGGAATCGTTGCAGCAAGGTTATTTGGGGGTAGCGCCCCCTGAGGGTATGTCCATTTCCTTCTGGATTATAAGTGGTATCATGGTATGGAGCCCAGATACTTAACTTTGTGGTTGCTGTAAACTTATTGCTTTGTGATTGTTGTTTGAGAGGTACCTCGGATAAAGGTTGGTAACGACTGGGGGATGGCATGCTCGTGTCAGTAGTTACTTCCGGGTAGGAGTAACCCATCCTTGCGCTGGCAGAGATCCGGTTATGTTCTCGAGGACGTCCCTCTAGAGGCATTTCATTCCGTGTGGGAAGTTCCTTTGCCTGACCATTGTTGGAAATCCAATCATCCAATACGCGCCCTGTACGATTTTAGTTGTATAACTTGCCATTTACTTATAGTGGTCACCACTATTTAGATGTAGCTATAGTAGGCATACAATAATTGTTGTATGCTGTCTAAAATTAATATTATACTTTCGAAAGGTTTTCTGCACTATGCACTAATAGTAATATCAAATGGTTTTCGCGTATCAAGTATGTTTGACTATTATAAGGAGAAATCTCCTCCAATTGTGCATTTGTATTGTGTGTGCGGTGGCAGGCGTTATGGTAGTTTCATTTTCCAAAAAGCATTACGGATTTCTTTTAAAAAAAATTCCTTTTCTTTTGTTAAAGATAACCTGTTTTTGTTTGCTCATACCAATCTCATGACTGACCTGGAGTTTATTGTTCCCTTTCTAAACTCTGGGTGCCCACAATTTTCCACATGAGCGGTCTAGAGTTAGATTTTCAGATAGTCAGCTTGTAGATGTTGATTTCGTTTGCCTCCAGCTTTCTATTTTGAATAGTTTTGAGTCTTTGGATCTTGACGATCACATCGATGATTGACCTTGCTTAAGTCATACTTGATGGGCGTTCGAGCTAGTTTTGGATTGGAGATGCTATTGCAGATATTGGAGTTCTCGCATGGTGGTTCAAGTTCAAGTTATTTATTCCGCTTTAGCGTTGTATTTGTGCTCTGATATATGTTGGGTAGTGTTGTATCATATTTGGATATTGTATTCATTGGAGATATGTGATATATTCATTGTTTTCTTCCGCTGTGTCATTTCACTTAATTGTTATAAGCTCCGGTGCGAATCAGATTTCAACATTTGAATCTATGACATTCGAGTACAAGTGAAGTACGGGTGTCGATTTTCGAACGCTGAAATTCGGGTCGTGACAAGTGTAGCCATTGGAAATTCGGCTTTAACTAAGGAGAAAACCTGATCACTTTCCTCACTCAATTTTAAAACCGAATTATCTCTTCTTTATCTTCATTTTCCTAAAATTATAATCAATCCTATCGTACAGAGGATCATACACATCATGATCTCGAGCAGCTACGTCTGTTCTATCTTGGGAGTTGAATAAAGTCTTAAGGAAATTGTTACGAAAAGCCTCGGACGAAATTTCCTTCTTCAACCGGTTAGATTTCTAGTTGATTTATATATATATATATATTATATTTATATACATATTATATATTTATATATATAGTATATATCATTTTGGTTTCTACATTGTACTATTTTCTTAAATAGTATAACGTTTGATTTATCGCTATAGTTATTATTACTATAGTTGTTAGTTTGTTGTTTTAATTAATTACAATACTTATTGCTAAAAATAGCTAATACAGTATTTCAAAGTAGTGGAAATCTGATTTGTAAACTTGTGAGACGAGTTTATTATTGATTAGTCTCTGTTATAGTATACTAGACATATAACATTCGGTAGGTACTATTATATCTGGTATTTTGTTGGTGGTTTTGGAATACTCGCACTGCAGTATTCCATTAACATATTCTACACACTTTCGGTAATTTTTCTACCTGATATTGCCAAAATAAAACCTGTATAATTATATATAGCATAAAATTTTGTTAACAGAGTTAATGCGGGAGAATACCGCAACTATTTCTATTTTCTCCTACCGCACTTGATTTTTCAAAATAATCTACTGTATAAAAAATAACTCCAAAAGGATGCTTATTCACTTCATCTTACTAGATTGGGTTTTTAAGTCATTGCGATACTTAGAAGAAGAAAAAAGGACGAAAATAATGTTACACCTTATTTTGAACTTCTACGGCGATTAACTTAAGTCGTCAATAATTCATACAGATAGGGTAATTTTGTGGCTTCTTACATTATAAGTAAACCGCTACATCTCACAAAAAATTCCAAAGATCGTAGCTCCTAAAATGAAATTATGGAATGATAGAGTAATTTTGTTATTCAAGTAGGGTAGTAGATTTATCAATACTAGTTCAAAGAATGAAAATAATATCAGTCTTCCTTCCATCAAAGACCACTAGCTCAACTGGTTAGTGGTATGCCACTCTAGACATATGTTATAGAGGTCATGGATTTATATAAATTTTCCTACCCAAAAGAATATCAACCTTCCTTTTTTTTCTTGTTCTTTTTATTTTTATCAACATAATATACTATTATATCATACAATAGTTTTTTTCTTAAATTGTTATTTACCTTAATTAAGAAGAAAATAAGTTAGCAACAAAAAATTATAAGGTAGTGTTTAGTTTGCATTTTGAGTTTTATGTTTTTACTTTTGAGCTTTACACTTGTTTTAAATTTCTGTTTCAAGGTATTTTTCGAATTTTTAAAATATTTTTCGCTTTAGTTGTTTTGAAAATTATTTTTCGAAATGAAAGTTGAAAACACATTCGGTTTGAAGTTTGATTTCATATTATTTTCTTTATTTATTTTTTCCGTTTGAATTTTTGCTTTTAGGACTACTTTCAGCAAGCGACTAAGAATTTTTTTTAAACCTGTTTTACGATATGTATTTTTAAATGGAAATGGACTTTATTTGACTGTAATTTTTTAAATATTTGATTATTTAATATATACTTCAACATGAGTAGCTAATTTAATTTGTTGTGACTTAATTGCAATCGATGGATGGTTATAATAGAACGATAAGTACAATAGATTTGTTGATTATGAGGTTTGGTTTGAAATGGATATGTATATTATTATTTTTGTTGAGTTCTACATCCTATATAAAAGGTTATCTGTAGCGGTACTACCCAATTATTTCATCTTTTATTACAATCTTTCAATCCTTATTAAGGTTATTTTAAAATGATTTGATCTTGCCTACTCGACATTTTTGTAATCTCTAACAATTGATATAATTCATTTTAAACAACTTTACTGTTACACCATTTTTCGCAAATAAACGAGAATGAGATCATCAAACCAAAATATCATAACACTAATTTAATTTACTAAATTATCATGATTAATCATTTTTATTTTCTTGTTTTTATCATTTTCCAATTACTTGAAAAAAAATACAACTTAATAATAAGTATACAATCTAATTTTCAATATAACCTTTTTCATTGCTCTTAATTAAAATTTCAAATTAAATTGGTTTTCACCAATATCTTATTAATAATACTATTAGTATATCAATAAGTAACGTCCTATTTGTATCTCAAAAATCTTAATTTTCATTTTTGCGACATAAATAATGAACCATAAATTAAACTAATGTTATTGTTGAGTTCAATGCAAATTGATAACCAACATAGTATATACAAAGAGCCATAAATAATAAAGTGGTAACATGCTTAATTTGGAACAGTAAAAAAAACCTTATCATACAACTTATGAGAAAATCATGCCCTACCATATTAAGCCCAAACTATTAATTGTTCTGTTTTAATTTCTCAGACCAAGTTAAGTTGTACAACATACGATGTATAATACTAAGGTATTTTCTATGTTCTTTATAAAGATACTTAGTCTGTTAAGAACCATTACACAAGCATGTTGATTGAATAAGACTTGAGTATTATGCCATCCATTTATCTATTGGTCAGTATTAGAAATCATATCTTTGTTTTCGTTTCAAAATACAAAGGAATGAATGATTAGAGATTAATGCACGAAGATGGAATACAACTGTTTCTTCTCAATACCTATGCATATGTGCATGACGGTAGCATAAGGTGAATGGTGGAGCATATAAACAATCTTCATAACATTAAATTTTTCACCATTTTGGTTCATACCATAATAGTGAATGTGAAATAAACAAAATAAAAGACAGATGAGCATTGATAATAATAGTAGAATGATATTATTTTGCTATCAAAGATAAAGAAACATAATAAATTAGTAGTGTAGTCAAAGAAGATGAAAAATGAAGTCAATCATACTAACCTTATGATTCTCCTCTTACTTGTGAAAGCAAAGCAACAACCTCCTTATCCAACTGGAATCCCGACGTTTCAACTTCTTTGCATATTTCCATGCACTTTTCCAACCTCTTACACATTCCATACACAACAATCATGTCATGATATATATCATAAGTAGGTTCAAATCCAGCCTCTTTTAACCTTGAGAAGTACCTTTCACACCTATCAACATCTTTCAAAGCAACAAGAGCCTAATTGCTGCTCTTTATGCAGGAATATTTAACAACAAATTTTCATGCTCCATCTCCCAAACCAGAACAATTCCTACTCTATACTTCCTCTGAACATACCGACTATGAACGACAGTCGTGTACATCACCACTGTCATATCTTTACCCGACTCCTTATAACAGTCAACCAATCTCTCCACCACCTCAAACCTTCAAAGATTAACACAAATCTTCATCATAGAAGTACATTATTGTGGCTTCAAATTCAACTCTTCCGTTTAAGAAAGTTCATCAAGCAACATTGAACAAAGCTTATACCCATTTGGATTTCTCCCAGCTTTTAGAATCAACTTCACATACACACTGGAATCCAATGTCCGGTTATTCTTTCTAGCAATCATAAGAATCTTCCTTGCTCTACTTAAATTACCTTCCTGTACAAAACCTTTAGCCATTGCTTCTAGCATGCGCCTAGTGGCCGAGTTCAAGAACTTCTCAAACTCCATTTTCAACTTTCCATATCTTGCCAATACTTCCATAGTATAAGTAAGTAATCTATCATCAAGAAACAAATGCACCCCTGCTTTTGGGCCCATACAAACGTCTGAAGGGCCCTGTCAAGATAGCCCATGCACTACTAGAATGGCTTCACTTGGTAACAATACATGGTTATGGTTTGCGTCGGCCAAAAAAAGCGGCCGTCGCTAACCATCCCAAAACTGAATATAACCTACGAAGTCACCTGCAATTCATTCAATTTCTGCTCCTCTCATTTTCTTTTGTTTCCATCCAATTCCAGCTTCTAGCTGCCTCCGGCCGACGTCCACGACCCCTTCCCGCTGCTCACTCTTTCCTCCTTCTCTTTATCCTCAATTTTTGAGGTATATTACTTAAAATCTACTTATAAAAAATTTAGTGTTTTTGGGTTGAATAGGTTAGATTAATTGTTATTAGATGATGGTATAGTTTATTAGTTGATTTAGAGATAAAACTAAATCCATATTCAGAAAATTAGTCGATAATTAATTTGAAATTGATTATTATTGTGTATTAGTTGTTGATGATAGTGTATTAGTTGATTTGTGGATGTTAGTAAGTGGTTTGATTATTTAATTTGATAAAAATTAGGGTTGATTTAAAATTAAAAAATTAGTATTATTGATTAATATGCTTGTTGATAAGTTTACGCGAATGTTTGTTATAGTGGAAAACGATGTTTGTTACAGTTTAAACGAAAATTAGTGTATAGTTATTAATTAATATGCTCCTAAGCAGGTACAGTTAAACATAAGTAATATTCTTTAATTAATTAGTGTGTGTTAATTATAACTGCTGGTGCTTAGTATAAAATTAATTTATTTTTATTTATTATTATTAGTGCTAACTTCTAATTTTAGCTTACAAAATCTGTAAATTAAAATTTTATTAGTTAAAAGAGTTTTAAAATACATTATAATGCTTTTAATTTTTTAGCAATACTAGCTGGCTTTATAGTGGGTCGTTCGATTGTATATATAATAGGAAAACAAGCGTTCTGCATATGCACAGAACAAATAAATGGGAGCAATTAGCCCAACCACAAAGGAAAAAATAAATAAAGGTGCTAGGAAATAAGGAGCCTAGAGTACTAAACAACAAGACTGCGCATCCTCCGAAGAGGAGAGGCCAAATAACAGCATACATGGGGCCAATAACATGCACAAACTCGGAGAAAAGAGCAGCCAGATTAGGAGCATAACCATCAAAATCGGGCAAGTACACAAATTTCTTATCCCAAGTTACATCATAAAACTTACTTTTATTATCCTCACCAATCTCACGGTCCTAGTAAGAGAAAGACATTCACCATTGATATGATACAAAAGACTGCGACTCTTCCCCTCAAACTTCACTGATAAAGGCATAGTAAGTGTCGGATTCTGGCGAGTTACGCATATCAGAAGAAACATGAATCCAGGCTCGCTTCTTAGAATTCCAAGCAATAGTATCAGACAAGACAGTAGCTACTTCCACAGTCTGAGCCTCACCAACAGGATCATCAATAACAAGAGCGACAGCGGCTGGAGTTACAACAGCAGAAACAACAATAAAAGCATCAAAAGTAGGAACATGAATAGCAAGAGTCGCAACAGCAACAGCGACTACAGGAGGTGAAACAGAGGGAGGAGAAGCTACCTTTGGGACCCACCTCCTGATAGTTGGACAAGGTAAAGAAACCCGATCAGATAGTGGGCTGCTAGTAGAGGCCGAACTGGAACATGCCACCAAAGGATGCCTAAAAGACTGACATACCATACATATTTTCGGTTTCAAATGTATTGCACTCTGACCTTAGCAGAATGACCCTCATCAATTCTGACTTTTAGCACTGAAGGAAGAGGTTTAACCGAGGTTATTTCAATCAGAGCTGGCATAAAATAATCTATTTCTGGCTACTGTATTTGCATCATAACAAAGCACATTACCAATAAGGCCTACTAGCCAATCAATCCCGATAAGAGGTTGAAAAATAGAAGGAATGTGCGACAAATGGAACCAAACGGGAATAGATAAAACCTAAGAATGTGCCTTATCCACTGGCGGACTCCAGGTAGTAATAATGAAAGGTTTCCCTTCTATGAGAATTAGGTCGGCATCGAGGACACACTGTCTTTCATAACTTCCCAAGAATTTAAAATAGAAAATTTCATTGTCAAAATGAACACTCAAACCCCCTCTTGGGTTCCAAACTCGATTGCATCTATCTTTTATAATATGATAGGGATGATTGGAGTCGAGAAAAAATCCCACAAGATAATCCTTTCGGTAAAAACCACCGGCCTCAATTACTTCCGTATGAGGAATCATGACACTGTCAATCTCAACATTATCAAAGAAAACCGGAGAATGCTTGCTGGCATTATTAGGAATTTTGGTGAAGAGAGACGACCAGGAGATGTAGGGAGAGATGCTTCAAATGGAGCAGCGTGATTGTCAAGAAGCAAATATGGACTAGAAGGCGAAATAGCTGTGGTAGAAACCGGTGCAGCAATACCACAAACGCTTGGAGTGCACCCCTGCAAAAAACCACTATTAATAGACTTGCACCCAACAGCTTTATACCCTTCTGCTCGTTCATTTCTGCCAACATCGGAAATAGCTACAGAACCATTTACAACATCAAAGTGCTCACTTTCATCATTACCAATCTTAGAAACATCATTCAAACCAACTTTCAATTGAGAACAAGAGGAGTTACTTGCATTCGCTAACAGCAGCGATAGACTATTCTCACCACTAGCCAGTGAACAGGGAGATAGAAGCTTGGAGGCATTATTGGGAAGTTGATATCGTTGAATAGGGAGAAGAGTATTATTAGCGAGTGGGTTGCCATCACCTGCAGATTCCAAGGCGAGGAAAGATGCAGACTTCAGAGAAATGTTAAAACCGGCCACTGGAGGACCAACAAGCACAGTAGCAGGAGGAGCACAGATCGAAACAGCAAAACACATAATTGTTCAATCCAGATCTGGTAGAGAGGAAGCAGGCGGAGGCTTTTTCTTCGGAGGCATAGATCACGCTACTACCAGGAAATGACCAGGAGAAGACGGAGAAGTTTAGACAAAAAGAAGAAGGCCGGAAACGCCAAAAAATAAAGATGCGAAATAATTGCAGTCGTTAGGAAATGAAATTGCCATTTCAACTCATTGCTGGTATAAAGTGTATAATTTAGTTAGCAAAAAGTTAAGAAATATTATACAAACATATTTTGTAAAAAGCTAAGAAATGAAGATAATAACAACAAATATTGTAATAAAATATATTTTTTAGAAATTTAAGTAACGAATATAACAATAACAAATATTCTACTGAAATCGATTTTGTGAACAAAATTAAGAAATAAATATAAAACAATAGATATTGTACTCAAATCGATTTTCTAAAAAGTTAAGAAATGAATATGACAAGAACAAATATTGTACTCAAATGATTTTCTTTAAACCTAAGAAACGAACATAACAATAAGAAATATGCTATTAAAATCGATTTTCCAATGAGTTAGAATATAACAATAAAAAATAATCTACTCAAATCATTTTTTGTAAAAGCTATGAAATTTATATAAAAGAAAAAATATTGTACTAAAATCAATTATCTAAAAATAATTTGAAATGAATATAATATTGATTTGAAAATAAGCATTAAGTATTATTATAACAAATACAACAACTGCAAATTAAAGCCTTTAGTCCGAAAAGATTTAAATTTATTTTAGAAAATACAACAAAAATACTCCTCTTGGATGTAAAGTTATGCGTAAAAGAGAAGTGAAGTGAAGTGCTATCAAAATTAGACAGAAGTTTGGTGTGTGATGCCTTTGGTCCTAAAAGGATTTATTTTATTTTAGAAAATACAACAAATAAAATACTCTCCCGGATGCAAAGTTATGCGTAGAAGAGAAGTGAAGTGAAGCACTGTCGAAATTAGACAGAAATATGGTGTGTGAAGCCTTTAGTCCTAAAAGGCTTTACTTTGTTTTAGAAAATACAACAAATAAAATACTTCCATTGGATGCAAAGTTATGAATAGAAGATAAGTGAAATGAAGTGCTGTAGAAATTAGATAGAACTGTGGTGTGTGAGGCCTTTAGTCCTAAAAGGTTTTACTTTATTTTAGAAAATAAAACAGCAGCAATATATCACTTGGGTGAGAAGTTGTGCATAGAATAGAAGTGAAGTGAAGTGATGTCGAAATTACTAACCTATTTTTTAATCTAGGAACAATGTTCGATTATTTTATCGACTGTACTTGGATGTATGAAGTCAGAACTTGAATGAAAGGCTCGGTGAAAGAACATTTCTACAATGGTGTGCACGAATTTGTTAGATTCTCAATATCTAATAATCGAAATAACAAATAACTTCGTTGCCCTTGTAGTAAGTGTCAATATTTGAAGCATTGTAAACCAGATACAGTTAAAGTACATTTTTATAAATCTAGATGTGTGCCAAATAATTATTTATGGGATCGTTATGGAGAACTTGTTGCACCTACAGCAGATCCTGTTGTGTTAGAGGTCGATGTTATTATGACAAATCCAATAGAAGGTATGGTGGAAGATGCAACACGATCAATGTTCCCTACCGTTCAAGTTGACGATGAAGACGTCAATGTTGAAGAAGGACCGAATATGGGAGCTAAAAAAGTTTACGATTTATTGGATGCCGCCAAGAGACCATTATGGGATGGTTGTAAAAGTGGAACCCAATTATCAGTAACCGCTGAATACATCACCATGAAATCAAAATTCAACTTTACAAAAGCAGGATTTACAACAGTTGTACAAGCTACAAAACGGCATATACCACCCAATAATTTGCCGTGCAACTGTCATTATAAAGTGAAAACACTTATATCGGCTTTCAACCTGCCTTACCAAAAGATAGATACATGTATAAAAGGTTGCATGTTGTATTGGAAAGATGACATTAATCTTAGGAGCTGCAAAATATGTAATGACGAAAGATATAAAGCAAGATAAAAGAAAGAAAAGGAAGTTTCATACAAGAAAATGCATTAATTACCAATTACCCCTAGACTTCAAAGGTTATATGCATCTTCCGCCACGGCATGTCATATGCGATGGCACAGCGTGAGAAGACGGACAGAAGGTACTTTGACACATCCATCAGATGGAGAAGCGTGGAAACATTTCGATAAGACGTATCCCACATTTACTGTAGAGAGTCATAATGTCAGATTTGGTTTATGTACGGATGGGTTTTCGTCATTCTCTCAGTTTGGTAGCAAGTAGCAACTTCTTGGCCTATTATCATTACTCCTTATAATTTACCTTTATGGATGTGTGTAACATCCCTAATTTTCTTAACATTATTCAGGACATTCAATTGGATAAATTAAATAGAATAATGTGGTTGATTAAGGAGTTGAGATTTAATTGTCAATTAACTTGGCCATAGCTAAACTAATGAATGTATAAGTATGGTTTATAATTTATAAGTTATGAAAATAAGAGGTGGGTGATATGGGAATAGCCACATCTATATACCATTAAACCCTCCCTTGTTCTCCTATACCATTGTATAAACCAAAATACACATAAAAGAAAAGATATAGCCAGCTATTAAAACACCTTAGGGGATCAGCAAACTAGGAAGATCCAAGAGAGAAAGCTAGAAGATTAAAGCTAAGGCAAACCTTAAACTCCAACAACTTAATCAAGGTGAATAATAGTGTAATTCATCTCATTTTTCCTTTCTGTGGCATTTTTGATGAACCTTTCAACTTAATAACCTTCTGACTAAGTAACCTTTTGACTTAATAACCTTCCAACTAAGTAACCTTTCGACTTAGAACCTTCTATAATACTTTTGGACATTTCTACAGTATTTTTATGAACCTTTCGAATTAGTAATCTTCCGACTAAGTAAACTTTCGACTTAGAATCTTCCATGGCACTTCTAGACGTTTATGTAGCATTTTTGATGAACCTTTCAACTTAGAACCTTCTGACTAAGTAACCTTTTCGACTAAAACTTTCTGTAGCACTTCTAGACCTTTCTGCAGCATTTTTGATGAACCTTTCGACTTCGATACCTTCCTACAACGAAACCCGTTGACTTAGTCGAAAGCTACTTTGCGACAGCAGTTGTAAACATTGCAGAAGTCCTTTTGTAGCAATTTTATCCAGCTTTGTTTTGCAAACTTCAAATAGGCATTGTTTTCTAACCGTAAGCCTGTTTTTCTATTGTGACCACTCCATGGAAACGGAAACCATCTTTTGAACACAATGGAGTAGTTTAGAGACCTTAATTCTATACCTATAAAAAGAATAGCTAAAACAAAGTTTTATATTTCCGAAGGAGTTGATTTCTTTGCTTTCGAATATGTTTGCTTGGTTTTCTTTGCCTTCGAAGGGGATACTTTCGAAGAGGTTGCAAAATTGTTTTCTTTTGACCAAGTTTTATACTTTTGAAAGGTAGAATTTAAAATATTATAAGGTAGGAGCCTACTGTTTTTAAGATCTTTTGAAGGAGGTTATCCTATGAAGTCGAAAGCTAGGTTTCGAAGGTATCGAAAGGTTTTATGACCAAAACTCTATTTTTTAAGGAAAACCCATGGCTATATTAAAAGAGTTTTTTTAATGGTTTAAGAAGAATATACCTTTGATAAATTAAACCCATAAGAGTGGTATTGCTATTTTGTTGTATTTCTTCTAATATGAATATATTCACTTTATAATGGACCCATCATTGTATTTTGGGGAAACAGGATAGGAGAGCCAGTTAGGTTAACCAAGTAGTGAATATAAATTGAGTAAACTTCTGAATGAGTAAAATAGCATCTAGGAGGTCAGGAAGACCAGAATATATGATGCTAAAATATAAAGGAAAGATATTGGCCGGGGCCAATAGGTTTGCAATAAGCCCATAAAAACTGTATGATATTGGCATGGGCCAATAAGTTAATAGTTAGCCCATGAGAACTATGTATAAAAGAGGATATCAGATATGCAGATTCATAGTTAGCCCATGAAAACTATGTGTAAATGAAGATGTCAAATAGACAGGTTCATAGTAAGCCCATGAAAACTATGTAATTGGATATGGAGTCCTTAAATGTTTAACCAACTATTAGTTAGCCCATGAAAACTAATAGGTTAATAGTAATCTTAGAAACTATAATTGAGAGAAATTGTCGGAATGAATGGGGATAGGTAATCTAGATTTAATTTGCATGTTTTGCATATCATTATAATGTTTTGAAATACTATGTTTTGTAACCATTGTGGATGTTGAGCACATTATATAGTTTTATAAAAATTTTAGGATACTAGTGAGGGGAAAACCCATTCTTCTATGCGGCATGGTCTCAGTGGATATCTATTTGGTTTGAGATGATAGACTATTACTCATACTAGGCTTTATGTCTGACTCGAAGTTTTTATTTTTCCCTTTAACTCTCAGGTACTCAATTGATTTGAGTAGTTTGAGGTTAAGGGTTTTCAGGTTTTTCTTAGACAAATAAAGCTTTTGAAGGCGTGTAAGAGGTAGATACTTATTTGGAGTTTTCTTTTCCGTTGTGTATTTGGATGTAAAGTCAGATTTATTAGCTTTAGTATATACTCTGATCAACCAAGAGGGCATCTTCATATGTCGCTCTTGGAGTATTTGTAATAATTATATTTTTGTTTAACATGGTTATTGTTTTGCGATTATTTAATGAACAGGAAATGTTTGATTTGAATGTGGAAATATGTTTTTGAATTATTAAGAAATTTCCTATATTCCTGTGATCTGTTTATCAATATATCTAGCACCGCCGTATTTGGTCACCGAAGATTAATAACTATGGATGACTAGCATCTATAGCCGTTAGTTTTGGGCCTTTAAGTAGGGGGATGTTACAAGTTGGCATTGGAGCATAGGTTTGTGATAAAACATAAAATAAACCAAATGTTTTCAAACATAATCCTAATGGAATAAAGAATAAGATTGGGGTTTGGATTAACGTTATAATAACATACTTGTATTTGCTATATATATGTATATATGTATGTATGTATATATATATAAGTACGTGTTCCCCTCTCTCTTAGACAACAAATGGTAATGCTCGACCTAATACCAGGACGAACTAAGATCGACAGGCTAATGCTAATCAAGAGCAGAGGCCAATATAGGTGTTGGAGCCCCACTAGTAGATATGGGGATGATGTATCAGTTCTTCATTAACTTGATGCAAGCTGGAGTAGTTGTAGGGGTAGCTGGAGGTAATTCTGTGAATATTGGAGGAGCCAATCCTATGGCCCCAATTGGCAATAACTATGGCAAGTTGAGCAAGGATTATACCAGTTTGGGAGGGAAGTCTTTTCATGGAACAGAGGATGCTGTTGAAATTGAGAGCTAGATTTTAAACTGTGAAAGGATCTTTACAATTATAGGCTTGGATGATGGAGAGAAGAGAAGGCTAGCCTCTAGACAGTTGCAAGGGTTAGAGCTTCATTGGTAGAACAGTGTGACAGTCAGAGTTTCGAAGGAAGAGCTGACATGGGTTGATTTTAGATGAAGGTTTGAGCAGAGGTTCTTGTCTTAGGTTGCCAAGTCGGCACTGATGAGGAAGTTCATGGATCTTATATAAGGAGAGATGTTAGTGATCAATTATGCTACAAAGTTTGATGAGTTGTCTCAGTACGGTTTTGCATTGGTTGATACTGATGTCAGAAAGAATGAGAGATTCATTCGAGGTTTGAGTCTAGAAATAAGTAAAATGAACATGACTCATATTACAAAGCCTTGTCATGTAGTGGTGGAGATGGTCATTCTCCATGAGAAGATGCTTGTTGTGTCTTCTAGGAAGAAACCATTACAGTGCCCTCAGGGAAAGAAAAGAAAATTCTTTAAGAGCAAAGGAGCCCAGAAAAAGGATGCTGCCAAGAAAGCGATGGTTGATTTAGTGTGTTATAAGTGTGATAAGAAGGGTCATTATGCCAACGAGTGCAGATCTGTAAAGGAAAGAAGCCTGCAGAAAAGAAGAATGTGAAATGCTTCAAATGTGACCAAGTTGGGCATTATAAAAGCCAGTGTCCAGAGCCAGTCCGGGCAGACAGAGGGAGGTTGTTTGCTATTGGACCACCGTCAACTTCTAGACTAACTGCTGCAGAGAAGGAGAGAACTGTGATGGAAGGTACGCTTTTGATTCAGAGCATACCAGTTAGAGTACTTTTTGATACCAGTGCATCACACTCATTTATATCACAGTATTTGGTTGACAGGATATATATAGAACTCACATACCTTGTTAATTCCTTAAGGGTTGCAAATCCAATAGGAGGGTATGCAACTCTTGGGATGAGATGTGACCAGTTAGAACTTGATTTGTTAGGTCATAAGTTTGCATGCAGTTTGTATTGTTTTTATTTCATAGATTTCGGGATCATTTTGGGTATGGATTGGTTGGGTAAGTATTTTCGTTGAGGTACCCAAATAATTATAACCGAATTATTTTCTCAGTGGAGAATTCCAGAAAGAGTGTTTGCACTTTGTTAAGTGTGTTGGAGGTAGGAGATGACATTATTCAGGTTCGTGTAGCAAGAGAATTTATAGATGTATTTGAACCGGTCACTGGATTACCATCGAAACGAGCTGTTGAGTTTCAAATAGACCTTGTACCGAGAGCTGAACCTATCAGTAGAACATTTAGCAGAATGACACTGAAAGAGATGAAGGAATTAAAGGTGCAGCTAGTGGATCTTGAGGGAAAGAATTTTATTAGACTAAGCAGCTCACCTGGGAGAGCAGCCGCGATGTTTGTAAAAAAAGCCTGATTGGTCGTTAAGCATGTGAATCGACTACTTTAAGCTAAATGAGGGGACGATCAAGAATAAGTATCCTTTGCCAAGAATCGATGACTTATTTGATCAGTTGAGTCGAGCCAAAGTTTTTTCCCAATTGGACTTGGTGACAAGTTTCCATCAACTAAGAGTGCTAAAGGATAGTATCCCATTAACGGTGTTTTGAACCATATATGGATCGTATGAATGGCTGGTGACGCCATTTGGATTGATAAATGCACCTGCTTTCTTCCTTGATTTGATGAACCGGGTTTTCCAAGAGCACTTGGATGTGTTCGTATTGGTATTCATAGATGATATTTTAGTATATTCAAGAGATGAAAGAGAGCATTAGATACATCTTAGAGTGATGTTAGAGATGCTGAGGCAGAATCAACTAAAATAGAAATTTTCCAAGTATCTTTTTTGGAAGAAAGAGTTAAGTTTCTTGTTCATGTGGTTTCAGAGAAGAGATTATCGATCGATCCAGATAAGGTCGAAGATGTGAACAATTGGAAGAGACCAGATCAGAAGTTTTCTTGGACTTGCTGGCTATTATCGGAGATTCGTCAAGGGTTTCTTGTGAATAGCAGCATCTTTAACTAAGCTTAACAGGAAAGAAGTGAAGTTTGTTTGTTCTGAAAAACGTGAGGAAGCCTTCCTTAAGTTAAAGCATTTGTTGAACAATGGTCCAGTATTAGTAGTTCCAGATGGTAACCAAGGGTTGGTAGTATACACAGATGCATGTGGGACTAGATTGGGTGTAGTATTGATGCAGAAGGGAAAAGTATTACATACACATCTAGGTAGCTTAGACCGCACAAATAAGCCATCGTATTCATGACTTGGAGTTAGCGGCGGTAATTTTTTTCCTTGAAGATTTGGAAGCACTATCTCTTCGGGGAGAGATTTGAATTGTATACCGATCATAAGTCTTCGAGATACCTATTCTCTCGGAAGGAGTTGAATATGCAAAAGCAAAGGTGGTTGAAGTTTTTGGCTACTTATGATTTAGATATAGAATATACTCTAGGGAAAGGCAATAAAGTAGCGGAGGCTCTCAGTGGAAGACATTAGAATGTGGTGTTTCCTACGTTGGTGGAGTGGAAAGATCTGGAAGCTTTGACCAATTGTGTTGTGCATTTAAGATCGATTACTAGTTCTATTAAGAGTACTCCCACGTTGTCCTGTTTGGAAGTTTGACCAGTATTGATCGAGAGAATTGCTTCTAAACAGAAGGAGGATCCATTATTAGTATAGAGGATCAGAAGGTATGAGGTTGGAACCGAGGTCGATGGATTTAAAGATTTTGTCTTGACTAGAGAGGATGGTTGAGAAAGAAGGGACGGTTATGTATTCCAGATGTAGAGAACTTGAGAAGATAAGTTCTTGAGGAATGTCATCGATTCGAGTTTATGATTCATCCTAGAGATACTAAGATATATCAAGATATGAAGAGGTTCTTCTATTGGAAAGGAATGAAGAGGGATGTTGGATAGTGGGTTAGGCAATGTGTAAACTGTCATCAAGTGAAACCTGAATATCAGAAGCTGAGTGGAATACTTAAACCTCTAGATTTTCCAGTTTGAAAATGGGATTCGATATCCATAGATTTTATAGATGGGTTGCCAAGGTCAAAGAGAGGAAGTGAGAGTATATGGGTTATTATGAACATGTTGACCAAGAGTGCTCATTTCATTCCAGTAAAGTCGACCAGAACGACGCCTATTTTAGTAAGGTTGTTCATGAAGAACATAGTTAGACTTTATGGGATTCCTAAAAGCATAGTCAGTGACAGGGATGCATTATTTGCTAGCAAATTTTGGAGGAGTCTACAAGAGGTATTAGGTGCCAATCTCGGATGAGTATAGCCTATCGCCCATAGACAGATGGGCAGACAGAGAGATTCAACAAGGTACTTAAGGACTTGCTAAGAGATTGTATATTAGAAATTGGCAGATCTTGGGAGGACCGCCTACATTTGATTGAGTTTTCCTATAATAATAACTATCAGACTAGTATAAAAATGGCGCCTTTTGTGCTTTGTATGGAAGACCATGCAAATTGCCAGCATGCTGGTTGGAGACTGGAGATAGATTGGTATTAGGTCCAGATTTGGTTAGAGAGGCATCAAAAATGTTTGCGTTAATCCGAGGACGAATGAAGGAAGCTCAATCTAGGTAGAAGAGTTACGTAGATAAGAAACGTAAAGATATAGAGTTCTAGGTGGGAGACAGGTTTTCATTAAAGTATCACCAATGAAGGGTGTGGTACAGTTTGGAAAGTCGGGAAAGTTGGCCCCGAGATATGTTCGACCATTCCAGATCTTAGAAAGGATTGGAAAACTTTCTTACAAAGTATAGCTGCCGAGTAGTATGGCAGGTGTGATGCCCCACCTCGAGACCCACACTAACAAAGAGTATTACTAGGTAATACTGTCTGCTAATGCGGAGAATATGGCTGGTTAGGAGCGACCATCTATAGTTTTGTCTTAAACATCTATCAAATACGTCGATTTGGTGCTCTACATTTTTTTCCTATCTCAAGTAGATCGACATATCCATAAATATTTAATAAAAAAATACAAGTGGCTAACGATCCATCGAAACAAAATACAATTACCGAATGTGTATCACATCATAAATTAGTAAACATCATACACACACACACACATACACCGATACATCCCGATACAATAAAAATGATATATAAAAAGAGGTTTAAAGACCACACTATATCCATCTAATCAAAATACACATGAGAGTCAAGCAGAAAGGAATATAACTACATAAAAGTTATAGGCTGATATCCAAGCAGATGCATCAAACTAAGTCCCATAACTGATAGCTAACCTGAAATAACTCAGTCTAACCAGAGTATAAAATATATGGGTCAATCTAGATAAAATAATCAGTTAATATGGATAGTCGATAATATGAAGCATAAGATACAAGGTGACAATTCTTCTCGAATGAGAAGAGGCAAATAGAAGGAACACACACTCATGACTTAAGTGAACTAATGTGACTTAAGGGTACAAAGACCTCAAAAGAAGAAAACTCAATAATAATACTCAAATAATAGAAATAAATGCCTTATATCATCAGCGACATCCTAAAACATCTATAATAGTTTCAATGAACCATACCTCCTAAAAAGAAGAAGTCTCAAACTCAAAACTCAAAAACTCCATAAATGGAAAACACAAATATAAACTCAAGATAGAGTGATCTAAAAATTCAAAATACGCCAAAATGGCAAACTCATGGATATATATATATATATCCAAGAAAGATATTATAAATCTCATATAAAAATGCCGAAGACGGCAGACTCAAATCTCAAAGTATGGACCCCAACAGCCCAATAAAATCTCAAGCTCAAATCTCAAAATATGGACCCAACAGCCCAATAAAAGGATGGACACAATAGCCCAATAAGAACACAATAGCTCAAATCTCAAAATATGCATATGCAAATTCTTGTCCAGTACCATATAAATTTAGGTACCTATCTCGTGGACCAAAAGGTCATACTTATGGTGACCAAAGTCACATAAATCTTGGTGACAGAAGTCACATAACTCGTGGTGACCGAAGTCACATGACTCGTGATGAGCCCAACAGCTTGGTAAAGATTGGACCCAACAACCCAATATAAATCAACAGCTTTAGTACTGGCATAACTCGTGAATGTATCGCAAACTCCCAGCTAGGAACCCGAAAAGTGGTAATGCACATCCCATACCACGCGTTCTCACTAAACGGTTTACTAATCGCTAGCCGATGCCATACCGGAAAACATCATCAAACACATAAAACCTCATGACTTGTCTCATCTCATCGATAAGTGTAAATAAACTTCGTGATGGTTCCTCATGAACCATAAATCTCAAAATAGGAAATCACCAACTCAGGACATTCCTCATATTATCGGCAAGTATAAAAACATTGGGATGGTTCTCATCGATCATAACTCTCAAAACTAGGAGATCTCAAACCACAAAACTCGCCAAATGTTGGCTAATTTAGATAATTCCTATAAATAGTAATTATAAAACTCAAAATATGCCATAAATTGGCAAAAAAACTTAGAATCAATAACCTAATAATTGCTTCAATCGTACAAGTCCGGAATTAACCGAAATAGTGAACGCACGTGTTTTACAAAATCATTTAATTCTCTTTCTCATAAGTTTGAATAGTGCAAAAACATGTATTTTATATTTAAAATAATTTACTTTGGAAAACAAGCTTTTAAAACAAATTTTTGAAATCAATTTTGAAAACAGTATTTGAAAATTCACTCATTATAGAGAATAAACAAATTTTTATGTTTGAAATTACTTTTAAAATACTATATAATAATTATTTGAAATGCCCATTAATTTTTAAAAATTATTTCAAAAAGGTTTGGAAAAATCCATGCTTGAAAACGAAGAAAAAAATAAAATCACTCCAGCCGGTATTCGAATTCAAATTCGAATTTAATTCAAAACAATTCAAAATTTGAATTCAAATCCTCCAAAAATTAGCTAGCATATTGGTAGGAATCATAGCTCTCAAGACATTCCAGAAACATTATCAAAATCAAACAAGACAGAGAGGAAAACAAACTAGAACAAACCAGAAACAAAACAACTCGCATAGGAAAACACAACAGGAGACAAGGCTCCCTAGGTTGACCGCCAGGTCAACCTCTCATATCCATAGATCGACCGTACGGTCGACCAATGTGAAGGCAAGGTCGACCTAGCGGTCGACCTATGCAAGCCTTCTCATGCGATTTTCCAGGCAATTTTCGTGCGACGTACTGATTTTCAAGCAGAAGTCAACATAACATATGAGTGAATTTTACAACCAATTTTTGCAGGCATATAAAACAACAAATAAACTACAAACTGAAGAAAATTCGGCAGCATTTCATTGTTGGAATTGAAAGTTATAGTTGCTAAAATTTGGCACTCATTTTTTCACAGAGATAAGAAACAGAAAACAGTAAACGATTGTAGGGCAGAAATTTGCACAGAATGCTGCTCTTTGAGCGTTGCATTAGTTAAAATTGTAAGGTTTAACTCACCTTGCTATTAGAGATGGTCAAACCTTGATAACTGAATAAAAACAGACACTTTGGTCGAATTTAAGCTCCAAAACCCTATATAAACTAGAAATAGATGCATGCAAGAAGATGAAAGAACTGTTAATAGAGAAATAATTTCGAAACTTGATTTTTGATGAATAAATAGTTTTAGATTTTGATTACCTATTGATTAGGTCTAATTTGGTTTTAAAAAAACAAGATTTAAAATAATTTGATGATTTTTGGCTAAGCTTTGCAAAGAGGCATAGTTTTCTTCTTTCTAGAGTTTTCAGGAGTTTCTTATAGTAAAGAGAAGTAAATGTACGTAGAAGGAAGATGAGATATTCCTCATTTCTTTCTTTAGACTATTTAACTAAATGGGCTTAACACCCATTAGTAAAAGAAATGACCTAAATTAGTTCATTTTTCACTTAATACACTAGTAAACACTTATGTATTAAACGAACATCAAATGTTCCAAATTTTTCACATGATAAAATTATAAAACTTTGTTTGCATGTTAATTGAAGTATTTTGTACTTAATAAAAAGACAAATTTGGTTATAAAAATATTTTATTATTAAAAACCCTTAAAATAAATAGCCAATTACACTTATAATTACATAAATCATAATTTTTTACTCCAAAAATTACACAAAAATATTCTTCTTGTGTAATAAAATGTAACCAATCATTTTAAACTTAATGTTATGATCAAATCATGTTTTTAAACTCAATTTCACCTTTTTATTAAATATAACACTATCTAAAAATCAAACTCCTTTTAAATATTATTAAAAGAAGCAAATGGCAATAATTAATAAAATTATTGCTCTATCACCAAATAAAAATCATCTTTCACTTATTATAAACTCAAACCGCTACAAAATTCCAAAATGTTATTTTCTCTTTTTATTCCCAAAATTCATTGTTTATTCCAAATAAAAAATTTAAATTATTTAAACTGTTATTACTTCTCAATATTAAATTATAATTACCATTATAATTTCATACTTACAGGTAATCACTAAAACCAGGGTTGTTACGACTCCCCCTTATAAAAATTGCATTTCTGCAATTTTCTAGAAATGAGCTATATTCAATATAATTATTTCATCAAGCAAAATAAACAAGCTCGAGTTTAAAAATTCTCTCACTCTCAAAATAAAATGGTAGAAAGCCAAGATAAGTCTTGCTTGATTAATTCTATGGTTTTCAAAGTGCAAAATTAGAATTAGCGAACCATTGAATTTTTCGAGCAACACACAAGATTTCGAAGGCGTCTCACCTTCGAATGAGAACACAACAAGATGCTACATAAAGGATCAATCGAATGAGATTGATTTCTCACAAGCTCCTCGATTAGGGTTGGGAATTAGCGCAACTCCAACCCAAACTCTAACCAACAAAATTATTATCGATATGATTTTCCATATGACACTAGGAACCATATCGATACAAGATAGACACAAAATAGGAAAGATAGATCAAACACAAGGTGGTTTCTTCAAAGGTCACCATACTCAAATGACCTTATAAATGCACGTCGTTAGAAAATAACACGAGAGTAAGATAAACACAAGGAACTAAAATATATGTATAAACTCTCAATCAAAAATTCTTAGAGTTTCGAAATTCAATATTTTTATAATTATAACCACAATTTTCAAAATTTTCAAAACTTGAAATTTTTTCAAAACTTCTTTAATATAATACTTAATAAGTATTACAAAGACTCAAATTCAAATTCATATTCCTCTTGTTACTAAATTAAATTTCCAAAAGAAGTTTTGTAAATCCCTACAATATAATCTCAAAGTAGAATTTAAAATCTTATCACTCTTTGTTTTTCAAACCATCAAAAATTATAAAAAAAAATAAGCTTCAAATTTATTACATATAACTTTTATATTAAAATATCCAATAGACATTTCAATTTTAAAACCCAAAACATATTTAATATAGTAAACAACATTTTAACAATAAGACTTATTTATACTTAACTTTATAAATTCAAAATAATATAATGGTATTGCCTCGCCATTGGTTATAGTGAATGACTCTATCCATTGGTTGCAGAGTTGATCAAGTGATCAAGACTACCTCGCCACTTAATTAACCATCACTATGGTTCAATGGCTGCTTACACCACTCAAAATAAAAAATTAGTACTCAATTCCTAAAATAATTTCTTTCCAAACTCAATCTCTCAATTGTCATGTATGATTGCCTCATCATAGCGTTAAGGAAATTCCTATCGATAATGTTGATCAGGCGCATCGACCATAATTATTAAAGCACTGGATGGACAACCCAACACACAAATCATTTCTATAAAAAGAAATACCTCCCATATATAATACACAAAATATTCTTTGATTTCCTAATAACTAAAATTCCAATTTCTCTTAAAATACATATCAAATAGCCGCACAAACTCGAAATCAAAGAACATTTAAGATAACTCATCGAGATATTCCAAGAGTACTCGATTCATAAGATTGACTGAATGAGACGGAGTGTTCATCAATCAAATGATATCACGAGCTACTCACAAGAATCATATGGGCACGAAATGCAGAAAAGGAATGCTATCCTCCGCAACTCGTAGCTGATGGAAATTAGTGTGAGGTCAAGCTAAGGAAAGACTCTAGCGCCACACAATAGATCAAATGAGATCAGATACAAAGATAAGGGTGAGGTATTCTTCTCAAACGAGAAGAAGCATTCTGTTAACATATTATTACTTTGAGTGAAGTAATACCACAAAGTATAATGCCAAATGAGTATCATAAATGGATATCTCGAAAGAAAAATGAATGATAATATCAATTAAACTCAATTAATCAATTCATTCCTTAGTTGATATCCTCGTGGAAGGATAACCGAAGAGCTAAGGACCAGGAATGAGATCAACGCAATACCCGATTGCCCGATTGTGTAATAATCTCGAAACAGACTCACAGAAATCAATAAAGCCACAAAGGATAGAATTCGACATATATCAGCATCATCTCGAAACTTAATAACATATAAAGATACTTTGGGATTAGCATCAACATTTCAAAGAAAAAGAAACAACAAATCTGCCAAATTAGAATATCTAATATATATATATATATATATGATCCTTCCAGAACAGAGGATTAGACTTGATAACAAGCAAGCCAGTCTATCCCAAAACATACAAAACTCAAAATCGAGAATAACATGTGAATACACATGAAAAGGAAAATACACAGAATAATCTCAATCCCTACACACAAAATACTAAGGTTTCGGATCTCTCGATAGGATTCGCAATCCTTAAGAAGTGACAAAGAATGAAACAGTCAAAACCAAAACACCATCAAGTTTATTCGATATGAGTGACAGTGAAGCACCTGGATTGAAGAGAACACAAATAGAATGATCATAACATAGATTAGAGTTCTAAAGAAAAGGAAAAGGAGTACCTATATGTTGAGATGAACCACCAGAAGCATCCATCACGATAAGCTTTCCAGAAAAAGGACCCTTAGAAGAATTGGGGCATTTTGAAGACCAATGTCCCTCTTATTTGCAAGTGAAGCAAACGATAGGCTTAGAACATTCTCGAATAAAGTGATCATGAGAACCACAATTGAAACAAGACTTGTGAGAACGATGACTTGCACCAGAATGAGAACTATAAGCCAGATGCTTCTTCTTCTGAAGAAGAAAAGATATGGATGCTTGGAAGGGAAGTTTCCTCTTATTTTGGTTCTTGCAAACTTTAGCCTCATCACTACTATCCCCTTCCTTCTCGATGGCTTCAAGGTGAAGTGTCGAATCAGCAAGTTCTTCGAAAGATAATTTGAGCTAGAGCATAAGAGATTTCTTTAATTATTTCTTCAAACCATAAATAAATATAAGATTCTTTCTATACAGAGTGCTGATAAATTCGAGCCCACACTTGGACTCAAAAGAAGAAACATACTCTAAAATAGATGATTTCCCTTGCTTCAACTCAAGGAAGCGATGGGAAAGGGAAGCTTTCTCAGACTCGGTCATAAACTTAAGCTCGAACCACTCTCTAAACTATTGTGAAGTGAGGGTGGACTCAACAATCTCGGCAATAAAAAGCTCATACCAACCGAGAGAATGTTCTTGCATCATACATGCTAAAAGAACGCGATGATGATCAGATAAATCCATACGAGAGAAGATGCGCTCGCATATCCGAAGCCAAGCTTGGACCTCAAGAACGATCTCAGAACCTTTCAAAGGCTTGCCTCCTAAATGAGAATAATCACTGCACATAAGCACAAATACGGATTTGTGCAGAGGAGAAGAATGAATTGGATTTAGAGGCCGGATACTCCATATAAGCTCTAGCATCTGATTAGTTGACATGTACACACCTTCGGGACGTGAGACACTAGGCTGCTCAGCCTCCGAGGTGCAACCTCTTTCTCTTCTGGCCATGAGCAGAAAGTTAAGATAGAATGGATTATTCATATGGATAGACATTATCAATAGGGTTCATCAATTTAGGAATACTGTGGAATTATAAAATCACATTCCTAGATGTATTCCCGTTCATCTACCCTAAAGACTCGAAATGGTCAAAGCACGATTAGAAACTAGTTCGATTAAGAACGATGTTTTCACTCATATTGTACTTTGATGTATCGTAATATAAGTTATGTTTTGTTTTTATCCTATTTTGTTTTGAACTCAGCTCTGATACTAAGCTGTGATGCCCCACCCCAAGACCCACACTAACAAAGAGTATTACTGTAATGACCCGTAGAATTCGGTAATTAAATTTCTTAATTCAAGAAGATTTTGGTAACTTAATGTTGAAGGAAATAAAAATATAGTGAATTATTAATGGAAATAATAACTTGGATAAGATTGGTAAGTAAATTTTTAATAACTTGAATGAAATTCCAATAAGTGAAACAATGTAAATGTTAATTTTATTCTTATTGTAATAAAAGAATGTTACCAAGATGAAGTGGTTAATTTGATTTAAAATCTTAATTAATGTGTGCATTAGTTTATAATAGGATATAAAAGGTAAATTAATAATTTAAAACGTTGGCTTACTAATAAAATAATGTATAAGGAATGGAAATGGGATAAATTAGTGTATGAACTAATGGCAGCACTTGTTGTAAGATAATAAGTAAATTAAAACGTAACAGTGCTAATTTAGGTTAATAAATTAATAGGTTGAATGAAATGACAGTTAATGAATTTATTAAAAATTGTAAAGTTATAATATAATATATGGTAATTGTTTGGGAAGAATGAACATACAAGTATTATAAAAGGTAAAATGGTGACAAATGGTTGTTACCAGTTAATTCACCAATTACAAATAAAGATAATTAATATAATACCGGAAAGTGTGAATGTAAATTAAAAAGGAAACGTAAAATTGATTTATAAGGTAGTAATTGGTGTAATAGAAAGAATGAAACCAAGTAAATAAATTTATTGAGAGTATTAATTGTAACTAATGAATCAAAGAAATAGTGACGGTCGTAAGTTACTATTTAATTGTCCTATTAATTTGTTGTAACTGTTATATTTGGGAATGAGATTTTATTTTAAGTAAATAAAGGTAAATATTGTATGAATATATGAATTAATGTATGATTTATGGTAATAGAATGAATCCATATGATGTAAGTAATTATAATAAATAATGAAATAATAACAAGGATGGAATATAACAACGAAGTAAATTAAAGCTGAATTGTGTAGATTGAATGAAATTGCAATAAATGAAATAATGTAAAATGGTATAACTTGGTTATAGGATGATGTAAGCTAATAAATAATTAATTCAGTGCAATACCTATTGATTGAAACAATTGCAAGGTTATAATTGATTGTAAATAGGAATATTTGGTAATAAATTAATATAAGAAAAATAAATGTAAATATTGGATTAATCAATGAATTTATAATGAATAAATAGTGATTGAATAAAATCAATGTTTTGCAAGTAATTATAATATTTGTTTGAAAGTAATAAACTTAAAGTTAATTAAAGTTTAATGGTTACAATTGTTATAAATTACCTATTTGTTTAGTTCATAGAATTTAATTTGAAAGCAATTGTAGTAATTGACTTAATTAGTGCTATCCCAATTACATAAAGCAATTGGTTGGATAAGAAAAATAGAAGTCAATATTTATCAATTTATTGGGATTTAAACTATGATAATAATTGGAGTAACTGCAATTTAATGAAATTAAATCTCTAAAATTTTGCATTAATTGAAATTAATATGGAATGTAAGAATATTAAGGTAATTGTTTGTAAATCCAATGTTAATTTTTATCCGTTTGATAATAATGAATTGAATAATAGAATGAAAGGTGAATTTAATAGAATTATTGGAAATTAAATTCATAATTTTGAATTTAATGAAATTGAAAATTTAACACGTAGATTGATAAATTAATCAACTCTAAATTGACATTGGAATTTTGTTAAATTAGTGTAAATGATTAAGAAAGTTAAATTTGATGAAATTTGCAAATTATAGAGTTGAAGTTAAAAAAGGATCGTATTATTATATTTTTAATTTATTTAATAATGCCAAAATAGCCATTTTGGCCACTGACTCGGATTTCGATGGAACCAGTTTCATCGGATCCGTAACGGTGAATTATTGTAGGATTTCAAGTTTCGTAGCGATCGGACTTGTCATTTGATCGTACTGACTCGAAACGCCTTGAAATCAATGAAATTGGAATCAATTGAAATCAATTTGAAAAAAAAAATTGATTTTAGCATAACTTCTTCATACGATGGAATTTGGACTTGAAACCTATTCCATCGCGTTTAAAATATTTAAAATCATCCATTTTGATATATGGGTTGACCCAATTTCGTTCCGGAGTCAGAACGGGCTTTTCGGGCCATTTACCGTTCAATGCGTATATCCAATCAATCCGGTTCATTCTAATTTCAGTTTGTCTATAAATACCCTGTTATAAACCCTAGCCTACATCTATTCCTCATTTTTGTACGTTCTATTACCTCCTCTTTCCAATGGCTGCAAACCCTAATTCCCAAATACAATTCCAAATCAAGTTCAAAGCCAAAAATTCAAACTCTCCAAACATATCAAATTTTATATGGATTCGAAGCTCTCGATGGACGCATCACAGAAATGCAATTCGTTTTTGGTTTCGAATCACCGTTTGTCCTAAAATTGCAAATCAAATTTCGGCCGTTCATCGCATCGTGATGAACTGCAACAGATCGTCGAATCAATGTTACTGGGTCGAAGGGATTCTCGAGCGGAGTGCATCGGCATAGGTAGCTCGTTGATTCAACGGTTAGACTGGCCGTGAAAATTCAATTAGGGTTTCGAGTCTAGGGACGGAGCCAGTGTTCTACGGGGTGACGGTGGTCGCGAGTTGCAGCGTGGGGTGCGTCGTTCGAGGGGGGTTCGGTGGAGTTGGTCGGCCGGCCTCTGATAACCGTAGGCGAGGGAAATGGATGGTCAAACGTCGTGGTCAACAGAGTTTTGGGTCCGATTTTTCCTGAAGCGTGCGCGATTTTTGGGCCTGGGAACGTGCGTGTTGAAGATTGATGGCGTGGCGCGGGTGAGAAATTTTAGTTTAGTTTATTTTATTTTGTTTTCCAATGTTCTAAATTCCATAACTTTTACATACGAACATCAATTCATGCGCGGTTTTCTCCGCTAAGTTCATATTGGAATTCAGGATATTTTGATGATGGTTTGGATGAATTTGGAGACTGTTGGAATTTTGGGTTTAAATTGGATTTAAATTCAATTTAAATTCAAAAGGTGGGTGTTTTAACTCACTCACAATTTCTAAAATTTCTTATGTGTGTTAAACTAATTTCTGATGTGATTAGAAATTTATTTATTGCTATTTGGTATATTTTATCATCATTCCAGTTAAATTTTAATTCGTTGAATTAAATTGTTATTTAAATTATTAGTGCATATAAACTGCCAGTTAGATAGATGGTTTAATTTATTATAGACTGTCAGTAATTACCTGTTATTTATTTTATGCTCTATATTGATGTTATCATTTAAATTGGATGATTATTGTAATAAATGGTTGATGATTGATATTGGATGAATGGATGTTGTATTTTATATTGTTTTAAACTGCAAATTTGTTGTGCACTTTATTTCATTCGGGTTTGCGGTTTGAAATGATATATAACTGTATTTTTATTTTAAATTACGGATTGAAATGATAAATATCCGTATCACTTGACCATTGGGTAGAAAATTATATACAGACACCGTGGTATATATATAAAAATATTTTGAAATGTTTTTCTATGGTTTTGTAAAGAAATATATGGTTTTATGAGATAGTGATTTGGATTTTGTAAATGTTATTTTATATACAGTTAAATTATGGGTTTTAAGCTATGTATAGAATTGATTTGAAGTATAAAAGAAGTCAATAATTAAGTTTGATTTTATTAAGATAAAATATGATTAAGCATTTATTTAAGTTAAATTTCTGGAGTTTATAATGACTTAAATGAGAATAAGGTTGGAAGATGAATATGGAATTTATTTGGAATTTAATAAAATTTAGAAATTTTAAAGGGTATGATTATTATAACTTGATTTTTGTGTGATTTAAATGAATATCAAGTTAATTTAAATGAATATATCAAGTTAAATAAATTAAAAGGATATCTAGTTGTTGAAGTTAAAAGTTTTACTTAAATTATATTGGATTTACTAAGTAGACATTTCAAATCTAAAGAATAGTAATTAAATTTGATATATATGGAATTATCAAAGAATTAGTTTTGAAATGGTGGACTATTTAAAGCTTTGAATTATATGGAAATTGAAATGGTTTAATTGGAGGTTCAAATCTGTATTTGGAATTTATTTGTGAAATTTAAAAAGCTATTTTATTATTAAAGTAATTCAATATTAAACCATTTAAGTATTGGAAGTTATGTTTCAAAATTTTGGGTTTTAAGATATTATGATCTGAAAATGCTATGAATTTGGGAAAAGGGTATATTTGAAATAAAATGATATTATATTGATTTGGTTTTTATAAATGATATCATATTGATTTGGTTTTAAACGAAAATGATATCGTATTTATATGGTTTTAAAATGAATATTATATCCTAGGTTTGAAGTATAATTATTTTGAAATGGCAGCGGTGTTATAATAACGTTTGGTTGTTGAAGAGACCGGGATCGGAAGTTGTCATACTCTCTGCCAACTTCGAAAACCACTTTAACAACTGTGTACGCGGTGGAGATTCCAGAATGAAGTAGGATGGTGGCTACGTTTCCTTTGAGGTAAATACGTGGACCCGACTCCCATGAGTTGGCATAAGGTGGCTAAAACAGGAGCGATTGACGGGTTAAGAAGGTAGCCCCTTTTATCGGACACATCCCTTCAATATTATACTCTGACTTTGGATTGATTTGGTGACACTTTTGATTTTTGATATGGGGGTGTGGCTCGAGGTGGGTGGTAGTAGATGCTACGCGTTACCACCAACCCGGAAGCGTAATTGGTATATCTACCCTGGCATTGCCTAGTTGTGCCGTGTCACCTACCCTAGCGTGCTTTGTACGAGTTTGGTTTTCTCCCGTAGCCCGTGTGGTATCCTATGGTGGCTTCCCGATCAGGAGGGACTATGATATTGGATGGACTACTGGGACTATTACGTGTTAAGGAGAATATTGGGTCACTCCTTAATGCTATTTAAAAGTAAGTTTATTTTACTATAGACGTTATTATAATAGCGAAATATTACTACATAGTAAATAGTTTAACGGATCCTTAGGAGATGGGAATCCCGAGAATCTCTTATGTTACTGCACTCATATTTATTTCTGTTGATTTAACTCACATAAGATATTTTAGTTCTGACTCGAGTGTTTTGTCTTTTCAATTCGCTCGGGTCAGCCTGAGTATTTCAGGATTTGAAGACCTTACTTCTGGAGGATGAAGACGAAGATTTTAGTACTATTATATATTATATTAGTCTACTGCATTACATTTTTTCCGCTGCATTATTAGTTGTTTTCTCTGGTATGTGTAACTCTGATATGTATTGTATAAAAATAATCAAATATTTTATAAAAAGCTTCATGAACTGTATATTTGATTATTATATTTTATCGTTCCGCTGCAAGATTCTATTTTGTTTTTTTCTTCCTCTTCTTTTTCTTATTTACCCCATAACAATCCGCCCTTCTGTATGGTTTAAGTCTGACGTGTGTGGTTTATCGTCGATTTAAAGTGTGCAGAAAGGCGGGGCGTTACAATTACTAGGGAATACTGTCTGGTAATGCGAAGAATATGGCTGGTTAGGAGTGACCATCTGCAGCTTTGTCTTAAACATCTATCAAATACATCGATTTGTTGCTCTACATTTTTTTCTATCTTAAGTAGATCGACATATCCAATAAATGCTTAATAGAAAGCTACAGGTGGCTAATGGATCTATCAGAACAAAATACAATAACTGAATGCATATCACATTATAGAATAGTAAACATCATATACACACACATATACACTGATACATCCCAGTACAATAAAAAATGATACAACAAAAGTGGTTCAAAGACCACATTATATACATCTAATCAAAAATTCACATCAGAGTCAAGCAGAAAGGAATATAACTACAAAAGCTTGATAAGCTGATATCCATGCAGATGCATGAAAGCTAAGTCCTATAACTGATAGCTAATATGAAACAACTCAGTCCAACCCGAGTATAAAATACACGAGTCAGCCTAGCTAAAACAATGAGTTAATAAGGATAGTTGATAATATGAAGCATAATATACAAGGTGATAATTCTTCTCGAAGGAGAAGAGGCAAATAGAAGGAACACACACTCATGAATTAAGTGAACTACTATCACTAAGGGTACAAAGACCTCAAAAGAAGTAAATTCAATAATAACACTCAAATAATAGAAATAAATGCCTCATATCATCGACGACATCCCAAAACATCTATAATGGTTTCAATGAACCATACCTCCTAAAAAAGAGAAGTCTCAAACTCAAAACTCAAGAAACGCCATAAATGGAAAACACGAATATGAACTCAAAATAGAGTGATCTAAAAATTCAAAATAAGCCAAAATGGCAAACTCATTTTTTTTTTTTGAAAATGGGTTAATTGATATTAAACGGGCTTTGCGGCCCAATAGCCTGAAATAATTACAATAAACATTCCAAGTTATCATCCGACAAAACCAGTACAGTCTCATCTCAAACTAACACTTTCCTAATTAATTAGGGTTCTTTTATTTCGATAATAATGGCGACTACCAGATGTTTGCTTGATTTTCTAGCTTCACAACCATCCACTTCCAGTTCTCCAGTTGCAGTTTTTCTTTTGCCTCTAAGCTGGTGAGTTTCTTAATTCTTCCGATGTTGATTTTCACGTCTCTGGCAATATACTCTGCTAATTCTAATTCATCTTTTTCTTTTCCGTTTTTGAAAGCCCTTATGTTCCTTTCTCTCCAGAGATGCCAGAAAGTTGTCGTCAACGAAATTTTCACACCCTCCTTCATCAAGTTCGTGAAATCTGTCCGATTACTCAGGTGAATAATCTCAATTTCTAAGTTTTGGACCGTTTCTGATTGCAAATTTTTAAGTTTTTGTATAGCCCACACCCGTTTACTAAATTTGCAGTCGAAAAATAAGTGGTTATGAGTTTCTGTTTCTTTCCCGCATAAGTTACAGATATCTTCATTAAGAATACCCCAACTTTTTAGTCTATCTTTAGTACTCAGCCTGCCCTTGATTGCTTTATATGTAGTGTGCGCCATTTTAGGGCAATTAGATTTACTCCAGATGACATTATACCAATTTACCATTTCATAATGTTTCCTGTTTTCATTCCAGACTTCGTTCATTTTGAAATATCCTTTTTTGTTGTTTTTCCAGACCCATTTATCAACTATCTTGTTTGAAAGAATAGGGATTCCCTCTATCTCATGTTTCAGATTCCTTGTAATCAATTGTTTTTCTGTCTCCCATTTGTTATTATGAATTATTCTAGCTACTTGAATTTGTGGAGTGTTGTTAGCTGAGTAGCTTTCCCATCCAAAAATGTCTATAATGCTTTTGTTATTTATCCACGGATCCCTCCATAGGTCTGTGTCTTTTCCATTTGCTATTTGCCTTTCAATTGAATTTTTAAGGATCCCTCTTTGTTTTAAGATATTTTTCCAAGTCACTGAAGCATTGTTATCAGTTTGGATAGTCCAAAAATTGTCTTTTAAATATCTACTTCTCATCCATTTGGCCCATAAGTTTTCAGAAGAAATGAATTTCCAGGCTAATTTGAGACCATATATCTTTTTAAGTTCAAAAAGGTTTTTCAGTCCCACTCCTCCTTCTTTTTTGGGTCTACACAATTCATTATAATTCACTTTATGTATCCCTCCTTTCCATATGAAATTAGCACACATTGTATTTATCTTAGCTATAGAGAAATCTGGAATCTGAAATGTTTGTAGCCAGAATCTTACTTGTGAAGTGATTACAGTATGAACCAATTCCACTCTGCCTGCAAAAGATAACATTTTTGATCTCCATCCCTGTATTTTTTCCCTAATCTTATCTATCAGCTTTCCACATTCAGCATCAGTGATATTATTCTTTGATAGAGGAACCCCTAGGTATTTAACTGGCAGCTCTCCTTCCCCTACTCCAAGTTGTGCTAATATGTTTGTTTTGTTTTTACAGAATTTATTCATATAGCACTTAGTTTTAAGCTCATTAACTTTGAGTCCAGCCAATTCCTCAAATTGTTTAAAAATTCCTTTTATAGTGTGTATTCTCATGTCTGTAGCTTTAAATACAACTAGTAAGTCATCAGCATAAATAAGGTGGTTGACTTCTGGTTTTAATTTGTACACTGGTTTTATCAGTGAATGGTAACTTGCAAGTTCCATTTGAAGAGAGAACCACTCCATGGCAACAACAAATAGATAAGGAGAAAGAGGATCTCCTTGTCTAATTCCTCTGTTAGTTGTAATGTACCCTTTAGGAGTTCCATTTATAAGCACTGAGAAGGTAGGAGTGCATATGCAGTGTGTTATTAGTTTAAGCAGTTTAGCTGGTACTCCCATTTCATGTAGCATATGTAAAATGAATTGCCTGTTCACTTTATCATAAGCTTTGTGTAAATCTATTTTTAAGCACACTCTGTCAGCTCCTTTTTTGTTGAAATCCCTAATAAGTTCATGTGCTAGCAGAGAATTTTCAGAGATGAATCTATCTTTTATAAATGCACTTTGACTTTGCGAAATGATTTGAGGTAGAACTTTATTCAATCTCATACAAATGATTTTACTGAGGATTTTGTATGTAACATTGCAGCAAGCTATGGGTCTAAAGTCCTCTATTTTTCCTGGTTTTTTCGTTTTTGGAATTAAAGTGATGAAAGTATGATTAATTTCTTGAATGAATTCACCTGTATTGAAAGCCTCTTGATAACCTCTGAGCATTGTATCCTTTAGGTCTTTCCAGTGCATTTTGAAGAAGAGTGCGCTCATTCCATCGGGCCCCGGACTGGACTCATTGTGAATAGAGAAAGTGGCTCTTTTCAACTCCCTTTCCGTAACTTCAGCTGTGAGCATTTGGGCACCTTCACTGGAGATTCTTTTTCTACAGTGGATATGAGGTATTTGTTGAGAATGACCCCCATTGTATGTGCTTGTAAAATATTCTGTGGCGTTTGTTTCCATTTCTTTTATGTTTCCAGCAACATTTCCCTGTTCATTTAAATAGTTTAGTAAATTGTTATTTTGATTTTTCCTCACAGACATTTTAGTATAAAAAAACTTATTGCATTCATCCCCTTGTGTTAGCCATTTTTCCTTTGCTTTTTGTTTGATATCCATGGCTTGAATGCTCAGAAGATTCTTCAGCTGTTGTTGTTTGTCAAAATATTCTGCATTAAGGACTTCATTCTGTGGTTCTTTTTCCAGTTGATATTGAAGTCTTCCAAGTCTTTCCTGCATTTCTTTGATGTCATCATGTCTTTTTGGCCTTATTTTGTTCCATTCCTTCAGCTTGTTTTTAATCTGCTTCACCATCATAATGTATTTGTACATGTAGTTACCTTCTGGAATTTTGATTTTATTGAAATCAACTATTTCATTGTATTCTTTAAGAAGATGCCAATGATTAGCATATCTGAAAGGTTTCCCCTTATGTTCTTGCTTATCATTGTTGAATTGTATGTATAAAGGACTATGATCACTTGTGGAGCTTGGCAGTACTGTGACATTTATATTTGGGAATTTGTTAATAAGTTCTACATTTCCCAGTGCTCTGTCCAGTCTAGAATTAATGTTTTTCTTCTCACCACTTTTCCATGTAAATTTCAGGCCTATGTGGAGTACTTCTGCAAGTCCTGCTGTTAGTACACAATTATTGAATTCAGATATTTGGCAGACCTTCAGGGTAAGTCCTCCCTGTTTTTCATGTGTTTTTATAAATGGCAAACTCATCAATATATATATATATATATATATCCATGAAGCAGATTATAAATCTCTATAAAAAATGCTGAAACGGCAAACCCAAATCTCAAAGTATGGACCTAACAGCCCAAATCTCAAGCTTAAATCTCAAAATATGGACCCAACAGCCCAATAAGAACCCAGCAGCCCAAATCTCAAAATATGCACATGCAAAACTCTTGTCCAGTACTATATAAATTTTGGGTACCTATTTTGTGGACCTGAAGGTCATACTCGTGCTGAACGAAGTCGCATAACTCGTGATGATCGAAGTCACATAACTCGTGATGAGCCCAGCAGCTCGATAAAGATTGGACCCAATAGCCCAATATGAGCCCAATAGCTCTAGTACTGGCATAACTCCTGAATATGCCACAAACTCTCGACTAGGAACCCGAACAGTGGTAACATGTGTCTCATACCACACGTTCTCACCAAACGGTTTACTACTCGCTAGCCGATGCCACACTAGAAAACATCATCAAACTCATAAAAACTCACGACTCGTCTCATCTCATCAACAAGTGTAAATAAACCTCGTGATGGTTCTTATGAACCATAAATCTCAAAATAGGAAATCACCAACTCAAGACTTTCCTCATACCATCGGCAAGTATATAAACATTGGGATGGTTCTCATCGATCATAACTCTCAAAAATAAGAGATCTCAAACCACAAAACTCTCTAAATATTGTTTAATTCAGATAAATCCTATAAACAGGAATTATAAAACTCAAAATAAGCCATAAATTGGCAAAACAACTCAGAATCAATGACCTTAGATTGCTTCGATCGTACAAGTCCGAAATTAACCGAAATAGTAAATACACGTGTCTCATACCACGTGTTTTACTAAATTATTTAATTCTCTTTCTCGTATGTTCGAATAGTGCAAAAACGTGTATTTTATATTTATAATAATTTACTTTGGAAAACAATCTTTTAAAACCAATTTTCAAGATCAATTTTGAAAACCGTATTTGAAAATTCCCTTATTATAGAGAATAAATAGATTTTTATATTTGAAAATACTTTTAAAATGCTATATAATAATTATTTGAAATGCCCATTAATTTTTGAAAATTATTTCAAAAAGTTTTGGAAAAATCCGTGCTCGAAAACGAAGAAAAACGAATAAATCACTCCAACCGATATTCGGACTCAAATTCGAATTTAATGAAAAACAATTCATAATTTGAACTTCAAATCCTCCAAAAATTAGCTAGCCTATTGATAGGCATCATAGCTCTCAAAACATCCCAAAAACATCTTGAAAATCAAACAAGATAGAGTGGAAAACAAACTAGAACAAATCGAAAACAAAACAACTCGCATAGGAAAACACAACAGGAGACAAGGCTCCCTAGGTCAACCACTAGGTTGATCTCTCATCTCTATAGGTCGACCGTATGGTCGACCTATGTGAAGGCGTGGTCGACCTAGCGATCGACATATGCAAGCCTTCTCACACGATTTTTCTTCCAAGCAATTTTCATGCTACGTGCTGATTTTCAAATAGAAGTTTAACATAGCATATGAGCGAATTTCACAGCCAATTTTTACAGGCCTATAGTCAACGCATAATCCACAAAATGAAGAAAATTCGGTAGCATTTTGTTACCAAAATTGAAAGTTACAATTGTTCAAAGTAGGCACTTAGATCAGATTTTCATAGAGATAAGAAACAGGAAACACTAAATGATTACAGAGCAGAAATTTGCACAAAAAACTGCTCTTTGAGCATTGCATCAACTCGAAATTGTGAGATTTAACTCACCTTGCTATTAGAGATGATCAAACCTTGATAACTGAAGAAAAAATAAAGCTTTGGTCGAATTTGAGCTCCAAAACCCTGTATAAACTAGAAATAGATGCATGCAAGAAAAGGAAATAACTATTAACAGGGAAACAACTTCGAATCTTGATTTTTTTTTTATGAATAAATGGTTTTAGATTTTGATTATTTATTGATTTAGCTCTAATTTTGTTTTAAAAACACAAGATTTGAGTTAAATTTTATGATTTTTGGCTAGGGTTTGCATAGAGGCTTAGTTTTCTTCTTTCTAGAGTTTTCATGTGTTTCTTACAATAAAGAGAAGTAAATGTACGTACAAGGAAGATGAGATATTCCTCATTTCTTTCTACAAACTATGTGACTAAATGGGCTTAAGACCCATTAGTAAATGAAATGACCTAAATTAATTCATTTTTCCCTTAATACACTAGTAAATACTTATGTTATTAAACAAACATCAAATGTTTCAATGTTTTCACATGATAAAATTATGAAACCTTATTTACATGTTAGTTAAAGTATTTTGTACTTAATAAAAAGATAAATTTGGTTATAAAAATATTTTTATTGTTAAAAACCCTTATTTTTAAATAAATAGCAAATTACACTTATAATTACATAAATCACTATTTTTAACTCCAAAATTACATTAAAATAATCTTCTTGTGTAATAAAATGTAACCAATCATTTTAAACTCAATTTTATGATCAAATAATATTTTTAAACCCAATTTCACCTTTTTATTTAATATAGCACTCTTTAAAAATCAAATACTTCTTTTAAAAATTATTAATAGAAGCAAATGACAATAATTAATATAATTATTGCACTATCACCAAATAAAATCATCTTCCACTTACTATTAAGTCAAACCACTATAATAAAATTCCATAACATTATTTTCTCTTTTTGCTCCCAAAATTAATTGTTTATTCCAAATAAACAATTTAAATTCTCAAAATTATTATTAATTCTTAATATTAAATTATAACTACTTTTATAATTTAATACTTACAAGTAATCACTAAAACCAGGGTTGTTACAGCAGGTGTCCATAATGTATTCCATGTATCTCATCTTCGCAAGTATGTGCATGATCAATGGATATTATTCCTCAGACAGAGTTGGAGGACTTGGTAGCAGAGCCAGATTTGACTTTTGTTAGACAATGAGTTTGGGTTGTAGCAAGAGATGAGAAAAGATTGTGGACCAGGACAGTCAATTTGGTGAAAGTTCATTGGAGCGACAACGAGAAGGACTATACTTGGGAGATAAAGGACAGGATCCGAGATGTGTATCCTGACTAGATTTGAGGGCATGCTCTATTTTTTAATATAAACTTATTAGCTGGTAGGACATACTAACTTTTATTTGCATGGTTGTTATGTTTGTTTGTAGTCCTTACTGAATTTCGAGGACGAAATTCTCTAAGGGAGCCTGCAACACACCCCTAATTTTTTTAACATTATTCAAGACGTTTAATTTGATAAATTAAATAAGATAATGTGGTTAATTAAGGATTTGATCTACTACAACAAAAATACCCTACGATAGCACCAAAAAAACACTATTACCACCTATAATAGCGGTTTAATAAACGATGTATAACGACATGCTATCAAAAACAGTGAACAATTTCTGGCGCATATAAGCGCTATAAAAAGTATTAATATAATAGCACAAATAATCCGCTATTTTAAACATTTATATAGCGGCAAATTATGTGTTAGTGATTACTATAATAACGCTATTTTTCCACTATGAAATTCATTATTAGCCACAAAATACTTTCTTTTTTTTATAAGATAGCACAATAATTCACTATAAAAAGTATTAATAGCATATTATGAGCGTTGTATATGAACACGTTATTGTAAATGTTGACTTGTCACAACTCCAATATGTCGCTATAAAGATTTGGCTATAATAGCGCTTATGCTCTGTTATGATATGTTCTTTTATAGTGCTTACTGACCTATATTCATCATTCTTTATAGCAATTTTTATAATACCATAGCGCTTTTTCTGTTATGCATTTGTAATACTAATAGATTTAATCATGGTCATTCGGCGCTATCGAATATTTTATATCGTTTTTCAAGTGCTATGGTTTAGTTTCACAATTCAAAAAAATTCTGCATCCTATTTATAAACTACAGTATTAAATATCAATATCAAAATGCACAATAATAATCGTTTTAAACATAAAATCATTTAAATACCACAAGAATCATAAAAGATAACAAATATAGAGATGTAACACATCACACTAAACATGTCAAATACTCATACACATAATATCTTATAGCTTAAACCATATAAGTCAAAACATAGTAGCAAATGTTTTAAGCACACCCTTAAAAAATAGTAGCAAACTTTAACCAAAAAACAAGTATATATTTGGTTGTTTGCATTGAAAAGAAGACCGCAACTTTCTCATCCTTCTTCTTTCACACACCTGCAAATAAGATAAATATTTATATTAGGAATGAATATGAATAAAACACTGATGAAATTTGATTTTTAGATAGCACAGTGTAGTATGTATGCATAAAGAGCTGATAAGTTGAAACAAAGTCTATTTTAACTTAACTACAAAATACATCCAAGCCACTGAAAATCCAAGCAATCTTAAAGAATTTGAAATGAAATGACAATAACAAAACCAAGGAAACTTATATTCTCAGAAGGATAAAATAGAAAACATGCATGTGCTCTGCATTTGTAGTAAAAAAGGAAATGCAAATAATATCATATAGATCACACTGTATATTGTTGTAACATACATTGTTTTATGCAAGTTACCACTAAATACTTGATTAAAGCAATACAAAAGGCATATAGATACCTATATTTACAATGAGTGCAATAGCAGTTTACTATGACAGAGATCATAATAATCGTACACAAAAGTATATATTAAGGAATTATTTGATTAAATACTACTATCAACAGCAACGATTTTCACAATATCACAGACTGATCACTAATATTATATTCATATTTTTTACACACAGTTAATCATCTGACAACATAGCACAGTTTAAACCCAAAGCAAAGAAAATAAACATGGACATATAATTAGTGTCCAAACTTTTGCCGTATAAACAATATAATGTCTCTAATTAATCGGTATCACGATTAGTGCCTAAATCAAAAACTAAAGCCAATAGGGTGTTCTAGTTTATGACAGATTTCTTTTACATAATAACAATGTATGTATACATGTGCTATAAATATGAAAAATAGAATGGTGTTTATGTTATTTCGACGATGGTTGAAACAGTGATATACCTTTGAATTCTATACAGTTGTTTTATTATTAGCAGAGACTAGAGAGTAGAGATAAATAGAATTGATAATATAGAGCTTAAACCATATGCGATCATTTCAACTGTCCTCAACGTTACACAGCTACTTCAAACTTTCAATCTTCTACAACTCGCATATATGTGTTGTAACATAGATTGTGCATATGTGTGTATGATTTCTATTTAACCTATGTACTTTGAATGTATTAGATCTTAGCTTTGGTTCTGAATACGAAGTATTGCTTACTAATTCATTGGCTGAAATTAGGTGGAGCAACACTAATATTTGAAACTAAAATTGTTTTGGAAAATGGAAAGCTATCATCCGAAGGAAACACCGGTGTTGAAAATGAAGAAATCGGCGAAGTAGAATTGTAATTTAATCTTTTTACTTTAGTTTGGCTATAATTTTCTAATAGTATTTGGATGTAAGCTTATAATGAGCTACTTCGTTTTTTTTTTTTGAAATGGTACTTTATATACAACAAATCATTGGGACAACATATCCCATGTTTCGAATGCAAGTTTCGAATTTGTGACCTCTTGCAACAAAGCCAAATCAATTAACTACTTGGACAATGGTGCTTGTCATAGTGAGTTACTTTGTTGATGTTGTGGACTAGGGTAAATTTAACATTCTTATTTTTTTTCTTTTTTATTTGAAGCAGTAACAGCTTCTTACTGAGAAAACATAAGTTAGTGGTGGTATATATCTTTCTAGCTTCTCATAAGAAAACAAAAAAAAATGTGGTTCTAATAGGATTTAGCATGTAAACATCTACTTCTAAGCAGAAATGTTAGGTGTAATTATAGCGTTTATGCTCCTGTTTACAAGCTGCAATATTGAGGTTGATTTCTACACTCAGTCTATCTATTTCTTTCCTTTACTCTTCGTTAAATGAATTGTATAAATTAGATTGCAGCCTTCAAGTTTTATATTAAGTTTAAACTTTATGAATCTTGAACATGACACATTCGGTAAAATGAAGGAGTTGATATGAAGACATTAATAGATTTTACCTAATGATATTTGCCAAGAGCCCTGTCATGTTCAGCCTTCTGAAAATACACGTTTCCTTGGATATTTCTCTTACCAGTAGTTTCATTCTTCTCTTTTGCATTCATTTTATTGATCAATCTTCCTAACAAGAAAAACAGCTTAACAAATTATAATATTATAGACCTCATTAATTTCATGTAGTGTTATGAGGTTGTGTAACACTTTAACGTTACAGTTGGTCTTTTTTATTAATAGTGCATAGGTCCATGATGCTAAAATAATATGATGCTAATATTTGATTACCCATTGTCAAAAAATTTGTTTACAAAGCATCAATATCAAAGCAAACATTCATAAAAAATGAATCCAAAGCTATATAATTAAAATTTTAAAAACCACAGAATATATGAATATAAAGTACTATAATTAGCGCTTTTATTACTGTAAGTATCTCCTTTATTTCTACTACATGAATCAAAAGAAAACTTCTCTTTTGTAAATCATTACTGGCTTGGGTAAATAGAAATTCTTGATTAATAGATTTGTAATATTGATTATTATAAGTAAATCGTGATCAACAATTTCTACATACATTGTAACGACCCATAAAATATTAATGATTTTAATTGGTTTTATAACGTATTTAATTGGATTTTTGAGAAATTTTAATGATAATAATTATGAAATAAAAATTTAATATTTGGATTACGTCCAATTAAACATAGCAGATTTTAAATTTTCAATCTATTTTTTTAAAGTTTATTTCATTGTGAAATTCTATTAAATTCAAGCTAACTAATAATTGTTGATAATAAAATATTTTTCAAAGCTGAATATTTTTACATAGAAAAATTCTAAACCCTCTCCTGAGTAAGATGACATCTTTCGTTTTTCGAAATTTGAACACCTGTTGCTCCATTTATCTTAATTCTGACAAAATAGCAACATTTCCTGGTACCGATTATCGACTTTTGATCGGATGATCGTACCGCCAATATCTGTGTACCGTTTTGATCGTCCCGTCATACTGATCTCAACGGTGTATTCAATTCTGTGTTTTGAAGTCCGGTAAATAACGGATTCCACGAAACCGGTAACCGTATCGGTATCAGATTCGTGATTGTTTGCTTCCTTTTGATTTTCAAACTTTAACCGTGTCATCCAAGCAAACATTAATTGCTTTAATAACTTTTGCTGAATCTGTGGCCATGCCATTTATTATTTGTCGGTACATTTATTTTGTTTTCCTTCGTTTCTTCGGTATTCCAGCGTTATAAAAGAAATTTTATTATAACGTTATTATACATTAACTTGTATTTATTTCTGGAAACAGGTACGTTTCCTGTTTTGCTTATATGCTTGCTTCTTTATGTCTCCTATCTATTGCAAAAAAGCGCAGCCCACTTCTTTGTGAAAAAAGAAAAATAACTGTTCAACTTGTCAAACGTCGGTCATCATATATTCTCACGCGTCCAGCGCTCTCTGCCTCCCATCAGCCGCTTCAGCCCTACAACCCAAGACAGGCTCGCACACTCCACAGCCACATAGGCAGGCGTAGCTCTGCCGTCGACCTGCTCCTCCCCTGATCGCCTCTTACTTACCCTCCAACTTTGCTTGTAGCGGCAGCCACCTCAACTCTTACCTCCTCTCTCTCTCCACCTTAACCGTCGTTTCTGGCCACCACGAGCAACCACAAAATCGCCTCGACTCTCCTCTGTCACCCAGGTTCACCAATCCGCTGCCGAGCATCCGTACAACAGCAGCCACCTTCACTAGCCATGACGGTGGCACTCCAAGTCGGCCTCCACCACAGCCACTTCCTTCCCCTCCTTCTGTCCGTGTAAGTCGCTTACTTTGTAAACTTGGCTGTTTATTTTTAAAAAAAAAAGCATATGAAGTAAATTTTAATATACAGTATATATATATATATATATATATATAATATAGTGATTCTGGGAATATGGGGTTTATAGCTAGGACTGTCGTGTAACTGTGATAGTAGTATGATTTAAAAAAAAGCATGTTAAGCAATACCTGATGTTAGTACAAGTTATATAAGCAAAATCAATGGTGTAAGTATATATGCATACACTATATATTTCATATGAGTTTTATTATAGTCCGTATGTTAAAATAGAATATATTTTTGTTAAGCTCACTTTTTCTTACAAACATTGTTTTAAATATAAAAGTGTGTAAGTTGTATTCAAACTTGAGGCGACCGTGTTTCCTTATACATGTATGCATGTTGTATATATTGAATTTTTTTTCTGCGTACATACTAGTTTATAAATATTTTAGTATGTATAAAATATTGTTAATATAATATTATATATGTTGCGTAGGGTATACAGCTGTACGTTATACATAAGTTGACTCATACATTGGTTATCTATATAGAAGTATTGTTTATACTGTTATAAGTTTTTAAAGTTGTAATGGTTGTTGTTTAATATATAATATAAGTTGTGGGTCAATACGTATTAAGTCTGCAGTATAAGTTGATCTGTGTTGTATAGTATATATATGGTTCGAGTTATATTTTATAAGTTGTGTAAATGTATACTTTATTTTTATAAGCATGAGTAAATATAAACTTGAAAATTAATATACGTTTTAAATCAACTTCAAAATAATAATATATGTATTCATTTCAATTTATTTCAACTGATTCAATCGTTCTCATCAATTTTTTCCATTATCATCTTTATCCGCCGTGCCTATTTTCTCCTTCAAATCATGTCCATCTAGGTTTTGCTTTGAAATTCGTAGCTTGTTTCCTTGTCAAATCTGTCCATCCTCGAAGGTGAGCAATCACTCACGATTAACGTTTTTTTATTTATTAAATCCGATTTCAATTGAAACGACAATTGAAATATGTTGCTGTAGTTATTTAAATTGTTATATATGTTATTATCTGTAACTGTTCACTTATGGGATATGACACCATATCCTATTGTTTATATTTATTTTGATGATATATGTCTGTTGTTATTATTATTTTCATATCTGTTATCACTCTGCAAGTTCCCTGTTAGTATAGAAATCACTATGGATTGAAATGATACATACCCGAACGAACTTTAGAATAGGAGAAAATCGTTATGGGTTGAAATGATAAACCCAAGCGATTTTCATTTAACTGAATTTGGGATTACGGGTTGAAATGATGTCCACCCATATATATTTAGTGTACGGATTTAAATGATAAATATCCGTAGCACTTGACTATATGATAGGAAATATATACAGACACCGTTGGTTCATATAAATATTTTAAAAATAAATTTATACAGTTTGAAAAGAAATATATGGGATTTAATAAATATTGGTTCTTAAAATATCATATATAAATGGAAATTTTATATATAGATTTAATAATAATATTTTTGAGATTGATTTAATCCATATAATATGCTTAAGTATTATTTAAGATCTATATTTCAAAATTTACCGTTATAAAATTTTGAATAATTAAGATTGGGAGATAAATTAGGGTTTATTAAAAATGGTATTTAAAATAAGGATTTGTTTAATTAAATCGATCTGAAATTTATTGAAAGGGAAATTTAAAGGTATGATTTTGTAACTGGATTTTTGATTTAAGTGATTTAATGAATATTTCACGTTTAAATAAATTAAAGAAAATATTGAGTAAAATGTAATTTAAGGTTACTTAAATGATATTAAATCTAATGAGGGAGTATTTCAAGACTAAATAATAATGAGGTTAAATCGAGATCTATATGGAACTGTTATATTGAACATGTAAATATTAAAGGCTTGAACTATATTGGAATTTAAATGGTTTATTTTGAGATTTGGATCTGTATTTGAAATCAATATAGTTGAATTTGTTATTTAGAAACTAAATTGAATTAAAGTGAAAATTTAGGTTGAACCAAATTTGAATTCATTATTTAGAAAACTAAATTGAATAAAAATTTAGTTTGAAACGTTGAATACTTAATGTTTGAAACATATTGAAATATATAGGGGTATTTGGCAATTTCAAATCCGAATTTGAGATCAATAAAATTGAAATAGTTATTTTAGGAATTGAGTTGAATTTAAATTGATAAATTGAGATTAAATTAAATTTGAATGGGAAGGTCGGGTTGATGTTGAAACGATTTGTTAAGTTGAGGAAATTGAAAATACTTTACTGTATAAATATTTAATATATATATATATATATATAAATACTATTTTGGGAAATATAGAGATATTTGAAGTGAAAATGATATTTGGTTTTGAAGTATAAATTAAGTTGAAATGACCACGGTGTTATAGTGTATATTCTACCTTGTAGATAGTTCTATGGACCCCTAGAGGATGGTTATCCCAAACATCCATTAAGTTATTGCATTTCAGTTGATATTTCACTTGAGTTAGATTTTATTTATATAAGAATGTTAATCCTGACTCGAGTGTTTTGTGTTTTTCTTTACGCTCGGGTCAGACTGAGTGATATAGCATTTGAGACTCACTTTCGAAGTTGGAGCTTTGCTTGAAGATCCAGCTATATATCCTTTCAGTCATCCAGTTGATTGGTTCAGAGAAGTCATTTCCTCGTACTAGAGACTTCACTGCATCTGGGATACTCTGATGTATATAGTAGCTTCATGAACTACTATTCTTTATCTATTCTGCTGCATTATATTACTCTGTATCTGTGATCTGTGATTGATTTATTTATCGTATATGTTAAGTTTGCCAAATATAAAATAACAATTCGGTATTTTGAATTATTCAAGTCGGACATGTATGGTTTTATTGTTGATTTGAATGGTCCAAAATAGCGGGTCATTACATACATGGTAAAATAGGGTTTTAATCTCCATTTTGGTAACTGTCGCTGTCGAAAGCTAGAAAATGAATTTTCTTCTTCTAGAAAAATTAATCAAATCAAAATTGCTTCCAAAAGTTTGCAATTAAAAGAAATGGTAAAATCAAACATTTGAATTATATATTATTTAGTGATATTAGTCACGCAACCCTAAAATCAAAGTTAATTCAAACGACATCCTCCCTAAAAAAGAGTTGTAAAGCGGGTTCCTATAATTATTTTACTGTGGCAGGGTGTATTTTTCATGTCTTTTTGCGCCAGTGCTTAAAAAAATTTCAAAAAAATTGTAAATATTATAACTAGGTTTTTGAAAGAAAAAAAAAAAAAGTGCAGACATATCTGCAATTAGCAGACATGTCTGCAATTATTCGCTGAATAATTGCATTCAATAAACATCTGAATAATTGCGGATATGTATGCAGTTGTTCCATATAATTTCAGACATGTACGCAATTATTCACAAAACAACTATGTTTCCATACATTTGCGGACATGTATGCAATTATTCACTGGAGAACAGCACCTTGATTTAACAATCAGGATATTTACGTAAACATCTAAACTTATTCCTTAAAATTGCAGATATATTTGCAATTTTTAGTTGCAAAGGCATGCTATCCAGAATAAGTATAGACATGTCTGCAATTATTCTCTAAAATTGCACACATGTCTGCAAGTATTCCTGAAACATACCGTGTGTCATATTTTCTCTTTTCATCCTTGTTTTTTGATTTTTTTTTTAACATGAATACAAAGATAAATATTAATTGAAATAAGTTTTAAATTTTGGAAGTTTTTTTTTGTTTTTTATATGTTTTTTTGATGATTTTTGAAAAATAAGGATCTAATTTACATACTTTTTTCCACTGGGGTTTTTGTGAATTTTAAAACATATCAAGGACCTATGCCAAAAATACCATATTAGTTATTATTGTTATTTTAGTAAATATGAGAAATATAAAAAAGCAGCACAGTATCAATGTACATTTGGAGAATAGTTAAAGAGGTCACCTTCTCCGCTAAGTAGAATGAATCCAATAACCATAAAAAGGGGATGGAGAGCTTGAGAAATTAAATAATATCAATCTCAATTACTTTACAGAGTTCAGGAGTAATTAAATAAAATAAAGAAAGGGTAAAAAGGAGGGAAGTAGAAGTGCTAGTTACCGAATAAAGATGGTCTAAAGAGAGAATTGGGGATAATTTGCTACTTATTAGTATATTGGATAAAGCTTGTCTAAAGAGTGAATAAAGATGGTCTAAAGAGAGATTAAATATTATTAATATATTGGATAATCTACTAATTACTTATTTTACTTATGAACAGTTATCAAAAGAGTAATATATTAGAAAAGCTAAAAAATTACCTTCTCGTCAAGTTTAACTTGAGATTTCTCTTCGGTAAGAGAGATTAAATCTTCTTTCGCCAATTAAGCTTATTTCTTATATTTTTTTACCTTTTTCTTTCCTAGCAGACTAATGGTGCAATTTCACACTTGTAAGATCATGTTCCAACATTTGCCACTCATCTCTCAAACTTTCTGTATCTCTTTGCTGAGCTCATTTCTGGAACACATGAAAGCAAAATAAGAAACAACATGAAGCCCTTAAAGACAAGAAATAATTTTTAATTTTATAAATTTTATATTCTAATTTATATCCGAAAGATAATCTTGTACATTTTTTTAAAGAATGAAAGAAAAAGAGAACATTATTATGTAGTATATATGAAACATGCCTCGTAGATGGTCCAGAAATTGGCCTAGTTATTAAAGAAAAGATGCTAACATTTTGATGCATTCCACTATTAACCGAAAAGTAATGATAATTAGAAAAATCAAATATCCTACCCTTAATTACCATAAAATTGCAAGTAAAACATGATTTAATAAAAAAATCTATCACTACAATACATCGGGTCTTTAAATTTATGGTGTCATGCAGGACAAGTATTTTCACAAATCAATTTTGATGAGTGGGACACATAGAATAAGTTTGCTAGCAATGCATATAATATATGATAAATGTAAATATGCACATCAATTTTTAACTATATACGCAATGTGTAATGAAAAAGAAGAGTATGACATTTGTCATTAAATCCAAGTACATGACATAGATTAATTTCAAGCTCTAGTACTTACAAATTTTATACAAATGAAATAACAAGAAACAAAACCTATCCTTGGATGAGAAAGACTGGAATCAATTTTGCATTATCATCTATTCTATTAGTTTGTTGGTGTTACACTTTATTTTAATTGGTGAATTATTGAAGAAAATTCACCCAAAATCTAAAATGTTAGAGGAATGTAGAGATTAATGAAAGGAAGTATACAAAGTTTAATCAAAAATGAAAATAAGTTGATAATTACTCGCTGAAAAATGATAGCATATCAAATTTAAAGAAAGAAAACCGAAAGATATTATGAACGACGAAAGATATCACAAAGTCTTACTGCCAAAGTACAAACAGCATGGATCAAGGTTGCAAAAAGCATCAGATAAATGCTAGACGGCAAGTATGAATTATAAATTAATAACTCAGGTGAGGATTGAGCTAGGCGTGTTTAACAAATTATGTATTCTAGATACAATTTTAATATTTTATTTAGTATTAATTGATCCAAATTGGAGGATTTGGATAGGCTTGGGAATAGCCAGAGGGGTAAAACCATCTAAAACTAGCATGTAGATGCTTATACGAGGCATAAAGCCTCATTGGTGCCTAGCAGTGTTTAGATACTGGTTTAGATGCTTGGATTAGGTAGTAATCCTCCTTTGGTGGTAATTCTCACATAGAGCCTAAGCGAATGCCTAGAAGGATTTTTAAAATAAATCACTAGTTAATGAATAGTCAAAACCAATGACTTGTTTGATAAACAAACTTTTGACATGTTTTAAGAGTGCGTAACAAAATAGTGCTCATGTGAAGTTCTATAACAAGAATGTCATCTGAGGGCAAGTATTAATACATTAAGCGATACAATTAACTACAAAAAATCCATTGAACAATTATTCAAAAAAAATGACCCGTGCAAAAACCAAGTTATATATATTTTAGAAAAAAGTTATAAGGGAGACATGGTATGAGCAATGGCAACATTAATTTTAAAGTTCCAAATTAGGTCATCTCCAGATAGAACATCTGCTCAATTAGTTTGAATATATTAGGACTTATTTTAGTTACTTAACAAATATGGGAAGTATTCGGATATCTATTACAAATTGGAGGTTCACGCTTTGTACATAAGATTGAGAGGTTCAATTAGAAAGAAAGCACATTCAGCAACAAAAGATCCTTAAAATGAAATACTTCGCAGATTAGTTGTACACTGGTTCATTGATTAAATTTTTTCGTACATGGTGTAACATATAAAATTAAGTTTTTATTATGTCCATATACATGCTATAATGTATGGGCACTATGTGAATTGAATTGCAATGATACGTTGGGGCCCAAAGCTTAAACAGAATGTAAATACATAAATTCTCAAAATCAGTATGTAATGAATTACCATATTGAAACAAGTACTTGGTTAGCTGCATAGATGCCACGTTAAGAAAGGACATAGCATAGTAACAAGAGAAAAAGGCCTGAATAGTATACATCCAGGACATTAGAGACAATTTTTTGGTAATTATAGTAAAACGACCACTTGACCAAAAAATGACATCATTGAATTAATTTACCCTACACTATATATTACAGTCCTTTCCCTTGATGCTTAGTACAATTCATTGGGCATTAAAATCATCTTAATATCTTTTTTCTAATCAATCGTCGATTAAACAACTAAAATGCAATTTAGAAAATGCAACTTCGTGCATAAAAATTATTGTTCAAACAAGTTATACAAACAACTTTTTTTACAGCTATAACGATTTGATAACATCTTCATATGGTAAATGTACAATCTAAAAAGTAACAACGGAATACAACACTGTTGCCAAATCGGATAATCAAAATGCTCATCTTACATTTCTTACTATGTCATGTCATAAAAGCAACATAAAGAAATCACGCACTTGATTATAATACTAACAGCTGAAAGATATGAAAACCAATCAATTAAACAAGTAGAAGTTTGCCAAATATAAAAAGCTAACTCGCTACAAAATATTCCTCAAAGTCGTAGCTAGATAGTGCAACTCGAAGAAAATCGTAATATTCACCTCATAAATTTCATCTTAAATTTGTTATTTTTTTTATAAAAGAAATATATTACTAAAGAACTTTATTAATACTAGTTCGGATGAAAGAACATGAAAAGAGGATGGTACAGTGATTCTAAAAAATGTGGATAAGAACTTTATCCGAGTTGGGATGTTTCAATATATTTTATTTAGTTATTAATGAAGTTTATATAAGATCAATGCATTTTGACTAATAAAAATTTATTGAACTTCTATAGTTCTCGACCATTGGCGTAAGTTCTTTAGTATTTGGACGCAAGCACGGAGTAAAATACAAAGAAATGTGATAATATTTTTGTCTTAGAAAAACTCATAATGGACTAAAATTAATGAATCTAATTTTAGATAAAATTTATGAAATTGGGAAAAAAAACATAATAAAAATCTATGTTTATTATATGACATATAGACCATATACATATAGTCACTAGTTTTTCATGCCAAATGATATGCACCATTATTTTTCGTCTATATTGTATGGGTGGAAAAGTCTAAGCTAACGTAAATTAACCAACTCCAAAAAATCCACAAATTTTTGACTTGGATACGTTTATGGTAGTGTTGCATTTTAATTTGTAGCACCTCGATCCACAACAATTTCTTAAATATTTTTTCCATTTACCATACAATTTTTGATGTCAAAAAATTATGCTCTGTGCTTGGAAATCAAGATAATGCTCCAAATAATTGTTATCTTTTAAAGATTATAAAGGAAGTCTAGACATTGTAAGTTAGGTCAGAAAATTACAACTGCCTTATTCTTGTTTCAAGAAAAACTACTCTGATGATTGCAAATAAACTACTCTGATGTTCTTATTTCAATTAAAAATAAACCAGACCCATGTGGATGGTGATAGTAATGATTTGATCTTGATCATTTTATGCACAAAAACGTCTTCAGATTCTCTAGCGCAAATCAGCACCCCTATAAACACACTAAGCATCATCTCTAGCATGATAAGCAGTGTACAATATTTCTATTTGTGCAACCAGTACCAAAGGGGAAACTATTTTTAAAGGCTTATGAGAGGGGAAATATAATATGAGATAAATGCAGCTATGTAAAGCTAGAAGGGTATTTTTTATACTACACACATAGAGACACACACACGAAAGCAATTCATTCTATGAAAATAGATAATTTGAAACATACACATTGTTGTGCCTCTTGGAAGTCCTCCCATAAAGATTTTTCTGCAAATCCAGTAATAACCAATGTTAAAATAATGAAATACGATATCAAAACCCTAGATCATGAAATAAAAATTACCCTGGGCTTACTCCATCTAGTTCGTTGTTCCTCACGTCCTTCGGCATGTTGCAGATTTAGAGTTATTCGAACGGATCGATTAATTTAGGGTTTAGATTTTAGGGCTTTTAGCAACCAAAGGGAACGTCGACAATTGGTGTCGAGGCGGCTGGCAGTTGGAGGTGGTTGGCGTCGACATGGCTAGCATGTGATAATGTGGTTGCAAATAGACGACGTTAGGATGATGGCTCAATGGGAGACAATGGAATGGAAGGAGTGGCGGTGCTACAGAGAATGAAGCCGCGGCCGTGGAAATAGAGGAAAACGGGGAAGTGAATTTGGGTGCTGATAATTTAATGCAGACTTAAAGATTGAAGATTAGAGAAGATAATTTCAGGAAGAGGGAAAGTGTAACAACCCTGTATTTTGTGATTTATTTTTTTGTATATTTTAATTATTTTAATTGAATTTTTGATTTAAAAACTTATTTTATTTATTTTGAATGATAAACTTTAGTTTTGATATGAATTATCATTCCAAAGCATGACTAAAAAGAATATTTTCCAAAAAGTGAATTTCTGGTCAAAATAGTCAAACTTTGAATTTTATTTTAAAAGTTTGAAAATTTAAAAATTTTCTTTTATTTTGAAAGTACATAAAATTTTAGGAACGCTGCTTTTTGTTTCGTTGGAAATGGATTTAAATTGTGAAAGTTATGTATATTTCAATATTGAGTGCAATTTGTTTATTCTTCAATTTTGTTCTTTTAAATAGTATAAATTTTATTTTTCTTTGTCATATTTTATTGTAATATGTATTGATATGTTATTTTATGTATGTTTTTGTCTTTTAATATTTTTGAAGTGAGGTAGGAATTTTTCTAGAGCTTGTAGTATTTTCTTGTAATTTCCATGCCCTGTTTTCAATTTTTAAACATTTTCTTTATTTCTTTTCTATTTTTCTCCAATTTAATTATTTATTTTATTTTATAAATGATAAATAAATTATTTTATTTCAAAATTTTGTTTTAGAATATTTTTAAAATGAAGTAGATATTTTTCCAAAGCCATTGATGTTTTAATTGTAATTTTTGAACCCTGTTTTCAATTTTTAAGCAATTTCCTTAATTCTTTTTATATTTTCTTTAAATTTAATTATATATTTTTATATTTTTTCGCTTTGTTTCGGTTTTAGATGTACATGCTGAAGTTATTTTGTTTTACTTGACTTAAAAGAAAAGGAAGTATGGAAGGTTTTAAAAGCTAAGAAACGTAAAGTCGTTTCACCGTTTCTTTTTCAATCAATGCATCAATTTATTGTAGCCGTTCCTTTTCTTTTGCTTATTCACGTGAAATTTTCTCATTCCATCTATAATACACATTCATTTCAGATCTAAGCAAAGAAAAATAAGCAATGGCCTCCTGTCTTCTCTCTTTTCTTCTTCCTTTTTCTATTGTTTTGCTTGATTTTTGCCTTGCTTCTCTTGCTTTGTTTGGCCTAACACCTCCACCGACCACCACCACTTCCTTCCCCACATCATACATGACCAAAACCCTTCCTCCTCTGACCTGCAAGTGCATGACCATCCCATGATGCAAAATCCACAAAAACTATGTTAAAACTCCTTAAAAAGCATGTCTAGCCACCTAGTCATCATCACCATCACCTTAGATGACCTTGGCCACCTCCTATTGCTCCACCACCACCTTGACACACCCCTAACCATCACCTTCATCCTCTGTCCAGATCTGAAACATGTCATAGCCGAGCCATAGATCCATGTAGCCAAGCCCAAAATGAACCAAAAACCACTATTTTGCATAAACCTCTTCATATTCATGCGTAGTAACTCCTCCACCACTTCAATACCTTGTAGCCATGCCTTATAGGACCCAAACCTGAACCAAAGTATGTCCAAACCTGAGCCAAAACATTCCCTAAGCCGTGCTAGCAAGTGTAGAAAGCAAGGCAAAAAGTTGTGTATTCATATTGTTTTTCAATTCAAAGTTATTCCTATTCAGTGTTGTACTGAATTATAATTTTATTTTGTTTGTTTTGGGTTATAACACAAGTTTTATAGCTTGGATTTTCTCTCCACTCAAATCAAAAATCGTGCTATTGCCTTTTGGAATCCGTTGTGCCATTTGTATTGCAATCTCCAGCCATAAAAGGTGAGTAAAGCTCACACGACATTTATACTTATGCAGTTGTGAAACAACAACAACTGAATGTGTAGAATTAAATATGATGTTATAACTGCCATGTGATTTTTTTATGATGTTAAACCTGTTAAATTTCATGTCGTATCATCTGTTATCATATATATGTTGTTACTGTTCATTTATATATGTTCATCACACTGCAAGTTCCCTGTAAATTAGAAATCACTATGGTTGAAATGATACATACCCGAACGGACTTTAGAATAAGGGAAAATTGTTATGGGCTGAAATGATAGGCTTGAATGATTTTCAATTTATTTAATTTACTTGAGACTGCGGGTTTGAAATGATAAAACCATGATTTTCTTTGTAAATTACGGGTTGAAACGATATATTACCCGTATCACTTTTCCTAGTGTAGAAAAATTATATACAGACCCGTAGTTAATATATGTTTTCTAAAAATTTTAAAATTATTTTAGAAATGTAAATATTAGAACATTTTGATTTAAATCTAATTAAAAAGGATTTTTGTAAAATATTATTGATTTTCTGAATAATTGTAAGTAAAATGAATTAATGAAAAGTTAGAAAATTTTGAACGTAAGTTAGTTTGGAAAATTTGATTTAATTATAATTGGAAATTAAATTGAATATGAAATTATGATAAATTTATGATAATTTGAATTTAAATGAATTTAAAGTGATTTTATATCATATTAATGATTTTTAATAAAGTTGAAATGTGAAATGAATGAATATTTAAGTTGAAATTTTGAAATATAACTAAAATTGGAAATTTATGAAATTGACTTAAAAGTGAACTTTTAGTTAAGTAGATAAAAATAAAACTAAGTTATATTTGAGAATTTGAACTTAAGTGTTAAGTTGAAATTTAACGCAATGAACTTAAAATTGAACATTGAAATTTAATAAGTGAATTATTATTAAATCTTGATTTCTGAATGGAAATTTAACTTTATAAAATCATCAACTTGAGGAAAATTAAATGATGTTTATAAATGTGAAAATGTATGATTTTATGAGTTAAAAATGTTTTAAATAAAAATATAATTGGTTGAGAAATTATATTGAATATTTGAAGTTAATTGACTGCATTTTTGAAATGCTATTAATTACAATGTAAATGATATTAAAGCATTTGTAAATGCTGTAGTTGATGATAATGAATTAAAAAGCTAAATTGAATTAAAAGCTATTATAGCAATTTTTGTAAGTGCTATAATTTTTGAATTTAACTAAGTTTATTTGAAATTTAAGTAAACTCTATTACAACATTTTAAAATGTTGTCTTTTGTTAAATTGAACTGTTTTGAATGTATCTTTCCGTAGCGTTTTCTAAATGCCACGAAAAGTGAATTTTCACTGTTTTGATAAACTTAAGTAAATAAATGAACTTTGGAATTTGAAAATTTTGGAAATTTAATAATTTAATTATTGAACATAATAGCTTCATTTTAATGATTAAAAATGATTTTTTTTGAATATAAACTGTTTTGAAATGTGAATTGAAATGGTATTTTAAATTGAATAAAATGAATAATGGTTTGAAATGAATGTGGTTTTGAAAAGAGATGATATTTTGATATATTAAATGATTGAAATGTGGTTTTCAAAGGATATGATATTTTGATATATTAAAATGATTTGAAAATGGAGTTTTGAAAGATATGATATTTTGATATTAAATGATTTGAAAAATGAAGCTTTGAAAGGTTATGATATTTTGATGTACTAAAATGATTTTAAAAGAAAGTTTTTAAAGGATATGATAATTTAAAATATTGAAATGGTTAGAAATGACTTGATATTTATTTTGATAAATATTTGAATTGAAAGATATGGTATGATGATATATTGAAATGGTTTGGAAATGATTTAATCTTTATTTTGATAAAGACTTGGGTTGAAATGACATTTTATTTTTGAAGTATAAAATATTGTTTTAAAGTTACAACTACGGGTTATAATAACGATTGGTTGTTAAAGAGACCGGGATCAGATATTGTCTTATAGCCGGCCAATACCGAAAACCACTTTAACAACTGTGTACGCGGTGGAGATTCCAGAATGAAGTAGGATGGTGGAGACGTTCTCGAGGTATATTACGTGGACCCAACTCCCGTGAGTTGGCATAAATGACTAAAACAGGAGCTATACCGGGCTACACAAAGGGTCGCACCCTTTCATCGAGCATGCTCCATCGAAAACCATTCTATTACTTTTGCGATTCGATATGTGGCGCCACTTTGATTCGGGGGTATTGTTCGAGGTGGGCGGAAGCTGCTGGCTTGCCGTCACCACCGGTCCGGGAGTGCAAACGGTGTATCCACCCTGGCATTGCCTCGCGTGCCGTGTCATCTCCTTATAGCGAGCCCACTACGATTTTGGTTTTAAAGATCCGACCGCGTTAAGGTTCACCATCCCCTTAACGCTATTTTCAACATGATTATACTTTACTGATTAGACACTACTGTATATAGCGTATATTACTACATAGTAAATAGTTTAACGGATCCTTAAAGGATGGGTGGTCCCAAGCATCTTCTAAGTTACTTGTATCTTTGCTACAGTTCACTTGAGTTAGTTTACATTGTATAAGTATGTATGTCCTGACTCGAGTGTTTGTATTTTTATTTATGCTCGGGTCATCCTGAGTTATTCACAGATTTGGATTTCCACTTTCTGGAGATTGGAATCGCTGGAGATTATCTACTTGTCAAGTTTCATCTTTTCAGTTTGGTTGTTCTATTCAGCTTGTACTTGGCTATCATATTTAAACTTCTGTTGTACTTTATTTCTTCTATTGTATCTTATGTAACTCTGATATAATTATATAGTAGCTTCATGAACTACTATCTCTTTTACTTCCGCTGCATTATTATTACTTTGTGTCTGTGATCTGTGATTTTTATTTACTGTATATTCTGAGATTTGCCAAATTTTTATTTACAACGCGGTATTTTGAGCAATTCAATCCGGCATGAGTGTCTACCTATACACTTATAATGGATGCGAATGGTTGAAAATACCTGGTCGTCACAGAAAGGGGAATAATTTGTAGAATTGGCGGTCAAAAAAAGAATAGACCACTTTGAATGCATTACATAGACGATTTATCCTTTAAACCAAACAAATTTACAAATACAATAACGCTATCAAATAAAGCGTTATCTATTTGTGTTATAAAATTCCACTTTTCTTGTAGCATGAGATTTAATTTTCAATTAACTTAACCATAGCTAAACTATTGAATGCATAAGTATGGTTAATAATTTATAAGTTAGGAAAACAAGAGGAGAGCAATTCAGGAATAGCCACACACATATACCCTTAAATCCTCCCTTATTCTCCCCTACCATTTCATAAATCAAAATAAATGAAAGAGAAGATATAGCCAGCCATTAAAACACCTTAGGAGATTAGAAAACTTGGAAGATCTAAGAGAGAAAGCTAGAAGATTAAAGCTAAGGCAAATCTCAAACTCCAACATCTTAATCAAGGTGAATAATAGTGTAAATCATCTTATTTTTCCTTATTTTGGTTCGGTATGGATAGTAACTGAATGTATTTTGCCGTGATGATCATGTTTGGATCTAACAATCATTGTTTGGATAGAATAATGATTTATGGTGATTTATTGAAATTTTTATGAGATGCATTTTGAAGTAAAAACCTTAGAAAACTACCTCAAAACGACTTAATTTTTGGATATGCTGTGTAAAACGTAATTTTGAAGATGATAGTTTAATTTCATAATTTTCGGAGTTAGTAAGAATATTTTATGAATTATGAAAAAGGCATTTATTTCGGGTTTTAATTATTAAAAATAATAAAATAATGATTCTTCCTCGAAATTTTTATATGATGTAGAAAATAATATTTCAGAGTTTTGGTGACTTTTTAGGATTTTTCCCAAGCGACTTTGATTTATTACAAATTTTCTAAGCTAAAAAGGCTTAATAATTGTATTAAAATATTAATATAATTAATTATTTTGAAAATAGTTTTTGAAATAATAAAATCTGATCTATCGCATTTTTTTGCAAAAAAAGTGTTAAAGTATGCAATTAACCAATAGAAATTTGACAAAAAATAAGAGTTGGTGAAAAGAATATACTTTAATTAGGAAAATAACAATTTTCAAGTTATTTACGACTCTGACATTGAACCTTTCGACTTAGATACCTTCCAACTAAATAACCTTTTGACTTAGAACCTTCTGCAGCACTTCTGGACCTTTTTGCAGCATTTTCAATGAACCTTTCGACTTAGTAACCTTCTGACAATGTAACCTTTCGACTTAGTAACCTTCCGACTAAGTAACTATTTAACATAGAACCTTCTACGGCAATTCTGAACCTTTATACAACATTCTTGATGACCTTTCGACTTAGTAACCTTCCGACTATGTAACCTTTCGACTTAGAAGCTTCTACGGCACTTTTGGACCTTTTTGCAGCATTTTTGATGAACCTTTCGACTTTCGACTTAGTAACTTTACCGACTAAGTAACCTTTTGACGTAGAACCTTCTGCAGCATTTTTGGACCTTTCTACAGCATTTTTGATGAATCTTTCGACTTAGATACCATTCGACTAAGAAACCTTTCGACTTAGTCAAAGCTACCTTTCGTGTAAACGTTGCAGAAGCCCTTTTGTAGCAATTTTTTCCAACTTTGTTTGCAAACTTCAAATAGGCATAGTTTTCTAACCGTAAGTCCATTATTCTACTGTTACCACTCCATGGAAAGGGAAACCATCTTTTTAACACAATGGAATAGGTTAGATACCTTAATCCTACACCTATAAAAGATATAGCTGAAACAAAGTTTTATATTTCCGAAGAGTTGATTTCTTTGCTTTCGAACATGTTTGCTAGGTTTTCTTTGCCCTCGAAGGGGATACTTTCGGAGGAGTTGTTAAATTGTTTTCTTTTGACCAAGTTTTATACTTTCGGAAGGTAGAATTTAAAATATTGTAAGGCAAGAGCCTAATGTTTTTAAGAGCTTTCAAAGGAAGTTATCCTATGAAGTCGGAAGCTAGGTTTCGAAGGTATCGAAAGGATTTATGACCAAAACTCTATTTTTAATGGAAAAACACATAGCTATATTAAAGGAGTTTTTATAATGGTTTAAGAGAAATCTATCTTTGATAAATTAAACCTACAGGATGGTATTTCTATGTTGTTATATCGCTTCTTCTAATATGAATATATTCACTTTATAATGGACTCATAACTGTATTTTGCGGAAACAGGGTAGGAGAACTAGTTAGGTTAACCGGTAGTGAATATAAATTGAATAAACTCTTGAATGAGTAGAATTGCATCTAGGAGGTCGGGAAGACTAGAATATAGGAAGCTAAAATATAAAGAAAAGATATTGGCAGGGGCTAATAAGTTTCTAGTAAGCCCATAAAAAATGTATGATATTGGCAGGGGCTAATAGGTTAATAGTTAGCCCATGATAACTACATATAAAAGTGGATGCGAGATAGACAGATTCATAGTTAGCCCATGAAAAGTATGTGTAAATGAAGAAGTCAGATAGACAGATTCATAGTAAGTCCATGAAAATTATGTAATTGGAAAGGGAGTCCATAAATGTTTAACCGGTTATTAGTTAGCCGATGAAAACTAATAGGTCAACAGTAATCCTAGAAACTATAATTGAGACAAATAGTCAGAACGAATGGAGATTGATAATCCAGATTTGATTTTCTTGTTTTGCATATCATCATATTGTTTTGAAATACTATGTTTTTTAACCATTGTGGATGCAGGAGCATAGTATATGGTTTTATAAAGGTTTTAAGATACTAGTGAGGGGAAAACCCATTCCACTATGAAGCATGGTCTCACTAAATACCTATTTGGTTTGAGATGATAGATTATTATTCATACCAGGCTTTATGTCTGACTCAAAGTTTTTGTTTCCCCTTTAACTCTTAGATACTCAATTGATTTTGAGTAGTTTGAGGTTTAGGGTATTTTATGATTTTCTTAGATGAATCAAGATTCCAAAGGCATGCAGGAGGCAGGTAGTTATTTAGAGTTTTCTTTTCCGTTGTGTATTTGGAAGTAAGGGTAGAATTATTAACCTTACTATATACTCTGATCAACCAAGGGAGCATCTTCAAATGTCGCACTAGGAGTATTTGTAATAATTATATTTTTGTTAGGCGTGGTCAACGTTTTGGGATTATGTAATGAACATGAAATTTTTTCATTTGAATGTGGAAATATGTTTTTGAATTGTTAAAAAATTTCCCATATTCCTGTGATCTGTGTATCAATGTATCTAGCACTTTCGTATTTGGTCATCGAAGATTAATAATCATGGATGACTACAGCATCCGTAGCTGTTATTTTTGGGCCTCCAAGTAGGGGGATGTTACAATGTGTATGAAAACTCCATACATGTTTCTCACTATTGTCATCCCTGGCCCTAATGATCCATCACAAGGTATCGTTGTTTATCTACAATCATTAATCGAAGAGCTGAAAACGTTGTAGCTTGAAGGTGTTGAAACATACGACATTTCATAGAAAAGGAATTTTCGTACGTTCTCTTCTTTATTATGGACTATTATTGATTTTCCTACATATGAGATGCTTTTAGATTGGAGTACGGACGGTCATCTAACCTGTCCTTATTGTGTGGAAGAAACACGATCATTTCTTTATGGTATGGAAGGAAAATTTCTTGATTTGATTGTCATCGGTGTTTTCTCCATCCCAATCATACTTTTAGAAGAGATAAAACAAACTTTAATGCTAACAGAGAAGAGAGTATGCAACCACCAAAGATTTGGTCAAGAGAAGAAATATATGAAATTGTGAAGGACTACCCAAAGATACATGAAACTGAAAACAGAATGAAATTCTAGGTAAATCGAATATTCATCATCGGTATAAACAAAGTATATTTTGGGAGTTATCTTATTGGAAAGATCTCCCACTTCGACATAATATTGATATGATGCACAACGAAAAAACGTGTTTGATAACGTGTTTAATACAATTATGAATGTTAAAGGGAAACCAAGGACAATCTGAATTCAAGATTTGATATAGCACACTTTTGTAAATGTCCTGAACTTCATATGAAGCCCGATGACAATTAAAAACCTAAAGCATGCTATGAGCTTGACAACAAGCAAATAAAACTCATGCTAAAGTGGGAGGAAGGACTAAATGCCCTGATGGGATGTCTTCTAACCTCCGTAGATTTGTTGACTTTAAATACAATAAATTGAGTAGGATGAAAAGTCACGATTATCATATCATGATGGAATATTTATTACCAGTGGTTTTCAAAGAACCATTGCCCATAAAAGTATGGAGTGTAATAATAGAACTAAGTCTGTTTTACAAACATCTTTGTTTGACAATATTAAAAATCAATCGTATATGTTAACTTGAAGTAGAAATCCCTATATTGCTATGCAAACTGAAGAAAATATTTCCACCAGGTTTATTTAATGTAATGGAGCATTTACCTATTCATCTTCCATCCAAGTTCTTCTTCGAGTTCTTACAATATGGATGGATGTATCAATTTGAGAGGTAATAGTAAATATCCGTAAAATTATTGTTAATTTAAAATTCAAATTTACATAAGTGCTTTTAAATTGTTTTTAATAGGTACCTGAATCATCTGAGAAGAAAAAATAGACAGAAAGCACGAGTTGAAGGTTCAATTTGCAAATCAATCGTGAAAAGTTGCTTCATTCTATTTCTTTCATTACTTCAGTGATCATGTGAACTTATCATTTGTAAGTGGTCCTCAAAACGGTGAAGCCGTTGAAGAAGATTATTCTCAAACAACGTTGTTTGTTTTTAGACAACATAGCCGACCTGTTGGAAATTGTGTGAAAATATGATTAGATGATAGAGATCAACATGTACCACACACTTATGTTCTTCTTAATTACGTTGAAGTCGCACCATTTGTTAGGTAATAATAAATTCATATTTATTTCGATGATACTTACATATTAATTGTAATGTAACATATAGTACATATATTTCGTAGTATTTACGAATCACAACATCCATTTGGCGATCTCAATAAGGAATTTTCTAGATGGTTTTTGAACTACATTTCTGATCCAAGAAACTACGTCGTTGATGAAGGATTACAACATCTGACGCTCGGACCAAAAAGAAATGTCAAGACTTATCCAATATTCTTCATCAACACCAAGGATTATAGTGCTGAAAATTTAACATATAATAGTGGTGTATTTGTCAAAGGCAGTGACGATCCAGATGAGCATATAAAATATTTTTACGGCATCTTAACAAAAGTTTTAGAATTGACATATTATGTACAACCTGTAGAAAAAGTTTTTTTATTCAAGTGCAATTGGTTCGACAATATTCCTGGTTCTAGAATCAATGTGCACAAAGATTATAAACTTATAGAAATAAAGCACACCTCATATTACTATAAGTATGATCCTTTCATATTAGCCAAGCAAGCATTACAAGTTTATTTTGCTCTATATCCATCCTTAAAAAGAGATAAAGCAGATTAGTCTGCTATTTTTAAAACAAAGGCAAGATTTACGTTTGATGGAATTAATATTCCAAAAAAGTAGCATATCAAACGAATCTTGAGCTAAATGATGAAATAATAATAATTGATGATATTGATTTGGGTTTGTTAAATGATGAATCAAATGTTTTAATAGAAGCATTTGAGAGTACAGAAGAGAATGATATAGAGTACAAGACCGAGACTGAAACAGATAACGACGAAGATTGAAAAGTTTGAATTTTTGTATCAGTTGTTCTATAATGTATATTCCGAGTTTCCTGAGTTTCAACTTTTATCAATAATGATGACTACATTGTGAGTTATGACTTATTGTTTTTTATAATTATGTACATATACTCAGGGAATCTTATCTCATTTATGATGTTTAGTGCATGTTTTATGTGATGATAATTAATCAAACATGTCTTGTAATAATTAACTGATGTTTTTATTATTATACGAAATGATATGTTTGTAATAGATATGCACAGAAGATACTAAAGCAGATCTCAGCCTTCTCCTTTCGCGGGTGCGGCTGCCAACGGCACAACGTCTGATTTATGACCGACGATACAGGTAGTTCCAAAGAGTGCGGGTTAAGTATCAAATTTATTACATGTTTACTATTTGAAATTTATCAAACTCATACATCATATTTTATGCAAGGGGTTTGAGGTGCAGCCTTCAGACTTTATTTCGCAGGTGTCCAAGAAGGCGTTCATGAGATGGATGTCTGGCTGCTGGGCTCACTGGGACGACATTCCTGATCATATTAAGAATGCCATATTCGTCTACTTGATGGTAAGTTTAAATTTATAATTTACTTGTAAATTAATACTATGTATGTAATTCAAACCAATTTCAATTTCAAGATGCAGGCCGTTATTCGTATCGACCCGTAGGATATGGATGTTTTTGTAAATCATTGGAACTAAAGAATTCATAAAAATTATAGAGGCACCATATCAAAAGCTAAGAAAGCGGAAAAGAAGCCAACTTGGATGGTAGCTAACGTCTGGACTCAATTTCTACAGTTATGCGATACTACGAAGCCGAGGGTAAGTTATATCATTTCATTTTGTTATTATGTTTTGTTTAAAATTCGTATATTAGGTGCATTAACTTAGTTAATTGTGTATTTAAATTTATAGGAATTATCGGCGCGGAATGGTTCAAATAGGGCTAAAAATCCGACTTTGTACTGCGACGGGTCAAAGCCCTTTCAACAGCATCGCAGGGAATTGGTAAAGTTATAAAATGCGTTTATAAATAGTTGTAAGATAATTTAGTCATATCAGCAACATTATTCATTTTTATATATAACTTCAGTTTTAGAAATTTAATCATGAGCCTACACAGGCTGAGGTCTTCACTCACATACATGCCGTCGAGCGCATAGATAAGGAGGGAAATATTTCATATGAATATACGGACGATAAAATTAAATTCGTGAGGGTAAATTTGTTTGATTTTTTTACTTCACATTTGATAATTTTTTTATTTTTTATTATTACAAACTACAGCATCGCATGAGAGATACGAAGCAGAGAAAGCTCGAGTGGTGCAGTCCACAGGCCATGTATTGACCTTAGAGGAGAAGGACCGTATTTGTGATGCTCTCATTGACCCGCCTACTCGAAATAGGCATTACGGTTATGAAAATCGGAAGGTAAACTGCTTCATTAACTTATATATAAATTATTCTTAATCCTGAAGCATAAATTATAACTTCTAATCAAATAATTCATAGGCGATAATGACTCAAAGGGCTTATAGGAGATCTCAGACCAAGGAGGAGATGCTCAACTGAACCACAGATGGCGGAATTCAATAACTAGTGGAAAGGCAAAGGACTGGTGCAGCTACTAGATGAGAGGATTGCAGAATTTGCGGCAGAACATAGGAGGATGCCCGATGAGGATGGGCCGAGAGATGATGAGGATGAGGATGAGTAGGTACAAATTTTTTGACTTTTTTGATCGTTTTTTGTGTAATTATTGACATGTGTTGATGGGTTGATACTTTATTGATGGTTGTGTACTGTGATGATTGTGGATTTGATGAATATGAGTATTTGTGTAGATATCGTTGTGTTGGTTGATGGAGTATTGGTTTTAGTTGATGAAAGTTTATGTAAATATTGATATTTGTGTTGTGTTTTTAATTATTTGTGATATGTATGAGATTATACGTTACATGTGATGTTATTGGTTGTGATATTGAGTTTATATGTCTTGGGAATGAAGTGAGGTTGGGATATGACATTTGTTGTGTGGTTGGAAGGCTTAAAAGCAACTAGATTGTAAATTCCAGGTTTCAGGATTGGGTCGGCTAGCGATGGCCAAATTATTTTAGCTTGCGTCAGCTAGCGACGGCTTTCTGGTCCAGGCTTGTGTCGGGAAGCGGCGGCTAGCGACAGCACATTTTCCCAGGTTTTCGACGCTAACCGGCGCAAATATGGCGACGACGTCGTCGCTAAAGTCGTTGCTATTTTGCATATATCGCGCGATTTTGTTGCAGCTTTTGGCTATGGCCGTCGACAGTATATGCCGTCGCTAAACGAAGCCGTTCTTGCAATGATGTGGCCCAATTCGCGAACAGCCGTGGACAAAGATCCTTTTCTGAGAAAGCATCACCAGGCATCAAGAACTTCAGACGCATTGGAATTATCGGAGGCAAGACCGGCTATGTCTCTGGCAATGCTGATGAAAGCTTCAGGGTTCTTCCAAACTTGATTGCTAGTAGATGGTTTGTAAGCAAGAGTTATTCTAGAAGAGACCCAGATTTGATGTTTGGGAGCGGAAGCTTAGGGTAAATGGGTTTTGAAAGATAAGGTAAAAGGAAGAGATCTGGATTTGGGTTGGCTGTTGAGAAGAGGTTGCTTTTGAGATATTTTTTGAGAGAATAGAGTTGATATTGCTTCTAGTTCGTCCAGATCCACATCGGTTCATTATCCTTAATGGGCTCGGGTTTCGATTTGTCAATGAGTGTGGGTAGAAGTTTGGGCCGACGAGGAGTACGTAGTTATTTTTGAAATTTTCCAAAATGAAAGTAGTTTTCTTTCACTAAACATGAATGTATTATTAAATCAATGGAAGTATTCTTTGCTTATGTCTTTAACCATTATCTTATCGTTTTGGAAAGCTTGGAATCTTTTGTGAAATGGAGTCATCTACAATCAATAGATGTGTCTATTTTTCAGAAGATTATTCTATTCCATTTTTAGGAATAGGAAGTGGAAACCTTTAAAGCTACTTCGGTAGGTTTCTAGAATTGTGTGCTTTGATTGTTTCATAATCTCCATGGTTTCTTTGTAATGGCTTGTTTAGAGGATATGATGTCATCTTTTGTTGCTTCCTTTTTTTTAGTTAAAAAAAACTAAATTTGTTGTTTATATGTTAGATGAAGATGATTTAGTTTCTTCGACTAATGGATCATAATGATCAGTATCAATTTCCGATGTCGACTCCGATTCAAAATGTTTTTCTTCAAGAAGATTCTTAGAAGATTTTCTTTGATGTGAATTTGGCCTGTGTACTAATTTTTTTCTTGGTGATGGTATGACTTTTTTGTTTTCATTGTTACTATTGTTGAATCTTTAAGCTGAAATAACTGTAAATTAAGTTAGTTAATGTGTTTGGTAATATTTGTGTTGTAAGCATTATTACTAGCGTTGAATCTGTAAAGTGAAATAACTATAAATTAAGTTAGTTAATGTGTTACATATGGTATATTTTAATGCATGTTCTGTAAATCTAATCCATGCTGGGAAAATATTTACCACGTTTGTATTAGTCAGGCAAATATTTGCCTGGCTAATATTTTCCACGCAAATATTTGTCTGCCTATATTTCTTCCAGCATAGATTTGTCTATTATATTTTGCGGAATAATTTATGTTATGTACAAATCAACATATGGTATATTTTAATGTATGTCTAATAAATCTAATCTATAATGGGAAAATATTAAGCACGCATATTAGTCAGGAAAATATTTATCTGGCTAATATTTATATGTCTAATATTTCTTTCGGCATAGATTTGCCTATTGTTGGACGAAATCCCACCGGACCAAGACCACCGAACCAACCCCTTCGGCACCAATCCTCTGCCACCGGACCAGCTCCGCTCACCGCCGAATCAATCCCAACTCCACTCACTACCGAATCAATCCCAACTCCACTCACCACCGAATCAATCCACACCCCTCTCATCACCGAACCACGCTACCGAATCAAGGTTAAGAAGGCACTACCGAACCAGCCACCTCCAACCATCACTGAACCAATCAACGCCTCCATCCACTACCGAACCAAAGCACCACCGGACCAGAACTCAATGCTCCACCTACCACCGGACCAATCCATGCTCCACTCACTACCGAGCCAAGGCATTACCGAATCAACAATGCCAGGCCAGATCACATCAGCCCAGGCCCACCAGCAGCTATATACATCCAAGACCCCTACTCCTAACCTCACTCTATAAATAGAAGGGCAGGGGTACAACAATGGCAGACAGGTTTGAGAGCTCAAGCATGGACAGAACTTTCAAATAACTTTCATACACTTGTAATCAAAGCTTTGTACTTGTAATCTGAACAGTGAAAAAGAATAACATATGAAGTTGACGTAGGCACGTTCTGGCCGAACCACTATAAATCTATGTGTCTTTTACAGTCTAGTCCCTACTTTTTACGTATTTGCATAAATCACCCAAATCATTAAGAACAACATAAAATCGACTGAATCATACGACTTGGAGGTGTTTGCCCATTTTTGTGCAAACGTTTTTGGTGCTTTCATTGAGAGCTCGAGCTAGAAGCTTCAGCTTCTCCCACTTAAACTTCTTCCCGACAGCATCGCTCATTGCTTGGAAGACATGCCTCCCAGGCAGAAGAAAGATTTTAGCAAAGGAAAGAACATCGCAACTAGCAGCATTCCAGATCCAGTGATCATAGATCAAGAGAACCGCCGCGTTTCAACAGCAGTACGAAATGGAAATCAGGCAAATCCGACAGCCCCTGCCACGGAAAAACCGGCAGCAATTACTAGGGTAGATCTGGATAAGGTTGTGGCTGAGGTGACTAACCGCTTCACATCCCAACAAGAAGCCTTGGTGGACCGACTCATGTCACGCTTAAGGAATGCTGAAGAATCCAACCGCTACACTGAATCATGGGATGAGTCCCAGTCTGGAGGATCTGGGAGGCGACAAAGATCTTTCTTCTTCGAAGAAGCTAACAACAGAAACAGCAATGATAGGAGCCGAGCCCGAACTCAGCCCGAACTTCGACCCGAGGAAACGCTTGGAACCAAACCCAACGGGGGAGGTACCAGGCGAGGGTCGGCTGTGGCTGAGCCGATCATGCTACCTAGCCATGGAAACACCAATGAACGAGGCCGAGCTAGAGTCCAGCCCGAAGTTGGACCCGAGGAAGTGCTCAGAAAAGAACCCAACAGGGGAAGATCAAGGCAAGGGCCAACTGTGGCTGACCCTATCATGCTCCCAAAACACCAGAAACAGCCGCTGGAAAATATTAGGAGTGATAGACGATACCACCCCTACAGATCATCTGGAACGAATCAATCCCGCAGAGAAGAACCAAACTCATTTCTGTCTACTCCAAATTCTGATGAAAGGATGTCGCGATTGTTCAGAGAGTGCATCCAACGGGATCAAAGAGATCGAGGGATAGGCGCTAGGGTAACCAGCCCTTTCACCCGCAATATCGAAATTGCCATCACCCCCCGAGAATGGAAAATGCCAACAATGGAACCTTACAAGGGAATCTCTGACCCCGTTGTACACTTGCAGAGATACACACAGCATATGTTCATGAGCGGAGCCATAGAAGGAGTATTGTGCAAATGCTTTCCACTATTCTTGGCAGATCTAGCTACCTCCTGGTTCTGCCACCTGCCCCAGGGATCCATCAGCTCATGTGAAATGTTGAAAGAAAAGTTCATCAGCCAGTTCTGCATTCATGTGGAACAACCCAAGGACGCTTACTCTCTATCTAATATCAAACAGAAGCCTAGAGAGACAACGCAGCAATATCTAACCTGATTCAATGCTGCAGCGGCCGTAGTCCAAGATGCCGATGAGAAACTTATCTTAATGGCCCTCTGTAGTGGTGTGCATCTGGATACTAAGTTTGCCAGAAGATTAACGAAAGAAAAACCAGCTACCTTACCCGATTTCTTCCATGAAGCCGGAAGATATATGAGACTTGAAGACGCTGCCACTGAAAGACAGACAGGGCAACAAACCAAGGCAGCTCATGGCGACACACCCGCTGTAGCAAAGGATGTTCGAAGAAATGACTCTAGAGACAATGCTGGGGGCAAGAAGGGAGAAAAACGTCTGTATCGGCTAGGACCGAGATTTGACACTTACACTCCTTTGAATGAGACAATCGAAAACATCTTCCTGGCCACCCAAGACGAAGTTAAATACAGACGCCCCCCGTACAAGAAAGAATCAGATAACGCAATTAAGTATGGAAAGTTCTGCCGCTTCCACGAATCTCATGGGCATGATACCAATGAATGTTATCATCTCTGGGACTTAATTGAAGAATACATCAGAAGGAAGAGACTGGAACGCTAGTAAAAGATCAGAACAGGACCCTAGCTCCTGCCAATGAGAATCTAAGGCTACCCCTCCCAGAAACAGGAGCGGAAAATCGCAACACCGGCAGCTCCAGTCAAGAGAAGATAGTGGTCCATACCATATCGAGAGGACCACACATCGCCGACAGAAGCTGGGCAGAGATGGAAAGATACGGAAAGTCACTTAGAAACAATGAAGGCTACGTTAATTCTGTTATGGAGGAACGCCACCCGAAGCGAAAAGAGAATGATGACATCACATTCAATAGGCGTGACCTAGAAGGAAGGCAGTACCCTCACATGGATCATATGGTCATCTCTGTCCGGTTCGGCCCAGCCGAAGTTTTCCGAATTCTAGTAGACACTGGAAGCTCAGTAAATATCCTATTCAAGCATGCTTTCGACAGAATGAAGCTGTCAATGAAGGATGTGTCTCCCTGCAACAAACCACTACACGGTTTCACTAGAGATGCGAAGATTCCCCTCGGGCAATTAGACCTCTTTGTTGAAATAGGAAGTCACCCCCGCTCCGTCGTGCAGAAACAAACATTTGTGCTAATAGATAACCACTCGGCCTACAACGCCTTTTTAGGAAGACCAGCCTTGTTTGACTTCCAAATTGTCCTGGCCCCGTGGCGCCTGAAGATGAAATTTCCAGCAGACAATGGAATAGGGGAAGTAGAGGGAGATCAAGACGCCGTTCGAGATTACTATGTAACTGAACTTCGCAATAATCACAGGAAGGATAGAGGGAAGAATGCAGAGACTACTCTCTGCATGAAAAACTTGGAAGCATAGCAACTAAAGAAAGCCCCTTCTCTTCAATATACCAGTGATCCTTTCAATGAATTAGACCCCAGGAACAAAGAGGAGGAGGCCACCGTCGAGCCTGCAGAGGTTATGGAGCTTATATCTGTAAATAAACACGACTCGAGTAGGATGTTGAAAATCGGATCTCGGCTAAGAGCAAAATTGAGGGATCAACTCATTGATTTTCTCCACCACAACTTGGATGTATTTGCATGGACGCACACTGACATGACTGGAAACTCCCCAGACGTGGCATGCCACGTACTAAACATTGATCCTACCAAGGCGCCAGTAAAGCAGAAAAAGGAAAGTATGGGGGCAGAACGATCAGCAGCCCTCGATGAAGAAGTAAAGAACCTACTTGCCAATAACTTCATACGAGAAGCCATCTACCCAGAGTGGATCGCTAACCCAGTACTAGTAAAGAAGGCTAATGGGAAGTGGAGAACATGCATTGACTTCTCCAACTTAAATGACGCTTGCCCGAAGGATTGCTTCCCACTCCCCCGAATCGATCAGCTTGTGGACAGCACTGCCGGGCACGAACTCTTATCTTTTATGGACGCATACTCAGGATATAACCAAATTCCTATGCACGCCCCCGATCAAGACCACACTAGTTTCATCACTGACCGGGGATTGTACTTCTATAGAGTAATGCCTTTTGGACTTAAAAACGCCAGAGCTACCTATCAGCGCCTCGTCAACAAGATGTTTGCGGAACCGATAGGACGGACTATGGAGGTTTATGTGGATGACATGCTAGTAAAATCAAGGAGAGCCAACGATCACGTAAGCCACCTGGCGAGATGTTTCAAGTACTTCGCCAATATGGAATGAAGCTGAATCCTCTAAAGTGCTCATTCGGAGTATCGTCAGGAAAGTTCTTGGGATTCATCATCCATGCCAGAGGAATTGAAGCAAGCCCCGAACAAGTCCGAGCCCTGAAAGATATCAGGATACCTTCCACTCGAAAAGAAATGCAAAGCCTAGATGGAAAGGTGGCCACCCTAAGCAGATTCATCTCTAAAGCGACTGACAAGTGCATCCCCTTCTTCGAGGCTCTAAAGAAAGACAAAGGAAAGTTCGAATGGACTGACGAATGCTTAACAGCCTTCCTTAACCTAATCGAACACCTCCAGAGACCACCAGTACTCTCAACTCCAAACGAAGGCGAAGAGTTATACCTATACCTTGCTGTGTCATCTCATGCTCTAAGCGACGCTTTGGTGAGAGAAGACAGCCGCGCGCAACGGCCTATTTGGTGAGAGAAGAAGCCAGATATCCTAAACTTGAGAAGCTAGCATACTGTTTACTAATCACGTCATGGAAACTGCGACACTATTTCCAATCTCATTCCATCAGAGTTCTAACTGATCAACCGCTAAGGCAGGTACTCCATCGTCCCGACACTTCTGGACGACTACTTAAATGGTGCATTGAACTGAGTCAATATGATATCACCTACCATCCTCGCACCACCATCAAGGGACAAGCCATGGCCGATTTCATTGCCGAATTCACTACCAACGAAGGTAAGGAGCAATCTGAAATAGCAAAAGACATTAAGTTGAATCTCTTTGTGGATGGAGCATCAAACGAACAAGACTCGGGGGCAGGTATTGTAATAATCACTCCTAGGGAAAGGAAGCTACACTATGCTCTAAGGTTGGAATTCGCTGCCACCAACAACGATGCAGAATACGAATCAGTAATAGCTGGATTAGAACTTGCCTTAGAGATTGGAGTCAGTTCTTTATGTCTTCATAGTGATTCTCAACTTATTGTAAACCAAATACTAGGAAAATTTCAGACTCGAGGAGAACGATTCACAGCATATCTAAAGAAGACCAAGCTGCTACTCGATCAGTTGGATCACTATTTAATCAAACACATCCCTCGAGAAGAGAACCAAGAGGCCGACGAGCTGGCAAAGCAAGCTAGCATGAAAGACGGTACCATTTCCGGAACAGTATCCATCTCAAAGCAACTAACCCAGAGTTTCGAGCAAGTGAATCTGGTAGCTGCAATCGAAGAGGAAAATTGGATGACTCCCATCCGAAATTTTTTACAAGATGGCACACTGCGCAGCGAGCGTAACGAAGTCAGGAAAATCTTGAGGAAAACTTCCTGCTACATAATACAAGAAGACATACTCTATCGGCGCGGCTTCTCTAACCCCTTATTAAGGTGTGTCGCTGGAAGGGAAGCTAAGGAAATCTTATCCAATATTCATCAAGGAAGCTGCGGAGATCACACTGGAGGACAGACTCTGGCAAAGAAAATACTCCGATATGGATATTTCTGGCCCGCCTTAAACAAAGACGCCTTAGACTTCGTTAAAAATGTGACAGATGTTAGAAATTTGCCAAGATTCCTTGACTACCAACAAATGAGATTACTTAAATGACCAGCCCTTGGCCCTTTGCAGTATGGGGAATTGACCTGATTGGGAACTGCCGGTGGGCCGAGGCGGAGCCAAATATGCTATAGTGCAGTCGACTATTTCACCAAATGGGTGGAAGCGAAACCTCTAAATATAATATCCTCGGCAAAAGTTATTAACTTCTTGATCAAAAATGTTCTATGCAGGTACGGGGTTCCACTCAAAATCATATCGGACAATGGACTTCTGTTTGACAGCGAAGAGTTCGTCGACTGATGCCAAAAGCATAGAATTCACAAAAGCTTCTCATCTGTGGCTTACCCCCAGGCAAACGGACAAGTCGAAGCTGTCAACAAAATTCTCAAAACTCTAATCAAAAAGAAGCTTGAAAAATCAAAAGGCGCTTGGGTGGATGAACTTCCTACGGCACTTTGGGCCTACCGCACATCTTTCAGAACATCGACGGGGCATACTCCTTTCTCTTTGGCATACGGATCGGAGGCCATGCTCCCAGTCGAAACTGTAGTACCTTCCCACCGCAAGATCCACTATAAACCAGAAGAAAACGAAGAACTCCTTCACATGTCTTTGGATCTAATTGAAGAGAGAAGAAACGATGCAGCGCTCAAAGCAGCAGCTCACAAGCAAAAAGTGGCAGCGCAATACAACTCCAAAGTCAAGCATCGTAGCTTACAAGAAGGAGATCTTGTCCTCAAGCGAATCTTCCCGCGCCCCAGTGCACTAGATCCAATCTGGGACGTACCTTATGTAATTCATAAAGATCTCCACAACGGAGCTTATATTTTGTCAACAGTGGACGGAGAGGTGTTCCAGAGGGCATGGAACATCCAACACCTTCGTCGATACTTTTCTTAACTTGTACTGGCCATATAAAGTGAATTAACAAAGAGAATCAGTGAACGTAGGCATTTCGTGCCGAACCACTTTAAAAACTTGACTCTTTTTTAACTTGTTCCTTTATATCTTGACTGCTTGTTAATTTTATCCTTTTCTGTTGAACAAAATCCTGTGTAATGGCATTTCCATTCAAGATACATCACAGCGTGACTTCACCTGGACAAGACCTAACAGGTACTATACGAATCTATGCCCTCGCCAATGAGACATTTTGCTCCAGCATCCCTCTGATGCGGGTTAACTCATTGCTCGTGATCGGCCCTTAAAGCCAGCTGTAATGAGCCGATTATAAGCCACCGAGAATGCCGACTATAGACGAGGCAGCTCATTACAGTGTTCGGCTCGCCGGCAACCGTGAACCTACTTTAAGCTCCAACATAAGGTGTAGCCAGCTACGGGTAGTTCACAGTTGACGATCAGCACCCACGCTAGCCGGCCATGGTAAATCGAATAATACCCACGATTACGGGCCATAATGGCCCGGGTAGTTACTGTGCGCGATCTCGGCTCCGAGTGTCTTAAGTACGGCTGTGGTAAAAAAAGAGCAACTCCTCACGGAGGCGTAAGATGGGTGACAAATGTCTCCAAGACCCACAGCTAGGGAAAGTGACTACAAAACCCATTTGCCACGAACTTAAGCACATCGCAGGCCTTCCGTGATTGAAAGTTTTACTATTTCTTATATTTCTATTTTGCTTAAAAACTTTCCTCCTATCCTCTATAACGATCCCTAAAGTACAACACAAAATAGGAGACGCTCGCTAATGGGAATGGGGACTCACAACTGGATGACAGGTCACTCGGCTGCATTCCACGCTCAGTCATACAAGATGCTCAAAGCAACCGTCTACGACTAAAACATAAAGGGCGGTACATTCTTCTTTTGTATATGAATACGTAGCTGTAATTTATTCGCACATCACACTAACATTGCAAGATATGAAATTATATTTTAAGCAAGAACTTGACATCAAACACAATTAAATCACATGAATATGCACAGCTATATTTCTTATGCAACACACCAAAATAACGATAGCATTCAAATATGACAGAATCAGCTTAAGTAAAAAATTACATGCCAAGAATAAAGTCGTTCGTTACGAATAACATAATTATAGCCTAAAAATTACATTAATGTTTTGGGACTACCATAGACAGCAATGTCAAGTAAACCAAAAGATATCCAAATCAAGTCAAGGAGTCGACTGCATCAGAGCTTCACCTCTATCCTACTGGCCCTCCGAGATCTACTTAACCGCAGGATCAGAACTCTCAGCATGTTGACCAGAGGTAGTTGGTGCTTCAGAGGTCCCGCCTATCCAATTCAGAAGAAGAATCCATTAAATAAACAATAAGCAATCAAGTTACGAAAAGACTAAAAGGGAAGACTTACCAGCATCTGCTCCTTGATCATCATCCTCTAACTACACACCTACCTCCTCAGCAGTAAGCAGCCGTATACCCTCCTTCACCGCCACTTTCTCCTCCTTGGTGAATTGAGCCGTAACCACATCCATTCTAAAGGCCAATCCACCCTCCTTATCTGCATCGGCCTTAGCCTCCTCCGGGGCCCTGAGATAAATCCTGGCCATGACTCGGGGATAATCATCCATCCAAGATAAGTTGCCCTGTTTCCAAGTGCGAAAATATATATCCTGAATCATCTCATCATTATCCCCTCATTCTCCTTGAACTCCCTTATTCGGTCCTCAGAAGCCAACAGCTTTGTAGTGGCAGCAACCCTCTCCGATTGGTATCGCGAGTAGTCAGCCTGAAAGGATTTCCTTATCGCCTCCATCTCCTCCTTCAGCTTGGTTTGAGCAAGCTCTGCGGCTTCAAGTTTCTCGGATAACTCCTATACCCGCTCGAGATCCGCTTTCCGAACCTCATCCACCGTTGCAATGGCCATATCAATCTGTTCCTTACAAACAGCCTCCATTTTCCGTAACTTTACCATACTGGCCTCTTCCATGGTTTTCTTTAATTGCCTAGAAGCGTCCTCATGTTGAGAGATCTGAATGGCCTGATTAGCAAGTTGTTTGGCCTGGTCGGAAACCATTAACCACAATCGAATATTAGCACTCCCGATTTCTTCTCTAGCCTTGACCAGTCGGGCATGATGCCCCATCAGCTTCCTGATTTCCTCAGCAACCCGGTCAATGTTTGCCTTAGCTTCGTCCCCCAAAGTTACGACCCGAGTGGTAAGCAAATCAAGGTTCGGGGACTTAGCTTCATCCAATACTCTTACCATAAGATTACGGGGAAGAAGGTGCTCACCAGTAGCCTCATCAAAGGCAATATCACAAGAACCCGGATCCAAATCTGGATGACCTGCAAATGGATTACGAGCCAAGCCGGGATGGCCTATCCGGGTAACTGTAGGATTTTCAGACGGGGGCGGAGGAGGTATAGATTCAGTATTCTTCTTCGTGGTATCCCGAAGAGGCTGAGTTGGTGACTGAGGACCAGGTGAGGGTTCAAACAAGGAAAGACTCCTCTTCTTCCTTTGGATATCCTCTTCGATAACTCCAAGAAGACGACGGTAGCCGACTACGTCTCCAGGGCGGTTAGTCGGAGGCTTTGGTTTGGTAGATGTAACGACCCGGCTTTTTCAATAGTTAATTTGTGATATTTAAAATGAATTTAAACAATTAATTTGGAATATAATTTGTTTTCAATATGAAAAGTTGGTTTGATTTAATGGAAATAACTCAGGATTTAAATATAACAATTAATTGAATAAATTAAATAGTAATTGACAATTGGGTAAATTATTTAAATTTGGAATTATAAGTTTGTTAAAAATATTTTAGCGGCTTATAAAATTTATATTAATAGTATTGAGAATAATATATGAGTTAAAATTGAATTTAATTGCCGTTTGTTCAATTTTAAATTTGCATTGTTCAAATAGACAGTTGAAAATAATCTTCCGAGGCACAGTCTCGGAATTCAACGAAACCAGTTTCATTGGATCCGCAATATTAAATTATTTCCGGATTTCAAATTTCGTAAATTTTGGAGTAATCGTATGATCGTAGGAGAGGAAAACGCTTCGGAAATAATTAATCGTTTTAAAATTCAAAATATCTTACATCAAATCGTAGTCGTATTTTTACCTTCAGCTTCTCAAAGACGCTTCCTTATCTCTTAAAATCACGATGCTTCTTGTTTAAAACATTCATTCAGAAAACAAAACAAATCTTATATTCATGGCCGCCTTCTCCTTGTAATCGCTTACCTTCCTTTCTCCTTTTCCCCAAATCGATTTAACTCCTCCTCATATTCTAATTAACGAAGCCGGCTTCATTTTCTGTTATCTTCCCTATGCCGATTCACGGCCTATAAAAAAAAATATCCTTAACCCAAATCAATCGAAGAGAGAGGCAGGAGAGCGATGGTGTGCGTTCGTTTTGGAAGGGCACGATTGCGTGGATGTCGCGCGGCGTCATAGGCAAGTAGGGCACGAGTCGAGAGACTCGCGATGATCGACTCCGATTCGACATTCGTAGTGGTGCAGGGACGATGGGGGAAAGCTAGGGTTCCTCGGTGTTCGTGCGCGTATGGGGAAGCGACGCGGCAGTGTAGACGCGTGAGTATTCGAGACGATGGTGGTCTCAGATCTGCTCAGGTGAGGTATTTGCTAGTTTTATTTTGCTTAATTCTAATTTCATACTTTTATATGTGTGCAAAACAGAGATGACATAGAGATGCAGAAAGAAAATTATATGAACACTCGAGGGTTAAAATATAGATATAATAACAGGAAGATGAAGTTTATTTCTATTGTTTTTCAAGAAAACAAAGAGGGTGGAATTTTAAATGATTGGAATTTAGAATCGATTATTGTTATCAATTATATATATAAATATAAAATTCCAAGGGAAAATAAATATACTTATACACATTTTATAAAACCTACAAGCTTATTTTATTCGATGTAAAAAAAAAAAGCATAACAATATTTAAATTAGTTTAAAATTTAGTTATTTGTTAAAATAGAACCATAGTAAAAAATTGATACTTTATTATAGCTTAAATGGAATTTCTTAAACGAAGATTAATTATTCGATTTGTTCGAATATTAATAAAATTTCATACAATTATCATTCAAGGTCAAAATTATGGAAGCAAGTCGAGATTGGTAATGATTGCAACTTAAAGGCAAAGGTGAGATTTTCTCACTCATTTGGATGACCCAAAATTTAATTTAAATGAATAATTTAAATTATTGGATGTGATTGATTGATTGATGATAATTCATTCACTGGTAAATATTATAACCCATATGTTGTAATATCCATTTGAAAGTGGATTGATATGTTATTGTGCTAACATCTGTGGATGTAGGAAAAATACGTTGGAGGGATCCAACAGGATTCCTCAAAACTATTTATTTTATTTTGTATATATGATGTTTGTGACAGGATGATATATTGATTTGGGTGGTTTTATAGATAATTGAATTATCAACTGTTGAATCACAGAGAAGTTGAAATTTCTATTACCGTTGATAAATTAATTTGAAGAAGTTAAATAAAACTCAAATAGAAAATATTTATTTGAAATTTGAATCTACTTTAAGTGAGAATGAAGAAAAGAAATAAAAGTATAGTTTCTACTTAAGTTAAACTTTAAGGTGATAAAGTTGAGTTTTGGAAAATTTAAATTATAAATCTATACTTGAAGGAATATTGTAATCGATACGTGAATGAAAGAAAATGGAACTATATGAAGAAATGGAAACAGAGGTCTATTAAGGAAATAAAAAGAAATATTAATAAGAAAAGAAAAGAAAATTTATTAAGAAATAAAGAAGATTCTATTAAGAATTACGAATAAGAAATTCTATTAAGAGCCAAAAGGAAATTTTATTTAATAATGAATGGAACTTATTAAATAGGAAAATATGGAACTTTATAGATAGAAATAAATTATAAAGATGAGATTTTTAAATCAAACTATCTGATAATAAATGAAATCCAAGGAGATTTTATAAATTCATGATTGGAATTTATAAATGAGATATGAAATCTGTTGGATGGACAAGAGGCATTTATAAATGGATATTGGATTTTCTAAAATTATAATTTATTTTAAAAGGAATATTTTAAATTACTATTCCATATAAATCTTTTTATAAACTATTATTTGAATGTAAAATATTTTCGAATTAGTTATTTTGAAGGATTAGCTATTATTTATTATAAACTCTAAGTTTTCTAAACCCAGCTTTGAAACTTATAGATAACTAGATATAAATTTTAATATTTAATATTACTTCTTATTTTATAAATCTATATGTTTTCCAAATGCTTTTAAGATCCAAATAAAATACTCTTGTGATGGTAAGCAAATTAATTTAATTGGGATAAGATTTAGGAGAAATCTTATTAAGTGGAGAAAGTGAGTTTAAGAAATTATAAGGGAAGTGTAAATTGATTTTTGAAGAATGAATGAGAAATAAAAGATATTTTTCAAAGGATAAATCAATTGTGAGTGATATAAGAAATCAGTTAAATGATTTCATGGAAATAAAAGGACTTTGAAAATTTGTTTCAAATGGATTGAATGGAAATTATATCTGAATGATATTTGAGATAAATAATTTATGGAAATTATTTGATGGTTGCTTGTGCATGATTAATTGATAGTTAAATAACCGACTATCAATATTGGACAATGCGCTGATCGTTTCGAAGAGTCCGGGATCGGATTTAATTATCCGAAAACCATTTCGATCCGGTTTGAACGATTACGAATGAAGACCGTGAAGAGTTGAAGACGGTGTTTCGGTTTGTCCAGACCCAGGGCAACTTGTATGGATTGAATGCTTTCAAGACATCGTCAGGTGGACGATGAGCATTCTAAGTGATGCGTTCTTAAAAAGGTAACGTTAAACCTCAAGCCTCATCAACCGGGAATGGCTAAAACAGGGGAGGTGCAGCAAGACTTCGTGGGTAGCCCCCACTGGAGAGTGAGGTTTCCCTTGTCTAGATGTCCCTTTTATTCGGCTTAGTGGGCGGTTGGTCGCGCCAACTGCGGGGTGATCTTTCTTGGGACTGTTCAGTAAGGAATGGTTCCGGTCTTGTGTTGCAGGGGAGTTAGGGTGGCTCCTCGGTACTCTGATCTAGACCAGGTACTGTGACGGGCGGTACCCCAGTAGCCCTGCCATTGTATGGGATCCAATCTCCAATAAGCGCCTGTACGGTTTTGATTGTGCCCAACTATTGCTAAAACGTGAGATGCAAGCATTTCAGCTAGATTCTATTTACTTTCTATAGACACTATAATAATATCAGAGAACTTTAATAGAAATTGTTTTAGCTATCGTAAGGTAAAAACCCGACATGTTTATTTGTGGTGTGGTCTTACGAGATGCTTTTGTTTTCAAAAGATTTTTGAAACTTTAATAATCCAATTGAGTGTGATTTTCTCACGCTGGTTTTCCAGACTGACTCGGGTGTTGTTTTATATGATGCTCGGGTCAGACCGAGTTAAACAGGATTCAGGTTTTATACTGGAGCTCAGGAGACGAGCTGATGACAGAGCGTATCTACGTATTTGCCTATTATTTCCGCTGTGTATGATCTTATGGTAGTTGTCTCTGTATGGTTGATTGATGTACTCTGATGATGATATGTATGTATATGTATACAATACAGATTTCTTGTATTTAAACTGTATTCTATATATTATATTTTATTCCGCTGCGATGTGAGATTCTGATGTTGTTTTTCTTCTTCTTCTTCTTCTACCCCTTTCTTCTTTTTCATAACTATCTGGAGTTATCGGGTTCGGAAATTCCGGGTTGTTGCAGTAGAAGCCTTGAGAAGTTTGTATTGTTCAAGGCGGTGCCGAACATCTGATGTCTTGTCCACCTTACCCGCTTCTGTGATAAAAACCAAGTGTCACAAGCATACATTAAGCTATAGTTCAAGAAATATATCAAGTTAAGAAGAGTAAAGGGACGCTTTTGTTATACAAACCCTGAGGAGGAGTAGGATATTGCAATAAGTCCTGTATCTCATTTCAGGACGGGAGCTGACCATAAAATATTCCTAAATCCTTATCATAAATGGAGTCAGCAGGAGTCAAAAATTCACCTTGAATCGCAGGAATTGCCTTAGCCGAAGCGCTCTTAGAAGATGAATCGGCGCCGGTCCTGGCCTTGTCAGCTTTTTTAGGCTTCTCCACTAAAGCTGATACTTGCTCTAACCCTTCAAAAGCTAGGCGGAAGGCGTCATCTATCCAATCCTGGATCACACCTGCTTGCTCATAAGACAAAGCCCCAGTGCCATCACCACTCTGTCCGTCGCCACCATCACCGCTATGACCATCACCATCACCTTCTCCACCATTTCCACTCTCGGCCTCACCGCCTTCATCCTCGCCTCTTTCCTCCTCCACGTCTTCCTCCTCCGGGACATCTGGACATGTGCTGGGGGAGGGTCCATCGGATTTCTTAAGTTTTTTTCCCCCGGCAATTGGATGTTTCGAGAAGGGTTTCCTTTTGCTGCTCTTCGCCGTAGCCCCTCCTTTAGCTTTGGCGGCCCTCTCCTCAGCTGTGTCTCTTTGCTTGACCACAAACTGGCGTGGCAGAATCAAGTTGTGCTCCAAAAGAGTAGCATTCCTGATCAAAAAAGAAGCTGCCCTCTCCTTTTCCGGAATGGCTTCTATTTCCTCAGCCATCCGAACCAAACGATCATTCTCTACAACCGCAAAGCCACATGTCGCTAGCAAGAAACAAAGCACATAAGGAGGAGCATTACAGTCAGAACGGAAATTATAAGTAAGAGTCGACTTACAGCCAAAGGTGAAGCGGTGGAAAGAAACAGAGTCATCCTTAACAAAGAACCATTCCTTCTTGAACATGCTAAATTTTGAATACAAATCCAGGACTGGCTTGAAAGACACGGTCGATTTTAAGCTAATATATGGAGACCCTTTCTTGTAGCCTCTCAAGTTATACAGGTACCGGATCTCCCGGTTGGAAGGGGGACGCCTGTATTTTCTCTGGAAAATAATGAACAGACTCACCAAGATGGCATAGGAGTTGGGCTGAAGCTGAAAAGGGGCCACCTTCAAGTATGTGTTGAAGCTGACTATCCAAGCGTTGATCGGAGGAATGGCTCCGCACATGCAATGATACCTACTATAAGCAAAATATCCTTCAGGGGGGGTTATACGGCATCACCCCTTTCCCAGGCAATATCACATGCGCTCTGTCGATCCCAAAGGATCTAGATATAACGTCAAGCTGCTCGTCTTTGAGGGAGGTGGAAAAGCAATCAGGCGGTGAGTTCAAAAGCTCCTGAGGACCGTACCCATCTACTAATGATCTCGGGAATGGTCCATGACGTTCTGGCTCTGACTGAACTGGGGGGACTATGGGGGACTCTCCTTTATCCTTGGATTTCTTCTTGTCAGAATGAGTTTCTACTTTATGAGACATTATCTGCAACACGAGAAAATGCATCGTTAGAACAAGAGATATAAACAACGAGTACGTGCAGCCTGGAATCTAATTCAAAACACAAAATTTCATTCGATAGTACGAGTCTGAGAATCCACTCGGAACTCACACTTCCAAAATTTCATTCGGTAGTGTGAGTCTAAGGATCCATTCGGCCCTCGTACTCCCAAAGTCCCATTCGGTAGTTCGAGTCTAGGAGTCCATTCGGTACTCATCCTCCATAAGTTTCATTCGGTAATTCAAGCATAAAGTTTATTCGGCAAGAGAACGCCTCACCTGGTCCGGCAGTCAAATCTAATTCGGCACTTAAGAATTTGGATCGGCTCTTTCAAACGGTAAGGAATAACGGAGATGTGGAGCCCATACTTATAGGAAAGAGAAGGATAGCCGGACCAACCAGTTCGGCACTCGGGCCGAATGAGGGTGTCCAAATAAACAAAGCGCGACATATGCAGGCATATGCCCCACTTTGGGGAGCAAATGTTGGACGAAGTCCCACCGGACCGAGACCACCGAACCAACCCTTTCGGCACCAATCCTCTGCCACCGGACCAACTCCGCTCACCACCGAATCAATCCCAACTCCACTCACCACCAAATCAATCCCAACTCCACTCACCACCGAATCAATCCACACCCCTCTCATCACCGAACCACACTACCGAATCAAGGCTAAGAAGGCACTACCGAACCAGCCACCTCCAACCATCACCGAACCAATCAACGCCTCCATCCACTGCCGAACCAAAGCACCATCGGACCAGAACTCAACGCTCCACCTACCACCGGACCAATCCATGCTCCACTCACTACCGAGCCAAGGCGTTACCGAATCAACAATGCCAGGCCAGATCACATCAGCCCAGGCCCACCAGCAGCTATATACATCCAAGACCCCTACTCCTAACCTCACTCTATAAATAGAGGGGCAGGGGTACAACAATGACAGACAAGTTTGAGAGCTCAAGCACGGACAGAACTTTCAAACAACTTTCATACACTTGTAATCAAAGCTTTGTACTTGTAATCTGAACAGTGAAAGAGAATAACGTATGAAGTGGACGTAGGCACGTTCTGGCCGAACCACTATAAATCTTTGTGTCTTTTACAGTTTAGTCCCTGCTTTTTACGTATTTTCATAAATCACCCAAATCATTAAGAACAACATAAAATCGACTAAATCATACGACTTGGAGATGTTTGCCCATTTTTTGTGCAAACACCTATTACGTTTTGCAACATAATAGTTATCTGCTAATATTGTACTGTTATATACAAAGCAACATAATATTTGTCATCATCATTTTTATATGCAAACAAATCTACTTGGTTCAACCAATCAACATTCAAAATTGCACATGTCATATATTTGCTTTAACAAATTTACATGTAAATGAACTTTTAAATTCAAACAGCCAACATACATAATTGAATATGTCAAAATTTTGATTTATTTACCTATTTTTTACTTTTTTCTTTCTCCATTTGATGTACTGTTAGTTGTAGATCAATATTATCAGTCTCGTAATCTCGCATGTTCTTCACATAGCCATCTATTGTGGCGATTTCAGTGCAAGCTACTTCTCCTTCTATAAATCTGCAATTCATGGCCATGTTTTTTGTAATTCTAGGATTTCGAATTCGATTCGATTTTAATTGGTTTTAATTCACTTCGACGATTAGTTACTGAGCAAACGAGGGCTTGATTGGAGAAATTGAAGTTGATTAATGTTTGATGAGTTTTTTTTATTTTAATCTTGATTAAATGAGATGATTGAGTTTTACGGACGGATTTTCAATTTGTTTGAGAGCAATGATGTAATTTGGATTTTAAAGTTTGGAATGATTTGGACCTACTTTATTTTATAGAGATGGATATGGATCAAATTTCCCTGTTCCAATACGGACAAGTCCCTTTTAAAACCATTATACATGTGATATGTGCTGGCACAAATGAAAGTAATATTTTTTCCTAAGAATAATTGATAATTTTAAAGTGAATGTAAGTTTTTGTAGGGTATGAATTTAAGCTAAAAATTAAAGTGGCTTATTACTTACTAGGTCATGTTAATATTATGCATCCGGATGTAATAATAAATTTTATCAGGTAATAAGTAATTTACATCTGTGCAACAAAGTAGGTAACAGTTTAGTACTTAATTATAAAAGTAATGATTTAGTGAAAAAATAATATATTTTCATTTCTCACACCTGTTTTCAACACTCATGCTCAAGATATGTCAAAAAGGATTTGTCATGCTAACGACAGAGTGTGTTTTTTTCTTTGAACACAATACTTTTATTTCCATTAAAAAATAGTTCATAAGGGCCTTTTATTTACGAGGTAAAACTGTATACAGGCCCAACTCATAACCTACCACATTACATAACACTAAACCCTCCACTCTCGAATCATCCTACTGCTTCATTCAATACAACTCCAGAAAACTCCATGCTTTCCTAATTACTCATCCTAATGACAACAACAAATTTTTTGTGAAAAAAATATTCCTCTAAACACATGTCATCTCCTTCAAACTCTTGAAGTCTTTCTCTTGCTTCTTTTATGCTAACAAATCTTCCTAAATTTGACTCGGCTTTGGGAATTTTCATACTCGACTCGTCAGTTTCAATCTGATGGAGAGTAGTTAGTGTTCGCCTATGCCAGTTTAAGCTAAGTATTTACTGCTATCTTGTTCCACTGATAGATTTTGTCCTTGCTAATATGTGACTAATCCGTTTGTGCTTTGTACAAGTACCTCCTTTGCGACGTCACTTCCCAAGCATGCTAACATCTGCAAACATTAGCTAGAAATCTTGCATAATATTCAATCTATATTAACCATTAGCTAGAAAGCATGCCTAGTGCAGATTGTTAGATTTTAGTGATATAATATTACATATATAATTAGATCTTGGAGATATTTGAGTCTATGTGGAATTATGACTCAAATTCATTGCCTATTTTACAGATTTGATAGAATTTTGGAAGGTGATTTATTGCATCTTTTAGAGATTTTACGTATTTGATAGAGAGATTAGTTGCCTCTTTTATTGCATTAAAGAAGGCAATAAATTATCTACATGGAAAAGATTAACGGATTCAATAGCTTCTTGAAGAAGATATTTGTCAAGTCTATTATAAATAGACATGTCTAGGGTTGATAAGAGAGGTGCGGGAAAAAGTGTATTTTGTTGGGTGTTTGGAATTGAGATTTCTTCTCAATTTTAAGTCTCTTTTGTATTTTCTTGATTGAATCAATAAAAGTTTTTGTATTTTTGAATAATTATTTTTGTTTGCTTTCTTCACTACTTTCTCTTCTAAATCTATTTGTGTAGTGATCCTGGAAAATTCTTAACATTTTGGTATTAGAGCCAAACTACACAAATTTGTTGGAAGAGTCTTTGGCTATGGAAAAGATAAGTGTTGAAAAGCTTAATGGAAGGAACTGGGGGTTATGGAAGGCGAAGATGGAAGATTATCTCTATCTTAATGATCTGCACCAACCCTTGGAAAACAAAGGGGAAAAACCAAATGGAATAACTGAGGCAAAGTGGGAAATTTTGGGTAGGAAGGCAGCTGCAGCAATTCGGTGTTTTATGGAGAATTCTGTGTTTCATATCGTCGCTTGTGAAACTTCTGCTTTTGGCATATGGAAGAAATTGGAAGGAATTTATGCAAAAAATTCTGCGACAAATAAGGCATTCCTGATGAGAAAGTTGGTCAATCTAAAACTAAAGGAAGGCGAATCGATTAACGAACATCTCAACAGCTTTCAAGCAATTGTGAACCAATTGGCGGAGATAAGCTTCAAAGTTGATGATGAAACTCAAGCTTTAATATTAATGAGCTCATTGCCTGAAAGTTGGGAAACACTTGTAGTCGCATTGAACAATTCAAATTCTAGTGGTGTTATTTCCATGGAGACTGTGGTTAGCAGCCTTCTTAATGAGGAGATGCGGAGGATAAATTCATCAGAAGGAAAGGCCACTGAAGAAAAAGAAACTACAAATCCATTGGCAGAGGTCCACTTTGCAAAGAGAGAAAGACGCTCATTCAAGCCAAATACGGATCGAGATTTCATATGCTATTACTGTGAAAAACCAGGCCATCAGCTGAAATTTTGCAATAAATTAAGAGAGGATAAAGAGAGGATGAAAACTCAAGAAGGAAGCAAAAATAAGCTGGAGGTAGATGGTGATGAGGAGGTAAACTTTGGCATTAGCAATGATGTTCTTTGTGTTGATATGAGTATGGAAGGAGAATGGGTGCTAGATTCGGGTGCATATTTCCACATTTGCAATCAAAGGGAAGCATTCACTGATTATAAGAAGGAAGCATGCAAGGTGGAGTCCGCTAATGGTGGAGATCTACAAGTTCAAGGCACAGGTTCTGTCATGTTGAAGATGGATACTGGAAGGTTGGTGACGCTTACAGGGGTTAGGCATATCCCAGAAATTAAAAGGAATCTTATCTCTGTTGGACAGCTGGAAGGGAAAGGTTGTAACTTCTCGATTCGAGGTGGAGTAACTAGGGTCTGGAAGGGTAATAGAGAGGTGTTGCGCGCGAAGAGGAAAAACAATAATATTTATTCATTGCTAGGAAAAACTTTAAAGACTGCAAATTCTTATACAAGTGAAGTTGGAGAGACAAATCTATCTAAATCAAGGTGGAGCCAACAACGGAAAACCACAAAGCCTATTTGGAGGTCTTTGTGGTATTACAAGCAATTCTGATCCGTTGATGATGTGCATGTTCTATTGGCGGGCATGCATAGTTTGGAGGGAGGTTTAGTTTTAGGTGAAGATATATGTTTCCTTGGATATATTGTTTGGAGTTGAGGTTCAAGGAGGAGATTGGATGTCATTTATGAAATATTATATCAAGGTGGAGATTGTTAGATTTTAGTGATATAATATTACATATATAATTAGATCTTGGAGATATTTGAGTCTATGTGGAATTATGACTCAAATTCATTGCCTATTTTACAGATTTGATAGAATTTTGGAAGGTGATTTATTGCATCTTTTAGAGATTTTACGTATTTGATAGAGAGATTAGTTGCCTCTTTTATTGCATTAAAGAAGGCAATAAATTATCTACATGGAAAAGATTAACGGATTCAATAGCTTCTTGAAGAAGATATTTGTCAAGTCTATTATAAATAGACATGTCTAGGGTTGATAAGAGAGGTGCGGGAAAAAGTGTATTTTGTTGGGTGTTTGGAATTGAGATTTCTTCTCAATTTTAAGTCTCTTTTGTATTTTCTTGATTGAATCAATAAAAGTTTTTGTTTTTTTGAATAATTATTTTTGTTTTCTTTCTTCACTACTTTCTCTTCTAAATCTATTTGTGTAGTGATCCTGGAAAATTTTTAACACAGATAACCACAGACAATCATCTAATTTAATGGCTTCTTAACCGTTAAATGAAAAATGAATTTCTAATCTGCATGAAAATGAAAGAGTACGAATAACTAAATTATGTGATGAAAACATTTTGAATAGAGAAGATATCCATGAAAGAAGACGGACAAGAGTATACCCATAAAAATTTTGTTGAACAAACATTCAAAGGCTCTTTGTTAATATAGAAAAGAGAAATAGAATGTACAACTGTGTACTAAATAAAATATTCAACCCAAGCCGAATCCCAAGCCAAACAACACTTTGTCTAAACGAGCAACTTCCTCAAGAGTTTGGGCATTTACATGTAGAATACGATTGGGAAAAACAGAAAGCAATTTATTTATATTCCTAAGCAAATCTTTTAGCCCAACAGTATTTCTAACCCGAAAAGCACTCTCTTCTCTATAACTTTCTACTCAATCTAATAAATATACTAGTTGTCCCACCTACTAACAAGGCCGAGATATCAAGAAGTTAACTGAAAATCAATGATTATTCATTCCAAATATTGATTATACATCACAGGTACACTATCGATGTCAATGAATTTTGTCCGAGTCCGGATCGAGCTACAATTGACCAGACATGACAAGTAAATGCATAAAAACCAACGTTTCAAATTTCAAGTCAATCGGAGTTTATATGATCGAGATACGATCGATACAAATTGAGGAAGACACGTTGGTCGTATCCTTTAGGAAAATTCTGATTTTGAATCGATCATGTTCGAATCGACCCATGGTCGCGCTGTTCGAATCTATCGAGTTCGACTCGATAGAGGTGACATCGCCCTGTATCCATCGTGTTCATATTGCTCCAGTGAAGTCTTATTCATATCCATCGAAATCGGTAGTTCGTATCGAGCGAATGAGCCCCGGTTCGTATCCATCCCTGACGATCAACTCGTATCGATCGCCCCCTAGTTCGTAAATGCACTTCGTATCGATCAGATTTCAAGCCTTTTGTATTGATCAAAAAAGCGATACAAAGCACACACAAAACAACCGATCGACACGAACGAAGTGGCACGGTTTGATCGATACGAACGACACAAAACGCGACCAATGCGAACGATCCACTAACATCGATACGAACAAGACAAGATGATCGATGCGAACAAGGCTCTAACTTGGGTACGAATAACGCTCGATCAACTTGGCACGAAGAGTGGATCGATCTAGGATATTTGTGCCATGTCATCTTGCGCTCACGTGCTTGAGATCGAGTCGAAGAGAGCGACAAGAACGTATCGAGTCGAACGAAACAGCCAACCGAAAATCCCGATTCGTATCGATCATATCTCACAATCTATATGTCCAAATGCTATGAAATTTTCACAGGAACTTACGTACAAGCCAAAAAAGGTTCAGGCCAAGTTTCGACTCCATGAGACAAAATCTTGATCGATACGAATTACGTTCGTATCGATCACGGATCGAGCCGAAACTTCGCGGGATCGATCGCGCGGGCCCATTCACATGCCGGAAGAAGTCTCCCGAAGTTTGAGCGATATATCTGCATGGAGCGCCTATAAATAGCACCCTAAGGCCTACAGAAAAGGGACTTTGGGTTCTGCAATGTCTAGACTCTACCAAAATCACGATTGCATTCGACCTTCGGTGTTGTACTTAAAAATTACTGTTGGAATTCACTGTACCCAGCAAGAACATCAATGAAAGATTATCTTTTAAAGTGGACGTAGGCTGGAGATTGCTGAACCACTATAAACCCTGTGTTTTTGTCTGTTATTTCTCAATTGTTGCTCTTTACTTTGTCTGGATCTGAGATTTGTGTTAGAATACTGCTGATCTATATTCGTACACTGGTGCTTTCACGATATTTGGGGTTTGTGACCAATTTTGGCACAAACACTTTGGTGCTTCACTGAGAACACTAGTTCAGGGATCCTACCGCATAGATATTGGATTTGAAAGCTTGAAGAATTCAGATTTGAAAGACAATGACACGACAATCAACAAGAAGGCAGAGATGAGAAAGGAGCCAACAAGGGGGAAGTCAAGAGGCCGCCTCTATAGCCGAGGAAGGACAAGCTTTGATCTACATCACCAGGGACGAGATGGAGGCTATGGAGGATTCAATACATAAAAGATTGTTGAAGAGTCAAGAAGATATGATGCAAAACCTCTTTGAACAAATGAGAGCAGCCGGAGCACAGAACCTTGGACTGGCTACAGTTGCTGCAAACACAGGACAAAGAGCTAGAGTTATAGAGACCAATGGAGGTCAGATTCAAGATCAGAACGAGGAACGTGAAGGTAATCAATAGGAACTTGGGGGCAGACCCTCGGGATCTGGCATTGGAAGACCGATAGATGGAGCTCACCAAGCTAGAGCCAACGCCAGCATGAATGAGCCACACTAAGAATATTACCCAGAATACCCTTCAAGACCAAGAGGGCAGGATAGGAACATGATAAGGGGACAACCCTTGGATGGAGACGAAAGAATAGCTGGACTAATACATGGATTATGAGAGGAGGGTTGCCAAGCAGAGGCTTAGAGAAAGTTAGTCGGAGCCCGTTCACTCCGAATATTAGAAATGCGAGGAACCCTCAAAGTTCAAGTTACCCATGTTGGACCCTTACGATGGAAAGTCAGACCCGACCATGCATATTACCAGATATATCAGCCAAATGGAAGTGCTAGGGGCATCCGAGAAAGTGATGGCACGATATTTCCATCCATATTTGTTAGATTTGGCTGCGTTTTGGTTCAGCAGCTCGAGAATGGATCAATTAGAACATGGGGCGAGCTAGTGGAGTGCTTCATGAGGCAGTTTAGGGTCCACGTGACACAACCCAAAAGTGTGATGACCTTGGCATCGATAAAGTAGAGGGACGGAGAGTCCATAAAAGATTTTCTATTATGATTCAATGCAACCGTGGCTTCAGTAGATCGACCGGATTCATCGATGATTTTGATGGTGGCGGTAGCAGGAGTTGCTAAAGGCACAAAGTTCGAGGATTCGCTGGCAAAAGACCCGCCACAAGACCTTGGAGAATTTTACCATGAAGCTGAAACAGGTAAGTAGGCACAAGGAAGAAGTTGCAAAAAAAATTAGTCAAAGGGACAACAAGTTTGTTTTTTAGTCTGAAGGACACTTTTTAGTGCAAGCTGAAAATGATAGTTACAACTATCATTCTGTGATTTACACTAAAAAGTGTCCTTCAGCCTAAAAAACAAACTCCTTGTCCCTGAAACTAAATTTTTCTGTAACTTTTTCCTTGAGCCTAAAAACCCCAAGCTGAAAGATTCATTCGGCTAGAAGAGTCACGCGCCGAGAGACAGGATACAAATGCTGTGCAAGGCGAAGGAACCGCGAAAGAACAATCTGGAGCAGACAAAGGGAAGCGGAAGCAGGATGACGGATACGATGGTCCTGATAAACTGAAGAAATTCCGAGAACCCAGGTTCAGACAACACACGGACTTGACGGCAAACCTGGAATGGATTTACACGGAGACTCGGGGGCAGCTCTCTTATCGAAAACCACTCAGGACGGGAGCGTAGAAGTGGGAAGTACTGCCTATTCCATGAGCTGGAAGGGCATACAACCGACGACTGCCGCCATCTGAAGGATGAGGTGGAAGAGCATGTCAGAAGTGGTAGATTGCCACAATATACCAGAGATCGGACAGCGGCCATAGGACCTGAGCAACTACCGTCTCCACCTAACAAAACTAATCTTGGATCGGGATCACGACTCGTCATTAATTGATCATGGTGGCAAGGGCCAAGTTCAGAATCTGAACTTTGGTCGATTAAACTCCTTAGATTTTATTTCAAAGTAAAATGGCTATTCCACTTACACATGTACGGGAACCAGAGAGATCTCCAGACATGCTCTGAGATGGTAATAGACCGCTCTTCCCGGAGAGGCAGCATCTAGATTTTTCCTTTGTTTGTGATTGAACATTTCGAATTTGAACTTAATAAATGCTCATGAATTTCACGAAATAAACCTTTGACCGAAGAGTTAAAGGATGAATATAAAAAGTCAACCTTAAAATGATCGCTTTATGACCCTACCCATAGAGGCGGGGTCCGAATTGCAAGAAGTGAGTTGCTTCGTCGGAGAGCGACAAGATCAGCTCACTTAACGTCGTTCCCCATTTCTCGGAGAGTGCTTGGATCGGGGTTCGATAAGAGCCCGGAGTGGCTGTGATTGGCCTAGGATTTAGGCCATGACATCGCTTAATGTTCAGAGACACTGAACCAGAGTGCGGGAGGTGTTGCCGCTTCGTCGGAGAGCGACAGGATCGGCTTACTCGACGCTGTTTCCCCTTCACCGGAGAGTGACAGGATGAGATCCAGCAAGAGCCCGGAAAGGCTATATGCCCTCGTTAGGGCCAGAGTGCAAGGGATAGAAAGCAGCGCCGGAATGCAGCAGGATCTTTATATTCGATCATTAAGTCTGTAATGGACTTGGAAAGGGTCCGGAGTGACCATCGATAGTCCGGAGAGGCTGTAGAGTTTAATTCTTGACTTCCACAAGTGGAAATGGGTACTGATTCGACTTCGAACGGCCATAAAACTTGATTGACGATACTATAGTTGTGGATAAAAATGAACTCATGGCATTTGATTTGAGGCTATTCAAAACACGCCTTTTACCAAAAGGCATGTTTTGGAGGGCAAAGTGTTATCCCACCTTTTAATAAGGCCGAGATATCAAGAAATTAACTGAAAATTGATGATTATTCATTCCAAATATTGATTATACATCACGGGTTCACTATGGATGTCGATGAATTTTGTTCGAGTCCGGATCTAGCTACAATTGGTCAGACATGACAAGCAAAGCCATAAAAGCCAACGTTTCAAATTTCAAGTCAATCGGAGTTTGTATGATGGAGATACGATCGATACAAATTGAGGAAGACACGCTGTTCTTATCCACCAAGGAAAGTCTGTTTTCGAATCGATCATGTTCGAATCGACCCCATGGTCGCACTGTTCGAATCCATCGAATTCGACTTGATGGAACTGACATCGCCCCATATCCATCGTGTTCGTATCGCTCCAGTGAAGTCATATTCGTATCCATCGAAATCGGTAGTTCGTATCAAGCGAATGAGCCCCGATTCGTATCCATCCCTGACGATCAATTCGTATCGATTGTCCCCCAGTTTTTAAATGCACTACGTATCGATCAGACTTCAAGACTTTCATATCGATCAAAAAAGCGATACAAAGCACGCACAAAACAACCGATCGACACGAACGAATGGTTGATCGATACGAACGACACAAAACGCGACCATGCGAACGATCCACTAACATCGATACAAACAAGACAAGATGATCGATGTGAACAAGGCTCCAATCTTGGGTACCAATAAGACTCGGTCAACTCGGCACGAAGAGTGGATCGATCCAGGATATTCACGCTACGTCACCTTTGCGCTCACGTGCTTGAGATCGAGTCGAAGAGAGCGACACGAACGTAGTCGAACGAAACAGCCAACCGAAAATCCCGATTCATATCGATCATATCTCACAATCCAAAAGTCCAAATGCTATGAAATTTTCATAGGAGCTTACGTACAAGCCAAGGAAGGTTCATGTCAAGTTTCGACTCCATCAGACAAAATCTTGATTGATACGAATTATGTTCGTATCGACCACGGATCGAGCCAAAACTTCACAGGATCGATCGCGTGGCCCACTCACGTGCCAGAAGAAGTCTCCCGAAGTTTGAGCGAGATATCTGTATGGAGCGCCTATAAATAGCATCCTAAGGCCTACAGAAAAGGGATTTTGGATTCTACGACATCCAAACTCTGCCAAAATCACGATTGCATTCGACCTTCATTGTTATACTTGAAAATTACTGTTGTAATTCACTGTAACTAGTAAGAAAACCAATAAAAGATTATCCTTTAAAGTGGGCGTAGGCCGGAGATTGCCGAACCACTATAAACCCCGTGTGTTTGTCTGTTATTTCTCAATTGTTGCTCTTTACTTTGTCTGGATCTGAGATTTGTATTAGAATACTGCTGATCTATATTCGTACACTGGTGCTTTCATGATATTCAGGGTTTGTGACCAATTTTGACGCAAACAATACTACTCCCAACCGACTATCAATATTATCAACAACGCTTATTCTAATCAAAAGCTCACTTAATATCAAACTAAATGACATACAACTTCTATTAAAGGGAGAGGTTTACCGTCTAGTGCTAGTTTTGGTGCTTCATAACCGGCTGTTCCTAGGTTTAGGTCTACGTGAGGAGATTTGGGTTGTACGAGTGGACAATTTGGGGCGATGTTCTTTAGATCTGTGCAGGCGATGTTCTTCATTTTTGGGTGGCGAAGTCTGGTGGTAGGTTTTGTGTAAGTTCGTGGTTGAGGGGGTTTGATTTAAATTCGCTATTTGAGAGGAACATAACATTAACTGATAGAAGAAGAAAAAAGACTGGAGAAGACTTTAGCATGTCAATTTTGGAGCTAAATTTTCGTTATTTCCCGCTTAAATTTCAACCCTTTGCTACCAATATTTCGTGAGTCATAGTTAAATTTTCATCGAAATTTATAAAATAAACATTATAAGTTAGAATTAATAAGTGAAAATTTATATTAAATATGTTATGAATTTCATGAATATTAATTTTTATTAAATATTAAATATTACTTCTTAATTATTATTAATTATTACTTATTACTTCTTAGTCATAATTGAATATTAATAATTAAAAGTTAATTCTTATGTATATCTTACCAACTATTAATTATTAAATATTTAACAGTAATTATTAAAAGCTAATTACCATTTATTAATTATGAATTATTTAATATTAATTATTATTAATTTGTAAGGTTTTAATAAATATTCATATTATAATTAATTAATTATAAAATATTAATTATTATCAATATTAGTTAGGCCTTTATTAAAACTAGTAAAGAAAGAGTCGTTGAGAATAAGTTTATAAAACTTTGTGAAAAAAAGTCGTAATTATTAATCATTAATTATGAATCATCAAAAGTTAATTATTAAATATTAAATATTAATTCTTAATTATTACCTCTTAAATATTAATATTAATTATTACTTCTTAATTATTAATTATTAATATCCATTATTCATTATTAAAAAATAATTCTTATTTATTAACATTTATTGATTATTATATTGATTATTAAATGATAGTTATCAATATTAGTCATTTCATATTTTCAAATTAATTATTAATTATTAATAACTATGAAGTATTATTAAAAAAAACTATGAAATCCAGTGCACAAGGCTCCCGCACGATAGCGGACTCTAGGGAGGTCAATAACGTACTCAGCATTTCCCTCACATTGTGAAGAGATTGTTTCCGAACTCGAACCTGGGCATCTATTACAATGGACAAATGAAAAATGTTGTAATAGACATCTATTACAATTGGTAAAAAAGAACAGTTGTTAAAAATGAGCATCTATTATAACTGGCAAACGAAACAGGTTATAATAGGCATACATTACAACTGACAAAAAGAAGAATTGTTAAAAATAAGCATCAATTACAATTGGCAAACGAAAAACGTTATAATATGCATCTATTACAACTTACAAAAAAGAAGAATTGTTAAAAATGAACATCTATTACAACTGACAAAAAAGAAAGGTTCTAATAGGCATATATTATTACTAATAAAATAAAAGAGTTGTTGAAAGTAAGTTTATTACAACTTTCTAAAAAAATTTGTAAAAAATCTTTATTGCATCTGGTATTTTGTGGCCGTTGTAAAAATACTATTGTATTTGGGTCGTTTTGTTGTAGTGCGCCATTTTAAACTCTTTCACATTCCAACCTGAGTGATTCAGCCCCTCTTCTCGTATTATTTAACACTCCATTCTCTCATACGTGCTTTAAGATATCTCAGTTTGTTGCTGATTCTATACATAAGTCTCCCTCAATACTTCAAGTCTCAAAGTTATTCCAAATATATTTTGATACTCTTCTAATTTCATCTAATAATTCATGAACCTGAAACTTCTATGCACCTCCAATTTCGATTGGCATAACTTGACTATAATGGGACAGTGATTGCTGTAGTTGAGCAGAAGATAATTTGAAGATGATGCGTCAACGGCTTGGCTGCATTTCATGTTTGAAAAAACTCCATCAATTGGCGAAAGAATGTTTCTTTCGGGTCCTGACCACGACGAGCAGTGAAATCCTTTAGTATTTTCCTCTTTAAGTCCTGCTCTTTTGATGGGCATGCCAATTTCGATCATTTTGTCAAATAGTACTCTATTAACCCCTAATTTCTCCATATTGTTTCTGATATAACTGAAGTCACCTAGAAGCAGCCATGGGTTGAATATGTGATATGCATCTTGAATTAAGTTTATCCATGGATTTCTTCTCAATGTTTCAAAGTTTTGAGCACACACAAACGAACAAACACATGCCATACCCCCATTATTCTCCATACACAATGTTATGCGTTGATCACTTTTGCAAATGATTCTAAAATTTTACACAACACTATTTGTAAGAATTAATACACGACATTTCCAATAACATTCGACATTGGATACTACTTTCCATCTTCTATCAAACTGCATAGCAAACTTCTCAATCTCATAACATATTAATTTGTTTTCTAATATGCCCATATAATCAACTCTAAATTTAACCATCACCATTTTAATCTCTACAACTATATTGGGGTTTTGTAAACCCCTAATGTTCCAGCTTATAATTGTCGTTCGGAGGATGTTGATTTGTTTTTTGAATTGCTTCTTGGTTTTCTTCACATACCACCTGCCTCTTTGCATTGTGTTGTCCCCGTCCATTCCTCAATTTTCTATACCAATAGTTCATTTTAACCTAATCAATTCTCTTCTTACCCTTGGTGGGGCTTTTAACATTCTGATTATCTTGCTCTTTCTACCTGTTTGACTTTGGTCACAACTACTAGCATGGTCGTATTTGCTGATTGGACTTGATGCATTGTCAACAACCAGGGATGAAGGTTGAGTTATTTCCAGTACGTGTACGCATTTTAGTTCCATTAGAGGTATATCTAATTCGCTGCAGTTGTAGGAATCTAAAGCAAAATGATCATGAATAAGTTTATGAGAGGATCCTGTATCATATTCAGCACAGATCGATGATGATAATAGCTTTGTTTAAGCAATTGGTGCAATTTGGTGGCTTTGCTGTGATCGAGATGCTCCCTTTGGTGACAGTTTCTCTTTTACAGATACTACAGTCTGCTTATCCCCAAAGGTTGAAATCACTTTGTCCTGTTGAAAGCCCCTATCGAGTCCCCCCTCAACAGTTATGTCTGAGATCTACTGCTCTACCGTCCCCTTATCTCCTTTCGTTACCTTATTGCTTCCTTCGCCTATTTCAGACCTGCTTTCCCCTGAATTCTCAGGAACCAAATTCACATTTTGGTTGTTGTTACTATGTCCTGTTTACCCATTTCCTCTTTAATCTCTGCACATAAGGCTAGTTTTATGGACTCGTTTATTTGTTTTATGGTTTCATTTGCCCACTTCTTTTATGCAATATTCTGATCCAAACCCTACCCATTTGGTTTGTGATCCTTTTCTTTCGACCCACCTCTAATGGTTTCCTCATTGTCTACGTTAGATTCTTTAGTCGTCAATTTGTTACTAAATTCAGTCTCCACAACTTCATCATCCTCGTATCTTCTTAACAATTCTTCATCAGCCGATTTCTTCTCCACTGGTTTCCATCTTTTGACCATTAGGCATTGATTTTTTGAGTGATCAAAATATATACAGTTTTCACATCTTGGTGGTGGATTTTCATATTCCACCTTTTGAACTTATACATACCCATCTTCAAATACTCCTTTAAGACATATCCATACAAGCATAGATAGAAGAAGGTACCTATTTGTTCCAATGTCAGGAGTGAGTCTCTTCATGATAATTAGGTTCTTACAAAAAACCACGAGCCCTTCACTATAACTTTATCACAATCTTTGTCGTTGTTGAATCAAATGTTAATAAAAACCATTCTCCCCAGATTGCAAAGATAACCCATTGTCTGTCTTCCACACCCTAGTAATATATGTTTCTAAGTTCTTATAGTAAGGGCGGGGACCTACAACATAGATAAGTGCATAGAGCTTCCATCCTTATTCGGCCTCCATCATTGCCTTGCGTGATAAAAAACCTCAATTTTACCCCTTACTTCTCAGGTTCAATATAGTTGAATCTACCTTCTTTCAGGTTTGATCAATGTCCTCATACAACTTCCAAATACGATACTTTCTTAGCATTAGAGGGGACAGTAAATCTGATATAGTTGTTGGTTCCCGTGAAGCATCTGTTGCGGCTTTGCTGAGGAATCCCTTTAGTTTTTGTCAAAGCCATAATTAGATGAGGGGGTCTCCTTCTCCAGTCTCTCCAAATGACTCCTCTCCTTTGCTCAACCATATTCCTCCTTTACGGTAGAAATTTAAAGAGAAACCACCTGACATTGATGATGATGGGTTTCAAATGGTACATAATCAAAGAAGAAATGCTTGCAAGGCTATTCGCCCTCCCATTATTCAACATAAGCTAAGATATCAGCCAAATGTTATCAAGAATGTCTACTAATTGAATGTTTTCTCGATTCAAATCTGCTGCAGCAAACAATGCACCAAGAACCACACAAGCAAATTAAGATACCTAATTTTGGGAAAGCATGACATGCATAAAGCTTCAATTTGGGCAGAGATAATCAAGAAATGGGTCTTAAATTCTGACTTTGAACTGGGATACATTGATCTAATCACTATTAGCAAGAGGAAGGTGGTAGTTGTAAGGGAGGAGGTTGGCCGAAAAACTGAGACCAAATGGAGCTTTTCAGTTATAGCATATGTGTTTGGTAGCCAACCCTTTTATCATCGCTTTAAGGCTTTCGTCGAAAGAACATGGAACTCATCTAGTAAATTTGAAACTTTTATAAGAAATAATGGGTTTTTTATTATAGAGTTCTCAAATGCGGTTGATTATTATAAAGCTACCAGTAGTGGTCCATACTTCATAAATGGAAAGCTAATAATCTTGAAAAAATGGAGTAAAATATTCAATTTTGATAAAGATTTTGCTTACAGCAACGCCAAATTAGATCAGACTGCCTAAACTCAATTTAAAATTAAGGGATAAAGAAGCATTTAGTGCTAGTCCAAGTGCAGTGGGAATTCCTTTAAAGATTGATGAATCTATTGCAAATGAACCCAAACTATGCTATGCAAGAATACTGGTAGTAATTAAAGTAGATATAAAATTGTCAAGGGGAGCCTACATTTCAATGTAAATGGAGAAAATTTGGTGCAAAAAAATGATTATGAATGGGTTCCCCCAAGGTGTAAAACTTGTGCTTGTTTTGGACATTCTGTTGAAAACTGTCATTCTAAGAAAGCATGGAAGGAAAATGTGTTAAATTTTCGCGATACTATATGGGGATTTGTAGAGGTCGGAAGTAGCTTCGTAATGGAGAAAACGGTTTGCAAATCAGAGTTCGGATGTGGAATTTATATGAGAAAATGCGAAATGGGCTGAGTTTGGACAGAAATGCTTCCAGAGCATTCTCTCAGACGTCTGACCAAAAGGTTCAGACGTCTGAGTTGGGGAAAAAATGCTTCCAGAGCATTCTATCAGACATTTGACCAAATGGGTCAGACGTCTGAGCTGAAGCAAAGTCGTTTCAGTGACTTAATTCAGGTCAGACGTCTAAAACGACTTCCGTCTGTTTTTCACGTACAGACTTGCGTGAAATTTGAGATACCTACAGAGGCAATTTCGAAACATTGTCTAGGGTTTCTATTCTTCTATATAAGCTAGGCTCAGGTTTCAGATCTATATGCGTGCAAGCAACTGCAAGAGATTAGCCTCCACCAAATTAGGGTTTATCAAAATCTAATTTTCTTCAATTCTTTTCTCCACAAATCAATTCTAAATAGAATTTTGATCATTGTATTCAATCTTTTGTACACTTCTTATCAATATTAATAAAAGCTCTCTCATAAAGTGGATGTACACTAACACAACATTATTGGAACCACTATAAATCTCTGTGTGATTTATTTTTCGTTATTGCTTTGATTTCTATATTGCTTGTTTGAGATTGTGATTGCTTTTGGATTGGTTGAGATCGGAATTGGATCGTTGATTGTTGTTTTTACACTTCTTACCACGATCTTGTCTTCCGTTGTGCTTGTGGGGTTTCGATTTGAGTGGTCTCTAGTTGGAATCTTGTACCAACAAAAGAACGCTACTGATGCAAGCTCCCATCTTGGTAATCAAAATGAAAATTTTGAAAGAATGTCTTTTGATAAAAATGCAAGATTTGAAAGCACGGCTACAAAAACTGTAGTAAATGCAGACACTCAAACATCAAATGATACAAATAATGTCAAAGTGGGCATCAGTGCCATAGCAGAACAAAACTAGTCTTATCAAACGCAAAATCAATATCAAGATAAAGATGTCAGCCAACAAGAATCTATCGTGCAAGAAAATAATAAAAGTGGGATGAATGATCAACCTTTTATCATACAATACACTAATCTGATGTCAGAAAATGGAGGCAGTGGAAAAGAACAAGAAACATATATGCAAATAAACACAGAAAGCATGAACATAGACATCAGTTCAAACAAGGATAACTAGATAAGTTTAAACCCTGAAAATGCAACTAATGGAGGAATTACCACTCCATAAGTATGAAAGGGAAGAGAACTGCAACTTTACATAAAGAAACAGCATCTAATCAGGCAGTTCAAAAATGTAGTTACTCAGTTAACAGCTGCCTCTTCATCTACATGGAAAAGTCAGAGGAAAAAAAGCAGACTCAAAACTATAAATGACGTAGTTTTCAAAAAAGTCCAGAGGTAGTAGAAGAAAATGAATTTAGCAAAATATACATAGTTGAAAATGCAATGTGGGAAGAGCAACTTAAAGTACAAGGCAACATATCTTGCAAAAGAAGTGGAAGAATGATTACTGTGTTAGATGAGGATTGCAGATACAGGGCTTCACTGTAACTACACATTGTATCATTTGAGTATCCCTTTAATTTTACTATTATTTTTATATAACATATGTCAATATTAGCATGGAATGTAAGGGGATTAAACTCCTCTGAAAGAAAAGTAGATTTGTCTAATTTGTTGTTAGCAATTAAACCAACTATCATAGGATTATTGGAACATACATTGGATGATGGTAAAATGGATGATTATCAAATTAAAACTTTGAAAATTGGATAATAATAAACAATAACTTAATAAGGGGAATGGTAGAATTATGGTCATACGAGACCCTAGTATTTGGGACATAAATCTGTATTTTATAAATTATCAATATATACAGTGTAAATGCATGAATAAAGGAGGTTTTCTTTTAGAGATAACTTTTGTTTATACAACAAACAGCGAAAATGAAAGAATTATTTTATGGAAACACTTGGAACAAATAATGAAAACATTAGTCATCGTTGGGTGATACTTGAAGATTTCAACACATTTCTACATGCTTTTGAAAAAAGTGGGGCATAACTATTCCTTTTAAAAAATTAGAATTGGTAAATAATTTTATATTGAAAACTGGATTGTTTTAATGAACAATTTTGGTAACAAATTTACATAGAAATATGGCGAATTTAGAAATATTCGCTGCAAGCTAGATAGTATTTCAGTAAATCAAAAATTCATAAATATTTTTTCTGATTTCAAATGTTATACTTTACCCCAAGCATCTAGTGATCACACCCCTATACAAATCCATTTATCTCAAACTAGTTCAAATAAGAAGAATTTTCCTTTTAGATTTGTAAATGGATAGGTATATGAAGAAAATTATAAAGGAACAACAAAAATAACCTTTCTATTAAAATTAAGGGCACTACCTAATATAGTTTTAACAGAATGCTTCAAATAACCAAAGCAAATCAAAAAAGTTGGAACAATAACAGAGAAAAAAGATAGGAATACAACTAATCAGAGAGGAATGTGCGAAATTGCAAAATGAAATAAATAATTATTGCTTATACATTAATAACGTCCATAATTTTTTTCAAATGCAAAATAAGCTCATTAAGTCACTACATGTGCAAGCTATTAATATAAGGCGGAAAGGAAAGGTAGATTGGTTACCTAATGGGGATAAAGCAAGCAAATTTTTCTATGTCAAATGTCTAATAGAAGATACAAAAATGACATATAAAAATTTCTTGATGTAAATGGGGTAGTAATTAATGAAGCTTCTCAAATAGAGAAGGAAGTTGTAGAATACCCGACAAGCACCATTGTCCCAGTGGTTAAGTGATTCGACTTTGGTGCGAGAGGTCACAAGTTCGAAACTTGAGTAGCATGATTCAAACATATATTGATATGTAATTTGTGCTATGTAATCCCAGTGACATATGTATCTAAGTACCATTTAAAAAAATTGTAGAATACTTTGTTGCCTTATATAATTCTGATTCATGCAAGATTAAATTTCCAAATATAGCCACCAAATAATTACTGCATGGAAATAGTCAAAAAAAATTGCTTGCTTCCATTAGTTTAAATGAAATTAAGAGTGTTGTTTTCAATGCAAAAATAAATAAAAGCCCTGGACCTGATGGGTTTGGAGCTAAATTTTATAAAACACGTTGGGATAAAATTAAAAATTGTCTTTTTGAAGAGATTAGTGAATTTTCTTAAGTCCGAAAAATTGCTGAAAAATTAAAATCACACTCTCATAGAACTTGTGCCAAAAATTGAAATCCCTAACGGATATGGGGATCACAGGCATATAGCCTGTTGTAATTTTATATGCAAAATTATTACTAATATTTTATGTAATATTGAAATTTTTTTAACGTATCCAATTTAACCAAAGTGCCTTTATTACGGAATGACTTGTAGCAGAAAATACACTACTAGCACATGAGAAAATTAGGAATGTTAGTCAAAACAATAGAACCATCATGTGTATTAACATTGATTTGCATAAGGTTTTTGATAAAATTAATAGGCATTTCATTATACACATGATGAAACAAATGTGTTTTCATGAAAAAAAATTGATCTTGTAAAAGAATGTATAAATAATGTTATATGTTCTGTTCTTATCAATGGATCTCCCAATGGTTTCATTCATAGTAAGACTTATCGATGGATCTCCCAGTGGTTTCATTCATAGTAAGAGGGGAATTAGATAAGTAGATCCACTTTCTCCCTATCTATTCACTATTACTATGAAGTTTTTTCTATTCAAATGGAAGTAGAGAAAATTCATGGAAATATAAAATCTACTAATAGAATCAAACCTTGGACTACTCATTTATTATATGTAGATAACTTATTACTATTTTTTAATGCAGACATACAGACTGCAAATACCATTGCCAAATTTTTTGAAAATTGAATGATTGTGCTTGATTACAAGTTAATGGATTCTAAAGTAAATTATAATTCAGCAAAGCATGTTCAATAAAGGATGAAATACTGAGCATACTAAAATTCAAAGAGAGATCATTGCCAGTAAAGTACGTGGGGATACTCTAAGAGTGAATCGGATTAATGATGAAGATTGCACAATATTCATGACATAATTCAGAGCAAATTGGAAGGGTGGTCTAGTAAATTGTTGTCATTAGCAGATAGATTGGAGTTAACACACATGATCATCGCTACTATCATCATGTATTGGATTTAATCTCACAAAATTCCTGCAAAAGCAATTCACAAAATTGAAAAAATATGTGCGAACTTTATTTAGAGAGGAAAACAACATAAAGTTGCATGAGAAATAGTATGCAAGCCAAAAAAAAAAAAAAGGATTAGGATTAAGAAATATCAATGACTTAAGTGACGAATGTAACTTTAAATTATTTTGGAAATTTATGGAAGTAGATCACTATGGGCAAAGTGGATGAAGGGAAAATATCTCAAAAACAAATTTTTTTGGACTGTTGCAGTTGAAAATCAACATTCTTATGTATGGAAAAACTTACTTCAATGCGGAGAAATGGGTAGAAAACTTGTTGAAAGAAAATTCAAGAATGGAAAATAAACTAGCCTATGGTTTAAGTGATGGATTAAATAATTCATTGGTCAATCTGTTAGGCTAGAATAATATCTATGTATTTGGTGAAGTAAATGATACTGTAAAAGCATAATGGAATACTACTCTACATCCAGTAGTTTCAATCTTCAATGCAGCCATCGGAAATTTTCAATTGACTCAATATAAAAAGTATGCATGGTCTTGGAAACTCACTTCTAAAGGAAAATTCTCATACAAAAAGACATGGGAATATATTAAAGGAAATGAAGTTGAAGTAGAGTTACACAATGTCATATGGAATGAGGCAAACTTCCCAAAAATGTCACATTATGCCTACTTTACTTTGAAAACAGGCTTCCAACCAGGGACACGTGTTACAAATGGAATAAAAAAAGGAGAAATCAAGTGTCACTTTTGTACAAATGAAGCAAAAAGCATTAAGCATCTATTTTTTGATTGTGTATACACAAAACACATAAGGTTCATTGCTAAAGCAAAACTAAAATTCAGTTAAGTTAAAGCAGTGTAGAATATCAAAGAAAGTATCTGGTACATTCAACAAAACTTCAAGGCTAAATCAAAGGCATTCAATAAAGCAAGCATTATTCTAACTGCAGTAATCTTTATCAGAAAAGAAAGAAATCTAAGACTGCATAAAAAAAAGAAATTGGCAGTCTGCAATTACGGAAAATAATCGATTCAGAAACTCAAATTATCTTCCAAATAACAGATAAGCATTCAAAAATTGCAAACATAATAAATCAGGACATGTGGAAGATGAACAACTACGAGGAGAGAATTTAAGAAAATTTATAAACCGAGAAAGTCAATTCAGACATTTTTCGAGGTAATTATATAACAGAGTACTAATTATTTGTTGAAAGGGATAGAAGGTTAGTATGGAACCAATCTTGTTGGCATGTTCACTGGAGGTGGTCGTTCCAATGCTCAAACCAGAAGAATCTTCTATAAGGGAAGTCAAAAATAAATTAGTGAATATATTTCGACATATAAACAAAATAAAAACACTTTTTATAATTCTATTTCTCCCGATTTGAACAAAAGATACCGCGCAAGCAATCGCATGCCTAAGAAAATTCAATTCCTGCATCAAGATAGCAATTTGCAACTAGAAATTAACAATCAGATATTAAGTTAAAGGTACTATAGAAGCAGGCTTAATAATGAAATATATCACTTAATTATATGGAATAAGGGAGAATAAAATAAGCTTCAAGGACAAAAGAAGCAAATTACAGACGATAATGAATTCTCGGATAACTCTAGAGCAAAACTCTCAAGCTCAACGACTGTTGGAGCTAATAATGGCAAGGAGAGGATACGGAAGCCTCTCCAAATAAAGTTACAAGCGCACCAATTGGGAATTGAAAAAATTGCCTCAATTTGATTAAGCCATAATTTTCTAGGGTTCAACAATTTTTTTTTGAAATGATACTTAGTATAACATATCACAAATCATACATGTCAACAAATGTTAGAATCACACTATGCAAGTTTCGAACTTGTGACCTCTCGCACAAAAGTTGAAGCGCTTAACTATTAAGACAATGGTGCTTGTCAACAATTTTATTTTTCTTTTGAAGAGGAACGAATCAAAGTGAAAATGAAAGTGGCTATGGTGTGTAATGTGCTGTAAGAATGGGGTGTGTTTATTTATGAGTAAGAACTAATACCTGGTTTGTTTGTTTGGACCTTGAGCCAAATTTACCATTTCAAAAAAATTATGAAATTAAAATGAATTTGTATTCATCAATATCTTTATGAATAATTATATTGTTGTTATAATACTAGACATTCAATTTCTATTTCACAATGCTCAGGTTTAAATTTGAAATATCATAGTGATAACGTGTTTGATTCACAGTTATCAAACACCTACAGATCACGAGTAAATCATGCCCTTCCATATCAAAGTCAAATTGTTTTTCGTTTCCTTATAATGTTGTCACACCATATTAATGCAAATAAAATATAGTTTAAGATAATAATGAGATTTCTAAAGATTTTTAGTTTGTCAAGGAATGTCACATGATACCAATACACTGTCTATAAGCCTGAAAATCTAATAAATTTGCACCCTCCATCTCCTAAACCAAAGCCATTCCTTCTCTACACTTTTTTCTGAAGGTACCAACTATGAACCACAGTCGTGTAACACAACTGTTGTTTCTTTACTCAGCTACTTATACAAACAAACAAGTTTGTCAAGCAAGGCATAACAAAGTTTATACCCATTTGGGATTCTCCCAGTCCCAGCTTTCGGAATTAGCTTCACGTATACACTACAATCCAATGTTCCTGTTATTCTTTATAGCGGTCCAGTTCAAGAAATACTCCAACTCGGACTCCATTTTCAACTTTCCATGCCACGTTAATACGGCCATAGTGGAAGCCAATAGTCTACCATCAGGAAACAAATGTAGGCCCTACTTCTAGGCCTAGATAAGAACGTCCATATTTGTACTGTGGCTCAATTCGCGAATAGTTTTAGACAAAGGCTTAAGGAATTTACCCAAACAGTTATGTTTTGAGTAGGAATATTTGAGGTTTTAACAAAGATAGAATAAATTTTAGATTTATCTTGTCATGCCTATTTTATAGTTTGTAGGAAAATTTTGAGTATATCCTGAACTTGAAGGAGTAGATCACTTTCTCTAAGACTAGAGATTGAGTATCATCAACTATTGGCCTTGTATGAACTGCTTATGAGTTATCAACAACCCTAACGAGTTTATTGTTGTATATGTGAGGGAACTATATATTAATGTCAATGATGAAACGTAAATTGTTCAACAAAGATGAACGCAACACATGTCACACATGTTGCAAGAACTCTTCACTGAGCCCGACAACAAGAGTAGGATAATGTCCCTGCCAATGCACTCATCAAATGCATTTTAAGACAAATAGTCTAAGAAGGTTATTTGAGTCATCTTAAAATAACTACGTAGATTAAAAACTTGGATTAATTACATGCAAAGTATAGAAGCTTTCTAGAATATTTATTATGCAGTTGTTAAAGATAAAACCCAACATTATTAGCTCTTGTATGAAATTATATTTTTTTCATAATAAGGGAAAATAATGGGTTTTAAATAAAAATTGGGTCTGTTCCACTTCGTTCCTTCTGCCTTTTAGCATTGCTCATGATACAACAAGTGTTGGCATAGGGAGCATCTTGATCTGCATAGCATATCATCTACTTAGTATAATTGTGTATACACACATATGTAACATTCTTTACAATGGAATATACCTATTGGAATATAAGAAGATCGGCTCATGTAGATAAGCCATTATATCTTTTTGAAGTATTGCATGCAAATAAGCTAATTTGTCTCTTTTCTGTCCAATGGTAAATGGAATCTTTTTACTTGGAACATATACCTTTTTTTGCTCAAATTAAAACTGTTTTGGCGGGAACAAAGCTAATTTGTACCCGGTATTTTATTGGCGGTGTAGTTAAAACTTTGCTTTACGAAAGCTTTTCCCAATATATCTTTTGTCATCCAAATCACAAAGAGATAAATTTGGATAGAAAATAAACGGACATAAAATCAGAAATCAATATACAAGAGATTCTACCCAACCACCCTCTTTATTGATTCACTAAAATTTGTTCACAATTAATCTAACAAAATAAAAGTAAACAAAATACAAATTGAACCAATAACCAAATTGAGAAATGGAGTCTTGATCTCTATGGATGAAATTGTTGGAGGAGAAGAACAAAGATGGAAGAAGAGAGAATTAGCAAATAGATTTCCACCCATTTTGCACTCTCTCTTCTACTCTCCGTTTATAATATTAATTACTTATTGCCCAAGTTAATATTATATGCTAAAAAATAAATTGATTAGCCAATTAGAAAGATAAATAAACATAATCAAATATGCATATTAATTAGGGGAAACAAAATCTTCTCTATCTTTCTTTTACATATTCATTTCCCTCTATTTGTGATTTTGTATCAACAAAATTTAACACTCCACCTTGATGCAAAATCACATATATCCAATATATCAAGCATGTCATCTCTAGATCTATCACAACTTCATATATCTCAATCATACCAAATTACAAATCTCTACCACTTCCTACTAGTGATACATCTCCCACCATAAGGTGCACCATACCAATCGGTCTCAAAAGCGTTTGCAATACCACAAAGGCCTTCATACAATATTTGTAGCTTTCCTGCTCGACACCATCCACCAATCTATCTGAGCTCATTACATGACAACTATAGATCCCTCGAGCATCATCAACATGAAGACCCTTGTCTAAAATATGATCCTCAACGCAATTATCATAATCAGTGAACACATTAGCCTCTCCATCTGACTTTGGACTAGGCTCTCCAATTGTCACTCGCTTCCCATAATCGACTACATGACCAAACAAACTATAAAAGTTTCTTCTTCCAATACTCCTCTCATCCCTACAAGACCACCCTTCTTCACTCTCAAAACTTCACCTCAAGTCTTATAAGTGCAACCACGGTGATCCAATTGACAAAGAGAAATAAGACTATGTGAACTAGAAGGAACATGCCTCACATCCGAGGCTCTCTATTCACACCATCATGCATACGAAACCGGATAGATCCAATACCATAAACTGACAGCTCTTCTCCATTGGTAGTTCTAATCATGCCGACACTCTTCTCATAAGCAGAGAAATAATTCACATCTCTACAAATGTAAAAGCTGGTTCCTCAATCCATCTTCCAACCCATCTCTTCACTATTGAAGACATTACACTGTCACTACCTTCACTATGCATGCCCTTGTATCACTATCACTGTCACTATGTATAGCCTTCTTTTGATCCCTTTTATGCGCTTCACACCTATTGTGCATATGGTCCTTGTTATGACAATAATAACAAATGATACTTTTGACATACCTTTATCATTAGCAACTTTCTTCTTTAGACTTCTATCCTTCTTCGAGCCCCTTACTACCATAGCCTCATCTCGAACTAATTTCACACATAATCCTTTTCTTCTAAGCTCCTCATTTAAAAAACTACTTCGAACAGTTTCCAATGAGATAGTTTCATTAGCATTGAAATTACTCAATGAAACAACCAAAGTTTTCCAACTTTCTGAAAATGAACTCATCAATAGAAGAGCATGTAACTCATCTGACATTCATATTTTCCAATTGATTTATTACATCTTGAAAATCATTCAAATGCTTTGCAGCAGACTTCTCTCCATATAATCTCAGTTGAATCAACTTTCAAACAAGAAAAGGCTTATTTGTAGCACTCTTCGACTCAAACAAAGATACCAACTTGTCCCACAAAGCCTTAGTAGATTCACAACTAGCCAAATATGGAAGACTGAATCATCATGATACTGACGAATCAATGCGATTGCATTCTTATACATCTTCTTTCATTTTTCCTCCTATACATCAAAGGGCTTCTTTCTATCTCCATTAATTGGATCATGAAGATCATTAAGGTACAAAACATCTTCCATCCTAGGCTTCCAAGTACCTCAAATTTTTTCCATCCAAAATAGTCATCTTTGAAAAAGAAATCACATTCGATATCTCAATAATTTTTCAAATCCAAAATTACTCTAAGCTTTGTGATGACCTTGCTCTGATACAAAATTATACTGAAAACTTTACTTTGTGGAAGCTTTTCCCAATAGATATTTTATCATCCAAATCACAAAGAGATAAATTTTCATAGAAAATAACAGACATGAAATTAAAAATCAATACATAAGATATTCCACCCAACCACCCTCTTTGTTGACTCACCAATTTTTTTTACAACTAATCAAACATAACAAAAGTAAAAAATACAAATTGAACCAATAACCAAATTAAGAAAAGAAGTCTTGATCTCTATGTCTAAAATTGTTGGCGGAGAAGAACAAAGATGGAACAATAGAGAATTAGCAAATGATTTCCACCCATTTTTTACTCTACCTTCTAGTCTCTATTTATAACATTAATTACTTAATGCCCAAGTTAATATTCGATGGCAAAAAATAAATTGATTAGCCAACTAGAGAGAGAAATAAACATAATCAAATATGCATATTAATCAGGGGAAACAAAATCTTCTCTTTCTTTCTTTTACATATTTAGTTCCTTTTATTTGTGATTTTGTATCACCAAAATTTAACAGGCTGTACCTTAGATTACTCCCACTGTAGCAATTCCTCAACATATTATACATTCTTTATGATAATTTCTTCACTTGACATTGCTAAAATTAAAAAATGTATTGTCATTTGTAGCTTATAACTCTGTTAACACAGTTAATGCATGAGACATACCTGCAAATGCATTTTTGTTTTCCTGCTATCACACTTGGTCTTTTCAAAATAAAATCTCTTCAATATTGAATATAAGTTGAGATATATGCTTATTCACTTCCATTTTATTTCCAAGAGTAGTTTTTGTTGTCATTGCAATACATACATATATAAATACATACATGATAATCCCAAACAAACAAAAAAAGAAGGCATTACGTCACTTCATTGTGAACTTTTTCAGCACTTATCCTAAAATATCGTTGAGCACATAGGGATTAAATGTATGTATGAAGCTACCCAGTTACAGTTAGAAACCGAACCCCGTTGAATTTGCAGGAAGGTTTTTGTCCTAGAGAGATAGAGATTCCAATGGCTCTACAATGATAAATGTATTATCATCATTCTTTTATATTATTTGAACTTAGTATAAGAAAAGATATGCTAGAACATCTTTTTATTATTGTATTCATATATGAAATCTAGGATAATTCTGTGGGTTGTTCTAACAAAAAGTTTAAAGTTCATTGCGTTACATCCAGATCCAGCCCTATGCAAAGGCCAACTGAAGACTTGCACATACCTAAAGCAACGTCATCTAGGCCTAAATGCAATATAAGGTCACCCACTAGTTATTTAGAATGATAGCACCCCAAAGTTGTTAGACTAAGTGAAATTAAACAAGAATATATTCCACTTTGTTTAGTCAAATGTTTGTTTTTATAAATGGAAATGGTTAGGCAACACATTAAACCAATCTTTGTTTCTCTCTATTTCCTGCTCTTCGACTTGCATTTCTCGATCATTCTCTTTCTATCTTCCTTATGCTCTTCCTCTTTCCTACCGCAATACACAAATAGTTATTATTAGCATATCACATAGTTCCTAAACGGAACTTGTGGGATAATCAAAGTAATTTTGTTAGTCAAATATAATAGTATTTGTTATTCAAATATAATAGTATTTGCATACTTGTGTCAATACTAATTTAAGGAATAAAAACAATACATGCCCAAGTTCATTTTAGTATTTATAGATTGAATATATTACTGTATCATACGTTAGGTTTTTCTTAGATCATTACCACTATAATTAAGTATTCAACAAAATAAAAATGAAAAAACATTAGGTATGCTTGTTTTGCGTTTTGACTTTTATGATATTTAGTTTTCACCACCAAGTTTAGTTTTAGTTTGAGTTGTTTTTAGGATTTCTAATATTTTTTTTTGCTTTACTTGCTTTAAGAATTTGTTTACTCGAAAAGGAAAACTAGAAAACAAGTTTAGTTGACATTTGATTCTTTTTTTATCGTTTTTTGAATTCTAGTTTCTAACACCTTTTTAAACGTCCATGAGTCTTTTTTGTTGCTTACAAAATTTGTTCGGTAAATGAGGTTTTTTATAATTGTTAACTATAATATTTATTGTTCATTTTATCCTTTTTTTACAATTGAAATCAGGGAGACATTCTTGTCCAACTGTAATATCATCGAATCAACGCAGATATGCAAATTTGCAGACATATCTTTATTGTTTCAAAATCACTTTGCAAATATTTTCAAAAACATTTTTGCTAATATTTTTAATCATTTTTCATTTATTTGCAAACATTTGCAAAATAAGTAATATTTATGCATATATTTTTGAAACATTTGTAAATTTTATAATAGCAAAATATTGCTATTTATTTTGCAAATATTTGGAAACTATACATTGCTTTTGCATATATTTGCAAAATGTATGCAACTTTTGCAAGTGTTTGCAAAAGCATCTTTATTGCTTTAGGGTTACTTTGTTAATATTTGCAAAAACATTTTGTAAATTTTCAAAAAATATTAATATTCTTTTTTGTTCATTTTGCAAATGTTTGCAAAATAAGCACTAAGCATTATATGTTGATACGCTAAGATTTTGATCAATGACAATGTGCTTCAACAAAAATGAAGAGATATGTGCAAAGCTAAAGAAAGAACGATGAAGACCAAGAATAAACATAAGTATGATTTTTATATAGGTCTTAGTTTAGATTTATTGTTAAAATCTATCCTCAAAAGGCTTGCACAAACACTAGAACACATTTTGTAAATTTCATTTCTTAATACACATTCACTGTGCATAGCTTAATAGTTCAGTCGACTGAACAGGGATGACCAGTCGACTGAACCTGTTACACATATACAAACATGTACAGTTTCAATCGACTAAAACACCCTGCTCAGTCGACTGAATTTGTTCCTGAAAATTTTACTTCATATTTTCAGTTGACTGAATTCTCTGTTCAGTCGACTGAATTTGAACCTGCGAATTTTCTATGAATGGACACCTTCTTCCTCCCAAGAGTTGCAACCATTCACCAATGGAAATGGAAGCATATCTTGTCTGCAACCTTAGCCAATAGATGCACCTCTTTTACAAGTATAAATACATAATTCTAACATCTTCAATTCACCGAATTCTATTGCTTTAATCTTACTATCTTCTTGAACATATTATCTAGAAATTCTCAAAGCACTCACAAATCTATTGCTTGAATCACCGTTTTGTTTTTAACATTCTTTTGATTCATAGCAATTCACATTTCCTAAATCTTCACAAACACATTGCATACTCTTGAGGATAAGATTATAAGAATATTGTACTACATTAGACTCATTAGTGTTGATAAGAACACAAGTCGAATATTGTTTTTAGTAATTAAGTTGAAGTCCTCTTCAGTAGTTGAGGCAAGAAATCCCGTTGGGTTGTTCGGGTAAGTTGTAAACCTATTCCTCCGGGTTAAGCGAGGGTGTTAGTTAATGAAATTCCTAAGTGAAGCTTAGGGACTGAACGTAGGACTAGAGGTCCAAACCGGTATAAAATCCTGGTGTCTCCTTGCATTTACTTACTTTATCTACCTAGACTATTCCGTTATTCCATATTACATGATCCTACCGCATAGCCTCTTTCAATTGGTATCAGAGCAAGACCATCCTATAACCATAACACCGTTATTAGACATACTGATAATATGGAAAATAACGCAAGTACAAGCACAACATCTGCCTATAATTCTACATTTGCGGAAGGACAATCTACCCAAAGACCTCCTCTATTCAATGGACTAAACTATAACTATTGGGCTACAAGGAAGAGGATTTATATGCAAGCAACAAGTTTCAAAGCCTGGAATGCTACTCAAGCAGAATTCGTTGTACCCACAACCGATTATCCTACATGGACACAAATTCAAAAGAATGAAGCAAGTGCAAATGCCAAAGCTATGAATATGCTATTTTGCGCCCTGGATAGAAACGAATTCAACCGTGTTAGCATATGTACCACTGCATATCAAATTTGGGAAACACTTAAAGTCATACATGAAGGCACAAACAAGATTAAACAAACAAAGATATCCATGCTGAAGAATCAATTCCAAAACTTTAGAATGCGACAAAATGAATCCATCAATGACATGTACTCAAGATTTTAAGACATTCATCATGCTTTAATCGGACTAGGAGAAAATACACGGATTTTGACATTGTGTCTAAAGTTCTAAATTCACTCACTGATGAATGGGAAAGAAAAGTACGAGCAATCGAGGAAGCAAATGATCTATCTACAATGAAACCAGAGGAATTGATTGGAAATCTTATGTCGTATGAAGTAAATATGCAAGCTAAGAAAGATCAAGCTCAAGAAAGAAAGAATGTAGCTTTTCATGCAGAAAAGGAAGAATCGGAGTCTGAAGATGAGGATTTAGCATTTATAGCCAAAAATTTCAAGAAATTCTTAAGATATAGAAAAGGAAATAAAAAGGGATTTAATAAGAATTTCTTGAACAAACCTACATCCTCGAATATAGAATGTTTCAACTGTCATAAGAAAGGTCACATGCACAAGGATTGCCCAGAGAAAAAGAAGGAGAATCAAAAAGCTCTCAACAACAAAAACAAGAGAGAAAAATTCAAAAAGAAGGCCTTCTCTGTAACATGGGATGATTCAGATTCATCTTCATCCGAAAGTGAAAAGATAGCGACAATGAACAGGCAAATGTATGCTTCATGGCTCAAGAATTTGAAGTAAGTAATTTAACTTTCAATGATTTAATTGAAGTAAACACTAAATTTTTGAACACAATAAAAACTCTTAAAAAGAAACTCAAAGAAACTCGTGAAAATCAAAACAAAGCTGAATTTGAAAGGGATATGTTAAAAGATGAAAAGAAAATTTTAGAAGAAGAACTTGAAAAAGTTCAAGAATCTCATTCAAATTCGAAAACTCAATTATCACTTTTAAGTCAAGAAATTGAAACTCAAAAGAAAAAGAATGATATAATTATTTCTGAAAATCATGAGTTAAAAACTAAGATTAGACAAGTTGAGTTAGAAAATAATAGTCTTCAAGCTAGATTAGATAACATCACTAAAAATGTTTCTAACTTTAACAAAGGAAGAGAAAATTTATCTAAGATTTTAGAAAATTCTCAATCCTCTTCAAATAAACATGGATTAGGATATAAAAAGGAGTCAAAAATTCCTAAAAATAAAAATACAAATTTTAAGAGGAATATTGATTCAAAACAACAAATGTTATTAAGAGATCCTATTAAAACAAAAGTAGAAACCAAGATAGTCAAAATTTGGGTTCCAAAGACTAACAATATTTTAATTAGGAATAAATATATTAAAACATTTATGGATAATGTTGGTAATAATAAAAACTATATTTATAAAAAGGATACTAAATCAAATTGGGTTTGGCTTCCTAAGCTCTAACTTTTTAGGACCCTATTAAAAAGTGGGTACCAATAATTTTGTATTTATTTTCAGGTCCCACTTAAAAAGAAGAAATGGATATTAGACAGTGTTGCTCAAAACAAATGACCGGAGACAAAGATATGCTTACAAACATCACATACTTTGATGGTGGCTCGGTTACCTTCGGAGACAATTCAAAAGGCTATATCATTGGCAAAGGAGATGTGAGCAATTACGGTACATCAAATTTACCTTTTATAACAAATGTTTCATTAGTTGAAAATCTAAAACATAATCTACTTAGCATAAGTCAACTTTGTGACAAAGGCTTTAAAATAACTTTTTTGGAAAATAAATGTAGTATTTTTTATCAAAACCAAAATCTTGTTTTTGAAGGAAAAAGAGATAGGAATATTTACGTTCCAAATATGAATATTAATCATAATACAAGTATGTGTTTACTAGCCAAAGATAATGATCCTTGGTTATGGCACAAAAGATTTTGTCATATAAATTTTAAAACTATTAAAAAACTTTCCAAAAATAAATTAGTAAGAGGTTTACCCAAAATAAACTTTAAAATAAAAAATCTTTGTGATGATTGTCAAAAAGGAAAATTAACAAAATCATCTTTCAAATCTAAGAAAAATATTTCGACTTTACAACCATTAGAATTACTACATATGGATTTATTTGGACCAACACAAGTTCAATCCATTAATCATAATCGATACATGTTTGTAATAGTTGATGATTTCTCAAGATATACATGGACTATTTTTATGAAAAATAAAAGTGATACTTTTGAGTATTTTAAAACATTTGTCAAAATAATTCAAAACACTAAAGCTTTGAAGATTAAAAATATACGAAGTGATCGTGGAGGAGAATTCGAAAATGAAGCTTTTGAGACGTTCTTTAAAAAGAAAGGAATAAATCATAATTTTTCATTTCCTAGAACTCCTCAACAAAATGGTGTTGTAGAAAGAAAGAATAGAACATTACAAGAATGCGCTAGGACATTATTACATGGAAGTTTTTTGCCAAAACATTTTTGGGCAGAAGCCGTAGCTACTGCATGCTATGTATTGAATAGAATATCAATTAGACCGTTAATTAAAAATACTTCATATGAACTATTCAACAACAAAAAGGCAAATATATCTTATTTCAAAATATTTGGATCAAAATGTTTTATTTTAAATACAAAAGATCAACTAAGTAAATTTGATCCAAAAGCCGACGAAGGAATTTTTGTAGGATATTCAGAACGAAGTAAGGCATATCGAGTATTTAATAAACGAACAAACGTAATCGAAAAAACCTTACATGTATCTTTTGATGAGAATTTCAACAAAAAATTAAGTATAAAAGATGATGAAGAATTTATAAATATAGAAAATACAAATCTCGAAAATTGTAATAATGAACTAAGATCATCACCAAGAATATTACGAGATCACCCTACTCTAAACATAATAGGTGAAATCAATTCTCAAGATAAGACAAGAAATCAACTAAATCAAATGGGACATGTAGCTTTCATTTCTACAATCGAACCTAAAAATCCTAAAGAAGCATCAACAAATGATTACTGGATTATTGCAATGCAAGAAGAATTAAATCAATTTGAACGTAACGATGTTTGGGAGTTAGTTTTCCATCCAAATAATCAATCTGTTATAGGAATAAAATGGGTTTACAAAAATAAAATAGATGAACAAGGTAACATAACTAGGAATAAAGCTAGACTAGTAGCACAAGGATATAATCAAGAAGAAGGTATCGACTTTGAAGAAACTTTTGCTCCAGTTGCAAGACTTGAAGCAATACGTATTCTATTAGTTTTTGCATGTTTTCACAATTTTAAACTTTATCAAATGGATATTAAAAGTGCATTTTAAACGGTTTTATAAAAGAAAATGTATACGTAGAACAACCTCCTTTATTTATACATGAAAAATATCCAGATCATGTATATAAATTAAAGAAAGCACTATATGGTCTTAAACAAACACCTCGTGCTTGGTATGAAAGACTTAAAAGTTACTTATTAAATTCGGGGTTTCAAATTGGAAAAGTTGATCAAATGCTTTTCATTAAAAATACTACTAAAGATATTTTAATAATTCAAGTATACGTAGATGATATTATATTTGGTTCGACAAATGAAAATTTATGTAAAGAATTTTCAAATATAATGACTAAGGAGTTCGAAATGTCTCATATGGGAGAATTATCATATTTTCTCGGACTTCAAATTAAACAATTAACAAATGGATTTTTATACACCAAGAAAAATATTGTGCTAATCCAATTAAACGTTTCGGAATGGAGAACACTTCTGCTAAACCTACTCCTATGAGTACCACTACTCATCTCGATCGAGATGAAAATGGCAAAAGTATAGATCAAAAATTATTTAGAAGCATGATAGGTTCCTTACTTTACTTAACCGCTAGTAGACCAGACATAATGATGAGTGTATGTTTATGTGCACGTTTTCAATCTAATCCTAAAGAATCACATTTAAGAGCGGTAAAACGAATTATGCGATATCTTAATAATACCAAAGATTTTGGTCTTTTCTATCCAAAAGAGTGTCCATTTGAGTTAGTATCATTCAGTGATGCTGATTTTGGTGGATCTCGAACAGATAGAAAAAGTACAAGTGGTACGTGCCATTTCATCGGAAAATCACTTGTATCTTGGTTTATTAAGAAACAAAATTGTGTTTCACTCTCCACGTGTGAAGCGGAATATATATCAGCCGCCTTAGCATGTACTCAAGTTATCTACATGCAACAAACACCTAAGGATTTTAATATAAATTTAACAAACTCTACAATTTATTGTGATAATACAAGTACAATAAATTTATCTAAAAATCCAGTTAATCACTCTCGTACAAAACATATAGACATTCGTCACCATTTTCTACGAGACAATATCGAAAAAGGAATCATAAATTTAGAACATATTTCTACCGAAAATCAAATTGCCGATATATTTACTAAACCTTTATTAGAAAACTCCTTTATAAAGTTACAACGAGAATTAGGAATAATCTCTTTTAAAGATATTTTACAAATTTATCAATTTTTTTTTCACAATTCAGTCGACTAAATCTATATGCTCAGTCGACTGAATAAAGAAAACTATGACTTTCAATTTATATTTTCAAAATAAAGATACATTATAAATAATAATATATGGGTTATCTCTAATCCATACATTTCTAACTGAATTATTTTAACCATTAAATCTTTGTTTGGTTAAAAAACTTTGATAAATTATCACCACAATATTTTTAGAATGTTCGTCCTATAAATACACGTTTAACTTATTTTCATTTTCACAACTCATTTTCACTTGCAAAAGATTGAAAAGTTGATATAAAAATGTCCTCAAACAACTCATACTCCCCAATCAACATCACCTCTTCGATCGATAACTCACCAACATCACCAAAACTTCCTACTCCAACACCAAAGCATGAGCCAGTCTATAAATGGAACAACTATCGAACTGGCTACACACCGGAATCGAAGAAGGCTAAACGTGGTCTCTTTATCTCACTAGATACGAAAAGAAATATTGATGAGATTCATCACTTTCAACAACAACAAATTGATCTTCAACGAGAATTATATTTCGAACAAAAAGTAACGGCTAGACGATTAAGCTTCCTAGAGCAAATCGGTTTACGTTTTTGTGGCTCAAAGAAAAACGAAGTGGCTGAGCCTCTACCTCGACCGGTTAGTTCGTATGATCTGTCTTCGTCCTATCGTACACCAGCCGATCCCGTGAATCCTTGGATGTCTCCAAAAAGTCCTTAGTATAGTCCAAATTCATGGGATATAAACTATATGGAAAATGAAGGACGCAAAAAGAAAAATAGTCCATCTCCAAAGAAATGATTATTTCGGTGGCCAAATCATGTTATTATATTGTATTTTGTTGTATTCATTTATTGATTTTTTTTAAATTTTTAGAACTCCAAAAACTCAAGGTTCAGTCGACTGAACCTTCCTGCTCAGTCGACTGAACACTAGGCAGAAAACAACTAAACAAAAGTTCAGTTGACTAAAACTTCTGTTCAGTCGACTGAATTTTGCACAGAAGATTTCGGCCAAAATTTCAGTCGACTGAACGCCAATTCCCAGGCAACTTTTCCCCTTTTATCAACCAGTTTTTACCCTTTTACCTTCACTTTTACCTTCCAAAAGTTCTCTCTTCCCCATTGTTTTCCAAAACCCTAGCTCCCAATTTTCAAATTACTCTCAAATCTCACGACAAATGGCCCCAAAAAGATCAAGAGCTTCTTCTTCTGCATCCTCCAAGCCAATTGATGCTCAAATTGCACAATGGCTCTATGATGGCGTAGCTGTAACAAGGTGGAAAAAATGAAGAATTCTCGCATTTTCGAGCACTCCTTTGTTGATTTTCAAAACCTTCAGACATACAACATTCAAGCATTAACGGATCGGGCAGGTTTAACTTCTCTTTTGGATTTGAAAAGGAATGACCATGCAATAAAACATATCATGGTCAAATTATTTTATGCAAATCTTAACCTTGGACACCAAACTCCAAGAAATCCAAATGATAGTGTTTAGAGTATGGTGTGTGGGAAGAAAGTTTGGTTCCCCTTAGATCGAATGGCACATATCTTAGGATCACCTAACGTAGGGAGAAAGCTTGATGAGGTATAATTCAATCCACAAATTCGTGATAACATAAATCATTAATTTCTGGATGATAATGTTAACATTCGAGATATTAAGTCCACTTCCCTACGACCTAGAGCTAGAATCCTTCACAAAGCTCTTATGAGAACTATTACTCCACGAACGGGTTCATATGAACTTGTCTACCCAATCAATTATCGAGCTCTATACGCTATTTGGGGCAATATTCCAGTCAACTGGCTCCAACTAATCCTTGATGAGTTTCTCACATTTAATAATGGAAAAATACGAACTATATATTTTGGAGAATATATCATGAGACTTCTCCTCAATGTTGATACGCCATTACCCGAGTCCGAAAATACAATGGTCCATCAAATTAACTAACGGACGATAAGCCTTATGCAACTCCCGGATAGACCTTCACGGATCATATCTCTTGTCGAATGGGAAGCTAGGCATCAAGAACAACAACAACCTCCACAAGCTCCACATGAAGAACCCTTCGACCAAGAAGATGAAATTCGTATCATTGAGCTAAGTTTTACTACCAATCAATCATTAGGAATTTTATCAAGAATTCAACAAATTCTTGATAATCGCCTCAAGAAGGCAGATCACAAACTTGATAAAATTAAAGGATTCTTCAATAAATTATGGGATGCCATCTCGTGCTCAACTTCCACTACTGCTTCAACATCACGCGGTAAGCGTCCTGCACCTACTTTCACATGGACATCTTCCGAAGAACATACAAGCAGCAACACGGGTGGCGCTAGTGGTGGTCAAGGAGGAAGCTATGGACCTCCCACAGGTGGACCCATTATCCGCGAACCAAGGGGAGGGAGAGAAGCCTCATATGATTGGGACAAAGATGAATAAACTCTTTTGTGGCTTTTTATTCTTTTAAATATCACATGGCTTGTATAAATAGCCTTTTATGTTTCATTCATGCTACATTTTATGTTTTATTCATTCATGAAACATTCTATATTTTATTTATCATGCTACATTTTTATGCTATATTCTATGCTACATTCTTAAACGGTAAACATACATATCAGTGATTGCTTTGACAATATACTTCTGTGATTATTACTTCGTTTTTGTCGATGACAAAGGGGAAAAAAATATGTTACTAACCTTGTTTTTGTAGAAAAGATAGTGCATATATTCAGGAGGAGAAAATAATCTCTACACACATGAGTATTGTCATCAATCAAAAAGGGGGAGAATGTTGATACACTAAGATTTTGATCAATGACAATGTGCTTCAACAAAAAGGAAGAGATATGTGCAAAGCTAAAGAAAGAATGATGAAGACCAAGAATAAACATAAGTATGATTTTTATATAGGTCTTAGTTTAGATTTATTGTTAAAATCTATCCTCAAGAGGCTTGCACAAACACTAGAACACATTTTATAAATTTCATTTCTTAATACACATTCACTGTGCATAGCTTAATAGTTCAGTCGAATGAACAGGGATGATCAGTCGACTGAACCTGTTACACATATACAAACATGTACAGTTTCAGTCGACTGAAACACCCTGCTCGGTCGACTGAATTTGTTCCTGAAAATTTTACTTCATATTTTCAGTTGACTGAATTCTCTGTTCAGTCGACTGAATTTGAACATACGAATTTTCTATGAATGGACACCTTCTTCCTCCCAAGAGTTGCAACCATTCACCAATGGAAATGGAAGCATATCTTGTCTGCAACCTTAGCCAACAGATGCACCTCTTTTACAAGTATAAATACATAATTCTAACATATTCAATTCACTGAATTCTCTTGCTTTAATCTTACTATCTTCTTGAACATATTATCTAGAAATTCTCAAATCACTCACAAATCTATTGCTTGAATCACCGTTTTGTTTTTAACATTCTTTTGATTCATAGCAATTCACATTTCCTAAATCTTCACAAACACATTGCATACTCTCGAGGATAAGATTATAGGAATATTGTACTACATTAGACTCATTAGTGTTGATAAGAACACAACAAGTCGAATATTGTTTTTTAGTAATTAAGTTGAAGTCCTCTTCGGTAGTTGAGGCAAGCAATCTCGTTCGGTTGTTCGGGTAAGTTGTAAACCTATTCCTCCGGGTTAAGCGAGGGTGTTAGTTAGTGAAATTCCTAAGTGAAGCTTAGGGACTGGACGTAGGACTAGAGGTCCGAACCAGTATAAAATCCTGGTGTCTCCTTGCATTTACTTACTTTATCTACCTAGACTATTCCGTTATTCCATATTACACGATCCTACCGCATAGCCTCTTTCACTATATTTGTAGAATGAAAGAAATTTTTTTACTATTTATATTTTTGCACCTTATTTTTATTTCAAACTATAAATTTATATCTTTGATAAAAATAATATTTTTTGTTAGATTTAATTATTATTACATTAAGATCGAAGAAAAATTCAAGAGAATAATCTAGGGTTTTGAGCGTGATTTGGGTTTGATATTTTTGAAAAGTTGTGTTGATTTTTTATATATTTATTGGCAAAGTTTTAGGTGGTATTTGGAACTTAATAAGAATGCCGTTTTTATATGTAATGTTTAACATATACTTCAACATGAACTGCAGATAGAAATCATGATAAACTAATTACTTATAATACAAATGATGTTGGTTTTGTAAAGAAGTAGCTTCTAAAGCATATTTCGGGAGAAAAGAGGCGTTATTGCTTCTAGCTCTTTTGGGCTCCACATGGATTTATTGTCTTTGATAATGGAATCTTTAGGGTCATATTTGTTAATGGGTAGGAGGGAGTTCGGTATGGTGGAGAGTACAAAAGTTTCTTGGTAGTGTTACTACTATAATAATCGTCGAACGAGTTTGACGTCCCATGAAATCGCGCAAATAAGAAAAACCAAAGCATAATGCCGATACCAACAATTGCTCCTATGCACATCGTCTGCCATCAATGTTGACGACCTATAAACAATGGTACACTAGTAGCGCCAATGATGAACATCAAGGATATAAGAGTAGGTTAACATCAATGGAAGAGGGTGACGCACTTCATCGATATCAGAAACATACAGTGTCACATGTAACTAGGAAAGATAAGAGGTCAAATACAATCAAATTTGAAAGCCATCAACGAGTGTTAAAGTGATACATAGCTCATTTCATTAATTGTAACCAAAGAAAGCTCATCGTCGATAAACGTGAAAGTTATCAACATTGTATTCATGTGGCATCGCACTTCACAGCACTTCGAAGATGTTGCTTTACAATGATGCCAAGAATCATCAACACTAAGTGACACTGCTCTTCATCAATATTCAACATAACCGTTGACCCATGCGAAGCGCCAATCATCAATGACGCTAAGAATATACTTAGAAAAATCGCTTTATACCAATGCTCTGCTACATGGACACTGCTCATCATCAATTTTCAATGCTGCTTCCAATCGATGTCTTCAATAACTGACTACGTATGCCTCAATGCTTAGGGTTACCGATGTCGAAGGTTGTTAATATTAAAGCGGCGCCAGAGATCTACCATATTCATCGTTAAGCGAGCCTATTACTTAGAGGTTGTCGTGGCCATTGTTGACGAAGCCGATGTTGAAGCATGCCGAAGCCAAGCCTGCCGAAGACATGAAAGGTGGAGTGGAGCTGCTCGCCTCCATAAATATGGACCTAGAGGTGTCATTTTAAGGATGAATTTTCTTTCTTCTCTTACTTCTTAAATTTTCCACTTTGTAAATCCTAAATTGAAATGGGAATTTTTGCCGATTGTAACACTTGAACTTTGTACACGTAAGGGATTGAAAATGAAATGATTGCATGGCATATCTACCATGATTGTGACTAGCATATTCGACTTTGGCTATAATTTGATTCGACTTTGGACAGGTATAGAATAATTGGCTTCGTCCTTGAACTAGCATAGCATACTTGAGTCTTCAATTCTTGAGTGAGACTTGCACATTGACTTCGCCCATAACGATGTTTCACATGACTCTGACTTTGAAGACTAAACCAAAATTATTATGGATGCATTCTTCAACTGCAAGACTTCGACTGATTTAGACGGAGCCTCCCTTTGAATCAACTCTTCTTTCTACACACTTTTGTGGCTATTGAATTCATTCATTAACATTTTGATTCTAGAAGGACGGCTCGAACCTCCGACTTCGTTAAAATCCCAAATGGGACTATCCTAGGCTGCATAATTAGGTTTTAAGTAACTTGCCCCATCAAGAAAATTGTAATGACCTGAAATTTTCGACTCCGAAAATTCCAGATTGTTAGAGAAAAGAAGAAAAAGAAGAAAGAAGGAGAACAGATAACAACATCTCACATCTGCAACGGATCAAATATAATATCAAATAATAGCATTTTTATAAAGAAAAGCTGTAATTGTTACTTTACATACAATTCATCAGAGTTACAACCAAATACACATAACTGGACAGTTATATCAACCTGTTCCAGATTACCACCAATATAACTCTCTAATACATAGCGGAAAACTCCATACGTTTCTGCCGTCCAGCTTGCCTCCTGGGCTCCAAAACGTCCTCACCTGAAAAGCTATAATACTCGGTCTGACCCGAACATTACATCAAAGTAACACACGGGTCAGGCTGGAAACCAGCGTGAGTAAACCCCTACAATATGAAATACCAAGCTATAACATATGTGAATATCAGGGTAACTCGTACCATTTACGAGTTCTTATAGTCAAACATTTATCACGCACAACAGTTTTCAGGTTAAATGTCCATGTTACTCAATTCATTCCATTCCAGCCTGTATAATTTCACATATCCAATCTATAAAGAATTTAGTTTACTAATCGAAGTGGTTTCCGGTATTACTGATACCCGACACCGGTCTCTTCGAATCTAAAATCATTTCTAATCCAAATTGTTAAATTTTAAAATAAAACAATTCATATTCAGAATATCATACCACACAACAATTTAACTCAGATAGATAACCCACATTATCACAGTTCAACCCATTCATACCACAGCACATCTCAATCTCTCATCAGAGACAACAACAATCCAAATCATCCAAAATCATTCAACCATCCATACACAAGATTTATTGGATATATAATACCTAATTAATTTAATTAATCTCCAATTAATTTAATCACCAACTTTATTCACTTGGATTATCTTAATCCTACTTGCTTAACATTAATTAATTACAACCCAATTAATTAATCATTCCTTAATCATCTATCTTAATTAATCATCCTTGATTAATTAACCTTAATTAATTATCTCTTAGCTATTAAATCCTTACTCTTTAATTATTAATCCTTAATTATTAATTAATAAAACTTAATTACAAATTAATTAATTCTTAATTACAAGTTAATCGATCCTTAATTACTAATTGATTAATCCCTAATTACAATTAATGCTTAATTACAACTTAATTGCCTAATTAATTAATCTCTAATCATTAATTAACCATCTCCAATTATCTAATTAACAATCCTTAATTACAAATTAATCAATCTCTAATTATTTAACTTATAACTTTATTTACAAATTAGTCAATCCTTAATCATTAATTTATTAAATAAATTAATTTCCCTTTAATTACCTCATTAATTATCAAAAACTTAATTAAGATAAATCATTACCTTAATTAATTACGTAATCACATATTTTTAAACATTTATCCTTTTAATTAACACTTAATTATATTTACAAATTAAGTTTTAAAATAACCTAAAAATTTACTTAAAAAATTTAAGTTAAACAAAACATATAACTTCCTAATCAATTCATTAAGGAAAACATTTATTATAAGTAAAAGAATTTATTTAAGAAAGTTTTGAAACCAAATTCATTTTTAAATTTCAAAACCTTCGCTTTTAAAAACTTTAAAAACTTGTTTTAAACTCCTGCTTCGGGTTAAACCTAATTCCCACTCGAGTACTGCCTCGAGATTTCTTTTTTTTTAAAAAAAAAAACTTAGTTTAGAATTTTAAAACTGATATGTTAACACTCACGAACCTGAACCCACTCCGAGCCCAACATCCTTTCCCTCGATCTTCGACCCGAGGCAAACTACCTCACACACAAACTAACACGCAGGGACATCATGCACGTGCACCGTCCCACGACGGTGCTCCGGCGACCCACTCCACCTCCGGCAAGTCATCGATCATCTCTCATATCGATCCCATCCACCAAGATACCAACATAAGCTCGAAATCGAATTCGAGCACTCCAGTTCAAACTGGAACAGCAGCTTCGACCAAAACTCACCTCGACAAGACAACCCCGACCATCAGAAGCTCCACCATTTCGGCCACAGCCACATCCAAGACCCAAGTTCCTATTCCCCTTCAACCGTTGAACTCTCGTGCCCTGTAGACGGAGCAGCAACCAATACTTCAACCTCGATTTCAAACCTTCTTAAACCCTAGTTCGACCAATCGCCATCGCCACGATGAACCAACATCACTCCAGCCATTTTTGCCGACATCTCCGATCACCATTCTTGCTTCGACAAAAACCCCGACCACCAAAAACTCGACGATCAACAAAAAAAAGGTCGAAACCCATTTTTCGTTCAACCAAAGATTTCTCACAATTTACTATATTTAAAATCATGATTTTCATCTAAAAAATTCTAATTCTTGAAGACAATTCAGATTATAATCATGAATTTATCAATTTATCATATCGAAATTTCGATATATATAAGTTTTTATTGTAAATCTTATTTCCCTATAAAAACTGTCATCAATTTCTGTTTAAAATATTTTTTAAACTCAAGTCTTGTTATATCTAACAATTTATGTTTAAACATCATAAAGTGTAACAGATCAGGGAGAGATCAATTGATTTTTTTATTATTTATATTTGCATCCAGTATTCAAGAATAGATTAAACACTGACATGCACACATAGATATTCATATCCAAATATACATATAATCATTAAATCAAACATGCAAACCATTATCACCAATCCAAACCCAAGTTTACTGCATGCATCGAGGTTTAAACAGATTTAAAGCTTTTTTTAAAAAAAAATCAGAATTGTTTACTCCCAAAATTAACAGAGAAGCTGGAAAAACTTTTGAAATCCGGAAGTTGCTTAATCCTTTGAAACTTGAAACTGAAATTGATCTTGCTTCTAAACTTGATTTGCCTACTGATCTGAGTTGTTTGAAACTGAGATGAACTTGAAATTGTTTACTGGTTTTGAATTGTGAAGAGAGTTCTTTGATTCATTTGATTATTGGATTTTTTTTCTATTTGCATTTGAACGGATAAAAGAAAAGAAAGAGAGAGGGTATATACCTGATTTATTTTCTTTATTCATTATTTTAAAATATTATGACATTTGTAAACTTCATGTCAAATTAGCTAACACTTGTTTAATTTTTATCATAAAACCATTACACTTGTAAATTTATGTGCTAATAGCTTAAAACTTGTTATTCTACATGACAATATATTTTGATAAATATTTATAAGTCTTATACTTGTAATATATGTGTATTCATACCCTTTTTATTTTTATGTTTATATATAGGTGTTATTAAATTTATATCCATACTTTCCCTTAACAAAATATTGATAAAATTTTAAAGAAAATAATTCGAAACTAACTATACATTAATAAAAATCTAATATATTATTTTAATTCCAATTTATTTTTAAGGCATTTTATTTTTGAATTTCAAATTCAATTTAAATTACATAGGAATGGGTCGGATCAAATAATAGCTTCCTATACACACACACACACTTGTATATGAACACACTTAAAATTTTCAATAAAGTTTGCATATGTCTATTAACATATTTTTAATTTACCCTAAAGTTTATCATTTCCAGGTATTTGTAAATTATCAGAATTCCACTTATTTATTCAAATAAAATCAGTAAATTATCCAATTAGCAGATGTCCCAAAATCCGGATTATCACAAAAATCTTATTCCAAGCTAGACTACCCATGAATCTAAGCATCAACTAAATTTTTTTTAGCCATGATAACTAATCATGTTAAACTCTTCGAGCAAGGATCCTCCGAGCCTTATATGACTAGGCCAGTTTATCAAGCATTTGATGACTCTCAAATTCATGAGGTGCAGATGCTAAAATTACTGGAATTACGAGTTATGGAGGAAAAGCGAAGATAGATATTGCTTTACAATTCAGGAAAGTGGAGTTTGAACCCTTATCATGTAGGGACAACGCCAATCTTTGCCCTAAAAGACTGTGAAAAAGGATAAAAAAAATTTTGAAAATAAGAAAGGAAATCCAACTTAAAGCCCAAGGGACTATATTAGAAAAAGAAGTGAAAAGGGACTTTTACCATTTTACCAAAAAGTGGGAAGATTTTTACTCAATCGACCTTACAAGGAAAATGAAGCTCCAAGCTCTCTAAAAAGGAAGATAACCTCTTATGGATAATCTAATGTGAGCAGTAAAAGAGCTAAGCATCAGCCAAAGGGCTAATCTCCAAGTCATGACCTCCAAAATATTGTACTTTCACCATTTCTATTGAAAACATCTATTTCTTTACGGCAGATGAGCTCAACTATTGACCTATGCCAAAAAGGAGACCCGTGTTGGAAAGGAATCGTGGAAAATCATATTGTCATTATCATGTTGCAAACGGCCATGAAACCAATTAATGCAGAAGCTTAGAAGGGGTGATTATTAATTTTCTAAGGTAAGAAAAACTCGATGAATCTGTAAAGAGATGTTAAGCGAATTTACGTAATAAAAGCTTTTCAAACAAGTGAATATAATTGGTCGGGGAGTAAGATTCCTCTAATTAATGGAAATGCCTAAATCGCTGCCTAAGACAGTAGTAAGGGGCTAAAGCCTTTGTTTCCAACTAAGGTGACCTAGACAAAGAATCTCCTCGAAGGAGGATGGGGTAAACCTTTAGTGCTACCATCAAAAGCCTCACTAAAGCACCGACCATGCCTTCAACACCGTCAACAAATTCATACTGTAGCGCCTTCTGGAGGGTGGACTGAGTAAGCCTTTAGTGCCATCATCAAATTCCTTACTAAAGCGCCACCTAGAGGGAGGACGGATAAGCCTTTGTCTTGTCCAAAGCACCGAACAAGCCTTTAGTGTCATCATCGATGGACTCACTGAAGCACCTCCTAGAGGAAGGTTGGGTAAGTCTTTAGTTCTGATCAAAGTAGCAAATCGAACATGCTGGATGACGGAACTAAATCATCATCTAAGACTTTCATAAGAGATCCAATCTAAGTAGTGATCATCACCTAAGATGGTGTCGAACAAGTCTATCAAAATTTGATCCAAGTAGTGCTCCAAATCAATCAGTCTTCTAAAGGAAGATCTATTAAAGATGCGAGCCAAGTAATGCTCCAAATTAATTAGTCTTTTAGAGGAAGATCTATTAAAATCCAAGCCATGTGGTGCTTCAAATCAAACAAACTTATAAAAGTAAAGTCCGTCAAATATGATTTATGCTTCCTAACAAATGCAATTTTTAGCCACCAGATATGGATTTCTAGTCTTCTTCTACTATTGCTAGAGATGAATTTCTAGTTTTCTATTATTGCCAGATTTTAATCTCTGGTCTTCCTCTATTATTGCCAGATATGGATTACTAGTCTTCTGTTATTGTTAGATTTGGATTTCTAATCTTCTTTTATTATTAATAGATACGAATTTCTGGTCTTTTATTATTGCCAGATTTGGATTTCTTGTCTTCTTCTATTATTCCCAGATACGGATTTTTGGTCTTTTATTATTGCCAGATTTGGATTTCATAGTCTTCTTCTATTATTGATAGATATGGATTTCTGGTCTTCTATTTTTGTCAGATTTGGATTTTTGGTCTTATTCTATTATTGCCAGATATGAATTCCTGGTCTTCTTCTATTATTGTCAGATACGAATTTTGGTTCTATTATTGTCTGATTTGGATTTTTGGTCTTCTTCTATTATTGCCAGATATGAATTTCTAGTTTTCTATTCTTGCTTGATTTGGATTTCTGGTATTCTTCTATTATTACCAGATATGAATTTCTGGTCTTCTATTATGCTTGATTTGGATTTATGGTCTCGTTATATTATTGCGAGATATGGATTTCTGGTCTTCTATTGTTACCAGATTTGATTTCTAATCTTCTTCCAATATTGCCAGATATGAATTTGTGATCTTCGATTATTATCGGATTTTGATTTTTTATCATCTTCTATTATTGACATATATGGATTTCCACTCTTTTATTATTGCCAGAGTTGGATTTCAGGTGATCTTCTATTATTGGCGGATAGGAATTTCTTGTCTTTTATCATTATGCAAGATTTGATTTTTGGTATTCTATTATCAGTTGTGGATTTTCGAACTTTTTTCTATCAAGTCGATTTTTGGTTTTCTGTTATTAATTATCAAACGAGTTTGTTGGTTTTTTATAAGAAAGAAAATTCTAATATAAAAGTTTCAGTTAGTAGAGTTTCCTATTTTCTTGAAGGAAAATGCTGATCTACACATCAAAAGCTCCGAGTACAAAGGCAAGATTATCAGACAATTTTATTGCAAAACCACATGCTTTACATTTGAGGTAACTTTAATTTCAATACAAGTTCATGTAGAACTGATATGTTAATTACAAAATTACAAGTACAAATGTTAGGCTGATAAAAGGATCTACTCAAAGCACATATTTGTTAAGATTCAAGGTTCCACTCAAGCATATCTAAGTCCTCGGCAATTTACGGATTGACGATGTGACGTATGGCCAGCCAGAAGTTATTTGATTTTCTTTTCCTTTCTCTGAACAATGTTTGCATCATCAACTGAATCAATTTGTATTTCTAAAGTGCGTTGGAAAGTCATGTTGACTCCTCGTAAAGCTTGAATCATATTCTTTAATTCTTCAATCTTTTGTCTAAAAGTATATTTTTCACGTGCAAGCCCTTAAATGTTGCTTTCATATTCATTGATATGTTGGGATACTTTTTCTTCTCATTTCCTGCTAAAATGTTGCATACTTTCAAACTTAACTTTTCTACTCTATTCAGGGAATTTTTGGCTAATAAGAAATCGATATCTGATTATTTACCTCGGAGTAGGGGTAGGAAGGCCAACTTTGCCTTCACTTGTGACAAGCTCTAACAACTGATTATAGACTTGGCTGTTCATTAGCTTCACTTCAAGATCGTTTATTTGTTGGTGCAATTTAGTTATTTCAGCGTCAAAGTCAATTGGAGTTTTAGATTCTCTCTATCAACTGTTGAACTGGTTCAACCTTTTCCATCATTTCTCCTTGCAAGCTAGAGGTTTGTTCTTTCAGACCTTTAAAAGTTACTCTCCGTTGAAAGTATTTTCCATGTCACTTTTATACTTTCGGATTATTTGGAAATATTAAAGCTAAATCGTCCTGGGAATATTTCTTCTTCTTAATGTCCATTAACAATTTACTCTGACTTCTACAACTCGAGAGAAGGCATCAAGAGGATCAAACATACACACTAATTTCAATTTCCTAGCAAGAAAAATAAAACAAGAGTAATTTTTTTAGGAACAAAATTTTCTATTGATAGTACGTAGAGTTTACAAGTAGCAGAAAGTCAAGATTACATCATAACTCTATTTCTAAACATTGAGATAACACTTAGAATTTTGAAACTGCAGTTTTAGCACTCACAAATAACCTCACTGATAAAGTGAGTGTAGAATCAAAAGAAGTTCTGATTCTTTCTGGGGTGTAAATGAGAGGGAATTGACGATAATCCCATTCCCCGATCGGAGAGCTATCACGACTATATTTTAGTTTAGCATGGTAAGATCGAATTTGCTAAGTAAATAGACCTTTTTATCACCCAAAAGGTCAAAACGGAGTTGGGAAAACGCATGTAAACTTCTTATAAATCCCCGTGGAAGCAACGTCTCGCCGGTTGTAATGTTTTAATGATCAAATATTCCTCCTTAAAATCCTTCTTTAACTTGACAAAACTACTCAAGAATTCCCTAGGAACCGGACTGCATGATAAATCTATAGTATGTACAATATGCTAAAATTATACCAAGGATAAAAAACTAAAACGATAAAATGGATAAGTTCACCAAGCTGCATATTGCAATTTTACAACCATCCGGGTTCATAAAAAATTGATTTCTTATAACAGAAATAAATCTCTCCCTATTACACTAAATTTCTCGGTAGGCAGAGAACGAGAAGGAGAAAGAATAAGAGAAATATTAGGGGGATTCCAGCACATCCCAAGATGAGGATTGATCTTGGGATTGGACCCATGTTCATTCAGGTGTCTACGATGGAAACGTCTAAGAAAACCTCCATAGCTGTCGCCTAAATATGAGAAGTCAACAAATTTACTCCTCGAGCAAGCTCTATAGAGAAACTCTTCCAATACACTCCTATCATCAATTAGCATTCATAAAATGCTATTAATTCAGCATTCTTTTCTAAGTGTTTTCACCGATGATGGCATGCTCTATTCATACGAGGAGCAACTTTTCTTTCTTTGAAAATTCTTAATTTCGATGCTCTCGACAAGCTTTTTATACTGTTCAAACAAAGCGTTGTACTCCTTTAGTTGTTTATCCAATTCTCCATATGAACGATTTATATCCATCTGCTACTTTTCGAGCATAACATCATAATGGTATTTTAGTTTTCTCCTTAACTAAAACAATTAATGTATTAACTAAAAGTTACTCGATGGCTTAAGGCATTTGAATAAAGAGATCCATACCTGGGAAAGCGGAACTAAAGAGGATGAAAAATTTTCTCTGTCATTTGATTTTGGCCTTAGGAAACACTGTCCATTTTAGGAAAAAATTTCCTTGGAGTATCAAGGATTTCAGTAGCCTCCATGCCTTGAGAAGCTTGGTCTAGGTTAACATCTCTTAATTCATCCTTGTCGTCCGATGGCCCAAAGAGGCCTTTTCTGTCACCTCCACCATTGTCATCATTGTTATCATTATTTTCACTATCATCCCCATCCTTATTCTCAACATCATCCTTCTCTTCATCATCTGACTTTGTCTCATCATAAGTTGGTGGATCATTGAAAGTCAATAGCTCTACAACATCAACTTCCTCTTCTTTCCCAAATGCTTGAGATTCATGAGACATTGCTTCAAACTTGCCCATAAACCTTTTGTTCCATGATAGAGGGAGATAAGGGAAGTCAAAATCCAAGCATTTGTGGGCATTATCAATGTATGCAATAAAAAGCGTTTTCTCATGGGAGATCTCGATAATAGTACCAAGGGCTTGTCGAGAAAATGGACCACCTTCTATTTCGCATCCTTAATCACGCGGTTAACTTGTCTAAGAGAATTTTCTTCCTTTTTAGATTTTTCTTGAGGGATGCATTCTTTGCTACAAGCTTGGGCTCCTTCATTTCATCCTCCTTAAGTCCTAATTATAAAGCTTTCCCCTTATCGTCGGAAATCTGTTTGTCATTCTTTTGTTTAAGGAGTAAATCTTTCATTTCCTTTAGAGAAGTAGTCGGCTTTTATTTTCCTTCATGGCTTCATCTCTTGCTATGGTTAAATCAGTAATATTTTTATTGAGCAAGTAGTTTTGTTACTTAAGCCTTGATGTCTTGCTAGACGATCCTGAGGCTTCCTCTTGAAATGAAAATAATTGTCTAGTGACCTAGAACAAGTAACAAAAATTGAGTTAAGATGTTATACATGAAATATTAAAAGTATAAAATAATTAAACAAGAGGGGTACATACCAATAAGTGTTTCTTAAGAAAGGCAAATTGATGGTCGTGAGATTAGGAGGAAGGTTGTAATGACTTTAGATCAGCAAAAGAAGAGGATTGAATAATCAACTAGTGAAGATCGTCAAACATACTAATAGGAGTTGACAATTTAGACTTGTAAGGAAGTAGATCTTTTAGTGCAAAAGAAATCCAAGATCCTCATAAATATGGTTCAGAGCTTCAAGAGAATTCAGGAATGTGATATAGAGAAGTGGTCCTCAAGAATGCTCTGCTTCAGCCATCTGTTGGATTTCATTTTCGTCATCATTAAGATTTGGGCCATAAGATTTGAATGTATGCCAAACAATTATTCCTTATAAATAATAGTAGAGCGCCGCACGTCCCCATTCTTAGGTTTCTTACTGGGGCAGGTGCAACAGCAGAACTATCACTCGGTTTCCTTTTGGTAAGAGTGAATGAGTTAGAGATAGCATCCTTAAGAGATTGAGGTTCAGGAGACTGAACCGGGAAAGAAGTGTCATTTTTATTTGAATTATCTCTAGGAGCATCAATTAAGGTTTCCTTCTCTATGGGAGCAACTATCAAAGTTAATGAGCCTGAACCAACAGAGTAAGCTTATGATATGGTATTACAACATATTTCGAATGAATGTAATGGTACCTTACTAGGTATTCTGGCTGAATGGGGGGAGTTGGTTGTAAAAGATTTGGGCTTGCCCACTACCAATGATCTTTTGCCTCGAGCATTGTACTTTACCACCGGGGGCTCTCCCAGGACTCTTTGGCAGTCCAAAATGATAGAATATTGAAGAAGGTTTATCGGGGTTAAGAGTCTGAGTATGTTCTCCATTTTTCCTACGGCGAGTTAGCGGCATCAATAGTTTTTGACCCTCAGTGTTTACTTCTTGGAGGTAGGATATGAAAGAGACATCTATAGTAAAGAATAAGAAACCAACATGAATAAGTAGGAAAAGTAAACTTACCAATAGTAGAAAATATTCCTCTGATATTAAAGAAGCATTTGACATAGAAATATTGAGTTACCCATCCTGTCATTTTGCTAACGGTTTCAGAAATCAAGCTTTTTGGATGAGGATGAATTCGATACAATTGATGGCCCGACTGTTCACTAAGCTTAGCAAAATTAGCCATGCATTGCAGAATTTAGCACTAAAAGACGAGAGTCCCGCCTCCCAAGCTAAGACCTCTAAGCAAGTCAGGTACGTATATATATTAGGTAAGAACTAGATTAGTGCAATCTTCAAACGCTCCTGTTATCTTAAGAGGAAGCCTAGAAAAAGGGAGATAGCCCATGTGCCAGATGCGTATGAGAGTGAAAGCAAAGTACCCTTCTGGTGGGCTACAAAGTTTGTCAGTGGGGCCAGTAGGAATGGCTTCAACCTTAGTGCTTTCAAACTGTTCAAGAATAGAGTCCACCTCGGCCTGCATGATGATGTATGATGCATTTGAAATAATATCTCATTTCTTTCCATCTGAAGGTGAAGGCCTAGGTCCTTTGCTAGCTTTCTTGGTAGATATCTTGCTAGATTGTCGACCTTCCATTTTCCTACCGGGTGAAATTATTCTAAACTTAAGAAATTAGCATGCTTTATACTATATACATAAAATTTAGTACATATGAAGTCTAAAATTATTGCTTAAGTAATCTATTTGCTTCCAAAGCAGAAAGGTATATGTTAAACATATGACAACAACTCTTAGATGGTAAATGAGAAGCTTATTTGTAACGAATCCACCACTGTACCCATATTACTAAAGAACATTACAAGTAATATCCTTTATTAACATGGAGAATACGACAAGTTAAGGGAAATCGAAAGTGAATATATTTTTATACTAACACCGACACATCGTTATTACCTTTTTAAGGATCCGAACCGAATTTTTTTAGGCGTGCAACATTAATACAAAGTAATAAACATGCCAATTAATATTTATAATAATATATAATATAAATGAATCAGAATTAGAATCGCACATCACAGTGGAATAATTTACATCATACACTTAATAGAATGTGAGTCTACAAAATATAAGTACTAGACCCACATAACATATACATTACATCCAAAAGTACCGTATCAGGTACAAAATGACTACTAGATAATATACATGACATAACTCATAAATTTCAATATACACAAGTGTGAAGTAAAGTAAAACGATCAAAATAGTCTACTTCGATGTTAGCACAAAATCCAAAGGTCAACGAGTCCCTGTACCTATAGTGTCTCGATCCGAGTATTTTTTAAAATAAATAAGTCAGAATATAACTAATAAAGAGATGAGATAATGATATCAAATTTTATGACTAACAACAATAATAAGCCATACTTAGTAATATGCCTAAATCTGAAATCATAAAAAGGCATGTCAAATCAAAATCACCATTTCTAAAATCCATATCAAGCCTCAAATGGACTATTATAAAAAATATGGTGATAAGAATTCAAAATTTTACAAAGCCTAAAGATACGAAATATCTATCCCAAAATATATAAAGAAATAATCATCACCGATGAAATAATAATAGTAGTCAACTATATATCAGTTTAAAATAATGCGAAATAAGGCCTAATGTAAATAAATAAACTCAACAACATAACGCAATAGTCTAATGAAATAAATAGACTACCAGTTTTATTCCTTGATTCCTAAAAGGTAGCCATGTTATGACAAAACTATGTGAATTTACCTAATACGTGTCCAACTATACACAAAATAAAATGATAGGCCTGCATATAATACCTGTCCAAGAAACGAAAGGGCAACTTGTCATGCCATAACAAACCAAACCAAAAGAAATTGGTCTGCCTACCTAAATCCAAAAAGGTAACGACTCTTAGGTCGATGAAAAATAAGTCATAGTCTCTCGGGGAACTAACGTTCTAAAAACCGAACACCTTATGTAACGACCCACCATTTTGGATGGTTTAAATCGAAAATAAACCGCACATGTCTAATTCAAACCATTCAAAAAGAAGGATTGTTAATGGGGTAAATAAGAAAATAAAAGAAAAAAGGAAAGAAAGAAACAAAACACAGAATCTCGCAGCGGAATGACAAAATATAATAATTAAATAAACATTTCATTAAGCTGTTTTACAAATAACATTTGATTACACTTTTACAAATCAAATCAGAGTTATACATACATCATAAATAAACAAATAATGCAGTGGACATAGAATGTAATGGAATAATAAATAGCAATGATATACTCAATCTTCATCTTCGTCCATTAGAAAATAGTCTTCAACACTGAAAAACTCAAGCTGACCCGAGCATAATGAAAAACAATACACTCGAGTCAGAACTAAAAATTCCTATATATGTCGAATCAATCTCAAATAAAATATGAGTGCAATGGCTTCAGAGATGTTACATGATTTTTCATCTCCTATCAAGTGTACAACGTGAGTGCAATAACATACGAGATTTCAAATAATTCAAAATACCAATTTTAACCACTTTATTTAAAATAAAACCGAAGTTTAAACTAAAACTTAAACTTCATAAATAATTCAGTTTCAATAAATATTCCAAATTCAAGAAATTGTATGGGTATATATCATTTCAACCCATAATTTAAATGTCTTAATTATCCAATTCTAAAATGATTCCGAGGACCACTTAAATGATGTCAATAATTACAAGGTGATAACAGGGACATATAAAAATAAATAAACAGCCATACATCAAACATATCAATCAATAAGCATCCGTTTCAAATAACATCCAAATCAACTAATATATTTCAACATATAATAGTTATCAATATCGGGATTTAACTATCAATTAAATTCCAATATAAAATTAGATGTCAATTCAGATTCAATATCAATTCAAATGTCAATTTAAATCAACAAATAGCAATAAAAAAAATATCACATCATATTGTTCGTAATTTTGGTATGAACCCAAGGAAAAAACCATGCATTAATCGGAGTTCATATGCAGAAGATATTCAAGTTATAAGAATATTATGGAAATGGAATAGAAAACCATGTACACACATTTTAGTAATAAAGTAAAACAAGTTAGTTACTCACATCAAGAATTTTGAAGCCTGCCCATGTTTCTAAATTATGGAGAATCAACGAAAAAAATGACACAATAGCTCACACATGGAGAAAGGAGTCTTTAGAAAATGGATTTGTAAACAAATGGAAAAGATTGGCTTCATGAAAACAAGTTGCTCAAATTTGTTTACTTTTTTTACTTTTTTTTAGAAGAGAAAGAAAATTTTAGGCAGAAGAAATAATGGAAGTACGTTTTGGAAATGGAAAGTTAAAGGAAGATATTTATGAAATATGAAACAAATAAGGGTAAAGCACGTTTGGAAATTGGAATATGAAAGGAAAGGATACAAGAAGATGTAAATTTGCAAAATAAAAAAAGCCTAACATGCAGGTAATTAAACAAAGATGAAAGGTAAACGTTGGAATTTGATAAGACATGTATACATGGCATGCTAATCTTTTGGTATAAAATTTTTCAAAACATGTGCTACTTCAATTTATTTCATCAACACACATGAAACATTTCAAGGCAAGGCTCGCATGTAAATAAATAAAACTTATTGGAAAACCAAAAGAGGCATGTATTTAATAAAAGAAAGTAATAATAAAACAAAATAAATGAAAGCGACGATTTAAATTTGTGAATGTAGACCGTATATAGAAATCATAAATCTATTATACCAAACAAAAACAGTTCATTTTAACATATTTTATTAACCCTTATACGCTCAAATTTGCATAAATATATGTATTTTTATTTAGTACATAGTAAATAAAATTTAACACTGCAATTAACATAATAAGGACCGCCACCCCACACATTAAAAGATGAATTGAGACTCCAAAGTCAAATTTGAAACGGAATAAATTCATATATAAATATGCTAACTATTCTAAATCAAAAATTTAACCAAATATTCAAGTTGTTTTCTTTCCATTTTATTATTGTTATTTTTTATAAATAAAATTCAAATCAAGTTTGAATATTTAAATTAATCAAATATTCCAACTAGAAACATACAACAAAATTCAGTTCTTTGTTTTAATGAAATTAAATTTGCATTCACAAATGAAATATTCACTTTATTTGATAAAAAATATTATTTTCAAGAAACCTGTCCTTCTCCTTTATTTTTATTAAAACATATTTCTAAGTTGCACATATCATTAATTAATTACCATTTACTTCTATTTCTTGTTAATGGCTAGATATAATTACTATTAATTGCAACAATTAAATCTCAAAACAAACCCTAATACAGGAAGGATAATTAATCCAATTGTTTCCTTTGAAATCAAATTTTCCATGTTAAACCCAATATCTATATACTAAATTAATTCCAACATGTAATTACAACTGTACTAAAACTCGTTCCTTATATATTTAAATTCCAAACAAATCCTTTTATTTTTATTTGCATTCTTATTATCAAATCGGCTATTCTCTTATGAAATCGATTAACATAAGTTTTTATTTTATTACACTCATCACTCAAAAGTTAACGTTTCTTCTTATACCAATTGTAATATTTCAATTACATTAATTCTCCATTAATTACCAAATAAATTTCTAATGGATTTAATAATAAGATAGTAAATAAAACAATGGTCATACATTAATAATCCCTATCTATTAACTTATTGTTTACAAACAAAGGTTAATAAATTTATGTACAAAATAATTGATTTCATACTCCATATTAAAACTAATTGCAATTAATAACATATGATTACATCAATTTATAAATCATTTATCCTATTCCTTATTAATTTTTATTATTTAAATTGATTGAAAATACGTTAACATAGTATAGTAGTCGATTACATTCAATCAATATTAGCAAATTGTATGTTAATACGTGTTACCATCTTTTATCTCATTAAAATTAGTTATTTTAAGATTTATCTTAAGGTCAAAATTTCTAATCAAATAAGATTCAATTTCATAAATCATAAATTTTAATTTCTGACAATTTTTAAGTCCAAAACCTTATTAAATTTAATATTTTTAATTATTAAAAATACGAGTTGTTATAGTTTCCCCCACTCTAAACTTTTCGTCCTCGAAAAGGAATAAGAAGGAATCAAGGAATTTGAAATATTTTATTCAAAATAATCAATTTATAAACAATTTAACTTACATATTTAAGTTTAATATAAATTTGAAAATAACTCAACTTCCACGAAAAATTTCGACAGCATCTCCTTTGCACCGTTAGGTCCGAAAAAATAATAATATGAATAATAAACATATATATCATATCTCAAAAATAAATATACGAAACCATGGGATAACAATAACATATCGGTATAAAACTGTAATCCGAAAAGGTACCTATTTGTTGGGAAAACAACTTTATTTATGTAACCAAAAGCCGTAACTATTGTTTCCATAAACCTTTATTTCACTAATATAATCCAAAATAGTGAGAATTATGTATTAGAGAGATATTTAAGTTGTTTCAATTTGAAAAAAAGAAAATCAATATAAAACATAATCAAACAAACAATACAACCATTTATGCAACCAAAGAATCAATTATACATCTATAGCAACCAAAACCAATGGTTTGTTTAATTCAGGAACTTTTAATCATGCAAGGTGACAAATAAACTATCTACCGTACCCTATGCTCAACAGCCTTAGATAATTACTTAATAGATTAGTCATAAAACCTCAACAACTAGAGGTATTCTTTCCCAAACTTCCCATCATCCAAACAACAAGAATTTTAAATTTATTTAAGTTTATTTGATTTGTTTTTTTCATCATTTACCTTTCATTCATTTATTTATATAAAGATCAACCACTTACATAATTTGGTTTCCATTAATGATTTAAGTCATTAATGGATCATTTCAAAAAAAAATATTACTTAAGTTTCTACTGCTTTACTTAAGTTTATAACTTAATTCAGTTATTGAATAAAAATTTAAGTTTTTGGTATTCGCCCTTAAAGAGAAAAGAAATATTTCAATATATCTAAAAATTCAATTAAAACATTTAACCTCATTTACTTAATAAAAATATAAGATATATTTAAAGCATCCTCATAGCATTATGCAAAGATTTTCAAAAGTCTAAATTAATGTCAGAAATTTATATCAAAACATTATAATAAGCCTTAAAATAAAGTTCCTTAAATCCGATAATTTATTAGACTCATTATTTTTAAAATAAATATAAACTCAAGATTATTAAACTGAAACTAATAGTATACTCAAATCTTACATTAAATTTCTAAATCAAAGTATAAAATTTCATATCTTCATAATTAGTTTTATACACTTGTTTTAAAATGAATATTCAAATCATGGAAAAAAAATTATTATCGTTTAATACAAAAATTCAAACAGTAAATTAACCAATAAATTTACTATTAGTACTTCGAAATCAAGTAAATATTCCAAACTATACCTCCTAAAATAGAGATTCAAATTTATTTCTCAAGTATATTACTTTAAATAAACTTCACAAATCAATTATTTTCCATTTACATAATATCTTTAAATTATACATTCAAAGAAACTTATATAAATTTTTCTTGAAATATTCATCTTTAATACTTTAATACTTTTTAAAAATTCATTTGTAAAATTTCTTGTTTCATTTATAAATACCATTTAAATATTTTAAATAATATCTTTATAAATATATGTAAACTATTTGAAAATTATTATATACATCATTAATTATATTTACAAAGAAGCTATTGAAAACCTTAAATCCATTATTTATAAAATTATTTGTTTTATTTCAGGATACTTTTCAAACATTATTAATAAATCAACAGTCATTTACTTTAAATATGTTTTATTGAATTAATAATTTCTCACGATATTTACAATACTAATAAACCATGTTGTACATAAATAGACAATATTTTAGACATTTTAAAGTATGTAGAAAAGAAAAAAATGACCAAAATATCTTTTATATAATACTTTATCAAAATACTTTTATAACTTGATGTCTTAATAGGTTTATCCTCGTTCTTGTAGACTCTAGTCGTACGTTGATCAGGCGTAAGACTAGAAATCTTTAAGTACTTAGTAGACCTATTTCAACACAAAGTGAAAAATACTTAAAAACAGGTATGAGAAGTACCGCTCAAAATCTAATGTCAAACGATGATGTTATGACAGCATTGGCCTGCTGCTGATCCAGTTTTATGCAATGTACACAAAACTTTCCAAAAGATCCTTCCACCTTTCGGATTCTAGAAAAATATCGTAGCTATTTTGTAAATAAGGAACCATCGACCCCTACTACAAGGGTAACTATTGATTCAATGATTTATGCAACGGATGCACATCCTTCACGGAAGATCCATATATAATAGATCCCAGGATCGAAAGCGCCTCCATCTGGTAAACTAAAGAACCATCTACCCTAAGAAAAAAAATCGAGGAACTCATGAGTTTAAGTTAGGACAACCATATCGATTCGAATCCATTTCCGAGTTCACCCAATTATATTAGGGTTTATCGGTTGAATCCATTCCTGGATTCCCCAAGTCCATCTGGGTCGAAGCATATCATACTATACTTCTTCGCGGAGGGTACTTCCTCATACCTCTGACTTCAAAATATAACATACCATATATAGTACCCTTTTAAAATTATAGCTTCAAATATCACACTTAGATAAATTGCATTATATATAAGATTTCATTTTCAGATAAAGTACTTTCCAAAATCAATAATCTCGAATATTTCAATAATCATTCTTATATAAATTCCATTATATATAAGATTTATCTCTTCAGATCGATACCTTCCAAAATCAACAGTTTCCAAAATCACCTTGTACGTATATAAAGTCCGTCATATACAAGAATCCAAATTTTTCCAAAATCAATTTTGTTGTATGAAAAGCTATATGGGATTGAACATCTTTGCTTTATAAAAGGTTTTGAGTTTTGAATAATTTCATATATAAAATCTTTTTATGGAATATTTTATATATAAAATAGTTTTGTAAAATAGTTTGTAAATAAAATAGTTTGTAAAATAGTTTGTAAATAAAATAGTTTGTAAAATAGTTTTGTAAGAAAAATAGTTTATAAATAGAATAGTTTGTAAAATAGTTTTGTTAATAAAATAGAATAAGATAGTTTGTATAAGAAAAATAAAAGAAAATTGTTTTGTAAAATGGTTTTAAATTAATAGTAGTTTTGCATATAAGAAAAATTCTAATTTAAATTACAAAGATATCTAACCCAACTACTTTCAATTTCAGTGTAAAAGCATATCAATAATATCAGAACGTAAGATATACGTATGTCATCATTTCGCAAAATCACATTCGATCGCTCACTCGATTACACAAGTTCGCTTTCGAACTAGTATTTTTCATTTGACATTCCTAATCCAGACTTCGATAAGGTTTCTTGACTAGAAACCATCGTTTTCTTTACATAGTCATATACCATGATAGAGAATTCTAGATTCGAATCAAAAATCCATATCAAATATTCGCCATCAAGAATCGAATGAAAAATCCTAACATGAAGTGGTGTAATTCATATAGAACTTATGTACTCAAATCCAGATTAAATTAATTTTGTCAATAAAACAATATACATAATACTTACATAATTATTCCAATTTGTTTCATCACAATTACATTTTAATCAAATTCATTATTAATCTCATTGATTAACACAAAAATCACTTCATTCTTTAATATTTGTTTCACAAAATTTCTCCATTTAATATAAAGCATTAACATATTCATTCTCACAACATTGCTTATATTTCTCTTCATTTTAAATTACATTCATTTTCACATGTAATATTTCTCATTTAATACCATATTTTTTTGAGAATCATTTCATAAGAAATTTCTTTCAGTTTATAACCAATTTGTAAAGGCTTTATTCCTTTTATAAGAAATTATTCAAGTTTAAAGTTATCACAACTTTATTTATAACCGTTTATTGCAACATTCATTTATTTCATAATAATTTACAAGTCATGGCTTTATTTATAATCATTTCACTTTTAATTTATATTCGCTTATCCCATTTAGTTTCACCTTTACCTTTCAATTTATTTACGACACATTTCATAAATGTTAATTTAGTTTATAAACATACTTTTTCCAATTTAATCTGATTTACAACATTTCCTTAATCACAATTTCAATTTAAACATCCCAAGGCTTAAAGTTCACACCTGTATATTATTATATTACATGCCAAGAATGTATTCCACAATTCTGTCATTAACTAGACATAGATATAACAAATTAAACCTTGTTTCACTTACTTTCAAATTAAGGTTATCAAATTCAACTGCATAATTCAACATAATTTCTATGTTTCGACTCATATATTAATTCAGAAGGTTTCGATTGTCCAACAATTTCCAAATATTCCATTTTTTCTTGAAACTACCAATCAACAAACAACAAAATTCACAACAACATTTCAATTTCATATCGAATAACCTAATTATCCACTTCATCCTCTTTAATTCGCCATTATTAAACTAATGTTTAGTCCACATATTCAATCAACAATAATAGCCAATGTTTATAATTTGACTAAATACAACAAGCCAACAATAAATGATACCAATTAGATATTACCATTTCATAAAACAAACACATTACAAATAACTATATTAGTTATAAAAAAATTCTTTTATATATAACATATAACCTTAGGAAAATTATTTCATTTCAAAACTTGTATAAAACATTTTCATAACACTAACAAGTATGCGCTCTAGTATATATATACACTAAGACAAACTCATTCTAAGATATTACTACCCCATCTCAAATAAGCTAACCCTAATAGGCTAAGGTATGTCTAAACCAAAGCTCAAACGCCAACTGTAACGACCCACCTTTTTGGATGGTTTAAATTGACAATAAACCACACATGTATAATTCAAACCATTCAAAAAAGACGATTGTTAATGGGGTAAATAAGAAAATAAAGGAAAAGAAGGAAAGAAAAAACAAAATACAGAATCACGCAGCGGAATGAAAAAATATAATAATCAAATAAACAAGTCATGAAGCTGTTTTACAAATAACGTTAGATTACACTTTTACAAATTCAAATCAGAGTTATACATACATCATAAATAAACAAATAATGCAGCGGAACACAGAATGTAGTGGAATAATAAATAGCAATAATATACTGAATCTTCATCATCGTCCACCAAAAAATAGTCTTCAACACTGAAAAACTCAGGCTGACCCGAGCATAATGAAAAACAATACACTCGAGTCAGAACTAAAAATTCCTATGTAAGTCAAATCAATCTCAAATAAAAATATAAGTGCAATGGCTTCAGAGATGTTACATGATTTTTCATCTCCTATCAAGTGTACAACGTGAGTACAATAACTTAAGAGATTTCAAATAATTCAAAATACCAATTTTAACCACTTTAGTTAAAGCAAAACCGAAGTTTAAATTAAAAACTTAAACCTTTAAATAAATAAGTTTCAATAAATAATCCAAATTTAAGAGATTGTATGTGCATATATCATTTCAACCCATAATTTAAATGTCTTAATTATCCAATTCTAAAATGATTTAGAGGACCACTTAAATGATGTCAATAATATACAAGGTGACAACAGGGACATATTAAAACATATAAACAAACATACATCCAATATATCAATCAATAAGCATTTATTTCAAACAACATCCAAATCAACCAATATATTTCAACATAGAATAGTTATCAATATCGAGATTTAAATATCAATTAAATTCCAATATAAAATTAGATGTCAATACGGATTCAATATCAATTCAAATGTCAACTTAAATCAACAAACAGTAACAAAAAAATTATATATCACATCATATATTTTATTTAACTTGCAACGAAATTTTTAGTATTGCATGCGTGGGTTTAATCACCCACCTTTGATTTATAGCCAATTGAAAATCCAATAAAAGCCCAAAATTTCAACGGTCTCCAAATTCAACCATACTAGTTTCATGTTATCCGAAATTTTGATACGAACCCAAAGGAAGAAACCGCACATAATCGGAGTTCATATGCAGAAGATGTTCAAGTTATAAGAATATTATGGAAATGAAATAGAAAACCATGTACACACATTTTAATAATAAAAAAAAACTTAGTTACTCACATTAAGAATTTTGAAGCCGGCTCATGTTTCTAAATTCTGGAGAATCAACGAAAAAAATGACACGATGTCTCACACATGGAGGAAGGAGGATCTAGAAAATGGATTTGTAAAAAAATGGAAAAGATTGGATTATGAAAATAAGTTGCTCAAATTTGTTTGTTTTTTTTTTCTTTTTTTAGAAGAGAAAGAAAACTTTAGGCAGAAGAAGCAATGGAAGCACGTTTGGAAAATAGAAAGTTAGAGGAAGAAATTTATGAAATAGGAAACAAATAAGGGTAAAGCACGTTTGGAAATTGGAATACGAAAGGAAAGGATGCAAGAAGGTGTAAATTTGCAAAATAATAAAGAGCCTAACATGCAGGTAACTAACAAAAGATGAAAGACACACGTTGGAATTTGATAAGACATGTTTACATGGCACGCAAATCTTTTGGTATAAAATTCAAAACATGTACTACTTCAATTCATTTCATCAACAAACACGAAACATTTCAAGGCAAGGCTCGCGTGTAAATAAATAAACATATTGAAAAACTAAAAGAGGCATGTATTTAATAAAAGAAAGAAATAATGATAAAATAAAATAAATGAAAGCGACGATTTAAATTTGAGAACGTAGACCATACATAGAAATCACAAACCTAATATACAAAACAAAAACAGTTCATTTTAACATATTTTATTAACCTTTATGCGCTCAAATTTGCACACATATATGTATTTTTATTTAGTACACAGTAAATAAAATTAAACACTGCAATTAACAAAACGAGGACTGCCGCCCCATACATTAAAAGATGAACTGAGACTCCAAAGTCAAATTTGAAACGGAATAAATTTCCTATGTGAATATGCTAACTATTCTAAATCAAAAATTTAACCAAACCTTCAAGTTGTTTTCTTACCATTTTATTATTGTTATTTTTTTATAAATTAAATTCAAATCAAGTCTGAATATTTAAATAAATCAAATATTCCAATTAGAAACATGTAACACAATTAATTTCTTTGTTTTAATGAAATTAAATTTACATTCACAAATGAAATATTCACTTTATTTGATAAAAATATTATTTTCAAGAAACCAATCCTTTTCTTTTATTTTCATTAAAACATATTTCTTTTTATTACACACTGATTTACAATTAACACCTCCCCCTTTAAAACCAATTTATATTTAAAGATTATCCCATTAAAAAGTCACAGAAATAATACTTCGTACAACCACATCGTTTCTTTATCAATTGATTTCCTATTATCATTATATTTGTAACAAATTTTAGTACTCACAATTTGAACGTGATATTTATCATTGAAATTCTCATTATATTTTTAACAAAAAACGATACACATATCATTAATTAATTACCATTTACTTCTATTCTTATTAATGGCCAGATATAATTACTATTAATTACAATAATTAAATCACAAAACATACTCTAATACATGGAAGATAATTGATCCAATTTTTTCCTTTGAAATCCAATTTTTCATGTTAAACCTAATATCTATAAACTAAATTAATTCCAATGTGTAATTACAATTGTAATAAAACTCGTTCATTCTATATTTAAATTCCAACAAATCCTTTTATTTTGATTTACATTCTTATTATCAAATCAACTACTCCCTTATGAAATTGATCAATAAGTTTTTATTTTATTACACTCATCACTCAACAGTTAACGTTTCTTCTTATATCAATTGTAATATTTCAACTACATTAATTCTCCATTAATTACCAAATAAATTTCTAACGGATTTAATAATAAGATAATAAACAAAAAAAGGGTTATACATTAATAATCCCTATCTATTAACTTATTGCTTACAAACAAAGGTTAATAAATTTACGTAAAAAATAATTAATTTCATAATCCATATTAAAACCAATTGCAATTAATAACATACGATTACATCAATTTTAAATTGTTTATTCTATTCCTTATTAACTTTATTATTTAAATTAATTGAAATTACGTTAACATAGTATAGTAGTCGATTACATTCAATCAATATTAGCAAATTATATGTTAATACGTGTTACCATCTTTTATCTCATTAAAATTAGTTGTTTCAAGATTTATCTTAAAGTCAAAATTTCTAATCTAATAAGATTCAATTTAATAATCATAAATTTTAATTTCTTTCCAAAACCTTATTAAATTTAATATTTTTAATTATCAAAAATACAGGCTGTTACACCTTAAGATAATACAATTCTAAGTGTAGATCACTTTCATTCAAGTAATCAAAAGAATTTAACAAGCTATTCCATACTAAATAGAAAATTCAAGTATTTACTGAAAGCTAGTAAATTCCACTCAAACTCTATTTAACAAATTGTAATAATAATCGAAAAAATTGTAGGAAATGTTCTATACCAATCCAACAATTCAATCATTTATTAGAATTCCTTTTCATAGAAAATCACAAATTTATTATAAATAATTGTAGTTTATTTACTCATAGTTAAAGAGGAAAAGGACAAAAAAAAATTTATTGAAAGTTGAAACTTTACTAAAATTTTAAATCGAACCAGTGTTTTCTTTTTGAAATAATAACTTATACATGCACAATTACTTTCCAAAAATATTTAGAAACCTAAAAACCTTATTATATATATTTTTTTCATTCAAAATAAAGTTATATATATTTAGAAATAGATATAATTTCTTTAAGGTAAACATCAAAGGAATTTCAACTTACAATGGCTCTAAATTCATTTTAAAAAATATATTTATACACACACACATTTATGTAGATATATTTCTTAAAATAAATCTTCAAAAGATCCAAATATTACAACGAGACTCTATATGAGAAGAGCAAGAGGGAGGTGCATCAATTGAATAGAGAACTTGAAAAGGTAATCGAGAAGCACAACAATTATTTGATAAGTATAGGCGTCTTTCTGTTTACGCCACATGGTTGAGGAATTTCAAAGAAAAATGAATAGCCCTATTATCAAAGAAGTCTTGCCTTCAATAGTAGAGAATCATAGGAGGAAATGCAGCGCTAATTAATCTCTTCTGGATGCTCATTGCAGATATGGATACTTTACTAAATATTCTTACTGATCTTTCATTTTTAGGACTAAGAGGTCGCGTTTTGCTTAGGCATTTGCATAGCAGACATTTGGATGAGCATGGAATCGATCCCCATCTCGAAGAATGTTGGAATCTTCTTAGGGTCGCAATCGTTCCACTTTCCCTAGAAACTCTTCCTCCCAAGAAAATTAAATTTAAACTGGAGAGGTCCATTTTCAAAATTTACAAAGATGAATATTTTCTGATCCCAAGTAATTTCGTCTTTAATATATAGTTTATATATTTTAAGGATTTCGATGTTTTTATTTCTTTGCAATAGTTTATCTTTTGTAAACCATACAGGTTAAGGAATCATTGGTTAGTCTTGTTTTCATGGAACTCTTAAGTAAATTTACCAAACTAAAGAGGGATTTTGTAGAGAAATCGTTAATTCTTAAAACCTAGCGGCTAATGAAATATTGTTTCCTTAGAGATCTTCAGGAAGTTTACATACGGTTTTCTCACTTTCGCTTTGATTTCTAGGGTGACAAAAAGGGCACATTGCTTAAAGAGATGCGAACTAATTACGCAAAATCATTATATGGTGAAGCCAGTCCTGTGGCCGAGAAACGGGACTACCATCAATTCCCACCACTCCATGATTTAATATTCCTTTTTATGCTAACCATCCCATGTCTATAGGTTTACTCAAAAAGGCCTAAACTATTATCTTTGAAATTTGAGAATGTATATAAAACTTGTATCGTTAATGTAGTTTGAATTTTCTTGTGCTTGTAAACGTTCTTGTTGTTAATAAAGAATGTACTTATGTGCTGATTAACTTATTTTCATTCAAAAAACAATCAATGCTTACACTTAGCAGCCCAAATCTCATTTCTCAATTGGATAATATTATTGATAGAATAAGTTCAAGCATCAAGGAGTAGCGCTTTTCTGAAGATGCTTCAACTTTGTTGCTTCCAGATAACCCGGATGGCATAGAAATGGCACAAAAAGTATTATCAATTGAAATCTACAATAAGTAATATGAAAGAGATGATTTCCAACTTAGTGGAAAAAATTAAGGAGAAAGATAGAGAAATCCTTTAGCTGAAAGGGGACATGAGTGCGGATGGTCTGTTTGAAGTTTCAGTTCAAAGAATTGATGTTGATGCGAAAATTGCCCAGCTACATCAAAGGGTAATGTATCTTATATTAGACTTCTTGAAAAGCCAATTATTTTGTCAATCCTTAGAACTCATTACGAGCGAGGGGAATCTAGACTCTCTACTCCTACTCCTTTGATTGGCAAAGAACAGTTTTTTGCTTTATCGAACCCATCTTCGACTTTAGATAATGAAAAAATTGCCAAATGGTTGGAGAGTTAGATACGAATGCGTTCAATTCTTAAATAAGCAATGGTATGACAAAGTTTCTCAATATCTTAATAATTACAAGGGTCGGATGAGCATGAAAATTATGCTTTTGAATAGGGGATCAAGAAATTAATGAGAGAATTTTAAAATTTGAAGGGAGCAAATAAGGCTCTCAATCATGCATATGAAATTCAAGTTGATTCGATTGACGATGCAGATAATATTCAAAAAAAAAGCTTAAGAAACTTTTTTTGGCAAGGCAGCTTAAGAAACTTTTAGATGTGGTGGTTTGTTAAATTATTGAACCTTCTTCGGTCGTTGGAACTTTGAAAGAGGAGGTGAAGAAAACTGACGCATAATGATGAACCGCTTATGAGTTTTTGGGTGGATTTCTCTTTTGACTACCCCTTCTTGATATTTGTAAGTCTCGTATACAATATGTAAAATAAAAAGATTTGTATCTAAATGATTGTTACCTTGAATGAACCTTTGTATTCATCCTTTTGAATTCGTTGAATTGTCTAAAACAACAACTTCTTTTCCAGAGCTTGGATTTGATTTCAATATGATACGTAGCCTTTGATTGAGCATTGGTTGGTCTTCTTAATATAAACCATGTCACTAAAATCTAAAATTTGTTTTGATAAAAAGATTAGCACCTTATTAATCGAAAGTTTGGCAGAACCCTTCCTTTATTTAATACGAAATTAGAAACCATCTGATAACAACGATTCTCGTTATTATAAAATTTGAATTCCATTTTAGAAGAACTAAATTTAGCACTTTGAGGAGTAAAGCATTTAATAACTTTTCCTTTTGGCTTCATCACCTACAAATTTGGAGCTTGATGTTTGAAGCAATATTCTCGAAGAGTAGATAATTAGAAATCTATATGGTAATTATAATTTCTTCCGTATTAAAGAATAGAGCCTTCAGCTAATAATTTCATTTGAATAGAAAACTAAAAATCTATCCGATAATAAGTTAAATAGGAGACCAAAAAATCATCTGGTAATGAGTTTGAAATAGAAGACCAGAAAACCATCTAGTAATATTATTTGAATAGAAGACCAGAAATCAATCTTGTAATAACACCATAATTTAATCTGAATAGAAGTCCATAAATCCTTATGGTTTTTATTTAGATTTCCATTTGATAAGAAGATCAAAAAAATTCTGATAACAAGTCCAAAACCCCATCTAGAAATCTAACTTCTAATGGAGAATTCCATTGTTTAAACATCAAGTATTTAACGAAGATTCCCGTTATTTGGTAATTTTAATTCTAATATAGAAATCATTGATCAAGAGTTAATTCGTTGTGTTGAGAAATGAAGCCTCGAGATAGAGTAATAAGTCATAGTTTCTCAGATTTCACCATCGGATATTAATACTTTCACTACTACGTGATAAATAGCTTTTGATCCTTCCTTTGAAGACTTCTTTTACTTTGCCTTGGTTGCAAAACTAAATGCGTTCGACTGTTCTTCCTTTAGAAGATTGTATTTTCATTTGACTAATCTTCCTTTAAAAGACTGCCTTGATCCCTCTTTAGGATAAAGTTTGATTTGCTCTTGTATTCGATTGATCTTCCTCTGGAAAACTGCCACTTACTACTCTTTAAGTAGTGATTTAGGCTTGAGCCCCTCATTACCTTATAAGTAAGGATTTGGGCTGGTAGGTGCATTTAGTTAGCTATCTTGAGCAGAACCAATGTCTTACCCGTCCCCCTCTATGTGGTGCTTGGGTCAGGCCTTATATGCAAAACTGAATGCTGGCTCGATGTTTTGACCAGGCCATCTTAGGTGGAACTATAGGCTTACTCCATTCTCCCTTTGGGAGGCCCTTCAAGTAGGCCTTATAGGCAAGACAGAAGCTGCTCGATGCTCTGGCTTGGCCATCTTAGGCGGGACCAAAGGCTTACGCTGTCCTCCCTCTAAGAGGCACTCCGATCAGGCCACGTAGGCGGGACTGAAGGCTTGCAGTGCTCTGGCTAGGTCTTATAAGCAAGTCTAGAGGCTTACTATGACCTATCTCTAGGAGGTGTTTTGACCAGGCCATCTTGGCGAGAACAACGAATTTTTCCTTTATTTATAAATCCTCTTTATGAAGCATTCTTCTTTACTGATTACTTGTTCTTTATGGACACATTTGATTTTTCCTTAAATCTTGCTAACACTACAACAAACAGGACTTTTAACAGCATTTTAAAAACGCTATAAAAGCTTTTAACAGCGTTTTTGTGTATGCTATATATCGACATGCAGTTATATGTCTGGGATATACAATGACAAGAATTAAACGCTGTTAAATGTCCTTTTTAACAGCGTTTCCCTAGTGTCATGAAATCTTTTAACAGCGTTTGGTTGGGTGTAGTTATAGATCTTTCTTAGCGTTTGTTTCATGCTAAGATAAGATTTTATAGCGTTTTTTCAATATTGTGATATTTATTTACAGCGTTTCGTTGTTGCAATAGATCGTGCTTTATGTTTTTAGATACAGTTTAATGACATTTTTAAAACGCTGTTAAAACTTTCAACAGCGTTTTAAAAATGCTGTTAAAACTTTCAACAGCGTTTTAAAAACGCTATGGAATGTTTTTATTGCATTTCTGCAAACATCCACCATAATATGCATCTATATACCACGTTTCAAAATTAGCATATTATATCAATATCACATTTCAAAATCAACATATTATATCAATACCACATATTGGACACATATTTGATAACGAACGTATGAAATTTATAATCAAAATACATAATATTCTTACACCAAACATAAATAGTTTGTCATCAATAGTTCAAAAACAAAATATAGAACAAGTAGCAACAGCAAAACAAAAGCAAGTAGTACATACATTAAAACCAAAAAGTAGTTCTAGCAGCAAAAATAACTTCGATCCATAACTCGTTGCAACCTTTTTTTGCATCACAGCTAGTCATCTATCTACCTGTAAAGTAAAAGTAATGCTTGAGAATCAATTCATCAAAAAAGTGTACACAAAGTTAAATCGGATTCATAATGCAAACACTAAATATTCATCACACTATTTCAGTAGGCCTATAATTAATTTTCTTTTACCTAACAAAATTTTCTTTTTAAGCATGTTAGCTGGGAGATCAAAATCTAAACTTTTAGTGTAGTTTTCCCAAGGAATTAACATACGGTTTAGTAATAGTTCAAAATTCCTACATCGCTCCCACTTTCATTTTAAAGGAAAACACCAAAATAAGCAAACTATGTTACTATATAAAGATACATATATTCAAAAACAAAGTGATAATTTCATTAAGAACAGCAAAAATGGCTGCAAAAGAAATTAAGTTACCGAGGTACGAAACAAGTCCTTACAGTAAAAGAATAGAGATGGGTTTAGAGCTTAATGGTATTCCATACGAATGCGTTGATCTTGAAGATGTCATGCAGCAAAATAAGCGCATTGGCCTACATTCACAATTGCAAACAAATGCAGCCAAACCTTATAGCCTGGAATACTGTCAAATGTTGGAACTGATCCGACCATATCTACAAGTTTTGTTCTTCCTACAGGCAGTAAACCAACACTGAGAGCTACTATGGATTAGGTGGGCTGCATATGGGCCGGGACTGGATGTACATTTGATGAGTCAGACCATGGCAATTGTTCTACTGGGGACCATGGGTTGAACCACATCGAGCGCAATCGTGTAGGTGATGCACCTCTGGCTACTCTGCTTGAATTTAAGCTTGGTTTTAACTCAATTATCATAATGGTATGGTTGTTGTGATATTTTCCTCGAATTTAACTTGATTTTAACTTGGTATGTTTGGCATAACGTCTTGACGGTATGGTTGTCGTGAATTGTGAATCTATTAAGTGTAAACCCATCTTATAATTGTTTATCATGATTTTAACTCGATTCAGTTCATATATGTTCTACTTAAATGCTAGTTAAGAAAAATCTTTAACCTTTCTAGGGGATTGATCCATAAAAATTAACTAAACATTATTTTAGCTTCAAGAACATTTGCAATTTCGATCTAGGGTGAAAGAAATCATCAAGTGGGATTTAGTAAATGATATGTGACGTATTGTGAAAAGGAATAAAAAAAGCATGCACTAACTATTGGTGTCAAATTCATATAACACAATAATATCCTTTATCAAAATTTATACCTTTGAGAAACCTAATTGATAATATTGATTTAATTGATAGAGATCAGCGGTTGCAAATTAGATTATTCAATTTTATCCAATCTATTCATATATCTGCGAACAATTCATTCAGATTCATGATAATTTCATGGATTAAGTTATATATATTATATATATTTCAAATAAAATTCAATTTAAAATTTCATCCAAATCCCGTAAATATACTAAACCTAGGGCCAACTCTGCTGGTATTCCTCACAAACAATATGTAAAAATAACACACATTGTCTTGCTGATATCTGTCACGAAGTATGTCCAAATACATGTCAAACTAAAAAAAAGAAGATGAATTATAAGATAAGTGTAGAAGTGGTATTCCAACATTGTCCACTTCAAATTTTCTTTTATTATTGTTGAATTAGAAATTAGAGGAAGGTTAGAACAATCAAAGAGTTGTAGAGTTACCTGTCGCATGCACTCTTTTGTCATTAAAATAAGCTCATGATAGATAGACCACCTCGGAAGCTCCTATGAGAGAACAAAATGCATCCATTAGCTTACTTTAAATTAATTAAACTTCATTTGAGCATAAAAAATCCTACTCGCTTACAGTTATTTAAAAATATAGTAAGCTTCTACCAAATAATTGTAAACAATGGGGAGGTAAGAATATAAAAAGCGTCACCCACCAGCCACTAACATCTCTGTTTAAGAGATGACTTGCTGGCAAAATTCTGAGCTTGCTGCCATCTAATAAGAATAATTAGAGGAAGGTTGTTTATGCTTTATACCATCTTATAAGCCACGGATATATGCCAAGTTCTTATTATCTGATTATTACTATAAAACAATGCTTAAACTCCTAACAAGATTCATGAACTTAAAAATACAAGAAAAAAACTGAATATTATTAATGCAATGATTACATGAGTTAACCTCATCGATTAAGACTTCGGACTTCAATTGAGACTATTTAGCTTTTAACTCTTCTTGACTAGCGATTATATAGGAGAATTAAAATTTGTAGTATCTACACAAATCCCTAATTGCCAATGAAATAAAAACATGGCCATTGGTTGCAGGAAAACAACAAATTAGTTGCCCAGTTGCAACAGGAAATTGCATGTTACTTCTAAATAACCTAATAATAAATATGCGAACATACTGAATTGGGGAAATACTATGATAACTACGGAAGTGAAACGCTTTCCTATCTATCAAGTAACCTTTTTTTCCAGTTCCATAAATAACAGCAATCAACACCCTCCCCAAGCAATTTGAATTATGAGCTAACCATGTGACATTATGTAAATTATTCCTTTTATACAAGTCAACGGATGTACAAAAGATATGGATAAGCATTACATACAATAACTGGGCAACGTTGAATTTATGACACCTTGACAGGCTAAAAACAATGTACACAAACTAAAAATGTAACAACAAATGGTCTGGAATTCAACTAAAAGCTATGAAGTATTTCACGTTCATATTTTCGAGTATTAAAAATTACCATTGATTTCATTTTTCATTCAAGTATATAACAACAAATATGGTTAAAGCATTATATACAAACTACACTTAACAAATTTTAATACAATTCATTTTAAGTTCTTACTTTCCTGGAGGCACCACTGTTAAATGGAGGTAGAATACTAACATCAGTATTGGTATCATCGCTAAACAGGCTATAATGCAAAACTGTCATCTATATCAAAAAATATAAAAAAATGACCAACAAAAAAAAAGGAAAGTGATATGGCATTTTTAGGAGTACCTGAGGGAGCTAAAAAATCAAACTAATTGTATTTCATAATATCTAACTACAAAAACCCCAATACAACAAATTCATATGTGGACAACAGACTACTCAAATCAACTCGTGAACAAAAGAAAAATACCCCTATAAATCACAAAACTTAACCAATACACAAGCAAACATGAAGGAAACTCGAAGATAAAAATAAAATAAAATAAATCGAAACCTTCTTCTTCCATCCCTCAGGCGTAGCCAGCTCGATTGAACCAACATCTTCTACCGCAACCTCTGTCTTAGAATCGCTTGTTGGACTCCCGATTTCCGTTGCCATTTAATATGCAAACACAAACCTACAATGAAAAGAAGAAGAAAGAAAAATAATCAGTATCCAAAAGGTAAATGTTTTGAACAATGATATCCAAAATATACACAAAGCCATACTTGAACTAGGGTTAGGGTAAATCCATAACAACTTTCAGTTTATAACATATAAAATACAACATTCATTCATCCAATATCAATCATCAAACATTCATCACAATCATCATCCAATTCAATTAATTACATTAATATATAACAGATAATAAATAACAGGTATTTACTGACAGTTTGTATTCAATAATAAATTAAATAACAATTTAACTGGCAGTTTATGTGCAATAATAAATTAAATAACAATTTAATTGGCAGTTTATATGCAATAATAAATTAAATAACAATTTAATTCAATAAATTCAGTTTGACTGGGATGATGGTTAAAAATATGCCAAACAATCATAAATAAATTTCTAACTATATCAAAAATTAATTTAACACACATAAGAAATTTTAGTAGCTATGAGTGGGTTACAACACTCACCTTTGAATTTAAAATTGAATTTAAATCCAATTTAAACCCAAAATTTGAACAGTCTTAGAATTTGCCCAAACCAGAGTTAAAATGTCCGAAATTTCAATATGATCCTAGCGAAGAAAACCGCACGTGAAATGGACCATGTATGTGAAAGTTATGATTATTAGAACGAATTGAAATCTAAATTAAATAAAATAATTGCAAACAAATGGAAACACGACACCTCATCTTCATCTCTCCAGAAGCCCTAGGACTCATGAACGAAGCTTGCATGCACGTGAAACACCATTGACCACGACCTTTGACCGCACCTCAACCCCTCAACGCACTGTCGATGGCTTCGGCACCACCGCCGCAAGCTTCGCCTGACCGATCGCCTTCCGCCACGAACGCCTCCCGGTCCCAAGTCGACGTGCCACCGCTGATTAACTAGGGTTTCGAAATCCTAATTCGTCAATTCCAACCACCGCAGGTCGAATCAGCCCACGATTGCACCTCCAATCAACTCCATACGACGAACTCTCCAAAACCCACATCTTGATTTCACCAATTGATTCCCAAATCAAAATTACCCAATTTGGCCTAGGGTTCCGTCGTTCAAAACTTTGACTGAGAATAGAGGTTGATCCGAGCATCTTTTGCAAAAGCAGATACTACACTGATTCAGATTGATCTGTTCTTCGAGTTACATTTTTTTTTTTGAGGATTTTAATTTTTGGCTTTGAATTTTATTTGAAATTGCAATTGGAATTTTGGTTTTTTTATCTACCATTGGAATGAGGAGGCGCCACTGGAATTGTACACACAGAATAATGAACATAAGAAATAGGCTAGGATTTATAACAAGGTATAAATAGGAAAAGCTGGAATTAGCATGGATGGATAAGATTGATTTACACGCTGAAAGATCAAATGGCCCGAAAAGCCCGTTTCGACTCCGGAATGAAATTGGGCCAACCCATATATCAAAACAGATGTACATTTCACGATCAGGAGGTATTACAGTACTGCATAGACTATTGGCACTATTACGTGTTCAGGGCTATATGGGTAACCCCTTAACGCTGTTTAAAAGTAAGTTTATTTTACTATAGACATTATTATAATAGCAAATCATTACTACATAGTAAATAGTTTAACGGATCCTTAGGCGATGTGAATTCCGAACGTCTCTTAAGTTACTGCACTCACGTTGACACTGGATAGGAGATGTCAAATCCTGTAAACATCTCTAACACCGTTTCGCTCATATTTGTTTCTATCGATTTAACTTGCATAAGATCTTTTAGTTCTGACTCGAGTGTTTTGTCTTTTCAATTCGCTCGGGCCAGTCTGAGCATTACAGGATTGAAGACTATATTTTGGAGGACGAAGACGAAGATATTATTATTATTATACACTATATTCTTCCGCTGCATCACATTGTTCCGATTCTGATGCATTATTATTTAATATTCTCTAGTATGTGTAACTCAGATTTGTGTTGTATAAGTGCGACGACCCGAATATCCGTACCCTTTGAATCGACAATAATCTACACATGTCCGACCCAAAAAGCACAAACCGACGGAAGGTCAAGAGAAAGAAAAGAAGAGAGAAGAAAAGAAGAGAAGAAAGAGAGAAGATAGAACCAAACAGAACAATACAGAATCTCACGTCGCAGCGGAAAATATATAATATCATATCAATGAACTTTATAAAACAGAAACTGTATATATATACATACATAAATCAGAGTTCAACAATCAATTAGAGTTATCAGCCTGAATAATTATAATAACCTGTCCTCACAATTACCGATAATATACAACAACAAACAAAGCACAACGGATAATAAATAATCAAGCAAATACGGATGTACGAAAATGAAGATCTCCAGCTCTCCTGCTGAAGCTCCAATAGCACCAAAGCATAACCTGTAGATATACTCGGTTTGACCCGAGCATTGAAAGGGAAGAACGCCCGGATCAATCTGGTAAACCAGCGTGAGAAACACACTCAACTGAATTTATTAAATTACCAAACTTTTCCTTAGTTTTCAAAACAAAAGTATCTCGTAAGACAGGTCCACACATAAACACAGACATGTTTTTACCTTACGATAACTAAAACATATCATATCAAATATCATGTTATATTATAGTAGTGTCTACTATATACAAATAATATTAATCATAGCCGAAATTTCCAGCATATAGCCCAATTGGGTACTACAATCAAAATGGAAAGCACGTAGTGGAGTTTGGATTTCCATACAAATGACCAGGTGAAGGGACTACCTTCCGGCAGTACATCTCTAGAAAAATGTACCGAGGACCATCACTAAGGATCCTCTACCAACACAAGACCGGCCCACCTCTATAAATAGATGGTACCGAATATATCATCCTCCGGTCGTTACCGACCTTACCGAGGGCCCTCATAGCATACAAACCACAATAATCATATACACGACGTCATAGCGTGTAAAGATATATCTAGAAGAGGATGATCATATCCTAATGGGAATGACCCACTTAGCCCTGCTGCATCTAACCCTATTTTGATCATTTTCGGTTGATGAGGCTAGAGGTAACGATTACCTTTCACAAAGCACAATCACATCACTTAGAATGCCACACGGCCATTTCCATTGACTACTAATTGCCTTCCACAAAAATACAACCCTTAAGCTCATACGTCTCAAGGAGGGTGTTAAGCTAAGAGAAGTTGCCTTCTCCGCCACCACTGATGTACGTTTGTAAAAACCAATGTACGTATTCTATAGAAACGCAATGTCAGACAAACATCCATACAAGTTGTCCAAGAACAGGACAAACCGAAGGTACTTTCCTACCACATCCTGTCGCGAATCCCTAGGATTAGTAGCGAATAGTCCTCGCATTGGATATTTCATAATAAAGAGACTACTGCTACAGGATGTATATTGGGATTTTAACCCCAAACGATCAACAAGCAGTCTCCCACTATGAAATTCCGAAATATCAATATCATCACAAACAACCTGCACAATCGTCGCTTATACGTTGGTCCGAAGTGGTTTTCAGATAAATCTAATCCCGGTCTCTTCGTACCAACAACGCAAAAGCGATTCTCAACCTCACATAGCAACTAAGTCTTGTAGACTTATCACGTCTCCAACTTTCAACTTGCTATCCTTCGGGCCAAGAAGGAAGCTCGATAGATTGGAGTAATACTCCGCACTATACGAATCAACATCCTTAACACAAACGATAATCAAGCCTACACAGAAGGCTACATACTAAGTGTACAACTAAATAGTTCCCACATCAATTCGAGGAACTAAAATTTTGGCCAAGTTTGATAGTCAGTTATTTAACTATCAAAACAAACAAACAAATATTCAGCACCATAACAATCACTAGGCCCTTTTATTTAATTTTTTATTAATTAATTCACTTGCCAAATATTCACTTCAATTTATCTTTAAAAAGATATATTCTCAAAACCATTTCAATATTTCAATCTTGAAAAACATTTCCAAATACTTATTTAATAATAACTAATTCACAAATCAATTTATTTTCAACACTTAGAAAATATTCAATATACTTAAATCACGATTGAGTATATATTTTATTCTTTAAGGAAAACATTCTTTTAAACATCTTTATTTCCGGACAAAACGAATGTTGCGTAAAACATCATTACGACAACCCAAAATCACTAGTATAGGGATTCGAAAATAAGATAGATATATAAATTCCAATACTATACAAAAACATTTCCTTTTGAAAATCATTTACTATAACAACAGTGTTATAGTCCACAATTTCTTTACTTCTCGAAAACGTCTATTTCAACAATGAATGTTGAAATCCGTGGTTTCGATCCTTAACACACTTTAAACAACTTTAAACCATTTAACTCCATTTAAATATCACTTCCCAAAACATTTATTTGACATATTATTCACTGTCCAAAATCGTGAATATAAATCGTCTACCAAATTCAACACTTCTACATATTTAATTAAATGATTATCCATTGTCCAAAATCGTGGATATATCTCCTTTAATAAACTTCTATATTTAATTTATCAAATTTAATTGATTTTGGATTTATAAAACAATGTTTATAAATTCACATTTATATATTTTATAAAAACTTCAATTTATAAATCTACTTTATTAACAAATTCCATTTACACCTTATTTACATTCAAAAATCCAATTTATAAGCTAATTGCTTACAAATCGTTTATTTCACAAATTCATTCGTTTTATAAATTCACAAATTATAAATCTTATTCACTTGTAAAAATCCATTTATTACTTTATTTTAACACTTACAAAACTCGTTTTACAGTTCCAATATTTTAATTTATAAAATACCAATTTTATAAATCTTCTGTATAAACCATTTCTAATAAATCAAATATCTCAATTTAAACCATTTTACAAAATAGTTAACTTCACATTCCAAAAATCACATTTCAATTATATTTCTCAAATATCATAATTTTTATAGCATAAAAATTATAACTTTCATTTATTTAAAATAAATCAATTCCTTAACAATTTAAAATCAATAAAATGTTTATTTCAAAAATCACTTTAAAAATCCTTTTAAATTTGAAATCATCACTTTAACATTTTTAATTTTCCAAAAATAGGCCCAATGATGCAACAGCACCAAATACATCAATCACGGCATCCAAAACATCATATATCATATGATAACAGAATATATAACAATATCTGTAAATAAATCAATACTGGTGAGGAATCCAGTTGGATCCCTCCAACCTGTCACCTACAACAAATATACATATTAGAATATGCGTACAATGTCCGCTTCAAGGCAGACGCGCGTACAAAGGATCATCCGCTCATATACACGGAAACATATAGGGTCTCATCTGCTCCTATAGGCAGGTATATATCCAAATACCAACCAATATATCATATATCATCCAAACAATCATCAATCATCATATGGTAAATTATTTCTCACTTATATAAAAATATCAGTGAGTCAGAAAGAGTGAGTTGTACTCACATTGCGTCCAATAGCAGTTGCAGTGTTTTATTCCAAATAAAATTAAACGAGCGTTTAATTCTACCCAAAATTCACACTAGCTCAAATCAACTCCAATCAGCTCCATCGCGTAGTATTCAACAATACGATTCCAACGCAATTCGTTTCGTCAATTTTCGACCTCGTATGAAAAAGTTATGGTATTTTAAAGTTTAAACGAATTAATATAATATGGTTTACAATTTTATTTTTTATTTCTAACCCTAGAATCAATCAGAGCCGTCGATTCTCTTCCCACCAGATTTGGCCGCTACCTCCATCTTCTCCCCCACTTCAAACTCACGTTTGAAACAAACCTATGAGCCGTCATTTTTGCCATCAATTACGCGATCTCCTTGCTCGACTACACGACGATCACGATTAGACGCTGCCATTCTGAAGCCCTATGCGAGCACCTCCTTCGGCTACAACATCAGCGAGCTCATCCTCATCATCATTGAGAAAAGCGCATGCAACTGCAGCAAATTTGAGCATGTATTGCCGCCACATCGATCATACGATCATCACCTTATGGATTTAAAGGTCTCGTCGTTGTCTACAACATTGTAGTTGAAGCTATTAGATAATTGTCGATGGATCATGAGATATTAGAGGAGAAACGAGGATGATTTCTGGCCATAGAAAGAAAAATGGCGGCAACCCTAATTCCTTAGGGTTTAGTGAAAAATGAAAGAAATCATTGGCTTTTATAGAAAAATGCAAAACACTATTCATCCCGAAATTTTCCGAACTCGAAACGAAGCATACCGCCTGGCGTTTATAAGGTTTTACCCCTATTCCGAACGCAATGGAATATATATCAGGAGCCAATTCGATCGTATTTGAAAGATAGGTTTTCAAATCGACTATTTTAAATTTAAAATTCACTTAAACGAATTTCTACGCTTTTTAGCTTGCCCCGGACAAACCATAAATCCGATTGACACGAAATTTGAAATCTTACAATAATTTAACATTACGGATCCAATGAAATTGGTTTCGTCAAAATCCGAGACATTTTGAAAAATGGCTCTTTTTATTCGTCAATTAAATATTAAAATATTCAATTTTTACAATCTGACTTTTAATTCAATTTTAAAAGTTCTGTAACATCATTCTAACTCAAATAAGATTTAATTCAACTTTATAAATCATTTTTATTCACTTTAATTCCAAATTCCAATTATTTCGGCAATTTCAAATATTAAATTAACAATTTGATTATCCTATTAAATCCTGATATTCGAAATATTATTTATTCAGCTTATAAACTTAACTTTTAAATATTTAAAATTAAGTAAATATACAAATTTCAAATGACAGAAATTCTAGATCGTTACATTCTCCCCTACTCAAAAGAATTTCGTCCCCGAAATTTCCAAGTAAGAAAAAGTCACAAAATCCATTAACTTTTCAAAACAATTCTTTAAAACTAGATTTACCAAATCTCTAAGTGTTTAACTTTCCCGAAATCCAATAGTTAAACTTCTTATAAAAACTTTTCTAAGTTTTCAAATCCATTCATAGTTATCATTTTCAAAAACAACCATACCATTCAACCTTTAACTCAAAATCAAAATTTTAGTTATCACAAATTTTTCCTATTTTCCTAAAAAAATTCTAACGCCTTAAATTTTCAAAAAAATTCGCTATAGTCTCCTTTGCGCGGTTCGATCCGAAAAAATAACAATATATATATCACAAATATACATCTCATCATCAAGGATGAGGCATCCCGAATGGAAAAAAGTGTAAATGTACGATATGTAATCCGAGATATGTGCCTTATATATTGTTAGCGAGCATATACGGCTAATATAGCGCGAAAGCGAGCTCCAAAAGCGAAGCAAGCGTCATCCGCACCTACTATGCACTCAACAAACAATGAGAAACATGTATATGTGAAAGTAATATCAATATACAACATATACCAACAACTATATATGTCAATATAGCAAATGCAACAAAACAACAAATCCAACCATCAAACAACTATCATCCAACTAACATCCAACAAATCAATCTCTATCCAACAAATCCATAATCAAATCAATATACATTCATTTTTCATTAACATTCATTGAATATATTTTCAATTTAAATCACATTTTATTTGTTAACATTGGATTTACTAACATTCATTCATTCACTATTCAAGTTCGTTTACATTCACTAATTTATATTCAAATTAGTTCACTTCTAATTCAATCAAATTCAATTCTATTTAAATTCACTTAACTTCCCATTTGAATCCAATTACTTAGCTTTCCATTTCGTTAGTTCAATTTCATATGGATTTTCTATACAATCAATTAACAACCATCTAGCAACCAATGCATATATCCAATCATAACCAAATTTATTAAATTTGATTCGTTTACCTTCAACTTGGTTTAACACTTTTAATTTCAAATTGGTTTAACATTCAATTGACATTCATTCAATTATTTAATTTCAAATTTCATTGGCTTAATGAATAAACACTTGCATCTACTATTCCATATCAATTTACTTACATTCGATTGATTAACATTCAATTCATTCGTTAATTCAATTGCTAATTCATTCTTACAACTAAAGTTGAATTTTTTATATATAAATCAAGTTCACCTTCATTAAATTCACTTTATTAATTTACTTCGATACCCAAAATCAACTTGATTCAAAATTACTTAAGCAATATTTCATTTTATAAACATCACTTGGTTTCACTTAACTTAAATTTCAACTTATAAATCTAAGTCAGATTTCAATTCTAAAGTCACTTTTATTTAATTTAAGTCAAAATCATATCACCATTTAAACTCATATCTTGTTTGACTTAACAAAATAGTTTAACCATTTTAACACTTGGTTTTACTTACCTTATCTCATTTTATATGTTATACAACTTATTTTCATAAACTTCCAAATTCATATTATGTAATCACTTACCATCTTAAGTTTAATTTCCATTTCAGTAACTTATATCCTCCAGTTAAAATCCAATTCTAATTATTTAACCTTCCTTTAGTTAAACCTCAAATCATATAATTCACTTACTAACTCATATTCCTTTCAACTTTACTAAAGTAAATTCTTATTTCATATTATAAGTCCAAAACTTGTTTCACTTATTTTTATCAATTTTAACTTGGATTTTAAATCAAATTTGTTTATCACAACAAAACTTCAATTTTCAATTTATTATTGGTAGCAAATCCATCACATAGAAACTCGAAAATGATACTGATGATGCTGCAGTCATCACCCTTATTATTTTCCAGCAACAATAGTGAATTTAGTGCTTTATATTCTCTCAAAAATATCATTTTATATTATAAACCACATTTATAAATCTTTTACTTATATAATTTCACTATTTCACTTTACTTATATAAGATCATTCTAAATTTATTTATCTTGCTTAGATTTATAACAATATAACATCTTTAACTTTGAAAAACAACTTTCAAAATAAGCGAATTCAAATTTCCAAATTCTTAGTTAAATCCATTTTTATTCATAACTCATATTTATAAATATATTCATATGGTTTCACTTCTTATATATATAAGATTATTTCACAATTGTAAATCACTTTAATTATAATTTCATCTTTTACAATTCTTTCGCTTATATAATTTATTCTATCTACAATTATTGTTTTTATTTAGATTATTCAAACATCTTTATTAACTTATATATATATTTACATTTTCAAACAACCAAACAATTAGTTTATATACACTTTAATAATTTCAAAAAAAATTATTCCTTTATATATAAAATATAATCGAGGTAAGATTATTTCATTTACCCAATTTAAAATAATACCATGTCGACTTGCCTTGTTTAAGTGTTTGGAAATCCCTATCGATAACATGGCGTCCCACATCACGACCATAACTCACAAACAGCTCAACGGATAAGTAAACACAATATAAAACATTTTATATTCACTAACAAATACACGCTCATATATATAATACACTCAAACTCAATCTAGGGTGCTACTGACCCTATCTATAATGAGTACACATCAAAGCTTAGGAATACACAAAATCTAAGCTTTGATACCAAATGTGACGACCCGAAAATCCGTACCCTTTGAATCGACAATAATCCACACATGTCCGACCCAAAAAGCACAAACTGACGGAAGGTCAAGAGAAAGAAAAGAAGAGAGAAGAAGAGAAGAGAAGAAAGAGAGAAGATAGAACCAAACAGAACAATACAGAATCTCACATCGCAGCGGAAAATATATAATAACATATCAATGATCTTTATAAAACAGAAACTGTATATACATACATACATAAATCAGAGTTCAACAATCAATCAAAGTTATCAGCCTGAACAGTTATAATAACCTGTCCTCACAATTGCCGATAATATACAACAACAAACAAAGCACGGCAGATAATAAATAATCAAGCAAATACGGATGTACGAAAATGAAGATCTCCATCTCTCTTGCTGAAGCTCCAATAGCACCAAAGCATAACCTGTAGATATAATCGGTCTGACCCAAGCATTTAAAGGTAAGAACGCCCGGATCAGTCTGGTAAACCAGCGTGAGAAACACACTCAACTGAATTTATTAAATTACCAAACTTTTCCTTAGTTTTCAAAACAAAAGTATCTCGTAAGACAAGTCCACACATAAACACGGACATGTCTTTACCTTACGATAACTAAAACATATCATATCAAATCTCATGTTATATTATAGTAGTGTCTACTATATACAAATAATATTAATCATAGCCAAAATTGTTAGATTGATTAAATTCTAGCATATAGCCCAATTGGGTAATACAATCAAAATGGCAAGTACGTAGTGGAGTTTGGATTTCCATACAAGTGACCGGGTGAAGGGACTACCTTCCGGCAGTACATCTCTAGAAAAATGTATCGAGGACCATCACTATGGATCCTCTACCAACACAAGACCGGCCTACCTCTATAACTAGATGGTACCGAATATATCATCCTCCAGTCGTTACCAATCTTACCGAGGGCCCTCATAGCATACAAACCACAATAATCAGATACACGACGTCATAGCGTGTAAAGATATATCTAGAAGAGGATGATCATATCCTAATGGGAATGACCCACCTTGCCCTGCAACATCTAACCCTGTTTTGATCATTTCCGGTTGATGAGGCTAGAGGTAACAATTACCTTTCACAAAGCACAATCACATCACTTAGAATGCCACACGGCCATTTCCGTTGACTGCTAAGTGCCTTCCACAAAAATACAACACTTAAGCTCATACGTCTCAAGGAGGGTGTTAAGCTAAGAGAAGTTGCCTTCTCCGCCACTACTGATGTACGTTTATAAAAACCAATGTACATAATCTATAGAAATGCAATGTCAGACAAAGATCCATACAAGTTGTCCAGGAACAGGACAAACCGAAGGTACTTTCCTACCACATCCTGTCGGGAATCCCTAGGATTAGTAGCGAGTAGTCTTTGCATTGGACATTTCATAATAAAGAGACCACTGCCACTGGATGTATATTGGGATTTTAACCCCAAACGATCAATAAGCAGTCCCCCACTATGAAACTCCGAAATATCAATATCGTCACAAGAAACTTGCACCATCGTCGCATATACGTTAGTCCGAAGTGGTTTTCAGATAAATCTGGTCCCGGTCTCTTCGCACCAACAACGCAAAAGCGTTTCTCAACCTCACACAGCAACTAAGTCACGTATCCTTCGGGCCAAGAGGGAAGCTTGATAGATTGGAGTAATACTCCGCACTATACGAATCAACATCCTCAACACAAACGATAATCAAGCCTACACAGAAGGCTACGTACTAAGTGTACGACTAAATAGTTCCCACACCAAGTCGAGGAACTAAAATTTTGGCCAAGTTTGATAGTCAGTTATTTAACTATCAAAACAAACAAACAAATATTCAGCACCATAACAATCACTAGGCCCTTTTAATTAATCTTTTATTAATTAATTCACTTGCCAAATATTCACTTCAATTTATCTTTAAAAAGATATATTCTCAAAATCATTTCAATATTTCAATCTTGAAAAACATTTCCAAATACTTATTTAATAATAAGTAATTCACAAATCAATTTATTTTCAACACTTAGAAAATATTCAATATACTTAAATCACGATTGAGTATATATTTTATTCTTTAAGGAAAACATACTTTTAAACATCTTTATTTTGGGTCAAAATGGATGTTGTGTAAAACATCGCTACGGCAACCCAAAATCACTAGTATAGGGATTCGAAAATAGGATAGATACACAAAAACATTTCCTTTCGAAAATCATTTACTATAACAATAGTGTTATAGTCCACCATTTCATTACTTCTCGAAAACGTCTATTTCAACAATGAATGTTGAAATCTATGGTTTCGATCCTTAACACACTTTAAAACAACTTTAAACCATTTAACTCCATTTAAATATCACCTCCCAAAACATTTATTTAACATATTATTCACTGTCCAAAATCGTGAATATAAATCGTTTACAAAATTCAACACTTCTACATATTTAATTAAATGATTATCCACTGTCCAAAATCGTGGATATATCTTCTTTAATAAACTTCTGTATAATTTATCAAATTTAATTGATTTTGGATTTATAAAACAATATTTATAAATTCACATTTATATATTTTATGAAAACTTCAATTTATAAATCTACTTTATTAACAAATTCCATTTACACCTTATTTACATTCAAAAATTCAATTTATAAGCTAATTGCTTATAAATCGTTTATTTCACATATTCATTCGTTTTATAACTTCACAAATTATAAATCTTATTCACTTGTAAAAATCCATTTATAACTTTATTTTAACACTTATAAAATTCGTTTTACAATTCCAACATTTTAATTTATAGAATACCAATTTTATAAATCTTCTATATAAACCATTTCTAATAAATCAAAATTCTCAATTTAAACCATTTTACAAAATAGTTAATTTCACATTACAAAAATCACATTTCAATTATATTTCTCAAATATCATAATTTTTATAGCATAAAAATTATAACTTTCATTTATTTAAAATAAATCAATTCCTTAACAATTTAAAAATCAATAAAACGTTTATTTCAAAAATCACTTTAAAAATCCTTTTAAATTAGAAATCTTCACTTTAACATCTTTAATTTTTCAAAAATAGGCCCAATGATGCAACAGCACCAAATACATCAATCACGGCATCCAAAACATCATATATCATATGATAACAGAATATATAACAATATCTGTAAATAAATCAATACTGGTGAGGAATCCAGTTGGATCCCTCCAACCTGTCACCTGCAACAAATATACATATTAGAATATGTGTACAATATCCGCTTCAAGGCAGACGCGCGTACAAAAGGTCATCCGCTCATATACACGGGAACTTATAGGGTCACATCTGCTCCAATAGGTAGGTATATATCCAAATACCAATCAATATATCATATATCATCCAAACAATCATCAATCATCATATGATAAATTATTTTTCGCTTATATAAAAATATCAGTGATTCAGAAAGAGTGAGTTGTACTCACATTGCATCCAATAGCAGTTGAAGTGTTTATTCCGAATAAAATTAAACGAGCGTTTAATTCTACCCAAAATTCACACTAGCTCAAATCAACTCCAATCAACTCCATCGCGTAGTATTCAACAATATGATTCCAACGCAATTCGTTTCGTCAATTTTCGACCTCGTATGAAAAAGTTATGGTATTTTAAAGTTTAAACGAATTAATATAATATAGTTTACAATTTTATTTTTTATTTCTAACCCTAGAATCAATCAGAGCCGTCGATTCTCTTCCCACCAGATCTGGCCGCTACCTCCATCTTCTCCCTCACTTCAAAATCACGTTTGAAACAAACCCATGAGCCGTCATTTTTGCCATCAATTACACGATCTCCTTGCTCGACTACACGACGATCAGGCGCTACCATTTTGAAGCCCTATGCGAGCACCTCCTTCGGCTACAACATCAGCGAGCTCGGCCTCATCATTATTGAGAAAAACGCGTGCAACTGCAGTGAATTTGAGCACGAATTGCCGCCACATCGATCGACTTCGCACGATCATCACCGTATGGATTTAAAGTTCTCGTCGTTGTCTACAACTTTGTAGTTGAAGCTATTAGCTAATTGTCGATGAATCATGAGATATTAGAGGAGAAACGTGGATGATTTTTGGCCATAGAAAGAAAAATGGCGGCCAGCCCTAATTCCTTAGGGTTTAGTGAAAAATTAAAGAAATCAGAGGCTTTTATAGAAAAATGCAAAACACTATTCATCCGAAAATTTTCCGAACTCGAAACGAAGCGTGCTTCCTGGCGTTTATAAGGTTTTACTCCTATTCCGAACGCAATGGAATATATATCAGGAGCCAATTCGATCGTATTTGAAAGATGGACATTCAAATCGACTATTTTAAATTTAAAATTCACTTAAACGAATTTCTACGCGTTTTAGCTTGCTCCGGACAAACCGTAAATCCGATTGATACGAAATTTGAAATCTTACAATAATTTAACATTATGGATCCAATTAAACTAGTTTCGATAAAATCCGAGACATTTGAAAAATGGCTATTTTTATTCGTCAGTTAAATATTAAAATATTCAATTTTTACAATCTGACTTTTAATTCAAATTTAAAAGTTCTGTAACATCATTCTAACTCAAATAAGATTTAATTCAACTTTATAAATCATTTTTATTCACTTTAAATCCAAATTCCAATTATTTCGGTAATTTCAAATATTAAATTAACAATTTAATTATCCTATTAAATCCAGATATTCGAAATATTATTTATTCATCTTATAAACTTAACTTTTAAATATTTAAAATTAGTTAAATATACGAATTTCAAATGACAGAAATTCTGGGTCGTTACAATAAGTATAATAAAATGTTTTGTAAAACAGCTTCATGAACTGTTATTTGATTATTATATTTTGTCATTCCGCTGTGAGATTCTGTTTTTTTCTTTCTTTACTTTTCTTATTCACCTCAATAATAATTCTCCCTTTTGTATGGTTTGAGTCTGACATGTGTGGTTTATCGTTGATTTAAAATGTGCAAAAAGGCGGGATGTTACATCTGGTATCAGAGCTTTGGTTTAGCGATAAACCCTAGCTTTGTGGGGTCTGACTCTTTACTAGTAGGGTAGTAATACCCTATGATGAGTCATTGAGTGTATATATATGAGAGAGCGTATTTGTTTGTGTTATAAAGGTTTTAATATTGTGTTAATTTGTTCCGTTTTGTATTTATAAATTTTGGTTTGTGCATAGGACGCTATGACATCAATAGGTATTTCTAAACACTTAATAGGACAAATCGACACAATATTTATTTTGAACATAGGTGAATGAAATAATTTTGCCTATTATATTTTCTACATATAAAGTAATAAATTTTATAAAGGTTATATTTGGTAGTAATGTATTGTTTGTTAGGTAGTGAAATTTATAAATATTGATTGGAAATAAGATTTGAAGAAACTAAAATAAATGAAATTTGGAAATTTTAGAACTTAAGTTCCGGAATTTTTAAATTTCTTTCAAAGGATTTTGGAATATAATAATATTATTAGAAATATTTTCTGATATAAATATTTCAAGATAAATTGAAAAAAAAAATTAAAGAAGCTTTGGAAAGAAATAAGTTCTGTACTCCCCTCTCCGTCGCTGGAAAATAATTTCGGTGATGAGTGCACACATCATCGACATTCATTTTTGAGTTTCGAAGTGGGAAGGCCACTGTAGTAGTTTTACTGCCGATTCATTTTGATAAACAAATATAAATTTCAATTTGTTTAAATATAATCGGATATATAAATTGTAAGCGTATACATCTATCTATTATTTTTAAAATGATTCGAAATTAAACCCTGTATTTAGTTCTTAAGTTTCTGATAATCAATAGTTTCAATTATTGTAGTGAAATGGGTCGTAGCTAATTAATATTGAAACCTTTAATTAAAATAAGAGATTTAATGCTAGGTTATAAATGAAATTTCTAGAAAATTGAAATTGTAATCTATAAAACAATGATATGATTATTGAACAGTAAATTAATTTAAAGGAAATGAGAAAATTTTATATAATTTTTTATTGCATTCTTACAAGCATATATATAACTTACCAAATAATAAAAGCTACAATGTTTAATAAGAAAATACAATACGATACTATACAAGTAAAAACTTGTAGTAATGGAAATATTCAATTGAATTTTTTAACAAATAAAATTTGATGTTGTAGTTGTTATAAACATAAGTATAATTGAAAATGTTACTATAATTAAATATAATAGAAAGATAAAATTATAAATCAATGATTATAAACCTAAGTAAATAAATTGAAATGCTATGAAATTGAATAATTGTAAGTAATAAATGAAAAAAAATGAAATAAACACTGAAGGAGTGAATGGAAATAAAAATTTGCAAGAAATAAATGTAAATTAAAAGATAAATCATATATGAATGAAAAGGAAATCAAACAATAAATATTATGAGATGAAATTAATAAGAATGGACTTAATTTATTGTTTGAGATTGTTGTTTGACTTGGTGTATGTTTGTTTGGGCAAGGATGCTTTAAAATTGTTTGGATGTATGAATAATCTATTTAGTTTCATCTAAGACTGTTGAGTAAAGGGTACACTTAGTAGTTTATTTTTCAATCTGTACAATATAAAGTTTTGAACCCGAACAACTATTTGTTTTGTTTTGCTTGAATGGTTGATTGGAATATGATGTGTAAGCTGTTGGTTGCGAATGATGATTGTTTATATGGATTTGGTTGTTAGTGGTTGAAACAAGTTAAATATCTCATTCTATATAATTATTAACTCTTTTTAGATTATATAAGTGAAATACAGGTTATGGAAGCAATTGCTACTACTTTTGGTTTCATAATTAAGCGTTGTTAGCCCAACAAATAGGTACGTTCTCGGATTACGGTTTATAGCGTTATTATATTGTTTTTCCCGTTGTTGGGGTATATTATTTTGAGATATTGTGACATATATCGTTATATTTGATATTATATTTTTATTCCGAGCCTCTACGTACAAAGGAGACTCTGCCGAAATTTTCCGTAAATTTTGGACTTAGAATATTTTTGAAAATGCTTTCCAAACATTATTAATTTGAGTATAAAAGGATTTAATGGTTATAAATTGATATATTTTATTTAAATTGATTAACTTTGTAAAATTAATTGTTTATAAATATAATATTTTTGAATAAGATGTATTGTTTACTCAATTTCTTCTTTTTTCTTCTTTTTCCTTTTCGGGGAAGAAAAGTTTTGAGTGGGGGAGAGTGTAACGACCCGTAATTTTTGATAATTAAATTTTGTTAATTTAATAAGTTTTGGTAATTTAATTCGGAAAGAAAAATAAAAAAAATCTGTAATTTAATAATGAGATCGCTAAAATAAAAATAATAATGTTAATGCAAGTGAATAAATAATTAATTTAGTGCAATCCCAATTAATTGAAACCAATTGTAAAGTTATAATTGATTGTAATTAATAAATTGGAAAATAAGTTCAAAATATATTAATTGATGAAATAATATGTAATAAATTATAATTTGATAGAATCAGTGTTAGATAAGTAATTTTATAATATTTATTAGTTGATAGTAAAGTATGAATAGGATAAGGATTGATTGAATAAAAAGAATGGGAATCAAGATTTATTAATTTAAATTTAATAATTGGATTAGTTGGAATCAAATGAAAATTTATATTTAAATATTACGTAAATAGGGATTAAGATGAAATTGGGAAATATTAATGTACCATGTTATAAACCAATGTTAATTATATCCTTATTGTAATAAAAGACTTGAATAACAAGGTTTAAAAATTAATAAATGGATTTGGAATTTGGAATTTATAAATTTCTGAATTTAATGAAATTGAAAGTTAAACACTATAGTTGTGAATTGGTTAACTTTAAATTGATATGGAAATTGGTTATAAAGGGTTATAAATTACTAAAGTAATCCAAGATGATAAAATTTATGAATTATATAATTTGAATTTAATGGTGATTTAATTAATTTAATATTAATTTATCTAATTAATGTAAAAATAGCCATTTTGGCCACTGACTCGGATTTCGACGAAACTAGTTCCATCGGATCTATAATGGTGAATTATTGTAGGATTTCAAGTTTCGTAGCGATCGGACTTGTCGTTTGATCGTACGGACTCGAAACGTCTATAAATCAATTAAATTGAAATCAATTTGAAATAACTTGATTTTAGCATAACTTATTCATACGATGGAATTTGGACCTGAAACTTGTTCCATCAGTTTTAAATATTTTAAAACATCTATTTTGATATATGAGTTGGCCTAATTTCATTTCGGAGTCGAAATGGGCTTTTCGGACCATTTGATCGTTGAGAGTGTAAATCAATCTTATCCATCCATTCTAATTCCAGCTTTGCCTATTTATACCTCGTTATAAACCCTAGCCTATTTTTTATGTTCATTATTTTGCACGTACAATTCCAGTTGCGCCTCCTCATTCCAATGGCAGGTAAAAAAACCAAAATTCCAGTTGCAATTTCAAATAAAATTCAAAGTCAAAAATTAAAACTCCTCAAAAAATTTCAAAACAATATGTAACTCGAAGATCGCATCGATCCGAATCTGCGTCTAGTATTTGTTTTTGCAAAAGATGCTCGAATCAACCACTATTCTTGGTCAAAGTTTTGAACGGCTGAACCCTAGGCCAAATTGGGTAATTTTGATTTGGCAATCAGTCGGCGAAATCAAGATGTGGGTTTTGGAGAGTTCGTCGTATGGAGTTGACTGACGGTGCAATCATGGGCTGATTCGACTTGTGGTGGTTGGAATTGATGAACTAGGGTTTCAAAACCCTAGTTCATCGGCGGCGGCACGTCGACCTGGGACCGAGAGGCGTTCGTGGAGGAAAGCGGCGGGTCAGGCAAAGCTTGCGGCGGTGGTGCCGAAGCCATCGACAGCGCAAGGAGGGGGTGAGGCACGGTCAAAGGTCATGGTCAACAGCGTTTCGTGTGCATGCAGGTTTCGATCACGAGAGCCTAGGACTTCTGGAGAGATGAAGGTGAGGTGTCGCGTTAACATTTGTTTGCAATTATTTTATTTAATTTCGATTTCAATTCGTTCTAATAATCATAACTTTAACATACGAGGTCCGTTTCACGTGCGGTTTTCTCCACTAGGATCGTATTGAAATTTTGGACATTTGGACTTTGTTTTGGGTGAATTCTGAGAATGTTCAAATTTTGGGTTTAAATTGGATTTAAATTCAATTTAAATTCACAGGTGAGTGTTTTAACCCACTCACAACTTCTAAAATTTCTTATGAGTGTTAAATTAATTTTTGATGTGATTAGAAATTTTTTATGACTGTTTGGCATATTTTTAATCATCATCCCAGTTAAATTGAATTTATTGAATTAAATTGTTATTTAACTTATTATTGCATATAAACTGCCAATTAAATTGTTATTTAATTAATTATTGCACATAAACTGCCAGTTAAATTTTTATTTAATTTATTATTGAATATAAACTGCCAGTAAATACCTGTTATTTATTATCTATTATATATTGATGTTATTGATTGAATTGGATGATGATTGTGATAAATGTTTGATGTTTGATATTGGATGAATGGATGTTGTATTTTATATTGTTATAAACTGGAAGTTGTTATGGATTTTATTTCATTCGAGATTGCGGTTTGAAATGATATATAACCGTATGTATGTTTTAAATTGCGGATTCAAATGACAAATATTCATATCACTTGACCATAGGATAGAAAATTGTATACAGACACCGCGGTCTATATATAAAAATATTTTGAAATGATTACTATGGTTTTGTAAAGAAATATATAGGTTATATAAATATTGATTTCAGATGTTATATAAATGTTATTTTATTATTGATTATTTTAGCTATGTGTAAATTCGTTTGGAAATATAAAATAAACCAAGTAATAAAGTTTGATTGTTTTATATAGTATGGTTAAGTACCTGTTTAAGTTATATTGTATATACATAGTTTGTAATGACTTGAATAAAATTTAGATTGGAAGATAAATTGGAAATTTATTTGAAATTGAATTTATTTAAAAATTAAACTCAAATAAGTTGATGTAAAATTTATTAAATTTAGAACTTTAAAGGGTATGATTTTATAACTTGATTTTGGTTTAGGATGAATTAAATAAATATTTCAAGTATAAATAAATTTATTTGTAATTTGAGTTTATTTAGATGATAATGGATTTATTATGTAAAATATTTCAAACTAAATAATAGAAAAGTGAATTGTTGTATCGTAATTACCAAATTCAGTTTGAATTGTGAATACTTAAAGTTTGAAATATATTAAATTTGAAATATATTAAATTTGAAATGGTTTATTCTATGGGTCAAATCTGTTTTGAAATCAATATAATTTGAAATAGTTTACTTTGAAACTGAATTGCATTAAAATTTATGATTTGGGATTTGATTAAATTTAAAATCTAGAAATTCAAGTTGTTTTGGAATTGATTGGTGAAATTTAAGAAGCTAGTTATTATATAAAGTATTTTAATATTTAACCGTTTAAGTGATGGAAGTTATGTTTCAAGGTTACGAGTTTCAAAGTTACGAGTTTCAAATATTATGATTTGAAAGTGTTATGATTTTAAATGTTTGGTTTCGAAGTGCATAACTTTGAAAGTGCTATGATTTTTTAAGGTATATATTTGAGATAAAAAATGATATTATATTGATTTGGGTTTTAATAAAAATGATATCACATTGGTTTGGTTTTGAAAGGGAAATAATATCGTATTTATATGGTTTTGAAATGGATAGTATATTCTGGTTTTGAAGTATAATTATTTCGAAACGGCCGCGGTGTTATAATAACGTTTGGTTGTTGAAGAGACCGGGATCGGAAGTTGTCATACTCTCTGCCAACTTTGAAAACCACTTTAACAACCGTGTACGAGGTGGAGATTATAGAATGAAGTAGGATGGTGGCGGCGTTTCCTTTAAGGTAAATACATGGACCCTGTAGGATTTAGATTAACCCTAGAGGGGGTGAATAGGGTTATAGCAAATTTTCTAGAATTAAACGCAAAAACAAAGTGCAGAAAAGTAAATATGCTGAAAAGTAAATCACACACAAAATTTACCCAGCTTCGGCAACCCCTGCCTACTGCTGCAATCCCAGATTTCTATTAGAATTAAACAGTCTCCCGCTTACAAACACTCTAACAGACTCGCAAACCCTGCTACCGCCTATAGAGTTTTGCAAACTCGCAAATCCTGCTTAGTGAACTAATCCTTACTAGACAATCTGACACAACCTAGATCCTACGTGGTGATTTACCAAGATTTGATTCGAAAAGTACAGACTTCAAAAATAAAAATAAGAGCAAAAATAAATAAAAACTTAGAGTACAAATTTTTGCCCTTAAACAAAACAACCCGACCCAAAAACAAAACACGGACACTTCCCTCTTGATGCAATTTAGGGTTTTGAAAATGGCGGCTTTCGTTCCTCTTTGCAACTGAAATTAGGGCTTCTAATAATTCGACGATGCGGATTGATTTTGTTGCTCTATCGATTGATTTTCTCCTCTAATGATCGGCCGCTTGCCTCGAGATGATTGATTGCGAATCTACTTTGGTACGTTGTTCGTTCCTTTTTCTTTTCAGGATTCGATTACTTGAATTTTCGATTATTCTTTCTCACTCACAGCCGATGATGATTTTGGGTGTATATATATATATCAATTCGACACTTTCCTCATTCTTGCTTTCCTGATATCTTTACGACTTGATGCGCACGGCTTTGATTATGCAGCGTTTGATTTTTCTTGAGTCCTACGGCATCAATCTTTCCTCTTTTGATTTTCTTTGACTATTTCAAAGATACGCACTTGAATTTTTATACAGTATACGTTCACGAATTCGATTTCTCTGGCATCAACTTCATTACACCTGGACTTTGGCACTTGACTTTTTAAACATGAATTTTATCACTTGACCTCAAGTTTGTTTAACATTTTGATCTGATCAATTATTGTTTTCGTGATTTTCCTTGTTGACTTCTGTATGCTTCCATGATTTCGACTATAGCTTGTTTATTGCTTTCGACTTCACTGTGAATTATGGCTTTGATTTTCTGGCCCTTGCGTGCTTCGTCTCTGGCCATCTTATCTGGTTGGTTTAACCTGAACTCCACTTGAGCATTGCATTCGTGAATTTTGATGTTGTCTGGTTGTTCACTATTGTTTTGATTTGGTACGAACTTGATATTGATACTGTTAATTCATTGTACTGCTTCGGCCTTGTGATTCACTTCATGTTGCTGCGTTTGTTTGCTGTATGTCGAACTTGCTTGCTTTGTATATATTGTTGTCAGATACTTAGAACTGTTAAGAACAGTTCGACTTTGACTTGGTCTTTGAGCATTGCATTACTTCATGTATTCATGTGTACTCTTGAGTCGCATTGAGTTGGTCTTGTAGCATTGTATTGGCATTTGTGGTTTGAGTTATGCTTCTTTGATCATGTTGGCTATTTGGTCGTCTGCACCTTTGGTATGCAGCAGCTTGGTCTTGGCATTTGTATTTAGTTTGGGTTCATGAAAATGCATTTATTGCTGAGTTGGATTTACTTTGTCTCTGATCTTTTGTTGCTCATCTGTGCACATTGTAGCCTTGGTTGAAAACTGGTCTGACCTGCACACTTGTTTATGCTTCATTTTTTTTGACTTGATGCCTTGAATTTGAGACCTCGGCAGTTTGGTTTCATTTGGTATCATTTGCCCGAGTCACTTGTTCAAGCTTTCATGCATTGTTGTGTTGTTGCCATGTGCATCTTTGTGATTCAATCTGTGAGTTGCATAATTGTGCTTACTTTGAGCATGTTACATTTGCGCTCGAGTCTGGATTTGCATATTAACTGGTTCATGACTTGTAATTGTAGATTAGCTTGCATACTTTGATCCGACCTGCTGTTTGCACACTGCTTCCATACTGTTGCACTTGTGTACTTCATATGCATACTGTTGAGTTTTACTTTCTGGTCATGTTGACTTTATAGTTGGACTGAGTTGAACCCGTGTTTCTATTTGGGTTTGACCTTGTGCTGAAGTCGATATTTTATTTATGTTGCACCTGAGTTGAACCCGTCTTTTTATTTGGGTTTGACCTTGTGCTCATCTGTCTCTGTAGCATTATCAAGTGTATATCGGTATGCACGGCCTCGTGGCATGTACGGTGATCACTGTGCATGTCACAAGCTGTTCGTGTATGATAAATTCCAATTTAAATGACAACGAACAACCCAAATAAATAAGGAAAATAATATTTTCAAAATCATCTTTTATTTTATATTGCAAAAATATTTCTTTTACAATTTTACTACGTTAGTGTATATTTTTTCAGATTGCTCAGATGCTGGATTCTAACTGGAATGAAGTTGAAGATGAACTACGAGTGTGAGCGATATGTAGTGAGGAATTTATGTAAATTGAATTGTGATGTAATTAGAATCAAAATTGTATAGTGAATAGTGAGTGCTTGAATTTGTACTATTCAAAAATTGTAATAAATATTTGTTTGAATAAAATTTCTGTTTGAATTCAAATTCTGTGTATTTAATTTTATTCAGCAAATATTTATTTAACCTATGAAAAATAAAATAGTACACTAGCAAATACATTTAAACGAATGTATATATGTTTATTATCATCAAACAAAAATCATATAAGCGCATATTCAACAATCTCCCCCTTTTGATGATAACAAACATATATTTAGGATTTTAAATGTGTTAAATGTATTTGCTCTAGAGATATATCCTAATTGCTCCCCCTATTTAAATGCTTCCTCTCTACACAAAGCTCCCCCTACAAATATGCATACAATTAAATAATATGCGAATGAGCCTAGATGCAAATAGAAAATTATTTGACCTTTGCTTGACTTTATTTGACAAAATCTTAACTTTTCTCTCCCCCTTTTGTTATCAGCAAAAGAATAATAGTGTTAGAGAAAATAGAGATAAAGTGATCGATATTAATTCAACATTAAAACTCAATTGAATATAAATATTAAATTTCAATAAAAAAAATCAAACAAAAATCATAACTACCCTCGTTAGGCGCATATTCCATTTTTAGAAGTAATGGAAATGATGTCATCATATAAAACCATACAGTTGTATATGTTTGTGGTACATTTATATCAGGAATTTGAATATCTACTAATCATGCATAACCGTTAAAACTTTTAAATGAGATTAGTAGTATTCCAATTTAATTTTAAAAATGAATTCAAGTATCTTCTAATCACGCATAACCTTGAGGACTTTTAAATGGGATTAGAATCAACTTGTTTATTTAATAAATCAATTTTGATATGCGTTCCATACATGCATAACCGTAAGGACTTTTAAATGAGCATGGAAGCACATAACAAATTCCAAGTAATTCACCCATGCATAACCGTGAGGACTTTTAAATGAGATTGAATACTTTGGATTTTATTTTGTTTTATAAAATGAAAAACGAATGGTTCCTGTTTAAAGTACCACATACCGACAAACTATATTGAATTTCTGATGAGCAATGGTTGATAGAAATATGATAAACACAGAAATGGTTATGGAGTCTTTACCCAACAAAAAGTTTTATAACTCTTGTTTGAATTTCTAAAGAAATTTTTCTAAAATATACTGTCTTGAGTAATGTATGATAAATATAAACACTCATCACCTTTTTCAATCACTATTTATCTTTTCGATAATTATTAGGGAGTTAGACTAGTCAAAATTGTCATTTAAAATCAAATTCAAAAATAACTATGAAATCAATTTTTCAAAATGACTAATCTGAAAATATGGTCAAAAATGATTTTCTCGAGGGGGTTATATGAGAAACATTCTTGCTATTTGAAAATTATTTGAATTTAAAAATATGCAGACATTTCCCAAAAATTAACGATGCAGTTACTAAAATTCACGTTCAACTAGTAAGTTTTCTTTCAACTAGATTACCAGTATGATCTGCATCTGAATTTTTCTTTCACTCCAAAATATCACTAATTGAATTTGGTAGACAAGACCATGAAGTGTGCACCAAATAAAATTCAAACTTAATTTTAACAGTAATTTAAATGACATTCTCTTGAAGTTGAATTGAAGCTGTGTAAATAATCAAAAACCATGAATATAGAGTTGGCCATATTATAACCAAATGTATTAATATCCAACAAAACACTATGTTTAATCCAAACGTATATGTATGAAGTATTTCAAAGAATAGTGTTTTTGGCATAAATATAATTGACCAACTATGTTGAACAAGTCAGAATCAAAAAATCATCATCTCTTTATCATCACATTATTGGCTGATTTAATTCAGAATACGGTGCAGATTATCACATTTAATATATCGATCAAATAAATATACCTTCACCTGTTTTACCTTTACGATAATTTTTCGTGGTTGCCCATTGTGATTCTATCATCTTTGTATTGGGCTAAGGAACTTTGCTTTGTTGCCCGTTGTGTTTTTGGAACAGCCAAAATCCATAGAACACTGTTCTTGTTCCTTATCCTCCCACCATACCTACACGATGAAAGATTTTTGTGACCTATTTGTTTTTATAGGTCCATGATTGTTAGTGGCAGAATATTTTGAAAGATAATTTTGAGGAGACCAAAAACTATTTATATATGTTCCTTTCGACACCCAGATTTGTTTTGTCCTTTCATTCTTGTTCCAATAGACATGAAATTTGTTTGTAGAATTCTTAGGAGCCCAAACTTGTATAAATTTTGTGTTCTTGTTCCTATGACTGCAATTTTCAACACGATGTCCAATTATTTTACATCTAGGAAAGACACTCTTGCCTTTTGCATTATCATCAGCTTTTGTTTTCCCAAAGCCTAATCCTTTTCTGTTGTTAGCAAAAATTTGATTCCCAATAACATGTTGAATGATTTTTCTCCTCTTGAAAAGTTATTCAGAGATTTCTCAAGATTTTGGACTTTGGTTTTCAGTGTTGTGTTTTTAGTTACAAGTGAGGTGCATATATTTATAAAATCCTTTTTCCTACTGTCAATGGTTTCCTTAAGACTCAGGTTTTCTTTTTCAAGATTCTCCAAGCTATTCTTAAGTCTTGATAATTCTGAATCTAAAATTTTACATTTTTTACAGTCTAGATTTTGAATATTTTCAAGTTCAGTTTCCAACCTAGAATTTTCATGGACAAGTTCTCTCCTATCAGATTTCAGTTTTTCAATTTTAGATTCAAGAGTATCAATTGTTTTAGTAAGAACACTACACATCAAAACAAGTTCTTTATAAGAATAGTCACCTACCTCACTAGATTCCTCTGAGCTTGCTTCTGAATCTGATTTTGCCATAGAACACAAGTTAACCTCCTCTGAGCTATTATTAGAAACTTCCTCTCCTTCTTCATCATCCCAAGTTGCTGCAAAGGCCTTCTTCTTCTTTTTCTTTCCTTTGTTGTTTTTGAGAAGTGGGCATTTTTGTTTGAAGTGGCCAGGCTTCTTGCAGTTAAAGCACGTCAATTCATTATCGGAATTGTTAGAATCTTTTGACCTATTACCACTTGTTTTCTTCTTGCGTGGCCTGAATCTTGACCATTTTTTAAGATTATTGACAGCCATTGTAAGCTCTTCAATTGGATCTTCTTCTTCTTCATCGCTTTCTTCTTTGCTCTTTAAGGCAATCGTCTTCTTCTTTGATTCGGAGTTGTTGCGTTCCTCCTTTGCTTTTAGCTCAAGCTCATATGTCATCAAGTTGCCGATCAACTCCTCCATGCTTAGTTTACTCAGATCTTTCGATTCTTGTATTACCGTGACTTTTTCCTCAAAGCTCATCGGTAAGACTCGTAGAACCTTCCTCATAAGCTCTACCTCAGTGAATACCTTCCCAAGTGCTCTAGCATTGTACACCAAAGTTGAAAAGCATCCAAACATGTCCTTTATGCTCTCGCCTTTGTCCATCACAAAGTTCTCGTAGTCATTACTGAATAGGGCTAGACGAGATTCCTTGACTTGAGAAGTTCCTTCATGTGTCACCTCCAAGGTATGCCAAATTTCCTGTGCAGTTTTACAATGAGAAATTCTATGAAATTCAGTCTTATCAAGAGCACAGATCAAAGCATTCATGGCTTTAGCATTTGTAGTTTTTAATTTCTTATCGTTAGCATCCCTCCTATCCTTAGGTTTAGGAATCTCAGTATCACCAACAGTTATAGTGGAAGATTTATAGACAATTTCAATAATGTCCCAAACATCATAATCAACAGAACTAAGATAAATACCCATCCTAACTTTCCAATAAGCATAATAATTCCCATTAAACATGGGTGGCCTAGCAATAGATTGCCCCTCAGAAAAAGCATTATTTGGTGGATTCATGACTCTAGAGTTAAAGAAAAAAATCGTGCTCTGATACCACTTGTAGGATCTAGATTAACCCTAGAGGGGGTGAATAGGGTTATAGCAAATTTTCTCAAATTAAACGCAAAAACAAACTGCAGAAAAGTAAATATGCTGAAAAGTAAATCACACACAAAATTTACCCCGCTTCGGCAACCCCTGCCTACTGCTGCATTCCCAGATTTCTATTAGAATTAAACAGTCTCCCGCTTACAAACACTCTAACAGACTCGCAAACCCTGCTACCGCCTATAGAGTTTTGCAAACTCGCAAATCCTGCTTACTGAACTAATCCTTACTAGACAATCTGACACAACCTAGATCCTACGTGGTGATTTACCAAGATTTGATTCGAAAAGTACAGACTTCAAAAATAAAAATAAGAGCAAAAATAAATAAAAACTTAGAGTACAAATTTTTGCCCTTAAACAAAACAACCCGACCCAAAAACAAAACACGGACACTTCCCTCTTGATGCAATTTAGGGTTTTGAAAATGGCGGCTTTCGTTCCTCTTTGCAACTGAAATTAGGGCTTCTAATAATTCGACGATGCGGATTGATTTTGTTGCTCTATCGATTGATTTTCTCCTCTAATGATCGGCCGCTTGCCTCGAGATGATTGATTGCGAATCTACTTTGGTACGTTGTTCGTTCCTTTTTCTTTTCAGGATTCGATTACTTGAATTTTCGATTATTCTTTCTCACTCACAGCCGATGATGATTTTGGGTGTATATATATATATATCAATTCGACACTTTCCTCATTCTTGCTTTCCTGATATCTTTACGACTTGATGCGCACGGCTTTGATTATGCAGCGTTTGATTTTTCTTGAGTCCTACGGCAACAATCTTTCCTCTTTTGATTTGCTTTGACTATTTCAAAGATATGCACTTGAATTTTTATACAGTATACGTTCACGAATTCGATTTCTCTGGCATCAACTTCATTACATCTAGACTTTGGCACTTGACTTTTTAAACATGAATTTTATCACTTGACCTCAAGTTTGTTTAACATTTTGATCTCGATCAATTATTGTTTTCATGAATTTCCTTGTTGACTTCTGTATGCTTCCATGATTTCGACTATAGCTTGTTTATTGCTTTCGACTTCACTGTGAATTATGGCTTTGATTTTCTGGCCCCTGTGAGCTTCATCTCTGGCCATCTTCTCTGGTTGGTTTAACCTGAACTCCACTTGAGCATTGCATTCGTGAATTTTGATGTTGTCTGGTTGTTCACTATTGTTTTGATTTGGTACGAACTTGATATTGATACTGTTAATTCATTGTACTGCTTCGGCCTTGTGATTCACTTCATGTTGTTGCGTTTGTTTGCTGTATGTCGAACTTGCTTGCTTTGTATATATTGTTGTCAGATACTTAGAACTGTTAAGAACAGTTCGACTTCGACTTGGTCTTTGAGCATTGCATTACTTCATGTATTCATGTGTACTCTTGAGTCGCATTGAGTTAGTCTTGTAGCATTGTTATTATGTTGGCATTTTTGGTTTGAGTTATGCTTCTTTGATCATGTTGGCTATTTGGTCGTCTGCACCTCTGGTATGCAGCAGCTTGGTCTTGGCATTTGTATTTAGTTTGTGTTCATGAAAATGCATTTATTGCCGAGTTGGATTTACTTTGTCTGTGATCTTTTGTTGCTCATCTGTGCACATTGTAGCCTTGGTTAAAAACTGCTCTGACCTGCACACTTGTTTATGCTTCCTTTTTTTTGACTTGATGCCTTGAATTTGAGACCTCGGCAGTTTGGTTTCATTTGGTATCATTTGCCTGAGTCACTTGTTCAAGCTTTCATGCATTGTTGTGTTGTTGCCATGTGCATCTTTGTGATTCAGTCTGTGAGTTGCATACTTGTGCTTACTTTGAGCATGTTACATTTGTGCTCGAGTCTTGATTTGCATATTAACTGGTTCATGACTTGTAATTGTAGATTAGCTTGCGTACTTTGATCCGACCTGCTGTTTGCACACTGCTTCCATACTGTTGCACTTGTGTACTTCATATGCATACTGTTGAGTTTTACTTTCTGGTCATGTTGACTTTATAGTTGGACTGAGTTGAACCCGTGTTTTTATTTGGGTTTGACCTTGTGCTGAAGTCGATATTTTATTTATGTTGCACCTGAGTTGAACCCGTATTTTTATTTGGGTTTGACATTGTGCTCACCTGTCCCTGTAGCATTATCAAGTGTATATCGGTGTGCACGGCCTTGTGGCATATACAGTGATACACTGTGCATGTCACAAGCTGTTCGTGTATGATAAATTCAAATTTAAATGACGACGAACAATCCAAATAACCAAGGCAAATAATATTTTCAAAATCATCTTTTATTTTATATTGCAAAAATATTTCTTTTTCAATTTTACTACGTTAGTGTATATTTTTTCAGATTGCTCAGATGCTGGATTCTAACTGGAATGAAGTTGAAGATGAACTACGAGTGTGTGTGATATGTAGTGAGGAATTTATGTAAATTGAATTGTGATGTAATTAGAATCAAAATTGTATAGTGAATAGTGAGAGCTTGAATTTGTACTATTCAAAAATTGTAATAAATATTTGTTTGAATAAAATTTCTGTTTGAATTCAAATTCTGTGTATTTAATTTTATTCAGCAAATATTTATTTAATCTATGAAAAATAAAATAGTACATTAACAAATACATTTAAACGAATGTATATATGTTTATTATCATGAAACAAAATTCATATAAGCGCATATTCAACAGACCCAACTCCCGTAGGTTGGTATAAGGTGGTTAAAACAGGCGCGATTGACGGGCTAATGAGGTAGCACCTTTGATCGAACACATCCCTTCGATATTATACTTTTACTTTTGGATTGATTCGGTGGCCACTTTTGATTTTGATTTGGGGGTGTGGCTCGAGGTGGGCTGTAGCTGCGGCTATGCGTTACCACCGGCCCAGAAGCGTAATTGGTATATCTACCCTAGAATTGCCTAGTTGTGTCATGTCACCTACCCTAACGCGCCTTGTACGAGTTTGATTTGTGTCATACCTATGGAGTATCCTTTGGTAGCCTCACAATCCGGAGGTATTACGGTACTATATAGACTATTGACACTATTACGTGTTAAGGGCTATATGGGTAACCCTTTAACGCTATTTAAAAGTAAGTTTATTTTACTATAGACATTATTATAATAGCGAATTATTACTACATAGTGAATAGTTTAATGGATCCTTAGGAGATGTGAATCCCGAACATCTCTTAAGCTACTGCACTCACATTGACACTGGATAGGAGATGTCAAATCCCGTAAACATCTCTGACACCGTTTCACTCATATTTGTTTCTATCGATTTAACTTGCATAAGATCTTTTAGTTCTGACTCGAGCGTTTTGTCTTTTCAATTCGCGCGGGTCAGTCTAAGCATTACAGGACTGAAGACAATATTTTGGAGCACGAAGACGAACATATTATTATTATTATATACTATATTGTTCAGCTGCATCACATTGTTCCGCTGCATTATTATTTAATATTCTCTGGTATGTGTAACTCTGATATGTGTTGTATAAGTATAATCAAATATTTTGTAAAACAGCTTCATGAACTATTATTTGATTATTATATTTTGTCATTCCGCTGTGAGATTCTGTTTTGTTTCTTTCTCTGCTTTTCTTATTCACCCCAATAACAATTCGCCCTTTTGTATGGTTTGAGTCTGACGTGTGTGGTTTATCGTTGATTTAAAACGTGCAAAAAGACGGGATGTTACACCTTTGAGAAAATTTTCTTTAATCATATGACCGTGAATCATATGGTGCCTATGAAGTGTATCTCAAAGATTAAAAACAAAGCACCCATTTGATGAGAGTGAAAAAAGAGTTAATGAACTCATCAGATTGATCATATAGATGTATGGAGCCCACAATCTAAAGATATCAGAAGCAGACCAAATTACTTTGTTACATTCACCGATGAATTTTCTCAGATATGAAAATGCATATTTGAAATGCATGTTAGATATCCATGATAAGTAGAATATTATAGCATAAAAAAGAATAAGATTAATCAAATATGTGATTTTCTTAGATAAGAGTTCCAAAAGTACTTATAAGAGAATACGAGTCACTCTCAAAGCCATTCTTCCTTATGCTACTTACTGATGTATTAATAAGAAGTAATCAAACTTTGTCGGATGTATTTCGATTAATAATGAGTGAAGTCAAATTACCTCATTGTTTAAGGATACCTACATAGGAGTAAGCACAAATGTAGAATTTAGCTTATCTAAAGCTGAGATTACAATTCCGTATACTCAAGGAAGAAATCTCTTCTTAAATAGTTTATGATACGTGGTTGTCCGACTTACTTTGTGAACATAAGTTCTATGAACTCAAAGCTAAATCTGATCTATGCAAATCAAAAAGAAGTATGGAAAAATTTTCATGAATGTCTATTCCATTGCAGTGAAAAACAAATTGTTGTTTCAAGACACACCATCTCCTTATTGGTAGAATTTCTTTCTATAAAAATTAGTGTTAGTATGATAGACTCAAATGTGATCCAAGATTCTAACATGGAAATAGATTACATAGATGAAAAACATTTAACCAAGGCCAAATTTATAAAGATTGCTAGAATGTTCAGCAGAAAATTGCGTACATTCAAGAGAAACGTGTTATTTATCACCATTGAGAAAAGGGATTGTTCTTAATGACAACTTCCTTAGATTTAGACAAGCCATATAGAGTATAGACTCTGCCACAGGCATGATGCTTCAAACTAGAAATGGATTCCAATTTCAGTGAAAATTGACTTCGAAATTATACCCTAAACTATGTGATCCATTGTCCATAAGTGATTCTTTGAGTAGAAGATCAATGTAGTGGGAAATGTATAAAGTAAGTATGATCGAAAATGACCTCAATCTAAAATACTAAAATTAAGCAGAAATGCTTCCAACCAATATTCTTAGGTCCATTCGAATTACACTCACTAATTATTACACGGTAAGATTATGAATTATGGAAATTATCATTGAAACTGAACTAATAAATAATAATTTGGATGAGATGGTTTGCAAACTATAGCCAAAACATCTCCAAGTCAGTGGGAGCAAATATAAAGCTTATGGACATTTTAAGATCAGTATATGATCTTAAATTAGCATATATTGGTTGAGTAAGTATTTTGATAGAGAAATCAAATTGTTTGATTTCAATCAAAATGAAAATAAGAAAGAAAGAAAAAATATGTACTAAAACATTTCTACTACTAAAAATAAAAAAAATACAGTTGATTAGTAATGATGTATTGTGCTAAAATCAGTTAAAGCTTAATTATTTAATTCTCAGTGAAGGATATAAAAAAGCATCCTATATATATGATACAAGGGGATGTTCAGTTTGTCCCAATCGATATACACAAACACCATACTAAATGTTTAATAAGGAGGATACGAGATAGATTTCTTATGCATCGGCAATAGAAACCATCATGTATGCTATGTTATATACTAGACCAAAATCTACTTCTACACTTGGTACAATGAGAAAATATCAAATATGAGTTTCACTGAATGGTAGCTAAAAGTACGAAATACTATAGAATTTTTTATGAAATAAAAAAATTATGAAGGATTATTCGAACTCGAACTTCATTATTGTAGCGACCCGTAATGTCGAACACTTCATCTTTGAATATCATAACTTTTTGAAACATAATTTAGTATTATAAATGTGATTTTATAACCTCGTTAAACATGTTCTAATTAATGAATAGTGATAAGAAACTTGTTCTATAAATTTGTTTACAAAAATAAATACTTTGAAGAAATATCAATAAGCTGACCGAAAATTGTTTTATCGATAAATATTTTTTTATTCAATATAAGTCATTCGAACTTTTTCTACATATACTAAAATACTCAGGAAACCATCAATAAGTAATAAAAATGATTTGCACTAAATTACTTTAAAGCATTTTCTAGAAGCTTCTAGAAGGTTGAGTAGAGATAGTAGTGGAATGAGATATTTTCTAACGCATGGTGAGATGGCAAACAAGCATATGGAAGCATGAAGGGGGAGTGAGCCTTCTTGGTCAGAAATGGGGAGTGAGGAAGAGCTTAAACACACCACTTGAAGCCTATATAAAGAAATCCATAGTTCATGAACAAAATTTTACATCTTTACAAAGTTAATTTAGTTCATCATCTCCTTCCTTTTTCATAAATTTCCTAAGCGAAATAAATTCAAAACAATTCCAAATCAACCCAAACTTGGCCAAGAACCTTAGAACAACACTACAACAATTCTTAGAAACTCAAAGTTTAACAATTTGGATCACACACCCTAAAACGTCTAGAGGTTGTAAGCATTATAAGGGCTTTTCAAGCCTAGGTAAGGGCAAAGCAAGGTTGTGATATGAAGTTTATTGTTTGCAAGGTTAAGGGAGGAAGTGGAAGCGTAAACTTGAGTTTTTTCTTTTTTAAGGGTGAGCTAGCTCACCATTTTAATAAACATGAAGTGTATATATGCTTATGTTTGATTGTTTTTAAGTGCTTTAATTTATATTGCTTATACTTATTGTGATTCATGCTTTGGAAAGCACATGGCATATGTAAATGATGTGTATGGACTTGAATGGATTTGTATGAATGTACTTCGAAAATGCCTTGCGTTCGGCATTTTCTATGAATTTTTGTAAAGAGATCCTTAGGGGTTTCTCACCATTGTTGTGATATATTATGTGTATAATATTTACTATAAAAGGATTGGATGATAAAAGGTTTTTTTACATATTGAAAATCAACCAAACTTGCAAGATATCGAAAATAGTCTAGTTCAAAGCCTTTTATAACAGCCAACCACAGCACTTTAAAAGCACCGTCTTTGCCTGTAAATGCTTCGTTTATGTTCGTGATTTTAAATTACTTTGAAATAACTTTAAACTTAATTATTTCCCTCTAATCTTTTTATAAGTCTTTTCTAACATATATTAGAATATTTTAAAAGTTGTTTAGAATTTTTATGAATTTTTAATAATTGATTATGAATTATTAAAGTAAGAGGTTTATTTTTATAAATAAGAAAACATGCTTTTTTAAAATTCTTAAATAAATTATAAATTATATTTGGACCATTTCTCGATTTATGCGTGTCATCCTTGCGTAGGGCTATGCTAATCTTCTCTGTATCGTTCCAATTTTACCAAATGTCCCCGAAGGAACTATTTTTAAGAACTATTTTAAATAAATGTTTTAAATATATTAAGTATTTTAAAGTATATGTTAATTATATATATTTTTAGAAAATTAGTTAATTATTATTATAATAAATTAAATAAAGGCTTATGTAATACAATACCTTTTAAATTGTTTTTATTACTAAATATCTTTTCTTATCAAATAAGTTAGTATATACTTATATATCATTTCTAAAAGGTTTCTTAATTATAAGTAAATATTTTACAAAGAGGTTTAGGAGTGCTCAAGTGGCTTAATTATGTTTGTTTGTTTAAACTTATGGAAAGTCATTAATAGTATACTTAACACTAAATGCCAACAAAGGAGGCTAATCTATTTGTGAGACTTAAGAATGTTGTTTGAGTCGGGTTCAGAAGCAATAGTGCTCTAACCTACCGACTTCACTCTTGACTGAGGAATAGTTAAGTTGAAAAGGTCAGAAACGTGTTAAGTATATGAAATTTGATTTCCATAAGCGTTCGATTTTTCGAACTAGATAGTTGACTAGTAAACTATCAAACTTGACCAAATATTAACTTAGGAAGTATCTAAAAGCTTCATAGCTTCATATGGTTTAAGACCACCTAAGGAGGAGAATTCGTATGAAATGTCTCTAGCATTAAGAACTTATATATACATGATCCCCTGAGGAGGACTCCTCTTTGTATTGTTTGCTTACGTCTAAAAAAATCAAAATTGGGTTTAACAAAAATTCATCAAATTAGTTTTGAAGAGTCCAAGATCGGTAAATGTTTTACTTACCGAATACCACTTCAAAACTAGTATACGAATCTATGTTTTGGAAGCGGTTGTGAAGTGGAATGTTATGAGTTGAACCGTCTATCCTAAGATTAAGTCCTAGAAGGAGGTCGGCATTAGTATTTTCCAGTCAACTTATGCTGGGATCCATGAAAAAATTCATGTTTTGTTTAAGTAGCAATGACTTGTGTGAAAGATGCCTATCAATGTGACCTTGACATCTAAAATGGCTAAAGAGAGTAAGATGCACAACTTGGGGTTTAGCTAACCTATGATAGGGTATATCAACTCCATATCTAGAGTATGCTTATCGATATTGCTAGAAGGAATTGTTGATACTTATTCCATGTGTTAGGGCATGGGCTAGTTATGTTTACCTTATTGTATATTTTGTCTAGAGATATATGACGCTCGGAAGGTGGTATATAAATGTTGCAATATTTTTTTTTATAGATTTTAGTTATTTATTTAGAGTCTTAGAATTAATGAATAATATATAATAATAACAATTTAATTAAGTATATGACTTGAAATAAATATTTATTTGATTAATATAAATTATGGTAATCAGGTCCACATTATTGGATTAGATCCTTGGGGATCAGCCAAAAATAAAGGGATATGAGGATTTTGAATGTTTTTTTGGACTAGATGAGGTCTAGGTTAAAGAAAATAGCAATAGCATGGATATTTGTGTTATTTGATGGATACAAACACCACTTCCTTTTCTTATTCAAAAGACAAAAAAATAAAATGCTAACCTCCCATTAAACTAGTTGGAACCTATAGTTGAGATTTGCACACCAAGCTAGAAGGGAGAAATAACCATACCACGAAAGGAATGGTTAACACCATGACATGTAGACATGTCAACGAATATTTTTGAATGCGGATAGCATTATATCTCCCTTCTCCGCCACCACTGATGTACGTTTGTAAAAACCTCATCAGTTGGCTATTTATAGATGAAGAGAAGGGAACTTTAGTAATTTCCTATAGCTTAACCTGATTCGACTAGATTTGGTCCAATAGAAACTGGCCTTATGGCCTAATTTGATTCGACCACATTTTGGTCCAATAGAAAACATCTTGATGACTTAATTTGATTCGACCATATTTTGGTCCAATAGATAACATCTTGATGGTTTAATTTTATTAGACCACATTTTGGTCTAGTAGAAATCCTCTTTATCAACTATGGCCGAACATGATTCGACCGGATTCTGGTCCAATGGAAACCACCCACATGGAATAACCTGATTCGAGCAAATTTTGATCCAATGGCAACCATTCACATGGTATAACCTGATTTGACCATATTTCGGTCCAATGGCAACCATCCGCATGGTAGAACCTGATTCTACCACATTTTGGTTCAATCGCAAGCATCCACATGGAATATAATAATCATTATGCTATTTTATTTTATTAGGCAAGTAGTTGTACTATTATATTTTATTAGGCAAGTAATAAAATATTCTATTTTATTAGGCAAGGTTAATAATTCTTTCTTGTCTGATTAGACAAGTAATTATACTATTCTGTTTTATTAGGCAAGTAATTGTAGTATTCTGTTTTATTAGACAAGGTTAATAATTCTTTCTTGTTTTATTAGGCAAACTTATTCTCAAATAAATTGGTACCCCTAACCACTTTATAACTCTAACCATATTTAAACTAACATTTTACGTCAGTTTTAAAAATCCATTTGAGATGTTTTATCCTAACTTTTAATCTAGATATAAATTCCATTATTTAATCATTTAAAATCATAATAACTATTCAAGTTCAAAGTGATTAAATTATAGGTTGTTATGTTTATCTACATGCTTTATTATATTTTATATTAGTAGATTGGTTTTTTTCGTTGCAATTAGTTTGCACTTAATTTATGCAAGTAGTTTAGTTCTCTTTTCTTTTAACTATCTCTTACTTTCCTTGCTTTTTAAAGTTGCAATCTTCATGTGTTGAAAGGATAACAAAAATGAGAAGCTAAACTCCTTCAATTTAGGGTAATGAAGCTCTCTTAAATCATATAGATTCAACATATTTGCTAATTTATGGTCTCCTTTTATGCTTCATGGATAGTTTGATGTAGGTAAGTTTATTAGTGAATTTGATAGCCTATATTGTTTATCACAAATAGGCTATTCTTTACTCAAATATAAACACAATTTACATTAACATCTAAGTAAGTGATTTTGATCATGGAATTAAAATAGAATCAAAATTTGATGACCTATGTTACTAATAAAAAAAATAGCAAGTATATCATGATTAAAATAGATTTTTTGTTTCATATTCATTTTTATGACATTTAGAAAAGTTGTTTTAGGTGTTATATTAAAGTTTGATGGTTTAAGTTATCTTAATTAATAACATAAATAGACTATTCTGATGATAAATACATCAATAATTCTACTTAGATTAAAATGAAAGATCATTTATTGATTTTGTGTTGATTTATGTGGGAGTATGAGAGTGGATTTTCCACTAAATTGTTTTTTAATCTCATATTTTTAATCACCTTTATCCGTAGTTACTTTTTGCACTTATTTTTAGTTTAAACAATCTCAAAATCTTTGGGTTAATTTGATTGAGTAGAATCTAAAATTAATTCAATTCCCTGTGGATCAACCCGTACGCGCATACGTACTACAATTATACGCCGTGCGCTTGCGGTTATTTTTATTACATTTTTCGACGATTTTCTAACAGATAGAAAATTCGTCGTTGAACAGTTATCACAGACTTCTCCCTTATGAAAATTGCATCCTTGCAATTTCCTAAAGAGATACGTCGTACACAACTCGTACCCTGAACTTTCTTCGTTTTCTATAAACTTCTACTAACTAAAACAATCCTCTATGTGGCTTCTCTACTACTCAACTTATTGTATGCCATATTTAAATAGACTCATCCATAGACTTTCTATTTTTCACATGTGATAAATTTTTCAAAGAGTCGGATTTTTTGAAAATTTCGGCAATCTTTTTTATATGGAGAGCGTTCTTGAAAATCATAACATAAATATATCACAATACACACATACATCCCAACACCGTGCATCTTGAAATGGGGTATTGATTAACACACACACACATATTTATAAACATGTAAAACATATCTTTTTTAGCATTTAATTGACCTATCTTGCTTTTATGTCGGCTAAAAGCGAGCCAACATCGTCAAATAGTCAAAATATGCATCATGAATATTAACCTCAACTCAAATTTAAATATTAGCTTCATATGAAGAAATATAATAGGTATGTATTAATCTAATTTCAAAGCAACATAGTATACAAGTTTCTTAGCCACATTTTGATAAACTTCTAATAGTCAAAAACACAAAACTAGACCATTGTATTAAAGAATGAAATGTTGCATAATATATCAGCTTCCCAAAAGAAATTTCGGATCATCAAAATGTTATGTATAACTTGAGACATGTATTTTCCCAAAAATGGTAAACTTTGAAGTGGTAAAACAAGTGCATATCCACTTTCTAAACTCGTATATTTATCCTGGAAAAACAATTATTTTGCAAGACCTATAAAAAAAAGTTTGTTGCTTATGTTCTTGGAATTCCATAATGGGAAATATCATCGAAATCAATCAACCATTTGAAAGTTATGATTAAAATAGTTCTGCTTTGTTATGTGGAGTTTGCATTTTTGGGACAATAATATACATCCATTTCAAATTATGTTTAAACCATAGTTAACCTCGTAATTTTGCATTGAATTTCAAACAAAATCGTTTCTCTAATGACATAATGTTATAATGAATTCAAAATCTATTACTATAGATAAAGATGTCGAATATGCAAGGGAATATATCACGAATCAAGATGTCAAATGTGTAGAAGAAAAGCAATCAAACATTTAGTAATGGTTAACAAGCTTCAAACAATTTCAAGAAGATGTGGAACTTCTATAAAAAGGTATTGTGTACCTAAGAGAGGATGATGAGATTGTAAGAATGTCGAACTCCAAACAATTGGTGAACCCAAAAGATGCCATGCATGAACATATAGTTAAAAAGGAGGTATATCGGAACTCTGCAGATATTGATCCTTTACAACTATAATAGTTGTTAAGCAAGTGGCAAGAGATCTCAGGCATTTTTAAGTAGCAGGGGATGCCAAGCTTCAAAAAATAAAGGGGATATCGGGTATCCATGGTTATGGACGGTGCCAAAAGCCATTGATGTGAATTAGAATGTCATATGCCATCAAAGTAATGAACAATGCTAGGAATTGACAGTCTAGGAAAGATGTCGAATATCAATATGTAGAGACGTCGAATATTGATAATACAAACAAGGATGCCGTATTTCACCAGTGTAGCAAACGATGTCGTAAATCATCAAGGTAGGAAGGATGTCACAAAACATCGATATAGCAAAGACACTGTGAACCATCAATGAAGGAGGATACCACAATTCATCAATTTAAGTAGGGCTATTACATATCAGTAATTTACATAAGACTACCGCATATCACTGACATAATGAATGATTCTGAGAATTAAGGGTGCTGAAGGACACGTGGCAGCAATGCCGCCTACTTCAACTCCTATAAATGCTGACCCCATAGCTTCATGAAAGGGGTGAATTCCTGCTATCACTTTTCTTACATTTTCAAATTGGTAAACCTAATTTGAATTTAGGATTTAGAGTGCCTATTGTAAATTCATAATTTCTGCAAACGAGGACTTGTATAAATCGATTTTGCATAGCAATAACAAGTGAATAAAGATTCATGACTATGATGTTACCTATGACTTGCATATGACTCCTATCCCCTATTGCTTATGATATGAATATGACTTTTCTATTGAGCATGCATACTTCTTGTGAGTTGGCATAAGGCTATCTAAGTCTATCTCTAATCAAGCCCTACCTTCCTTGAAAATGTTGGGATTAACAAGGGAGTTTATTACATTTACGCTAGAAGGAGGTCTTGAACCTCTATCTCCCTACATATCTTATATTGGATTATCCTTGACTTGCATATATAGGGTATAAAAGATTTACCCTAACCTGTTTATTCCATAAAAGAACTTTCCAAATCATATATTTTATAGCCAATCTTCCTTTTGTTTAACTTGCAACGAACAGTAACAAAAATGACTAAATAAAGAGCGAGTAACATCGCATGAAATCTTCCTTTTGTTTTTGTTTCGTCAATCTAAGACGATTTGTTGCTCATTTAGAGCATTGATATCCTTTATGATAAATGACTAAATAAAGAGCGAGTGAGGGCCAAACTATATGGGGTGGTATCTCTTATTAGGGTATTGTCAGATCTACTCTAGATTGGTTTCGGTTGTATATTCACAGAGATATGAAATACTCGGATACTCGATAATGTTGGCGAGGTCCGGCTTAGAGGTTTTTGAGAGCCATTGTAGTTCTCAAGTATATTTTCTAGAGGTATACTTTCGATAAGGGGGGCGCATCCTCCTAGTCATTGTTGGAAAAAAATTCCTTTCCTTATTTTTGATTCAAATTTTTAGATTGATTCTTTCTTAATTGCATTGGGAAGCGCCTTATGCTCTTTGCGATGTTTAATTATTTGTGTCCATTCTTTTATGCTTGGATATTGTCCTTGTGAGGGAAAATCCGTTTTGCATTTTTGCGGTGTGGTCTCACTAGTTATTTTGTGTGTTCTATTTTATTATTATTTGGAGTTTACTCATGCCAGTCTTATTGTCTTACCCGAATTGTTTATTTTCCTAAACTCTCGGGTACTCATTTATATTTGAGTAGTCCGCAAATGACAGGTTTCTTTAGGCACTTTTGAAGATGGTGGACGAGCTGGAGGCTCCTTATCTATCTTGCTATTTATTTCCGCTGTTACGAGATGATGGCTCTATATATGTGTATTTAAAGGCAGGTTGTTTTAACTAACTAGACTAATAGTAGTACTTTTGTTGTACTTTGATAACTCCTTATTGGGGTATGTACTGTCTTATTTTATGTTGTATAGTAAACAACCGTTCTGTTGTGAGATTATTGTTCTGTTCTTATATTTAACCCATGACAACTCGTCTTTCAAATATTTGGGCAACGACACATGAATATCATGGATGTATTAAGTGTCATTCTCAGGGGTCAGAAAGGTGGGTCATCACAGTTAGTATCATAGCTTTGGTTGAGTAAAAACGTTAGCCTAATTAGGGTACAACTCATTAGAGATAGGGTAAGTGATGCCCTAGAATGAGTTAATCTAGAGAGTGCGTATTTGTAGTTTCTGTAATAATAATATTTATCCTCTAAAGTCTTGTTTTAAATCCTTTGGTGTTATCTATTTGAACCATTTTAATCCTATTTTTGTAATCTAAACATAATTGTTATTTGTTCAGATAATGGAAAATGAATACAAGAAGAGGAGGAAGGAGAGGATTTGGAACTAGATGGCTACCGATGGTAGGGTACCTAGAAATGCTACTATGTCAACTGTAGATCCGGTAGAGGAAATGGTAGTGAAAGTTTAGACCCCTATGAACTTTGCAGCTTTGTGTAAGAATTTTACCACTTTAGGTGGGAAACCATTGTATGGGATTAAAGATATTCTTGGAGTGCAGATGTGCCTTCGAACTTGTGAAAGAATATTTTGAGACCTTTGGTTGAAGGATGCGGAGAAAGTGTTGTGGGCATTGCGACAGCTTCAAAAGTCTGCGACGGATTGGTGGGATTCAGAAATAACTAGTACTCAGGAGGAGGAGTTTTCTTGGGCCCAGTTTAAGGAAATTTTTGAAGTACAGTTTATTCCAGAAGCCGGAAGAACTCAGTTATTTAGAAGTTTCATTGACTTAAAGCAGGGTGATATGACGGTGTTGCGGTATGAGTATAAGTTCAATGCTTTTTTCCATTTTGGACTTGGATTGATAGACACACTACTCAAGAAAAATGAAATGTTTATGAATGGAATGCAACCAGAGTTCCATCGTGAAATGACCAATCATCTTATGGGTACGTTCATCGACATTATTAGCATGGCTTTGAGGTTTGAGGCTCTTGGTATTAAGAAAGGAGTCCAGAAGGGTGTAGTACCAGCAGTAAGTGTCAAGTCTTTATCAGTCATGCTAATTAAAGGAAAGCCAAACTTCAAGCGTAAGTTTAAGGGAAAGAAGCAGGGTGCAGGGAAGAAACCCGAAGATGGCACTCCAGCTTAGAAGAAGCAGACCAACTTGGCCAACATTCTTTATTTCAAGTGCAATAAGATGGGCCACTCTGCAAATCATTCCCAATTGCCACATGTTTTAATTGCGGCTAGCCAAGACATATGAAGAATGAGTGCCCTTTTCCTAAAAAGGGATCTCAAGGATAGACTTTTACCATTGAAGAGATACCATCCACTTCTTCAGACCAAAAAGGAAAGTAAGTGTTGTAAGGTACATTATCCATCTATGATATTCATGTAAGGGTGTTATTTGATACAAGAGCTTCCCATAATTTTATTTCCTATGATCTAATGAACAAACAAAACCTTAAATATGTTATCATAAGGAATCCTCTTTATGTGTCAAACCCAATTGGAGGTCTGACAAAGCTTGACACTATGTGTCTAAATATACCCATTTCTTATCGAAATCATCCCTTTCCTTTTGACTTCTTTGTTCTTGGGTTTATGGATTTTAGAGTGTTGTTCAAAATGGATTGGTTATCTAAGTCTAAAGCTCTCTTGGATTGTGGTAAAAGGCTCGTCAGAATTAGTGATGTTGGAGATGTTGGTGTTGATAATAGTTGTGAGGAGCCTAAGAAGTTAATGAGCAGCTTTCTCTATTCACTCGATGTGGCTAAAGTAGAGCTAGGAGATGTGCCGGTTGTTTGAGATTTCATAGATATTTTTGATGCGGTGCAAGATTTACCTCCTAACCATGAAGTCGAGTTCCGCATTGTTTTGGTTCTTAGAACTAGACCTATTGTATAACCCTTACAAAGGATGGCTCCAAAAGGGAAGAGGGAGTTAGAAAGGTAGACTTATGTCTTGTTTCAGAAGTGCTTGATCCGACGTAGTACCTCGAGTTGGGGATCGCCAGTCGTCTTTGTTACAAAGGCGGACGGTTCTCTAAGGTTATGCGTAGACTATTGGGAGTTGAACAAAAGGGCTATCAAGAATAAATATCCTTTGCTAAGAATGGACGATATATTTGATCAACTCCACGGTGCTTGGATATTTTCTCAATTAGATCTTGCTATCGGTTTCAACCAATTAAGAGTGGCAGAGGAGAGTGTTCCCTTAACAGCTTTCCGGACTCTAGAAAATTTCTACGAGCGGTTAATTATGCCGTTTGGATTGACTAACAAACCCACTTATTTTATAGACTTAATGATTCGAGTATTTTGAGATATTCTTAATAAATCTATTCTCATCTTTATTGATGACATTCTTATCTATTCAAAGATAGAGGAGAAACACAAATATCATCTCCGTGTTGTACTCGATACCTTAAGAAGCCATGTGTTGAAGGCTACGTTTTCCAAGTGATAATTCTGCAAATCTAAAGTAAGGTTTCTAGAGCATGTTATTTGGGAGAAGGCATATTAGTGGACCCAACTAAAGTTGTGGCGGTTCAAGATAGAAAGAAGCCTGAAAGTGTGATGGAAGTTAGAAGTTTCTTGGGATTGGTTGGTTTTTACTGTAGGTTTATCAAGGACTTCTCAAATATTGCTTCTTATTTGATGAAGTTAACAAAGAAAGATGTTAAGTTCGTTTGGACTTCTAAGTGTGATCAGGCATTCAACGAATTAAAAGAGAAGTTGACTAGCACTCTTGTATTAACCATTCCAAATGGGAGCGAAGGTTTAACCATGTATACAGATGCTTGTGGAACCGAATTGGGAACAGTTTTGATGCAGCATAGGAAAGTTATTGCCTATGCGAGTCGACAGCTAAAGCCGCATGAGAAAAATTATGCTACACACGATTTGGAGCTTTTAATCATTGTCTTTGCACTAAAGATGTAGTGGCATTATCTTTTGAGTGAAAGATTCGAGTTATACACGGACCACAAATCCTTACAATAACTTTTTACACTGAAAGATTTGAATTGAGGCAGCAGAGACGGTTGGAGTTTCTCGCTTCTTATGATCTAGAGGTCCTTTATACCCTTGAAAAAGTAAATGCCATTGCTGATGCACTGAGTAAGAATGTAGCAATGGTTGCAAACCTCGAAATAAAGCCAGTATTATAGAGAGATTTGCATCTAGTCAAGAAGCTGATCATATTTTGGCTCGAGTTAAGAAGGATGTTGAAGAAGGTGTGATTTCTAGCTTTAAGATTGATCTCCGAGGCATATTGAAAATGAATGGGTGTATTTGTGTTCCAGACTGTGATGGACATAAGTAAGAAGTGTTAGCCAAATGCCACCATTCAAAGTTATCTTTTCATCCAAGAGTGACAAAGATGTCCAAAGATATGAAGAGGGTATTCTGATGGAAAGGGATGAAGCAAGATATTTTAATCTTTGTGAGTCGTTATGCAAACTGCCAGAAGATTAAGAGTGACCAGCAGAAGGTAACCGGACTGCTTCAACTACTTGAGATGCTAAAGTGGAAGTGGGAGTAGATCTCTATGTACTTCATTGATGTGCTTCCTAGGTCAAAAAAAGGCGATAATGGCTTTTGGGTTATAGTCGATCGACTCGCAAAGAGTGCCTATTTCATTCCTATTAAGCTGATTAGGATTGCTACGAGTCTGGAAAGTCTGTATGTGAAGGATATTACGAGACTCCATGGAATTCCTCATAGTATTATAAGTGATCGAGACCCGATATTCACTAGTAGGTTCTGAGAGGGACTACAGACTTCTTTAGGGATTGAGCTAAGTTTAAGTACAACTTACCATCCCAAACAGATGGGCAGACGGAGAGAGTGAACCGCATCTTGGATGATTTATTGTGAGCATGCATTCTAGACTTTGGGGGTTCTTAAGAAGATCACTTACCCTTAGTTGAATTCACTTACGATCAAGTAAGCATTGGTATGGTCCATTTCAAAGCTCTTTATGGTCGTCCATGTCGTTATTCTTCGTGTTGGGTTGAATTTGGAGATAGACTTGTTCTTAGACCCGACATGATCTTAGAAGCCAATAAGAAGGCAGTTGATATTAGAAGAAAGATGAAGGAAGTGCAAGATTGAAAGTGTTATGCAGATCAAAGGCGTAGGGATCTAGATTTCTTAGTCGGGGGACTTGGTATTTGTAAATGTCTCTCTTCTGAGAAGTGTCGTGAGGTTTGGAAGACAGGGAACTTAGCCCCTCGATATATTGGCCCTTTTCCCATACTAGACTGGATTGGTAAATTTGCGTATAAAGTGGAGTTACCAGATTGACTACCAAAAATGCACAACGTATTTCACGTATCACACATTTACGTAAGTATGTGCACGACCCTTCGATGATAGTAGAACGAGAACAGCAAGCTGATTTGGTGGTTCAGCCAAACCTAACCATTCTAGGTAGCCTGTTCGTATTGTCACTCAAGATATAAAGCGATTAAGGAAGAAGGTTGTGAATCTTGCTAAGGTTCGGTGGAGTGAAGATGTTAGAGATTGTACTTGGGAAACTGACGACTATATTAGAGATTCTTATCCCACATTGATGTAGTTATTGTTTGTATTTAGTTGTTTCATTTTAGTGTGTTCACCAATTGTATTAAGGTCATTTTATTATATCTTTGTGTGGTATATATGATATCATTTGGGTTTCTTTAATATTGTGAGTTTATGTGATTAATTACGAGGATGAAATTTCTTTTAAGGAGGGGAGGATGTTACGATCCATAATTTAATCACTTTGAACTTGAATAGTTATTATGTTTTTAAATGACTAAATAATGGATTTTATATCTAGAATAACAATTAGGTTAAAACATCTCGAATGGATTTTTAAAACTGATGTAAAATGTTAGTTTAAAGACGGTTTGAGTTATAAGGCAGTTAGGGGTACCAATTTATTTAAGAATAAATTTGTCTAATAAAACAAGAAAGAATTATTAACCTTGTCTAATAAAACAGAATACTTTAATTACTTGCCTAATAAAACAGAATAATATAATTACTTGCCTAATAAAACAAGAAAGAATCATTAACCTTTCCTAATAAAACAGAATAGTATAATTACTTGCCTACTAAAACATAATAGTAGAATTACTTCCATAATAGAATAAAATAGCATAACGATTATTAAATTCCATGCGGATGGTTGCCATTAGACCAAAATGTGGTCGAATCAGGTTCTGCCACGTAGATGGTTGTCATTGGACCAAAATCCAGTCGAATCAAGTTATTCCATGCGGATGGTTGCAATTGGATCAAAATCTGGTAGAATCAGGTTATGCCATGTGGGTGGTTGCCATTAGACCAAAATCTGATCGAATCAGGTTAGGCCATGGTTGATAAAGAGGATTTTTGTTGGACCAAAATGTGGTATAATCTAATTAAGCTGTCAAGATATGTTCTATTGGACCAAAATTTGGTCGAATCAAATTAAGTCATCAAGATGTTTTCTATTGGACCAAAATGTAGTCGAATCAAATTAGGCCATAAGGCTGGTTTCTATTAGACCAAAATCTGGTCGAATCAGGTTAGGCTATAGGAAATTACTAAAGTACCATTCTCTTCACCTACAAATAGCCAAATCCATATCTTATTTTAATTCATCCACAAACTAAAGAAAAGAACTAAAATTCAATATCAAAGGTAAAGTATTCCATGTCTCCATTAAAGAAAATAGGATGTGAGTATATTACTTGTTTTCATAGTTTAGTGGGTATAACTTATTTTGTGAGTATAATTCAATTATTTTACAGTGAGTGTAATCCTAGCCTCTTCCCGTTGACTCATTCACATTTTAATAAATGTTGTGTTAACTATTGATTGTAAATTGTTAATAATAATAGGTCTGTTATTAATCTTGTTGTTATTCTACTTGGTTGTTTGATTTGTGCTCAGCCAGTTTATGAGCAATAACCTTGACATCCAGATAAAGGGAACTTACATCACCATTTAATTTAGGATTGATATTTAGTAACTTTTTGGTTAAAAGGAAATAACACCCCTTTTAGCTATCTCATTTGACTAGGAGGGAGCTTCACCCTTCTTGGTCATATTCTCCTTTAAAGATGATGGGTTTAAGTTATGATTTGAATGAAAGTTTTAAATCTTAGTTTAATGTATATTAACGGAGCTTTGGAATTTATATAACGATTTAAATAGGCTATTCATGAAAAGTAAGTAGTCCTATACTTGGAACTAAAAGCCGATGAGTAGATTGATCTTCTATTTGTGAGATCTAGAACCGAAGTGTTTAGGCAAGGCTAGGAGCAACTAGTGTCGTGACTTACCCGGCATTGCTTATGGGCGAGGGATAGAGTAAGTCGAGAGTATCAGAAACGTGAAAAGCGTAGGAGATTTGATTTCCATAAATGATCTTTATAATTATGACGTTATAGAAAACATTTTCCTTTCTTGTAGACAATTATTTTTAGCCCATTTAAGTATGGTTTTGAAATATGAAATCCTCGTAAGTGTTTTGTGAATATACTTATACTAATGAGATAAGTAAATGGATATTTTCCAAGAATTGAAAGACGATAAGATTTAATTTCCACATATGATCGTTTTGTTATCCTCAATAATTGATATCTTAACTATCGATTTTGATAATCTTCTTCCTTTTGTTTCATTAATCTAAAATGATTTGTTGCTCATTTAGAGCATTGATATCCTTTATCGGAAATGACTAAATAAAGATCTAGTGGGGGCCAAGCTATGTATGGTTGCTCCCATTAGGTATTGTCACATCTACTCTAGATTGGTTTTGGTTGCATGCGCACGGAAATGTGAAATACTCGTTTGCTCGGTAAATTTGGTGGGGTCTGGCTTGGAGGGTTTCGAGAGCCATCGAAGTACTCAAGTATATTTTCTAGATGTACACTTTCAATATAGGGGCACATCCTCCTAGTCGTTTTTGGAAAAAATTCCTTTTCTTATTTTTGATTCAAATCTTTGGATTGATTCTTTCTTAATTGCATCAGGAAGCGTCTTACGCTCTTCGTGATGTTTAATTTTTTGTGCCCGTTCTTTTATGCTTGGATATTGTCCTTGTAAGGGAAAACCTATTTTGCATTTTTGCGGTGCAGTCTTACTAGTTATTTTGTGCGTTCAATATTTTTATTATTTGAAGTTTACTCATACTGGACTTATTGTCTGACCAGAATTGTTTATTTTCCTAAACTCTTGGGTACTCATTTATATTTGAGTAGTCCAAAAATGACAGGTTTCTTTAGGCTCTTTTGAAGATGGTGGACGAGCAGGAGGCTCCTTATCTACCTAGCTATTTATTTCCGCTGTTATGAGATGTCGATTCTATGTTTGTATTTTTAAAGGCAGGTTGTTATAACTACCTAGACTGGTATTAGTACTTTTGTTGTAACCCTGATAACTCTATGTTGGGGAGTAACCATATGTACTATCTTATTTTATGTTATAAAGTCAACCGTTCCTTTGTGTGATTTTTTTTTCTTATATTTAGCACATGACAACTCGTCTTTCAGATTCTTGGGTAACGGCACATGAATCACATGGATGTATTAAGTGTCATTCTCAGGGGTCAGAAAGGTGGGTCGTCACGATAAAGTAAGCATGAAAATAAAAGAAGAATAAGAGGCTTAGGAAGCCATTTTATTTCTCATTAATTTTGTTGATACAACTTGCATTATATAATAAGAAGATAAAAAGCTATTACATGAACATAAGAGGGTTATTTATACAAGACTATAACCCTTATCCATTTTTAAGGAAATCTCTAAAATGCCCTTGAGGTAGTGTAGCCTCCAAGTTATCATTAGCATGAAATTAATCCTCCATTAAATGTGCATGTGCCTTTAATCCCCACTAACATGTGCATTAGCTCTTATTATGGATCATGGTTAGTGGTAGGTAGGATCCTACATGATTACATGAATTCCTTCATTTCTTTGTCTTTCAACTCTTGTATGTGCATATTTTCATGAAGCCGCTTCCAAGTTGAATCCAAATTCCTATAAAATAAAGTAAAATGTGTAAGAAAATTTTCCAATGTAATTCACACATTAAAATTACATTTTCCTCCTATGTAGATGTATGTATGACGACTTGAAAGCATTTTTTAAATTTGGTTTTAAACATGTAATAACACCCAATTATGAAATTTATTTACTAAAATGAGATTAGTTGTGTGAGTAAAAATATACATTTTTACGTGCAAATCAAACACCTCTACACCTATCTTTTTATTCATCCTCAAATAAAGAAAAACTAAGATAAATCCACTTTCATAAGGAGCACAATTGCATTCAACATATGCAACAAGCCATTAAACCTTTAGGTGTCCTAGTAGTATGATTGTTGTCTCGTGATGGTTTTTAGCGAATACTACTCACAAAATACAAATGCAACATGAAAAATTCCTAATGCAAGATTTATTTACAAAGATATAAATGCATGTTTTTGAAAATATTTACAAATGAAGAATTTATTTTAAGTTAATATGAATAAGTTAAATATAAGTTCTAGTCATTATCAAGAAATTAAGTCCTTTTACTCATCAAAACTTCCAAAAAAAATTAAGTTATCATCACAATTAGACTCTAATTTGGCTAATTGATTTGGTTGATAACATAGTGCAACTATGAAATGGATCCTTAGTTGATTATCATAGTTTTTCAAAGTGGTATTTTTATTTCTTTTAAATAACAAGTTGAATCAACTAAGTGAAAATAGTGCTTGGATTTCAATTGCTTGCTGTCTCTATTTTTGAAAAATATTAACATTATTATTATTTACACACCTTACTTAGATAAACTGAGGCCTGATACATCGACCATGCATTGCCTTTCAGACTTACGTGAGAAGGGTAAAGAGCATGGTGAGTATACCGAATTGCATATGAATACATGACTCTAGGTGGTTATTTTATTTAAAATTTTATTTATATATACCTAACTCAGATAAACTGAGGCTAGATATACCAATCATGCACTGCCTTTCGAGCTTACATGAGAAGGGTATAGGGTATGGCGAGTGTACACACTTGTGTGTGAACACCTAACTCTAAGTGTTTATTTATTTTTATAAAAGCTTTTTCCTCTTTTTTCTTTTTTTTATGAAGAGAGAGTTTTGCAAAATAATCTTAGCACTGCTTAACTTAAAAGATTGAAAACTTATCGCCTTACTTTAAATCAACCACTTTTTTAAACAAAGATTACAATTAGGGTATACTTCATTATCACCCATGAACCTTCCTATATATTGGTTAAACCATAGTTACTTGTAATTGAACTTTATTTTTTTTTTGTTGAGACAAATAAATTTTCAAAAATTCAGTTTAATAACCAAAAACATATACTTATCCTATAGTGTTACTGCAAAAGTAAATCGATATGCTAAAATGATTTTTTTTTTAGATTTCTTTTTTTTTGGTCTTTTAAGTTTTGATTTTTGGAAAGAAAATGCAAAAAATAAACCTTGAAAAATCAAAAATGAAGATGAGACTCCTCCGCACACTTGATTTTGACTATGTCCCCAAAGTCAATGCATTATATAATGAGTGTGACGGAGAAAAATATGTACATATTTACAAAAGAGGGTTAACATTTCTTACTAGGCATAGTATAGCTCATAAAGAGTCATGAGATCCTCCTCTCGATCATTTCGCAATTCAAAGTAAGGCTTTAAACGATGACCACTGATTTTAAAAATCGATCCATCCCTAGGGTTATTTATTCTATGGCACCATGTGGAAAAACAATTCATACAATGTATGGTCCTATCAACCTTGATTTTAACTTTCCAAGGAACAAATAAAGTTGAGAGTCATATAAAAGAAAATTCTGATTTGGAAAAAATGTTTTTCTTAGGATAGACTTGTCATGAAAAACATTTATTCTTTCTTTGTAAAAAAATTCATTTTCATACGCGTCATTCCTAATCTCTTTTAATTCATTGATTTGCAATTTTTTGTTTTTGCCAGTTATTTCAATATCAAAGTTAAGTTCTTCACTGCCCACAACGCTTTGTATTCGATTTCAAAGGGCAAATGGCACGTTTTTCCATATACTAGCCTAAAAGGAGACATCCCAAGATTGGTTTAAAAGCAGTACGGTAAGCCCAAAGCGCGTCAGTTAATTTCTAAGACCAATCTTTTCGATTTTTATTAACAGTTTTCCCCAAATTTTATTTTATGTAACAATTTGAATCTTCAATTTGACTACAAGTTTGAGGATGATATGGAGTGGATAAATTATGGGTTATCAAGTATTTCTTTATTAGAGTTTCAAATGATCGATTGCAAAAATGGGTTCCGTTATCGCTTAATATTGTGCGTGGTATGTCAAACCTTAAAAGTGTTTTCTTTAAGAAATTTCACAACAATTCTATGGCCGTTGGTTTTACATGGAACGGCCTCAACCTCTTTAGAGACGTAATCAATACCAAGAAGAATGTACAAATTTTTAAAAGAGTTGGGAAACGGTCCCGTAAAGTCAATATCCTAAACATCAAAGATTTCGATCGTAAGGATGGCGTTCAAAGACACCATGTTTTGTCGAGAGATTCTTCCTAACATTTGGCAGCTATCACAAGTTTTACAAAACTCAAATGCATCTTTAAAAAGCGTAGGCCGGTAAAAACCGCATTGAAGCACCTTTTTCGTTGTTTTCTTAGGACTGAAGTGACCACCATAAGCATGGTCTTGAAAAAATGAAAGAACACTTTTGATTTCATAATTTCGAAAGCAAAGTCGAATGATTTATAGTATTTAAACAAGTATGGATCATCCCAATAGAAGTATTTGACTATAGAAATAAATTTATATTTATCTTGTTTCGACCAAAATGAAGGACTTTCCATAGTGACTAAATAATTCATTATATCAGCATACCCTGAATCAATAGAAATAGAAAGGAGTTATTCATCAAACAAGTTCTCGTTGTTCGGTAAAGAAGACGATGCGTTTGGAAGACGCTACAAGTGATCAGCTATGACATTATCAGATCCTTTTTTGTTTTTCATCATAAGGTTGAATTCTTAGAGTAAAAGGATAAAACGGACCAAATGAGACTTAGCATCCTTTTTAGTGGAAAGGTACTAAGAGCGTAAATAGTATTGTGTGAACCAATCAAATAAGGTTGGAATTTTTCGAACGTAAAGATTACCGCCAGAAGCTCTTTTTCAGTGGTGTGTAATTGAGTTGAGCATCGTTTAGAGTCATACTAGCGTAGTGGATGACGTGAAGAATTTTGTTGATGTGTTGTCCTAAGGCAGCATCAACTGTGAAGTTAGAAGCATCACACATTATTTCAAAAGGAAGATCCTAATTGGGTAAGCAAGTGATTGGAGCGGAAATGAGTTCGATTTTGAGACGTTCGAAAGTAGAAACATAGTCAAAATTAAAGTCAAAAGGAACGTCTTTTCCAAGAAGAATCATAAGAGGTCGAGCAATTTTACTGAAGAATTTCACAAGGCGTCAACGGAAATCAGCTTGTCTAAGGAAATGAACGAATATCCTTGACAGATTTTGAAATCGGTAGATTCACAATTACATTCACTTTATCTTCCTCAATGCCTTTGTTTGGAATGATGCCCTAGGACAATGCCATGTTTGACCATAAAATGGCATTTTTCTTAATTTCACATTAAGTGTTTGCCCTTGCATTGTTTAAGAACCAACTCCAGATAGTGTATGCACTCGGAAAAAGAGTTTCCAAAGATGGAAAAATCATCCATAAACACTTCAAGAAATTGTTTGATCATATTGGAAAAGATGCTGATCATGCATCTTTGAAAAGTAGCGGAAGAATTGCAAAGGCCAAATGGCATACGTCGATAAGAAAAAGTGCCAAAGAGAAACATTAAAGTAGTTTCTCTTGACCTTCGGGAGCGATTGGAATTTGGTTATAGCCGACATAACTAACAAGAAAGCAATAGAATTCATGACTGGCTAATCATTCAAGCATTTGGTCGATGAAAGGAAAGGAAATGATCCATACGTATTGCAACATTTAATTTTCGATAATCAATGTAAACACGCCAATCCATTTGAGTATGAGTTGGAATGAGTTCGTTAGAGTCGTTCTTGATAATGGTAAGTCCAGCCTTTTTGGTACAACATGAATTGGGCTAACCCCTATGAACTATCAGAGATTGGGTATACGATTCCATTATCGAGGATTTCAAGAATTTCATCATGAACCGGATCCTTCATTTTTGGATTAAGCCTTCATTGCATGTCATGAACAGGCTTGGCATCTCAATTAAATGGATGCGATGTTGAACAAGAGCGGGGCTAATTCCCTTTATATCGGTGATCCACCATCTAATTGCTTCTTTGTTTTTCAACAAAATTGAAAGAAGGGAAACTTCTTGATCAAGAGAGAGGGTTGCAGATATTATGATGGGAAACGTTTCACTATCACCTAAGTATGCGCACTTAAGGTGATCAAGAAGGGGTTTAAGGTCCAACCTCGGGGGTTGCTCAATAAAGAATTCGGTTGAAGTTCTAATTCAATGGTAAGGGGTTCAAACGGAAGCGCATTTTCAATTCGTTAGGTCCATCTTTAAACAATTGTTCATATTTGGTCCAACGGTTGTTGTTAAGGTCAACTATTTCATTATCAAAATTTCCTTAAATGAAGCTAACTTCTAACATTTGGTTATGTGATTCATTCGATTGATTTTCAAGGTTGAAAATGTTAAGATCCAATGTCATGTCTCCAAAAGAAATATTCATTAAACCATTTCGACAGTTACTTAAAGCATTTGAAGTAGTCAAGAAAGGTCGGCCTAATATCCATGAAATTTGATTCATCGGATTATTCATAAGTGAGTCTCTAAAATGATGAAATCGACGGGGAATATGAATTGACCGATTTGATGAGCATGTCCTTGAGTTCTCCTACGGGTTTCTTTATCAAACAATGGGAAAACTGAAGAGTTACTTTCACTGGGTTTAGTTCACTTAAGCCAAGTTGCTAGTAAACTGAATAAGGAATCAAATTGACACTCGATCCCAAATCTAGTAAGCATTTGTTAATCATTTTGTCTCCTATCAAGCTCGAGATCTTTGTGCATCCAAAATTTTTGTTTTTGATGGGAATTTATTGGGACAAGATTTCGCTAAGTCCAGTAGCTAAGAAAACTTTCTAGGCATGAATGTGTCATTTTTGAGTGCACAAGTCCTCGAGAAACTTAGCGTAAATTGAGACTTGTTGAACGATATCAAGAAGCAAAATGATTACTTTGACTTGTTTAAAAATTTCCAACATCTTTTCCATTTGGTCAGAGTGTTTCTTGGGGCAAAGGTGATGTGGAAATGGAACACGATACTCAGTAGGCGGGTCTACATAACTAGAAGAAGAATTTGGATTGGAGGTTGATTCGATGTTTAGCTCAATGTTTTGTTCAAATTCACTTGTCATTGTTGAAGTGTCAAGAGGAGTTTTCGGTAAATCATTTGGATTAATGACTTGATTATTGATTTGTATACCAGAATGCAAAGTCATGATAACATTCATTTAGGTTACGTTACTATCTTGAACAATATGGGCTTGATTTGAATTCATTTTTTGATTTCTGGGATTCAGAATTGGGAATGTGCCTCGTTCACATTCACTTATTGACGTGACTAATTGACTCATTTGCATTTCAAGTCTAGAAATCGATTGACTCGAATTCTGCATGTACGAGGTTAACAAATTTTGTAAATTATTATTTAATTGGAGCCTTTGTATGGTTGCCTTAGCCAAAATTTAAAGCCTTGTCTCAATTGAACTCAATCGTTTATCGTCTTGAGGAGGAAAAGATCATTGTGATTGATTTTGAGATGGACCCACAAAATTTTGTTGAAAATGATTGGGCTAAAAAGGAGGATTTGAAGCATTGTTCAGAAATGTTCAAAAATTGGGATAAACCAAAATCATGTTGAAAGAATTTTGGTTCCAAGCAATGTTCAGATGATTTCCCCAACCAGGATTGTAAATTGAAGAAAATGGATCATTCTTAGCCTTATTGAAAGCATTGAGTTGTTCGACCGAATTAGGTCATTGATCGGCTATGTGGTTTGGATCGTTGCATTTACAACACATGGGTTGGTAAGTTTGGTTCATTTGGTTAGACGAGAAAACGTTGGCGAATTAATTGATCATTTCATCGATTTTAGCTTCCAAAGCCAAAGATGATCCTATCGAGTGTGCACTCGATCGTGAGTATATGGATTTTTCGTTAGAACGCTCCTATTGGGATGACTCTTTGACCAAGTTTTCAAGGAATTTCCAAGCATTATCATGATATTAGACAAGGAAATTTCCTTGGCATAGTGATTCAAACATGGTTCATGAGCTATTTTCAACTTCATCGTATAGATTTGGCAAAGAGTCCATTTTTGAAGTTTTGGTATGGACGTTTTATCAAAAGCTTTTTAAATCTTTCAAAATATTTTTTGAAAGGATCACCCCAAAATTGATGAAAATCCATTATTTCATTTCGGATTTTTGTTTTTTCCCAAGGGGTTTACCAAGTTTTGATTGAGTTAGATGGCAAGCTATACAATCATTTTTCAGCATAATCAGTAAGGGCAAATGGAATAAATCAGAGTTTGACTCCGTCATCCCAAAGTTTTTGGAGTTTAATGGTTGCGCAAACTTGTTCGAAATTCGTTAAGCAAAACGTATGAGTCATCGTGTTAAAAATTGCCAAATTTTGTAAGTGTGGCAATATGGTTTGAATGAATTTCGAAATGATTACTCGTAGAAGCGAGTAACGTGATACAAAAAAGAACAATATCTCTATTAGGAAAAACTCTACCCATGAGAGTTCGCGGGGCATTTTTGTTTGCCATTGTCGGAGGGTCGTTTGTTCGAGTTAAGTAATTAATTGTTGTGTCACGAGTCTAACGGTTGTTACTGTGTCACAAGTCCAAGTTCTCAAATACTAGAAAAAGTTAAGGAGAGAAAAAAGTGAGAATCGAGTTAAGAGAATGAAAGAAGGTTTGGAAAATGAAGTGAAAAATTATTTTTTAATGTTTTTTTAGAAAGGCCAAATAGTTACCAAAAAGGATTTATTTTTCAAAAAGGAGATTTGAGTTTTGTTTTATTTTTTGGATTTTAAAATTTTCGCTTTCTTATATGTTTTCGTTTTTTTAGTTTTTGTTTTTGCATTTGAAAAGATAATATTTTTTGATTTTTGATTTTGGTTAAAAATTTTCAAAGGAAAAGATTTAAAAAGATTTTTTTAGACTCTGGATTAAACAAGAACTAAGTTAAGTAAAATGTACACATTTTTTCTATTTTTGGATTTTGTAATATATATATATATATATATATATATATATATATATATATATATATCTGTGTGTGTGTGTGTGTGTGTTTGCATGAACTAATGCAACTAAATGAATGTAATGACTTAATTATTAATTTTATGTTCTTAGTAGCTCATAACTCAAACTTGTATAATCACACTTCATCTGATGAATTAACGATGCAACTAAGAATGAGATTTTTTTTCGTTTTTACAAAATTATTTTTATAAAATGCAAGCAACCAACAATGCAAAGCAAATAAAAACAAGAGATGAGAGCATGATACCAGAGCATGCAGATGTGATAACCCGAATTTTTGGGCAATTTCTAATTTGAAATTAACAGGATTAGATTTGTTAAAATATTCTTTTGTAATTTAAAAAAAATGAAATTCTATATCTGGAAATTGTATATAAATAAATTTGAACTATAATAAATGCTAAATTTTAAACGTTTGGATAGATATATACTTGATAATCTCATGATAATTATTAAATTTGACTATATTAGTCTAATGTTTTTCTTTTATAAATACTTAATTTGGAAAAATTTATCTTTTCAAAAGACAATAATATTTAATTTGTAAACTTTATCTTTCAAGCAAATAATAATATGGTGAATTCTTTTATACATTATTTAAAATGAGCTAAATTATTATTTGCAAACAAATTTAAATATGGATTGATTAAATATATATTCGACTTAACTTTAAATAGAGAATTCGAAATTCAAAGAATAAACATCTTAAAATAAATAAGATTTAAAAGTGTGTATAAATATATATATGATTTTTTATTAGTATAAATTTGTTTTATATTATTCTCTTTAAAAGATTTTATTTATATAAAGAAAGTATTTACTAAATAGAAAATTTAATATAAAAGTTTTATGAAAAACATTTAAAGATATAAATAAAGAATATATATAAATATATAACTAGTATATTGTACAACTATTTATAAGTGTATAATTGAAATTTTATATCATTTACTTTTAAAATTTTATATAGATAAATAAGAGATAAAGTTTAAATATAAACACATAAGTCATTAATAAAAGTAAATTGAAAATTTATAATATAAATATATAAGGTTAAAATATACATGTATAAAGGTATTATATAGATTTAAGAAATTAACAAATACATATAACATATTAAGTACATTATAATTACAAATGTAAACAATCTATAAAACAATAATGACACGTGTAAATTTTATAATTACAAGTGTTAGTTGATCTATTAAAAGAAATACAAGTGGCAACCTCATTTCTTTAGGATTTTGAAAAAAAATCAAAATGAACGAGAAAACCCAGTTTTTATTCCTTCATCTCCAAAATTAGAAATCAGAGGAAGAAAAAAAATCTGGAAAATCAAATTTCCTGAAGCTAATAAAGGATCAACTTAGCTTTTAATCAAATTCGTATTCAAATTCAAGATCAATAACAATTCAAGTAGCAAGTCGATTTCCAGTTCACAAAGCAAAATCTTTTCCAGGCTTCAAGAATTCTGCTCTCTGTTTAGCAGATTCCGGTGAGTAAATCTGAAAGTTTTTAAGGTTAAACCACTATTATCTTGTGTATATAACCGTGAATGGTAGTAATGACTCGAAGATATCTTGAATGAGTGATAAAGTTGTGTTCCTTAAAAGAAGAAAAAAAGAGGGATTGCTGAATGTACAGATGCATGCCTATATATATATATATATATATATATATATATATATATATATATATATGTATGCATGTATGTATGTATGTATGTATGTATGTATGTATGTATATAAAATTTCTTGTTTTGCTAACAGGATCAAAATGGAAGTCCTGTTCCTCTTTTTTTTGTGTAAAACATCCATTTTCCAAAGTTTAATCTGTTTATTCCTAGTGCATGTGAAATTCTTAGGGTAATATTGTGAATAATGTTTATCAGGATGTAATCTGTTGTAGTATAGTTGAATCACTAAATAGACATATATGTGCATATTTGTAAATGAATTAAACTGGCCTCTATTGATTTTAATTAATTAAACCAAGTTCAAATATTCAAATCTCCTTGTACAAATAAGTATTGTGCTGTGATCTTTAATAAGGAATTGTTTGTAGTTACCAGATTCTACTCTTTTTTTTCTAAAAAGAAAAAATATAGTAATGAAATCTTAAGTTATAATTGGCAAGTAATACTACAGAAGAAAGAAATACAGTATCATCTAATATAAGTTTGAAATCAATCATTTAAATTTCGTGCTTTGATGTCATAACCAGATCCTACTTGAGGAAAATGAATTTTGATAACAAATTCAAATAAAAACAGGAAAAATACTCAGAGCAGATTCAAAAGAAACTACAGCTTTTCAAAACAGAGTTTTTGCTCTGTTCAAACTTTTGTTATAGGTGAGTACTCTAACCTGTCTTCCTCTGATTTGATTTGAAGTGCTTGTGAATAACACCACCATTTAAATGTCTAGTATAAGATTCTTTGGTATGCCCATCTCTAGAAAATAAGTTTTTTTGGTGAGTATGTTTTTGAGTAAATCCCTGCGTGTTATATGGGTGTGTGCATTGCTGTGTGTTTGGAATTTATCTGACTTTGGGTTCCAATTAATTGTTCAACTCAAATACCATCCGCTCATGATCCAATCTTTGTTAAGACATGTGTCTTGATCGAAATATGATTGTTATACCATGGAATTTAGTTTAAAATTTTTGTCTATGTTAAAATAAGTTTGTGTTTCATCTGGAAAATAAAAACAACAGTGCAACTTTAAAACAATTCAAGATTTAATTATCATGATTGATAAATTCAGGGTTATAAATCGAATATCTAAACTAAGACATGCTTTTTAAAACCAAAATCATAATTTTTAGTTTAAGGATGAAAGAGCAGTTCGGGTATGTCTAAATTTTGTAGTTTGGGTCTTTTCTGGTGATCTATGTGATTAGGGAAGTCGCGTTCACTTTTGAAGGTGGAGGAAGGAATGGAGGGTCTGGAAAAATATTGGATAGATGATCAATGTACGGTGGCGACTGCGGTTAATCGATGAGGTGGGTAACCCTAGTTTTAGGCATGGCCAAGTTTAGGGGTCGCGTGGGCTCCTTTGATGCATCGAGTTCATCGGAACTTCGGCAATTTGAAGCTTGGACGTAGGCGAAATGGTGGCTGGATCTCCTGATTTTCTGGTGGCCGAAGGAGTGAGTATGAGGCAAAATTTCAAGTAATGTGATGGATCCATGTTCTGGCTTCAGTTTGGTTTGAATAGCTCGATTTTGTTCTCGAACTTGAATCGATGGGATTGGAGTTTTTATGGTCTGAGGTTGTGGTGGTCGACCTGTAAGGATTGTCAACGTTGATCGAAGTTGGCGGCGTCAATGGTGCATGTGCATGACTGTAGTGTTGGGTCAGTAGTTTGTTTGAGAAGATAGGTACTCGAGTTTCTCGAGTAAGTTGTGTGAGTTGCTCGAAGTCCGGAGAGGAATGAATCGAAGTGATGAAGGAATGTGTGTGACTCGGGGCAGACGTGGGGTATTTTTGTGTTTGTCTCGAGTTTACTCGAGTTTTGAGTTTTGTTGTTGTAACCTGTTTTCAGGTTTTTTTTGATGAATTAAGTCACAAGCCAGAGGTTAACCATGTTTTCAAAGGCATATGAAATAAGTTTGAACCAAATTTTAAAGTATAGATTCAAATCAAATTTTAACATAATTGAAGAAATTAATTTCTCAATGTAATTTATTAAATAAATTTGATTAGTACAGATAATAAATTAATTGTTAAAATTAATTTAAGATAATCATTTGATAAGTATAACTACTTAGTAATGGGTGATTGTTGGTTGAGATTAATTGAAGAATGGAACTAATTATGGAACAAATTACTTAATGAATGAACGTAGGTAAGGGTAATTAAATCACTGGATGAGATTAATCGAGGGTGATTTATGAATAATTAATAAAAGATTATTTTTAAAGAAGTAATTAAGAAATCATTAATTAATGATAGTAATTAAGGATTGATTAATTTAAGTCTAAGTAACCAATGAAGTGATTGTATTAATTAATTAATGTAATTAATAAAGAATTTGTGTAGTTAATTTAGTTTATTAATTAATGAAATAATTAAAAGTTAATTACAATAAGGGGATAAGTATAATTAATTTGAGAAAGGTTAACTACTTAGTATAATTGAAGAATAATTAATCAGGGTTGATTAACTCAGATGGATACCTAGCATATGATTAATTAATTGGTTTGTAACTAGTTAAATAAGTAAGCAACATTCTTAGTGATGGAAGAAAATTAATTTGATTGATTAATTTGAGATAATGTGATTAATTAGTCTTGCTTGTGAATGATCGGATTGATTAGATGTCTTAAATTGATCGCTTTCTCTAATATAAATGTTTTGTGATATCGTAAGATTGGGTTGTATGATAAATTGATGTGTGGATGTGACATCCTATATTTAAAATTAAATTGTATTTCATCTGAGTAACTTGGGTTAAAATGATATGGGATTTGACGAGACTGGGGTCGGGTATCGATAAATACCCGAAACCACTTCGATTCTTTATAAATTGATATGTGAAATCAATAGGCTAGAATGGAATGTTTTAAGTAAATTGGACCATTTAAATCTAAGTTTTGGTACTTAGAAAATTGATGTGTGATATAAGGGATGTTTATAACAAATGATGAATCTATAAATTGATACGAGTTACCCCGGGTGTGTATAAGTTGTATGCTTTTGTATTCCATTTTGGATAGGTTTACTCACACTGTTTTCCGGCCTGACCCGGGTGTTACTTTGATGTAATGATTGGGTCAGACCGAGTATTACAGATTTTTAGGTAAGGACGTTCTAGAGCTCAGGAGGCGAGCTGGATGGCAGGAATGTATGGAATGTTTCCACTGTGATATATAGTTCTATATCTAGGACATGTTGTTTCAAACTGTCCAATGTTGTGTAAATGTTGTAACTCTGATGTATTAAAGTGAATTTGACAAGTACAGTTTTCCTTTGTATAACTGTTATTATTATTTATTATTATATTTTATCCGCTGCGAATGTGAGATGTTGATGTTTCTGATCTTCTTTTTCTTCTATCTCTTTCTTCTTTTTCATAACTATCTAGAATTTTTGGGTTCGAAAATTTCGGGTCGTTACAGTTGGTATCAGAGCTGAAGGTTAAGCGAGAACCTTGGCTCTGGTAGGATTACTCGTTAAGGATAGGGTCAATGGTACCCTAGAATGAGTTGAGTGAATATATATATGAGAGCGTACTTGTTACTTTCTTATATAAAGATTTTAAATGATTTTATATAAGAATATATTTTGATATATAAAGAAATATTTCTTTCTAAAAAAATTACGGTAATTGGTTGTTAAATTATTAGAATTAAATTAAGTGGTAATAGAAATACAACCAAATTGAAATTAAATAAAGGTAAGTTTGAAATGAATTCAAACTGAAATTGAAATCTTAAATTGGAGAAGTGTTTCGGAATAAGATGATAATGAATGGTTTTAGATATGATAATCTTAGTTATTGTCCTAAATGATAGTTGTGTTTAATAATTAATGAGTAAGCAAAATGAAATGTTTTAAAGAAGTAAAACATTTAGGCAAGTATGACTTATAAATTGGAACCAAAGTTGATCTGAATTATGGAGTTTTAAATCTGGGTCCAGAATTTGAAAATTTTGTTTCAAAGTAATGAAGAAATAATAAATAATGTTATTTAATATTATTTGAATGATAGAACTTGATTAAACAAGAGTCGTTTGAAAATCTTAAAAGAATCTGTTTGAATTTAATACCAAAGGTGGTTTAAAATTTAAAAGTAACCTGGTGTAAAGGAAATAAATATGAAATAAACCCTAAGGTTGAGTTTTGAATTTTCCTTGGAATGTGATGTAAAACCCAAAGTGAAGTAAGAATTAAACTTAAGTGGGAAGATTATAAATCTGCGGTAGAAAAATGTGAATGAAAAATTCAAATGGTGTAAATTTGACTGGATTAGGTAAATTGAATTTAACTTAGAGGAAGTTAAATAAGTTTAAATGGACAACCTGATTTGGAAATTTCAATATGAAATTGGAATTTAACTTGGGAAGTTAAATGACTAATTTGAATTGGGAATTTGTGTGATCTCAAAATGGGTTTGAGATCTGGAAATTGAAAATGGATGGATGTTTTAAAATAAATTAGATGATATCATCCTATTGTTATTAAAAATCTTTAAACTGTGAATTGGATTTGCTTAAATGAATAAAGAAATGGATTGTGATAATATATCCATTATTGAAATAAATGGGAAATAAAAATTTAATTTGAAATTAAGGATATGGAATGATTTTAGACTTAAGATTTGAATGTTTAAGATAAAATTTCAAAAGTTTGGTTTCAAAATTTAAATTTGGTGATAAATTGAATTTCAAAATTTTAGTTGTTTAAAAAGGATTTGAATAATTATTGGAACATTAAAATAGGTTAAAAAATGGAATTTGGATTCAGAATTAAATGGTTTAAAGATATAAGTTGATTTGATTTAAAGGATTAAATCAACACTTAAAGATTTAACTCGAATTTATATAATTCGAGATGGTTTAAATTTGAAATTTGAATTGAATTAGTTCAAATTGAATTTGATTTGAATTAATTAAAATTGTGATTGAATATGTATAAGTATAAAATTCAAATGGAAAATTTGAATTGGATTGATTTGAAACGATTTGAAATTGAAGTAGGTTCAATTTGAAATTAGTCCAAATTGATTTGAATAATTTGGAATTGTAATTAAAGTTGAATAGTTTTAAATTCAAATGGAATTTGAATTGAATTGAATTTGGGAGGAAATCAAGAATAATTCAACTTGATTTGGAAATGGAGTTGAAATGAATTGAAATTGGAACTAGTTCAATTGAAATTCATTTGAATTAGCAGAATTTGAGATCAAAATTAAATTTGGAAAGAATCAAGGATAATTCAACTTGAATTGGGATTAAATTCAAACTGGGGTTGAAATGAATTGAAAATTTAAAATTGGTTCAGTTTGAATTTATTTGAATTAATTGGAACCATGAGTGAAGATGGATAAGTTTAAAAATTCAAATGGAAATTTGAATTGGATAATCTGAACAGGAATTGGTGTTGAATGAGTTCAAATTCAAATATGAAGTTGATTTGAATTTGGGATGAGAATGGAAGTTAACTTAATTTAAATTGGAATTGAAAGTTAAAATTTATTGGAATTGGGATCAATTCAAAATGGAATTGAATCAATTTAAATGGAAGTAGAAATTTAAATTGAATTGATTGGAAATGGAGGTTGGGAATTGAACGGTTTGACTCTGGACTATTTTCAAAATAAATTGTTTTAGTACAAATCTATTTTTCTAAACTATTTACTATACAACTTTTCTTTTAAACCTAAAATTATTTTATACTTGTTTTACAATTATTTTTGGAGCTATTTAACCATTTTTCAACTGTTTTCTAAACTAGTTACTATTTTTCAACTATTTTACCAATTAATTACTATTTTATAACTATTTTGCAATTATCTAAAATCTCTATAATTATTTTCAACTATTTTACAATTAGTTAACTATTTTATAGCTATTTTTAATACTAATAATTATTTTTCAACTACTTATCTATTTTTAAAATTTTCAAGCTATTTTCTAAATATAAACTGGTCAGAGTTCAAACTGTTATTGATTAAATACCCAATTGAGATAAGGATTAAAGATATGATCCAAATGAGAATTAAGGCAATTGTAAATAAGTGAATGGGAATTAAAGGAAATGTGAATAGAAAGGAATTTGTTTTGGCTGATAATCAATGGAAATAAATACGTAGGATGTACGTATATTATTCTATTCGCATAGTGATTTGATCCAGATTCGAGAACAGAATTTCAAGATAGTTATATCAACCCGAGTGGGATTTTTTTTCACTCGATTTTCGACGGCGAACCTGGATATGGATTGTTGATTGGTTCTGGATATTCTCTATCATAGTATGGCTATGCAAGGAGAATGACGGTTTCTAATCAAGCAACCAGATCTGAGTCCACACTAGAAAGTTGGGTGGACGATACTAGTTCGGAAGAGAAATTGTGTAATCGAGTGAGCGATCAGATTGGTATAGCGTACGGATGATATGTGTACATCATACGGTTTGAATGAAATTTATACTGGGAATTTGTGGATAAGAATTGTAAAATGGGTTTTGAAATGAAAATATATTTTGTGAAATATATGATGAAATAAATAGAAATTGGATATTTCTATGGTACAAATTTACTTTATGGAAGTAAGTAATATGGTTAATGACTTTATAGAGTAATCAAATTTGAATATTTGATTTTAAATAAACAAAGTTATATATCTTTGTTATGTGTAAGATGAAACTCCCCTTATTGAATCTATTGCCAGAAGAAAATGGATTTTTGGAAATAATTGAAGTATAAAAGGAGTTTCATACAAGTTTGAAATGATCTAAAGTTTTAAAAATTATATACATATATATATATATATATAAAGGATCTTATGAGGAATTTGGAAAAAGGGTTTTGGGAACCTTTGGATTTGAAAAGGCTTTTGATTTTTGCGTAAAATCAATACTGAAATTTGGAAAGCCTAGTTTGAGAAATTATTGATTTTAGGATAATCGATTTTGTGTAAAGTAACTTCGTATGAGATCATACTAGGTGTATGATTTGAAAAATACTATATGTGTATAGTATAAAGTGTTTTGATGATGGCTCTAGGGGAAAAGGCGCTCCCTTGAAATGAACTTCTCAGGAGTGCCACCGGGTGGTGATGCCTTGAGCCCTGGGGGGGGGGGGGGGGGTTCTAAAGTAGATCCTGTGAGGAGTCCAGACAAAACTAGTTCCTGGAGATTATGAGTAGTGCGTACCATAGCTAAAGTCGTGTGTGCCGCTGAGAGCCAACGGTCTACGTTTGATTTTATATTGGTAGACTGCGACCTATGGTAACATAGCGAAAGTCGTGTGTGCCGTTGAGAGCCAACAGTCTGCATTTGATTTTATATCGGTAGACTGCGACCTATGTAGGAGTGGAGAAGTTTCATTTTGACAGCGAAAATCGTGTGTGCCGCTGAGAGCCAACAGTTACATGGACTTTTGCTGTGATGGCAACGTAACCCTGGAATGTAACTGCGATATGTTGTGGGTTCTATGGCGTAATCGAGGGGCGCAGAGTGCCTACAGTTACATGGACTTTTGCTGTGATGGCAACGTAACCCAGGATGTAACTGCGACCATGGATGGAAGTGATGATTTCAAGAGCATTCTCACCAAAGATATTCTCTCTATTTTCAAAAATGTTTTCTATATTTTCAATAAAATTATTTTCCAAGTATTTTCACTTAGTGTTGTAAACGGGTCTGCTAAGTACTTATAGATTTTCAGTCCTACGCCTGATCAACGTATGACCGAATCTCTGTAAGAACAAGAATGGACTGGTGGAGATATCGAGTTATATAAAGTATTTCTATAAAACTACCTTTGCAATATTATATAGATTTTTAAAGTGGTTAAAAAAATATTCAAAGAGAAAATTTATATGATAATAAGTATTTTAATAAATTCTGGCCTTGTTCCTTTTCGGGGACGAAAAGATTTAAAGGGGGGAGGAATGTGATAACCCGAATTTTTGGGCATTTGCTAATTTGAAATTAACAGGATTAGAGTTGTTAAAATACTCATTTGTAATTTGAAAAAATGAAATTCTATATCTGGAAATTGTATATAAATAAATTTGAACTATAATAAATGCTAAATTTTAAACATTTGGATAGATATGTACTTGATAATCTCCTGATAATTATTAAATTTGACTATATTAGTTTAATGTTTTTCTTTTATAAATACTTAATTTGGAAAAATTTATCTTTTCAAAAGACAATAATATTTAATTTGTAAACTTTATCTTTCAAGCAAATAATAATGTGATGAATTCTATTATACATTATTTAAAATGAGCTAAATTATTATTTTCAAACAAATTTAAATATGGATTGATTAAATATGTACATGATTTAATTTTAAATAGAGAATTCGAAATTCAAAGAATAAACATCTTAAAATAAATAAGATTTAAAAGTGTGTGTATATATATATATATGATTTTTTATTAGTATAAATTTGTTTTATATTATTCTCTTTAAATGATTTTATTTATATAAAGAAAGTATTTACTAAATAGAAAATTTAATATAAAAGTTTTATGAAAAACATTTAAAGATATAAATAAAGAATATATACATATATATATATATAACTAGTATATTGTACAACTATTTATAAGTGTATATTTGAAATTTTATATCATTTACTTTTAAAATTTTATATAGATAAATAAGAGATAAGGTTTAAATATAAACACATAAGACATTAATAAAAGTAAATTGAAAATTTATAATATAAATATATAAGGTTAAAATATACATGTATAAAGGTATTATATAGATTTAAGAAATTAACAAATACATATAACATATTAAGTACATTATAATTACAAATGTAAACAATCTATAAAACAACAATGACAAGTGTAAATTTTATAATTACAAGTGTTAGTTGATCTATTAAAAGAAATACAAGTCGCAACCTCATTTCTTTAGGATTTTGAAAAAAAAATCAAAATGAATGAGAAATCCCAGTTTTTATTCCTTCATCTCCAAAATTAAAAATCAGAGGAAGGAAAAAAAATCTGGAAAATCTAATTTCCTGAAGCTAATAAAGGATCAACTTAGCTTTTAATCAAATTCGTATTCAAATTCAAGATCAATAACAATTCAAGTAGCAAATCGATTTCCAGTTCACCAAGCAAAATCTTTTCCAGGCTTCAAGAATTTTGCTCTCTGTTTAGCAGATTCCGGTGAGTAAATTTGAAACTTTTTAAGGTTAAACCACTATTATCTTGTGTTTTTAACCATGACTGGTAGTAATGACTCGAAGATATCTTGAATGGATGATAAAGTTGTGTTCCTTAAAAGAAGAAAAAAAAGAGGGATTGCCGAATTACAGATGCATGACTGTACATATATATTTAAGTTCCTATTTTGTTAACAGGATCAAAGTGGAAGCCTTGTTCCTCTTTTTTTGTGTAAAACATCCATTTTACAAAGTTTAATCTGTTTATTCCTAGTGCATGTGAAATTCTTAGGGTAATATTGTGAATAATGTTTATCAGGATGTAATCTGTTGTAGTATAGTTGAATCACTAAATAGACATATATGTGCATATCTGTATATGAATTAAACCGGCCTCTATTGATTTTAATTAATTAAACCAAGTTCAAATATTCAAATCTCCTTGTACAAATAAGTATTGTGTTGTGATCTTTAATAAGGAATTGTTTGTAGTTACCTGATTCAACTCTTTTTTTTTTCTAAAAAGAAAAAAAATATAATAATGAAATCTTAAGTTATAATTGGCAAGTAATACTACAGAAGGAAGAAATACAGTGGTCATCTAATATAAGTTTGAAATCAATCATTTAAATTTCGTGTTTTGATGTCATAATCAAATCCGTACTTGAGGAAAATGAATTTTGATAATAAATTCAAACAAAAATAGGAAAAATACTAAGAGCAGATTCAAAAGAAACTACAGCTTTTCAAAATAGGGTTTTTGCTATGTTCAAACTCTTGTTACAGGTGAGTACTCTAACCTGTTTTCCTCTGATTTGATTTGAAGTGCTTGTGAATAACATCACCATTTAAATGTCTAAGTATAAGATTCTTTGGTATGCCCATCTTTGGAAACTAAGTTTGTTTGGTGAGTATGTTTTTGAGTAAATCCTTGTGTGTCATATGGTTGTGTGCATTACTGTGTGTTTGGAATTTATCTGATTTTGGGTTCCAATTAATTGTTCAACTCAAACACCATCTGCTCATGATCCATTCTTTGTTAAGACATGTGTCTTGATCAAAATATGATTGTTATACCATAGAATTTAGTTTAAATTTTTTGTCTAAGTTAAAATAAGTTTGTATTTCATCTGGAAAATAAAAACAACAGTGCAACTTTAAAACAAGTCAAGATTTAATTATCATGATTGATGAATTAAGGGTTATAAATCGAATACCTAAACTAAGACATGCTTTTTAAAACCAAAATCATAATTTTTAGTTTAAGGATGAAAGAGCAGTTCGGGTATGTCTAAATTTTGTAGTTGGGGTCTTTTCTGGTGATCTCTGTGGTTAGGGAAGTCGCGGTCACTTTTGAAGGTGGAGGGAGGAACGGAGGGTCTGGGAAAAATATTAGATAGATGATCAATGTACGGTGGCGACTGCGGTTAATCGATGAGGTGGGTAACCCTGGTTTTAGGCATGGCCAAGTTTAGGGGTCGCGTGGGCTCCTCTGATGCATCGAGTTCAACGAAACTTCGGCAATTTGAAGCTTGGACGTAGGCGAAATGGTGGCTGGATCTCCTGATTCTCTGGTGGCCGGAGGAGCGAGTACGAGGCAAAATTTCAGGTGATGTGATGTGATGGGTCCATGTTCTAGTTTCAGTTTGGTTTGAACAGCTCGATTTTGGAGTTTTTATGGTCTAAGGTTGTGGTGGTCGACCTGTGGGGATCGTCAACGTTGATCAAAGTTGGCGGCGTGAACGGTGCATGTGCACGACTGTAGTGTTGGGTCAGTAGTTTGTTTGGGAAGATAGGAACTCGAGTTTCTCGAGTAAGTTGTGTGAGTTGCTCGAAGTCCGGAGAGGAATGACTCAAAGTGATGAAGGAAGGTGTGTGACTCGGGGCAGACATGGGATATTTTTGTGTTTGTCTCGAGTTTACTTGAGTTTTGAGTTTTGTTGTTGTAACCTGTTTTCAGGTTTTGTTTTAATGAATTAAGTCACAAGCCAGAGGTTAACCATGTTTTCAAAGGCATGTGAAATAAGTTTGAACCAAATTTTAAAGTATAGATCCAAATCAAATTTTAACATAATTGAAGAAATTAATTTCTCAATATAATTTTTTAAATAAATGTGATTAGTATAGATAAGAAATTAATTTGTTAAAATTAATTTAAGATAATCATTTGATAACTATAACTACTTAGTAATGGGTGATTGTTGGTTGAGATTAATTGAAGAATGGAAGTAATTATGGAACAAATTACTTAATGAATGAACGTAGGTAAGGGTAATTAAATCACTGGATGAGATTAATCGAAGGTGATTTATGAATAATTAATAAAAGATTTTTTTAAAGAAGTAATTAAGAAATCATTAATTAATGGCAGTAATTAAGGATTGATTAATTTAAGTCTAAGTAACCAATGAAGTAATTATACTAATTAATAAATGTAACTAATAAAGAATTTGTGTAGTTAATTTAGTTTATTAATTAATGAAGTAATTAAAAGTTAATTACAGTAAGGGGATATGTATAATTAATTTGAGAAAGATTAACTACTTAGAATAATTAATCAGGGTTGATTAACTCAAATGGATACTTAGCGTATGATTAATTAATTGGTTTGTAACTAGTTAATGAATAAGTAAGCAAGATTCTTAGTGATGGAAGAAAATTAATTTGATTGGTTAATTTGAGATAATGTGATTAATTAGTCTTGCTTGTGAATGATCGGATTGATTAGATGCCTTAAATTGATCGCTTTCTCTAATATAAATGTTTTGTGATATGGTAAGATTGGGTTGTATGATAAATTGTTGTGTGGATGTAACATCCTATATTTAAAATTAAGTTGTATTTCATCTGAGTAACTTGGAAATGATATGGGATTCGAAGAGACCGGGGTCGGGTATCGATTAATACCCGAAACCACTTCGATTCTTTATAAATTGATATGTGAAATCATTAGGCTAGAATGGAATGTTTTAAGTAAATTGGACCATTTAAATCTAAGTTTTGGTACTTAGAAAATTGGTGTGTGATATAAGGGATGTTTATAACAAATGATGAATCTATAAATTGATACGTGTTACCCCGGGTGTATATAAGTTGTATGCTTTTGTATTCCATGTTGGATAGGTTTACTCACACTGTTTTCCAACCTGACCCAGGTGTTACTTTGATGTAATGCTTGGGTCAGACCGAGTATTACAGATTTTCAGGTAAGGACGTTCTGGAGCTCAGGAGGCGAGCTGGATGGCAGGAACGTATGGAGTGTTTCCGCTGTGATATATAGTTATATATCTTGGACATTTTGTTTTAAACTGTCCAATGTTGTGTAAATGTTGTAACTCTGATGTATTAAAGTGAATTTGACAAGTACAGTTTTCCTTTGTATAACTGTTATTGTTATTTATTATTATATTTTATCCGCTGCGAATGTGAGATGTTGATGTTTCTGATCTTCTTCTTCATCTATCTCTTTCTTCTTTTTCATTACTATCTGGAATTTTCGGGTTCGAAAATTTCGGATCGTTACAGCAGAATTATTAGCAATTTATTTTAAAGCGGTAATTTTTTTAAGCAGTGATTTTGCAAGCAAAGCAGAGCATTTTTTAGCAGCAGTTCTTCTTCTTTTGATTTCCTGCGATTTGCAGCCTAGAATAAGCTGAACAAAATATATATAGTTTATATTTTGTTTTTTTATCAAGGAAGAAAATAAAACAAAACAAACTTGTTTTTTTTCTCTTTTTATCCTTTTATTTTTTGAAACCCTATCTAAGGCCCAACCCAAAGCAAATGAAGCCAACTACTAAAATGAAGTAAAAAAAAGAAAATCAACTCAACTGAGTTGCGAAATCCAAACAATTCCTCTCTTTACAACTACAACAGATCTCCTCAAGAATTCCAATTCCAAATTCCCAAAAGAATGGCGATTCGCGTTTAGGCGAGGGAGGTGGTGGTCATGACAGTTGCGCTTGGTGCTGGGTTGTTAGAGTTTGTGGGTGAGGGTTGGTTGTTAGATTGCAGTTGGAGGTGAAGTTTGGTTTGATTGAATGCATTTTTGGGTGTTCGGATTGGTTGCAGATTAGGAATTTGAAGTTGGGTTTGTAGATCGCAGTTTTGAAGGACAATCGATGGTGTATCGCGTTCCAGGTAAGTGATTCAGGTATAATTTATTGTTATATGCAGAGAAGGTAGGAAGTGCTAGAGTTTGAATTAAGGCAATGGGATAGAAGAGTGTTGTTGTAGAGGAAAGAAAGCAGAGATTAGTAATGGTAGCAGTAGTAGGAAAGTTCTAATGATGGGAGAATGTGCTATTGCTATGGTGGTTATAGACAGTATGTTGTTCTGAGGTTGTGAAAGCGGTAGATGGTGTGGACAGAGGTTGGTGATGTATGTAATGGCAATGGCAGTTAGAAGAGTTAAAGGTAGAGGCAAGGACCGTTATGGCAGCAGTGGTAGTAGTTTGCTAAAGTTTTCACAGAGATAAGTTATGTGTAGGGCGGGAAGATGGAGATTGTATGCAGAAGTTGCTCTGTGATGATGGAGATGTTTGTGGTTGTATGGAAGAAGGGGCAGTTTGGTTGTAGCAGCAGTTGATGATGTGCAGTAGGGATGGTCCAGGCAGAAAATGGCTTGAGGAAGTGCTGATGCTAGGTTGAATTAAGGCGGTGATGACGGAGGCAAGGAGAGCGGTTGACAGAGGTGGTTGGTGTTTTGGTTGTCTAAAAGGTGGAGGTGATGTTTTCGGGTGTGTTTGAAGTGGAGAGATTTTGTAATTTGTAGTTAAATGGATATTTACTTATGGATGTAGTAGTTTTGAGGATGAGGATATTGTGGATGAAAGTAATGGCAGTTGGAAGGCACTGATGTGCAGGGGATGTTGAAGTTTATGCAGTTGGTGAAGTAAGTGTGGCAGAGTGGACGTTGTAAAGGGTGGAGCAGTTTGATATGTTGCAGAAGCGGATGGGTATGGTGGGGTGGTCAGAGGTGTTAGGTAGAGTAAGGAGGCTGGAATCTTAAAGTGCTTATGGAAGATTGTATGGTTGCAGATAAGAGATGAAGTATGGTTGAGGTGGTGGTGAAATGCAATAGTGTATGTGCACAATTTTTTTGTGCATTGAGAAGTATGGTGAGGAGTGTAGTTGTTGTATGTTGTATTTTAGGCCATAGCAGGTTTCATAATGCAATGATGGTATGTGATAGCTTATAGTGGATGGTGATGACAGTAAAATGCACTGGAAAATGATGGTAGTTGAATGGAGAGGGATGGTTGCAGCAGCGTAGTGATGAGGAGTAGTGGTGATTTGTTAGAGAACCACATATTATCACAAAACCAATTGGTTAATCTGATGGAAAGTCTCTTAGTATTTATGCATAATTCATATTGTAAATTTCCCAATGTGGGACTAATCTCAACACGCCCCCGCACGTGTCGGGCATGATCATCCAAACGCATGGACATTCATTGAGGGTGACGTGTGACACAATTAAACTCGCTCTGATAACATGTTAGAGAACCACATATTATCACAAAACAAATTAGTTAATGTGATGAAAAGTCTCTTAGTATTTATGCAGAATTCATATTGTAAATTCCCCGATGTGGGACTAATCTCAACATGATTATAGATGGATATTATTGGTCAGTGGAGAAGATGTGGTGAACTAGAAATAGAAGCACAGTTTTATATTGATATGCAGCGTGGAGATGGAGATTTTATGTGGTAGTAGGTTGGTTTTTATGGAGTTTCTATGTTATGATAACAATAGCGGTACGTTATGAAGGAGGAGCAGTAGTAGTGAGTTTGGGGTAGTTGAAGGATGTTGAATATAAGTGGATGAAGTATGCTGAGTATGTATGAGGAAGGTGAATGTGCAGATGAGTTTGTATGAAATGAAGGAAGGTGTTGTGTTCTAAAGAAGTTATGTCATGGTTAGAGGCAAGTATGGTATGAAAAGGGAGGTCAATGGATGTTTGAAGGGAAGTTGATATGTATGAAGCAACAGTAGTAAACAAAAGTGCAACGGTGCAACAGAAAAATTGTGGTAGAGGTAGCAGTTTTGTAAAAAGGGAAAGTTGTAAAATAAAAACAGAAAATATAAATGTAATGCAAATATAATAAAATATGTTTGTTTTGAAATGAAACTACATATGTTTTTTGGGAATGCAAATGCAAATAGAAAAACAGAATGCACACAAATCAGATTAAAGCAAAACACAACAAACACACAAAGCAAAATATTTTTTAAATGCAACTCAATACACAAAATTAACACACAATAAAATTAAACAAAAATAATTAGAAGAGTAAAATTAAAATAAATTTTCAAATTGTTTGCGCCAAAAATGGTCACAAACCCCAAGTAACGTGAAAGCACCAGTGTATGAATACAAATCAGCAATATACAAACACAAATCTCGAATCTATGCAAACAACAAACAATAATTCAGAAATAACGAACAAAAAAACGAGATTTATAGTGGTTCGGCTATCTTCGGCCTACGTCCAATTCAAAGTTTTATCTTTTATTGATTATCTTTGCTGGTTACAGTTGATTACAGTGATTATAATGAAGAAATTTGAGTATAACAGCAATGGTGAGATCTAGAATTGAATCCGGTAGAGTCTGGACGTTCAATAGCCGAAAGATCCGTTTTCTGTAGGCTTCATGGGGCTATTTATAGGCGTAGGAGGCTGATATCATGCTCAAACTTCAGAAGACTCCTTCTGGAACGTGAGTGGACCCACGCGACTGACCATACCAAGTTTCGACTCGATCTGTGATCGATACGAATCAATTTCGTATCGATCAGAAAATGATCCAATCGAGCTGAAACTTGGCAGGAATGTTTTTTAGCTTGTACGTAAGCTCTTATGAAAATTTCGTAGCATTTGGACTTGTAGAACTCAAGATATGATCGATACGAATTGTGGTTTCTCAATGCCGTCCGGTTCGCACCGATCAATTCGTATCGGTATCCCTCCGCGTCAATCCTTAGCACGTGCACTTCGATGACGTGGCGATACTTCCAAGGCTCGATCCGGTTTCCTCGCCGTTTTGAACGCTTCCTCCCTTGAATCATGGTCGATCTTTGCACGCATCCACGATTCACGCTCATTTATGTCCACTGCTTCGCAATTACGTTCGTACTCAATTGCTCGCATTGATACTTCATGTTCTTTCTCGTATCGATTCCAAGAATGTGTTTCGTATTGATTTATGAGCCAACCGATACGAAATGGTGAATCATTGATTAATACGAAAAGCGCACGAAGGGCCAACAGATGGGTACGAAACTAGACACAATGATGGCTACGAATGAAGCCTTACCTGATGGATACGAGCGAGGCTTTACTTGATGGATACAAACTCCGATAGCCTCCCATGGATACGAAAGTGCCAAATCCTTCTACTATCGATACGAGAACATCGATTCGAGATATGCCACCTCTTTCCATCCTGACCGATACGAAACCATTGTGTCGAGTCCATGTTGATCGATACGAATAGTGTCGTTTCGAAATCTACTGCCATGATCTGACTTAATCGACACGAACGTACGGTTCGCATCCATGGGTATCGATACGAAACCGATGGATACGAACAGTATCGATACCATTCCAACCACCTTTAACATTGATCCATCCATACCCTGAACTGATGAACTCCGTTTAACCTGAAATTTGAAATATAGCTTCCCCTAGCCTTGATCATCATCTCCAATCGATTCTGTCCTGATCAGAGCTCGGCCAAATTTTAGCGACATCGATTACAGCCTGTTTTCAGTCAATCTCCAACTCTGATATCCATTCTTCCTTACGGATTTGTTGGTATTCCAGCCATGACCAAAAGGTGGGATAACACAAATCCTCAACAATGACGCCAAAAACTTGTTTAATGACGAATTTTCTATCGGTTAGAAAACCGTCGAAAAATGTAATAAAAATAACTGTAAGTGCACGGCGAACAACTGTAGTACGTATAAGTGTACAGTTAATCCGTAGGGAATTGAATATACTCAATCAAATTAACCCAAAGAATTCGAGATTGTTTAAACTAAAAAGAAATGCAAAAACTAACAGCAAATAAAAGCGATTAAAAATATGAGATTAAAAAACAATTTAGAAACAAATCCACTCTCGTATTCTCACATAAATTAACACAAAATCAATCTATTTTAAGCATGATTTATTTCCTATTTTTGTTAGTAACATAGATCATCAAATTTTAATTCTATTTTAATTCCATGATCGAAATCACTTAGTTAGAGTTAATTTAAATTGTGTTTATAGTTAAGTAAGCATATCCTATTTGTGATAAACAACATAGGCTGTCAATTCACTAATAAACTTACATCAACATCTAACTATCCATGAAGAGTAAAAAGAGATCATAAATTATCAAATATGTTGAATCTACATGATTTAAGAGAGCTTCATTATCCCTAAATTGAAGGAGTTTAGCTTCTCATTTTTTTTTATCAATTCGACACATGTAGATTGAACATTAAAAAGTAAGGAAAGTAAGAGCCAATTAAAAGAAAAGAGAACTAAAATACTTGCATAAACTAAAATCAAACTAATTGCAACGAAAAGAAAGCTAATCCACTGACATGAAACAGAAGAAAGCATGTAATAAAAGTAAACATGAAAATAAAAGAAGAAGAAGAGGCTTAGAAAGCCATTTTATTTCTCATTAGTTTTGTGGCTACTACTTGCATAATATGATAAGAAGATAAAAAGTTTATTAAATGATCATAAGAGGGTTATTTATACACGATTAAAACCCTAATCCATTTTAAGGGAACTCGCTAAAATGTCATTGAGCTAGTGTGGCCTCCAAGTTATCATTAGCATGAAACTAATTCTCCATTAAACGTGCATATGCCTTTAGTCCCCACTAACATGTGCATTAGCTCTTAATTGTGGATCATGGTTAGTGCGTAGGTTGGTCCTCCATGATTACATGAAATCCTTTATTTCTTCATTTCTTTTTTTTTGGCAAGGCCAGCTGGTTTTATAGTGGACCGTCCACTTTTTATTTCTTCATTTCTTTGGCTTCCAACTCTTGTATATGCATACTTTCATGAAACCACTTCCAATTTGAATCCAAATTCCTACGATACAAAGTAAAATTTGCAAGTAATTTTTTCCAATTTAATTCACACATGAAAATTACCTTTTTGCCTCCATGTAGATGCCTGAATGATGAGTTGAAAGCATTTTTTTCCCAATTTGGTTTTAAACGTGTAAAAGCACCCACATTTATTTACTAAAATAAGATTCAATGCGTGAGTAAAAATATACTTTTTATGTGCAAATTAATAACCCTATTTTCTACCCTGTAAATTTAATTAAATTAAAGTATTCGTATTCAAAATTTGATAATTATATTTTTGAATATAAATATTTATTTAATTTAAGGCTACTTAATAAAAGATTTTGTTTTAATAAATCAATTTAATAAATTCTTTTTAGATAATATTTAAACTTGAATAATGTGTTTAGTCAATAATTAAATAGAAATAAACAAATATAGAATTGATAGAAATTGTGTAATTATCAAAATACAATATATAGAATGAAGTGTAATAAGTTTGAACTAGATTGCAATGTCATTGTAAATAAATGTCAAGGATTAAAATTTGAATTTGAATGGAAAAGAAATAAATTAAAACTAGACCAAATCAGAATTTCAAGGCCTAAAACTATCACAACCCAAACCCAAGCTCATTTAATAAATTCAAACACCTCATTTTCTTTCGTGGATCTTCTAGCTTTTGTCCCAACAATAAGAATCTAATCCCCTTAGTTTTTAAAATTTGCATTGAAGCCCAAATCGAACTCTACACAACAAACTTTTTAAAAAAGAAAAAGAAAATCGCATACGTATACATGAGTTCTAGCTCGGCGACCTAGACTCAAACTCATGCGTAGTTGATGCTGGGAGGGAGAAAGTTGTGATGTAGGATCAGTGAAGTTGAAGCCGCGACCTGGTGCGATGCGACTTGGGTAGATGCGTGAATTTTAGGATAAGGTGACTAGTGATGGATGGTAGCTACGATTTGGTAGAAGCTAGGATGGCGCGATGGTGGATGGAAGCAACATGTGTTGATTTTAGTGATGGAGGTGCGACTATTTAGAGACTGGGCAGCGACTGCATGGAGTTTGTGTATGGCTTTGGTGATGATCTAGATTGGCAAAGGCGGAATCAAGTGCAGTAACCTATGAGCAGTGATGACGATCGGTTTGGCGGAGTGGATGGCAGTAGTATTATCATTGTTTAGTTGTTGTTTTGTAGCTCAAGTGGTATTTCGACGAGTTTCTAAACTCACAACTATATTTACAATTCATTGCATGCTGTATTTTTATCCAACTTGTTGATTGAATTGCTTGGTTAAAATGTTTGGTTGAGATATTGAATTGATTATAGTGGTATCGAATATGTTTTTGGATTTGATGTTAAGATTTTATGTATGTTGGATCGTCAAAATGCAAAGAAAACTATATTCATATGCATTTTTATTTGTGTAGTTTAGTGTTTGTGGTGTATGTGTCATGTGGATGGTTGGAATTCGATTTAATTCGACTCGGACACATGATAAAATTTATATTTATAATCGGTTAATGACTTTAGAGAATTTTGCTTTATGATCTATATTTTGGATGTTTTTATTGATTTCCTTGTTTTAGAAGTTGTTAGAAAGCTTTGAAAAATTATTTATAAGATTTTAAAAATAAATTGAAGTACAAATAAATAAAAGTGGTTGGGAAAGTAAAATAATTTATTGAAAATTGTTTTGGAAATAAATGTTCTTTTGAAAATGAAAATAGAGAATTTTTAATTGATTTGGAATATATGGAATTGTGATTAGTATGAATGAAGAGTAATAATATTTCCGAAAACGATTTTCATTTGTAAAGTGCATATTTAATAAAAAGGGTGCAAGTGAAATTTCAAATGGGGAATTTATTTACTGTCAAATTTTATTTTTAAGAGCTTTGAAACAAAAGCCCCTTTATATATACAAATATATACAGTTTGGTTTGAGATTGATTTGGAGTTATTAAATTTTTAAAAAATCATATTTTGTTGTAGAGAATTAATAAATCATTTTATGAGCACTAATTAGTTTTATAAAATATCTTTAAGATTTATGGTATAGAAATGAACTGTTGAAAGTTATTTGTGAACATTAGAAATCCTTATTTTGATTTACAAAAAATTGGAAAATAAGTATTTTACCTATTTAAAATTTATAAATGATTTTACTAATTATGATACATTTTTAAAAATAAATATATTTCTTTCTAAACAAATATGTATGTTATGGTTGTTTCTATTTCTGTGCAATGAAAATTTTGAACAAACAGAGTTATAATACCATTTGGTAAGAGACATTTGATAATATTTCTCTTGTTATTCTTTGGTCTCGTTATTTAGAATATTGTGGAGATTGAGTGTAGTTTATGAACATTGAATAAACGATTGAGTAATAAGAGGTGGTATGGGATGCTCTTGTGAAATTTATTCGGTTACTCACTGTAGGTAGATGACATTCACGTAACAGAAATGTGATATTGAGATAATGCTTAAGTGAGGTGATGCTCTTAGGTGTGAGCAAGGTTGATGCATGTATTTGTTGATATTATGTATTGTATATCATGATATACTTCTATTATTAGCATCGGAAAGAACTTGATTTCTAGCATCCATCATGATAACCTGATCAAGGGGTCGCTCGCCATATCTTTGACACCTTTAGTGGTTACTGTAGGGTAAGTGCCCTTAGCCCCTATATCACTTAAGTCAACAATCCATTATTACCTATAGGGGAAAGTACAGAGTCATGACTGAGTCCTTGCATTGATGAGCACACCAATGGATATATATATATATATATATATATATATATATATATATCACGATGATCGTCGAGGTAACCAAAACTGTAGAGTCGGGCTAGGTGACCCATGTGTGTGAGTCTAGAGTGTGCATGTGACCATCAGTCTCTCGTTTGGTTCTACGCTTGGTGATAGATAGACATATACTTTTGATACACCTTACCTAAGTATAGATATGGGATATGCGAACCATATATTGAGATATGACTCTACTTAAAGCCTTATGTCTGTCGTAAAGTCCATTTCCATCACCATTTGTCATGTATTATTTCCATATGATGTGAAGTGACTATACTTATGATGGGTGTCTAGAGTACAATCAGTCCTCATATCTTTTATTATATTTAATTTTACAGATAGGCGGCCTATTTTATATTGATAGTGGTGATATTTTGTTATTTAAGATTGAATGATATACTTGGGCATTGCTATGTGTTAGCCTGACTATATTGGGCTCATGTATTTGATTATTGGATATGATGAAGATTATGGATATAGGTGATTTTCCCATCTGACTATTTTTCTATGAATTATTATTTGATGTGATTTTATATGGATAATGATATTCTTGTGCATGGTTTTGTGATATTTATCGTTTTATGATACTTTTAGGCTGTTTATAATATTATTATCATACCATGCTTATACTACGGTACATATGTGTGTGTGCATGTTTGTGTGTGTATAAGCCTCTACATTTATATAGAGTCTGACCCGTGTGTTATTTCCGTAATACTCGAGTCAGTCTGAGACATTTCAGTTTCAGAGACAATGAGACCAGCTTATATTTTCTGGGCATAGCGGAGACTAGTTATTCTGTGTAGTATATTATTTTGTTTTATATGATCTCATTTTGTGTGTGTACGTGTGCGTGCATGCGTGCATGTGTGTGTGTATGACATTGTGATATATATCAGGCCATGTATATTTTCTATTAAATATTGTCTCTGCGTTTAACGACTTTGTGTTTTTTGTTATTTAATGTATATTGTGTGTTGTTCTATCTTGGAGATACATGTATTTATTGCTTTGTGATCAATATGTTGTATGTATAGTGGTGCGTTATATTCGATTTTGAAATATGTATCAATGTTAACTCAAGGAAATATTCACACGTGTAAGCCCAATATTACCTCATTGTTCCTACTATAAACAGTATTGCTTAGTGATACTCTTTGGTATTATAGGTATAGACGTAGGGTGTTTTAATTAAATTATACTGGTGAAAATATTTTGAATAGAGATGATACCTATGAAAGAAGACGAATGAGAGTACATCCATAAATTTATGAATAACTAGTGTTATATAATTACATCCACCATTGAATTCCACAAACAATGTATTACAATCTTCTACTAATTACTAAACCATACACTAGAAAAAATAATGCAAACCTTGGTTGATTTGTTTTGTTGACCAGTCATTTTTACTGAATCACTTCATTCAATGATATTAACCTATAATAAAAAAAAGTAATCCAGTTAACATCAAACACATGAAATTTCAAAAAAACCAGAACAAATCTAGTAAAATTCAAATGAATTCAATAGAAAAAATTACTAAATCGTATTAATATATCCTGATGAACCACATTAACTAGAGAAATATGATTTCGTGAGTTAATATGGGGGAATACAGTAAGATTCAAACTATTGCTTACAATTTATTTAGATTAGGATCGAATTTGCTAGTGTTTTGTTGCTAGCGGACAGTGAAGGCAGTAGATCTAATGAAATTGGAGTTTCCTAATTGGCATTAAGACCATCGCCAAGAACTAGTTGTAGCGGTTGCACTATATGAATAGATTTTAGGGAATATAGTTAGGCAGATAATGAAGATGAGAAGGGGTCATGGTTTATTTAAAAGTGTGCTTTTGGCTACCATGGTCGCCGACCAACCACCACCCACAACTTACTGGTTCGGCGGTTGTTCGTTGTCCATGGTGCAAAATAAATTAACAAAAAAATGATCCGGTGGTCGAAAGCGTAAAGTTGAGTGTCATTATTTGTATACTGTTTAGAATGTGACTATTTATCTGCTCCTAAGCAACTAAACAGATGAGAAAATGGATTAAAATTTTGATACAAGGTAAATCAATTTCTTTAGGTTAATAATATTAATGACAAAACAATTGTGGAAATAAGGATTGATCCCTTATTTTCATGTTTGTGCATGATAAATGTTTTAAATTACTCCCTATTTTTATTTTTCGTAAATAAAAAATTTATTTTTCGTTTTTTATATTGAATTTGAAATTGAATCTGAAATGCGATCCAATGATCGAAACTAATCTTTTTGATTTTTTTAAAAGCACAAATATTTGCAATTGTTTGTACAAATACTAACAGATTTTTCTATAAATATTTACAGTCGAAAAACTTCAAATACTTGTAGTTTTCTTGCGGATATACTGAAACTTAAAAAGAAGAATTTGTTCAAAACTAGTTTTTTTTAAAGGGCGACCTTGTATTTTGAAACTTCAAGCAATTAGTTTACAAAAGTTACTAAAAAAATCGTCCATAATCGTTTACTTAATTGTACCTTGACAAACAAGTCTGATGCTTTTAGGTTTGGTAATATTCATATTTTATTCAAAACTCATTGTCCTTTCCAAAACTAAAATTTCATCAAAAGTTCTAGAAAACTATCGTTGATAAAAAAAATTGACTAAGGTATATAGAAGTGTAACTAAATGCATGAGAGTTAACAATGTAACATTAGTTGCAATCCGAAAAATCAATGGCAACATAATTTAGCATTGCAAATTCTTAAATATTAATAATATAGAAAAGTAACAAAAACGTAACTTAACATCGCAAATTCTTATATATTTTCCACAATGATTTTTTCATTGCAAATGAGTGAAGAAAAGAGAGTTTGTAAACTTATATAACTATTAGCACTTCATGGTCCTATCCTCATTATCAATGACATCTGATTGAGTCAGGAATGATGGCAGTTAACGACTTAAAATTTTTTGTTGCAAAGGATTACGTCGCTTAAAAGAAGATTTGTTATAGTAATTTGGACAATCATCTTTAAAGTAGTAGGGTTGTTTAGAATTATGCGAGCATAGATTTCTTACTTTTCTTAGATTCAAAATCAAATAATACAATTACACATGGTATATAAATTTTATACTTAGTTTCCATTAGTCTTAGTGGTCTACAACATCTTAGCATGCAAAGTTAAAATTATAAGATGAAAACTGGCAGGTTGTTTCAAACCATACAATATTTATAGATTTCTTATTTATTTTTTTAGATTAGATATGGAATTATTACAATTACTAATGGTTTATTAATTTTACGCTTAACTCCCGTGCAATCCTTGTGTTCTATAAAATCTTAATATGTAAAATTAAAATTTCGAGATGAATTTGTTTTCACGAATATCCTTAAAAATAATAATATTGTTTAATACTAGACATTCAATTTCTTTTCAATGGTACTTGTGTTTCAAATTTGCAATTTGAAAATTAAACTATAGACCATGAATAGATTACTTCCTTTTAAGCCAAATTCATAAGCAATACAATATATGTAGAGAGCTATAAATATCAAATACATGCAGGTCATGAGGAAATCATGCACTTCCATATCAAAACCTATTTTTCGTTATAATTTTGTCACAGCTTATTAATGCAACATACAAATATAATTTAAGAATTTCATTAATTAGATTTCCAAATATTATTAGTTTGTTAAGGACTGTTACAAGATATCACTACTCTATAAGCCCGAAGATCTAACCACAGATTTGCACCTTCCATCTCCTAAGCCAGAGCCATTCCCTCTGTACATTTTTTCGAAAGGTTAACCACAGTCACGTAACAAAACTGTCATTTCTTTACTTAACTACTTATACAGTCAAACAAGGTTACCAAGCAAAGCTTAACAAAGCTTATGCCCATTTGGGATTCTGCCAGTCCCGGCTTTCAAAATCAGCTTCGTGTACACACTAGAACCCAGTGTTCTGTAATTCTTTCTAGCAATCAAAGGAATCTTTTAGCCTACTGAAATTTTGCTTCCTGTACATCATCTTCAGCCATTGCTTCAAGCACATTGCTAGTGGTCGAGGTCAACAAGTACTCCAACTCAGAATCCATTGTTAACTTTCCATGCCACGTTAATACTTCCACAGTGGAAGCCAATATTCTATCATCAGGAAACAAATGTCATCCCAACTTCCAGTCCCAGATAGGAACACTATGGCCCAGTTCATGATTGGCTTTAGACAAAGACCCTTTTCTAAGAAAGCTGGTTCAGACATAAAGAACTTACCTGAGAAATGCATCGTGAGTTTTGGAAGTACAAATGTGGTTGAGATGAATGGAGTAGGAACTAGGAAGAAGTTGACAGTTGGTGAAGTGAAGGATGAACAAACATTTTTTAGTTTGGCTGAGGAATTTACGAAAAAAGTTTATGTGTTGAGTAGAAATATTGGGTGGTTTAATGAAGATTTAATATCTGTAACTCAGATGCAGAAATTTTAGATTTACCTTTTGATACCTATTTTATAGTTGATGGGAACATTCTGAGTGTATCCTGAACCTGAAGGAATAGATTATGTTCTCTAAGTCTAGAGATTGAGTATCATCAACTATTGGCCTTATATGAACTGCTTATGAGTTATCAACAATCCTAACGAGTGTACTGTTGCATATGTGATGGCACTATATATTAGTGTCTACGTTGAAACATAAAAAGTTCAACAAAGATGAACACAACACATGTTGCACATGTTGCCAGAACTCTTCATTGAGCCTGACAATAAGAGCAGGATAATGTCTCCACCATTGTACTCCTCAAATTCATTTTAAGACAAAAAATCTAGGAAAGTTATTTGAATCATCTTAAAGTGGTAACTTAGATTGCGAAATCGAACTAATTACAAGAAAAGTATATAAGCTCTATGGAATATTTATTCTGCATTTCTTAAAGATAAAATCCCAACATAATTAACTCTTGTATGAAATTATAATTTTTTAAAATAACAGGCTTAGAAATAAAATTAGGTTCGTTCCAGTTTGTTTTCCCCGTTCTTTTAGCATTGTTCTTGATACTGCAAGTGGTGGCACAGAGATGAATGTATGCCTCCAACTGTGCATCCAGACTTCAAACTATGCAGCATATACTTCCAATGTTCTTTACCGTTAGATCTGAAGTCTATAATATGTCATCGACCATCTTGATCCGCATAGAATATCATCTACCCAGTATAAATGTCTATACTGTTGAATTTGAATGACTCAAATATTTATTAAAGAGGAAAGAAATTGATTAATTGATTCAATCAAATCAATTAATTTGGCTGGTATATGAAAAAATATTTGAAAGAGAACTAATTAATTAGTCAATCAATTAATTAGTCAATATATTTGCTATATAAAGAAATAAATGATTAGACATAGAGTAAAGAAAAGATATGGAAATGAAGATTACGTCATTTATTTGTACTAAAATCAAATCATGCAATTTGAAAAGATATCTGGATAATCGGGAAATTGATTTGCTTAATCTCCAAGCAACCTTTCGTTATCAAGTCTATTTAAATGAAGGATTTCATCTTCATATGTGCAAGCAAGTGTGTGAGAGTATCCATCATTATTCTTCCCTCTCTTTTGTACTCTTTTCTTTAGTGAAATAGTAGAAGTTGTTGGGTTTCCGTGGACGTAGGGTATTCATATCCGAACCACGTTAAATCTTCTGTGTCTCTTATTTCTGTTATTTTTTTTATGAAACTGCATAATTGAATTTTTAGTTTCATTGGTATCTAAATAGGCAATACTAGATCCTGAAAAAATAAATCGCCTCCGCTCAAATTAAAACAAAATTTCACTATAGTTTGGTATCAGAACTAGTGTTATTGTTCCTGTTTGGATATTAATGGCTACTTCTAATAAGTCTGTTGATAGATCTGGTGTTAATTATGGAGTAACACGTTTTGACGGAAAAGGAGATTTTGGTACTTGGAAGATGAAGATGGAGGCTGTATTAAAGAAGGATAAAACTTACAAGGTTGTTTCTGCGCCTGAGAAATTGAAAGGTATTGATGCAGCTAATTTGAAAGAGATGGAAGATGAAGCTCTCACAACAATTCAGTTGAGCCTTTCAGATGAAATTCTTAGAGAATTCTCTCAGAAGAAGACAGCGAAAGAACTATGGGATGCATTATCGGATGCATATCAAGACAAGTCTCTCACTAATCGGTCTTCAGCAACAACTCTATTCGTTCAAGATGAAGCCTGGAGCTGATCTCATGGAGCATGTAGATGCTTTGACGGCTTTGATTATGAACCTGAAGGCAGCGTAAGTTGATATTAACGATTAGGCTCAAGTAGTGATCCTCTTATGTTCCTTGCCTAAGGAGTATACTGCTTTTGTTAATTCCATGATTTATGGTCGCAGTAAAATTAGCATGTCTGATGTAAAGGCTGGTCTTCATAATGAAATATTAAGAGGCAGATTGGCGAGTACTAGCTTGGATAGTGATACCAAAGGCTTATCTGTTTAGAGAGGTAGAGGGCAAAGCAGGTAGAAGAAAGGTAGAGGATGGAATAATTCACGGTCTCAGTCTAGGGGGCTAAGAATTTGACTTGTCATTATTGTAAGAAACCAGGGAACTTCATAACACAATGTTCCAAGATTGAAGGTAGAATAAAAGATCCAAACCAAGCCTCAGCTTCTACAGTAGAGAAATCAGATACAGAAAGTGACACCGATGTATTTACAGCTTTTGGCTCTTCTGGGACAAGCAACTTATGGCTGATTGATTCTGGCGCATCCTATCATGTGACACCTGATAGGAACTGCTTTTCCACTTACCGTAAAATTAATAGAGGAGAAGTTCTGATAGGTAATGATGCTTCTTGGCATATGGTGGGTGTTGGTAGCGTGATGATTAGGATGTTTGATGGTGTTATTCGTACGATCACCAATGTTAGACATGTACCTGATTTGAGGAGGAGCCTGATTTCTGTTGGGGCATTGAGTGGAGTTGGCTTGAAGATTATCGTGGAAGGAGAAAAAATGAAGATATCGAATGTGCCCATGATTGTTATGAGAGGTGTGAGGGCAGAAAATATTTATCTATTAAAGGGCACTACTGTAATTGGTGAATCAGCTTCTGTTACATCGGTTGATTCAGATTCTTCCAAATTATGGCACTTACGGATGGGTCACATCGGTGAGCGCAGCATGGATGAGTTGAGAAAACAAGGATTGATTGATGGATTTCATCATTCAAAACTTGGTTTTTGTGAAGAGTGTGTTCTTGCAAAGCAGACGAAGATTTCTTTTGGTATAGGAGAGCATAAAGCAAAAGCTGTCTTGGAGTATGTTCATACAGATGTTTGGGGTCCCTTCCCTTGTTAGTCTTTAGATGGAGCCAGATATTTTATTTCATTTATACATGATTTCCCTCCTAAAGTATGGGTATACTTTCTTCGGTCAAAGAGTGAAACCTTTGCCAAGTTTCAAAAGTGGAAATGTATGGTTGAGAAGCAGTCAAGGAAGAAATTGAAAGTTCTCCGTTTAGATAATGGCGGTGAATTTGTATCAGAGGAATTCGTCGATTATTGTGAGTCTAAAGGCATTAAGAGGCATTACACTACACCAAGCGACCCCCAATCTAATGGAGTTGCAGAAAGGATGAACCAGACATTGTTGGAGAGAATAAGATGTCTTAGACTGATTGCTAAATTGAAGAAGAGATTTTGGGCTGAAGCTTTATCTATGGCGGCTTTCCTCATCAATCGCAGACCTTCTACTGCCGTAGATATGAAGATCCCTAAAGAAGTATGGAAAGGAGAGCCTGTTAGCTATTCATTTCTTAGAGTGTTTGGTTGCCCAGCTTATGTGCATGAGTGCAAAGGGAAGCTGGAACCTAGAGCTCGCAAGTGTATTTTCCTAGGTTGTAGGAGAGGAGTGAAGGGATATAGGTTGTGGTGTCCTATTAGTAAGAAGATCGTTATGAGCAGGCATATGACTTTTGATGAGAAGGTTATGTTGAAGGTGGAGCCTTCCTCATCGGATGATGAGAGCACATGTGAAGAATACCAGATACAAAGCAAGTCATCTGTTGATTCTTTCAATAGACATTCAAATGGTGCTTCCGATGACACCGTGGTTGATGAGGATTATATCGATGTTAGTACAGAGGATCAAACTCAAGGTGGAGTTCATTCGGAACCTAGGCTTGTCAGACAAAGAAGAATGCCTAAGTGACTTGATGAGTTTGTTGGATTGAACATCAAAGATATTAACTTCGATGATATGACAACGTATGCTTTGAATGTTGTCCGTGATGAGCCCTGTGATTATAGAGAAGCTATCGCATCAGTTAACATTTCTGGTTGGTTAGTTGCTATGGAGTAGGAGACTGAATCATTGCAGAGAAATCATACTTGGGATTTGGTGCCTCTTCCCACCGATAAGAGAGCTTTTGGATGCAAGTAGATCTATAGAGTGAAAGACGGTGAAAATGGTAATCTCGGTTACATGACAAGGTTAGTCACAAAGGGGTATGTTTAGAAGAAGGTCGTAGAGTATCATGATATCTGTGCTCCAGTGGTAAGGCATACTTCTATTCGTATTCTTTTGACATTAGTTGCTCATTATGACATGGAATTAGAGCAACTAGATGTCAAAACTGCATTCTTGCATGGTGATCTGGATGAGGAGATTTATTTAAAGCAGCTGGAAGGGTTCATTGATAGTAACAGACCAGACTATGTTTGCAAACTCAACAAATCTCTATATGGACTGAAGCAGTCTCCTAGACTATGGTATAAGAGGTTTGATAAGTTTATGTTTTCACAGGGATACTCCAGAAGTTTCAAAGACCAGTGTGTTTACTTCAGGAGATGTGATGGTGATATGATTTATTTCTTGTTATATGTTGATGATATGCTGATTGCATCTCAGAGTATGGTCAAAATTAAGGATTTGAAAGCAGAGCTCAGTAGAGAGTTTGACATGAAGGATTTGGGAAAGGCACAAAGAATATTGGGTATGGAGATAAGAAGGGATAGGAAACGGAGAGAGATAAGGCTCACTCAAGGGTAGTACATCGAGAAGGTCCTCGCTCGATTTGGAATGGAGAAAGCTAAGCCGGTTGGCACTCTATTAGGCTCTCATTTTAAGTTGTCAAAAGACTCATCTCCCTCATCGGAAGAAGACAAGAGGTATATGGCCGATATACCTTATTCTGGTGCTGTTGGTAGCCTTATGTATGCGATGGTGTGCACAAGACCAGATTTGGCACATGCAATAGGTGTTGTGAGTCGATATATGTCTAACCCAGGCAAAGAGCATTGGCAAGCTATGAAGTGGATTCTTAGATATCTTCGAGACACTTCTTCGGTGGGCTTGTTATATGGTGGAGTGGATGGTGACATCCTTCTTAGAGGATACTGTGATTCTGATTACGCTAGGGATAGAAATGCTAGGAAGTCGGTGTCAGGCTATGTTTTTACACTTGGCATAGGCTCGATTTCATGGAGATCAAAGCTGCAATCTATCGTAGCTTTATCGACTACCGAAACAGAGTTGATATCGATTGTGGAAGCAACAAAGGAAGGATTATACTTACTTTAGTTGTTGGATGATCTTTCAATGGTGTAGCGGACAGTAGAGCTATTTTCAAACAGTCAGAGTGCGGTTCATCTTGTAGAAAATCAAGCTTATAGTTCACGGACGAAGCACATTGATGTTAGAGGTTTCTTTCTTATGCTTGAGGAAGAATGAAGCAAGATCAAATTGTTAAAGGTGAGTACTTTGGATAATCCTTCAGATATGATGACTAAGTCACTTCCAAAGGACAAGTTTGAGAATTGCTCAAACTTGATCAGTTTGATACCTATTATTTGAGCGCCATAGGGCGCTACACCCAACAACTAATATGTCGATTGCTTGATGATAAGATGATGAAGAGAGATTGTTATATTTGAATCAAGGTAGAGTGTTGAATTTGGATGATTCAAATATTTGTTAAAGAGGAAAGAAATTGATTAATTGATTCAATCAAATCAATTAATTTGGCTGGTATATGGAAGCATATTTTGAAGAAAACTAATTAATTATTTAATCAATTAATTAGTCAATATATTTGCTATATGAAGAAATAAATGATTAGGCATGGATAATAAAGGAAAGATACGGAAACGAAGATTACGCCATCTATTTGTACTAAAATCAAATCATGCAATCTGGAAAGATATCTAGATAATCAGGGAATTGATTTGCTTAATCGTGAAGCAACCCTTCATTATCAAGTCTATTTAAATGAAGGAATTTCATCTTCATATGTACAACAAAGTGTGTGAGAGTGTCCATCATTATTCTTCCCTCTCTACTCTTTTCTGTAGTGAAATAATAGAAGTTGTTGGGTTTCCGTAGACGTAGGATATTCATATCTGAACCACGTTAAATCTTCTGTGTCTCTTATTTCTGTGAGATTGCATAATTGAATTTTTAAGTGCCATTGGTATCTAAATAGGAAATACTAGATCATGAACAAATAAATCGCTTCCGCTCAAATTAAAACAAAATTTCACTACATATACACACATGGAACCTCCTCTACAAAGGAACTTACACATGTTAAACAACAATTTCAGTTTGATATTGTCTCAAGCTCCAACAATTTCTGCAGGAATACATCAAGTTCCCATTTCTCTCTACATCAAATACACCTGACTATTGTTCATCATTTTTCTACCTCTAATATGCTCTTGATAAATTTTACTATGAATCAGGAGCAACAAAACAAGAACAACAGTCTATCGGATGATACATATTGAAATTTTTTACTTGTCTTTCCAGTACAACTTCAGTTCATATAGATGTGAATTGCTTTTTTTGCACTAATTATGCAATCATATTTATCTAATGGTATTGATTTGGTTGGTGCTGCTAATATACCTGGTTTTGTTAGCGGTGTTGGAATCAACAAAATTTTGCTTTCCGTTTCCATTTTGGTTATTGAGAAACTTCGATATTTCGTTTTCATTTCGCAAATTTCGGATATTTCGTTTTAAATCCGTTTTGATAATTCCGATACTTTTTTCACAATTACGTCATAAACTCTTCCGGTTACTAAAAAAAGTTTACTTTGATACAAAGATATACAACATTTAAAAAATTTAACTGTGAGAAAAATTATTTTTTAACCTTCATCAGAATTTTAGTTATTATTTTCTTCATTTTTTGAGCATCACAGGGATTTGCATAACAAAATCCTTAAGTTATTGAAAAAAACTACACTAAGTTAAGAAATCAGCCTAAACAATATGTTATTCTAATCTAAACTAATTATTAATATATATTAATCAAAAAGCATTTATAAATAAACACATACAAATGAAAAGAATCAAGCCTAGCAAAACAAGGCCCGTCCAAATCAAAACTACCACTGCTTTGAGAAAACCCTAGTCAACAAAACAAAGAAAGCCGCTTTCTCCCTCATCGGTTTCTTTCTCGTCCACTTCTCTCTTCTGCACTCACAAAATCGTGCCACCCTCAGTTTGATGCCTCTCTCATTCTCCCTCTTCTCATTTATTTAGGCTTTAATTTTTCTCTCTCCATTTTGCTATCGGAAACGGGTTTACACTGAAATTCCGATCCGGTCATCGTCGGAACCGGACCGAAATGGTTGAAATTCCGACGTGCCGGACGGAACTTCAAACCATGGTTGGAATGCTCCAGTTGCAACTGTTCCTTAACATCTTCTACATCCTTTTTGATAATTTCTTTACCTAATTTCTTTACTTGACATTGCCAAAATAGGTTGTATTATCATTTGTAGCTTATAACTTTGTTAACACGGTTAACGCATGAGACATACCTGCAAGTATTTACGTTTTCCTTCTATCTCACTTTAGTGCTTTCAAAATAAAATATCTACAATATCAAATATAATTTGAGACCGAACGCTTATTCACTTCCATCTTATTACTAACAGTGGGTTACTATGTCACTGCGATATTTATCCAAAAAATGGATTTACGTTGCTTTTTTTTTGAACTTTGACATCACTTAACCTAAAGTGTCGTTTAACAGCACATGGACCAATTTTATGTATGAAGTTGTTCGGTTACTTATAAAAACTGAACTCTAATGATTCCGCAGTGGGGTTTTTGCCCTAGAGAGCTAGATACTCTAGTGGCTTCTCAGTGGTAAAGGTCATACCATCATTCTTACAAATTATTTGAACTCAAACTAAAAAAAGATATGCGAGAATGTCTTATTATCTTTGATAATAGTTGTAATAGCTTTGATGTCGCACCTTTTGGTTATCAACGCGAATTAATCGTCCCTCTATATGCTACAAAATCTTAGTCACTTAAAAGTAAGATTTAATATTAAACCTTCATTTAAAAATTCAAACGCCCGATCTAACAATTAAACATGTTTTACAGAATTCAAAACGCTTCTGAAAATTGGATCTAGAATTAAATTTCCTTTACAAATTCAAAATATTTCTTTACAAATATACAAATTTATATATTACTTGGAAATAAAAAAATCATTTTTTGACTAATTTAAACATATACAATTTATAAGGAAAAGCGCATGTCGTAACACTCATTATATTATTGTATTCATATATGCACTATGGGATTGTTAATTCAGTAGTTGGTTCTTACAAAAGGTTAACTAAGTTCGAGATTGTAACACCCTAGATTTTTGGTAACATTATTTAGGATATTTAATTAGTTAAATTGAATAAAATAACATGTTGATTAGGGGATTGAGATTTGATTTTATTTAAGGGTAGCTGTACCATTTAAAACCAATGAACTAAAAAGGGGTTTAAAATGAATTAAAAGGAGGGTTAAAATGGGAAAGTGGCCATTCCCACATTTATTACCCATAGCCATGTATTAGTCACATGTTCATTTTTCATTTTGAAATTTTAAAATAAGGGCCGACCACCATTAACAAGGAAAAGAGGAATAGATTAAGAAAAGCTTAAGGAAAAGCTAATTCAAATTAAATTCATTCAAACCTCAAGCTCCTTAATCTCTAAGGCTAAGGTGAATGATGTTTACATCTCAAATCTTTTATTGCATTAGGTTTTAAGATGAAATACGAATATTTTGTATTGATTTGCCATGTTTTTGAACGATGGAATGATTATATATACTTGTTGATGATTTAAGTTTGTTCATATAGACTTTATGACATGTTTTGATATGAAAACCCTATTAAAAGACATCCAAATGCCTTAAGAATTTTTACAAAGATCTAAAATGATATTTTAGAGATGAGTTTTAATTTTCAGATTTTCTTGAATATTTTTGGATTTAATATAATTTTTCTAGTAAATAAAATAGTATTTTGAGTTAAAAATTATTTACGTGTAAATAATTAATTGTTTGGGTCTGAAATTTTTATATGTTACAAAACATATAAATATGATTTTTTTTCGAAATTTTGATAGATTTTTCCTAAATGTTTTAGTGGTCATATAAAATTATTTAAGGTATGGGACTTAAATGTTTTATATAATTATGGAGGAGAATGGGCATTTTGTAAAAATGTTTAAATTGCTAGATATGTAAATTCTATCGCACATTCGAGGAAAAAAATCTTGCAACCAATCCGATTTTGACAAACAAGGTAGGTTGGGTGTAAAAGAATTGCTTAAAAGTACAAATAAATAGCTTTTTCACTATTATAATGCTTTCGGCATCAGGTTCCGCCTCCATCACTTCCCTTCCGACACGATCAAAACTAATGCATATAGTATCAGGCAGTTGGTACGTAGTGAATTGGAAGAGGGCGAAAGGTATAGTGTCGAAACTAGGGGGTTCTAAAGGGGTTGAAGCATTGTTTTGGTTTTAAGGGAAAATGCCCCTGCTTGCTTTCGACTAAGATGCTTTCGACTTGGTTGGGTTTCGACTAAGTTAAATGGTTTAAAAGATATGGTTTCGATTGGGTTGCACTTTTTTTTGAATGATTGCTTCTGACAGAGTCGAAGCCTTTAGCCGCCGCTTCCTACCTTTTGATCCTGATGGTTTCGAATGGGTTCTTTTGTTTTCTAAAAATTTGGCCATCTCTCCAATGCTTTCAAACGGTGGTTTCGACGCCATCACTTCATTACTTAGGAAATGATTTTTAAATGTAGTATAACCCAAATGATTTCAAAAGATATGATTTAAATGATTTCAAAAGGAAATTCTTTAGACTTTAATGGGTGTATGATTCTTTTGCTCTGCTTGAAGGAATAATCCAAACGGCTTCGACCAAGACAAATTTCAAAGGTTTCGAAGGGTATATTTTTGAGTGGTTTCGATAGGTGTTCCACATGTTTTGAATTGAACCCAAGTGCTTTAGAAAGAGTTGAGTTTTGATGCTTTCGACAAGTTTTATGAATGGTTTCGAAAGGGGTGTTTCGCTCGTTGGGGACGGTTTATAAATCATCAAATTACCACAAATGGAATGAGAAGTGGGTCCATGTAAATGATCGAGACCTCGCAAACAACAACGCCGTCCGTTGTTCCGCGCCCCGGTAAATAGGGGAGGCTCCTCTCACTTGAAAGAGAGGTTCTCTGGCACCCAGTATAAACATTGGCCTCTGTCTGTTCCGAATCAGAGTTGAAAAGGAGGATTTTCCAATGTTTTTGAAAGGCAAGGTTTAAAAGGTTAAAAGAAGGATTTCTAATGTTTTAAAGCTTTCAAAGGAACACTTTTATTAGTTTCCAAAAAGTTACTTTCAATGGTTTTGAAAGGGATACTTTCAAAGCTCTCGAAAGGGTTACTTTCAGGGGTTTTGAATGGGTTGTTTAAAGGTTTTAAACAAAGGTTTCAAATATAATGAATAGGCAGAATAGCCTAAGTGTTTTAAAGTTAAAAAGGACTTTAACTTATTTTGAAAGGATAGATAATCCTTATTAAATATCATCAACATTATTTTGTGTAAAAGTATAAATAACATGGCAAAATAGTTTAGAGTAAAGCTAAAGATATATTTTCCTTGTATATGTATGATTTGTAGGACAAAATCATTCTAAAAAGGTTTTCGAGAAAAATTAAAGGGTAGTTAACCCTAAAAAAATGATTCAGACAGTTAGTTTAGTTGAGGGCAGTCAGCCCAGAGTTTTCAGATAGTTAGTCCAGACTGCAGATAGTTTGTAACGACCCGTAAAATTTTAGTAGGTTTTATTTATTTAATTAATTGAATTTCTATGAAATTTTAAATAATAATATTTTGAAATAAAAATTTGATATTTGGAATATGTCTACTTCAATATAGCAACTAGTAGATTTTCATCCGATAATATTGAAGTTTATTTTTTGTGTAATTTTATTTCAATTTAAATCAGTTAATAACGGTTGAATTTAAAAAGTGTTCCAAAACCTAAATATGTCAACATGAGAAAATTTGTTTTGAACACTCTGAATAAGACTGTAAAAATCATTTTGCAAATTTCGGACGTTTCTAGCTCCGCTTGGATTTTTCTGTACAGAATAGCAACGTATATCAGTGTCAGTATCGACTTTTGATCGGATAATCGTACCATTGATATTTGTATATCATTTTGATCGTCTCGTCATGCTGATCTTTGTGGTATATTTAATTCTATGCTTAGAAGTCTGATACACAGCGGAATCCACCAAAACGGTTAACCGTTTCGGTATCACTTTTACACTTTTGATGTCTATTCAAATTTCAAATGGCGAAATTAACAGCCACTAGCCATTGTTATTTGTAGAATTAAATGGCCAGCTGTTACGATTTCCATCATTTCAAATTTATTATATTGTGTTCGTTTACATTAGACCATGTTGCTTGCCGATTATCTTTGTTACTCACGTTCACTCCTTTTACATGAAGCCAACCTGTCTCTTTGTTTTCCAAAGCAAGTGAAACCTTCCTCTGCTCATATTTAAAGCATACGTAATCTAATAAAAAAAGAAGAAGAAAAAACATGTGTCTGCATTTTTTCTCTCGCATAGAAGCCTTCTCATCCGCCATCGCCTCCTCTCCTCTCCACGTTTTCGCCCTCCACTAGCATAGATCTCGGCCTCGTTCACCACCTAGAAACCTGCTCTCTCTCTCATGCCGACCTTCCCCTCGCCACAGCAGCCCCGACCATCCAATCATCTGCACCACATCACCTCCACCTCACCATCTCTTCCGCCCTGATGTGCGTGCGCATCTTTGTCGCCCGTAATGCATTGCTGGTATAAGGTACTATATATAATATAATATATAATATTATGTGTTAGTATATATATCTCTATATATATATAGTATATAGATCTACGTTATACGGATATATGTATTGTGTACTATAAGTAAAACTATTTTGTTTATATTCTCGGTCTAATATATATAAGGTATTAGAGATATAAGTTCTGTGCCTGGGTGTTTTTCTTAAGTTTATATTAGTTTTATAAAATACTTGTATTACTTGAGTTATATATATAGTATTATTTGTATTGAATAATATGTTTTTGGTTGTGTTGTGGCTATATAGACTTTATATTACAAGTTAAACTATATGCAAAGTTTATGCTGTAAACTGCTCTCTATATAATTGAACCTGTGCTTTTCATTTTATGAAACCAAGTTAAACATATATGTACTTTACAGTTTCAATATGTGTGTTTTAAAAAACGTGCGTCTCTTGTTCAAACCTCTGGTTCACTTTGTACATAAAAAAGCAAGCTGCAATATCTTGCTTGAATATAAATTTACTTTAGTTGTATTATGAAGATATTTCATTGTCATTCTTATTTTTAATATATACACGATGATTTTGATAAGGTTATTTATATACGGTTGTAGTTACAATATGTTAGTCTACATAATCGGTTAGTTATATATATTAGTGTTTATAATATTTGAAATGTACATAAATTCGTAAAGAAAGTTGTATATATATTATGTATGGCTTCAGTATAGGTTGCTTGCTGTATTTATAATATTTTATAAAGGTATGTTATATTTTATACTATACTATGAAGTGATATTATATAAGTTATATTTTGTTAGATATTAAAAGTGTATATATATATATAGTTTATATAAGATTTTGTTTTAGGTTATTGCATATACTTATGATACGTTTATATATCTATATATGTTTTATTATAAAAAATAAAATAAAAATACATTATGTATATGTATATTCTTATATACGTGTTAATTTAAAAACTATGGATTTTGAAAGACATCTATTTAATATAATATATATTTGAATTCAAGATATGATTTTTCATATATATAATTTTATATGGTGATATATAAGTTCACTTATACAAAGTATCATTATCGATCCAGTCTGATTCGATTTCGTCAATTTCTATCTATCAGCATTATCGTCAAATTCGTGTCAAATCTAGCTTTGCCTTGGAATTCGCGCTTGGAATGCTAACTGCTTCATCGTCAAATATCTCTAGCCTCGAAAGGTGAGCAATCACTAAGGATTAACGTTCTTTTATTTATTAAATTTGATTTCAACTGAAACGACAATTGAAATATGCTGTTGTTAGTTATTTACATTGTTAAATATATGATGTCTGTTCACCTATGACATCTGACACCATTATCGGTTATTTACATTGATGATATATGCCTGTTATATTATTATCATATGTGTTATCACTCTGCAAGTCCTATATAGTATAGAATTCACCATGGGTTGAAATGATACATACCCGAACGGACTTTAGAATATGATAAAATCGTTACGGGTTGAAATGATAGACCCAACCGATTTTCATTTGAAGTGAATTTGGGATTGCGGGTTGAAATGATACACACACACACACACATATATATCTTTGTATTTATATTTTAAATTGCGGATTGAAATGATAAATATCCGTATCACTTGACCATAGGATATAAAATTATATACAATACCGTTGGTCTATATATAAATATTTTGAAAATGATTTTATGGTTTTGAAAAAATATATGGTTTTATATGAACATTGATTTTTGATATTATATAAATATTATTTTATATATAGTTAAATTCTTAAATTTCAGCTATGTATAAATTTGTTTAATATTAAATAAGTTTAATAACAAAGTTTGATTTTATTAAAATATAATATGGTTAAGTATTTATTTAAATTATATTTTATATAGAGTTTATAATGATTTTTATAAATTAAGGCTGAGAAGATGGATTTGAAATTTATTTGAAATTATATTTAATTAAGAATTATGTTTAATTAAAATTGATTTGGAAATTATTGAATTTGAGATTTTAAAGGATATCATTTTATAATGTGATTTTTGGTTAAGGTGATTTAAATGAATATTTCAAGTTTAAATAGATTAAAGGAAATATTTAGTTTATTTGTAATTTAGGTTTTTATTTAAATGATATTGGATTTATTAAGTGAATATTTCAAAACTAAACGATAACGAAGTTAAATTAAGATACATATGAAATTGTCAAATTAAAGCTTTGAAATACATTGAAATTGAAATGGTTTATTTATGGTTCAAATCAGTAATTGAAATCGATATAATTTGGATTGGTTTATTGAGAAACTAAATTGAATTGAATTGATTTGATGATTTGAGATTTGGTTAAATTTGAATTTTGGAATTCGAGTTGTTTTAGAATTGATTTGTAAAATTGAAGAAGTTATTTTATTATATAAAGTATTTTAATATCTAAACCTTTTAAGTGGTGGAAGTTATGTTTCAAAGTTATGAATTTCAAAGTATTATGTTTTGAAAGTGTTATAATTTCAGGTGTTATGATTTCGAAGTATTATGATTAACAAATAATAACAATTTCAAAGTGTTATGATTTCCAAAGTGTTATAACTGCAAAGTGTTTTGGTTTCGAAAGTGATATAACTTTGAAAGTACTCTAATTTTAAAAGTGAATTTTTTGAAATGGAAATGATATCATATTTGGTTTTGAAATGGAAATGACATCATATTGATATGGTTTTTGAAATGGCAATGTTATTTTGGTTTTGAAGTATAAACTAGTTTGAAATACTGCGGTGTTATAATAACGTTTGGTTGTTAAAGAGACCGGGATCGGAAGTTGTCATACTCTCTGCCAACTCCGAAAACCAGTTTAGCAACTGTGTACATGGTGGAGATTCCAGAATGAAGTACGATGGTGGTGACGTCCTATTGAGGGGTGAACGTGGACCCGACTCCCGTGAGTTGGCATAAGGTGGCTAAAACATGAGCGATTCCGGGCCAATGAGGTTGCTCCTCTGATTGGACCCGCTTCTTTGATACCATTCTATTTCTTTGTGATTGATTGGGTGCACCTTTGATTTTGGGAGCATGGGTCGAGGTGGGTGGTAGTGGCTGCTACGCGTTACCACCAGTCCGGATGTGTAATTGGTATATTTATCCTGGCATTGCCTCGTTGGGCCGTGTCACCTACACTAGCGTGCCTTGTATGAGTTTTGATTTGTGTTGTACCTATGGAGTATCCTCTGGCAACCTCCCGATCAGGAGGTATTACGGTCTTGTATAGACTATTGGCACTATATATGTGTTAAGAGGGATATTGGGTAACTCTTTGATGCTATTTTTAAGTAAGTTTGCTTTACTTTAGACATTATTATAATAGCGCATATTACTACATAGTAGATAGTTTAACGGATCTTTAGAGGATGGTTATCCCAAACATCCTTTGAGTTACTCGTATTTCAGTTTTTATTTCACTTGAGTTGGATTTATTGATATGAGAATGTTAATCCTGACTCGAGTGTTTTGTGTTTTGCTTTACGCTCGGGTCAGACTGAGTGATACAGCTTTTGAGACTCACCTTTGGAGTTGGAGGTTCGTTTGGAGATCCATCTACATCTTTTCTGCTTGCAGTTATTCAGTTGATTCCAGTGATGTATTCTGATCTTGTATTTGACTACTGTATTTGAAACGTCTGTTGTATCTTATTTAACTCGATTATATATAGTAGTTTCATGAACTACTATTCTCATGTTTCTGCTACATTATTATATATTACTCCGTGTCTGTGATTCTGTGATTAATTTATTTATTGTATATGCTGAGGTTTATCAAATTTAAATTAACAATTCGGTATTTTGAGCTATTCAAGTCCGACATGTGCGGATGCGAATGTTTGAAAATATCGGGATGTTACATTTGGTATCAGAGTTTTGGTTTTAGGAAAAACCCGTGTAGTTAATGCCCGCTATTACCCCGCTACAACCCCGCTATATCTCATAGTGGATTTCTACCGCTACGATTTTTCCATATAGCCCCAAAATATAGCCTTTCCGCTTTAATCCCCGCTATTTCCGCTATATCCCGTTATTTCCACTATATTCCGCTATTTCCGCTATATCTTTTTTAATAAAATGAATTAAAAATTTGCATTTATACATTATAAAATTATGAAATTTATTTATTTGATTTAATTTTTGATATATTTTCAGAAATGAAAACACTCTAATATTCTACTGAATTCAATTATATTATATAACAATTTTTCGTTTATTTAAAGTATATTCGAACGTGTTTTTATTTAAAATTATTTATGTATTATTTATAATTCAATTGAATGATAAATTTTCATTTAATTACTATTTATATATTTGTAAAAACATTAAGTACGAGTTTTATATGCTATTTTAGAGCCATCCGCTATATCCCGCTATATCCTCGCTGTATCCCCGCTATGACTTTTTTCACCTCCACCGCTTTGAATCTATCCAGCGCATTAACTGCACAGGGCAAAACTCAGCATATATGGTAAATTTATTTACAGAATCACTTTCGTTCGAGCTTGAATCTATTTCTCTTTGACTCTGTTTCCTTTGAATTTTGGAACGTTCCCTCGGTTTTGAAATCCATTCTTGTCCCTCATTATTCGTCTTCTTCTGATTCTGTAGTATCCCTTAACTTCACTTCGAATGAGCTTTATGATGAGTCGGCGGTCTCGCCAATCTCAAATGGATGTGTAAAGGGGGGAAACTCTTTTACAATAGGCATTGATTCACCGGAGATTTCTATATATCCTCGGTTAGATGCTAGTATCTCTTGTTGTCTCGAATTCTACCTCTTGAGATCGAATGTAGATTTGCCTTAGAATTCCACAACGATCTAATTCTTGAAGTTGCGGTTGACCCAGTTAAGGTTGCCCGCGATTTATATAAGCTTATCCATTTCCTTATTCGGTTAGTTAATCATCTTATCTTTTATTCCAACTTATCCTCGAATCAATTTTTTTTATTTGAGTTAAATAAATTTGAATCTCTATCCTTGCTTTAAAAATTTATTCACGTATAGTGTATTTGATAAATCTGTATTTAAAATGTTTTATATATTGGGTTGCTTGAGTTGTTGATGTTGATTTGGGTTTTCGATCGATTCATCGGATCAACGCTATCGATAGGATCTCCAAAACACTTGAACAAAGAAAATCGACACAATATAGTTTTCAAATTTAGTAAATGAAATAAATTTTGTATAATTATATTGTATATGTATATAAGTATAATTTTTTGAATTTTGATAGTTAATTGAATTAGATGTTGAGAAATAATATTTGACTCTGTATACATAGCTTGTAACCATTAGCTTTTGTTTCATATATAAATAATTGGACTATAAAACATGGCTAATTTGGAAATTTAAATGAATTTAAAACAAGAAACTAAGAATTTAATTTCTGATGGTTTCAAACTTTGTGTTTAATTATTATTCAAAGTATTTCAAGTAGAAATTTGTTTCAAAGAATTTTTAATTTGTAAATCAGTACTCTTTTCTTTGTTGTTGGAAAATAATTTCGATGATGACTGCAGCATCATCGACATTCATTTTCAAGTTTCGAAGTGAAGAGACCATTCTGTAGCATTGCTACATTTTGTTTTGGAAAATTTAATTGATTTGAATTCCTAAAGTATGACTTAATTTATAATATATATATATTATATATAGGTGTACGATTATGGATTTGATTTGATAGAGAATATATACATACATATATATATATATATATATATATATATATCTAAATAGTTTAAAGTGAATCGGAAATTTAATTCTTAAACTTATATTAAAAGAATGATTTCAATTATAAAATGGAACCAGAATTTTGAATAAATATTTAAAATAGAAATAATTGAATTAGAAACATTTTACTTGTATAATACCCAATTTCATTCCAATATAACTTACCTTAATCATTTAGAAGTTGAATATGAAATTGAATAAAATACAATATAAAATTGTTTTATAAATAAATTTAAGTGATTATAATAAGTGTAAATATACTTAATATATGTGATAAAATATATTAAGTGGAATAAATTTAAAAAAAATTTAGAACGGAGAAGAATTAATTTTTTTTTAAATGATTATAATAAATGACTATGCCAATCTATGAATTTTGAAATTTTGATTAAGGATAATTGGATAATAGAAAATGAAAAAATAATATAGATAAAATTAATAAATTGGTATTAAATCAACTTAGTGAAATTCCTTGAATTTAAAATTAATTAATATTCGATAATTGATTTTAAATGATGTTAAAAGAAATTATAAATGAAATTTGAGTGGTTATAATAAATGTTATACACTAAAGTTTAATTATAAAAATGTTAATAGAGAAAAATAAAATAATAAGTTAATTGAATAATAAAGGAGATAAATTTTGTTTCGAATGAAACCATTTTGTAACAAACATTAATAAATTTAAATTAACTGAATGAAATACCTTGAATTTAAAATCGAAATTTGGATATAATTAATTTAAATTGAAATCTATATGGTTTAAATTAATTGTTTTCTTTGCATTTCAATATATATTTTCTTTCTAGTTGTTTCCATTCTCCTACCTCCTTTCTTTTCGGGGACGAAAAGTTTTGAGTGAGGGAGAGTGCAACAACCCGTAAAACTTTTGTAGGTTTTATTTATTTAATTAATTGAATTTCTATGAAATTTTAAATAATAATATTTTGAAATAAAAATATGATATTTGGAATACGTCTACTTCAATATAGCAACTGGTAAATTTTCATCTGATAATATTGAAATTTATTTTCGTGCATAATTTTATTTCAATTTAAATCAGTTAATAACAGTTGAATTTAAAAAGTGTTCCGAAAGCTAAATATATCAACATGAGAAAATTTATTTTGAACACTCTGAATAAGACTGCATAATTCATGTCGCAAATTTCGAACGTTTCTAGCTCCGTTTGATTTTTCCGTACGGAATAGCAACGTATATCAGTGCCCATATCGACTTTTGATCGGATAATCATACTAGTGATATATGTATACCATTTTGATCATTTCGTTGTGCCGATCTCTACGGTATATTCAATTCTGTGTTTTGAAGTCCGGTACACAGCGGAATCCACCAAAACGGTTAACCGTTTCGGTATCACTTTTACACTTTTGATGTCTATTTAAATTCCAAATGGCGAAATTAATAGCCACTAGCCATTATTATTTGTAGAATTAAATGGCTAGCTGTTACCATTTCCGTCATTTCAAATTTATTATATTGTATTCGTTTACATTGGACCCTGCTACTTGCCCACTAACTTCATTACTCACGTTCGCTCCTTTTACATGAAGCCAGCCTGTCTATTTGTTTGCCAAAGCAAGTGAACCCTTCCTCTGCTCATATTTAAAGCAAACGTAATCTAATATAAAAAAAAGAAGAAAAACATATGTCTGTATTTTTTTTCTCTCGCATAGAAGCCTTCTCATCCGCCATCGCCTACACTCCTCTCCACGTTTTCTCCCTCCACTAGCATAGATCTCGGCCACGTTCACCACTAAGCGACCTGCTCTCCCTCATGCTGACCTTCCCCTCGCCATAGCAGCAGCCCTGACCATCCGATCATCCACACCACATCACCTCCACCTCGCCACCTCCTCCGCCCTGATGTGCGTGCGCATCTTTGTCCCCCGTAAGGCTTTGTTGGTATAAGGTACTATATATAATATATTATATAATATTATGTGTTAGTATATATATATATATATATATATATATTATATAGATCTATGTTATACGGATATACGTATTGTGTACTATAAGTGTAACGACCCGTAATTTCGCTACTTCGAAAATAAGAAATTTCATTTGTTTTAAATCTAAAAAGGTTTAAAACATAAATAAGTAAGTTATAGATAATAGATGATAATAGAGAAATTATTTATTCTTATAGTTGATAATTTAAAAAGTATAAATTTGGATTTTACAACAAACCAACAAACGTTAAGTTTTATTAAAAATAAATAAATGCTTAAATAAATAGGTTTAAATGTTTATTTAAAAAAATAAATATCATTGAAAACATCTAATAAAGATAATAAAAGTATATTAAAATACTTATAAGTATGTTAATGATCGTTTTACAAAAATAACCAAAATTTGTCGCATTTTGTCAGTTTTACATACATCGTAAAATTTGAGATTTTTGATATTAAAATTTTAAAATATAAAGAGACATATTTTAATTTATTTAAAGAAGTAAAAAGTTCATTTTTAAATTTGGTTTACATAAATAAATAGTCTAACTAAAACGTCGCCGAACCTTTATTTTCTTATATAGGAACATATATTCAAATAGTATAAGTACTAATTAATTTACTAATCAAGTTTGCTTTTACTAAACAAGGTTAGAAACTTCTAGAAAACAATTAAGAAAAGGTAAGCACAAAAAGACAAAAATGTCATTTCAAAGCAAAAGGTAAAACATCAAATCAAAGAAACATAATTATTACTTACTTTACTTAATATCTAATTGAAAATGACATAAAGTAATGATTTAAAATGTGATATTAAGTGTTGAAAAAAAAAGATTACTTTATAAGTAAGTAGGGTTATTTTGGTAATTTGGTAAAGGGATATTTTGGTAATTTATCACTTCATTTATTTTTCTATAAATACCTACCACTTCTTTCACAAATTTCACACTATTTCATTCTTCTTCTTCTTCCTTTTCCAAATCTTTTCTCTACCTCTTTAATGGCTTCTTCTTCTCCTCCAAAAACTTACTAACTTTTTCAAAACCATATCAAATCAACTCCAAACACCACCAAACTTTGCCAAAGAGCTTAGAATACCATTAGAAAATGGTTTAGCATCTAAAAATAAAGAAAAGAAGGAGAAAGGCAAGGATCAAGAGGAGGCCGAACTATTTGGAGGAAAGGAAGCAAGTTGGAAACCTTCGGAGTGAGAAAAAGAGAAGGAAGTGCAGCCGAAATCAAAAGAAAAGTCTACGGAAAAGATTTGATAAAGATAAGAGGATTTAAGAGAAGTGTTGTTGCATATGAATATTGGTAGGAAGAATTGGTTAAGTTAAAGGTGAGTACTCTTATTTACTAATTAATCCATAAGTTATTTCAAGTAAAATGATTTGAAAAGTTTAAATATGTTAAATGGGTGTTTGATAAGTTGGTTGCAATTTAGTTAATTATGTGATTGATTATATGGATGATAACTTGGTTTGGCAAATGATAAGAGAAATAGTTAGTAAGTATAGTTAATTAAATGAGAATTAAATTCATATAAATGAGTATATGAAAGTTATTTAGCCTCTTAATGATTTAAATGAGTTCAAAATGATTTAGAAATGCTTAATAAACATTTAAAAGTGTTTCCAAGAAGTTTGAAAAGAAATTGAAAAACAAGTCAAAACTATGCGCATCGTGTAACGGTAGTTCGCGATTTCGCGCCATAAAAGTTAAAGGAGTGTACAAAGTGAAATATAGCTCGGAATTATTCGATATAAGAATTTTCCGGTTTATTATATCCATAGTTTTCCAACGAAGAAAGAAAATCAATATTTCATCGAGTAGATTTTGAAATATGTCCAAAACAATTTTCTAAAAACATCGCGGTTTTGCAGTTCGAAATCCAAAACAGGATTTCTTTATAAATGATATTTTATAAAGGACTAAAAATATGGAATAAATTTGATAAATCTATTTAAATGATTTAAAAGAGATTTGGATTGGAAAATATGAATTTTCAAATATTTAAAAAAAATTAAATCAAATAAGCTTATATAGCACTTTTATGCTGCGAATTCTATAACTTTTGGAATATGAGTTTAAATGTAATGACGTTTCCCAGAATTAATTGTGAATGATTTAAAAAGGATAATTAAGCATTTTGAAAGATAATTTGGAATATTTATAAGCAATTCCAAAATAAAGTTGAGAATCTGACTATGTGGAAACGACTAGTACATTTGTCTCACCTGTGAGATCTGGGAAGATAAAACAAGGTGTTTAACTAAGGTTAGGAATGGAGCAACCAGTGCCCTGAACTTACCTGGCCTATGTTTTCTCTTCTTAGGCGGGGGGTGGAATAGATCGAAAGGAAAGCCCAGATGCTCTAAAAGATCATATTTAAGTTTTTCCAAGTTAAAGGACAAAGATATTCATGATGAAAGATTACTTTCCATTAGTTCCTGGAAGTGAAACTTGCTATTAGTCCCTAAGGTGAAACTTGTCGTTAGTCCCTGGAGGTGAAATTTACCATATTTAAAGTGGCAGCAGTACTATGTTATGAAAATCTTTGATTGGTAAGAATATGATTTGAAGTTAAGGAAAGAAAATCTTTGATTAAGATTTAATGAATGAATTGGGAATATTTTCCCTAAGTTTAAAAGTTATAACTTGAATATAAGATATCTTTGATTAAGATTTAAATGAATGATTTGGAAAAGTTTTCCTCAACAAAAGAGAAAATGATTTGGAATTATTCCAAGATTTAAGAAAGGTTTAAATAAACCAAATGATTTGATAAATGAGGCTTAATGATTCCATATACATTTGAAAAGAAAATGGAATAACTTGAAAAGATTATATCTAAGAAAGATATTTGATTTAAAAGATGATGCAATTGATTGATGATTGATATCCACGTATGAACTTAACATCTTTAAAAGCGATGATTGGTTTCGAAGGTACCGGAGATCGGATTTGTTTGATTATGTTCAGCATGATATGGGGTTCTCGCTTTGTGAATAGTGACGAAGTTTAGACTCTTGCCCCTACATGTCCCTAGAGTGAAAGGTTTGGTTGATAGTCGAGAGGCTTGCCGTAAAAGCAAATCCGAGGTACCACATGTAGTCACTTCCATGTTGAAAAACAGGAGTGCCCCCATGTTGAAAAGCAGAAGGGTAGCGGGATGGTTGAAAAGCCTACCGGGGTGGGTCCGAAAAAACCCGTTCGTTACATTTGGTATCAGAGCTGAAGGTTAAGCGAGAACCTTGGCTTTGGTTGGGTAAAGACTCATCAGAGATAGGGTTAGTAATACCCTAGGTCGAGTAACTCATTAGAGATAGGGTTAGTAACACCCTAGAATGAGTTTGAGTGTATTGTATATATGAGTGCGTATTTGTTATTTGATAAGAAAAATATTTTGTGTTGATTTATCAGTTGAGCGGTTTATAAATTCTGGTCGATATGGGAAGTACAACTGTATCGGTAGGTATTTCTAAACTCTTAACAAGGCACATCGAGACACTGTTTCGAAAAGATTATATTTTGCATACAAAATATCTTTCAAAGGATATAAAATTTTGTGTGGTTAGGGAAATTTATAAGATACATTCCCTTAGGGAAGTCCCATGGATAAGGTCTTGATTCGTATAGTGATAATTAAAATAATCTTTTAAGTATCAGCCATATGTTGGCTTAGACAAATGGTATTGAGCACTTAGTAAATTATTCTTCTTATCATTGGAGGATGAAGGCAAAGTTCAAATCCAAAAAAGTTGAATTAAGTATTTGGATAAAAAAATAAAATGGAAATGTTATAAACAATTCTAATCTTGGAATATCACTTAGGGGCAGAATGGCTTATAATATGTCGAGTTATGAGTTTTGGATGACTCCAAAGCAAGCTCGAAGAGCAAGTGCAAAAAAAGAAGCAGAAGAAAATGAAAAACTATGACCCTTTGCTGACATCGACTGTTATTATTGCGGTAAGAAAGGACATTACGTGGTTATGCGTGAAACAAAGAGAAGTAAGAAGCAGAGAAGGGAAAATAAAAATTCTGATCGGGGTTATATAGTCTGTTTCAAGTGTAAAGAGAAGGGTCATTTTCTACATAAATGTCCTAAAACCAAGAAGAAACCAAGAATTATAAAGAAGAAAATGGGCTGCTACCGATGCAAGAACCTAAGACATGAGGTCAAAGATTGCCCCCAACGTACTTGTATTTGGTGCTTTCAAGGGAAACACTTAATGAAGGACTGTCCAAGAATGAAAGTGGTTAACTTAAGCCCCCAAGATAAAACACCGTCTACCTCAAAAGGAATTCAAGAATAGTACATAGTAGTCTAAGTATCTATATAATGGTAGTATGTGATACGCTGTATTTCCTAGGAAAGTTATCTCTGAAACTTTGTGATGCTAGTTAAGGTTGGAAATGGATGTATGAATATGATGTTAATTAATAAACTTCCTTTTGATTATCTTCTCGATGCACTTCTTCAATCTTATATCCGATCAATTCTAATAAGATATTTAGAAATAAAAAGTTCAAAGGAATATTAGAAAGAAATAGCTTTACAAAAAAAAGTATTTAAAAGTTTAGATAAATTATTTAAAAATATATTGTATGAAATAAAGAAAAGGATAAAACTATGGAAATTTTATCATAATTTTTTTTGAAAAAGTTTAAAGAAATAAAGGAAAGTTATTTAGACTTAACATAATATTGGAAATGAAATCTATAATAAGATGTATTAGCAAAGAATAAAATAATAGAGAGCTTAAATAAAATTTTAAGGATATTTTCCAAATAAAAGATAATCTATTTCTTTAGAAAAGAAGATATAACTATTCTGCATAAATATTTGAAAATTTGTGAAATGGTTTCCTAAAAGATTTTTAAAGATAAATTATTCTTTTGAGTGAAAAATGGTTTCTTTGGAATATTTTCCTTTATTAAAAATATTTGAAAATAAATAATAAAAGGGGATTATATAAAGAAGCACCTTTATAAAGTGTTTGACTTAAGATAAAGTTTTTATGAAAGTTTTTGAAGTTAATAAATACATATGTTATATGTAGATTATTTCATCACATAAATGATGATCTAATACTCGAGTTCGGAACTTTGATGTGTTTACACCGATTCGAAAAAGGATTTATCACTCGATTCTTGATGACGAACATTGATTAGGGTTTATGGTTGGGTACTTGAGTGTTCTATCATAGTTGAGAGCTATACAAGGAAAGCAAAGGTTTTTGAGCGAAGAGCCTGATTAAAGTCCACACTAGAGGATCGGGGGATCGATACTAGTTCGGAAATTAAGTTGTGTATTCGAATAGGAGATCGAATAAGATATTTCATATGGATGATTTGTGTATATTATATGGAATTAAGTTTAAAGATAAATGTTTTAGGCAAACTTTTGTTTGAGTAGTTTCGAGGACGAAATTCTTTTAAGTAGAGAAGAACATAACGATCCGTAATTTCGCTACTTCGAAAATAAGAAATTTCGTTTATTTTAAATATAAAAAGGTTTAAAACATAAATAAATAAGTTATAGATAATAGACGATAATAGAGAAATTATTTATTCTTATAGTTGATAATTTAAAAAGTATAAATTTGGATTTTACAACAAACCAACAAACATTAAGTTTTATTAAAAATAAATAAATGCTTAAATAAATAGGTTTAAATGTTTATTTAAAAAGATAAATATCATTTAAAACATCTAATAAAGATAATAAAAGTATATTAAAATACTTATAAGTATGTTAATAATTGTTTTACAAAAATAACCAAAATTTGTCGCATTTTGTCAGTTTTAGATACACCGTAAAATTAGAGATTTTTTATATTAATTAAAGATAATTTTAAAATATAAAGAGACATGTTTTAATTTATTTAAAGAAGTAAAAAGTTCATTTTTAAATTTGGTTTACATAAATAAATAGTTTAACTAAAACGTCAAAATATGACCATAAAACATTTTGTCGAAAAACAACGTTTTGTCGATTAAAAGTTGTCGCAACGTCGCCGCACCTTTATTTTCTTATTTAGGAACATATATTCAAATAGTGTAAGTATTAATTAATTTACTAATCAAGTTTCCTTTTACTAAACAAGGTTAGAAACTTCTAGAAAACAATTAAGAAAAAGTAAGCACAAAAAGACAAAAATGTCATTTCAAAGCAAAAGGTAAAACATCAAATCAAAGAAACATGATTATTACTTACTTAATATCTAAGTGAAAATGACATAAAGTAATGATTTGAAATGTGATGCTAAGTGTTGAAAAAAATAAGATTACTTTATAAGTAAGTTAGGTTATTTTGGTAATTTGGTAAAGGAGTGTTTTGGTAATTTATCACTTCATTTCTTTTTCTATAAATACCTACCACTTCTTTCACAAATTTCACACTATTTCATTCTTCTTCTTCTTCCTTTTCCAAAGCTTTTCTCTACCTCTTTAATGGCTTCTTCTTCTCTTCCAAAATCTTACTACTTATTCAAAACCATATCGAATTAACTCCAAACACCATCAAACTTTGCCAAAGAGCTTAGAATACCATTAGAACATGGTTTAGCATCTAAAAAGTAAAGAAACAAAGAGAAAAGCAAGGATCAAGAGGAGGCCGAACTATTTGGAGGAAAGGAAGCAAGTTGGAAAGCTTCGGAGTGAGAAAAAGAGAAGGAAGTGCTGTCGAAATCAAAAGAAAAGTCTACAGAAAAGATTTGATAAAGATAAGAGGATTTAAGAGAAGTGTTGTTGCATATGAATGTTGGTAGGAAGAATTGGTTAAGTTAAGGGCGAGTACTCTTATTTACTAATTAATCCATAAGTTATTCAAGTAAAATGATTTGAAAAGTTTAAATATGTTAAATGAGTGTTTGATAAGTTGGTTGCAATTTAGTTGATTATGTGATTGATTATATGGATGATAACTTGGTTTGGCAAATGATAAGAGAAATGGTTAGTAAGTATAGTTAATTAAATGAGAATTAAATTCATATAAATGTGTATATGAAAGTTATTTAGCCTCTTAATGATTTTAAATGAGTTTAAAATGATTTAGAAATGTTTAATAAACATTTAAAAGTGTTTTCAAGAAGTTTGAAAAGAAATTGAAAAACAAGTCAAAACTATGCGCGTCGCGTAACGGTAGTTCGCGATTTCGTGCCATAAAAGTTAAAGGAGTGTACAAAGTGAAATATAGCTCGGAATTATTCGATACAAGAATTTTCCGGTCTATTATATCCATAGTTTTCCAACGAAGAAAGAAAATCAAGATTTCATCGAGTAGATTTTGAAATATGTCCATAACAATTTTCTAAAAACACCACGGTTTTGCAGTTCGGAATCCGAAACAGGATTTCTTTATAAATAATATTTTTTAAAGGATTAAAAATATGGAATAAATTTGATAAATCTATTTAAATGATTTAAAAGAGATTTTAATTGGAAAATATGAATTTTCAAATATTTAAAAGTTGTTTAAATCAAATAAGCTTATATAGCAATTTCTACAGCACTTTTATGCTGCGAATTCTATAACTTTTGGAATATGAGTTTAAATGTAACGACATTTCTCAGAATCAATTGTGAATGATTTAAAAAGGATAATTAAGCATTTTTAAAGATAATTTGGAATATTTATAAGAAATTCGAAAATCAAGTTGAGAATCTGAGTATGTGGAAATGATTAGTACATTTGTCTCACCTGTAAGATCTGGGAAGATAACACAAAGTGTTTAACTAAGGTTAGGGATGGAGCAACCAGTGCCCTGAACTTACCTAGCCTATGTTTTCTCTTCTTAGGTGAGGGGTGGAATAGATCGAAAGGAAAGCCCGAATGCTCTAAAAGATCATATTTAAGTTTTTCCAAGTTAAAAGACAAAGATATTCATGATGAAGGATTACTTGCCATTAGTCCCTGGAGGTGAAACTTATCATTAGTCCCTAGAGGTGAAACTTGCCGTTAGTCCCTGGAGGTGAAATTTACAATATTTAAAGTGGTAGTAGTACTATGTTATGAAATTTTTTGATTGGCAAGAATATGATTTGAAGTTAAGGAAAAAATCTTTGATTAAGATTTAATGAATGAATTGGGAATATTTTTCCTAAGTTTAAAAGTTATAACTTGAATATAAGATATCTTTGATTAAGATTTAAATGAATGATTTGGAAAAGTTTTCCTCAGTAAAAGAGAAAATGATTTGGAATTATTCCAAGATTTAAGAAAGGTTTAAATAAACCAAATGATTTGATAAATGAGGCTTAATGATTCCATATACATTTGAAAAGAAAATGGAATAACTTGAAAAGATTATACCTAAGAAAGATATTTGATTTAAAAGATGAAGTAATTGATTGATGATTGATATCCACATATGAACTTAACATCTTTTAAAAGCAATAATTGGTTTCGAAGGAACCGGAGTCGGATTTGGTTGATTCATATCCGAAAACCCTTTCGAACCAATGTATACGTTCGAAAGTGAAGATATGTTGAAGATGATGATTATTGAAGACTGTGGATCTTCATAGCATGAAGACTGCTTGTTGAACATGCTCTGGTTGGCCACCATTATAGAGTTATTTATAGCTGTGGTCTCCTCGTAATGGAGATTTTTCGGATTGCAAGGGCTTCTCGCCTAGTAATGGCCGAGGAAAGTGTCTTCGGTTCGTTCAGTCCTAGAACGAACTTGTAAGGATGTTTGTCTGACATTGTATTCTAAATCACATTTGAGTGGTTACTATAGACGTATATCAGTTGGTGGGGGAGAAGGCAACTTCTTTTAGCTTAACACCCTTTTCCGAGACATACGAGCTCTGGAAGTTATATTTTCTAGAAATCAGTCATGTGACGTGGAATGACAATGTGGCATTCAAAGTGGAACCTGTGATGATCAAAGCGTAGTTTTGTATGAAAAGCATGGCGTTGAAGAAATTGATCGTAGCTTCGCGAGCCTCACACCCCGGTTATGATGGGATTCTATGTGGTCAGATGTATGCTCGCATTTCAGATAGTAGTGATTTGGGTTATCAGATGTTCTGAGCCCTAGGTACCAGATACGTCTAGGCCTCAAGGCATTTATTGCCTCATGTGGATAAAGTGGTTAGCTTGAGAAAAGCAGGGAACTACTGGTTATTATTTGTAGTATAGCAAGTATAGTTTCCAAGTGACTAGTTTGAGAAAAGCAATTATGGCACTGTGGGAACTATGTTTGTTATGCGTGGTTCGGAAAAAAGGTCACTAGTTTCCTATCATGTTGGAAATCCAATCCCTACGAGATTTACGGTTTCGATTGTATTCCCAAAATAGCTGTAATGACTTGCAAACATTTTAGCTACCCCTTTTGGTATCATATATTCCGTTGGTATATTCCGTTGACCCAGTCCCGATATATTACCTTAGACTTAGTCTAGATATTGATATCTTATTTGAATAAGTTTATTTGCAAATATTTCCAAAAGAATGTCATTAAAAATAATATCAAGTGTATTTTGGTATGAAGTGTTTTGGTTATCATAAGGTAAAAACCTGTCCGTGTTTATGTGTGGGCATGGTCTTATGAGATTCCCTTCTTTTCAAGGGTTTTGATAACATAGTCATTTTAAAGTTCGAGTATCTCACACTGGTTTATCAAGCCTGATCCGGGTATTTTTAATACTCGGGTCAGATCCGAGTAGTTTCAAGTTTAGTTGAAGACGGTTGGAGTTTCCACAGGAGAGCTGGAGATCTTTATCATCGTATGGACGTATTCTATCATCCGCTTTGTATAGTGTATTTTGTTTGATGTTTGTCAACAATTGTAAGGACAGATGTTTATAACTATCCAAGCTGAATTTAGCTTAGACTCTGATATTGTATTTAAAATTGTCCGCTATAAAGATTATTATTGAAATAATATATGTTATTCCATTCGTGTGAGATTCTATTCTGTCTTTATTTTCTTTTTCTACCCTTAATGATCCGCTTATTCGTGCAATTTGAGTTGGACATGTGTGGATTATTGTCGATTCAAAGGGTACGGAAAAACGGTTCGTTACAATAAGTAAAACTATTTTGTTTATATTCACGATCTAATATATATAAGGTATTAGAGATATAAGATCTGTGCTTGGGTGTTTTTCTTAAGTTTATATTAGTTTTATAAAATACTTGTATTACTTGAGTTATATATATAGTATTATTTGTATTGAATAATATGTTTCTGGTTGTGATGTGGCTATATAGACTTTATATTATTAGTTAAACTATATGCAAAGTTTATGTTGTAAACTGCTCTTTGTATAATTGAGCCTGTGTTTTTCATTTTATGTAACCAAGTTAAATATATATGTACTTCGCAGTTTCAATATGTGCATTTTAAAAAACATGCGTCTCTTGTTCAAACCTCTGGTTCACTTTGTCTATTAAAAAGCATGTTGCAATATATCTTGTTTGAATATAAATTTACTTTAGTTGTATTATGAAGATATTTTATTGTCATTCTTATTTTTAATATATATATGATGACTTTGATATGGTTATTTATATACGTTGTAGTTACAATATGTTAGTCTACACAATCGGTTAGTTATTTATATATTAGTGTTTATAATATTTGAAATATACATAAAGACATAAAAAAAAGTTGTATATATATTACGTATGGCTTTAGTATAGATTGCTTGCTGTATTTATAATATTCTATAAAGTATGTTATATCTTAGACTATACTATGAAGTGATATCATATAAGTTATATTATGTTAGATACTAAAAGTATATATATAGTTTATATAAGATTTTTTGGTTATTGCATATACTTATGATACGTTTATATATATATATATATATATATATATATATATATATATATATATATTATAAAATAAAAATAAAAAAACATTATGTATATGTATATATGCAAATTCTTGTGTACGTGTTAATTTAAAAACTATGGATTTTTAAATACATATATTTAATATAATATATGTTTGAATTTTAGATATGATTTTTCATATATGTAATTTTATATAGTGATATATAAGTTCACTTATACCAATTATGATTATCGATCCAGTCTGATTCGATTTCGTCAATTTTTATCTATCAGCTTTATCGTCAAATTCGTGTCAAATAAGCTTTGCCTTGGAATTCGCGCTTGGATTAGTAACTCGCTTCATCGTCGAATATCTCTAGCCTCGAAAGGTGAGCAATCACTCACGATTAACGTTCTTTTATTTATTAAATTTGATTTCAACTGAAATGACAATTGAAATATGTTGCTGTTAGTTATTTACATTGTTATATATATGATGTCTGTTCACCTATAACATCTGACACCATTATCTGTTATTTATATTGATGATATATGCATGTTATATTATTATCATATATGTTATCACTCTGCAAGTTCCCTATTAGTATAGAATTCACTATGGGTTGAAATGATGCATACACGAACGGACTTTAGAATAGGAGAAAATCATTATGGGTTGAAATGATATACCCAAGCGATTTTCGTTTGAATTTAATTTGGGATGGCGGATTGAAATGATATATACCCGTATTTATATTTTAAATTGTGGATTGAAATGATAAATATCTGTATCACTTGACCATAGGATAGAAAAATATATACAGACACCGTTGGTCTATATATAAATATTTTGAAAATGATTTCTATGGATTTGAAAAGAAATATATGTTTTTATATGAACATTGATTTTTGATATTATATAAATATTATTTTATATATAGTTAAATTCTTAAATTTCAGCTATGTATAAATTTGTTTAATATAAAATAAGTTTAATAATAAAGTTTGATTTTATTAAAATATAATATGGTTAAGTATTTATTTAAATTATATTTTATATAGAGTTTATAATGATTTTTATAAATTAAGGATGAGAATATGGATTTGAAATTAATTTGAAATTGTATTTAATTAAGAATTATGTTTAATTAAAATTGATTTGGAAATTATTGAATTTGAGATATTAAAGGATATCATTTTATAACGTGATTTTTGGTTAAGGTGATTTAAATGAATATTTCAAATTTAAATAAATTAAAGGAAATATTTAGTTTAATTGTAATTCGGGGTTTTATTTAAATGATATTGGATTTATTAAGTGAATATTTCAAAACTAAACGATAACGAAGTTAAATTAAGATACATATGAAATTGTCAAATTTTAGTTTTGAAATGTCGAATATTTAAAGCTTTGAAATACATTGAAATTGAAATGGTTTATTTGTGGTTCAAATCAGTAATTGAAATCGATATAATTTGGATTGGTTTATTGAGAAACTGAATTGAATTGAATTGATTTGATGATTTGAGATTTGGTTAAATTTGAATTTTAGAATTCAAGTTGTTTTAGAATTGATTTGTAAAATTGAAGAAGCTATTTTATTATATAAACTATTTTAATATCTAAACCTTTTAAGTGGTGGAAGTTATGTTTCAAAGTTATGAATTTCAAAGTATTATGTTTTGAAAGTGCTATAATTTCAGTGTTATGATTTTGAAGTATTATGATTTACAAATGATAACATTTTCAAAGTGTTATGATTTCCAAAGTGTTATAACTCCAAAGTGTTTTGGTTTCGAAAGTGATATAACTTTGAAAGTACTCTGATTTTGAAAGTGAATATTTTGAAATGGAAATGATATCGTATTTGGTTTTGAAATGGAAATGACATCATATTGAAGTGGTTTTTGAAATGGCAATGATATTTTGGTTTTGAAGTATAAACTATTTTGAAATGACATCGGTGTTATAATAACATTTGGTTGTTAAAGAGACCGGGATCGGAAGTTGTCATACTTTCTGCCAACTCCAAAAACCACTTTAACAACTGTGTACGCGGTGGATATTTCAGAATGAAGTAGGATGGTGGTGATGTCCTATTGAGGTATGAACGTGGACCCCACTTCCGTGAGTTGGCATAAGGTGGCTAAAACAGGAGCGATTCCGGGCCAATGAGGTAGCTCCTCTGATCGGACACGCTTCCTCGACACCATTCTATTACTTTGTGATTGATTGGGTGCAACTTTGATTTTAGGAGTGTGGCTCGAGGTGGGCAATGGTAACTACTATGCATTACCACTAGTCCGGATGCATAATTGGTATATCTACCCTGGCATTGCCTCGCTGTGCCGTGTCACCTACCCTAGCGCGCCTTGTACAAGTTTTGATTTATGTCGTACCTATGGAGTATCCTCTGGTAGCCTCCCGATCATAAGGTATTACGGTACTGTATAGACTATTGGCACTATATATGTATTAAGGGGGATATTGGGTAACTCCTTAACGCTATTTTTAACTAAATTTACTTTACTTTAGACATTATTATAATAGCGTATATTACTACATAGTAGATTGTTTAACGTATCCTTAGAGAGTGGTTATCCCAAACATCCTTTGAGTTACTTGTATTTCAGTTATTATTTCACTTAAGTTGGATTTATTGATATAAGAATGTTAATCCTGCCTCGAATGTTTTGCTTTACGCTCGGGTCAGATGAGCGTACAGCTTTTGAGACTCATCTTTGGAGTTGGATCTTCGTTTGTTGATCCATCTACATCTTTTCAGCTTGCAGTTATTCAATTGATTACAGTGATGTATTCTGATCTTGTATTTGACTATTGCATTTGAAACGTCTGTTGTATCTTATTTAACTCTGTTATATATAGTAGCTTCGTGAACTACTATTCTCTTGTTTCCGCTGTATTATTGTATATTACTCTGTGTCTGTGATTCTGTGATTATTTTATTTACTGTATATGTTGGGTTTTGCCAAATTTAAATTAACAATTCGATATTTTGAGCTATTCAAGTCCCACATGTGCGGATGCGAATGGTTGAAAATATCAGGATGTTACGTAGTTAGTCCAGTTAAGGGAGTTGGCTTGGTTTTATGGACAGAAAGTCCATTTGTTAGCATAACGGGCTTTGCTATTATGTTACGGACAGATAGTCCAGTTATTACCTGTTTTATGGATAGATAGTCATTTACTAGCATAAAGGATATTGCTATTTTGATATAATCAGTTTGATTAACCATCTTGGTTGTGGGAAAGGATTTGCAAAATATATGTTTTGAAAAGGATATTGGTGAAGGGAAACCCGTTCCGCTAAGCGGCATTTGTCACTTAATATTAGTAAAACGAGATGTAATAGAATTATTCACACCAGGATTTTGTCTAACTTGAAGTTTCTATTTCCCCTTAAACTCTGAGGTGTTCAAAATTTATTTGAGTAGGCCGACGATTGAGGTTTTTAGTTCTTCTTAGTTTTGGCAAATAAAGCTTCCAGAGACGAGCGAGTGGCTGATGGATAGCTAAATTAGGAGCTACATTTTATTTTGTTTTGATTCCGCTGTGTATTAAGTCAGAAATGACTGTATTGCTATGATCATCCAAGGGGGCATTGTCGTATGTCGTTCTTGGCGTATTATTATAAATTATGTTTGATCATTGCCTGGGAAATTTTAGAGGATTTTTTAACTTGGATATGATTTTCTTTGAAATGTAGTCACAATAATCTTTTTTTTGAAAATCTATGATTTTTTTCATATTCAAGTGCTTCTGACATTGTGGATACCATTGAATTACGTATTTTGTCACCAGAAGTTAATACTATAAATGACTGCAACATTTGTAGTGCTCAGTCTTTGGCCTCTAGATACGAGATGTTACAACTTGGTATCAAAGCATAGGGTTATGAAATACTTTAAATCAAAAATGGTTTTGAAAACATAATCCTAAAGAAAAAGAGTAAGATTGGGGTATGGATAATACTATAGTAACGTACTTGTATTTCCTATATATAAGTGTATGCTTTATCTCTAGTCTCCTATCTTTGCTTAGGTTATCTTTTTGAATCTCATGAGGTTTGAATACATATATGGATGGTAGAAGAGGAAGAGTTAACCCAGGGGCTGAAGGCACCGAAGGGAATGTCAGACCTAATGCTAGAAGGACCCAAGATCAGGCACAAGCAGAGAATGTTAGTGTTGAAGTCCCACGGGTTGGAATGGAAGCTATGTATTAGTTTTTTAGGAATATGTTACAGGCGGGAGTTGCAACCGGAGTGTTAGGAGGAAATGCTGCAAGAGCAAGGGTTCCGGAAGTTTCGGTAGTTATCCATTTTGCTAAGCTAAGTGAGGATTGCATTAAGCTTGGAGGGAAGCCTTTTTTGAAGCAGGGGATGGTATTAAGGCAGAGAACTAGTTGTTGAACTGCGATCTTTGTAGATTTGGGGCTCAACGATGAGCAGAAGAGGAGGTTGGCATCTAGACAGCTTCAGGGAGCTACATTGTTTTGGTGGAATATTGTGACTGTGATGGTGGATGAGGGGATTATGACCTAGGAAGATTTCAAGAGGAGTATCTAGGAAAGGTTCATGTCTATTATGGTATTGTCAACTCTAATCAGAAAGTTTTCTGTGTTAAAGAAGGGAAGTTGTCTATTTCAGAATATGCCAAAAGGTTTGAGGAGTTGGCCAGGTATGGGTATACTCCGATAGATACAGTAATGAGAATAAGAAGTTCATTAGAGGATTGAAGCCTGAGTTAGCGAGGGCTACATTTTCTCATATCAGAGACACTTCCGATGTTGTTATAGAGATGCCTATGAGGCATGAGGAGATTCTTGATTCTCTAGAAAAGAGAAAGGCTAAGGAGGCTTAGGTTGGACAGGGCCAGAAGAGGACGTTCTTTCCCAAGAAAGGTGCTCAGAAGGGTGGAGCAGCTAAGAAAGGGAAGTCTGAGATTGTCTGTTACAAGTGCGAAAAGAAGGGGCACTTTGCTAATGAGTGTTGTGCTGGAAAGAAAAAGGATGTGGCTAGAGGGAAGAATATCATGTGCTTCAATTGTGACCACACAAGCCACTATGAGAACCAGTGCAAGGAGCCCGTTGAGGATAGAAAGGGCAAGAGGTATGCATTGAAGCATGTTGCTTCTAAGTCAACGACCCAAGAGAGAGGAAAGGTAGTTTTGGAAGGTACGCTTCAGATTCATGGTATGTCTGTTAGCTTTTTATTTGATGTTGGTGCATTGCATTCTTTTATATCTAGATGTTTGATAGATAAGCTTAACCTCGAACCCACATATTCAGTTCCTTCCTTACGGGTTGCGAATCTAATAGAAGGATATGTAACACTAGGGTTGAGATGTGACCAGTTAGAGTTTGACCTGTTAGGTCATACTTTTTTTGAAGTTTGCATGTGTTTGATTTTGTGAGGTTCAGAATTGTTCTTGGTATGGATAGGTTAAGTGAGTACGATGCTAGGATATTTTTCCAAGATAGAAAGATATCTCTTAGACACCCTGATTGTAGCTATAGGATTTTTTATACAGTAGATGGTCCTAAGTGTGAGATGTTTGCTTTGTTAGGAGTCATGGATTCAGATGACAAGCTGAGATGAGTATTCGTGGTTAGAGAATTCATAGATGTTTTTGAGCCTGTAGTTGGATTGCCATCAAAATAAGCCATTGAGTTTTAGATAGATTTGGTTCCGAGAGCAGAACCGGTGAGTAGGCCACTGAGCAAGATGACCCCTACAGATATGAAAGAGCTGAAAGTGCATTTGGTGGATTTGGAAGGAAAAAGCTTTATCAAGCCAAGTAGTTCGTCTTAGGTGCACCAGCAGTGTTTCCTAAGAAGCTGGATGGATCGTTGAGGCTATGTATCGATTATCGTAAGTTGAATGAGAGGACAATAAAGAATCGATAACCATTGCCTAGGATTGATGGTTTTTTCGATTAGTTGGGAGGAGCCAAGGTATTTTCTCAGTTAGATTTGGCAACAGGTTTCCGTCAGCTCAGGATAGCAGATGTTAGTATACCTTTGACGATGTTTAGGACCAGATACGGGTCGTATGAATGGTTGTTTATGTCGTTCGAACCAATGAATGCGCCATCGTTCTTTGTGGATTTGATGAATCGAATTTTCCAAGAGCACTTGGATAGGTTCATATTAGTTTTCCATAGATGATATATTGATTAATTCTAAGGATGAAAGGAAGCATGAAGTTTAACTTAAAGTGGTGCTTGAGACGTTGAGGTGGCATCAGCTGAAAGAGAAGTTTTCGAAATGTCACTTATTGAAGAAGAAAGTGAAGTTTCTTGGTCATGTAGTCTTAGAGAAAGGTTTTTCAGTGGATCCGACTAAGATTGAGGCAGTGAATAGTTGGAAGAGACACGAGATGGTAACCAAGATAAAGAGTTTTCTTGGGTTGGCTGGTTATTATCGAAGATTCATTGAGGATTTTTCGCGGATAGTAGCACCGATGGCCAAGCTGACAAGAAAGGACGTGATGTTTGTGTGGGACGATAAGTGTGAGGAAGCATTCTAGAGTCTGAAGCACTTATTGACCCATGCACCTGTATTAGTTGTTCCAGAAGGGAATCAGGATTTGATGGTATATACTGATGCATGTGGAACAGAATTGGGAGTTATGCGGATGCTGAAAGGTAAAGTGATTGCCTATACTTCTGGACAGCTTAGACCGCATGAGGTTAGATATCCGATGCATGATTTGGAATTGGCTGCAATGATTTTGCTTTGAAGGTATGGAGACATTACCTTTTGGGAGAAAAGCTTGAATTATACACAGATCATAAATCGTTGAAGTATTTATTCTCTTAGAAGGAGCTGAACATGAGACAACAAAGGTGGTTAGAGTTTATGGCCGCTTACGGTTTGGGGATTGAGTACACACTGAGGAAAGGTAATAAGGTTGCAGATGCACTTAGCAGAAAGCATCAGAATGCAATGTTAGAAATGATTGCTCGGTAGAATAATTTAGAAACATTGGCAGATTGCAGAGTCCAATGGAGATCCAAGGCTGGGTCTAGTGGGGATACAGTTTTATTATCTTGTTTGGAAGTTCGACCAGTGTTGATCGAGAGGATCGCTTCTAAATAGATGGAAGATCCCATGTTAGTTGGACGGATTAGGAAGCTAAGGGAAGAAGCCAAGAGCGATGACTTGAAAGATTTCAGTCTTGACCAGAATAAGTAGTTAAGAAAGAGAGGAAGATTATATGTTTCTAGGGTAGGAAACATAAGAAAGGAAGTCTATGAGGAATGCCATCATTCGAAGTTCTCTGTTTATCTAGGAGGTACTAAGATGTATTGGGATATGAAGAAGAGTTTCTTCTGGGAACGTATGAAGCGGGATATTGGCCTATATATAAAGCAGTGCTTGAATTGTCAACGGGCAATGGTCGAACAGCAAAAGAAAAGTAGGTTGCTTCAGCCATTAGATATTCTAGTATGGAAGTGAGATTATATATCTATGGATTTTATTGATGGGTTGCTAAGGTCTAACAGAGGAAATGAAAGTATATGAGTCATAGTGGACAGATTGACCAAGAGTGCCCTTTCATTCCAGTTAGGTCAACCAGGACGACACCTTTACTAGCAAGATTGTTTATGAAGAATGTGATTAGACTTCATGGAATTCCTAGTAGTATAGTTATTGACAAAGATCTTGTTCACTAGCGAATTTTGGAAGAGTCTGTAAGAAGTTTTAGGAACACAGCTCAAGATGAGTACCGTTTACCATCCTTGGACAGATGGGCAAATGGAAAGAGTTAACAAAATCTTGGAGAATTTGTTAAGAGCTTGTGTTCAAGATTACGGGGGATAGGAAGACCACACTACAACAAAAGGGGGCTTATGCAGTGTTCTAAAATTGTTGTTATTATCATCTGCATCGTTATGAAGAACGATGTCTTATGTGCCGCTACAAAAGAGCACGATTATACCACCGCGTTTCTGAATAGTTGCTAAAAACTGAATACTAAAGCTTTTAAGAAACATTGCAATAAAATATTATTGCAGTGTTTTATAATGATGTGAATTCATTTAGTAGCATTTTTAAGAATGTAGTCAAAAAACATGGTTCAACAGGTCATCGATATTGCATCATTTATGAAATGATGCAATAATATATAACGTAGTGTGTTTTCTTAAGTTTTTGACACTTGTGGCTTTTTTTGCTTTAGATTGATGTTTTGTGGCATTTTGCAATTTTAGTTTGCATCTCTTTAAAAACGCTGTAGTGTATCACGGTTTTTCTTTATTTATTTTTTTCATTTACGTTTTAAATCAGTTATAGCTAATGTATTCAACAAAAAACCGCTCAATTTATAACACACTAATGGATATAATGTGATATAATAAACAACTATAAAGATTAAGCATAATCAAAGCCATATCAATTTCATTAATCGTAAGATTTAGTCATATACGAAAGTTTAAGAACCGCGTTTTAACTCAAATGTTAGCGACATAAAATCTTACAAAAAAAAGTTTGCTAAAGTGCATAATATAAATCAAGGAAAGTCCAATCTCTTCTCCTTCAAAAGTCCAATATTCCTACAAGAAAAAAACAATTAGAGATCAACGACGGAAGAAATAAAGTTCAAGTTCAAAAATGAAGTGGACAAGAGGAAAAAACTAGAATTCTTCAGCAAATAGGATGTGATAGTAAACAGTAGCATATGACAACAAATAGCATTCTTCAACAATTAAAATGAAGTTTATGATTTTAGTTTATTATACCTTTTTTGCTTTTACACGTTTCTTGCACACATAGATGTAATGATTTAAAGGAAATTAATGGTGGATGCATGCTTAGAACCAAGGCAAATCACTATCAAGAATTAACACTAAACTAAAACTTAGGTAAACGTTAACTTATACATTAGTATCAATTTAACTAAGAAATGCATTTATAAAATTGCGACGAATGGTAAACCAACTGAAATATTCAAAGTGATATCGTATGCTACGACATATATAACTTTCAGCCTGTATAATATAAATTGGTAATAAAAGCATGTTGGTATATAAACTTTAAGATATATTTATCCGAAGTACGTATCTCAATCACACCATTAAGTGGCAAGTTTCTTTAAAATGAAACCAAAACAACATGAACGCAAATAATGTAGTGCAATCAAGTTCAATATTTGTTTTCAGAAATTTCAAAGTGTGCGAATCAGATCAGCAATTCTTGTCTCTTGGGATAATTAGTTCAAAATGTATAAGAATTGAATGTATAAAAGCTTATAACATGATCATTTGATATAATAAATTGTTATTATTTAGTAGTAATAATGAGATGTAGTTCCCCTTCTAGCATTTTTGCTGTGCTATCCAACAATCAAAACTGTCCACATCCGATAAAATATTTGATATACATCCTTATTTTTAACTGTGCCATCAAAGAAGCTTGATGCCATAGAAAGATCACATTCAGAACACATGCACTTTGATGCAGCGCATCATGATAAGCGAGTTAAGTCGCTCAACCTTAAGTCGCTCCAACCATCCTTAAGTCGCATGCCATGAGTCGCATGCCTTATAAGATAACGGCTCAAGAAATCATGCCGCATTTCCATAAGTTGCATGCCTTAAATCGCAGTTCTATAGGTCGTTCACTTATGCCGCATCGCTATAGGTCGTTCAGCTATGCCGTATGGTTCTCTTAAGTTGCATGAAGCTTATGTCGCTTAAGCCGTTCCTGAAGTTTATGTCGCTTAAGTCGCTTATGCCGCATTTCTTAAGTCGCTCAGTTATGCCGTTGATTTCTTATGTCACATGAAGCTGTGCTATCTTTTTAAGTCGTATGCTGATTTCTTATGTCGTATGTTGTTAGGTCGTGTGTTGTATTGTTAAGTCGCATGTGTGTGTTGTATTGTTAAGTCGCATGTGTGTTGTATTGTTAAGTCGCATGTGTGTTTTATTGTTAGGTCGTGAGTCGTATGATGTTGATTCGCATATATGTGTTGTAATTTCCTATAAATAGGGGTGTGTTGTCATTTGTAAGGAGTGGATTTTTTTGAAATAAAATTGTGTGTGAGCTTTGGCCACCATTGTTGAAGTTGAATGTGATCTCCTTCTTATTTCCATCTTCGGGTTATTCGTGAGTGAATCAACGAATTTGAAACCAATTCTCGGAATCACTAATGAGTGATCAACGATCGAATTGTAGATCTTTCAACACGGCATCTTGCGAGATCAATGGGTTGGAGGTAGCTAGATTCCGGCATAATCACGATCAACGGAATTGAGCATTTATCATTCTATCGGTTTATTTGACACGAAATCATCATTTCGTGAAGAAGATCAAGGATAGGTTGTGACAGTTTGGTATCTAAACTATTCAAGCCTAGTCATAGCTGCGTCAATTGGTATCAAAGCCAAATCAGAGATGCAAACGAGATTGTTTAACGATCATGTCTCCGAGACGTGCTAATCGCTATCATAATGTTGAAGATTTGTATAGAAGACAAGAAGCTGAGCAAATGGAGCCGCGTATCAATGAAAAGTTCAATGAGGTTATTGAAAAACTGGAGAAATTGATGAACGACATGAATCAAAATCAAAGGAGAACGTCACCAGTTTCGAACCAGGGTAGAAATAGGGTTTCACCATCGGTTTCGGGAGAAAGGAGGATATCAACCCAGTCTTATCGAGATAGGAGAGAATCATCAGTTTCAATGATGCGAGACCACCGTGGGTACCGAACTGGAGAGGGAAGAACTCAACGTGGGTTCGAAAATGAACCATATCGTGATGTTGAAAGACAGGGTAGAAGAGGCATGCATGGTCGTAGGGACATAGACGGTCAGGATCGATATCGAAATACATCTGATTTTGAGGAAGATGGTGATGGAGGTAGTATTCATTATCGAAATCAAGGCCAAGTGCGAAATCAATATCTGGATTCAGAAAATGATCGTAATTGGGATTCAGGTATGAGGATGGAAATTCCAGAATTCAAAGGTGGTATGCAAGTAGACGAATTTATTGATTGGTTGTCGAATGTTGAAGAAATTTTGAAATTCAAGGAGGTGCCTAAGAATCGCAGAGTCCAATTAGTTGCTACAAAACTAAGGGGAAGAGCTATGGCTTGGTAGCAACAAACTAAACTAACTCGGGAGAGAATGGGAAAATCAAAATTTGTCACTTGGGAGAAGATGAGAAAGATGATGAAAGCGACTTTCTTGCCGTACAATTATCAATCTCTTATGTATCAACGTTTGCAGAATTTGAGACAAGGGACGAAGACAGTGAATGATTATGTAGATGAATTCTATCAATTGATTGCAAGGAATGATATTATGGAAACCGAGGAACAGCTAACGGATAGATATATTGAAGGGTTACGAATGCAAATTCAAGACATGGTTAATATGTTTAATCCATTGTCTGTTGCTGAAGCACATCAGAAAGCTCTAGCCTGGGAGAAACAAGGGAGACGAGGAATTAGTGTGTTTGCGGGTTCTAACAACCAGACTAAGGGTGCTAGTAGCAGTGCTAATGTTTCCAAGGCAGTCAATAAACCAATTGTCAATGAAGCCGCTAAAGCAAAGGTCAATAATAGTATCATGTGCTATAATTGTCAGGAGTTTGGCCATAAAAGTAATGAATGTACAAAGCCAAAGAATAGAGCATTAGTTGCAGAGGAATGTGAGTATGAGGATGTGGAAGCTGAAATTGATTATTCTCAACCATCGAAGTTTGATGAAGATGAAGAAGTTGTGTCAGGAGACGAAGGGTGTAACTTGATGATAAGGAGGTCTTGTTTAGTGCCAAAGCATGAGAATGATTTTAGTTGGCTGAGAAGCAATATCTTTCAGTCTACATGTACTATCTTGGGAAAGGTTTGTCGATTTGTTATTGATGCGAGAAGCTGCGATAACATTAATTCTGAAGAAGCCATCAAGAAGTTAGGGTTGAAGACTGAAAAACACCCTAGACCTTACAAACTGGCATGGCTAAAGAAAGGTGGAGAAGTGACAGTGGGAAGACGAGCATTTGTTACATTTTCTATTGGGAAGAAGTACAAAGATGATATATGGTGTGATGTTCTCGATATGGATGTGTGTCATCTACTATTGGGAAGACCATGGCAATATGATAGAGTTGTACAACATAATGGTCACACCAACAGCTACAGTTTCATGTTTGAAGGTACTCAAATCACCTTAGTTTCAAAGAAGCGTGAACAAAGTGAGAGCAAGTCAGAGAAGAAAGTGGAATCAACTAGTCTATTATCTACGAGAGAATTTGTTGAAGAAGTGAAAGATAGTGCTGAATTGTTTATGTTGATTGGGTATGAAACAAGTGAAGATCTTGAAATTTCTGCGGAGGTTAGACCGGTGTTAAATGAATTTGGAGATGTCTTTCCTGTGGAATTACCCAAGGAATTACCGCCACTGAGGGATATACAACATCAAATTGATCTAGTGCTAGGTGCTGTTTTACCGCTTAGGCCACATTATCGTATGAGTCCAAAAGAGCATGAAGAGTTAAGGAAATAGGTTGAGGAGTTGCTTAAGCAAGGGCGTGTTCGAGAGAGTCTCAGTCCTTGTGATGTACCAGCTCTGTTGGTACCGAAGAAAGATGGTTCATGGAGAATGTGTACAGACAGCAGGGCACTCAACAAAATAATTGTCAAATACAGATTTCCTATGCCAAGACTTGATGATCTATTGGATCAACTCAGTGGGTCTGTAATCTTTTCTAAGGTCGATCTTAAGAGTGGTTATCATCAGATTCGCATAAGACCAGGTGATGAATGGAAAACAGCATTCAAGACTCGGGAAGGATTATATGAATGGCTGGTCATGCCATTTGGCCTATCTAATGCACCAAGCACATTTATGAGGGTGATGAATCAAATTTTCAGACCTTATATTCGGAAGTTTGTTGTAGTCTACTTTGATGATATCTTGATATATAGTGCTAGCACAGAGGAGCACATTGAACACTTGCGAAAGGTGTTAACTATTCTTCGTCAAGAACAGTTCTATGCAGCGACGAAGAGATGCGTGTTCATGACGCCAAGTGTTTTATTTCTAGGTTATGTCGTGTCTAAGGAAGGGATACAAGTGGACCAGAGTAAAGTAGCCGCAATCAGAAATTGGCCACAGCCCAAAACTATAACAGAAATCAGAAGTTTCCATGGATTTTTATCGAAGATTTAAACCGCACTTTAGTAGTGTAATGGCTCCTATTACTGATTGTATGAAAGGAAAGCAGTTTTCATGGACGAAAGAGGTAGATTTTGCTTTTGAACAAATCAAGGAACTTTTAACCTCAGCACCGATTCTAGTGTTTCCAGATTTTCAGTTACTATTTGAGTTACATACAGATGCGTCTAAAGTTGGAATCAGAGGAGTGTTGAGTCAGAAGGGACGTCCAATTGCCTATCTCGGTGAAAAACTTTTTGGAGCAAAAATGAGTTATGGTACTTATGATGTGGAGTTTTATGCTATTGTGTAGGCCGTGAAACGTTGGAGACATTGCTTGTTCCACAAAGAATTTGTTTTGTATACAGATCATGAAGCATTGAAACATTTACAAGGGCAGAATAAAATTGTAGCTAGGCATGCATCGTGGATAGCTTATTTGCAGCAATTTACATTCGTCATAAAACACAAGTCTAGAGTAACTAATCGCGTCGCCGATGCATTGAGTCGGAGGAATAATTTACTAACAACCATGCGAATAGAGGTGAAGGGTTTTGACTTACTTCCAGATCTTCTTACTTCAGATTCCTATTTTTCCGAAATCCTAGACAAAGTCAAGCAGGGAAACATGGATGGATATATGCTGGTTGAAGGTTTTCTATTCAAAGGAAATCAGTTGTGTATTCCAGATTGCAGTCTACGAATGAAATTCATCAAAGAATTACATGAAGAAGGACACGTGGGCCACGACCGTACTATGCAGTTGATCTCAAAGTCTTATTTTTTGCCATCAATGAGGAAGGAGGTTGAAAAGTTCGTTCAGAGGTAACATATTTGTCAAGTTTCAAAGGGGACCGCAACAAATGCAGGTTTATATATGCCGTTGCCTATACCTACTAAACCATGGGTGGATGTTAGTGTGGACTTTGTATTGGGCTTGCCGAGGGACGCAACGTGGCAATGATTCTATCTACGTGGTGGTTGATCGGTTTTCAAAAATGGTACATTTTATCGCATGCAAGAAGACTGCAAATGCAGTTAATGTCGCACAGTTATACTTCAGAGAGATCTATCGTCTTCACGGGTTGCCTGAATCTATTGTATCGGATAGAGACACTCGTTTTCTGAGTCATTTTTGGATGAGTCTATGGAGAATGGTCGGAACAAAACTGAAATTTAGTAGTGCTTATCATCCACAGACGGATGGACAAACAAAGTTGTGAATAGATCCCTAGGTAATCTATTGAGATGCCTCGTGAATGACAATTTGAAGAGTTGTGATTCCAAGCTGTGTCAAGCTGAGTTTCACACAACCATGTAGTTAATCGTAGCACTGGGTTCAGTCCATTCCAGATCGTTTACTCAACAATCCCTAAGGGGCCCTTAGATTTATCTATAGTACCATAGCAGAAAGGAGTGATCAAACGAGCTAGTGATTTTGTCAATGAATTGCAAGAGTGCCACAAGGTTGTGCAGGAACGATTGCTTAAGGCGAATAAGAAATATAAGCAATCCGCAGATATTAAACGACGAAATATTGAGTTCAAAGAAGGAGATTTTGTATATGCAGTATTGACTAAGGATCGATTCCTATTGGTACTTACAAAAAACTAGCTGCTAGAAAGATTGGCCCTTTGGAAATCGTGTATAGGGTTAATGAGAATGTTTATCAGTTAAGATTGTCGGATCATATCCATAGTGCCGACGTTTTCAACGTCAAACACTTGATTCCATATCATGAGAATAAATATGTCGAAGAAGACGAAAGTGTAAATTCAGGGTCGAATTCTTTTCAACCAGGGAAGGATGATGCAGCGCATCATGATAAGCGAGTTAAGTCGCTCAACCTTAAGTCGCTTCAACCATCCTTAAGTCGCATGCCATGAGTCGCATGCCTTATAAGATAACGGCTCAAGAAATTATTCCGCATTTCCATAAGTCGCATGCCTTAAGTCGCAGTTCTATAGGTCGTTCACTTATGTCGCACCTCTATAGGTCGTTCAGCTATGCCGTATGGTTCTCCTAAGTCGCATGAAGCTTATGTCGCTTAAGCCGTTCCTGAAGCTTATGTCGCTTAAGCCGCTTATGCCACATTTCTTAAGTCGCTGCCTTAAGTCGCTCAGTTATGCTGCTGATTTCTTATGTCGCATGAAGCAATGCTATCTTTTTAAGTCGTATGCTGATTTCTTATGTCGTATGTTGTTAGGTCGTGTGTTCTATTGTTAAGTTGCATGTGTGTTGTATTGTTAAGTCGCATGTGTGTTGTATTGTTAGGTCGTGAGTCGTATGATGTTGAGTCGCATATATGTGTTGTCATTTCCTATATATAGGGGTGAGTTGTCATTTGTAAGGAGTGGATTCTTTTGGAATAAAATTATGTGTGAGCTTTGGCCACCATTGTTGAAGTTGAGTGTGATCTCCTTCTTCTTTCCATCTTCGGGTTACGTGAGAGAATTAATGAATTTGAAGCCAATTCTCGGTATCACTTACGAGTGATCAACGATCGAATTGTAGATCTTTCAACACGGCATCTTGCAAGATCATCGGGTTGGAGATAGCTAGATTCTGGCATCATCACGATCAACGGAATTGAGCATTTATCGTTCTATCGGTTTATTTGACACGAAATCATCATTTCGTGAGGAAGATCCTGTATAGGTTGTGACTGTTTGGTATCTAAACTGTTCGAGCCTAGTCAAAGCTGTGTCACACTTGTAGCAAAAAGAATATAAAAAAGAAATAAAGAGATTATTCTAAAGGGTTATGTCTGCCATACATTTTGGTTGAGGGTATGCATAATGCAAAGCTTTTTATCTTTCGTATTTTGAGAGCATCTTTGGTGCAGATGTTAAATGAACCTATAATTTAGTTAAAAATATACATGCAAGTATATGTTAAATAAACCTCTGTTAACTAGCACTTTGGCAAGCGTAAAAAGATATGAAATAAAACATATTTAAGTTACAGGTTAAATAAATTTTTATGATTGGTTAACCAAATCATAGTAAGTAATTTTTTCAGTATCTAAAGAATATGGTTGAATGTAATTAATCATCTTATGTCATATGTGATTGCATTTCGCTAGTTGAACTCAACATCATTGTGCGGAATATTAGTTCTTTGAAATAAAGTGATTAAGGATGCCACAAGATAAATGCAACTTGATTCAGCATTATTGCTAAATGCAGCAAATTGGGTAGTTACTAAATCATTACAGCTAAAGATAATGAAGATGCCACGTGATAATTGTTAAGGAGCCATTTTATAGTAGGCGTGCACCCCCAAATTCACTATTAACGTTCCATTTTATAATGAGGACAGCGGGTTTGTCTACATGAAAAATGAGATATCCATTTGACATATATACATGATTTACAAATGAAGAGTGTATTCCTTGTTTCGGCTTGAAACATTTAATGGGTAAAAATCTAGAATGGATCTTGTCACCCATTACCCAGTTCATGGAGCACAAAAAAATAATATCTATATGCATCTGAATTATTCGAAGCGTTAGAGGCTAACAGTTACTGTAACTGGTCAATTATTAGCAACAGTAATATTATTAAACCCATAAATTAAAGCAGTAATATGCGTTAAAGATGCGATATATCAAAGTTTAATAACATTAGGTCTGCATGCATTCATTGTCATTCAAGCTGAACATGCATTCATGCACATATTATGGAGTGTATAAAACAATATGCAATAAAGAGAAAGATAATAATTAGAGTACCTGCACTTGACCATTATCCCAGACAGATTTTAAGGAAACAAATTGTATAGTTGCCCTTATAAAAGAAAGCCTTTATCCAAAAAGTCTACATCCAAGCTTTAACAATTACCTATATGAAAAAAATTACAATAATTAATTAAAAACAATATGCACATTTACTTATGATTTATCTATTTGAATTAAATGTAAAAAAGAAAGAAACGAAATATGATCCTCCTAAGTGTAGACATAGGCATAATAAATTATATCTCATCTATACTTTTATATTAAAGTTGAGTTCGGTTTGGAGCTCACACAAGCCCCCCTCAAATTTAGAACTGAAAGGTCACAGGATTTCTTCCAATTCTACCTGTCACGTGAATATAGCTTTCCCTTTTCGTCCTCTTCTATTTCTTTCTCTGCGTACGTAACTCTACCCTTCCTCCTTCGTTATTCAACCTAAATTCCTTATTAAATCTCAGCTAAAATCCCCTATGGTTTCCGGATCTAATTTTCAATTAAGCCACTGCGCATCAACAAATTATTTTTACTTTTCACATGAGCCGCTCAGCATTAGGAAACAAATTTCAACACATCCCCCTTTTCAAGACAAATGTCTACGTAAAGCAAAATTTCTTGACTGAGGTGAAATACGAATCTTCCTTTGTACTTTTGCTCATTGGAGATCGACTGGCTATCGACATATGACGAATGCTCAGTTTGTTTTGCCTTCTATTTTCGTATATCTATAGCGTAATTCAACCTTTTGTTCTATCTGAGGTGAAATCGTTTGATTAAGATGTATTTTATTATTGTGATTATTTTATTTTTTGATCCATAGCTAAGGTCAATTTTTGGAAGGTTCGGTAAGTTGCAAATACTACCAACTAATCCAGGACTAATCTTAATTTAGGTGGCAAAACCTGGTTTTGAATTGTTATTTTCTTATTCAATCGCTTTTGAAGGCCAGTTTCCATGTGAGCTTCTTTCAGTCGTCAACCAAATTATTAGTAAGATCTATTAGTTGCTACTATTTTTCTTTTGTACCTTTTCTTTTATTACAATTTAGTAGAAACTTTTCAACCCATAAAATTTGCGTTTATTCTTTGTTTTCAACATAAATATGAATTAGTTATTAATAAACATGAAAAGAAAAAAACCTTGGTAGATAAGATGAGAAGAAAAATACCATGTTAACTTCACAAGGTGCCACCATAAGAAAAATTATCTTCATAAATAAAATGTCTCTAACTATTATATTCACAACTATGTATTACTGTAATTAAGTATGAGAGGAGGGTTCCATTTTTTGTGAAACACATTGTTTTCATCCCACAATTTCTCTCTTGATAAGTGTAATACACTCAATATGCTACTGTTATGTTCTCCAATTCAACAGTTAATCGTTGTTGATCAATTAATTCTGTTTTGTACAAAATGACTAGACAACAACTGAGCAGAATAGATTGCTATTTGACATGTTTTTCTCAAAAATATCAAGGAAATTTTACTACTCTAAGCTGACAAAGAAGTAAGATCTTAACCTATTTTCTTTTATTGATATTTACTTATGTCTTCAAGGTGATGAAATTATCTTAAATATGGCATTTCATTTTTTAAAATATATGGACCTGCTTTTTCAACTCTTCAAATACTATACTATGCATCATATGTAAATATTATGGAAATATAAATTAGTATCAAGTATCAAGTGATGATTTATTTTTTATTTCTACTTACGGACATATATCATGAAAATGTGATCAAACCATCATGGTGTTCATTGTTCAACTCTACCCTCTCATGTTACTTATAACAAAGTAACTTAGCATGGACAATAGAAAGAAAGAATCACACATTTTGATACACTTTAGGGAAGAATGCAAATAAACAAATTTTAAAACCTATATCATTAATTATACACACACACACACATTTATATATTTCACAACTACTACAAACTAAACTTCTATGAATAAAGAATTGAATGTCATTTATGTTGTTTCATGTAGTGTTAATTTATTGCTCGAAAATCTTGACTCATTTTTAGTAGGGTTATACAAGTAATTATGTTTACTTTGCACGAATCACGACCTTGTAGAAATTCAGTTATCGTATTTTAGTTAAATACTTTTAGATTGGTTTGACAAACGAAAGCTTCTAAATCATTTTGTAATGATTGCTTATGATAGAGGGGGATTTCATTGTTATATCTGTAGATGAATAAAAGCTCATTGTCGGATTCAAGATAGATAGACCATTAATAGCTCACTTTCTTGATTTAAAAGGCAATACTCTATTTTGTGTATATATGGTTACAAATGCACATTTCCTTGGCTGCAGATCCCTCTGATTATGCTGAATATTGGAAATTAACCTATTATCCCTTTTGTTTATGATACAAGTAGCTCTACGTAATTAAGAAAAATAGAGGTCAGCTTGAGTGATATGGTTGAACCAAATAAACAAGTTATCTTTATTTCAATTTCGTCGATCAATATTCTATATCAATTTTCTTAAGTTTTTTAGTTTAGAAACTTTTCGACTATAATACTAAAGTTACGAAAATAGAAATAATTTTAAATGAAGCAAAATATTTACGAATTGTTTCTTTCCAATATTCAAAAAAATATTTTTGATAAGAGGACAAACTTTTCTAATAATTTTTGGGCCATCTTATATTTATGTCATTGGCTATAAAATGACATTATTTTAGTAATTTGGAATATGATTAAGAAAATGTTAGGAGATATCAAATGAATCCTGACTTATATGTTCAACTTGACATGTTACTATTAATGTTCATGTTGATATTTTAATGTTTAGGCATATTGCTTTGTTTATTTCATTTTTGATCGGTTGATTATTTGGTCATAGTTATGCAGTTTATTTTAAAAACATGAAATTACAAGATAATGTATCATGGACACACTATTTTACATAAACAGTTGGATTCTCTATTGGTTTAACAGTCGTGGTCCATAAGCAGAAGTGTTTTAGTGGTGTAGTAGAACATTTCCACATTTCCCATTTGGAAACGAAGGTCTGTTGCATACTTGACGATGCCTATCATGGTGTGGAGGCAATTTTCTATACATTTTTCACCTAAAGGAAATATTATCTCTTTCATTATTTTTCACATATTGTTTATGAATAGGAAAAAAACTATGGTCATCATTATATCTGAATGCATGTCCTAAATATTTCACTTAAACCATCTCAAAATCCGACAAAAAAAGGAAAAAGAGAGAAGAAACATGCTTTTGTAAACACTTCTTTAAATTTTATAACAAAAAGAAATGCGCTTACATCTTTACATCTAATACAATAAAATAAAATAAAATAAAGTACCTGTTAGATTTGCTCAAGTATGAGTGTGCATATCAATAAGAATGGGAAACAAATGGTTCACTTCTCAAGTATGAATGCACAAAAGAAGGATGACCATGTCGAAAAAATATGAAATAGGATAAAATAATTATTAGAACTCTAACTATATACATATATGTAGTCTCCATGCATAGATTATATAATGTAAACACATCGTGTAAAAAGATTATTTTGTTATTTATAATATATAAGTGTTTTTTTTATTTAAAGAACAAAATGTTGATATGTTTTTTACCCATTATACATATAATTATGTTATATCACAATGTTGGGTTGGACTAAAGTTGAAGAACTAAAATGATGATGAGCTAGATTTTTTGCAAAATGTGGTTGGCGTTGTACTTGAATAATCTTACGTAAAATAATAAATTTGTCCATCTATCATTATGAATGAAACATAAGAAAAGTTTCAATATCACAAGTGTTAAGTTTTAGGTAGAATATATTAGCACTACCTTTTCTGTTGCATTTATATGATTTTCACAGATTTATCGTGCTATAAATAGAACGGGAGACTTGGTGCTTGGTCAAAATTTTCCAATGAAGTGCTCCTTATTTCTGAATTGAAATATTAAAAACATGCCTAGGGTTGCAGTGATCTGCACGAATAACCTACTCTGATGTGGAATAGTGAAACACTCATGTTGTCTGGTAGCTTACTTACCTTGCATGTGACGACCCAAACTCGATGTCCAACAAACGACATCGAATCCGTATTACCGGAGCTTGCAACAACATTAGATGAAAAAACAACACAAAAAAAATAAAAGATGATACATTAATATACAATATAGGTTCAAATGTGATATACATCATGATACAACAACCAACACCATCAGAGAATCATACAACACAACACCACAGCGGAAATATATATCTCAACATGAGCAAAGTCTTCAAAAGAACCAATACTGCAACTCCAAACCAAACTCCAAAAACTCCAAGCTCCAAATCAAACGCTTGAACCATCATCATCAATGCTGAAGTGAAACAAACTCCATCTCAAACACAATTGCCAAACCAAAACTTCAAAGATCCAAAAGCTGAAGAAGATCTCCAAATGCTACCAAACTAAGGACTTCGAAAGCTATCGTATCTACACCTATTTATTGGATTATCTGAAAAACCAAACTCTAGACTGCCCGTGTGGAAAATTATGGGCATCCAGAGTTTAGGAAAGAAACAATAAACTCCGGGTCAGTCATGGGACTGGTATAAGCAAACAAAAACAGTTTATCTTTAAAACAAACAACAAAAGAATTTTTAAAACATTGAAATCCACAATGCTTTTTAGAAAATGAAACAACCATAAGGCCTCCCGCCAAACACACCATCCAAACGCAGAATTGGAGGAGATTTCTCTTTATGATAGTCAAAAATACTTACTACGCAAAATTCTTTTGATATTATTATTACTGCATAGTGGAAAACATTTCGAAAGTATAATATTAATCTTAGCCAGCATAGACATTTCGAACCATGCCTACTATAGCCACCATCCAAATAGTGGGACGCCACCATAAGTAGATGGCAGATTATAAAACTGAAACCGTACGGGACGCGTATTGGAGATTGGATTTTTCAACAAATGGTCAAGCCGAGAAACTTTCCATTGCCACATGGGTACGCCCCTGGAGGGATGCCCTGACAACTTACCCAGCTCTCTATCAACACAAGGCCGGTGTACTCCCTTCGCGGGAGTAACACCTAAGAAATGCCACCTCCGGTCGTTTGCGACCTTTATCCGAGGATCCTCAACCACAACGCATCATCACATAGTAATAAATATACAGTGTCCACATGAGTTAAGTATCTAGGCTCCATACCATGATACCATCCTTTTCCAGAAGGAATGGACATACCCTAGGGGCGTGACCCCTGCAACCTTGCCGCATCTTTCCTGTTTCGACCATTTCTGGTTTGTGAGGTCCTGATGCAGTCTCGTCCACAAAGCTATGCTTTTTCACAAAGCCATGCTTTGATCAACAAATGATCAGTAGCACTTCGTATGCCACATTACCAAATTGGGAACGTATCACTAGTAACCATCAACTACATAACCTCTGAGCTCATACGTCTCAGAGAAGGGTGTTAAGCTAAGAGAATAAATATCTTCCATCAAACGAAAATGTATTTGATGGAAATCGGTTTTACATCTCAAAGTGTAATGTCAGACACACATCCATACAAGTCTATTTCGGGTTCGAACAGAACCAAAGGCACTTTCGAAGAAGCCCTTGCAATCTTGGTATTCACAATCCCGATCGGACTCCCCATCACATATGGAGATCTCTATACCGTAGCTACTCAGTGCAGAGTCATTCGACAGGTTATCCTTTCGTTCTCGAAAACACTCGGTCTTCATCACCGGTCTTCCAATGCTATCTATAATGTCATATCATTATACGGAATGGGTTATATAACACAAGGTCCTCTCCCGGCTAAATCGAATAATGAGCGCAATATTTAAAAACATATGGAAATGGGATTTCATTTAAGCCACGACTTTTAAAAACCCAAAACCTTTCTTCAAATGGTTTAAACAAATTATCATTTCAAATCTTTAAACAAAAAGATTCATTTCACAAAGTTCACCCAGTTTCACAAGGATCCATTCACGGATATCAAAACAATTTCCATTTCAATTGGATTAACTCATTCAATCTTTAAATCAAAGATTTAACTTATAGCTTTCAAAACCCATTTCCAAGGATTCATTCATAACTTGGAAAACCATTTTCATTTCAAATTTGAAATCCCTTTTACACAAATTGGAAATTCTTTTCTTATATGAAAGCTTTTATTATTTGAAAACAAACTGTTTTCATTTCGGAAAAATCCAATTTCATTTATACAAGTTAAAGTCTTTGGATTAGATTCAAATTCGCAAAACAACACTTTAAAAATGGTTTAAAACCCATATAAACTTGTATAACCTTTTTAAATCATAACTTCTCAACATAGAATTAAATTTCAAATTTTTGAATCCAAATTTAAATCAAATTTCAAAACTAAATCAAGTTATTCAAAAATAACTTTTATCTTTGAAATTCCTTTTCAAAAGCTTTTCCCTTTAAACCCAATCCATTTCCAAAACCATTTGGATTCAAAAATTCAATTTTAAAACTATTTTAAAAAATCTGTGACTTAACCAATTTCCTCGTGCAATCCATATTTGTGTGTGTATAGTTAGTCCAGGGGTTTTACCCAATAGTGCAACATCATTAATCATTATATATACAATCACAGCAATATCGATAAGCGGTATAATCCTATAACGCTTATCTATATACGCTCCGACCATCCACGAATTCATCCCTCCCGGTCCGATCGTCTAGAACGCTGCGACGATGATATTTTAGCCTCGCGAGTACCATTGCCAACATATAGTACTTAAACCATAAATCGATCAAGATCGTTATCCACGTTTATCTAGAATTTTATCAAGCATTTTTCCCTAACTTACGACCTTCTAGAAAGCTCCAACTTCGATCACAAGGACAAAAACGTCGCCGATCGCCAGCGTTTGACCATAACCCCAATTTCAATCATTCTCGAAATGAATTCATGCTTAAAAAATATGGTTATACTTTTAAAAATCTATATTTTCGAAAGCAATTCAAATGATATTTTTGAAACTAAAATTTATGATGTTTGAATTTCAATGCATTTTGAAATTTTCCATGTATTTTCCATTCCAGTGAAAACCCTGATTTATTTTTGCTTAAATTAATTTTTAAAACTTAAATCATGTTTAGACAAAACCATCTTGTTTAGATCCTAAGGCCTAATGATGATCAGAGATGGAACGCTTATATTTTGAACAGGATTTGAAGTCCTGAAATCTGGAACAGAGCTTATGTCTTTGTCTACAGACATGCACAAGCCAATATAACAAATATTCATACAATCATGCATGCACATCCACAAACATACAACAACTTCAAGCATATATAAGAGTTTAAAGGTTTACTCACTGGAATAATGATGAACAGAGGATCTGGAAGATGTATTTGACTTGAAACTTGATCTTGTATTTGATCTTTTGTTTGTTGTTTGCTTACTGGAATGCATGAAACTTGTTGTAATCTTGAACTGGAAGTCTTCGTTACTTTAACAGATTATTGCTTTGATGTTTTTTTTTTCAGTTTTTTTTTTGTAATCTAGCTTGATCTTCAGGTTGAAACAATTTGCAGTGAATTTGATCTTTTGCTTTAGAATTTGTATTTTATAGTTTCAAGTTTTGATTTGTATTTTGTTTTGCTTGTTGTCCAGATTTGCTTGATTCCTGAAGCTTGTTTGAAGACTGAAGATAGTTTTTGATTTTTTTTTTCTTTTGTTTCTCAGGCTTGAGAAAAGAATAGCCTGATTATATTTTTTTCTTTTTCTATGCATGCTTTTCTAAATTTAGTTTAAAAGAAAAGAATTTGTTTTGCCACTTGTACACTTAGTTTTAACACTTGTACAATTACTTTATAAAAATGCTTACGCTTGTTATATATAATTGAAATTGTGTTTAAATCCTTCATCTTAATTAATTTAAAAATTATGTTTTAACCCTTCAGTACTTATTCTTAACATATGTATTATATTTTGTTTTACACTTGTTAAAACAAGTATTTTTATATATACAATTTCTATTATTTAATAAATAAATGCATTTTATTTTATAAACCTTAAGAAAAATTGAGTTTTAAAACAAATTATACTTTAATAAATAACACACATATGTATATTATAAAATTTAGTTTTTTTAAACAACATTTAAACTTTTACTATATTTAAACATTACAAATAATATTTTAAATATAACTTAATATCATACTTCCTATTTAAATAAATACATTTCTTTATTAATCTTTTATAAAAAATCCCTTAAAGCAAAAATGATTTTACAATTTAATTACACATGAATAAATAATTTTATTCTTAATTGGTCTTTGAAAAATTTATAATCAAATTCAAAATATCATTTTCAAATCAAAATGCATATTTAAATAAAATTAGAAACAAATTCTTATCAACTTAAAAAATGAAATTCCAAATCCGATTTATTTTCAATATATATATTTTTAAATCCAATTTATATTTATAAATATTTATCTTTAACTTTCAAACCAAAATTCTATTTAAAATCTAAATTTTATTTATTCTGGAAATTTTTAATTAATTCACAAAAAATTTCACAATTAAATTCCAAAATCAAATTAATTTTCAAATTAAACTTGGTTAATTTTCAAGAATGTTACAGATTCACCCCTCAAGAAAATTTCATCCTCGAACTTTGCTAAGGAGATAACAAAGAACAGATGAAAGATAGAAAATATCTTTCTAGATCAAATTGGATATCTATTATGCATTTGGCTTACCAAATCAGAATATCAACAATAGATATGAGAACAAACTCATTCAACACTTTACGAAATACTTGGGTTATTCGGATCTACGAAATATGCAAGGGCATTGGTTAGTTCAAAGGAATAACTAACCATTTGTAGAATATATCTGAACCCCAAGGAATAGATAAATGGATTCAATATTCCATAATTCTTAAACATTAGATATGGATTCCAAACTTAGGTCGAAATATCCCAAAGTTTATATTAGCTTGTCCCTTTTCGGACTTTGATACTCACAAGAAATTACAATGGAGTTTCAAATTTTGTTTTTACCGATATCGTTTTATCGATACAATTCAAATTTTATTAACTAATTTATTTCAATAAAATTTCAATTTTGTTAGAGTTAAAGACGAGAAGATTGATAAGAAACCGATGAAGATATGAAGTAAGGATTTTCTACAATGATTTGTAGGGCCACCATCACACCAAAACTTCTTCTTGTAGCTGCCACGAAGATATCAGAGAATTGGAAATCGGATAGTGATCAAAGAGATTCATAGAGAAAGGATTGCTTCCTTGTTGTTGCAGGGCCTTGACCAGTTAAAATGGTACTTCCCTGTCCCCTACCTCGTCCTCTTCTTGCACTCATACTCACTATCAGTGGATAGTAAGAGAATTTACGGAGGCATACAGACGGATATCTTAGGGAATAACAACAGTTAAAGAAAATAAACTGAGTAATTTGGGTCTTCGGTTTCACTGGTTGTACGCATTCAAGGGTATACTTTACCCTATCTCTATGAGTCATCGAATGCGTTACACTCCGTAGCTAAAGTTCTTACTCAACCTTTAGCTCTGATATCAAATGTGACGACCCGAACTCGATGTTCGACAAACAACATCGAATCCGTATCGCTGGAGCTTGCAACAACATTAGATGAAAAAACAAAATAGCGAAAACAAAAGATGATACATTGATATACAATATAGGTTCAAATGTGATATACATCATGATACAACAACCCAACACCATCAGAGAATCATACAACACAACACCACAGCGGAAACATATATCTCAACATAAGCAAAGTCTTCAAAAGAATCCAATACTACAACTCCAAACCAAACTCCAAAAACTCCAAGCTCCAAATCAAAAGCTTGAACCATCATCATCAATGCTAAAGTGAAACAAATCCATCCCAAACATGATTGTCAAACCAAAACTTCAAAGATCCAAAAGCTGAAGAAGATCTCCAAATGCTACCAAACTAAAGACTTCGAAAGCTATCGAATCAACACCTATTTATTGGATTATCTGAAAAACCAAACTCTAGACTGCCCGTGTGGAAAATTGTGGGCATCCAAAGTTTAGGAAGGGAACAATAAACTCCGGGTCAATCATGGGACTGGTATGAGCAAACAAAAACGGTTTATCTTTAAAACAAACAACAAACGGATTTTGAAAACATTGAAATCCGCAATGCTTTTTAGAAAATGAAACTACCATAAGGCCTCCTGCCACACACACCATGCAAACGCAGAATTGGAGGAGATTTCTCCTTTTGATAGTCAAAAATGCTTACTACGCAAAATTATTTTGATATTATTATTAGTGCATAGTGGAAAACATTTCGAAAGTATAATATTAATCTTAGCCAGCATAGACATATTGAACTATGCCTACTATAGCTATCATCCAAACAGTGGGGCGCCACCATAAGTAGATGGCAGGTCATACAACTAAAACCGTACAGGGCGCGTATTGGAGATTGAATTTTCCAAAAAATGGTCAGGCCAAGAAACTTCCCATTGCCACATGGGTACGCCTCTGGAGGGACGCCCCGAGAACTTACACAACTCTCTGCTAACACAAGGCCGGTGTACTCCCTTCCTGGGAGTAACACCTAAGATATGCCACCCTCGGTCGTTTGCGACCTTTATTCAAGGATCCTCAACCACAAAGCAACATCACAGAGTAATAAATATACAGTTTCCACATGAGTTAAGTATTTGGGCTCCATGCCATGATATCACCCTTTTCCAGAAGGAATGAACATACCCTAGGGGCGCGTCCCCTGCAACCTTGACGCATCTTTCCTGTTTCGACCATTTCCGGTTTGTGAGATCCTGATGCAGTCTCGTCCACAAAGCTATGCTTTTTCATAAAGCCATGCTTTGATCAGCAAATGATCAGCAGCACTTCGTATGCCACATTACCAAATTGAGAATGTATCACTAGTAACCATCAACTACATAACCTCTGAGCTCATACATCTCAGAGAAGGGTGTTAAGCTAAGATAATAAATCTCCGCCATCAAACAGAAATATATTTGATAGAAACCGATTTTACATATCAAAGTGTAACCTCAGACACACATCCATACAAGTCTGTTTCGGGTTCGAACAGAACCGAAGGCACTTTCGAAGAAGCCCTTGCAATCCGGGTATTCACAATCCCGATCGGATTCCCCATCATATATGGAGATCTCTATACCGTAGCTACTCAGTGCAGAGTCATTCGATGGGTTATCCTTTTGTTCTCGAAAACACCTGATCTTCACCACCGGTCTTCAAATGTTATCCATAACGTCGTATCATTATTCGGAATGGGTTATATGACACAAGTTCCTCTCCCGGCTAAACCGAATAATGAGCGCAATATTTAGAAACATATGGATATGGGATTTTAGTTAAGTCGCAACTTTTAAAAACCCAAAACCTTTCTTCAAATGGTTTAAACAAATTATCATTTCAAATCTTTAAACAAAAAGATTCGTTTCACAAAGTTCACCCATTTTCAAAAAGATCCATTCACGGATTTCAAAACAATTTCCATTTCAATTGGATTAACTCAGTCAATCTTTAAATCAAAGATTTAACTTATAGCTCTCAAAACCCGTTTCCAAGGATTCATTCATAACTTGGAAAACCATTTTCTTTTCAAATTTAAAACCCCTTTTACACAAATTGGAAATTCTTTCCTTATATGAAAGCTTTTATTATTTGAAAACAAACAGTTTTCATTTCGAAAAACTCCGATTTCAATTATACAAGTTAAAGTCTTTGGGTTAAATTCAAATTCCCAAAACAACACTTTAAAAATGGTTTAGAACCCATATAAACTTGTATAACCTTTTTAAATCATAAATTCTCAACATAAAATTCAATTTCAAATTTTAAATTCAAATTTAAATCAAATTTCAAAACTAAATCAAGTTATTCAAAAATAACTTTTATCTTTGAAATTCCTTTTCAGAAGCTTTTCACTTTAAACCCAATCCATTTTCTTGGATTCAAAAATTCAATTTTAAAACTATTTCAAAAATATGTGACTTAACCAATTTCCACGTGCAATCCGTTTTTGTATGTGTATATTGTAGTCCAGGGGTTTTACCCAATTATGCAACATCATTAATCATTACAGATACAATCACAGCAATATCGATAAGCGGTATAATCCTATAACGCTTATCTATATACACAGAATCACAAATAGATAATATAAATGCATTATAGATAAATAAATTACATTCATCACAGCTTGAACTAAAACAATTCAAATCACAAAGCATCACACAGTAGAGATGACAAAACAATTCACAGCACTCAATAGAATACAATCATCCATAAAGAAGGTTAATTGATCATCTGATTAATTGAAACCAGATTAATCACTAACTCTGGTTGATTAACATAATTAATTACAGTTTATGTTAATTAATCGTCCTTTAATTATTTATTAATTAACCTTAATTAATGAACTAATTAACCTTTAATTACAAAAGAATTAAACTTAATTAATTAATTACCCTTAATTAATTATCCTTAATTAATTAATCAATTAATTAACCTTTAATTAATTATCATTTAATTAATTAATCCTAATTAATTTAAAATAAGTAATTATCCCTAATTACTTAATTAACTTTTACCATTAATTAATTACCTTTATTAATTAACTAACCTTTAATTAATTAATTACTTCTTAAATTAATTATCTTGATTACATTAATTAATTATCCTTAATTTATTAACCTTTAAACACTTGATTAATCAATCTTTAAATCATTAATTTACCTTAATTATTTTCATTAAATAATTAATTTTAAGTAATTAGTTATCCTTTAATTAACTATTCTTCAATTACTTGATAAATCAAACTTAAATTATTAATTACCTTACCTTAATTTTTTATTAAGTAATTGACTTCAAGTAATTAATTTCCTTTAACAAATAAATTAACTTAAACTTTAAAAGTTAAGTAACAATTAAAACATCCTTTATACCAATCAACTTTTTTAATATCAATAAGTTTATTTAAATTAAACTTTAAAAGTAAAGGTAATGCATATTTTAAACCATTTTAAAACTTGAAAACTTTAAACTTTAAAACATGGTACACATTTACTCAATTTAAAATCTGAATACAAACTGCTATGTTTGAAAACCCGGGCCAACACATTCAAATCCTCGAGCTAAACTTCGGGCCACACGCGACTTTATCTGCTTCGAGTTCTTTTTCCATTTTCTTCGGAACGAACCCGAGTCACCATCATCTTCCCAAACTTCCACAATTCCAGCACCCAAATGTGCACCTTGCACATGCACGGCGCCGACCTGCCCCTTCGACCATCTCTACGGTCGTCAACAAATCGACCTTGACCTCAACAGCCAACATCGCAAACCAGAAATCAAAATTCGAGAAAAATTCGAAATATCGATACTTGATCGAAAGTCTGGAATAACACTCGATCACAAAATTTCAACTCGCTTCTCCGCGACAAGTCATCAAAAACCACGCCATTCTGGCCGAAGACGCTCCGACCATCCACGAATTCATCCCCTCCGGTCCGATCATCTGGAATGCTGCGACGACGATACTATAGCCTCGCGAGTACCATTGCCAATATACAGTACTTAAACCCTAAATTAATCAAGATCGTTATCCACGTTGATCTAGAATTTTATCAAGCATTTTTTCCTAACTCTACGACCTTCTAGAAAGCTCCAACTTCGATCACGAGGACAACAACGTCGCCGATCTCCAGCGTTTGACCATAACCCCAATTTCAATCATTCTCGAATTTATCAATGAATTCATGCTTAAAAAATATGGTTATACTTTTAAAAATCTATATTTTCGAAAGCAATTCAGTTGATATTTTTGAAACTAAAATTTATGATGTTTGAATTTCAATGCATTTTGAAATTTTCCATGTATTTTCCATTCCAGTGAAAACCCTGATTTATTTTTGCTTAAATTAATTTTTAAAACTTAAATCATGTTTAGACAAAACCATCTTGTTTAGATCCTAAGGCCTAATGATGATCAGAGATGGAACAATTATATTTTGAACAGGATTTGAAGTCCTGAAATCTGGAACAGAGCTCATGTCTTTGTTTACAGACATGCACAAGCCAATATAACAAATATTCATACAGTCATGCATGCACACCCACAAACATACAACAGCTTCAAGCATATATAAGAGTTTAAAGGTTTGCTCATCGGAATAATGATGAACAGAGGATCTGGAAGATGTATTTGACTTGAAACTTGATCTTGTATTTGATCTTTTGTTTGCTGTTTGCATATTGGAATGCTTGAAACTTGTTGAAATCTTGAACTGGAAGTCTTTGTTACTTTAACAGATTATTGCTTTGATGTTTTTTTCCAGTTTTTGTTTTGTAATCTAGCTTGATCTTCAGGTTGAAACAATTTGCAGTGAATTGATCTTTTGCTTTAGAATTTGTATCTGATACTTTCAGGTTTTGATTTGTATTTTGTTTTGCTTGCTGTCCAGATTTTCTTGATTCCTGAAGCTTGTTTAAAGATTGAAGATAGTTTTTGATTTTTCTTCTTCTTTTGTTTCTCAGGCTTGAGAAGAGAATAGCCTGATTATATTTTTTTTCTTTTTCTATGCATGCTTTTCTAAATTTAGTTTAAAAGAAAAGAATTTGTTTTGCCACTTGTGTACTTAGTTTTAACACTTGTACAATTACTTTATAAAAGTGCTTACACTTGTTATATATAATTGAAATTGTGTTTAAATCCTTCATCTTAATTAATTTAAAAATTGTGTTTCAACCCTTAAGTACTTATTTTTGACATATGTGTTATATCTGTTTTTATATATACAATTTCTATTATTTAATAAATAAATGCATTTTATTTTATAAAACCTTAAGAAAAATTGAGTTTTAAAACAAATTATACTTTAATAAATAACACCCATATGTATATTATAAAATTTAGTTTTTTTTAAACAACATTTATACTTTTACTATATTTAAACATTACAAATAATATTTTAAATATAACTTAATATCATACTTCCTATTTAAATAAATACATTTCTTTATTAATCTTTTATAAAAAAATCCCTTAAAGAAAAAATGATTTTACAATTTAATTACACATGAATAAATAATTTTATTCGTAAATGGCCTCTGAAAAATTTATAATCAAATTCAAAATATCATTTTCAAGTCAAAATGCATATTTAAATAAAATTAGAAACAAATTCTTATCAACTTAAAAATGAAATTCCAAATCTAATTTATTTCCAATATATATATGTTTAAATCCAATTTATATTGATAAAATACTTATCTTTAACTTTCAAACCAAAATTATATTTAAAATCTAAATTTTTTTATTTATTCTGAAAATTTTAAATTAATTCACAAAAACTTTCACGATTAAATTCCAAAATCAAATTAATTGTCAAATTAAATTTGGTTAATTTTCAGTAATGTTACATTGCATATCAAAGTTAACTGCGAAGACATTTACAATATTGCTCTAAGAAATGTGACGAAGGTAAAAATCAAATTCATGGTATATGGATGGTGGATTTTAGTCAATTTGTTGGGTTCATTTGTTACATTTAAATTTTATATACCAATATACCATTAATTTAGTTTAGAATTCAACGTTATGTTAGAAATCTGTGTGCACTTCAATTATTTTTGTTGTACCATGTGAATCCTCAATATTTTGGGCGTAGATATAATTGGTTAATGTCCCTTTGATGAACTTTTAATAAGCTCACAATATCTATTGCGGTTATATAGAATTAACCATTGTTATACTATAATCTCATTTTGCAATCATTCAAAGAATCCGTGTGCGAAGCACGAATTCGTGCTATATATATACATATATACATATACATACATATATATATAATATGCTATTAAATTGAATACCTCAATGTAGGAGCAAATCTTCACAATCTTCTAAATAGCACCTCTAATATACCTTTACTTTTGCAAATTCTGTGGACCAAGTGGCAAAAAAGTAAGAGCTTTCTTTTGTTCCTTTTTTTACTTTGATTTCCTCAAGACTGTGCAAGTATCTTGCTGGACGTTTGTACTTGGATGACCATATTTGTATAGCCACTTCCTTTTTATGAAAGAATAATAAAATGTCATAGATGGAACTTCATTGTAACAAACAATATAACTTTGCACGCAATACTATTCCAAGACATCTTCCCAAATGATAGTCCACCCAAACAATCACGAGATCCTTAGGAGAGATACATTACTCGCGCTTTATAACGATGAAGGAATCAACAGATTCTTCTGTACTGAAATAAATCCGATAGCGAATTGAGTGCTTTTTTATCAAAATAAATGAAAATGTATGTCTTGATATATTACTCTTACTAGCTGGTAAGGAATGAAGATTGTGAGAGTGAGGGAGTGATTTATGAACTAAAGGGAAGACTAATAAAATTTAAAGATGCGACAGAGTTGATGGAGCTTTTCACCATGACTTGGGAGTGAGGTTATTTTTCTCCCCTTTTGATTTGTCTTAGTGAATTAACAATCCTAATTTGGCATGGACTACAAAATTTTCTACTTACCGTAAATAAATGATATTTGTTGAAAAAAAATTGGCTTTATTATCAAGCATGAAAAGTTTTTTCCTTGAAAAGTATAAAAAAAATAAAAGTATTAAAAGTATTAATGATTATGACTTAAGATTAGATTCAATGAATAAGAGAATGTTTCAAATGGTAAATGAAATATACAAGTCTTGCTTTTTTACCATGAATATATAAGTGTACAAGCTACAAGGTTATGACTAATACGATCCGCTTATGGAAGACTGTAGATAACCACCATCTATAATCAAGCAAACTAATTTTCTCATTAATGGCTTCATATTTGAAATCTCTCATTTATTTATTTGCTTTATTTTAGATAAGCAAAAGATCAAGATCCTTGTTGTAATATTTATGATTAAGTAAAATCACCAACGACAGAGATAGATTGCCTTCAATCGTAGTAAAGGGAGAAGGTGTTGATATATGTCTACAGTGGATTAGGCAAAAGAGAGGATGGTACAAAAGTGTATGACGCTTTTCCATTATGTGCACACCTATTCTCCATCTTCTTCTCTACCTTTGGTGTTTTGTCGAAAAAAAAGCTCAACAAAAGCAACAAATATTATAGTATCCCTCTTTGCTTCTAATCAATTTATCATAGATGCTATTTTAATTATTTGACCCTTTGTCTTTAATTAATTTGAAGATTCATATGTGGCATAAAGATCTATGTGATGTTCTATCAGAGTTCTGAAGCACACCGTGATTTGGTTTACTTGGAGTCCTCTTGAGTATGATTTAATATTGTTTTTGTAACATTCCGCCTTTTTGAATGCTTTAAATCGACGATATACCACACACGTCAGACTCAAAGCATACGAAGGGCGGATTGTTATCGAGGTAAATAAGAAAACAGAGAAAGAAATAAAACAAAACAAAATCTCACAGCGGAATGACAAAATATAATAATCAAATAACAGTTCATGAAGTTGTTTTACAAAAACATTTGATTATACTTGTACAACACAGAATCAGAGTACACATACCAGAGAATAATAAATAACAATGCAGCGGAACAGTATAAATGTAGTGGAGTGATATAATAAATAATAGTAATACAATCTTCGTCCTCAAGAAATAAGGTCTTCAAATCCTGAAATGCTCAGGCTGACCCGAGTGAATTGAAAAAGGCAAAACACTCGAGTTAGAACTAAAAGATCTTATGCAAGTTAAATCAATAGTAAATAATATGAGTGGAATGGCGTCAGAGATGTTTACGGGATTTGACATCTCCTATCCAGTGCCAAACATGAGTGCAGTAACTTAAGAGACGTTCGGGATTCATATCTCCTAAGGATCCGTTAAACTATTTACTATGTAGTAATATTTCGCTGTTATAATAATTTCTATAGTAAAATAAACTTACTTTTAAATAGCGTTAAGGGACGACCCAATATTTCCCTTAACACAATAATAGTCCCAGTAGTCCATTCAGTATCAGCGCATCTCCAGATCGGAAGACTACCCTAAATACTCCACGGGCTACGGAAGAAAACCAAACTCGTACAAGGCGCGATAGGGTAGGTGACACAGAACAATGAGGCAATGCTAGGGTAGATATACCAATTACGCATCCAGGCTAGTGGTGACGCGTAGCACGTAGCTACCGCCCACCTCGATCCACACCCCCAAAAATCAAAGGGCCCAAATCAATCACGAAGTAATAGAATGGTATCGAAGGAGTGTGTCCAATAAGAGGGGCTACCTCACTCACCCGAGAATCGCTCCTGTTTTAGCCACCTTATGCCAACTCACGGGAGTCGAGTCCACGTATATACCTAAATAGAACGTCACCACCATCCTACTTCATTTTGCAATCTCCACCGCGTATACGGTTGTTAAAGTGGTTTTCGGAGTTGGCAGAGAGTATGACAACTTCCGATCCCGGTCTCTTCAACAACCAAATATTATTATAACACCGCGGTCATTTCAAAATAATTTATTCTTCAAAACCATAATATCATTGCCCTTTTAAAACCAAATCAATACGATATCATTTTCATTTCAAATACATCCCTTTCTAAAAATCAAAACACTTTCAAAGTCATAACATTTCGAAATCAAAACACTTGAATATAACACTTTCAAATTTTAATACCTTGAAACTCATAACTTTAGAACATAACTTCCACTACTTAAATGGTTTAAATATTAAATTAATTTATATAATAAAATAGCTTCTTCAATTTCACTAATCAATTCCAAATACAGGTTTGAAACCCCAAATAAACCATTTCAATTTCCATATATTTCAACGCTTTAAATATTCCACCATTTCAAAACAAATTCTTTGATAATTCCATATATATCAAATTTAATTACTATTATTTAGATTTGAAATGTTTACTTAATAAATCCAATATCATTTAAGTAAAAATTTTAAACTTCAAATAACTGTATATGCTTTCAATTTATTTAACTTGATATATTCATTTAAATCAACTTGATATTCATCTAAATCACTCTAAACCAAAATCAAGTTATAAAAATCATACCTTTTTTTAAATCTCAATTTTATTTAAATTCCAAATCAAATTTATTCGAGTATAATTCTTAAATAATTTAATTGAAATAAATTTCATATTTATCTTCCAACCTTAATTTTATTTAAATCATCGTAAACTCCATCTTAAAATATAATTTAAATACTTAACCATATTATCTTCAATAAAAATCAAACTTATTATTAAGCTTATTCATATTAAAATAACTCTATACATAACTTAATATCAAGAATAAAATAATATTTATATAATATCTAAAATCAATATTTATATAAAACCATATATTCCCTGCAAACCATAGAAATCATTTCAAAATATTTTTATATATAGACCACGGTGTCTGTATACAATTTTCAATCCTATGGTCAAGTGATACGGATATTTATCATTCCATTCCATAATTTAAAATATAAATACGATTATATATCATTTCAAACCGCAATCTCGAATGAAATAAAATCCATAACAATTTGCAGTTTATAACTGTATAAAATACAATATCCATTCATCCAATATCAATCATCAAGCATTTATCACAATCATCATCCAATTCAATCAATAACATCAATATAGAACAGATAATAAATAACAGGCATTTACTGGCAGTTTATATTCAATAATAAATTAAATAACTATTTAACGGGTAGTTTATATGCAATAATAAATTAAATAACAATTTAATTCAAATAAATTCAATTTAATTGAGATGATGATTAAAATATGCCAAACAGTTATGAACAAATTTCTAATCACATCATAGATCAATTTAACAAACCTAAAAAAATTTATAAGTTGTGAGTGGGTTAAAACACTCACCTTTTGAATTTAAATTGAATTTATATCCAATATAAACCCAAAATTTGAACAGTCTCAGAATTCGTCCAAACCAGTGTTAAAATGTCCGGAATTTAAATACGATCCCAACACAAGAAACCGTGCGTGAATTGGACCTCGTACGCGAAAGTTATCACGATTAGAACATTATACAAATTGAATTATAAAATAAATAAATAAAGAAATAAATAAAAGTTCGTACACGTCACCCCCTTCTAAAATGCGCACGCGACCTGTTTGCTGACCCTACAGCCGCCACCTTCTTGCTCGATTATCGCGCCACCTCGATCATCTCTGCTACGATCAGACACCACCAACTCCCCCCTCATCCACGGCCGACCACGCCGACCAAGCAGCGTTAGCTCCGGCTACGCCACGTGGCATGGCCACCGCCCCTCATTCGCGACGAACAATCACAAATTCCAACGAACTCGATCGACTTGATAATGAACGAATGTCAGATCCGTGAGCTGCTCGTCATTAGCTTCACAATGGCACCATCCAATCGACAAACGGTCAACGATCCACCATTGGATCGTCACAAATCCAATATGAACGGCCACGGTTCATTCTCGATTTCTGTTCAAATGGTACGTCGAATCGAAAAATGAAATATAGATCTGAGATACGCTCGTCGAGAGCTTCGAATCCATATAAAATTTGGCATAGTTTGTGGAGTTTGAAATTTTTATTTGAATTTGATGTTCAAATTGGACTATAAAATTCAGGGTTTGTCTGCCGTTGAGAAATAGGAGCAACAGAAATTTCTATACGTACAGAAATGAGAAATAAAAAGGCTACTAGGGTTTATAACATGATATATGTATATAGGTAGGGCTGAAAAATAGAGGAACGGATACGATTGGTTTGGACCGTTGAACGATAATGGCCCGAAAAGCCCGTTCTGACACCGGAACGAAACTGGGTCAACTCATATATCAAAATAGATGTCTTTAGACATTTAAAAGTCAATGGAATAGGTTTTAAATTCAAATTTCATCGTATGAAGAAGTTATGCTAAAATCAAGTTATTTCAAATTGATTTCAATCGATTTCAATTAAATTGATTTCTAGGCGTTTCGAGTCCGTACGATCAAACGACAAGCCCGATTGCTACGAAACTTGAAATCCTACAGTAATTCACTGTTACGGATCCGATGAAACTAGTTTCGTTGAAATCCGAGTCAGTGGCCAAAATGGCTATTTTCTAGATAATTAAATAAATTAATATTAAATTAGCTAAATCGCATTTCCACTTCAAATTTAATTATTTACAAATTTGATCAATTTGGATTACTTGGTAAATTTATTATCCTTTACACAAATTTCTATTATCGTTGTATATTTTACCATTTACAATATTAAATTTCAATTCCAATTAATCCAGTAATTATAAATTAAATTCCCAATAAATCTATTTTTTTTGATTCAAAATCTTGCTATTCAATAAATTGACATCTTATGGGTACAATTAACATTAGTATATATCCAATTGCCCTAATATTTTTCCGTCATCAACTAAATTCATATTAACGTAGTTTTTATTACGTTTAATTGCAATGGATTTAAATCAAATTCAATAGACTAAATAAATTGGTAAACACTTAACGATTATCATCATCTGCCTAATTTAATCCCATTCATACTTTATTATCAAATAACAAATATTATAATTACTTATCTAACATTGATTTTATCAAGTTTCAGTTTATTGCGTATTATCTCAACAAGTTATATGACTTTGAATTTATTTCCAAATTTACTATTTACAATCAATTATAGCCTTACAATTGTTTCAATTAATTGGGATTGTGCTAAATTTAATTATTTATTAACTTGCATGAACATTCTTACATTTCATTACCGTTATTAATTCATTAACAAATTACAAATTTTTATCAATTTCTGATTTAATTACCAAAATCTTAATAAATCAACAAATTCTAAACATCGAAAATTATGGGTCGTTACAGTTTTAGATAGCACATATTAAATGCAGGTTCCATTGTTTATGTTCGAATTATTATTCGGTTATTAATTTTTAGGATAAGTTAAAAATACCACACTACCAATCTAATTTTAATTCAGCTTGGGGCACTAATATTGACTAATGGTTAAAGATGTTTTCCCTTTTAGGTTTGTCTTCCTCCATACATTTCTTCTTTGGTACAACCTAAAGTAGATCAATCTGTGACGATGGCACCTGTAGGCCACTTATAAGCTTGACCGATTGATGCATCCATTAAACCCTAGCAATTCAGCCGATCCCTTTTCCCTTCAGACCAACTTTCAAGTATTTTTCTTATTACCTTCGTGTTCAAAAATATTCATGTTCTTAGCATTTGGAAAACATGAAAACGATGTCGTGATTTATTTCTTCTTACTATTAGAAAATATTTACGCCATCAGAAAAACATGTAACCAGGTTTATCCATTCTATGAATGCTAGAGAACTCTCTATGACATGTAGAAAAGCTGGATTAAAGTTCCACTCACTATCAGAAAAAAGTTAGTTACCTTGCTGTGGGTCAGCTACTCCCGTCCTTCTAATATGATTTTTTTTTGAACTTTACTCTTTATTTACTGAATAAGAATGCAAATTTTGAATCTTATTTTTTGCAAGCTATACTTATTCGAATTCATGAAGAGTAGAAAATTATCGTACTTTTACTGTAGCACCTTCATATTTCTCTCTGCTGCTCAGGGTCGTTTCAGTTATGTTTGATTTGATTGCTTTTTTTACTTTCATTTTTATAATTTTGCAGGGAACGTGGGTGCTGTCATCAAAAATATTAACAAGCGCAATGGATTATGTGAATAGTTTTCTTTATTATTAATGGTTAATAATTTCATAACTTTTATTTGCTAATGTACATCTAAATGAGTTTATATAAATGGTGCCATATTTTATATTTGTGTTCACACTTGTATATATATTTGTGTGTTTGTGCAACTTCCGGTTGTTTGTTAATCTATTTTCTTCGGACTAAAGTTGAATACATTTTGCTGAGACAAATTAATTTCAAGCATCAGTTTCTTTGATACATAATTTACACAGGTATGTAAGATACTATTTACAAAAACAGATATAACATTGAAATAGGCAGTGGAAAACATGTACATATTTTGATTTGTAAACTATTACCAAAAAAAGTAAAAATCAACTCACATACTACGTGAACATTATGCTGTCTTATTTTGTGAAATAAAATATTAAAGTTACCCATATTTACAATAAGAGGAGATTATTTCATTTATAGTGGTGCACTTCCATAGTTCACAACATTAACATGAGATTATTTTGCTCATGATAGTTGCAGTTTTATCCCAGGTGTTTGCATTCTTTGTTCTATGAAGATTTTTGAAATCAGTATACTCTTAGGACAATCTATGATCAGGCATGATAATGGAAATTGACTTTTAAACAGAGCATTGTATAACGTAAATAAAAGTGTTAAGTTTTGAATAATTCTTTTCTCAATACTTGGATTTTTTTTAGCTCCACATGCAGCTGTGAAAATTGTTGAATTATCCTAAAATAAACAAATGTGATTATGTCATAGAAACAATACAATTTGAATTGTTTGCGGTTTGAAGTTTTCTATTTTGCTATGTGACTCCCTTTCCACTTTTAATACTCACATGAAGGATTTTTTTTTCATTATAAAATTTTGAATTCCGAGATATATGACAGGTCATTAGTTTGCCCATGACAAATCTTCTATGGTTTGGGTAACTTACAATGCATGAGTCCTTTGAACGGGTACAAAAGTTGGAAGGGGCAATAGAAGAGATTTAAGTTTAAAAATCTTAAGACGACTTAAATTGTCCACTAAGAAACAAACTTAACGATTACATACACTAACGATAGTAAAAAATATATAATAACAACCTGTATGCGAAGTACGGGTTCATACTAGTACTTACTAGAAGGTGAATCCACTATAACATTTGCAAAAGGTCAAGCTACAATAGAACCAAATGAAAATAAACATGTATAGTGTCAAATAAGAAGTGACATTTATTCATAGCTTAACGTTATAAACATTATTTTCAACAAAAAGTTAAATTCATGTAAAATAAATGTCTTACCATATCTTCAGCTAACCGAGTCATTCCTTTATGACTGCATGTATGTGGCATTTGTTTATGTTTAATAGCTTTGAATGTTTGGCTTTGTCCAAAAAAAACATAATACATTGGATAGTTAATTCCTATATATGAAAATAATTAATGATTAGATGTAACTTACCTTAAATTTTGAACTAGTTTTCAAGTTGATAAAATCATTCCACTCCTTTGTACTTCTAATATAATCAGGTTTCATTTGAAGTCTTTCCTCCTTGGACTTCGCTAGTAATATTCGTTGGACTAATCCAGATTTTGAACATCTGAAAGTACACCCCATTTGCTGAAATATAGGAACTTTTTGTCATTCCTCATCTAACTTAAACCTAGCATGTATCAAGAACTAGGATTTAGTACTTGAAATAAAAATATCCTTGAATACAAAATATGATTCCGGAATGAAGGATTTAGTTTCAAAAAAAATCTTTTTTCAAACTAATTCGTTTTCAAACTTTCTTTTAAAGCAAAAGGCTTTTCATAAATATATTTTTCAGATTGATTTTTCATGTATGAAATTTTTAATTAAAATCAGTTGTTTTCTAGTGAAACTGAAACTCAATTGTCGCATACAAAAATTACATTACCTGAATGGATTCCCGTACAATAGATTTCAAATCATCACTAAGATGTCTCCAATTATTAAGCCTAACCGGAACATGCTCTCGTACAAGCGGCCCTAGATAAGAAAATAAGCGGATTGATCCATCACCTATTAGTTTGGCATTTGCATTAAATTCAACCTCAATCCGATTTGTGAAACTTGATAGAAGTTTCTTTATTTTAGTGGGACCTCTACGTTCTTTTTCCCTAGAACATTTGTAGTAACATCTTGGATACATCCATCCTTTTCTGTCGTAACTTCCAAATATTGTTCATTTTGTGTTTCAGTATTTTCAAATGCATGTGGATTGTCTTCTTTTTTATGATTGTTACCTTCAACACATTCTTCGACTTGCATTGTATTGTCTTCAAGTGCATGAGCATTGTCGTCATTTTGAACATTATTGTCTTCCATATGTTTGTCTTGTACATTAGACTCCTTGAGTAATTCAGATTCCTTTTTTGGTTTCGAGTTATTCTTTTCATTTTCTGTATTAGACATTAAAGAGACATACCAGTATAAGTATCTCATGTATAATGGTCAGAAAGTGATCCCATAAAATAAATTAAAAATGATATGGGCAACTGAATTAAAGTGAGCGACCTCATGCTACAGGTACTGAACAACCAGATGTATTATATATCAAAGTAAGTTGTATTTCTATGTTAAAATGACCTTGGTTAGTTATATTGGATTACCTGTCTTATTTTGGTATAGTGAGCCAGAATGTTAGGGACACGCATAATTTATGTATTACAGTAAGTGGTGTTTACACATTATGAGGATACTTAAAAATTGTGCATTTTTTTTTTGAAAAGACTGAATATATTAACCAACACCAAAAGTTGTCAACATGCCTGACAGGTAACCAGAAAACCAAAAAGAGAAATATCAAACCGATGAAGCAAATAAATAAGACAACGCAATAACAAAAGACCAAAATAAACAACAGAAGCTGGCGAGCAGTAGAGGTATACGACTGCTGGAAACAGTCACAGATCAATCTGGATGAGCTCCGAAAAAACCACCGCCCATCAAACATCGTCATCGAGCTCCGGCAAGGCCACCGCCTGATGACGATGTCGAATGACAACCGTGCAAAACAAGAGCAAGCAGAGTAGACGAACCACCATAGATTGAAAGTGCCAATCAATACGGCCGACATCCAAAGAACAGTAAATGCGAAAGCCGATAAAGAGAACCGAAATTCCTCCAGCCAAGCTCCAAACTAAAGGAGGAATGATTAGCCCTTTCCAAACAAGAAAAACCAGATCCTGTAACCAAAAGCCACAAAATTATGGATAAAAAGGGGGGTGACGGGTGAACAGGAGATGAGATAGCCAGAGCCACCAGTCTCGGGATCGGGATTCATCTTATTTCCGCTCTATAGGAAGACTGAGAACAGGAAATAGATAACAGGTCCACAAGGCGACCAGAACGAGCATTGACCGCTCCTTTGAAAGATCTGCCACGAAACGCCAAGAAAACATCATTTCTAACCCGTCGAATAATGGAGAAGGGATCCATAGGAGTCTCCTCAAAAATTGCCTTATTCCGCGCACACCAGATGTACCAGCATATCAGACAGGGAATCAAGCGAGAGATGATAGATCGAAGAGATTTACCAGAGCAACCAATCCACCAAGTTCTCAGTAAATCATTCGGCGAGGTGATGGTACCACGGACACCTAAGTAATTCCAGCAGGATCTGGCAGAGGAACCAGAAAAAAGCAGATGATCCACCGATTCTGTTTCCCCATTGCCGCAGCATCTACAATGGGATACAAAAGTAATTCCAATCTACTGAAGGTTCTCATCAACCGGCAACCCTTTATGAAGGGTTCGCCACATGAAAAGAGACACTTTAGGGGGGATTCTAACGTCCCAAATGAAAGAGAAAATGGGAAGAGCTGGAGCGGGATTACGAGCAGAGTTCCAGGCCTTAAGAATAGAAAACGGACCGCCATCCCATCCGGATTGACCTCCATGAGAATCAGAGAACAATTTGACCGATTGCATATGCTTCCAAGTCTCACTGGCGAATGATGGAGATCCGGAATAGCCAACAGACGCCAGTCTCTAGTATTTGGCATGAAGGAACGTCGCCCATAAGGAGTCGTTTGTCCCAAACCTGTACCACAACTTGCAAGCGAAAGCCGAACAAATGTCCTTAGGGTTTCGTAAACCAAGCTCACCCTCGATCTTTGGACGGCAGATTACGTCCCAAGACACCCAGTGATGGCGGTGGTTGTCAACCTTTGATCCCCAGAAGAAAGAAGAAGCCAGAGATTGGAACGACCGAAAGAAGGAAGAAGTAGGGGTCATAGCGGCGAAGATATGAGTGCCCATAGAACCTAATACCGATTTGATGAGAACCAATCTTCCTGCTTGAGACAGAAGAGACGCATTCCAACGGATAATCTTTCCCCTAACTTTGTCCGTCAAAGGATCGAAAAGAGCGTTAAGTTTCCTTCCTCTGTAGAGAACAATATCCAAATAAGGGAGAGGAAGGGAAACTTCCCTGAAACCGGTAAAAGATTCGACCCAAGAAACCCTCGAAGGGTCCATGTCCTTCACGTGGACGAAACAACTCTTCGAAGAGTTGACCAGTTGGCCCGAACACCTCTCGTACAGATGAATGAACCGAATAAGCCGGCGAACAGAAGTCCGATTTCCGTTGGAGAAAATGACAATGTCGTCCGCGAAGGATAAAGATGAGACGAGCGGACACCCTCTCGGGAGTCCAAAACGGTGGATTTGGCCAAACATCGTTAAGGTGTGAATTACTCGAATGAAAGCCTCGGCCGCAATCAGGAAAAGAGAAGGAGATAGAGGATCACCTTGACGAAGACCTCTACCCGTCTTGAAAAAACCATTGGTCGATCCATTAATGAGAACAGAGAACCAACAGTTGGATATGAGCCTCCACACCAAATCGATAAGGGTTTCAGGAAACCCGAAGGCACGAAGAACCTTGATGATGAAAAACCACGACATACGATCGTATGCCTTTTTCATATCAAGTTTGAAAACAATATTAGAACTCCTGACCTTCCTGTCAATCTGGGAAACCAGTTCCTGGGCTAAAAGGACGTTATCAGTGATTAAACGACCTTTTACAAAACCCGTCTGAGAGGAGGAGATAATTCGATCGAGGTACGGAGCCAAACGATTGGCCAGTATCTTAGAAATCACTTTGTTAGAGAAATTACACAGGCTGATCGGACGAAATTCCACGCAAGCCCGAGGATTATCACACTTGGGAATGTTCAAAATTGTGCATTTGTTTAGCATGAGCCAAACATTATTACAGGGATTCACTTTTATGTGCAAATAACTTCATCCTAGATAAAATAGCGGGAATTGTTTTTGTTGATAAACATAAGTTACTGAAAAGTTTATATCATCAAAAGATAACATATATATGCATTTGTCATTTTGAGAAGCAAAACATTCGCGTACACTCACACAACACACACAACACCCGCGCACACACATGTATGTGTGTATATGCATGCGTGTTTGTGTCTATTCTTCTTACAATAGTTCAAACATTATGTAGGAAGTAGCTACCTGAAGTTGATAACATTAACGCATCTCATCAAACACAGGTGTCTACAACTTTGATTGTTGTCAACAAATGAAGGACCAAGTAAACCAAGTGAATAATTCTTCTAACTTAGTCGTTTGTTTAAAATAATTACACGGATTAATATATTCACTACATATAAAATTAACAAAAGAAATGGACAAAAAGTGGTATCGGATCTTTTCAGACCATGCAGGTTACATCATTCATATTCCAAAATATTAGAAAAGAAATTATTATTATTATGTCGCTTTTAATTTAATCGTATGGTTACCTAAGGTGAGCACTTGTGAAGTTGGTCAATATTTGACTTTGATAATTGAAATGCGTTTAATGTTGACTACGGTTAATACTTCAGCTGTTTATCAATACAAATTCTTGATATAAAGGGTTTCAAATTACCTGGCAGGCATTCCTTTAAACAGTTGGAGCAAGTACAACATGCTCTTTTCTAACTGAAAATGGGAGACTCATTAACCAAGTTTTTATTACCCGGTAGTGTTCCAACAACTTTAGCCTTCTAATGTTCGTCTTAGTTTATATCTACCAAATATTCTTCTTGTGTTACAGTCTCAAATTTTGGATTATTCAATTATTATATAGTAACAGATATGTGTGGACATTGCTATATTTATAGTTATACTACCTAACCTAAGTTGCACAAAATTTTCCATCGTAGTCCATGCTGTAACCATATCTACCCAAATTCTTTTGGTTATATATGGATATGTCAATGAAAGAAAAATAAATCTACTCAATGACAAAATAAATAATTAAATGTTCAATATAAAATTTTCAATGTTCAGGATACACATTCAGAAAAGATAACTATAGCAAAGTCCTTTATATATTGTGAGCAAAATATTTTTATTTTTCAGTTGTATATAGTTTCCAATGTTCAATATTAGGCTGCTTCTTACTTGTTGAAGTTAGAACATATATTTTCAATTAATTGAAATGTACCTGAGGTGTTATACTTGTTTGATCGAGTAGTGTGAAACCAGATATATGAACTTTAATGTTGCAATCTTCTAAATCAGTTAGCTAATCAGCTTTAAACTATGATGAATGTTACGGCCTTCAAAAGTGATAGCTGGGCATATTCTATGTTTTCAAATCGAGACCAGGTCAAAACCTTAACTTAAAACCACACCGTCACTTCGATTTCAAATATATATGCATTTCCTTACATGTATACACATAGTTACTAAAACCAAGCACTAACTAAATAACAAAATTAAAAACCGTAAATTAGAATATGGTAATGTATAACATACAAGATCACAACAAATAATATGCCAATTGAATATGAAAATCCAATTAAAATGATAAATTGGACTCAAAAATATTCTACCCGTGAGATCTACGGCATTCGATGTGTTAATTGATGATAGGATTAAAAAAATACTGAGACGAATGTCTTTGTTTTTATTTTATTTTAAGAGGTCACTTCATATATGATGTCTTTTAAATTGCTTCACAAATCACCTCAAATTCTGTATAGACACCAGATTGTGATATTTCCCTACATATAAGTGATTGTTTTTATTACCAAAGCAAACGATATGTTTATACTAAAACAACTTAATCAGTAAGGCCTCATATTCATTTATGTACATAAGAAGGAAAGTAATTACCCAGTTCAAACATAATATATGAATATGATCGATAAACATATATGGAAGAACATCTCAAGCGAACTAATTAGTTACTGAACAAATGAAGATAATTGTATTATTGCAAATAAATTTCAGAAAAATCATTACTGCAAATTGATGTACACGTAAATATGCATATTTTTGCTTCCATATTTAGTCTAATTAAATTAAATAAATAAACATATTGGGTGTTTTAACATGTTCAAATAAAAATTCAAATTATTTTCAAATCATCACAAATTCATCTTTATATATATGGTCATTTTTGTGCATATATTAATTTGGGAATAATTACTTGGACATTTCTATGATTTTTTGTAGAAATTTGGATTCAAATGCAAGTGGTTTCATAAAAATATATCCATTCGCAAGGTGAAGATAAACATACGAAGATGGAAATAATTCATTTCATGTATCATGGAGGACCCCACCTATCCACCTATCTTGATGTACAAATTAGAAATTAATACATATATTAATGGCCATCAACTTTCATGCACACTTAATGGAGGATTATCTCATTCTAATGATTACTTGGCTACCACACTTCCTAAGATGGTAGTTTGGGTAGTTCTCAAAAAAGTGGATTAGGATTTCTTACATTTATAAGTACCCCTTATGTTTCATGTAAATAGGCTCTCTTCCTCTTAGCTCTTTTGTTTAGAATCAAAAATAATTTAGAAGCTCTCTTTTATTTTCATGGCTACTTAGCCATTTTTTTCTTATGTAATTTCTTTTTTTATGCAATTTTAATATATGTTCTTTTCTTGTTTATTTACTGAAAACAAGACTATGATCGATATCGTCAAAATTGGATAGAGCTCCAATCAAGACATGATCGATTGGGAATGACGAACAAGGTTGGGAGATGCTAGATTTCAAATTTCAGGTCAATCAGAGTTCGTATGCTCAAGATATGGATGGATCAACATTGGTGAGGAATGGTTCTGGATCAATATCTTTGTATCGATCGAGGTGATGGGCTTCGGATCGATGCCTAGACATTGATGCTTTTGTATCGATAAATGGATGCGGATATGGATAACACACATAGCTTTGGACTGATAGTAACTTGTATCGATCAAGGATGGACTCAGCAGTTCGATATGAGTCGAAGGCTTTTGTATCGATGCAGTATGCATCAATTTGGTTGGACACGGCACAAGTTTGACAAAATACTTCATATCGATCAAGATGGAATTGACATGAAGAACGAAAGAGTGGTCACAGGGAGTCAGGATGAGCAACTCGTGTCGATCAAGTGTTGATTGATATGAAGGACGTACACGGAGGATGTATATGAAGACACAGTTCGTATTGGTCTTGCTCATATCGATCCATAACAAAAGCTTGGATCGATACGAACAACATGGATATGAAGGAGGGTTGGTCGATGGATACGAACAACACATATCAATGGATACGAAGGCTCTGTGCTTCGTATCGATGGACACTAAGCAAGCAGTCGAGGTAGAGTGAAAGATGTGGATCAGAGCGTGTGAAGTTCGAATCGATTCGAAGGCCACAGCTACGGATATGGGGATCGATGGACACGTGGATGATGGATGCGAATTATGATGGTTACGAAGGTGATTGATGTTAATCGATGGATACGAAGAGATATCGATATGAACTAGTGTCGATATGTGCTCAGCAGCATATGAAAAACAATACTTACATCGATCATAACTCGACATCTACAAGTCCAAATGCTATGAATTATCACAGAAACTTGCTTATGCATTCAGAAACCTCCATGATCGATCTCAGCTCGATTGGACTAGTTTTGGATCGATACGAATTGTGCACGGATCGATCCAAGTTCACTCTGGATCGATATGGCGGGCCCACCTGCGTAAGAGAAGAAGTATTCCAAGTTTCAAGGAGGAGATTTTCATATGTACACCTATAAATAGTGGTCCTATGGCAACTAAAAGGGAGATCTTCTTCTGCTCTTTACGCCAGAACTCTGCTATTCTGTGTACTGATCTAAAAGGCTTGTAATTGTAATCTCAATACAAAAAGAATAAATGGTTTGCTTCTAAGTGGACATAGGTCGGGGACAGCCCAACCATTATAAACCTTGTGTTCATTCTTTCCTTCTTTCATTTTAATTTTTCTATTTCTTCATTTTTATTCCCTATATTATCTGGATCTGAAATATGTGTTAAGATATTGAGGATTTGTGTATAAACACTGGTGCTTTAACTACATATGGGGTCTGTAACCAATTTTGATGCAAACACTTTGTTGCTTTCACTGAGACTTGAACTCAGGGTTTCTACAACTTAAAGACTTGGATCTGGAAAGCTATGGCAAGGTAATCGATAAGAAGACAAAGAATGGAAATGAGTCAGCACGAAGGGAGTCAGGAGGCTTCCTCAGGAGAAAATCAGACCTCAGTTTTCATCACCAGAGATGAAATGGAGATGATGATGGAAGCGATGCAGGAAGAATTATTGAAAAGATGGGAGGAAATGATGCAGAACCTTCTCAAACAGTTTGGACAGGCAAGAAAAGCTGGAGGTGCTGGAGTTCAGATCCATAGAGCTGGAACAGAAGGCCTCAACAAGCAGTCGGATGGAGCAGCTCAATAGGGCGCATCCCCCAAACATCACACAAATATTAATCTGAATGGATCCAAGCTCGAGGGCACGCCACCTAGCAAGATGGACCAATTCATGGAGGAATCCTAAGTTATACCACACAACAGGATATCGGCAGGGCAACAGGAGTACATGATGAAGAGTATGTATCAGAATTCCCTCGAGGACTCAGAGGGAAACCATTGGTGGACAACGCTGAATTAGCTGAGATTATTAGACGAACTATGCGCGGAGGTTTAGAAAATAGAGATCTGAAAGGAGTAAACTGAAGTCCGTTTACCCGTGATATCGGAATGGCTAGGAATCCATCAGAGTTCAAGCTACCTACTCTGGAGGTATACAATGATAAGGATGATCCGCCCATCATTTGATGAGATACACAAGACATATAGAAGTGCTGGGGGCATCGGAGGAAGTATGACCTAGTGTTTCCCTTTGTACTTGATGGATATAGCTGCTATGTGGTTCAGACAGATGGAAGATGGATCTATCAGGACATGGATGGAATTGGTGGACATGTTTTTAAAGCAGTTTCGAGTTCATATCAAAAGGCCGAAGAATGTGATGACACTAACCTCGGTAAAACAAAGAACAGGGGAATCGCTCAAGGCTTTCTTAGCTCGGTTCAATGCAGCAGTTGCTTCTGTGGATTGGCCAGATCCATCAATGGTTCTAATGGCGGAAGTGTCAGGAGTCGGGGATAATTCAAATTTCAAACATTGATACGGGATCCACCAATGGATCTCGGGGAATTCTTTCACGATACTGAAAGATTTCTTCGACAAGAGGATGCATGTTTGGATATGAAATTAAAGATAGTAAACACAGTTGAGGATAGAGAACTATCTGGCGAAAGCTTGGGTAAGGATATGGATAAAGGAAAGAGGAAGTTGGGTGACAACTTTAGCAAGGCAAGGTAACATTGGGGAGAGCCCAAATTCTCCACTTATATAGGGTTGAATGAAACTTTGGAGCGGATATTCATGGAGACTCAGGATCGCCTTCCTTACCAAGACCGGTAAGGAGGGAACCCTCGAAACTCGAGAGGGCATCCGGAAGGCACTGTCTCTTTCATGATTTGGACATGCATGATACCAACAGCTGTAGCCACCTAAAGGATATAATCTAGGAGCATGTAAGGAGTGGTAAGTTGCGACAATATATCGAAACTCGGAATGCGATAGTGGAATAGAAGCAGCACCCATCTTCCTCAAACGACGATGGCACGAGGTCCAAGAATGATAGTCGATTGATTATCGACTAACAGGGATAATATGGAATAAGTAGCAAACTCTGGGCAAATGGCCAAGTCACTTACTCATGTATGGAGATGGAGATAGCCCCTAGGCATGCTCTGAGATGATGATAAACCGTGACGCTCTAGTTTGTGAAATCTGCCTTTTCTTTTTGGTTTGGACATTTGCTTTTTTTTGGTTTGGTTTCGGAGTTTGGTTTGAACTCCTGATTTTGTTGTTTTTTTGTTTGGACCTTGATTTGGATGCTAGTTTTTCGGTTTGAATATTAGTTTGGATTTCCGGTATGGATTTTTGGTTTTCTGACTTAATCTGAATTTTGGATTGGATTTTGGTTGGATTTTTATCTGGCTTTTGGTATATGGTCGTCGGGTATGGATTATGCCTAGCAAGGGGTAAGTCGCTTTGTCCAAGCATGGTGAATCGACTTATTTAGGTCGTCGAGTATGGATTAAGCTCGGCAAGGGTATGAGAGACCAGGATTCGGCCTAAGACTTAGGCACTATATTATCGGTTACTATTTCTGGTTGTCGAGTATGGACTATACTCGACAAGGGTCCGGAACGACCAGGATTCGGTTTAGGACTTAAGCCGTGACATTACTCAGTGTTCAGGGACACTGAACCAAGAACACCAAGGCATTGTTTAATACAAGTCATCGAGTGTGGATTGCGCTTGGTAAGAACACGGAGAGGTTATGGATTCAGATATCGGCTATGAACAGCTAAGGGTTTGGATATCGGCCCAAAGAGGTCCTGGATTCAATTATTGGTTATTGGATATGAATGGATTAAAACTTGGTTGTCAGGTTCAAATGAGTATGAAATTGGCTAAAGATTTGGTTACTGGATTTGGACGGATATCGACTCAGAGCGGTCGCGGAGTTAGATAAGGATATGGTTATGGCACTCGGATAGGATGGCTTGGTAATGGATTGGATTATGCATCGGATGGTATAACTATGGATGGAATATGGACTTCAGATGTCGGATTTGGAGCTATTCAAAACATGCCTTCTTACCGCAAGACATGTTTTGAGGGGAAAATGTTGCCCCACCTTTTGGTCAAGGCCGGGATATCAACAAATTGGCTGGAAAGGATGGATATCAGGATTGGATATCGACAGGAAACAAGGGTATGATTGTACCGTCAAAATTTGACTGAGCTCCGATCAAGACGGGATCGATTGGGAATGATGAACAAGGCTGGTAGAGGCTATATTTCAAATTTCAGGTCAATCGGAGTTCGTATGCTCGAGATATGGATAGATCAGTATTGATGAGGAATTGTTCTGGATCGATATCTTTGTATCGATCGAGGTGATGGGCTTCGGATCGATGCCTACACATTGATGCTTTCGTATCGATAGATGGATGCAGATAAGGATAAAACACATGGATTTAGACCGATAGTAACTCGTATCAATCAAGGATGAACTTAGCAGTTCGATACGAGTCGAAGGCTTTCGTATCGATGAAGTATGCATCGATTTGGTTGGACAAGGCACAAGTTTGGCGAAATAGTTCGTATCGATCAAGATGGGATCGGCATGAAAAGTAGAACAGTGGTCACAAGGATTCTGGATGAGCAACTCGTATCGATCAAGTGTTGATCGATACGAAGGACAACACGGAGGATGTATACGAAGACATAATTCATGTCGGTCTTGTTCATATCGATCCATAACAAAAGCTTGGATCGATACGAACAACATGGATACAAAGGAGGGTTGGTCGATGGATACGAACATCACATGCCGATGGATACGAAGGCTCTATGCTTCGTATCGATGGACACTAAGGAAGCGGTCGAAGTAGAGCGAAGGATATGGATCAGAGCGCGTGAAGTTCGGATCGATTCAAAGGCTACGGCTACGGATATAGGGATCGGTGGACACGTGAATGATGGATGCGAATTATGGTGGATACGAAAGCGATTGATGTTAATCGATCGATACGAAGAGGTATCGATACGAACTAGTGTCGATACGAGCTCAACAGCATACTAAAAAACAATACTTGCATTGATCACAACTCAACATCTACAAGTCCAAATGCTATGAAATTTTCACAGAAGCTTAGTTATGCATTCGAAAACCTCCATGATCGATCTCAGCTCAATTGGACCACTTTTGGACTGATACGAATTGTACATGGATCGATCCAAGATCACTCTGGATCGATATGGCAGGCCCACCTGTGCAAGAGAAGAAGTATTCCAGGTTTCAACGAGGACATTTTCGGATCTACACCTATAAATAGCGGTCCTATGGCAATTAAAAGGGGGATCTTATTTTTCTCTTTACGCCGGAACTCTTCTTCTATTTACTAATCTAAAAGGCTTGTAATTGTAATATCAATACAAAAGGAATCAAAGGATTGCTTATAAGTGGAGTTGGCCGGAGATAGTCGAACCATTATAAACCTTGTGTTCTTTCTTGCTTTCTTTCATTTTAATTTTTCCATTTCTTCATTTTAATTCTCTACATTATCTGGATCTGTAATCTGTGTTAAGATATTGAAGCTTTGTGTATAAACGCTAGTGCTTTCACTACATCTGGGGTTTGTAACCAATTTTGGCATAAACAGATAGACTATATTGCTAACAGCAAATAAGCTATGCTTAAACAATCACTAAACAGAAATCACCTCTTCAACTACATATGATTATGCTAATGAAGTGAATGTTGAAATCAACATTTGATGGTCTATATTTTCAATTAATACTTAATAGGCCATACTTAAAATAGATTTTATTTTCAACTTCGTTTACATTTTTCATGAGAATTAAAAATGGTTTAAGGGGTGTTATAGTTTGATGGCTTATGTTAAGCTTATTGATAGCATAAATAGGTCATACTTATCATAAACGCATCATTTAAATTCACTAATGACCAAAAAAAGAGATCATAATTTCATAATTTTTTGAACTTTGTAATCTACAGAGTGGAAATTACTTCTAAATTGTCTTATACTCTTATATTTTTATCCATTTCTTTTTGTTAGCTTTCTTTCATTTTTAGTTTAAGCATCTCAAATCTTGGTTAATTTGATTGAATGGATTTTTAAAATCTAACAACTCCCTGCGTATAGAATCGTATTAACATTTGTACGCCATTCACTTGTAGTAATTTTAATTTAAAAAATTTCGATGATTTTCTAAACCGATAGAAAATCCGTCGTTAACTTTGATTTTATTTTCTATTCTTCGAATTATTTTCTTTTTATTTTATTGTGTGTTTGTGTTGAGTGCATTTAAAAAAAATATTTTGTTGTGTGTGTTTGATTTGTGCTTGTAATTGTTTGTGGGTTTGTAGCTTTTCTTTTTTGCATTTGCATTTTATACATACGTAAAAAAGCATACACAATTTTAAAAAAAAATATTCCATTTCATTTTGCATTTACTATTTTCATTTTACAATTTCTTTTTCTATTTACAATTTTTCATCCTATGTTCGTCCACTTCAACGTAAAAAAACCAACTCCACTGACCATTTCACCGACCATACTTCACCACGTCACTGACCTGCTTGCCCATCAACCGCCCACAACCCTTCAACCATATTCTCTCCTTTGTGCACTTCTCTATCTGCATAGCCACCCTCTGCCCAATCACTCAACTCCCCTCTGCCAAAACCACAGTCCATTAACTCAACACAGCCACATATCTCCAGTCACTTCTGATCACAAATCATCTACCACCCGAAATATCACAGCAACTACATTTCACTCAAATCTACCCTTCCCTGCCTAATACCCTATCATACAGACCACCAGCTCCTCATACAAACAACTGCTCTGCCACTTTAAACCGCAGCTCTACAAGCCATACATCCTGCCCCTTCTCCTGCTACCACCATAACCATAAACAAAACTCCATTACTGTGCACACATTAACCTCCAGCTCCATATACATCACACTGCCTCGCCTGACCCTTGACTACACCTTGACCCCTCATTCACATACAAAATTCATTCACCACATATAAGATATCCACGACTGCCTACAATCTCTTGTCCGTCTACTACCTTTCACTGCTCTGGCCACAAACCACCCTATCCACAGTACATACATTTCAAACCACATAAATATCATCTCTGTACTTCACATACAAGCACCGATGTCCACTGCCATATCACCATTTCCTTACAGCCATAATCCTCCCCATACATTCATATAGACCATCAAGCATCTGCTGCATACCACAAACCCACCAAACACTCCACAAAACTTCATCTACATCTCTAAAATTATCACCGCTAACATATCATCGCGACCTCCAAAACTGCTGATATATATCACTAGCATATCCACTTCAACAACAGATTACAATCAAGCAACCAATACATCAACCCACTTTCAATCTCCACCTACAAACAACCATAGCACCTCGCCATATCTTGCTGCCATCATCTCGCCAATCTACAAACAAGATCATTTCTGCCACTGCCACATTTCAACCGCACATCATCTTCTTCAATCAACCCTACTTCACAGTCACAACTAACAGTAGTGCAACCCCACCATCAAACTACACAAATACAGCAACTTCCTCATAATCATCACAAAACACTGTTGTAAATTTTCAAAAGATTTTGGGTTTGGGTTTTGATTTGGAAGAGAAAGAGAAAAGAAAGAAGAAGAAAAGAAAGTATAGTCCCACATTCTAGAGTTTTATACAAAAATCTTGTATAAGTATAACTCTCTAAAGTGGATGTTGGAGACTTGGGGCTTCCACATCTTTGCTTTGTTATGAGGAGAGAAGTCATGCAACACCACACGCACGCCGCCACCGTCCGTCCATCCGACCGAACCGGACCGGGTACGGTATTCGGATCCGAAAATATTTTTGGATCACATATGAACAGTAACGGGTCAGATTTCGGCCCGTTAAGGACCCAGAACAACAAATTTTCAGACAATATTCTTCAACCATGGAAGGTTCGAGCGCTCTACAAGTTATGAATCAGCATCTAACTCGATTGGAGCGTTTTGATGGTGACAATTTCACTCGTTGGCAAGAGACGATGAAATTTTACTTGGTCACCGTCAAGTTGTTCTACATTTTGGAAGATAACTTGGAAGAAATCCCGGAGGAAACTAATAAAGATGATGATGCTCTAAAGGCTAAACATGCAAAGCGCAAAGAGGACGATTTCCTATGCAGAGGCCATATTCTGAATGCTCTATCTACCCCAGTCTACAATGCTCATAGGACCTTGGAAACAACAAAGACACTCTGGAATGCACTGGAAAATAAGTACCGCATATCTGACGCAAGTAATAAAAAGTTTCTTATTTCTAATTTTATGGATTTCAAAATGGTCACCAATAAGTCCATAATTGGACAAGTAAGTGAAATTTTACTGTTGGTGAATCAACTTAAAGATGTTGGAATTGATCTCCCTGAATCTTTTGTTGTCGGAGTTATAATTTCTAAACTTCCGCATAGTTGGGATGATTATAAGAAAAAGATGAAACATGCGGAAATGGATTATAATTTAGACGGTTTGCGGCGTCATCTTCGCATTAAAGAAGACTCTCGTAAACGCGATTTAGATGATAATCTGCAAACTGAGTCCCATTCTAAGGCGAATAATGTTGAAATTACTGATAAATTAAAGCCAAAGAATGAGACACAGTTTAAGAAGAAAAATCATTCCAAAACCAACAACAAAAGGAAAGGTGCTTGTTATTTTTGTAACAAGCCCGGCCACTATGCCCGAGACTGCCGTCTGTGGAAGAAACAACAAAAAGTGAATATGGTCAAAGACTCGCTTGTGGCTGTAGTGCAAGAGGCGAACTCCGTTAGTGGCAATGATAATGATTGGTGGTTCGTACTGGAGCAACCATTCACATTTGCAAAGACCGTAATATTTTCAAGAGTTACGAAGAAAATAAAGGAGAAGCCGACGAAGTTACTGGAGCAAATAAGGTTCCAAGCAAAGTTCTGCGAAAAGGCACTATAGAACTTCCTATCACCTCTGGAAAAGTTCTTACATTAGTTAATGTACTTTGTGTACCTGATATGTGTAAGAATATGGTCTCTGGATATCTTCTTAACAAAGGAGGATTCAAGATGGTGTATGAGTCTGATAAGCTAGTGTTGTCTAAGAATGGTAAATTCATTGGACAGGGATACTCTTGTAACGACATGATTAAGTTGAATCTAATAAAGAAATCTTCTGTTTATATTATTGATTCTATTAATTTATGGAATGGCAGATTAGGACATGTTAATTATAAATCCATTAGAAATATGAATAAATTAGGATTAATTTCTGATTGTGATTTCAATACCATCTCTAAATGTGAAATATGTGTTCAAGCAAAAATACACCGGAAATCCTTTAAATCCGTAAAAAGGAAAACTGGTTTGCTTGATTTGGTATATAGTGATGTGGGTGACTTAAAAAATCATATCACCAATGGTGGTAGCCAATACTATATAACATTCATTGATGATTATACTAGATATGCATATGTATATCTAATGAAAACTAAAGATGAAGCTTCTGATAAATTCAAAATTTACAAAGCAGAGGTCGAAACACAATTAGGAGTTAAAATTAAAATATTACATTCAGATCGTGGTGGTGAATATTTCTCAAATGATTTCACCTTGATTTGTAAACAACAAGGTATAGTCACCAATGTACTGCTCCATATACACCACAACAAAATGGTGTTGCTGAAAGGAAAAATAGAACTTTAGTAGAAATGGTTAATGCCATGCTCATAAGTTCTAATTTACCTTGTAACCTATGGGATGATGCTATGTTATCTGCATGTTATATTTTAAATAGAGTACCACTTAAAAAGAATAATATTTCCCCTTATGAATTATGGTTTAATAGGAAACCTAACCTAGCTAGACTTAAAGTTTGGGGTTGCTTAGCATATGTTGGAAAACCAGACCCTAAACGACCAAAGTTAGAAAATAGAGCATTTAAATGTGTTTTCATAGGATATTCACCTAATAGTATAACTTATAGATTCCTTATTCTTGATACCCTAGAAGTTATAGAATCTGCAGATGTATAATTTTTTTGAAAATCAATCTGCTGAGATCCCAATGAGATCATCTAGTCCAGAGCCTAGTATGACTAACGATATCAATGACGACGATTATGCTCCTGCTCCAAACAGCAAGGAAGTGTCAGTACCAGATAATAGTACTGAACAACGAAGAAGTAAAAGAGCAAGAATAGAGAAGGACTATGGTCCTGACCTCATTACATATCTTGTAGAAAGCGGTAAGGACGAAGTCCTTAATGTGACTAAATGTGTAATGAACGTCGATGACGATCCTAAAACTTATTCTGAGGCTATGAGTTTCAAAGATTCCAATTTCTGGAAAGAAGCTATCAATAATGAAATGAGTTCCATGCTATTAAACCAAACTTGGGTTTTAACCGATTTACCTGCTGGTGCTAAACCTATAGGATTAAATGGATATTCAAGAAAAAGTTGAATACAAATGGATCTATTGATAAGTTTAAAGCCAGATTAGTTGTTAAGGGATATAAGCAAAGACATGGAGTAGATTACTTTAATACATATGCTCCAGTTGATCGCATATCTTCTATACGATGTTTAATTGCACTTGCATCAATTCATAAATTAATCATACATCAAATGGATGTAAAGACTGCTTTTCTAAATGGAGATTTAGAAGAAGAGATATATATGGAACAACCTGAAGGTTTCAAAACCCCAGGCCAAGAGAAGAAAGTTTGCAAATTAGTGAAATCTCTTTATGGCCTGAAGCAAGCTCCCCTGCAATGGCATGATAAATTTGATAAAGTTGCATTGTCATATGGATTCATTGTTAATGATGCTGATAAATGTATTTATAGCAAATCAGATAACAACGGTATTGTTATAATATGTTTATACGTTGATGACATGCTAATATTTGGTTCCAATATATCCTGTGTGAATGAAACTAAAAAGTTTCTATCTTCTAAATTCGATACGAAAGATCTAGGAGAAACTGATGTAATTTTGGGAATTAAAACTATTAGGAAAGAGGGGGAGTTATTACTGACTCAATCTCATTACATAGAGAAATTCTTACAAAAGTGGTCATTACGATGACAAACCAGCTCCACTCCTTTAGATCCTAATATTAAATTAGAAAAGAACACTGGACGTACTATCTCACAACTAGAGTATTCTAGTGTTATTGGGAGTCTTATGTATGTTATGCATTGCACTAGACCAGACATCGCAAATGCTATAAGTGTATTGTGTCGATTTACGAGTAATCCAGGTTTCGAACATTGGAAAGCTATTTCTAGAGTTTTGGATTATTTGAAAGGAACCATTGAATATGGTTTATCTTATAAAGAATATCTTGCTGTAATAGAAGGATATAGTGATGCAACCTCGAATAATCTAGAATCCAAATCAAAGTCTACGACTGGATGGATCTTTGCATTAGGAGGCGCTACTGTGTCTTGGGCTTCCACGAAGTAGACCTGTATTTCTGACTCAACAATGTTGTCAGAATTGATTGCACTAGCAGATGCATATAAAGAAGCGGAATGGCTTAGGAATTTGTTAATGGAAATTCCTTTATGGAAGAAGCCATCTCCAGCAGTCTTGATTGACTGTAATAATCAAGCAACGATATACAATGTGTCTAATAAGACATATAATGGAAAGTCTAGACATGTGAGTCTAAGACATCAAATGGTGAGACAGTTATTCAAAAGAGGAGTTATAACTGTTGATTACATAGAAACGAAGAAAAACTTGGCCGACCCACTGACAAAGAGTCTTCCAAAGGCAATGATTTCTATAAAGTCACAAGAAATGGGACTAAGGCATGTGAATGAAGGTTGATCATCCTTAACAGAAACCCAACTTATGTCTTGAAATGGATAGACAAAGTTCAATGGGTACCAACAAGTTAAGAGAATGATTATGGAACACTAAATCGATAATCCCATAATATTTAGTGTTGGATTCTGCAAGAACAAAGGATGGATATGTATCCTTAATAAGTCTAGAAACCTTAAAAGGTGTATCGCAGAAACACCTTAAGAGACTTACCTATATGAGTATGGAAATCAGGCCGTTTCCTAGGAAAGTAAGACCGCTTTCTAAGTTGACTCATGAACCAGGATTTAAGCACATGGCCATTAACGTGCTGAACAATGCAGAATACTTTACCTAAGGAAATCAACATGTGTGATTGTTTCGGTTTTATCATTAGGGATACTTGGTTCAAGATTCGTTCAACATAGAATCTCGATAAGGATTTGAATGGTTTACGCTAAGTAAAGGTTCAAATCCAAAAGATACTTTTATTTATGTGTTGGTTTTCACGATGATGCAAAACTTGATCTTAAAACTACATAGGCTTGATCCCACTTGGGTATGTAGGAAATCACTCTAGTGATGCAGCCGTCCTATTTATTTATTTTCTTATTTTGAAAATTGGGGGAGATTGTTGTAAGTTTTCAAAAGATTTTGGGTTTGGGTTTTGATTTGGAAGAGAAAGAGAAAAGAAAGAAGAAGAAAAGAAAGTATAGTCTCACATTCTAGAGTTTTATACAAAAATCTTGTATAAGTATAACTCCCTCAAGTGGATGTTGGAGCCTTGGGGCTCCCACATGTTTGCTTTGTTGTGAGGAGAGAAGCCATGCAACACCACATGCGTGCCGCCGCCGTCCGTCCCTCCGATCGAACCGAACCGGGCCGGATACGAGTACGGGTTTCGGGTTCGGATCCGAAAATATTTTTGGATCACATATGAACAGTAACGGGCCATATTTCGGCCCGTTAAGGACCCAAAACCAGAAAATTTGAATTTGAATAAAGAGCGAAAATTTGTAACGTTTTCTGAAACGTTACAAAATGAATGGACGCGACCGTTTGTAACGGTTGTGAACCTTTACAAAATGAATAGTTGCGATCGTTGCTAACGGTCGCAACGCTTCGCGAATGGACACCTCTTCACGCCTATAAATAGAAATGCCCAGAAATCATTTCAAAACAGTTCAACATCTTCTTCCTCTTCCTATGGCGATTCTGCAACGCCAAAAAGTGTTGCAAAACGTTGTGCCTCCGTTGCTCTGTTTTTGTGACTCAGAAACCATTCCAGAATTGCTCTCTTCTTTCTCTTCATTCTGTTCTCTACAAATTGCATCATCAGAAACCGTTCTAAAGTGTTCTTGGACGGATCAAAGTCGTACAAACTTTGAATCCAATTACGCTGTTATAGGGCTTCATTGAATCCTGAAAGTCGATAGTTCGATAACCCGTTTGTACCTGGTGGGTTGAACTATTGTCTGAAAGAATCTATTCCATAGATCATTAAAGTCGAAAGTACAACATTGTCTTCATCGCTATCGCCATCAAATTCGCCTCGAACCGCAAAATTCCCAACAAACACTACTACTCCTTCTACAAAACAGCCCCTTCCTCAAGCAACAACAAACAACTCACCGAGACTCACCTACACTCGTCGAACAAGTTCCAAAAACTTACATTGACCTGACATACGCCTCTGCAAATACCATCGTCTTCATCACGAATCCAGCAACCAGAAACACCAATTCGCATTCGCGAATCTGAATTGAACTTCCCAAATCTCCAATCACCACCTCTAATTCTAATTCTTCGAACCTAAACCCACTCGCGCTGCTTCTCTAAACCCAATCACCAACAATGATCGCTCCCGACAATCATTGTGATTTCATATTTAATTTCGCGATTTCGTATTTTTCTTTTCTTTTGAAGTTTCGGTTTCTACTTTTGGAAGAGAGAATGTGGGCAGGGAATATACTTGGAACAATTTAAGATGGTTTGGGTTTGCGCTATGGACTGAGGCCCTTTCAAAAAAAAAAATTGCTTTTCTTAAATTTTCTTTTAGCTAAAAAAAGAGGGTTGATTATAAATTCCTTTTGGGGTCCTGGGTAGTTAGTTTTGTTTTGGTTGTTTTCATTTTTATTTTGTTTTGTTAGCAATTTAATTTGTTCAAAAAGAAAGAAAGAAAGTTTCAATTTGCTTTATTTTCAATTTTTTGTGTTTGCTTGTTTTGTTTTATTTTGATTAAATTTCTTCTTTGATATTGATAAAAAAATTGTATGTATCTAGTTTTTATTTTTAGGTTGTCAAAGCAGATAGGAAGAATAGCTTGCTACAAATTGCCGCACTACTTGCCAAATAAATTGCTTACAAAAAATTGCATCCTTATCCCCATTTTGCATTGTTGATTGCTTGCATTTTATAAAAAAAATCAAAAACAAAAAATACATTCATAGTTGTATTGTTAATACATGTTTAATTTTCAGCTTTGCATTTCATTCTAGAATTTTGATTAATGATAACAGTTAGATATTAATAACACTTAATTGTATATTGACAAGTTGTCTTCTTTGAATAATTTACTTTCTTGGTTCCTAAGCTACGACAAAGCAATAATTAGTTATAAATATTACGGTGAGTCGTAAATATTATACTGAATTGTTTCTCTGAAGGTACTTAAACCTTCGACTGCATTGCTATGGTGATTCATGGTGCATCGATAACCTCTACCCGTAACCTGCCAAGAAATATTCTTATTGAATTAAGACAAAGTGTGATTATACAATTTTGGGTTAGGAGCTACTTGGGATAAATAATTTATAATTAGACCCTTGCATTCATTTAGTTGCTTTTGTTCATGCATATTAAAAAAATATATCAAAAACTAGAAAAATTGTAAATATTCCTTAACTTTTTTTTAAACCTTTTTTAAATTTTTTAATCAAAATAAAAAATAAAAAAATGACTTAGAAAAACAAAAATCCAAAAAAATTATAAAACCTTTTCAAAAACAAAAAATTGAAAAACCAAACAGAAAAACAAAAATTAAATTTCCGGTTTGAAAAAAATAAATTCCTTTTAGTATAGTTTTCTTTTACTTATATACAAAAATCCAAAAAAATCTTTTGAAAATGTCTGAATTTCCCTATTCGCAAGAATTTTACAATAGTTGTGAAAATTCATATAATCCACATAATTTCAATCCAAATTCTTATGGATATTTTTAAAATTACAATTGTATAAACAATTCGGATTTAGAATCACAAAATTTACAAAATGATGACCAACCCTCAACTCTGGAAAAATGCATTGGATCGATTTCGTCATTAGTTGAACTCACTACACAAAATAATCAAAGGATGAGTGTGTTGTGTAATTCGTTTTTGTGCGATAACTCAAATCCAAATTTTCAAAATAATTAAAATTTGAAGTCACTTCAAAGTTCAAATGATTTTGAATATAACTCAAGCCAATTCTATTTCGATCTACAAACTGAATTAATTACAAAATCGAAACAAAAACAGAAACAACTTTTCAAATAATTTTGGCAATGGGAATAACCTACACTATGATGCGAGTGAAAATTTTTGTTCTCAACAATTTCAAATCAAAAATTCTCAAGTTAATAATTATAATTTTGATTTTTTTGAACAACGGAGAAAATTTAGTATGATCACACGAATTTGTTGTTTGAAACATATCTGAAACAATGTGAAAAACAAATTTAAATCCTAACGCGTGACGAGTCAAATAACAATCCACCTTTTATCACAATGATGATTTTCAAATAACAACTTTTTAAATTGAAAACGACACCCTTAATAAAATTGTTGAAAAAACAGTAATTGAGTCGTATTTCAATTCTTTTGAGGGTTAGAAACTCGATTTAAGAGTCGATCTTCCTTTTCCTTGTAACGACCCGACTTCCTACGCCCAGGAAGACGTATCGTTTTAAAGAAAGAAAAGGGTGAGAAAATAGAAAGATAGAGAAGAAAGTACAACAACAACAGAATCTCACAGCGGATCGAATAAATTATATTAATCACATAAGTATATACATAATATATAACATCAATCAGAGCTATACAGATAATACATCACATACTAGACAGTTATAGACACCTGTCTAGTTATACAACTCAATACATAATACATCACAGAGATACCAACACAGCGGAACACTATATCTACGAACGCTGAAGCCTCCTTCTCCATTGCTCCTCCAGAATTCGTCAAAGCTAACCTGAATCCCTTGGCTACCCGTAAAAAATTTGGGTACCCGAGAGTTTAGGAAAACAGAAAATAAACTCCGCGTCAGACATGGGTCTGGTGTGAGTAACAGGTTAAAGTTGCTTAATTTTGAAAATCCTTTGAAAACAAAAAGGTATCACGTAAGACTCCCCACACATAAACATGGAAAAGTTTTTACCTTACGCTAACCAAAACATTTGATAGGAAATCCAGTGATATTATAATAGGTCTAGGGTTTTCAAGTAAATATAAAATAGCCGAAATTGTTACATCTATTAAATTCCAGCTACTAGCCACAAAAGTGGGTAATACAATCAAAACCGTTGGCACTTATTGGATTGTGGATTCCATACAATGGCAGGGCTACTGGGGTACCGCCCGTCACAGTACGTGGCCTAGATCAACGTACCGAGGATCACTCCCGACCCCCTACAACACAAGGCCGGAACCATTCCTTACTGAACAGTCCCGAACAAGATAACCCCGCAGTTGGCTGCAGACCAACTGCCCACACAGCCGAATAAAAAGGGACATCAAGACAGGGGAAAATCTTGTCCTGCTTGGACATGACCCACCTAACCTTGCTGCACCTCCCCTGTTTTAGCCATTCCGGGGTGATGAGGCTTGAGGTTACCCGAGAGTTTAGGAAAACAGAAAATAAACTCCGGGTCAGACATGGGTCTGGTGTGAGTAACAGGTTAAAGTTGCTTAATTTTGAAAATCCTTTGGAAACAAAAAGGTATCACGTAAGACTCCCCACACATAAACATGGAAAAGTTTTTACCTTACGCTAACCAAAACATTTGATAGGAAATCCAGTGATATTATAATAGGTCTAGGGTTTTCAAGTAAATAGAAAATAGCCGAAATTGTTACATCTATTAAATTCCAGCTACTAGCCACAAAAGTGGGTAATACAATCAAAACCGTTGGCACTTATTGGATTGTGGCTTCCATACAATGGCAGGGCTACTGGGGTACCGCCCGTCACAGTACGTGGCCTAGATCAACGTACCGAGGATCACTCTCGACCCCCTGCAACACAAGGCCGGAACCATTCCTTACTGAACAGTCCCGAACAAGATAACCCCGCAGTTGGCTGCAGACCAACTGCCCACACAGCCGAATAAAAAGGGACATCTAGACAGGGGAAAATCTTGTCCTGCTTGGGCATGACCCACCTAACCTTGCTGCACCTCCCCTGTTTTAGCCATTCCCGGCTGATGAGGCTTGAGGTTACGATTACCTTTTAGAACATATCTCTTAGAATGCTCATCGCCCACCTGACGATGTGTTGAAAGCATTCAATCCATACAAGTTCGTTCCGGGTTCGAACGAAACCGAAGGCATCATCTCGTTACACTCGTTTTGGAATCACCCTCAGAGTTACCGACGATAATCCTTGCACTCTGAATCTTCATCTTCACTTCAGATTCACGACCTATCGTTAATTTGGAATCGATGTGGTTTTCGGATGTTCCAAATAAGGAAAACCGATCTCGGTCTCATCGAAATCCAAAACGTGTCTTTTAAGGCCAAGTTGTCTATTTAGTCTTAACAGTCCAATTCAATATTATCAATATACACATAGATGGATAATTCATAATATCACAATAGATAATCACATCATCATAAATAGATAATTAATGTCATCATCCAAACAGATAATTAAATATTATCATACTTAAACCATACATCTATATCACATAGATATTATCCATCTCATATCTGAGATCACAATCAAACAATGAAATATCAATATCATCCATAAGCATGATTTATGAATCACAATCTATAATTAATTTAAAATGAATTAAATTAACTACTTCCATCTTTAATTAATTTAAAATAAATTAAATTAATTACTCATTCCATAAATCCTGCCCTCACAACCATTAATTAATTATAAATCAAATTAATTAATCATTCTATAATTACAAGAAGTAACCTAGTCTTTAATTAATTTCTCAATTGTATTATTCTAAATCATTCATAGCAGTTAACATTTTATTACTTCCCTATTAATTATTCCTTAATTAACAATTCTTAATTACATCATTAATTAATTACATTAAGTGATTAATCTTTATTTAAACACAATTACTAATCACCCTTGATTAATAACAAACCAGTAATTAACTACCCTTAATTACTTATTAATCATCCCATGATTAATTATTTCCATAAATTAATCCTTTGATTAATTACAAAGAAATTACCCAAATTACTTCATCTACAAATCATCTTATGTTAATTTCATCAAGTAATTATCATCTAATTACTTTCCTAAGTAATTATACTCCATTAATTACACTAAGTAATTACACATACCAAATCATCAATTGATCTCCTAAATTAATTAAAATTAATTAACTTAATTTAAATCTTATCATCAATTACTTATATATTCCAATTGATCATCTTTGATTTAAATAACTTTTGCTACATTCCAATAGTTTCCTTAACTTTATTACAGAGATTTATCTTTGAATAAATCCATTACTTAATTACATTTATATAGATTTATTACCGTTTAATTATCTTGTTGATTTATTATTCCCTAATAAATCAATTTCCTAATTACATTTTTCACTTGTTATTTTATTAATTTCGTTAAGAATACTAATCTTCAAATCACATATATTAACCTTCTTGATTAATACGTACAGAAGTTAACTGTCCTAAATTAATTACTTCTCAATAACAAGCTTAATTAATCCCTTGATTAATTTCAAGTAATTATACTCCACTTACTTCCATTAACAACATCATCCAGTTAATTACATCCAGTAATTATCCATCAATTACTTCTCTAAGTAATTTACTTCCAAAATATCAGTTAATTAAACTAAATTAATTAACTCAAATTAAATCAATTTACACAATTAATAAGTAATTAATTTCTTAATTACTTTCCAAATAAATAATTACATTTAAACTATTACAATGATTATTATTGAATTAATTAATCCAATTAATTTATTAAAAATCAATCACATTAATTAATTATAAAATAATCTAGTTAATGATCTTCATTAACAATTATGTAATTATATTCTTCTAAAATAATAAACTTATATTAATCATTATTAATTATAAGTTGGATTAACCATTAAAATTTATTAATTTAAATAAATATTTAATCTAGGGTTCTTAATTACATATTAGTTAATTTATTCATTATTTAACTTAAATTAATACATTTAAACTTGTAATTACTAATTTAATTAATATCAATCATTAATTATTCTTACTTAATTAACTTAAAGGTTAATGCATATAAATTCTAAGTCTTCATTACTTAAAGTAACTATTCTTATTATTGATTAAATTTTCACTTTCAATATGTTTAAAACATTTATTTCAAATTACTTTCTAAATAAATCCCAATTTATCCTTAATAAAGTTAAAAACTAATTTTCAAAACCCTTTTCAACTCACATGTTTAATAGCATATTTTAACATTTAAAACTTATTTAAATCAATTTAAATTATAAAACTTTATTTTATTTCCAAATCTAGAATTTCAAATTTAAGTTCTGGTTTTCAATTTTGGAGTAACTTGTTTAAATCTTCCCTGAACAATTTATGTTTCATCTTTGAATTCAACTCTTTTGAATACACTTAAACATTAATCACTTTTAAGTTATTACAATAATTTAAATTATGGAACTTTATTATTTCCAACTCTATTTCATAACTAACTTAAATTCACTATTTAAACTTGATTTAGTACTAGTTTTAACTTTGATTTTAAATTTAAAACAAAAGTGTTAAAAACTGATAAAACTGTTGACTGTTACAGCTTAAAACTCTGAACAACAACTACCCGAGCACCCCCCTTGTTTACTTCGAGTATAACGTGAAGTTTCCCGAGAAAAACAACAACCTGCTTCGAGTTTTCCCCCATGCGCGCAAAAACGAATTCGAGAAAAAAAAACATAACCTGGAAAAACACGACCCACTACCCCTCAAACCTGGCAACGTCACGCGCTCGATGCTCCGACCACCGGAGGCCACCAAACTCCGGCCGCAACATCGTCCATCTCCCCTCTACCTCCCCTCAAAACGACGTGTCACTCGAACGCTTGGACAGGCTGCGGCGATCAAAACACAAAGCACGGTAAAAAATTAGGTTTATAAATTTTAAACCTACGCCGCCGCTTCCACGACCCACTGCGCCGCCGCCTACCATTTTCCTTGATCCACGGTAGCCTCCTTCACCCCCAGACAGAAGCTTGACCCTCCAGATCAAAGTGATTACCCACGGCGACTCGAAATGCCCCAAACAGTAAAACACAAGCTGCTCTCATATTACACCATTAAAAATCCTCACACCCACCTTAAAATCATCATTTCCGACATAGATTCTAGTAAGATACCTGAATCAATGAACGGTGAAATTCGAAATTTGGTCAATCTTGAGTTTGTTCAGAGATTTGGGTTCCAGAGAAAATTTTTAAGTTGTTTTTATCTTAACTAAAATTTTAAACTTAGTTTGTAATGAGACAAACATCTTTTGTTCGAATCTTAAGTTCATTCAACAATCAGAAAAGGAGTAAATGATTTTTTTGAATCAAACAGTTTTGAGTTTTGAACTGAGAACAGATAAAGTTTAAAACAACAGCCTGTAACACTACATCAAATGGAAAATATACACCAAAAGGACTAACAGATAAACATACATGATTATTCACCAATAAGCATTCAACGGATTTATTTATTTGCTTTTTAAAGTTACTCACCAGATAAAAAGAACAGAGCTTTCAAATAGACACAGGATTGAAAATTCTCAGGCTAAACTCTTCATCTTGATCCTCTGTTGGATTGCATCTTGATTTATGTTCAAGTAGAGCTTTGTTTTAGTTTGAAATAGGTTTTTACTTCAGATTCTAGTTTTGGTTTTACGAATTGAAATGAGAAATAGGGATATATAGCAAAGAATGGTAGACAGGGTATATTATTATGTTTCATACAATTGTGACAATATTTGTACAATACAGCATAAAAATCTTGTTTGTACAAATTTAAAACAGAGATATTTGTTTAGGGTGGAGGCTGATATGAAGTGTACTGTGCTAGAAAGATTTACATTAATTACTTTTGTTTGTTTGTTTAAGAATACATAACACAGTCTTCCTTAGCAAGCCTTCACATAATATATTTTTTTATCTTGCTCTTCAGATTATACTCGAAACTGATATGAAGATATGTGGAAAAGAAAGAAGACACGGTACCTATTTTATATTATTATTGTAGCTAACACTTGATGCTTGTCTTGTTTGCATACCTATCCTATACATTCTAGTATATTTTATTTCCTTTTTGAAATCTCAGCCTGCACACATATTTGATTTTGTTTGTCAGTTTACAAACTTAAAGATTTATTTGTTTCTAGTTTAATTGTTGTCTTGTTATTATATCTTTGAAATGTATGTGAATGTTATTTCTTTTGTTTTGTCGTTTGAAATCTAAATGAATCTTATAGTTGTTATGTTATTAAATTTAGCCAATGTACTTACATTATATTTTTCCCAATTTATCTTATAGTCTTGTATTTTTATTTATTAACATTATTTAAAAGCAACACATTTATCAATTTGAAATGGTTTATAAAAGAAATTATCTTTTTGTTATAAACTGCTTATTTTATTAATGTGCCATTTGACAAAACTTGCATTAAAACTCATATATCATTTTAAATCCATATTTTTATCAAGCTATACTAAAAAGAAAAGAAAACAAATCGTTTTGTTAATAAATTTAAATCTAAACTTAAGTTAAAATAAGTTTCAAACTATTTAAGCATTTATCGTATGTATTTAAAATCACATATTTATTTATTTAATTAGCTTTGAAAAACTTATATTAAATAAAACATAATTCCTAATTCACTAAAATGTATATTAGAATTTGAAAACATAATTTATTAGTTAAATTTTTAAAAACAAAGCTCAACTATTTACAATGTATATAAATATATACATATATAAATAGAAACAAACAACTAATTTTTAACAGATAACATTTACCAATTAAATATTTATTAAAAGAAAAGTATCAATTCAGATCTAATTAACAAAGATATATCAAATCAATTAAATTTTTAATGCAGATTATTAAATTGATATTGCTCGAAAATTCCGGGTTGTCACATTCCTCCCCCCTTAAAAGAATTTCGTCCCCGAAATTTAAAAGCAAAGGTAATTTATTAATCTATTTAAGATTTTAATTTTAAATCACACTCATATATCAATCATGTGCTAACAACCATCCCAACCAATCCACTAAATTAACAAATCTAACCATCCAGACAAAATTCTGGATAGAGCTCCCTAGAGTTTCCTAGTATAATACCGGAATACTCAATCTATAGGATCCAAACAATCGATACCACTAATCTATAGAACTCCTACACATCTAGATTTACAAATCTACACAGATATCAGGCTATAGACGAGTCTGACTCAACAACCAAAACTCCCCGAACTGCTGGTTCCAAAACCAGAGATGGATCTTACACGTACTCCCTCAGAGATACGTGGAACACAACGAATCCCAGCTATCCAAACTAGCAATTCACTCCAGAAGATCAAACATCTAACCTTACCAAAACATAGAGAAAATCCAAAACACCTCGGAGCTAGCTTCCCAAACTTACCAAATTATATAGCTCCTTTGGATCAGAGAAAATTCATTCAAAATCAAATCTCCGACTCCGAAATCCAAATTCCTTCGTCTCTTATCCACCAAATTCTTCTAATGATCCAGAGATACCTTCATCCCTACTGATCAGCTCAACCTTTGCTGATAACTCCTAAAACAATCTGAATCCAAAAACAATCCAGTAGAACGATCTTCTCAAAATCAACCAAAACCAAGAACTCAACCTTTATCATCAATAGAAAACAACCTCTCCTTTCCAGAAAAGAAAAACAGACGCACTTCCTACTGTTTCCGCTGCACAACTCTGATCTGGAGTAGATGAAAATGCTGATGATGCACGTAAGCATAAACTGGACAATACATTACAAAAATATGGTTCAACAGATCCAAAATAAAACTCAGAAGTTCCCTCAAAACCTGAGCTGCTTTACCAATTCCTCTCTCTAGAAACCATTCTACTACTAAGCTGAATCATTGGTACCACTTCTAGAATCCAGTTGATACCAAACTCAACTCCGGATGTAAGGGCAACCCGATGACCTCTTCAAAGATATCCAGAAAAATTTCTGACATCCCAGAGATACTTAACTATCGCAAGTCACTTTTGCGATCAACCCAGGCTAATATCCAAAGAAAACTATTCTCTCCTTACCAATCTGAACAGCTTAAGCTTATCTAGCCAATCCATTGAAGAAATGGATCCACAAAACTGCCTCTGAACTTCACCTCTAAAGAACTGCTGACAGATGACTTCCTCGCGTGCCGGCAGAACAAATCTGAGCTGCAACACTGCTACTGATGCCAAAACTCCTTAATCCAAAATTCCTCGAAAGCTCAGGCCTCAAAGCCAAACACAACATTCAGCTGAACTCATCCCCAAAACTAATGCAGACACACTTCCTTATCCAAAAATCCTTGAGAACTTCTTCGGAAACAATCCATCGCTACTGCATCTCAACACACAACTACTACTTCTTAAGTTACCAAGATAATATTTCTAGCTTCTGCTCAATTGAAAAAAATCCAAATTCTACTCATTCAAACCTGTACTACAAAAATGGACTCCAAATTTTAACAGGTTTCCTCCAGAGATTTGGTGAAATCCTAACATCACAAATTTACTCGAGACGGTATTAGGTCTACAGTCTCGTCGGATATACTTCTAACCACAAGTAGTCGTGTTACACACCACTACCCAATCTACCCTTATATTTATATTGGAAAACCCGAACAGGTAACCCAACAAATAGATAAAAATGAATATATATATATATATATATATATCAAAATTACAAATACGCTCTCTCAGGGGTCACTCAAGAGTCTAGGTATTCACTCAACCTAGCGCTCTGTTACCACTGTAACGACCCGACTTCCTACGCCCAGGAAGACGTATCGTTTTAAAGAAAGAAAAGGGTGAGAAAATAGAAAGATAGAGAAGAAAGAACAACAAAAACAGAATCTCACAGCGGAACGAATAAATTATATTAATCACATAAGTATATACATAATATATAACATCAATCAGAGCTATACAGATAATACATCACATACTAGACAATTATAGACACCTATCTAGTTATACAACTCAATACATAATACATCACAGAGATACCAACACAGCGGAACACTATATCTACGAACGCTGAAGCCTCCTGCTCCATTGCTCCTCCAGAATTCGTCAAAGCTAACTTGAATCCCTTGGCTACCCGTAAAAAATTTGGGTACCCGAGAGTTTGGGAAAACAGAAAATAAACTCCGGGTCAGACATGGGTCTGGTGTGAGTAACAGGTTAAAGTTGCTTAATTTTGAAAATCCTTTGAAAACAAAAAAGGTATCACGTAAGACTCCCCACACATAAACATGGAAAAGTTTTTACCTTACGCTAACCAAAACATTTGATAGGAAATCCAGTGATATTATAATAGGTCTAGGGTTTTCAAGTAAATAGAAAATAGCCGAAATTGTAACATCTATTAAATTCCAGCTACTAGCCACAAAAGTAGGATACAATCAAAACCGTTGGCACTTATTGGATTGTGGCTTCCATACAATGGCAGGGCTACTGGGGTACCGCCCGTCACAGTACGTGGCCTAGATCAACGTACCGAGGATCACTCTCGACCCCCTGCAACACAAGGCCGGAACTATTCCTTACTGAACAGTCCCGAACAAGATAACCCCGCAGTTGGCTGCAGACCAACTGCCCACACAGCCGAATAAAAAGGGACATCTAGACAGGGGAAAATCTTGTCCTGCTTGGGCATGACCCACCTAACCTTGCTGCACCTCCCCTGTTTTAGCCATTCCCGGCTGATGAGGCTTGAGGTTACGATTACCTTTTAGAACATATCTCTTAGAATGCTCATCGCCCACCTGACGATGTGTTGAAAGCATTCAATCCATACAAGTTCGTTCCGGGTTCGAACGAAACCGAAGGCATCATCTCGTTACACTCGTTTTGGAATCACCCTCAGAGTTACCGACGATAATCCTTGCACTCTGAATCTTCATCTTCACTTCAGATTCACGACCTATCGTTAATTTGGAATCGATGTGGTTTTCGGATGTTCCAAATAAGGAAAACCGATCTCGGTCTCATCGAAATCCAAAACGTGTCTTTTAACGCCAAGTTGTCTATTTAGTCTTAACAGTCCAATTCAATATTATCAATATACACACAGATGGATAATTCATAATATCACAATAGATAATCACATCATCATAAATAGATAATTAATATCATCATCTAAACAGATAATTAAATATTATCATACTTAAACCATACATCCATATCACATAGATATTATCCATCTCATATCTGAGATCACAATCAAACAATGAAATATCAATATCATCCATAAGCATGATTTATGAATCACAATCTATAATTAATTTAAAATGAATTAAATTAACTACTTCCATCTTTAATTAATTTAAAATAAATTAAATTAATTACTCATTCCATAAATCCTGCCCTCACAACCATTAATTAATTATAAATCAAATTAATTAATCATTCTATAATTACAAGAAGTAACCTAGTCTTTAATTAATTTCCCAATTGTATTATTCTAAATCATTCATAGCAGTTAACATTTTATTACTCCCCTGTTAATTATTCCTTAATTAACAATTCTTAATTACATCATTAATTAATTACATTAAGTGATTAATCTTTATTTAAACACAATTACTAATCACCCTTGATTAATAACAAACCAGTAATTAACTACCCTTAATTACTTATTAATCATCCCATGATTAATTATTTCCATAAATTAATCCTTTGATTAATTACAAAGAAATTACCCAAATTACTTCATCTACAAATCATCTTATGTTAATTTCATCAAGTAATTATCATCTAATTACTTTCCTAAGTAATTATACTCCATTAATTACACTAAGTAATTACACATATCAAATCATCAATTGATCTCCTAAATTAATTAAAATTAATTAACTTAATTTAAATCTTATCATCAATTACTTATATATTCCAATTGATCATCTTTGATTTAAATAACTTTTGCTACATTCCAATAGTTTCCTTAACTTTATTACAGAGATTTATCTTTGAATAAATCCATTACTTAATTACATTTATATAGATTTATTACCGTTTAATTATCTTGTTGATTTATTATTTCCAAATAAATCAATTTCCTAATTACATTTTTCACTTGTTATTTTATTAATTTCGTTAAGAATACTAATCTTCAAATCACATATATTAACCTTCTTGATTAATACGCATAGAAGTTAACTGTCCTAAATTAATTACTTCTCAATAACAAGCTTAATTAATCCCTTGATTAATTTCAAGTAATTATACTCCACTTACTTCCATTAACAACATCATCCAGTTAATTACATCCAGTAATTATCCATCAATTACTTCTCTAAGTAATTTACTTCCAAAATATCAGTTAATTAAACTAAATTAATTAACTCAAATTAAATCAATTTACACAATTAATAAGTAATTAATTTCTTAATTACTTTCCAAATAAATAATTACATTAAAACTATTACAATAATTATTATTGAATTAATTAATCCAATTAATTTATTAAAAATCAATCACACTAATTAATTATAAAATAATCTAGTTAATGATCTTCATTAACACTTATTTAATTATTTTCTTCTAAAATAATAAACATATATTAATCATTATTAATTATAAGTTGGATTAACCATTAAAATTTATTAATTTAAATAAATATCTAATCTAGGGTTCTTAATTACATATTAGTTAATTTATTCATTATTTAACTTAAATTAATACATTTAAACTTGTAATTACTAATTTAATTAATATCAATCATTAATTATTCTTACTTAATTAACTTAAAGGTTAATGCATATAAATTCTAAGTCTTCATTACTTAAAGTAACTATTTTTATTATTGATTAAATTTTCACTTTCAATATGTTTAAAACATTTATTTCAAATTACTTTCTAAATAAATCCCAATTTATCCTTAATAAAGTTAAAAACTAATTTTCAAAACCCTTTTCAACTCACATGTTTAATAGCATATTTTAACATTTAAAACTTATTTAAATCAATTTAAATTATAAAACTTTATTTTATTTCCAAATCTAGAATTTCAAATTTAAGTTCTGGTTTTCAATTTTGGAGTAACTTGCTTAAATCTTCCCTGAACAATTTATGTTTCATCTTTGAATTCAACTCTTTTGAATACACTTAAACATTAAGCACTTTTAAGTTATTAAAATAATTTAAATTATGGAACTTTATTATTTCCAACTCTATTTCAAAACTAACTTAAATTCACTATTTAAACTTGATTTAGTACTAGTTTTAACTTTGATTTTAAATTTAAAACAAAAGTGTTAAAAACTGATAAAACTGTTGTCTGTTACAGCTTAAAACTCTGAACAACAACTACCCGAGCACCCCCCCTTGTTTACTTCGAGTATAACGTGAAGTTTCCCGAGAAAAACAACAACCTGCTACGAGTTTTCCCCCATGCACGCAAAAACGAATTCGAGAAAAAAAAACATAACCTGGAAACACGCGACCCACTACCCCTCAAACCTGGAAACGTCACGCGCTCGATGCTCCGACCACCGGAGGCCACCAAACTCCGGCCGCAACATCGTCCATCTCCCCTCTACCTCCCCTCAAAACGACGTGTCACTCGAACGCTTGGATAGGCTGCGGCGATCAAAACTCAAAGCATAGTAAAAAATTAGGTTTATAAATTTTAAACCTACGCCGCCGCTTCCACAACCCACTGTGCCGCCGCCTACCATTTTCCTTGATCCACGATAGCCTCCTCCACCCCCAGACAGAAGCTCGACCCTCCAGATCAATGTGATCGCCCACGGCGACTCGAAATTCCCCAAATAGTAAAACACAAGCTGCTCTGATATTACACCATTAAAAATCCTCACACCCACCTTAAAAAACATCATTTCCGGTATAGATTCTAATAAGATACCTGAATGAATGATCGGTGAAATTCGAAATTTGGTCAATCTTGAGTTTGTTCAGAGATTTGGGTTCCAGAGAAAATTTTTAAGTTGTTTTTATCTTAACTAAATTTTTAAACTTAGTTTGCAATGAGACAAACATCTTTTGTTCGAACCTTAAGTTCATTCATCAATCAGAAAAGGAGTAAATGATTTTTTTGAATCAAACAGTTTTGAGTTTTGAACTGAGAACAGATAAAGTTTAAAACAACAGCCTGTTACACTACATCAAATGGAAAATATACACCAAAAGGACCAACAGATTTACATACATGATTATTCACCAATAAGCATTCAACAGATTTATTTATTTGCTTTTTAAAGTTACTCACCAGATAAAAAGAACAGAGCTTTCAAATAGATACAGGATTGAAAATTCTCAGGCTAAACTCTTCATCTTGATCCTCTGTTGGATTGCATCTTAATTTATGTTCAAGTAGAGCTTTGTTTTAGTTTGAAATAGGTTTTTACTTCAGATTCTAGTTTTGGTTTTACGAACTGAAATGAGAAATAGGGATATATAGCAAAGAATGGTAGACAGGGTATATTATTATGTTTCATACAATTGTGACAATATTTGTACAATACAGCATTAAAATCTTGTTTGTACAAATTTAAAACAGAGATATTTGTTTGGGGTGGAGGCTGATATGAAGTGTACTGCGCTAGAAAGATTTACATTAATTACTTTTGTTTGCTTGTTTAAGAATACATAACACAGTCTTCCTTAGCAAGCCTTCACATAATTTTTTTTTAATCTTTTTTTTTTATCTTGCTTTTCAGATTATACTCGAAACTGATATGAAGATATGTGTAAAAGAAAGAAGACAGGGTACCTATTTTATATTATTATTGTAGCTAACACTTGATGCTTGTCTTGTTTGCATACCTATCCTATACATTCTAGTACATTTTTATTTCCTTTTTGAAATCTCAGCCTACACACATATTTGATTTTGTTTATCAGTTTGCAAACTTAAAGATTTATTTGTTGTCTTGTTATTATATCTTTGAAATGTATGTGAATGTTATTTCTTTTGTTTTGTTGTTTGAAATCTAAATGAATCTTATAGTCGTTATGTTATTAAATTTAGCCAATGTACTTACTTTATATTTTTCCCAATTTATCTTATAGTCTTGTATTTTTATTTATTAACATTATTTAAAAGCAACACATTTATCAATTTGAAATGATTTATAAAAGAAATTATCTTTTTGTTATAAACTGCTTATTTTATTAATGTGCCATTTGTCAAAAATTGCATTAAAACTCATATATCATTTTAAATCCATATTTTTATCAAGCTATACTAAAAAGAAAAGAAAACAGACCGTTTTGTTAATAAATTTAAATCTAAACTTAAGTTAAGATAAGTTTCAAACTATTTAAGCATTTATCCTATGTATTTAAAATCACATATTTATTTATTTAATTAGCTTTGAAAAACTTATATTAAATAAAACATAATTCCTAATTCACTAAAATGTATATTAAAATTTGAAAACATAATTTATTAGTTAAATTTTTAAAAACAAAGCTCAACTATTTACAATGTATACAAATATATACATATATAAATAGAAACAAACAATTAATTTTTAACAGATAACATTTACCAATTAAATATTTATTAAAAGAAAAGTATCAATTCAGATCTAATTAACAAAGATATATCAAATCAATTAAATTTTTAATGCAGATTATAAAATTGATATTGCTCGAAAATTTCGGGTTGTCACATTTTCCGGTTTTGAAAATTTGAACATAACAACTTTGGATTTAGAACTTGACACATGCAATTAAGTTGTTGGCAATTTAATAAAGGAAGACGAATTCAATGAACACTATTTCTTTAGACTTTTTGAAAACAAGTTGTCGAATTCTGAAAGAGAAGATTTAAAACGCCATTTTGATTTCCAAATCATTGATTTCGAAAATTTTGTCAATGATGAGATTGAATTTCAATTTGGTGAGAATAAACTTGAACTTCAACCAATTTTTCTATCTACCCCAAAAAAAAATCATCGAAAATAAAACAACTCGTACGGTTTTTAATAAACGACTTTCGTTTTTCCACATCTACATTCAATTTCAGAATCTTTTATTATTTAGTTTTTGTGCTTAAGCTGTGTCATCATACTTGACGAGACAAATGAATTGGTCTTTGAAAGACCAATTCATTTACTCTTTAGTGACATATTTTTGTGTCTTGTAAATAATAATCTTTTTCATGTAAATATAGATGTTTTTATTTTATATTTCTCCTTTCACTTGGGTTGACCATAGGGACACGGTCAAAATCAAGTGAGGGGGGGTCTCATTTTCATTTTTGATTTTTCATAGCTTATTTTTTGCATTTACTTTCAAAAACTCAAAAAAAATTAAAAAATCTCAAAAACTAAAAAAATTAAGCATTTTGATTTACTTTTAAACAAACATTATTGGATAAATATAAGATTTTAGTTATTAATTGAAATTTTGGAAAATTTATTTGTCTCAACAAAAATAAAAATTACGTTTGATTATAAGTAACTATGGTATAACTAGTATATAGGAAGATTCATACGTGTTAATTACGAAATATGTTCTAACTGAAAATCTTTGTTTTAAAAAGTGATATAAAAGAGAAGGATATCACATTTTTATCTTCTAAGTTAAGTGGTACTAAGATGATATTGTAAAACTCTCTCTTTCCAGGAAAAAAATTGAAAAAAAGACAAAAAAAGAAAAGAAAAATCTTGTTGTATATACGTATACATATATATTTTATTAACACCTATAGTCGATAGGTGTACACACTTGTATGTAGACTCGTCATGCTCTGTATCCTTCTCATGTAAGCCCGAAAGGCAGTGCATGATCAATATATCTGGCCTTAGTTTACCTGAGTTAGGTATTTGTATACAAAAATTATTTTATTAATAATGCCTACAGTCAATAGATGTTCACACTCGTGTGTTCACTTGCCATGTTCTGTATTCCTCTCACATAAGCCCGCAAGGCAATACATGGGCGGTATATCTGGCCCCAGTTTACCTGAGTTAGGCATATGTAAATATTGTTAATATCAGTAAAATTTTCAAAAGTAAGAGAGAGTAATAAATTGAAATCCAAGCAATATTTTTACTTATTTGATTTAACTAGTTATTAAAAAGAAATAAAAATATCACTTTGAAAAACTTTAATAATCAACTAAGGATTCATTTCATAGTTACGCTATGTTATCGACCAAAACAGCGAGTTAAACTATAGTCTATTTACTATGATAACTTAGTTTTTGTTGGAAATTTTAACGAGTAAATAACTTAAATTTTCAAGATAATGGCCAAAACTTATATTTAACTTATTTATGTCGATTTAAAAGTAAATCCTTCATTTGTATATATTTTCAAAAACTTGCATTCATCACTTTGTAAATAAATCTTGCATTTTGTAAATATTTTCATTTTGCATTTGGATTTTATGGGTAGTATCCACTGAAAATCCTCACGAGATAACACTTGTCCAATTGGAAACACCTAGAGGTTTAACGGCTTGTTGCATATGCTCAATGCAATCATGCTTCCTATGAAAATAGATTTATCTTTTTTTTTACTCAAGGACGAATAAAAAGATAAGTGTGGGGGTATTTGATGTGCACATAAATATGCATATTTCTACTTCCATATTTTATCTAATTAAATTAAATAAATGATCATATTGGGTGTTTTAAAATGTTTAAACTAAAATTCAAATTATTTTTAAATCATCACATATTCATCTTCATGTAGGGGCAAAATGGTCATTTTTGTGCATATATTGATTTGGAAAAAATACTTGGACATTCTACGATTTTTTGTAGGAATTTGGATTCAAATGCAAGTAGTTTCATGAAAATATATGCATGCACAAGAGTGAAGGGAAACGGATGAAGATGGAAATAATTCATTTCATGTATCATGGAAAACTTTGATGTACCTCCTTACCCATCCATCTTGATGTACAAATTAGAAGCTAATACACATGCTAATAACCACTCAACTTTCATGCACACTAAATTGAGGATTATCTCATGCTAATGATTACTTGGCCGCCACACTTCCTAAATAGTTTGGGTAGTTTCCAAAAAAGTGGATTAGGGTTTCATATATGTATAAATACCCCTTATGTTTCATGTAAATAAGCTCTCTTCCTCTAAGCTCTTTTGCTTAAGATCAAAAATAAATTAGAATCTCTCTTTTATTTTCATGGCTACATAGCCATTTTCTTCTTATGTAATTTCTTTTTTATTCAATTTTAATACATGTTCTTTTCTTGTTTATTTACTTTCATGTTAGTAGTATAGATCTCCTTTATTTAATGCAAGTAGAATAACTCTTATTTTACTTTGCTTTCATTTTCCTTGTTTGTTTTATGTTGAATGCTTTATTGTTGATATGATAACAAATATGAGAGGCTAAACCTCTTCAATTTAGGGGTAATGAACCTCTCTAATTATGTAGCTTCAACATTTTTGATAATTATTGCTCTCTTTTTATCCTTAATGATAATGCTTTAATGGGTTAATTTGAGTTGTTTTAGCTTTAAATTTGATACCCTATATCGTTGACACCAAATAGGTTATGTATAAACAATCACTAAACACAAATTACCTCTTTATCTACATAAGATTATGACAATGAAGTGAACGTTGAAATCAAAATTTGATGGTCTACACTTCTAATTAATATTTAATAGGCCATACATAAAATAGATTTTATTTTCAACCTCATTGTCATTTTTCATGAGAACTAAAAGTGGTTTAAGGGGTGTGTTATAGTTTGATGGCTTATGTTGTGTTATTCACGAATAGGTTGTACTTATGATAAACATATCATTTAAATTCACTAGTGACTAAAAAGAGAGATCATAATTTCATTATTTGTTGAACTAAGTGATTTAGAGAGTGAAAATTACCTCTAAATTGTCTTCTACTCTCATATTTTTATACATTTCTTTTTGTTAGTTTTCTTCCATTTTTAGCTTAAACATCTCAAATCTTGGTTAACTTGATTGCATATATTTTTAAATTCTAACAATTCCCTACGGATCGACCTTTACTCGCCACATACTAACATTTGTACATTGTGCGCTTGCGATAATTTTAATTTAAATTTTTTTGATTATTTTCTAAATCGATAGAAAAACCGTCATTAAACACAAATCTAGATTTGAAATGTACATTTCAATTGAACATCTAAATATCGATTTACCCAATTTCTTTAAAAGAAATTCTTATGTATTCTAACCTTATCAAAACATTAAATCTTTTTTGAAGCTTTAGCCTGAAAGTCCAATAAAAAAATTCAAAATGATGAATCGTGAAACATTACGACAAAACAACGGAATTATTTTCCTTTTCTTTGATCCACGAAGAAAACAATATTTAACATCTTCCAAAATAGCACAGAAAACTACCTATATAAATATGACACCCACTATTATGGTCAGCTATGGAGAACTTAACAAAATTTCCATGTTAGCGTCAAATTAGTATGATGACCACGGTAATCAGTGGTTCTTCCTATTAATGCATTTATCACTTTCCAACACAAAATGTTAATACTCTTCCCCATAATAAATAATACTAAATGGTTAATTCTGTTTTCAAATCACTTTCGCAAATACATAAGCCTAGTACCATGTTTTGTACAGGCTAAATATATTTCTCCCGTTTCATAAGAAGCAATGCATCGATCACAGGCCATTCTTTCTCATTCTGCATTTATAATTTTTGCGTTTTTGAATTGCAATGCACATGACACACTGATTGTGTTTTTAAATCATAGCTAATATTTTGATCATAAAATACAATACACAAAGACTTCATAGTCTGATTGAGAGGGATATTACCGGATAATGCATGCACTGTTGGAAATCACATCAAATTCGATGTGTGTATGGAATAAATCATCTCTGTAAACCACTAGAATATGGAAATTATTATGTACAACCGTTTAAACAATAGGTGAATTATGGAACTAATTAAGGCAATGCTTTACTCGTTCCTATCTTTAAAAGTTATTTAATCTTGCAAGAAAACTCAAATCCAAAAAAGTGACGTGAACTTTCGCTTACAAGTTACAAGATTGAAGGTTCATTATAGCTCAAAATAATTAAAGGGGAATAAAAACTCCATTTAACTGGCCTATATATACAGAAAATGCTACCCAATTTTGTCGCACCCAACTTGTTCACACATATAAAATCAGATCTTTTCTTACTTTTATTTTTTTGCAAATATCATTTAAGTATAAATCTCATCAAAATGAAACATTTAAATGTGAGATTTCATATCCAATCCAGAATCAACACTTATATTGTAATAGATATATTACTGTCTATATAAAATTAGAGTTCATCCATTCTATGGCACAAAGATTGTAGCTACTCATTTTATATTTTCATCCATCAAATATGGTGAGTTCAACAAAATCGTAATTTTACAATAATATATAACACAATTTTTTGAGCACATTGGGACAGACGATAAAGGGACAAAGGGTTTTTACTCACAAATCACATTTCTAAAACTCTTTGAATGCAGTTATTCTAAGTTTGAATTTTCTTAGTTCCGTCCTTTGAAGTTTTTTTATTTAACTCAAATTCACAGGAACTTTTGGGCCTCTGTTTTTTTTACTACCACTTAAGAAGATTATTATATGGTTCAAATGATTGTGGTATCAGTAGGAAAAGATGTGGTGTTTTTAAGTAATAGATTGTTAACCGATTCAAGTAAATAATTATGGTTAACAATATAGATATATTAGATCAAGTTATTCTTTTCTAAAGAAAACCGTCATTTGTTTTTTTATCATGTAAGCTTTGATCAATCGGACTTGCTTTTAATGAAATCTCCATTATTATTATTTTGGCAAAGCCTGCGGGGTTAAAAGGTCCCATACCTTTTATTTATAAAATGTAATAAAGTAGTACATGCATAAATATAGAAATACAAGAGAAAAGAAAGACAAAACACATAAAAAAATAAAGGACAAACTGAGCCCGAAGCAGAAGACCATAGAACACCAAGCAGAACATAGCAAGACACCAAGTAATATCACTTCCCAACCTGAGTGCCAAAGTACAGCAGGAGACCAAGGAGGGACTCGAAGCAATACAACATAGGACACCTAGCAGCAGACTAGGAGATATCAAGCATTACAAAATGCAAATGGCAGAGAGCATCCACAACAGTTACAAAGCACTGACTATGGCAAGAAAGAGACTATGTTTAGAGGAGCAAATTCCTAAAAACAACCTTGAGTTTCTTTCAGTCCAAATCAATTGAATTGAACGTTATAAAACTTTAAGAAGTAACAAAGATCTTGAAGATCTCCACCTAGCAGCCTTAATGATTATGAACCATTCAAGTCTGGAATCAGATGAAGGGTTATGGAGATGACAATGGCACAATATGCTCTTCTAACTATAAAAAGAGTACCGACATGAGAAAAACAGATGGACAATAGGTTCAACAGGACTTCCATATAGTAACAGTAAGACTGTTGAATCAATCCCATAGCAAATAGTTTATCAAGAGTATGAAGACACCCCTTGATAACTCTCCAGAGGAGCAAGTCCTGACACGGAATAGAACTTAATTTTAGACCATATTCTAGTGTGCCAAGGAAATAGACTGATAGTTGTGGAGGAGATAATCAACTTATAAACTCTATTTACTGAATGAGGACCATCACCCCATAGGTATGAAAATTCAGAATGGTTAAATAATCTATTTTCAAACATTTTCCAGGCATTCCTAGTAGCATAGGAAATGGAATAGGGTAAAGTGATCATATCATCACATAGATAAGCACTTAGTTTAGCATCTTCAAGAATACCGGTAATACACCTCAAGTTGAATGGAAGAATATTAGCAAGGATTACACCTTTATAAGGCTTTGGGTCATACTAGTAATCTCAAATATTTTCTTATCAGTTAGTATGTTTATTCGAAGTGTTATGTATGTATGAATGACTTTGTAACGACCCTGAATTTTCGTCCCAATTTAAAATTTTGAATCCATTATTTCACTACTAAAAAAGATTGGTATAGAGACCAAAAATTTCAGTCTTTAGATAAATAATTCAGTCTTAAAAATACATATAAAGACCAACTAAAGACCAAAAATTCAGTCTTTGTTTATCAAGTCCCAAAAATGTTTTGTGACTGAATTTTCAGTCTTTAAATTTAAAAACTGAAATTTCAATCTTAAATATTATTAGTGACTGAATTTTAAAGACCGAAACATGGTTTTTAATCGGTCTCAAGTGTATGGATTTAAAAAGTAATTAATTTAATTTTTAGTTTATTCATTGTCCTCTCATTCTTGTGGAAACGATACATGCATAAATGTCAAGAGATCATGCCTCACCACTGTTACAGCAACTTATGTTACATAAGTGTAATAAAAACTGTATATGAACAAGTGATATGTAATATATTTCATATAACAGAAATATATATATTATTCATCATTAGATTACAAAGATATTGTGAACAGAACCCAAATTACCCCATACACATTTACAATCACGGGATACATTGCACACTCAGGTAACATTTAGACGATGCCAAAAAAGTACAAAAACAACAATAATTTCATTCAATAGACCAAAGCCAGACCAAGCTCGTTCCTACAGTGTAGCAAAGTTACACAATTTTCAACCAGAAAATGCACCGAAGTAGAACTAATAGTGAACAATATTTCAAAGCCCTATATGCATAGGCAACCAAACTATCGCAAATGCAAAAATAACCCACCATCAAAACATTAAGCAAGAATTCAAAGACGGAAGAAAAAACTTGCATCCGTTGCAAAGCAATCACGATGGAGCTCCTTGAAGAAAAGAGCAAAAAGCATGGATAGAATGATTTTCCGTTCACCATTGCAAACGTCTCAGCACCAACCCAAAACTGGGAGAAAGTAACACAACAAAACAGCTACACAAACACAAAAATATACCAAACCACATAACACTACCAGATATTCAAAACACCCTACAACACAAGGCACATTTGCTAACTCGAACAAACATCGGTCACCACAGGGGTTCCAACTTATGGGAAGCTTGCGGGGGTGACTAATGTGTCGTCATCACGTAAGGAAGACAGGAGAACGAAGGCCGAACCACAACAAACGAGAGCCCCAAAAACCCAGATCTAGCTAGCGAGAGATGCTTAGGGCGTGGAGGAGGGGAGAGAGGCTGGTTGCAACATGAAGTAGGAGTAGTGGATCTGACGTAGAAGGGTGGCAAAACCAAAGAAAGGAAAGAATGGCTTAACAGTGAGGAGGAGTTGATATTGGTTAGCGAATGAGGAGTAAAGAGGAGGCGATGGAAATAGATAAAGTGAGTGAGTAAAAAAAGTCGCAGTGGGTAAGTGGATTTATGGACCCTGATCTAAGGGAAAGTGGAACCGACAGTGGACTTAAA